>OY728133.1:1459958324-1461271074 GCA_963277665.1 Viscum album | reverse complement strand
CTACATGATAGCTCAGACTCTCAACATCAACTGCCATGAGGGTAAGAATATCCAAATGATGTGTGATCGGCTGCACCCTCCTCTGAGAAAGTCCATCCTGTGCTGAAAATGTTCCCTTCTCACCGGTAAAGGAAAACCTGGTCCTATCTTCACAGACACACTGCACTTTGTGCCCAATACAGTCAATCTGATCATAGACAGTGGATAACCAGTCCATACCCAAGATGATGTTGTAAGGACTCAACATCACTACTAGAAGATCCCATCCAAAGCTCTCACCTCCTAGAGTAATCTCACACTTCCAGCACCAGTGTTAAATCATCAAATCCCATCCCGTAGGAGTATCTTTCCATAAGGATGGAGCCAACGACTCTGTCAGAATCTACGATCTCTGAACAAGGGTCGTGGAAATGATAGAGTGGCTAGAACCCATGTCTATAAGTACCGAATCTAGGGTGGAATAGACACAGATCATACCTTTAATCATCTCTAGAGTGTCGTGGTCATAGGCCTCTGCTTTCTATAGCTGTGCTTGCCCCTGTCCACCTGCTCTATGTGGTTGGGGTGGACCACCTAAAGGTGGTGACGGTAGAATTTCGAACCATCGTCCACCACTTTCTACATGACCTGCTCATATGACACCTCCGCCACCCTATGGACCTCCTCGCTCGAATCTCTGCCACTGCCTCAGCAGTCCCTCGATCATCTATTGAACGTCGGTATGACAGGTCGGTCAGGCGCGATCCATGTTGCCCTACCCACCACATGTGAAGCACCACCTGCCTCCCAACTGACCTCCTATACCTCGTGATCTCCTCAACTCTGACCCTAAGTCCTGAGGTCATCCACCAGAAGGTCTGGTCTGCTTGGACCTCTGTGTCATCTGCCTACTACCAGCCATAGAGTACTCTGCTACGTGTCACCCGGTGGTGGGTCTCGCTGTTGGTGTTTGATATGCAATGAATCTCTCCACAAAGAGTGCGCTATCTATCACTATATCATGCATCAAGATGATAAAATATACCATCGAAGCTCTGATCTCCCATCGAAGTCTTTGCTCGAAGGTCTGGGATTTAAAGAAAGGGTCCCGCATCATGTCGGTATATTAGTGTGAGAGGTCAATGAATCTCACCGATTACTGGGCCATAGTCAGGATTCCCTACTGTAAGTGCAGTATCTCATATATATGCACTGAGTGGTCGGTCGCTGGGATGAACTCTTCCCTAAAAAGTCCCTCGAAGTCCGCCTAGGTGAGGGTTGCCTCATCATGTATCTAAAGTGTCAGATTCCACCATATCCTAACTACTCCCTAGAAGAGACTGGAAGCTAGGATCACCATCAGATCAACTGGTGTCCCAACTAAGCAAAAAACTTTGGCCATAGCCTCCTACTAGTCCTCAACCTCCTGAAAATCCGTCTCGCCTCGGAACCTCAGATCTCTATGCCGTTGAAACTCATGAAACTTGCTCAGAGGGCGTTCACCCTCTACCGGTGGGGCTAGTGGCATCTGTTGTCCAATGGGTGGTGGTGCTACTGGTGCACCACCCGATGGTACCATCACCTTAAGAGGGCCCTACAACGAAGCCTCATCGCTTGGTGGGCCGTCATCATGTACTCTCTCGGAAATACTAGAGGTTGTCTACATGGTGGCATCCTAAAATAAAACATGTGCACCATGGTAAATAATTTATACCTAGTGATATGCCTCAAAGAAATCAAAAGAAAGACTTTTTGAAAACACACACAATTAGGGTCTTCATGCACTGAGTCAAAAATCAGAATTCATGGTCCCAGTGTGTGGATATGTCGGCTGCCGCACCAACACTGGATTCCTCATATTGAAAACCACTCTCATAAAAATTAACACTATTGACACATATAATAGATCAGATTCCTAGTTCTTCGGTAGAACCGACTCCTCTGATACAACTTTGTCATGACCCATCCCATGGGGCCCATGCCGTGACTACCCCAAGACCTCCATCCATAGGCCATGGGATAGCGACTAGCACCAGAAAGGCGTATCTCTAAAATGGGAAGGCATTTCCTTTAAACCTATAAAAACACACAAACTGAGAACACAACAAGTATAAACCGCAAGGTAAACTGCTGTTGTAAAAATTGTACTAAAAGTAAAAGGGCTAGAATAGAATCACAACTGAAAAGTAAAAGTACAACTGAAAAGAGAAAAAAATCTTCTGGATCGTCAACCAAGGATGCTACCTAATGGGTAGGTATAGCTCATCTCCACTGATCTCTACATCATCCAATCTCCTCTATGTACTACCTGGTCCTAGCTCCCTCAAGTCTCAACCGAGCTACTCATCGTCCACACAAGACACAACAATGTGTGGGAGAAGCCCGTGTAGGGGTGAGTATAACAATACTTATCAGGGATCCCAAGACCCCTGAAGGTCTCACATAATTATATAAAGGAAAACCACAATGCATGATCTCAATCACAAAGCAAAATGAAATAGACACAGCTCAAACAGAGTATCATCTCAAACCAAGTATTTGTGAAGTATAGAAGTAAAAATGATTAGTCATGAAGTTAGATCATTATATTCTATCAAGAGGCACTAATCCTATCTATACGGAGTCTAACCCACAAAAGATCGATAGGTATTAACCCCCGCTGACCCACACAGGATCTGACCCACACAAGATCAGTATGCGCTAACCCACACAGGATTACTGAGCGCTGACCCACATAGGATCTGACCCACACCGTATCGATATGCACTGATCCACATAGGATCACTAAGCACTGACCCACACAAGTTCTAACCCACATAGGATCGGTGATGACCCACACTGGATCGCTCAGTACTAACCTCCGTATGATTTATCTCCAACCTCCACCTCTCAGCCAGCCACTGGATTCCTGCTCATAGCATAGTTGATTCTGGGAGAAAAACTCCTCAAGCCATAAGTTGTATTTCAACCGACATGAAGTCCCATGAAGAAGTAACCTAAAGGACCGCCATGTTGTAAGGGTTCCAATGCGATAGGCATTGCGTCAATCAGACTCCCAGTCTGTGACATATAAGCATTTTATTTCTTTGGTCCCAATTAGACTCAAATTCGATCCAACCTGGACACACTCCAACATTCTCTAAAACTCAAGTGGATTATACCAAGAGAAATACCTTGTCCTAAGGGTTCTGGTACCATAGACGGTTTTTTAATCAGACGCTCAGTCTGTTAGTTAGACCCCTTTCTGTGAAATGGGGGTGATCACACCTTGGTTCAGCCCGACTCGATCAGGCCTACTAGAATATGCCAAAGGGACCACTTCCTAGAAGAGATCCCAATGCCACTGATGATGTGTCGAATGGACACCCGGTTCTTCAGTTATGTGAATTTCTTTATTTCGAGACCAGTTGGGTCTGGGCTCAGTCCGACTCGGTCAGGCTGGCCCAACACAACGGGTCCCGAGGTCTACCTGACCCCGCTCAGGTTCGGCCCGCTAAGGGTCAGCCCGGTTCGGTTCATAGGCCAAGGTCGCGGTTGGCCCAGCCCGTCGGGGGGGGGGGGGGGGGGGCTCGACTCACCCGTGTTGGCCCACTAGGCCATGGGTTCAGCCCGAACCACCGTCCAGTTCAGCGCGGTCCGCCAGAAGGCAGACCGGTCTTTCCAGCTGGCCACATGGGTGTGGGGCCATTTCGGCCAGCCGGTGGGGCGCTGCTCCACCGCATAACGGTCAGCCGTTTTGGCCAACCGGGGGTCCGCTAACCTGGAACGGCAGGGGGCCGCGCCGCTTTCCACCTGCTTCGGCCTACTGGCCATGTCTTTAGCCACTTTTCTCATGCGTCCGACTTTTTCTGGCCACCTATGGACTTCCACGGCCAGCTTGAGTTGGCCACCATCTTCACCGGTCGTGGCCTTTCCCACCGGCGGCATGCGACAACACGCCGTACCACCTCTGCGACCGGCCAGTGCTAGACACTCCGCTAACCTCTACAGTATAGTGCCGCCACCTCCTCCTATGGTGCGTGACAGCGTGCCACCTTCGTCATGGCCGATCGGTGCCACTGCACTGGCGGTCTTCTATAGAGAATGTTAGGGTAAACAAGGTAGCAAAGGGTCCACACCATGTTTGTTTGTCCCGCGCCCTCCATGTTAGCTTGAAAACATGAGGGAGGAATAAGATTCAACAATCACTTGAAATTATAAAAAAAATAAATCCCTACCTCAAGATCGTTGGAGAACACCCGTGATTGAGAAAGATTCAGTGTTTGTTATCCCCGCAACAAGCCGCCAACGTTTCCACTCAAACATTGTCCTTCGGTTTGTGATTCGGTGCTGCTCGTCACTGCCCGTTGGAACTGGCTCCTTCCTCCAAGTGATTGTCATCTTGACACTTTATTATAATTTCATCACTCGGTGATTCCATGCCAATACCTCTCCCTAAGCTCCATATAAATAGGAGAGGGTGGAGGGTTAGTAACACCCATGGGATTAATGGGGGTTCATTTAATAGGAACCTTACTAATTCCAATGGCACAATGACATAGGATTTGATGAGTCAATCCATTTAATGGCTTGACACGTCGTTGGTCCTGCCACTGCCATTTGTCCATTGGAAGAAAAGAAATAACGAAATAAAATAACAAAGTTATTTTTTTTCTTTTAAAAATTAAAAAATCTATCTTTTTCTCCAGACTTACTGCAGCCGAAGTGAATCCTCTATTAAGAGAATCCCAGTGCTGCAAATTCAACGGTGCCCTTGAATTTTTAATCCCAGCTCCATTTCAAAAGATAAAAAAGGACACCCACACATTTACTGAACATACCTTAAAAAAATGTTCAGAAATTCATTCCAGACACACTAGGCCTCTGAATCACACGCCGCCAATTTTTACAGACTCGGAACAATTCCATATAATTAAAAATATTTATATGGAAAATCTAGGTCTTTACAAACAACTAGCTCCAGATGCTTACCAACTTCAACAGATTCAATAGTACCAAAAGCTTGGCTCTCAAATACTTCTGCTTCCTAACTCTGAACTAGGTCAACCATAGTATGACTGATAACTGGAACTTAAGAATTAGATTTGAATTCCACTATCTCATGTACATCCCTATAAGACAGTATATTAGTCGGTGTTGCATCTCTAAGTGGTGATGTTTTGAATGTATCCCCCAGATCCACACATCCTTAACCAACATATTTTAAAGAATATGAAGAAGAGTCCCAAAAATACCCAAAGTTATTTAAAAGAACTGTAGATAGGGTTTTTATCATATAGAATTTCATTGTCTCTCCCTCATTAAAATAAAACACCTTATTCCTTAAAATTAGAGATATAATCCTACCATAAGGAAAATAATTCAATTTAAATTTCCCTTTGTAGTAGTGATGCATGAAACACGTCATATACCATGGCAGGTTGAGCTTTATATTATTAATCAGAATATATAACACATATGTATCCTAAACAAGAAATTTCTCATTATCTCTTAAACTCTAGAATATCATAGATTGACAAAACTTGTATAGAACCTTCCAATCAGGTTATAGGTCCTTCAATGGATTCTTCTTGAAATAAGAGGTTCCAAAAATAATCTTGAACACTTTTTTTGGATATATAAAACATGTTCCCACTAATGTCTGACTAAAATATGTAAGATACATGATTTTCTATCAGGTAAAAATACTTTTAGTTTTCAGTTATTCCTTTTTTGTAGTTATATTTATGTCCTAAACTTAGAAATCAATCCTTAGGGTGCTTCGTCTTGTCCCTTGAGGGAAATGAATAGGGGGATGGAACATGGATGTAGGCCAAATACACGGTGTGTATTAAATACACGACATATATTGGTCTGGTCAGAACCTTTCATGGTGTGTAGTGTTTTTTCCCTAGATGAGAAACCCTAAGCATTACATGGCATGTAATGATTACAAGCCACATAAATGCATAGGGGTAGTTTTTTTAAAAGGAGTCAGGGCCTTTTATTTTTGATAGAAGCTCACCTATCCCCCACTCCTTTTTATCTCCCACATAACAGGTCCACCGTAAGAGATTCCATTTGAGCCTAATGGTAGGCTATGATACTGTATATCCATCCCAAATCAGATTCATGTTCTGCCTATCACACTGGATAAATACTATTAAGTGTTCCAGTCCTTAGGTTCCATTTAGCATTTTCCTTTCTATGTGTGACAATACTTTGATGTAGGATCATATGCCCTATTTTCTAGTTGTTCATTTGTTATTCCATTTTCTTCTTATCGAGGACAAACTAAGGGCTGATACTATATGAGGAATCTACTAGAGGCATAAGGTAGGTGGTCCATGACTTTTCCATAAAATTCATGACATTTATAAATTTTTGTCATTGTGCATGTGCCAGTTTTAATAGGTGATGTTTCTAAAAATTTATATTCCTTAATTATAATTATTAGGATTGTGTTATAAAGCATTAATTATAAAAGTTATTCAAGCCGTTTTAAGTTTGTACCTTAAATTTTTCCACCCAATTAGGGTGCGTACCATGTTATTCATTTTTTTCCTATTGTTGAGTTTATCTAATACACTATTCGGGTGTGATTTATCTTGGCCTTGTTAAGGTAAGTGTTCCATATTAATTAAATGAATATTTAAGTTGTTAAACAGAAAGTAGATTTATAGATATCACTTGTCCTAGTTTAATGATTATAATTGAATTGATTTGATATTGGTTTCATGTTCTCTACCCCTTTTCAAGTTTAATGAATGGTATAGAATGAACTTATTAAATGTTAATAAATTAATGTGACAAATGGTTGAATGTCCTTGATACAACTTGTTATGATTATTAAGAGGTAATGGAATGAACCTATTAAATGATTAAATGAAATGAGTATTACATGGATATGACTAGATATGATATAATTGGATTAATTATAAGTTCTTACTACTTTGGACCTTTTTTATCTTTATAGGAGTGGTCAGACTTGAGCCATCCATGGATTCCTAAGGGAATGACTTGAGCACCCAGAGGATGAAATTATGATTCATTGAGATGATTTCTATGGGAGATACCCATAGAATCTGGTCATTGTATTGTTACATGAATGCCTTGGTTATGTACCGAAGATTCACTTGATATATTTTATGGATATTAAAATGCCTTGGATACACTCCCTAGATTCATCTTGATGTCTTCAGACACGCAGATCCATGGATTCACCCCATTGTATCCAGTCATTATTAGCCTAAGATTACTATAGAAAAGACCTATAAACTCATTTATACTTATTTATAGTGTAATTCCTTGGGTTTTCCCATTGGATTACACTCAAACCCCTTGTAGCCAGACTATATGTGATACCACTATGTGTTGGACGACCCCTGAGGTCGATGATACCTTGGTTTCACCTAAGATACTCTTTTATTATTATTATGATCTATCCTAACAACGTTGACACCTTCACAAAATTTTATATATAAAATTAATCATAATTAATTAAATGATACATGTTTAGACACTGGTTGAGGATGAAGCAATTATGAGTTATTATTCTAGCATTGCTTTACTTTATTATATACCTACACAATGTATAGTTTATATCCACATATTCTATAGTATAGAAGCCATCAATGGTGGCCTAATGATAATTATCTCACACACTATCTCATCCATAATTGTAACCCATAAAGATTATATGATCATAAGTGTGGGTTAGAGGAAACATCTTTATTTAGACACCTGACTTACTTTCTCCATTAGGATTGATGTTGGGTAGCAGATGACCAAGTCTGAGCTTAGGATTCTTGGATAGTTTTTACTTCTTTTGGATTATTATATATATAATGTATTTCTTTGTCTACCTGCTTCAAGGTATAAATGTTTTCATTTTTTAGAAACATGGCTTTTATCATCTTTTGTATGTGAAACTGTTATAGATTTTTAGTTGGTTATTTATTACATGGTTTAATATGCTTACTTTCATTGCCATATCAATTATTCTGATTCCACTATTATCTATTCATCTATTATATCATCGATGTGATCTACTCCGACCAGAGGGAATAGTCTCCCCACTGGCACACCCCAGGATCTCGCTACTAGTTAGTATCCTTTGGTGTATGTGGAGGTGAGCTTGAGGCCATTGTGGCTGATCAGGTTCGGTTACTGCAGAGTAAACCAGGACCGAGACGTCACAAAGTGGTATCAGAGGTATTTTTTTTTATTTTGTCTTACCATTTGGGAATATAGACAGGAGATTATAAACATGTTGAGACTTGGTTGTAATCCATGCCTGGGACTAGATAACCTACATTTAGGGTAAATACCAAGTTTCCTATAATGGGAAATTATTTTTAGGTATTTCTCTTATTGTAGTTGATATAATTTCACCATTGGGTGATACACTTGAATTGTGGAATTTGATATGTTTTATGGGTATTCTTTCTTATCCTGTTATGACAAGTATAATTGTTACATAAATCATTATAGGCACCTAGAATTCAGATTCCATGCATATTCCATGCCATATAGGTTAATTTCACTACTTTTATATCCTATGTTGCATGTGATTTTTGAGTCATCCATGGTTGTTATATATGTATATAATACTAACATCTTTTTCAAGGTAATAAAATTGGTCATTTAAAAATTCAAATTTAACCTAAATAGTGTTTTCATATATATGATGATGGAGGACTCTTAAATAGCCATTTTCAACCCTTATAAGCTATGTACCCCTGGTTACATGAGCTGGGATTTTCCTGTGATTACATGATTTACAATTTCAATTATAAGGTGTATGAGACCTTATAAATATAAATGGGTAATTCATTAAAATATAGAAATCATATTTTCATTGTTACATTGTTGGACCAATTGTAAGGGGGCTAGTTATAATAAAATGGGAGTCAATTTCAGTTATATTGTACAAGAATTTATTAAATGGGAATGACAATCCATTTGAATTGAACCATATTCTATGTATGGAATTAATTATGAACTTAAAATGGAAATCCTGACATATAAATTAAATAGTTTCCAATAAATTAATAGTCAAAGTGAAATTTAAATAGTGTTTTCCTCCATGAATGTTAATTTCTTATCCATATACTGGAACCCTTGTAAATCAAATTTGAACACTTAACAATACCTTGGTCTTCTAAGTGGGTAGTTAGGGGTAGTATAATTTGGGTAGTGAGCCCTAATTCTTATGATATTCTTCTGATACTGTTTCTATATACTTTCAAACCTTGATTGAGGTGAGTTCTTATCATTTGTAGAGCTATGACACCATGATGTACACTAGTCATGTGTTAGGGTGGTGGAAATTGATCATGCTTCAGAGGTGGTGGGCCTTGTTCCACTAGTGATACCTCCAGTAGTTCCATCAGAAGAACCACATAAAATTCATGAACTAGGAATGGATACTATTCTTTTAGAGGGTTTTCAATGTTTAATGTAGTCTATGCAGGGTGATCCATGACCTTCACCTATGATGCATGATCTGACTCATGAGTTTAAAGAATAGTATCTTCCCATATTCTTAGGGGATGGAGGTCCACAAGATACTATCTCTTGGATAGAGTCCATTCTTTCTATATTTAAGAACATGGATATGCCTCTATATAGGAGGGTCAATCTTGCCACATACATTCTGTGTGATTCTTCCAAGTGCTAGTGGGATGTGATTACTCAGGCTTATCGTCATCAAGGTATGGTTTGAAAAGACTTCCAAATGGCCTTATATGATTATGTTTTCCCTTAATTTATAAGAACATTATAATCTAGAGAGTTCATGCACCTATAACATGATTCTATGTTTGTTATGGAATGTTAATAACATTTCACTAAGTTGAAATGTTTTTCACTGCTTATGGGTGGTGATGAGCTATCATGAACATGAATTTTTGAGGATGGGCTCAAGTATTCCATCCACTTGTAGGTGAATGTATTTCTTTTATATATTTTTTTTGAGATCATTAATCAGGATCTTATCACTAATGAAAACTTTAGACAATTTAATAGTACATGGAACCAAATATTAGTGATGAGAGAGGATAGTAGTTATTCTTAAAGAATGAAGCGTATCCTTGGGGTTTCTCATCAGAGAAGTGGTGGATAAAGTATCTACACCGGATTCTCTTTTGTATGCCTTTCATGTGGATGGAAGGGGCATGTAAAGCCTCAGTGTGATAAAGACCCACTTGAGTATCATTCTTGTAGCTGGATGGGTCATCTTCATAGATTATTATGAACATTTCCACCCATTTCAAATGAAATATGATATATAATAGTTCCACCTTCTGGAGTAGGACTTGTTACGTTGTGTCAGGTAGGAAGCTGGAGTAGCACTGGCCGAACATGCCGAGGAGGAGGTCATACCCATGGTAGCTAGGCTTCTAATTATCAGTGCCAGTAGATCGGACCTACATAGGGTAGTCCAACTATAGAATTTGTCTATATATTATTCCAATTGCATGATTTACAACCGATACCCGAGGATTAGAGTGCATGATCGTCTACAGTACAAGGTTCTTTTGTAATAGCCTCTACTATCCTATCCACTTTGTACGATATAGGTTCCTCTCATTATTTTATCTCTTTATCGAGCATGAAATGTCTAGGGAAATGAATCCAATACTTCTATGGGGTGATGACCCTAGACACACAATTAGGTGTGTGGTCTATGGACTTATTCCAATGCAGGGGCTATCCCATTAAAGTAAGAATTTTTTTATGGGATATGTTTTTCCTCAAGATGATGGGATTCGATATCATTCTTGGGATGGACTAGTTGGTTCCATATCATGACTATGTGGATTGGTATCACCATAAGGTATCTTTTACATCACTAGAGGGTGATAGTTATCTTCAAAAGGGTGATTAGAACATCTGAGAAAGTAGATATGGACCAGAGCATCATGGGATGGTTGGAGTGACAACCAATATTTATATCCTTTATATAGAGAAACATGGTTTACCTCAGTCTGACATCCCTATGATAATATATCATTTTAGGGATGTCTTTTATAATGATTTTTCTAGTTCACCTTCTAAGAGTGAGGTAGTGTTTACAATCTAGCTTATTCCATCAGCAGCACTAGTATCTATTCCTCTGTACATGATGGAACCTATTGAGATCTAGGAGCTCAAGAGATAGTTGGAGGATTTTGAATCTAAGGGTTTTATCTAACCCATCACTTCATCTTGTGGTTCACCCAATATTTTCACCAAGAAGAATGATGAGACCCTTAGTCTATGTGTGAATTACTGAAGGCTGAACCAACTTATTGTTAAGAACTGATATACATTACCTTGAATATACGATCTCTTTAACCAGATCTAAGGAGATAGAGTGTTCTCGAAGGATGACATGATATCGATATATCATTAGGTCAACGTCATGTTGTGAAAAATGTCAGGAGAAATTAAGTGATAAATGATTCACAGAAAATTATAAGAAAAAAATAATAATGAGAAAAAGATATTGGGACACATAAATTTATGTGGTTCAAGAATAATCCCTATATCCACAGATAGGTTGAAATATCACTATAATTTCAGAGAAAAAATATATGGAGATCTAAAAGTTCCACACACATAAACCCTAGCTCGAAATAAACTAATAAAGAAGATGAAGTACTATACCACCAACTAAATAAAAGTCTTCATTTATACAGTGAACAGTGGTTGGAATTTGGCATCTCTAGAGTACCATGGCCACCCATTTCCAAGATTCTATAGTGCTTGGAAGTTGGAAGTTTGTGGATCTATTATACCAAATTATTTAAAGTCCCCACTACTATAGTTCTCTATCAGTGCAGTCTAGCCTGCTCTTCTATATTCATCCGAGTTTCTAAAGTGACCAAATATTTAGGCTTGGGGCCTTCATCCCTCAGAACCACAATGTAGGGGCATGTTTCCCCTAGAAAACCCTAATGCTCTCCCCAAAGAGCTCATCCCACAGAGTTTCATCCTGGTGCATAGTATAGACTGGAAGCATTGGACCCAATCATCATCCCAGTGCTAAAAGGAAGGATTACACCAGCACCAATTCTGATTCTTATAGAGTCTGGAAGAATCTATACAGTGTTTTAGAATGCATCAGTCATCAGGATGGGTGACATATTGATGAAAGAGGATAGATTCATTAAATACAAGTCTCACTATTTGAGACCTCATGAGTGTAATTAGAAGACACACAACCTCAATATTTAAAAAGCTGTCCATGCTTTGCATAGTTGGAGACATTATTTGACGGGTGAGTTCTTTATGGTGTATACAAACCACAAGAGACTCAAATATATCTTTATTAATAATTAATTTAATCTTATATAGTGAATATGGGTCAAATACAATTAGTATTTTGACTTTGAGATTGCCTATAATTCTAGAAAGGAAAATTCAGTAGCTAATTTTCTAAAACATAAAATTTTGGTGCATGCCATACAAGAAGAAAGTGATGAATGTAAATTGATGGACCTATTTTCTAAGCTACATATAGAGTTTCAATAGAGTCATGGGAAGCCTTTTCTTACAACCTTAGTAGTTACCTCTTCACTCTTTGATAGGGTTAAGAGAATGAAAGTTTTTAATAATGAAGGTTTGTTCCTATAAGAGAGTGTTTCTAGTGAGGACCCAACTCTGGATTGGTTTATTAATAGAGATGAAATCCTACGTATGCATGGGCATATTTGGGTTCCTAATGATATGATAGAGGAACTGACATGAGATTATTATGCTTCTCATTGGGAAATTCATCTATGTATCTCTAATATGTATCATGATATGCATCTCCAATATTGGTGTTCTACGATGAAACATTAGATATTAAGTTTTATCACCAGGTGTTCCACCTATCATCTGGTGAAGGCAGAGCACCACTACCCTGTGGGATTTTTATAGCCCTTATGTGTACCAGAATGTAAATGGGAAGACACTTTGATGGATTTTGTAGTTGGCTCACCATAGTCACCTTGACATAGAAACACGTTTTGGGTAGTCAGGGGCCGAGTGAAAAAGGTATCCCACTTCCTTTATATACAAGGGACTTTCTCGACTAATGATATGGGAAGAATATATTTTCATGAGATTATATAACCATACGAGGTCCCTCGTGCTATCATTTTAGATTGGTATTCTCATTTCACATTAATGTTTTTGATGTGGTTACAGAAGGCTTTGGGTACATAGGTGCTTATGGGAATAACTTTTCACCCTCAGACTGATGTTCAGTTGGAACATATAATATAGGTGTTATAGGGAATGCTCCGAGAATGCGTCCTTGATTTTGGTGGTTCTTGGGAAAAGAATACCCCTCTCATCAAGTTCTCTTACAATAGTATATTTTAGGATATGATTCAGATGACTCAGTATGAGGCCTTATATGGTAGGCCAGGATGCCCACCCCTGTGATGGTTAGAGGTTGGAGTGGTAGTGCTACTAGGTCCTCGTCTAGTGTAGGAGACTTTAGAGTAAGTGTGGTTAATCAAAGATAATATTTCTACTGCTCGGTTTAGATAGAAATCATAATTCGATCACCGATGACAAGCTTTAGGGTTCGAGGTTGGGGATCTTGTCTTATTTTGGGTATCACCTAGACTTGGGCATAGATAGATAAAGAGAAAATGGAATTTTTTGCCTCATTTTGTTGGGACTTTTGAGATATTGGATAGATTTGGGATGGTAGCCTATCAGTTTCTATTGCCTCAGTGGTACCGTTCGATGAATGATGTCTTTCACATCTCATATCTTCACCCTTACCATGGTGACCTGTCTCATACTTTTGATCCTGAGGAGGTTGAGTTAGATATTGTTTCTTCTTTTGAGGAGTATCCCTTATGTATCATTTAATGGAGCACAAAGGATCTAAGAGGCTGGTATATCCATTTGTTATGGTTGTTATGGTAGCATGACTGTGTACATGATGAAACTTGTGAGTGGGAGGCCGATGTATGTGCTCAATGGTAAGAGTTGTTCTCATATAGTGTTCTAACACCCTTGGAAGGGAAACTTGGGGATGAGTTCCTTTAAGGGGTAAGATTGTAAGATCCCAAATTTTCTATCAGGTATAGATCATTTTAATTTCTATTTATACCCTAGTTGTAGTTCTCTTTTTTTTCTAAACTTGGAAACCACAACTTTGGGAGGTTCTTCTTATCCTTTGAGGGAAAGGACTACGGGATAAACCTAGATACAAGCTAAACACATGATGTATATTAAATAAAAGACATTTATTGGTCTAGACAAACCATTAACAATGTATAATTTTTGCCTTGGAGGGGAAAAACCTGATAATTATATGACGTGTAAAGGTTAAAGGCCATGTATATGCCAAGGGGTAGTTTTTTTGAATGGTGGAAGTGCCAATTATTTTTGAAAGAAGCTCACTCCCTCCTTTTTCTCTCTCGCATAGGAGGTCCAATGTAGAAAATTATCTTTGAGCCTAAAGTTAGGCTTTGGTCCTATCTCTCCACTCAGGATCCGATTCAAGCATCGGTTGTCACATTGGATATCCACCTATAAGTTATTCAGTACTTATCTCTTTTCATCACTCATTTTTCTATCGACAACACTATTTTGATGTAAGCTCATATTCCCTATTTTTAGTGCATTCATCCATTTTTCCATTATCTTCCATTCAAGAAAAAAACTAAGGAATGATACTAGACAAGGAATCTAATATATGAATAAGGTAGGTGGTATATTAATTTTCCCTAAAATCCTTATCATTTATAAATTTCCACCATTAAGTGAACACTGGTATCACCAGGATATTCTTCTAAAAACTCATACACCTTAATTAAAATTGTTAGTATTGTGTTTTAAATCCTTAATTATACATTTTATTTATGTCTTTGGAGATTGGGACCTCAAATATATCCACCAAATTTGGTTCCATACCATGGTATTTATAACGACCCATACTTTACATACATTGTTATTACTTCAGAATTGAAGCACACTTGTTACAACATATAACAAAACCAGGAAAGGACCGTATAGGTATAGTATCTTTGGAAATTGGGAATCATAAAAAACTGGTTCATACAGAATCTACATTGTCTCCCATTTATTTCATCATATCTAGAGTCCATTTTGGCATATCCTACTTAATAACCCTCTTCTTGACCTGGGGAAAGAAAACATACAAAAGGGTGAGCTCAAATGCTCAGTAAGGGTAAACCAAAGAAATATAAATCACATCATATTCATAAGAACATAAAATTTTGTAAATATTAACCTGCAAAAGAGATCATAATTTCATAACATGGGATAAATCATAGTAGTGAAATGTAATCCCAATAATCATAAATTAAAACATAAAACTTTGTGGCATACACACATAATAATAGAGAATCATTTCTTAGTAGTCAAGACTCATTGACAAGACTATCTTAGTGGACAAAGTCCATTTCTGAACCGAGTTCACTCCTCGTTTCAGACCTGTTTCACTGAACCGGTTTAACCTACCATTCCAGCGATGTCTATCTCATGAGATATAAATCTTTACCCAATGCATTGGAGGGAGATATAGGTCCCACCCATCTCATAATGAAACCATTCTTATGTGTGCCACAAAATCATAAATCATACATCATAGCATAACCCATGTAATAAAAATGGGAATCTTAAACATCAGGCCATCATAACATAATCCATATATGATAAAAGGACATCATAAAAATAATTCCATCATAAAATAATCAAATCAATGTAAAAATTGGGATATAAACATAACCCTATATTATCTTAGATGGAAAATAATTTTGATAAAACACTTGAACTCCATTCTTGAGGAAAATATCCTTTCTACTTCAAAAACATTTTCCTTTATTAACATGTCATATAATTTTGAACTAAAAGAAGTTGATTAAAAATGAACTTGAAAAATTTTAAAGGAAGCTTCATGTAAATAATGTTCTAAAAATTTCATTCATGCCGTATAAGTTTAAAAAAACATTCTTCTCGTACTTTGGCCGGAAAAGTCAAAAAGTACCTCGTACTAAAAATGAAACAAGATTCCTTTCATATCTTTTACAAAAAACTCACCAATGGGTAAAATTGGATTGAAACAATTGTAGGTGGATGGAAATAATATTACATATTGAGGAAACATGGATGTAAATGATAAATATTCCCCAGTAAATTTTGAAGTATAAACAATCTCGGATAAAAATGAGATTGTGAGATTTTCCCTTACCTTAGGTCCGATTTGATTCATAAGTGTCCAAAACTCCGGTATAATGATTTAAATAATTCCATTTAATTATTCCAGAATAATACTCATTGTTATGATATCATATATGTCCATATTATTATCTTCTTATTAGTAATATTTCATTGCTACTTGTTATTCGGGTGTTTATTACTTTTTGTTCTTATGCGTGTTTTGTCGAATAAATTCTTATTCTTCTCTTTAGATTATAGATACCTCATTTACAGAATGGTATTAGTGTAATATATATCATATTAATTCATTAAATTCATTTATATAATCATTATTCAATGAAGATCATGTATAATGAGTCACATCACATCGTGGAGACGGTATTCCGTACGTACGCACGAGCGATGATATCGTTCCCATGATCGAGGAATTGTATTGGAGTGTATGTATACTATTTCAGAATCAATAACACTTTACAATAATCATATATAGTTATTTATTTTCACCATTATACCCATCCAAGTAAGGTGGTGGTGGAAAATAGATTACACCACGGCGTGGAGATGGTATTCCGTACGTACGCACGTGCGGTGATTTCGTTTTCTGTAGGATGAATAGATGGTGAAATAGGGTTGTTTAATACTTATAATAACATATCTGTATATGAGTGATAATTATGTTATTACTTAATAATGAAACAACTAAAGAAGAAGAAGTGGAAGAAGAAATAAAGTTGAAAGAATCGGTAACGGACATTACCTCTTCTTTGAAGCGCCTATTTGAGACCTCCTCTTAGGGCACTAAAATTGGTCTTTGAAGAAGACCATGACCTCTAGGATGTTTCTAGGGAAGTGTAGAAGATAATTTGGCAGGTTTTGGCCGATCATGAAGGCTCAAAGTGGTGTGAGGAAGATAAGGATGAGGTTCCCTTTTATAAGGGAGGAGAGGGACACCTTAGGAAAAACTAAAAATATTATTTTATTATAAAGTCATATTCGGTTTTTAATAGCTCCAAATTGATTTATTTAAAAGATAAGGTGGGTATGGGTCTACATAATCTCATCAAGTATAATTTAGACAAGTTTAGGTATCTATTTTAACCTTATCATTTAGATTTAACTTTAAGTTAGATAATTTAACTTTTACCGTGTCTTCTTGTTTTCTTACACTATAAGGTAAATAAACTTACTATAACAAGCCAAAAGAACCCAAAGTTGTTTATAATTAATATATATAACCTTATATAAGTCATTTTTCCGAACCTTATATTTTTAGGAATAAAATAAAAATTAATAATATAATATTTGTTTTAAAAACTATTTTATGCCAATTTTGACACTATTTGGTAATTGATTTTTTGTGAAAATTATAACAGAAATATTAGTTCTAAAAAAGTTAATTAAATCAATACTAACATATCATATTAACCTATAAAATTAATGTAATTCATAAAAAGTCTCAAATTACATTTATTTGGGTATTTATAACAACAATTAGGTCAATATTTCATTAATAAGATAATTACTGCATCATCATTGTGTCATAAATAAATTAAATTATTTATTGTCTAAAAATTAAAAATAATATACGATTATGTAAAAAAATTTATTAGCATCCTAATGAATATTTATAGTAGAATTTATCTTATGTATAACCCTATATTAAAAATTATTTAGTTATTAAACATTGATTTTAACTATTTGAACCCTTCTTTAAATAAATTAATAATAAATGTTCTAATCAAAACCAAGTGAGCCTAAATGATCATATTTTATTCATAATGTTGTTTTTGGTCGAATTAAACTTATCCAATAGAATTAGGACATGTGTTAGGGTAATAATAATAAAATTTTTACCCTTAATTTCCCTATTTACTTTTAACCGTGGTAAAAAAAAGTAAAAAATTACTATTCACCAAAAATTATTTTCATCTCATTGAACCACATTTTAGTCCTTGATATTAACCATGTCTCTCAGATTTTCAAAATTACACTCACAGAAGCGGTAAAATTATGTTTTATGTAAATTTTCAAATTCTCCTAGGAGGTGGGTAAAAGACGGTGAAAAGTTCAATAAAATTTTTATATATCTAAAATTATTATAAAATGACTCCAATGAATTGCATTGAAGTTATATAGGTATTATGTATCAATTTTGAGCTAAAATAAATTAAAATAAAATAAATAATTATTTAAATAAAAAGTTGGTTTTAAAATAGTATCCCAGTGTTTTCACTATTCATCAAAAATTGAAAGTTTTCAGAAAAATACCAAAATTTCACCCTAGGCTAATTTCAATATTCTGAATAAAAAAATGAAGTCCATTTTGATAAATAAAATTTAAAAAATTTCAAAAAGTGGGTATTACTATTCATAATGGCTAGTTTAGTAATATTTTAATAGCATATCGTTGTTTAGTGAAACTCGGTATTGCGTACGACGTAAGCTATCGAGGAATGTCGCGATTGTGTGTAAAGAAAGCCAAGCTATTGTTGTGTGTAGTGAAAGATTCATTTGATGATTTATATATCATAAAAACAAAATATTTCTCATAAAAGTCTCAAGTGTTACATTCTACCCCCCTTAAAAGGAATTTCGCCCTCGAAATTCGTCACTTTGTAACAAACAGATGAGGATACCTTTTCCTCATCATATCCTCAAGCTCCCATGTAGCTTCTTATAATTGGTGGTTCCTCCATAAAACTTTCACCAAGCGAGTGGTCTTGTTCCGTAGAACTTTTTCGCTATGATCCAGAATCTCTATCGGCTGTTCTTCATAAGAAATATCTTGCTCCAGTGGTACAACTTCTGAGCTGAGTACATGTGAAGGATCAGGTATGTACTTTCTCAGGAGAGATACATGGAACACATCGTGAACTTGGGAGAGATTCGGTGGAAGCGCCAATCGGTAAGATACCTTCCCAACACGATCCAGTATTTCGAAAGGACCGATATACCTAGGTCTCAGCTTTCCCTTATTTCCAAATCTCATTACTCTTTTCCAAGGAGATATTCATAAGAACACTTTATCACCCACTTAAAACTCTAGGTCTTTTCTTTGGTTATCGACATAACTTTTTTGTCGACTCTGAGCTTCTCTTATGTGTTGTTGAATAGATCTGAACTTTTCCGCCATCTTGTCAACAAAATCAGGTCCTAATAGCTTTCTTTCCCCAAATTCATCCAAACAAGTTGGAGTCCTACATTTCTTTACATAAAGAGATTCATAAGGAGCCATCTGAATACTGGAGTGAAAGCTATTATTATAAGAAAATTCCACCAAAGGAGGGTGTTGATCCCAACCTCCTTTTAAATCCATAGAGCAAGCTCTAAACATATCTTCTAGAGTTTGAATTGTTCTCTCAGACTGACCATCTGTTTGAGGATGATAAGCAGTGTTGAAACTCAACTCTGTATCCATAGTATGCTGAAAACTTCACCAGAACTTCCAAGTAAATCTTGGATCCCGATCAGATATAATATAGAGTGGTTGTCCATTAAATCTTACCACTTCCTTCACATATATCATGGCAAGCTGATCCAGAGATAAATCCTCTCTAATAGCAATGAAGTGTGCTGACTTTGTAAGACGATCAACTATGACCCAGATAGCATTATTGCCTTATGATGTTTTAGGAAGTCCGGTGACAAAGTCCATAGTGATGTTTTCCCATTTCCATTCTGGTATGGGTAATGGTTTTAACATCCCCTTGGACTTCTGTCTCTCAGCTTTAACTTGCTGAAAAACCAAGCATCGAAAGACATATTCAGCAACATCTCTTTTCATGCCATCCCACCTGAAGTACTCTTTCCGGTCCCTATACATCTCCGTGCTTCCAGGATGAATAGATAATGAATAACTCTGAGCCTTATCAAGCAGCTCCTTCTTTAATTCTGAGATGGGAGGAACACAAAGCCGATTCCTGAATTTTATTATCCCATCACAATCAAGGTTGAATTCCGGAACATTTCTCACATTCTTTTGTAACTGTACATCTTCTTTCTGTGCCTCTTTCATCTTCACATGTATAGATGGTTGAACATTCAGTTGAGAAAGATACGATTTTCCCCCTTCCATTATAATTCCAAGATCCATCCTTTGTAAATCCATAAATATTGGATCTTTTGTGATCCTCATTATAGATAAGCTAGCATGGTCTTGTCGACTTAATGCATCTACCACCTTGTTTGCTTTCCCAGGGTGGTAATGAATTGAGCAGTCGTAATCCTTAATCAGCTCCAACCATCTTCTTTGGCGCATATTCAGCTCCTTTTGTGTGACAATATACTTAAAACTTTTATGATCAATATAAATATCACACCTTTCTCCATATAGATAATACCTCTAAATCTTTAATGCAAAGATTACCACAGCTAACTCCAAATCATGAGTTGGGTAATTTTGCTCATGGATTTTCAACTGTCATGAGGCATAAGATATAACCATATCATTTTGTATAAGAACACACTCCATCCCTTCTGGGATGCATCACTATAGATCACAAAACTTTCTCCACTACAAGGAAGTTTGAGTACAGGTGCACTGGATAACCTTCTTTTCAATTCCTCGAAATTCTCTTCACATTCCTCCATCCACATGAACTTAACTCCTTTTCGAGTCAACTTGGTGAGTGGATTAGATAATCGTGAAAAATCTTTTACAAAACGTCGATAATATCCAGCCAAACCAAGAAAACTTCGGATCTCGGTTATTAGTGTTGGTCTCGACCATCTTTCGATAACCTCTGTTTTTGCTAGATCCACAGATATCCCCTCTTTTGAGATTATGTGACCCAAAAATGCAACTTATTGAAGCCAAAATTCACACTTGGTAAATTTGGCATAAATCTTCTCCTTTCTCAGGGTCTTCAATATAATTCTCAAGTGATCTTAATGTTCTTCCTTTCTATTTGAATAGACAAGAATATCATCTATAAAGACTACCACAAACTGATCAAGATAGTCTCTAAAGACTCTATTCATCAGATCCATGAAGATAGAAGGGGAATTAGTAAGACCAAATGGCATCACTATAAATTCATAGTGTCCATTACTTATACGGAAAGTTTTCTTTGGTATATCCTCCCTTTTGACCCTTAATTTATGATACACTTAATGAAGATCAATCTTGGAAAAGTATTGAGCTCCGCGTAGTTGGTCAAATAAGTTATCAATGCATGGGAGAGGATATTTGTTCTTGATTGTGATCTTGTTAAGTTATCAATAATCAATGCAGAGTCTCATTGATCCATCTTTCTTCTTAACATACAGAACAGGTGCTCCCCAAGGTGATGCACTAGGGTGTATGAATCCTTTATCATTATTCTCTTGGAGTTGCTTCCTCAATTCCTGCAACTCAATTTGGGCCATTCAATAAGGTGTCTTTGAAATAGGCAAAGCACCCGGTACGAGTTCTATTGAAAACTCAACTTCACGATTTGGTTTAAGACCCAGCAATTCCTCCAGAAAGATATCGTCAAATTCCCATAAAATGGGAATATTCTTAATTGTGAGTTTCTCAACAACCATTTGAGATAAATAACCTTCATTTAGTGGAATCAAAAAACATAATATGGAATAAATTTCCACTTGAAGGTTATGTTCATCCTTGCATCGATAGATGATCATAGATTGATCTGGAATAGGAAATGTGACTTCCCTTATTTGGAAATTGATATGAGCTCCATATAAATAAAGCCAATCCATGCCAATAATCACATCAAATTCCACTATAGGAAGGATCACAAGATTTGCAGGAATCACTTTCCCACAAACTTCAATTGGAGAAGAATTATAAACTTTTGATGTGACTGTTGTGCCATTAGGGGTTGTCACAGATAACTCAACATCTAATTGTTGAGGTAATACGGTGATACCCTTAGAAAATTCTTTAGAAATAAAAGAGTGGGTGGATACAGAATCAAATAAAACATTGGATACTTTAGAGTGGATGGTAAGTGTACCTTTCACCACTTTGTTATCATACTCCACATCGCTGATAGAAATTGCATGTGACTTTCCTTTTTCTTTGGCCTTAAGAGTTTGTTGACTTCAATCGTCATCATCAACCCTTGGATTTGGGAATTGATTGTCATAATTCCCCATCTCCTTTCACTTGAAACATTGAAGTGAAGTAGGTTCATTCTGCGTATCCATTCTTTTGTTTGCATCATTAGACATCTTCTTCCCATTATTTCGATATTCAATTGCCCGATGACCTTCTTTTCCACCCTTATAACATTTTCTTGTCCCCTTAAGACAATTTCCTCCATGTTTCTTTCCACACTTTGAGCATAAGGGAAAACTCATCTTCTTTTTAGTGTGCTCTTTAGATTTTCCTTTGAATTCCATTTTCCTCTTCTTATCCAACCCATACGACTGATGGGCTACTCCAATCTCCATCTCAACCTTGAGAGCACATCGAATGATTTCCTATTAGCTATTGAAGTCCCTTATGGCTAACGCCCTTCAAAGACTTGGTTTTAAGACACTAAAGAATCGATCGATCTTACTCTTAGGTTGGATAATAATACCATAAGCGTACCTTGCAAGTCTTGTAAAATTTTCTTCGTAGGTACCAAAAGATTCATCATCCTTTTGCATTAGTTCAAGAAATTCCTTCTCCATCTTTGTTTGGAGAATATGAGGGAAGTACTTATCGAAAAATAAGATCTTGAACTCTTCCAATTCCAAGGACTCAATTTCATCCCTTTGCCTCGTATTCTTAATAAGATTCCACCATTGATCAGCATCTCCTTCAAAACGATACACTGCTAAGATGACTTTATCATGTTCAGAACATTGAAGAACTGAAAATATATTTTCAGTGGTACTGATCCATTGTTTATCCACTAATGGACCAGAAGACCCGCTGAATGAAGGTGGACGCTGCCTCATGAAGGATTCAAAAAAATGTTCCTCCTTCCTTTGCTCGTTTTGAAGTCCTGTATGATTCATATCTTCAGAAAGTTGTGTGATAATGGCTACAAGATTTTGCATTACAGCTCCCATAACGTTTGGTTTCTCAGGGGGACAATCATTGCACTGCCTCTCGCATTCCGCATTAACACGATTCCTTTGGGTTCCAGCCATTGACTAAAACCAAGAAGAATAGTGTGAGAAACACTAATTATAATAGAAAAAACACATAATCAAAAATAAAATTTCACACTTAAGGTATTATCATAGGTTGTTCATGGCCATTTCTAAAACACTAAGATTGTGTTCTATGCTTAGACTTATCCTTAGAGTTCTTACTAAGGCTTTCACATCCTAGTTTCCAAAGGTTGACTATACCTTTCCTCTGATACCAACTATAACGACCCATAATTTACATACATTGTTATTACTTCAAAATTAAAGCACACTTGTTACAACATATAACAAAACCATGAAAGGACCGTATAGGTATAGTGTCTTTGGAAACTGGGAAACATAAACAATTGGTTCATAAAGCATCTACATTGTCTCCCATTTATTTCATCATATCTAGAGTCCCTTTTGGCATATCCTACTTAATAACCTTCTTCCTGACCTGGGGAAAGAAAAAATACAAAAGGGTGAGCTCAAATGCTCAGTAAGGGTAAACCAAAGAAATATCAATCACATCATCTTCATAAGAACATAACATTTTGGAAATCTTAACCTGTAAAAGAGATCATAATTTCATAACATGGGATAAATCATAGTAGTGAAATGTAATCCCAATAATCATTACTTAAAACTTAAAACATTGTGGAATACACACATAATCATAGAGAATCATTTCTTAGTAGTCAAGACTCATTTCCAAGACTATCTTAGCAGACAAAGTCCATTTCTGAACTGAGTTCACTCCTCGTTTCAGTCCTGTTTCACTGAACCGGTTTAACCTGCCGTTCCAGCCATGTCTATCTCATGAGATATAAATCTTTAACCAATGCATTGGAGGGAGATATAGGTCCCACCCATCTCATAATGAAACCATTCTTATGCGTGCCACAAAATCATAAATCATACATCATAGCATAACCCATGTAATAAAAATGGGAATCTTAAACATCATGCCATCATAACATAATCCATATAAGATAAAAGGACATCATAAAAATAATTCCATCATAACATAATCAAATCAATGTAAAAATAGGGATATAAACAGAACCCTATATTATCTTAGATGGAAAATAATTTTGATAAAACACTTGAACTCCATTCTTGAGGAAAATATCCTCTCTACTTCAAAAACATTTTCTTTTATTAACATGTCATATAATTTCAAACTAAAAGAAGTTGATTAAAAATGAACCTGAAAACTTGTAAAGGAATCTTCATGTAAATAATGTTCTAAAAATTCCATTCATGTCCTATAAGTTAAAAAAACATTCTTCTCGTACTTTGGTCGGAAAAGTCAAAAAGCACCTCGTACTAAAAATGACATAAGATTCCTTTCATATCTTTTACTAAAAACTAACTAATGGGTAAAATTGGATTTAAAAAATTGTAGGTGGATGGAAACAATATTAAATATTAAGGAAACATGGATTTTGATGATAAATATTCCCCAGTAAATTCTGAAGTATAAACAATCTCGGATAAAAATGAGATTGTGAGATTTTCCCTTACCTTAGGTCTGATTTTCTTCGTAAGTGTCTGAACCTCCTGTATAATGATTTAAATAATGTCATTTACTTATTCCAGAATCATACTCATTGTTATGATATCATATATGTCCATATTCTTAGCTTCTTATTAGTAATATTTCATTGCTACTTGTTATTCGGGTGTTTATTACTTTTTGTTCTTATGCGTGTTTTGTAGAATAAATTCTTATTCTTCTCTTTAGGTTATAGATACCTAATTTCCAGAATGTTATTAGTGTAATATATATCATATTCATTCATTCAATTCATTTATATAATCATTATGCAATGAAGATCATGTAGAACGAGTCGCATCACATCGTGGATACGATATTCCGTACGTACGCACGAGCAATGATATCGTTCCCATGATAGTAGAATTGTATTGGAGTGTATGTATACTATTTCATAATCAATAAAACTTTACAATAATCATATATAGTTATTTATTTGCACCATTATACCCATCCAAGTAAGGTGGTTGTGGAAAATAGATTACACCATGGCGTGGAGACGATATTCCGTACGTACGCACGCGCAGTGATTTCGTTTTCCGTAGGATGGATATATGGTGAAATAGGGTTGTTTCATACTTAAAATAACATATCAGTATATTAATGATACTGATGTTATTACTTCATAATGAAACAACTAAAGAAAAATAAGTGGAAGAACAAATAAAGTTGAAAGAATCGGTAATGGACATTACCTCTTCTTTGAAGCGCCTCTTTGAGACCTTCTCTTAGGGCACTAAAATTGGTCTTTGAAAAAGACCAGGACCTCTAGGATGTTTTTAGGGAAGTGGAGAAGATAATTTGGCAGGGGTTGGCCGATCTTGAAGGCTCAAAGTGGTGTGAGGAAGGGATAGAGGAGGTTCCCTTTTATAAGGGAGGAGAGGGGCACCTTAGGAAAAACTAAAAATATTATTTTATTATAAAGTCATATTCGGTTTTTAATATCTCCAAATTAATTTATTTAGAATCTAAGGTGTGGATGGGTATAAATCCTCTTATCCAATAGAATTTATACAAGTTTAGGTTTCAATTTTAACCTTATCATTTAGATTTAACTTTAAGTTAGATAATTTAACTTTTACCGTGTCTTATTGTTTTCTTACACTATAAGGTAAATAAACTTACTATAAAAAGCCAAAATAACCCCAAGTTGTTTATTATTAATATATATAACCTTATATAAGTCATTTGGCCGAACCTTAGATTTTTAGGAATAAAATAACAATTAGTAATATAATATTTGTTTTAAAAACTATTTTATGTCAATTTTGACACTGTTTGGTAATTTATTTTTGTAAAACTCATAACAGAAGATTAGTTCTATAAAAGTTAATTAAATCAATAATAACCTTTCATATTAACCTAGAAAATTATTGTAATTCATAAAAAGTCAAAATTACTTTTATTTGGGTATTTATAACATCAATTATGTCAATATTTCATTAATAAGATAATTATTACATTATCATTGTGTCATAAATAAATTAAATTATTTATTGTCTAAAAATTAAAAATATAATACCATTATGTTTGAAATCTTTTTAGCTTTCTAATGAATATTTATAGTTGAATTTATCTTATGTATAACCCTATATTAAAAATGGTTTAGTTATTAAACTTTGATTTTAACTATTTTAACCCTTCTTTAAATAAATTAATAATAAATGTCCTAATCTAATCCAAGTGGGCCTAAATGATCATATTTTATTCCTAATGTTGTTTTTGGTCGAATTACACTTATCCAATAGAATTAGGACATGTGTTAGGGTAATAATAATTATATATTTACCCTTAATTTCCCTATTTACTTTTAACAGTGGTAAAAAAAGTAAAAAGTTACTATTCACCAAAAATTATTTTCATCTCATTGAACAAAATTTTAGTTCTTGATATTAACCGTGTCTCTCGGATTTTGAAATTCCACTCACAGAAGCGGTAAAATTAAGTTTTATGTAAATTTACAAATTCTCCTAGGAGGTGGGTAAAAGACGGTGACAAGTTCAACAAAATTTTTATATATATAAAATTATTATAAAATGACTTCAATGAATTTCATTGAACTTATATAGGTATTATGTATCAATTTTTACCTAAAATAAATTTAAATAAAATAAATAATTATTTAAATAAAAAGTCGGTTTTTAAATAGTAACCCAGTGTTTTCACTATTCATCAAAAATTGAAAGTTTTCAAAAAAATATCAAAATTTCACCCTAGGCTAATTTCGATATTCCGAATCCAAAAATGAAGTCCATTTTGAAAAATAAAATTTAAAAAATTTCAAAAAGTGGGTATTACTATTCATAACGGCTAGTTTAGTAATATTTTAATAGCATATCGTTGTTTAGTGAAACTCGATATTGCGTACGACGCAAGCTATCGAGGAAGGTCGCGATTGCGTGTAAAGAAAGCCAAGATAGTGTTGTGTGTAGTGAAATATTTATTTGATGATTTATATATCATAAAAACAAAATATTTCTCATAAAAGTCTTGGGTGTTACATTCTACCCCCCTTAAAATGAATTTCGCCCTCGAAATTCGTCTCTTTGTGACAAACAGATGAGGATACCTTTCCCTCATCATATCCTCAAGCTCCAATGTAGCTTCTTCTAATTGGTGGTTCCTCCATAAAACTTTCACCAAGCGAGTGGTCTTGTTCCGTAGGACTTTTTCGCTACGATCCAGAATCTGTATCGGCTGTTCTTCATAAGAAAGATCTTTCTCCAGCGGTACAACATCTGAGATGAGTACATGTGAAGGATCAGGTATGTACTTTCTCAGGAGAGATACATGGAACACATCGTGAACTTGGGAGAGATTCGGTGGAAGCGCCAATCGGTAAGCTACCTTCCCAACACGATCCAGTATTTCGAAAGGACCGATATACCTAGGTCTCAGCTTTCACTTCTTTCCAAATCTCATTACTCTCTCCCAAGGAGATATTCATAAGAACACTTTATCACCCACTTCAAACTCTAGGCCTTTTCTTCAGTTATCGGCATAAATTTTTTGCCGACTCTGAGCTGCTCTTATGTGTTGTTGAATAGATCTGAACTTTTCTGCCATCTCATCAACAAGATCAAGTCCTAATAGCTTTCTTTCCCCAACTTCATCCCAGCAAGTTGGACTCCTGCATTTCTTTCCATAGATAGCTTCATAAGGAGCCATCTAAATACTGGAGTGAAAGCTATTATTATAAGAAAATTCCACCAAAGGTAGGTGTTGATCCCAACCACCTTTGAAATCCATAGAGCAAGCTCTCAACATATCTTCTAGAGTTTGAATTGTTCTCTCAGACTGACCGTCTGTCTGAGGATGATAAGCAGTGTTAAAACTCAACTCTGTATCTAGAGTATGCTGAAGACTTTTCCAGAACTTCGAGGTAAATCTCGGATCCCGATAAAATATAATAGAAAGTGGTACTCCATGCAATCTTACCACTCCCTTCACATATATCCTGACAAGCTGATCCAGAGAGAAATCCTCTCTAATAGCAATGAAGTGTGCTGACTTTGTAAGACGATCAACTATGACCCAGATAACATTATTGCCTTCTGATGTTTTAGGAAGTCCGGTGATAAAGTCCATAGTGATGTTTTCCCATTTTCATTCTGGTATGGGTAATGGTTGTAACATCCCCTTGGACTTCTATCTCTCAGCTTTAACTTGTTGACAAACCAAGCATCGAGAGACATATTCAGAAACATCTCTTTTCATGACATCCCACCAGAAGTACTCTTTCAGGTCCCTATACATCTTCGTGCTTCCAGGATGAATAGAGAATGAAGAAATATGAACCTCATCTAGCAGCTCCTTCTTTAATTCTGGGATGCGAGGAACAAAAGCCCGATTCCTGAATTTTATTATCCCATCACAATAAAGGTTAAATTTAGGAACATTTCTCACCTTCTTTTGTAACTGTACATCTTCTTTCTGTGCCTCTTTAATCTTCACATGTATAGATGGTTGAACATTCATTTGAGAAAGATACAATTTTACCCCTTCCATTATAATTCCAAGATCCATCCTTTGTAAATCCATAAATATTGGATCTTTTGTGATCCTCATTATGGATAATCTAGCATGGTCTTGTCGACTTAATGCATCTGCCACCTTGTTTGCTTTCCCAGGGTGGTAATGAATTGAGTAGTCATAATCCTTAATCATATCCAACCATCTTCTTTGGTGCATATTCAGATGATTTTGTGTGGAAATATACTTTAAACTTTTATGATCAGTATAAATATCACACCTTTCTCCATAAAGATAATGCTTCAAAATCTTTAATGCAAAGATTACCGCAGCTAAATCCAAATCATGAGTTGGGTAATTTTTCTCATGGATTTTCAAATGTCGTGAGGCCTAAGCTATCACTATATCGTTTTTCAAAAGATCACACCCCAACCCCTTCTTGGATGCATCTCTATAGATCACAAACCTTTCTCCACTACTAGGAAGTGTGAGTACAGGTGCACTGGATAACCTTCTTTTCAACTCCTTGAAATTCTCTTCACATTCCTCCGTCCACATGAACTTAAATCCTTTTCGAGTCAACTTGGTGAGTGGATTATATAATCATGAAAAATCTTTTAAAAAATGTCGATAATATCCATCCAAACCAAGAAAACTTCGGATCTCAATTACTATTGTTGCTCTCGACCATCTTTCGATAACCTCTGTTTTTGCTGGATCCACAGATATCCCCTCTTTTGAGATTATGTGACCCAAAAATGCAACTTTTTGAAGCCAAAATTAACACTTGGAAAATTTGACATAAAGCTTCTCCTTTCTCAGGGTATTCAATATAATTCTCAAGTGATCTTCATGTTCTTCCTTTCTATTTGAATAGACAAGAATATCGTCCATAAAGACTACCGCAAACTGATCAAGATAGTCTCTAAAGACTCTATTCATCATATCCATGATGATAGCAGGGGAATTAGTAAGAACAAATGGCATCACTATGAATTCATAGTGTCCATACCTTGTACGGAAAGCTGTCTTTGGTATATCCTCCCTTTTGACCCTTAATTGATGATACCCTGAACGAAGATCAATATTGGAAAAGTATTGAGCTCCGCATAGTTGGTCAAATAAGTCATCAATGCGTGAGAGATGATATTTGTTCTTGATCATGATCTTGTTATGCTCTCGATAATCAATGCAGAGTCTCATTGATCCATCTTTCTTCTTAACATACAGAACAGGTGCTCCCCAAGGTGACACACTAGGGTGTATGAATCCTTTATCAAGATTCTCTTGGAGTTTCTTCTTCAATTCCTGTAACTCAAATGGGGCCATTCTATAAGGTGTCTTTGAAATAGGCAAAGCACCCGGTACGAGTTCTATTGAAAACTCAACTTCACGATTTGGTGTAAGACCCAGCAATTCCTCCGGAAAGACATCGTCAAACTCTCATACAATGGGAATATTCTTAATCGTGAGTTTCTCACCAACCATTTGAGATAAATGACCTTAATTTAGTGGAATCAAAACCCATAAGATGGAAGAAATTTCCACTGGAAGGTTATGTTCATCCTTGCATCGATAGACGATCATAGATTGATCTGGAATTTGAAATGTGACTTCACTTCTTTAGAAATTGATATGAGATCCATATAAAGAAAGAAAATCCATGCCAATAATCACATCAAATTCCACTATAAGAAGGATCACAAGATTTTCAGGAAGCACTTTCCCACAAACTTCAATCGGAGAAGAATTATAAAATTTTGATGCGACTGTTGTGCCATTAGGGGTTGTCACAGAAAACTCAACATCTAATTGTTGAGGTAATATTGTGATACCCTTAGAAAATTCTTTAGAAATAAAAGAGTGGGTGGATCCAGAATCAAATAAAACATTTGCTACTTTAGAGTGGATGGTAAGTGTACCTTTCACCACTTCGTTATCGTACTCCACATTGCTAATAGAAATTGCATGTGACTTTCCTTTGTCTTTGGCCTTAAGAGTTTGTTGACGTCGATCATCATCATCAACCCTTGGATTTGGGAATTGATTGGAATTATGACCCATCTCCTTGCACTTGAAACATTGAAGTGAAGTATGTTCATTCTGCGTATCCCTTCCTTTGTTTGCATCATTAGACATCTTCTTCCCATTATTTCAACATTCAATTGCCCGATGACCTTCTTTTCCACACTTATAACATTTTCTTGTCCCCTTAAGAAAATTTCCTCCATGTTTCTTTCCACACTTTGAGCATAAGGGAAAACTCATCTTCTTTTTAGTGTGCTCTTTATATTTTCCTTTGAATTCCATTTTCCTCTTCTTATCAAACCCATAGGACTGATGGGTTACTCCAATCTCCATCTCAACCTTGAGAGAACATCAAACGATTTCCTCGTAGCTATTGAAGTCCCTTATGGCTAACACCCTTCAAAGACTTGGTTTTATTCCACTAAAGAATCGATCGATCTTACTCTCAGGATAGATAATAATACCAGAAGCGTACCTTGCAAGTCTTGTAAAATTTTCTTCGTAGGTACCAACAGATTCATCATCCTTTTGCTTTAGTTCAAGAAATTCCTTCTCCATCTTTGTTCAGAGAATACGAGGGAAGTACCTATTGAAAAATAAGTTCTTGAACTCGTCCCATTCCATGGACTCAATTTCATCCATTTGCCTCGTATTCTTAATAAGATTCCACCATTGATCAGCATCTCCTTCCAAACGATACACTGCTAAGATGAATTTATCATGTTCAGAACATTGAAGAACTGAAAATATCTTTTCATTGGTACTGATCCATTGTTTAGCCTGTAGTGGATCAGAAGACCCGCTGAATGAAGGTGGACGCTGCCTAATGAAGGATTCAACAGAATGTTGCTCCTTCCTTTGCTCGTTTGGAAGTCCTGCATGATTCATTGCTTGAGAAAGTTGTGTGAGCATGGCTACAAGATTTTTCATTCCATATCCCATAATGTTTGGTTGCTTAGGGGGACAATCATTGCATTTCTCGTCGCATTCGGCATTAACACGATTCCTTTGGGTTCCAGCCATTGACTAAAACCAAGAAGAATAGTGTGAGAAACACTAATTATAATAGGAAAAATACATAATCAAGAATAAAATTTCACACTTAAGGTCTTATCATAGGTTGTTCATGGCCATTTCTAAAACACTAAGATTGTGTTCTATGCTTAGAATTATCCTTAGGGTTCTTACTAAGGCTTTCACATCCTAGTTTCCAAAGGATGACTATGCCTTTCCTCTGATACCAACTATAACAACCCATAATTTACATACATAGTTATTACTTTAGAATTGAAGCACACTTGTTACAACATATAACAAAACTAGGAAAGGACCGTATAGGTATAGTGTCTTTGGAAACCGGGAAACATAAACAACTGGTTTATAAAGCATCTACATTGTCTCCCATTTATTTCATCACATCTAGAGTCCCTTTTGGCATATCCTACTTAATAACCTTCTTCCTGACCCGGGGAAAGAAAACATACAAACGGGTGAGCTCAAATTCTCAGTAAGGGTAAACTAGAGAAATATCAATCACATCATATTGATAAGAACATAACATTTTGGAAATCTTAACCTGCAAAAAAGATCATAATTTCATAACATGGGATAAATAATAGTAGTGAAATGTAATCCCAATAATCATAAATTAAGACGTAAAACTTTTTGTCATACACACATAATCATAGATAAACATTTCTTTGTATTAAAGACTCATTGCAAAGACTATCTTAGCGGACAAAGTCCATTTATGAACCGAGTTCACTCCTCGTTTCAGTCCTGTTTCACTGAACCGGTTTAACCTGCTGTTCCAGCCATGTCTATCTCATGAGATATAAATCTTTACCCAATGAATTGTAGGGAGATATAGGTCCCACCCATCTCATAATGAAACAATTCATATGTGTGCCACAAAATCATAAATCATACATTATAGCATAACCCATGTAATAAAAATGGGAATCTTAAACATCATGCCATCATAACATAATCCATATAAGATAAAAAGACATCATAAAAATTATTCCATAATAACATAATCAAATCAATGTAAAAATAGGGATATAAATAGAACCCTTTATTATCTTAGATGGAAAATAATTTTGATAAAACACTTGAACTCCATTCTTGAGGAAAACATCCTTTCTACTTCAAAAACATTTTCCTTTATTAAAATGTCATATAATTTTGAACTAAAAGAAGTTGATTAAAAATGAACTTGAAAACTTGTAAAGGAAGCTTCATGTAAATAATGTTCTAAAAATTCCATTCATGCCTTATAAGTTAAAAAAACATTCTTCTCGTACTTTGGCCGGAAAAGTCAAAAAGTACCTCGTACTAAAAATGACAAAATATTACTTTCATATCTTTTACTAAAAACTCAACAATTGGTAAAATTGTATTTAAACAATTGTAGGTTGATAGAAATAATATTACATATTGAGGAAACATGGATGTGGATGATAAATATTTCCCAGTAAATTCTGAAGTATAAACAATCTCGGATAAAAATGAGATTGTGAGAATTTCTACTTACCTTAGGTCCGATTTGATTCGTAAGTGTCCGAACCTTATGTATAATGATTTAAATAATGTCATTGACTTATTCCATAATCATACTCATTGTTATGATATCATATATGTCCATATTCTTAGCTTCTTATTAGTAATATTTCATTACTACTTGTTATTCAGGTGTTTATTACTTTTTGTTTTTATGCATGTTTTATCGAATAAATTCCTATTATTCTCTTTAGGTTATAGATACCTCATTTACATAATGATTTTAGGGTAATATATATCATATTAATTCATTAAATTCATTTATATAATCATTATGAAATGAAGATCATGTAGAACGAGTTGCATCACATCGTGGAGACGGTATTCCATACGTATGCACCTGCGATGATATCGTTCCCATGATCGTGGAATTTTATTTGAGTGTATGTATAATATTTAAGAATCAATAAAATTTTACAATAATAATATATAGTTATTTATTTTCACCATTATACCCATCCAAGTAAGGTGGTGGTGGAAAATATATTACACCGCGGCGTGGAGACGATATTCCGTACGTACGCACGCGCGGTGATTTCGTTTTTCGTAGGATGGATTGATGGTGAAATTGGGTTGTTTCATACTTATAATAAGATATCAGTATATGAGTGATAATTATGTTATTACTTCATAATGAAACAACTAAAGAAGAAGAAGTGGAAGAAGAAATAAAGTTGAAAGAATCGGTAACGGACATTACCTCTTCTTTGAAGCGCCTCTTTGAGACCTCCTATTAGGGAACTAAAATTGGTATTTGAAGAAGACCAGGACCTCTAGGATGTTTCTAGGGAAGTGGAGAAGTGAATTTGGTAGGGTTTGGCCCAGCTTGAAGGCTCAAAGTGGTGTGAGGAAGAGAGGGAGGAGGTTCCCTTTTCTAAGGGAGGAGAGGGGCACCTTAGGAAAAACTGAAAATATTATTTTATTATAAAGTCATAATCGGTTTTTAATAGCTCCAAATTGATTTATTTTGAATCTAAGATGGGTATGGGTCTAAATCCTATAATCCAATAGAATTTATACAGGTTTAGGTATCTATTTTAACCTTATAATTTAGATTTAACTTTAAGTTAGATAATTTAACTTTTACTTTGTCTTCTTGTTTTCTTACACTATAAGGTAAATAAACTTACTAAAAAAGACAAACAAACCCCTAGTTGTTTATTATTAATATATATAATGTTTTCTAAGTCATTTTACCGAACCTTAGATTTTTAGGAATAAAATAACAATTAATAATATAATATTTGTTTTAAAAAATATTTTATGGCAATTTTGACACTATTTGGTAATTGATTTTTTTGAAACTCATAAAAGAAAGATTAGTTCTAAAAAAGTTAATTAAATAAATACTAACCTGTCATATTAACCTAGAAAATTATTTTAATTCATAAAAAGTCTCATATTGCATTTATTTGGGTATTTATAACATCAATTATGTCAATATTTCATTAATAAGATAATTACTGCATCATCATTGTGTCATAAATAAATTAAATTATTTATCGTCTAAAAATTAAAAATAAAATACCATTATGTATTAAATAGTTTTATATTTCTAATGAATATTTATAGTTAAATTTTTCTTATGTATAACGCTATATTAAAAATGATTTAGTTATTAAACTTTGATTTTAACTATTTTAACACTTCTTTAAATAAATTAATAATAAATGTCCTAATCTAATCCAAGTGGGCCTAAATGATCATATTTTATTCCTAATGTTGTTTTTGGTCGAATTAAACTTATCAAATAGAATTATCACATGTGTTAGGGTAATGATAATAACATTTTTACCCTTAATTTCCCTATTTACTTTTAACCGTGGTAAAAAAAAGTAAAAAGTTACTATTCACCAAAAAATTATTTCCAACTCATTTAACCACATTTTAGTCCATGATATTAACCGTGTCTCTCTGATTTTTGAAATTCCACTCACAGAAGTGGAAAAATTAAGTTTTATGTAAATTTGCGAATTCTCCTATGAGGTGGGTAAAAGACGATGAAAATTTCAATAAAATTTTTATACATTTAAAATTATTATAAAATGACTCCAATGAATTGAATTAAACTTATATAGGTATTATGTATCAATTTTTACCTAAAATAAATTTAAATAAAAAGTCAGTTTTTAAATAGTAACCCAGTGTTTTCATTATTCATCAAAAATTGAAAGTTTTCAGAAAAATACCAAAATTTCACCCAAGGCTAATTTCGATATTCTGAATCCAAAAATGAAGTCCATTTTGAAAAATAAAATTTACAAAATTTCAAAAAAGTGTGTATTACTATTCATAACGGCTAGTTTAGTAATATTTTAATAGCATATCGTTGTTTAGTGAAACTCGGTATTGCGTACGATGCAAGATATCGAGGAAGGTCGTTATTGCATTTAAAGAAAGCCAAGCTAGTGTTGTGTGTAGTGAAAGATTACTTTGATGATTTATATATCATAAAAAAAAATATTTCTCATAAAAGTCTCGGGTGTTACATTCTACCCCCCTTAAAATGAATTTCGCCCTCAAAATTCATCACTTTGTAACAAACAGATGAGGATACTTTTCCCTAATCATATCCTCAAGCTCCCATGTAGCTTATTTTAATTGGTGGTTCATCCATAAAACTTTCACCAAGCGAGTGGTCATGTTCCGTAGGACTTTTTTGCTACGATCCAGAATCTCTATCAGCTGTTCTTCATAAGAAAGATCTTGATCTAGCGGTACAACTTCTGAGCTGAGTACATGTGAAGGATCAGGTACGTACTTTCTCAGGAGAGATACATGGAACACATCGTGAACTTGGGAGAGATTCGGTGGAAGCCCCAATCGGTAAGATACCTTCCCAACACGATCCAGTATTTCGAAAGGACCGATATACCTAGGTCTCACCTTTCCCTTCTTTCCAAATATCATTACTCTCTTCCAAGGAGATATTTGTAAGAACACTTTATCACCCACTTCAAACTCTAGGTATTTTCTTCGGTTAACAACATGACTTTTTTGTCGACTCTGAGCTGCTCTTATGTGTTGTTGAATAGATCTGACCTTTTCTGCCATCTCATCAACAAGATCAGGTCCTAATAGCTTTCTTTCCCCAACTTTATCCCAGCAAGTTGGAGTCCTGCATTTCCTTCCATAGAGAGCTTCATAAGGAGCCATCTGAATACTGGAGTGAAAGCTATTATTATATGAAAATTCCACCAAAGGTAGGTGTTGATCCCAACCACCTTTGAAATCCATAGAGAAATCTCTCAATATATCTTCTAGAGTTTGAATTTTTCTCTCAGACTGACCATCTGTCTGAGTATGATAAGCAGTGTTGAAACTCAACTCTGTATCCAGAGTATGCTGAAGGCTTCTCCAGAACTTTGAGATAAATCTCGGATCCCAATCAGATATAATAGAAAGTGGTGTTCCATGAAATCTTACCACTTCCTTCACATATATCCTGGAAAGCTGATCCAGAGAGAAATCCTCTCTAATAGCAATGACGTGTGCTGACTTTGTAAGATGATCAACTATGACCTAGATAGAATTGTTGCCTTTTTATGTTTTAAGAAGTCCGGTGACAAAGTCCATAGTGATGTTTTCCCATTTCCATTCTGGTATGGGTAATGGTTGTAACATCCCCTTGGACTTCTATCTCTCAGCTTTAACTTGATGAAAAACCAAGCATCGAGAGACATATTCAGCAACATCTCTTTTCATGCCATCCCACCAGAAGTACTCTTTCAGGTCCCCATACATCTATGTGCTTCTAGGATTAATAGAGAATGGAGAACTATGAGCCTCATCCAGCAGCTCCTTCTTTAATTCTGGGATGGGAGGAACAAAAACCCAATTCCTGAATTTTATTATCCCATCACAATAAAGGTTTATTTCCAAAACATTTCTCACCTTCTTTTGTAACTCTACATCTTCTTTCTGTGCCTCTTTAATCTTCACATGTATAGATGGTTAGACATTCATTTGAGAAAGATAAGATTTTCCCCGTTCCATTATAATTCCAAGATCCATCCTTTGTAAATCCATAAATATTAGATCCTTTTTTATCCTCATTATGGATAAGCTAGCATGTTCTTGTCGACTTAATGCATCTTCCACCTTGTTTGGTTTATGAGGGTGGTAATGAATTGAGCATTCGTAATCCTTAATCAGCTCCAACCATCTTCTTTGGCGCATATTCAGCTCCTTTTGTGTGAAAATATACTTTAAAATTTTATGATCAGTATAAATATCACACCTTTCTCCATAAAGACAATGCCTCAAAATCTTTAATGCAAATATTACCGCAGTTAACTCCAAATCATGAGTTGGGTAATTTTGCTCATGGATTTTCAACTGTCGTGAGGCATAAGCTATCACCATATCGTTTTTCATAAGAACACACCACAGCCCCTTCTTGGATGCATAACTATAGATCAAAAACCTTTCTCCACTACAAGGAAGTGTGAGTACAGGTGCACTGGATAACCTTATTTTTAACTCCTTGAAATTCTCTTCACATTCCTCCATCCACACAAACTTAACTCCTTTTCGAGTCAACTTGGTGAGTGGATTAGATAATCATGAAAAATCTTTTACAAAACGTCGATAATAGCCATCCGAACTAAGAAAACTTCGGATCTCGGTTACTGTTGTTGGTCTCGACCATCTTTTGATAACCTCTGTTTTTGCTGGATCCACAGATATCCCCTCTTTTGAGATTATGTGACCAAAAAATGCAACTTTTTAAAGCCAAAATTCACACTTGGTAAATTTGGCATAAACCTTCTCCTTTCTCAGGGTCTTCAATATAATTCTCAATTGATCTTCATGCTCATTGAATAGACAAGAATATCGTCTATAAATACTACCACAAACTGATCAATATAGTCTCTAAGGACTCTATTTATCAGATCCATGAAGATAGTAGGGGAATTAGTAAGACCAAATGGCATCACTATAAATTCATAGTGTCTATACCTTGTACGGAAAGATGTCTTTGGTATATCCTCCCTTTTGACCCTTAATTGATGATACCCTGAACAATGATCAATCTTGGAAAAGTATTGAGGTCCGTGTAGTTGGTCAAATAAGTCATCAATGCACGAGATAGGATATTTGTTCTTGATCATGATCTTGTTAAGTTCTCGATAATCAATGCAGAGTCTCATTGATCCATATTTCTTCCTAACAAACAGAATAGGTGCTCCCCAAGGTGACGCACTAGGGCATATGAATACCTTATCAAGATTCTATTGGAGTTGCTTCTTCAATTCCTGCAACTCAATTGGGGTCATTCTATAAGGTGTCTTTGAAATAGGCAAAGAACCCGGTACGAGTTCTATTGAAAACTCAACTTCACAATTTGGTGGAAGACCCAGCAATTCCTTAGGAAAGACATCGTCAAACTCCCATACAATGGGTATATTCTTAATCATGAGTTTCTCACCAACCATTTGAGATAAATAACCTTCATTTAGTGGAATCAAAACCCATAAGATGGAAGAAATTTCCACTGGAAGGTTATGTTCATCATTGCATCGATAGACGATCATAGATTGATCTGGAATACGAAATGTGACTTCCCTTCTTTGGAAATTGATATGAGCTCCATATAAAGAAAGCCAATCCATACCAAGAATCACATCAAATTCCACTATAGGAAGTATCACAAGATTTGCAGGAAGCACTTTCCAAAAAACTTCAATTGGAGAATAATTATAAACTTTTGATGCGACTATTGTGCCATTAGGGGTTGTCACAGATAACTCAACATCTAATTGTTGAGGTAATACGGTGATACCCTTAGAAAATTCTTTAGAAATAAAAGAGTGGGTGGATCCAGAATCAAATAAAAAATTTGCTACTTTAGAGTTGACGGTAAGTGTACCTTTCACCACTTCGTTATCGTACTCCACATCGCTGATAGAAATTGCATGTGACTTTACTTTGTCTTTGGCCTTAAGAGTTTGTTGACGTCGATCATCATCATCAACCCTTGGATTTGGGCACTGATTGGCATAATGCCCCATCTCCTTGCACTTGATACATTGAAGTGAAGTAGGTTCATTTTACGTATCCCTTCCTTTGATTGCATCATTAGACATCTTCTTCCCATTATTTCGACATTCAATTGCCCGATGACCTTCTTTTCCACACTTATAACATTTGCTTGTCCCCTTAAGGCAATTTCCTCCATGTTTCTTTCCACACTTTGAGCATAAGGGAAAACTCATCTTCTTTTCAGTTTTCTCTTTAGATTTTCCTTTTAATTCGATTTTACTCTTCTTATCAAACCCACATGACTAATGGGTTACTCCAATCTCCATCTCAACCTTGAGAGCACATCGAACGATTTCCTCGTAGCTATATAAGTCCCTTATGGATAACGCCCTTCGAAGACTTGGTTTTCAGACACTAAAGAATCGATCGATCTTACTCTCAGGTTGGATAATAATACCAGAAGCATACCTTGAAAGTCTTGTAAAATTTGCTTTGTAGGTACCAACAGATTCATCATCCTTTTGCTTTAGTTCAAGAAATTCCTTCTCCATATGTTTTCAGAGAATACGAGGGAAGTACTTATTGAAAAATAAGTTCTTGAACTTGTCCCATTCCATGGACTCAATTTCATCCCTTTGACTCATATTCTTTATAATATTCCACCATTGATCAACATCTCCTTGCAAATGATACACTGCTAAGATGACTTTATCATGTTTAGAACATTGAAGAACTGAAAAAATCTTTTCAGTGGTACTGATCCATTGTTCAGCCACTAATGGATCAGAAGACCCGCTGAATGAAGGTGGACACTGCCTCATGAAGGATTCAACAGAATGTTGCTCCTTCCTTTGATCGTTTGGAAGTCCTGCATGATTCATAGCTTGAGAAAGTTTTGTGAGCATGGATACAAGATTTTTCATTCCAGCTCCCATAATGTTTGGTTGCTCAGGGGGATAATCATTTCATTGCCCGTCGCATTCCGTATTAACACGATTCCTTCGGGTTCCATCCATTGACTAAAACCAAGAAGAATAGTGTGAGAAACACTAATTATAATAGAAAAAACACATAATCAAGAATAAAATTTCACACTTAAGGTCTTATCATAGGTTGTTCATGGCCATTTCTAAAACACTAAGATTGTGTTCTATGCTTAGACTTATCCTTAGGGTTCTTACTAAGGCTTTCACATCCTAGTTTTGAAAGGTTGACTATACCTTTCCTTTGATACCAACTATAACGAACCGTAATTTACATACATAGTTATTACTTTAGAATTGAAGCACACTTGTTACAACATATAACAAAACCAGGAAAGGACCGTATAGGTATAGTGTCTTTGGAAACTGGGAAACATAAACAACTGGTTCATAAAGCATCTACATTGTCTCCCATTTATTTCATCATATCTAGAGTCCCTTTTTTCATATCCTACTTAATAATCTTATTCCTGACCTGGGGAAAGAAAACATACAAAAGGGGGAGCTCAAATTCTCAGTAATGGTAAACCAAAGAAATATCAATCACATCATATTCATAAGAACATAACATTTTGTAAATCTTAACCTTCAAAAGAGATAATAATTTCATAACATGGGATAAATCATAGTAGTGAAATGTAATCCCAATAATCATAACATAAAACGTAAAACTTTGTGTCATACACACATAATAATATAGAATCATTTCTTAGTAGTCAAGACTCATTGCCAAGACTATCTTAGCAGACAAAGTCCGTTTCTGAACCGAGTTCACTCCTCGTTTCAGTCCAGTTTCACTGAACCGGTTTAACCTTCCATTCCAACCATGTCTATCTCATGAGATATAAATCTTTACCCAATGCATTGGAGGGAGATATAGGTCCCACCCATCTCATAATGAAACCATTCTTATGTGAACCACAAAATCATAAATCATACATCATAGCAGAACCTATGTAATAAAAATGGGAATCTTTAACATCATGCAATCATAACATAATCCATATAAGATAAAAGGACATCATAAAAATAATTCCATCAAAACATAATCAAATCAATGTAAAAATAGAGATATAAACATAACCCTATATTATCTTAGATGGAAAATAATTTTGATAAAACACTTGAACTCCATTCTTGAGGAAAATATCCTTTCTACTTCAAAAAAATTTTCCTTTATTAAAATGTCATATAATTTTGAAATAAAAGAAGTTTATTAAAAATGAACTTGAAAACTTGTAAAGGAATCTTAATGTAAATAATGTTCTAAAAATTCCATTCATGCCGTATATTTTAAAAAAACATTCTCCTCGTACTTTGGCCGGAAAAGTCAAAAAGTACCTCGTACTAAAAATGAAAAAAGATTCCTTTCATATCTTTTACTAAAAACTCCCCAATGGGTAAAATTGGATTTAAAAAATTGTAGGTGGATGGAAATAATATTACATATTGAGGAAACATGGATGTGGATGATAAATATTCCCCAGTAAATTCTGAAGAATAAACAATCTCGGATAAAAATGAGATTGTGAGATTTTCCCTTACCTTAAGTCCGATTTTCTTTGTAAGTGTCTGAGCCTCCTGTATAATGTTTTAAATAATGTCATTGAATTATTCCAGAATCATACTCATTGTTATGATATCATATATGTCCATATTCTTAGCTTCTTATTAGTAATATTTCATTGCTACTTGTTATTCAGGTGTTTATTTCTTTTTGTTCTTATGCATGTTTTGTCGAATAAATTTTTATTCTTCTCTTTAGGTTATAGTTACCTCATTTCCAGAATGGTATTAGTGTAATATATATCATATTAATTCATTAAATTAATTTATATAATCATTATGCAATGAAGAACATGTAGAACGAGTCACATCACATCGTGGAGACGGTATTCCATACGTACGCACGAGCGATGATATCGTTCACATGATCGTGGAATTGTATTGGAGTGTATGTATACTATTTCAGAATCAATAAAACTTTACAATAATCATATATAGTTATTTATTTTCACCATTATGCCCATCCAAGTAAGGTGGTGGTGGAAAATAGATTACACCACGGCGTGGAGACGGTATTCCGTATGTACGCACGCGCGGTGATTTTGTTTTCCGTAGGATGGATAGATGGTTAAATAGGGTTGTTTCATACTTATAATAAAATATCAGTATATTAGTGATACTGAGGTTATTACTTCATAATTAAACAACTAAAGAAGAAAAAGTGGAATAATAAATAAAGTTGAAAGAATCGGTAACGGACATTACCTCTTCTTTGAAGCGCCTCTTTGAGACCTACTCTTAGGGCAATAAAATTGGTCTTTGAAGAAGACCAAGACCTCTAGGATGTTTCCAGGGAAGTGGAGAAGAGAATTTTTCAGGGTTTGGCCGAGCTTGAAGGCACAAAGTGGTGTGAGGAAGAGAGGGAGGAGGTGCCCTTTTATAAGGGAGGAGAGGGGCACCTTAGGAAAAACTAAAAATATTATTTTATTATAAAGTCATATTCAGTTTTTAATAGCTCCAAATTGATTTATTTCGAAGCTAAGGTGGGGATGGGTCGAAATAATCTCATCCAATAGAATTTAGACAAGTTTAGGTATCTATTTTAACCTTATCATTTAGATTTAACTTTAAGTTAGATAATTTAACTTTTACCGTGTCTTCTTGTTTTCTTACACTATAAGGTAAATAAACTTACTATAACAAGCCAAACAAACCCCAAGTTATTTATTTTTAATATATATAACCTTATATATGTCATTTGGACGAACCATAGATTTTTAGGAATAAATTAAAAATTAAAAATATAATATTTGTTTTAAAAACTATTTTATGTCAATTTTGACACTATTTGGTAATTGATTTTTGTGAAAATTATAACAGAAATATTAGTTCGAACAAAGTTAATTAAATCAATAATAACATGTCATATTAAACTATAAAATTATTTTAATTCATTAAAAGTCTCAAATTACATTTATTTGGGTATTTATAACATCAATTATGTCAATATTTCATTAATAAGATAATTACTGCATCATCATTGTGTCATAAATAAATTAAATTATTTATTGTCTAAAAATTAAAAATAAAATACCATTATGTAGGAAATATTTTTATATTTCTAATGAACATTTATAGTCGAATTTATCTTATGTATAACCCTATATTAAAAATTATTTAATTATTAAACTTTGATTTTAACTATTTTAACCCTTGTTTAAATAAATTAATAATAAATGTCCTAATCTAATCCAAGTGGGGCTAAATGATCATATTTTATTCCTAATGTTGTTTTTGGTCGAATTAAACTTATCCAATAGAATTAGGATATGTGTTAGGGTAATAATAATAACATTTCTACACTTAATTTCCTTATTTACTTTTAACCGTGGTAAAAAAAAGAAAAAAGTTACTATTCACCAAAAATTATTTTCATCTCATTGAACCACATTTTAGTCCTTGATGTTAACTGTTTCTCTCGTATTTTTGAAATTCCACTCACAAAAGAGGTAAAATTAAGTTTTATGTAAATTTGCAAATTATCCTAGGAGGTGGGTAAAAGACGGTGAAAATTTCAATAAAATTTTTATATATCTAAAATTATTATAAAATGACTCCAATGAATTGAATTGAACTTATATAGGTATTATATATCAATTTTGACCTAAAATAAATTTAAATAAAATAAATATATTTATTTAAATAAAAAATTGGTTTTAAATAGTAACTTAGTGTTTTCACTATTCATCAAAAATTGAAAGTTTTCAGAAAAATACCAAAATTTCACCCTAGGCTAATTTCGATATTTCAAATCCAAAAATAAAGTCCATTTTGAAAAATAAAATTTACCAAATTTAAAAAAGTGGGTATTACTATTCATAACGACTAGTTTAGTAATATTTTAATAGCATATCGTTTTTTAGTGAAACTCGGTATTGCGTACGACGCAAGCTATCGAGGAAGGTCGCAATTGCGTGTAAAGAAAGCCAAGCTAGTGTTGTGTTTAGTGAAAGATTTCTTTGATGATTTATAGGTCATAAAAACAAAATATTTCTCATAAAAGTATCGGGTGTTACAATATTCCTTTTTATTGTTGTTGTGTTTATCTGATACACTATTCAAGTGTTATTTGACTTGGCCTTGTTAAGGTAAGTGTCCCATATTAATTAAATGAATCTTTAAGTTTTTAAATAGAAATTATATTTATTAATATCACTCAGCCTAGTTTAATCATCATAATTGAAGTTATTTTATATTAGTTTCATGTCCTCTACCCATTATCATGTTTAATGAATGGTATGGAATGGACCTATTAAATGTTAAATTAAAGTGATAAATGATTTCATGTCCTTGTTATACCTTTTTAGGAATATTTAAAGTTATTGAAATGAAACTGTTAACTGATTAAATGGAATTATTATTACATAGTTATTACTACATATGATATAAATTGATTAATTATAAGGTTCCCACTCCTTTGGACACTTTTCATTCTTATAGGAGTGGTTAGACTTGAGCCAACCTTGGATTTCTAAGGGAATGCCTTGAGCACTTAGAGGATGCTATTTTGATTCATTGAGCCAATTATCATGTGAGATACCCCAAAATAATCTGGTCATTGTTTTATTACATGAATTCCTGGGAGATGTAGTAAAAATTCACTTTATATCTTTTTTTGGATATTATAATGCCTTGGATACACTCCTTGGATTCATCTTGAAGTCTTTAGACATGAGGTGCCTTCAATTTACCCCATTGGGCCTAGTCATGCTTATCACAGGATTAAAATGGAAAATCTTCATGAATAGTTATAATTATTTATAGTAAAATTCCTTGGGAAGTCCCCTTAGATTACATTCATACCCCTTATAGCCAGACTGCATGTGATACTACTTTGAGTTGTCCGAACCCTAAGGTCAAGGATGCCTTTGTTTCACCTTGGATCCTATTTTATTATTATTATGATCTATCCCAGTAATTTTGACACCTACACATGGTTTATCTATATAAAATGAATCATAATTAATCAAATGATACATGTCCAGACACCAATTGAGGCTGAAGCAAGTATGAGTTATTATTCTAGCATTACTTTACTCTATTATATACCTGCAAAATATATGGTTTATATTCACATACTTTATGGTATATACATTATTGGAATTGTACTAATGAGATTTATCTCACACTCTATTTAGACTGCTTTTGGTACTTGAGCATATTATATGATCACAGGTGTGGATATGGGGAAGAATACCACTCCGGACACCTGAATTTCTTGTTTCTTTATAATGGGATCTAGGTAGTAGATGACTGGTCCTGATCTTAGGATGCTTGTATAGTTTTTTCTTCTTTTGGACTCTTTTTTATAGAATGTATTTCTTCATCTACCTACTTCCATGTATGCATGTATTTCTTTTTTAGAGACATGAAATTTTATCTTCTTTTATATATGATATTGTTACATATTTTGAGTTGGTTATTTATTACATAGTTTATTATTCTTACTTCCAATTCCATATTTATTTTTATGTTTACTCTATTGTTTATTCATTTGTTATATCTATGTTTCACTCCACTCTGACCATATGGAATAGTATCCCCACTATCATACCCTAGTCCCTCACTGCTTGTTAGCAATCTCTAGCATATGGGGAGGTGCGATTGAAGCCATGTGGCCAACCAGGTTCAGTTAATGTAGAGTGGAATAGGTCCAGGATGTCACAAAATAAAACTCCCCCTTGTGGGGATAGTGAAAGAGCTATTCCAAATCAACCAACGAAACCAACATAGTATTACCATTTACAATTGATGAAATTGCATCCCATAATCTAGAAAATTTGAACTCAACATTTATCAAAAACTCATTCACCACTTCTTAAAATAAGAAAACTGATTTATTCTCATTAAAAAGGAATTCTCAACCTTGAAATTGAAGCAAATTCTTTAGTATAATCTTCATATATTTCATCCATGCCATATCAATGGCCTGTCTTGCAAGAACCTTACATGGAACAGTACTACCTTTGGATTTATTTGGATGAATCAAAGATTCCTTCATCACCATACTCTGACTATATCATGAAAGACAGGTTGGTTGGAGGTCGAGAGACAATTGAGAACTTGGGGATGATGGTTCAACTTCTGGGAGAAGTTACGTATGCAAGAGTGGAATGGGTCGAGTGCTGAATAAAAGGCATGTCCCTAACACAAATGCAAAGAAGCTTACATACCAAATTAGTTTTTGGCTGATTCAGACTAATAATAAATAAAATAAAAAACTAAAAGAAATGATTTTTTATTTTCTAAAAACCAAAACATTTAAAATATAAATGAAGGATAAAATAAATTAGATTCAATAAAGTATTAGACATAAATAAATAGTAATTAAAATTATCAAAATAAAAAAAATTTAATTCATTTAAAATTGAAAAAACAAAATTCTCTTTTAATAAAATAAAAATTTTCACATTCAAGGTGATTATTAAAAATGTTTTCTAATTGATTCTCATTAGAGATAAAATCACGAGTAATATCACCTTTTTGATCATGATATCTAAATAAATGATTCCTTAGATCCATATATTTTTTTCTAGAATGATTATTTCTGATTCTATGAAATTTTGATAGCACTATTGTTATCACATTTAATTTATACTTGATTATAATTGAATCTAAAATCCATTAAGGTGTGTTTCATCTATAATACTTATGAAAAAAACTTCTAACAGCAATATATTTTGCTTCAGTAGTAGATAATTCAAAAGAGTGTTATTTCTTACTAGACAAAGACACAAGGGATTTACCTATAAAATTGAAGGTTCTTTAAGTACCCTATCTATCTAGTATATAACCACCAGAATTAGCATCATAATATGAAGTTAAATTAAAATAAAAAGTTTTTAGACAAATTAAGGATAGAGAAATTGTTCCTTTTAAATACATTAATTTTTTTTCAAAGATTCTAAATGAGACTCAATAGGATTTTCCTAAAATGTAGCAATAACACATACTAAAAACATAATATCTAGTCTATTAGAAGTTTAATACAATAGAATCCCAATTATTCCTCTATATAGCTTATTTTCAATTAAATTCCTAGCTTCATATAATTTAAGCTTTTCATAATCACTCATAGGGGTTTCATGTACTTTAACACTTTCAAGTCCAAACCTTTTACTTAATTCAAGTATGTCTTTTATTTGATTTAACACATTCCAAATACCTTTTTGATAAATCCGAAATCCTAGAAAATAATTTAACCCACCCATCATGTTCATTTCAAATTTTTTTTACATGAGATTTAAAAATTCATTACAAAATTTTCTATTTTAAGAACCAAAAATCTAATCATTAAAATAGATTTGAACAAGAAAAATATCTATAGATGAAGTTTTTTAAATAGAGTAAAATCCTCCTTACCTAATAAAAAACTATATTATAAAATCAAAGAATTTAAATGTCTATATAAAGCTCTAGGTGATTGTTTAAGGCCATAAAGTGCTTTGGTAAGTTTAAAAAATGAACATGGATTGTGAGGATTTTCAAAACTAAGAGGTTGTTCAACATAAACATCCACCATAGGAAAACTATTTAAAAATGAAGATTTTATATCTATATGATATAATTTAAAATTCATGTATGAAACATAAGAAAGGTTAATCATAATTTGTTTTAGTCTATCAATAGGTGAAAAGGGATCTTCATAATATATACATTCTTCTTGATTATATCCATTGGAAACTAGTCTAGCCTTTTTCTAGTAATCACACCATGATCATCCTATTTATTCTTATAAACACATATCTATTTCTTATAATAGTATAATCAAATGGTCTATCAACTAATTCACAAACCATGTTCCTCTTGAACTGGTTTAATTCCTCTTACATTTATATAACCCAAACCCCATATACTAATTCTTCTTTCATAGTCTTAGGTTATAGTTAATATTTAAAGGAAGAAAACTCTACATGATTTCCTACAATCCTTAGAGTCGTAATCTGTCACGACCCGTCCTCGGGGCCCGTGTCGTGACTACCCCAAGACCGCCTTCCATAGGCCAGGGGCTGGCGACTAGCACCAAGGCGTAAATCCCAGTAAAAAGGGAAGACATTGCCTTTGTAAAGTAAACAATCACACAGAGTACAAGCGGAAGAAGTAAACACTAAGTAAAAACTGAGTACAACAGTAAGTGTGGAAAGTAAAAAGGGTCCGGAAATACAAGCCCAACTGTAAAGTACAACTCGAAAGGGAAAACAACGACTGAAAAGTAAAGCTACTACGCCGAGCTGTCCACTGGAAATCCCACCTGAAGGGTGGGTACAGACAACTCCTCTGCTCCTCGGGTCCCGCCGTCCGCTCCGAGTATGTCCCGCCCAGTGGTCCACCTCCGGGTACCGCCTCGTCGTCACGCCCACCTCTGGGTACCGTCTCGTCGTATAGTCCACCTCCAGGTACCGTCCAATCCTCGAACACTCGGCCTCTGTCAGTACTGGCCGTCGTCTGCAACCAACACAACGAGGTGCAGGCATAGACCGTGCAGGGGTGAGTATAACGATACTCAGTAGGGACCCCGAGACCCTCAAGGTCTCACTAAAACCAACAAGGATAACCACACAGAAGATCTCAACAGATAACCTCTACTTAGGTATATGCCCATACATATACCTAAGTTATCAAGTAACCCATCTCAATCAGGAGGAAACACAAGGATTTTAAAATCAACGGATAACTACTACCCAGGTATATGCCCATACATATACCTAAGTTATCAAGTGACCCATCTCAATCATGAGGTAAACACAAGGTCAAAAGTCTCAGCTCAAACCAGGATTTTCATTATCGAAACCGTAACTGCTGAAGAGCTCCGTCTCTGGAGTGTACAATGGTCCTGTCACGACTCCGAGGTACTTCTCACTAACCTAAGACTGATGTAGAACTCCACCTATCGAGTACTGCGGGCCAGCTGCTACAACCATGCGCTCTCCCGTCGTGGGTCTGCCGCTACAACCAAGCGCTCCCATGTGCCGCTACAACCAAGCGCACCTCTGTCGTGGGTCTGCCGCTACAACCAAGCGCTCCCATGTGCCGCTACAACCAAGCGCACCTCTGTCGTGGGTCTGCCGCTACAATCAAGCGCTCCCATGTGCCGCTACAACCAAGCGCACCTTTGTCGGGGGTCTGCCGCTACAACCAAGCGCTCCCATGTGCTGCTACAACCAAGCGCACCTCTGTCGCGGGTCTGCCGCTACAACCAAGCGCTCCCATGTGCCCCTACAACCAAGCGCACCTCTGTAACACACCGAGTCGTTCGATCAGCAGTTGTCGAGTCTCAGTCAGCTACACGGTCTCCGTACTCCGTACGCTCGTCTCTAGGAGGGTCCGCTCCATGAGCCACAAGTCGATACTCCAAGTATCTCAAAGTCACACGAAGAAGTATCTCAAAGGACCGCCTCATCATAGGGGTCTCAACACAACAGACGGCGCGTCAATCGGACGCCCGGTCTGTGAGTTATTAGCCTTTTCGTCCCAGGGGCCCGGTTGGTTTCGTGAGCGAACCAAACCCGGCTGTATCTCAATTGTACCCCGAACTCTGATAGGATATACTCATAGGGACCGTTTCTCAACGAGATCACCAACGCCGCTGACGGTTCGTCAAACGGACGTTCTATCAGAAAGATATCAGCTTTTCCATTCCAGGGGCCCGGTTGGATTTCAGTGCGATCCAACCCGGCCACTATCAATCTGCATCCGAAACTCAGGCGGAGGATGCCAAAAGTTCCGTATCGTCAACAGGAACTCAACGCAATAGACGGCGCGTCAATCGGACGCCCGGTCTGAGAGTTATTGGCCTTTTCGTTCCAGGGGCCCGATTGGATTTCGGTGCGATCCAACCCGACCACACTCCGTCGGCATCCAAACCTCGAGCGGAGTAAGCCAAAAGATCCATCTCACTTAGCGGAATTCAACGAAACAGACAACACGTCAATCGGACGCCCGGTCTGTTATTTATTGGCCTTTCCGTCTCACACCCACCCTGGGAAACTTCCCAGGAGGTCACCCATCCTGATCACTACTCTAGGCCAAGCACGCTTAACTATGGAGTTTTAACCACGTAGGCTCCCGAAAAGGAACGTGCACCTTGAGTATAGTATAACGAAACGACCGTCTCGATCGAAGGATCGCGTTGCCGCTGACGGTGAGTCGTTTGGAGGCCCGTAGCCCAAGATACGGGCATTTGACCAAACCGCTCGGTAACGGGGGTTTCGGGCTCGGGCCGTCCCGGCCTGAGACCCCCCGGATGGCCCGAACCGGGTCGACCCGCCCCGGACAGGGTCGACCCGGCCCGACACAGCCCGGCCTGGCTCGGCGCGGCGCGGCCCGGCGAACCGGCCAGGCGCGCTGCCAGCTCGGCCGAAGGCCGAGCTTGCTGGAAACGGGTGGCCGCCTGCCCCCCCTTTGTGAAACCGGCCCCCCTCATAATGGGGGGCCAAATAACTGCCAGGGGGAATTAAATTCCCCTGGTTTCCACCAACCCGGCCGACCCGACCTGGCCGGCCGGCTTCTTGTCAACAGGACCGGCAAGGGCCAGTCCTCTTCCGTCTTCCGGCACCGGCGGCCCGGCTGGCCGCCAGTCATCACGATCCGCCACGGCCCGGAACCGGCCGCGGCCTCCGTCATCCGGCGCGGTGCGACTGCACCGCGCCCCTCCGCCGCGGCCCCGCTCCGGCCGCGGCGTCTTCGGTTTCCTTCGACGCGGCGCGACGGCGTCGCGTTCATGATAATTCTTTCCACGGCGCGGCGCGACGGCGCCGCGCAATAATTTCCGTGTGATTCCCGCGTGGTGCGACGACACCACGCTATCTCGTTTCATCCGCAAGAAACATTCAAGAACAAAGGAGGGGGGTTCGGCCGTGTTTGTGCAGTCCGGTCCCCCTCTCGTTAGACGATAACACTTAATCGTTCATCCTCAAGTTTGTCATGCTAGAACCAAGAACGGAAAATAATTAAATAAAGCAACAACAAACCCCTACCTTGATTTAAGAGGTGACGAGATTCGGCGTCGCGAAAAGAGATGTCGCGGAAGAAGACGTCGTCGGTATTGCGGGTATGGCGTCGCGGAAGACGGTTCCCGAGAACGTGGCGTTCTTCATCGATGTCCGATTGTTCTTCGCGTTCTTTGTCAAGAGGATGAAGAAACTTCAAGACTTCTAAGCCTTCTTTCCAAAAGCTCTCAAACAACACAACCCAACCAAATGAAATAAGTTCTCCACTTATTTAATTAACTTCACATGGCTTTTGAAATTCAAGTGTTTGAAACTCAAAAGACTCACACAACTCACCACATTAAAATCAACTCATTTAAGACATAAGTTATAACTAAGTTAAAATCATTTAAGTGGGAGTTGAGGGGTTTTAGAGGATATGAAGAGGTGGGGTTCGTGTGGGCCCCACCACCCTCATAACCTCCCATGGGAGGTTGGGTGGTTACCCAACTTCCACCATGAGCTAACACTTAGAGTAAGTTAATAAAAATTGTAGTGTAGTTATAAAATAAACTTCCACAATTTTTATTATCAACACTCATGTAAACGCAACTCCGGAACAGGAGTTTCTAAGTAATTACCGGCGCTTCGGTTCCATCGGTGCCCTCGGAATTCGATTCCGGGCACCGGTTCAAAAGATAGAAATTCCCGCTCCCTCGTTCACTGAACGTACCCGAGCCAAACTTCGGAAATTAATTCTGGGCACACCGGGCCTCGGAATCAGGCGCCGTCAGAAACTGCGTTCTTGTAAAATTCCAAAGAAAATTAAGAAAAAAATTTCCTTGAAATTCCCGGGTCTTTACATTACTCCCACCTCAGGCCTTTACGTCCCCGTAAAGCTTCAACACAAACTAGTGTCACAAAAGTGGTACAGAGAACGCATCTGAGCCTTCCGCTCCTATGTGATCACCGGGAGGTTTCCGTACTGCCAAAGAAAGTGCACCCGAGGAATCGATCATCCTCGTAGGATCTGCTCCTGTCGATCCTTGATCCCCACTGGAATCTCCGTGAAAGACACCCCATCGCCATCGTCCAGCTCCTCATGGTCGATGGTATGCGAAGGGTCGAGCACGTATCTCCTCAGTTGAGATACGTGGAAGTCATCGTGCACCTGGTGAAACTGCGGTGAATGGGTCAAGCGGTAAACCACCCCTCCTACCCAGCTAAGGACCTAAGAAGGTCCACTGAACCCCGGAGATAACTTGCCGCCTTGGCTACATCTCCGTAAACCTCGTCGAGGTGAGACCCGTATAAGGACGTGATCATCAACCTCGAACTCCAGAGGTCTCCATTTTCTATTAGAACTGGAACTCGAAAGGCTGCTACCACGAGGGTAAGGTTGACCGACTCAAGAGTGATCGGTCGCACCCTCCTGTGCAAGAGTTACCTTGCACTGCCTGGGGTTTCCTTTTCCGTCGACCAAGGGAAACCCATCTTGACGTTTTCCTAAAACCGTCAATTTGAGTATGAACAGTTATTGCCCATTCCATACTCAAACTAACATCGTAAGGCCTCGACGATGTCACCAAGAGATTCCAACCGGAACTCTCGCCTCGGGGTTCTGACCACACCATCGGCGTATGTGTGATTATCGAGTCTCCTCCCAAGGTATCTCTAGACGTGAGGGTCAAGTCAACGGCTTACCGGAAACTCTAGGTCTGGAACAAGATTTGTGAAAGCGAGGAATGATTCATATCGACGTCTGTTACTACAGCAGCTAGTAGTGGACACAGACTATCCCTTGAATCATTTTTAGAGCCATTGGGTCACACTCCTTGACCGCATGCAGCCACATTCTTCCACCTCCCTCTAGCTCCCTGAGCATGGCGGGGATAACTAAGGCGGGTGGTTGTACCATGTTAGGATGTACACCACCTCATGATGCTCTCCTAGATCTGCCTCCACGTCTACTACTTCGTAGAGTCATCTCTCCTTTAAGCTTCCTCTTCTTAACACACCCGAGTCTCTAAGACTGGCACTGGTTTCCTGTTTCATACTGCACTGTGCAGTCTCCATCCACTCTTGGATGTCCTGGACCTCTTTTAGTCTCACAAGAGCTGCTATGATTTCTTCTTTGCCGATAAGAGAAACCCGGTCTCATCCCCTGGATGAACCACATTCGTTGCCTAATACAGTCAATCCTGACATGAATGATGCATTCATGCCATGGATGACATCGTAAGGCCTCGAGCCAAACCTCAGCCGCCTACGGGTCCGTCTCTCCCCGGAACCTGGGTGGCCTCTGGCGCTGGAACTCGTGCAGCGCGCTCAAGCGTCGTGCATCGCCTACTGCTGGGGCTGGTGGCATCGGTGGCCCAACGGGTAGTAGTACTGCTGGTGCCTCCGCTAGTGCCTCAACTGGGATAGGGCCCTGTACTGAGGCCTCGTCGCTCGGCGGGCTGTCAGTACGTACCACTCTCGGGGCTCTAGCTGGTCGTCCGTGAAAAGTCATTCTGAAAGCAACAGCGTGACACGGTCAAACGTTTATACCTGGTGAGCTGACCTGGTTTGAGCTGTTTTAAGGGAAAACCTTTGAAAACACACACGCAATTAGTGTTTTCGTGCACAGAGTCGGAAATCAGTTTTCAGGGTCTTGGTGTATGGATACGTCGGCCGCCCGCACCAACACTGGACTCCCTGAACTGAAAACCACACTCGGTACTCTCAACACTATTGCTTCACAGAAAGAAACATCAGAGTTATAAGTTCTGCGGTAGAACCGAACTCCTCTGATACCAATTTGTCACGACCCGTCCTCGGGGCCCATGTCGTGACTACCCCAAGCCCGCCTTCCATAGGCCAGGGGCTGGCGACTAGCACCAAGGCGTAAATCTCGGTAAAAAGGGAAGGCATTGCCTTTGTAAAGAAAACAATCACACAGAGTACAAGCGGAAGAAGTAAACACTAAGTAAAAACTGAGTACAACAGTAAGTGTGGAAAGTAAAAAGGGGCCGGAAATACAAGCCCAACTATAAAGTACAACTCGAAAGGGAAAACAGCGACTGAAAAGTAAAGCTGCTACGCCGAGCTGTCCACTGGAAATCCCACCTGAAGGGTGGGTACATACAACTCCTCTGCTCCTTGGGTCCCGCCGTCCGCTCCGAGTATGTCCCGCCCAGTGGTCCACCTCCGGGTACCACCTCGTCGTCACGTCCACCTCTGGGTACCGTCTCGTCGTATAGTCCACCTCCAGGTACCGCCCAATCCTCGAACACTCGGCCTCTGTCAGTACTGGCCGTCGTCTGCAACCAACACAACGAGGTGCGGGCATAGCCCGTGCAGGGGTGAGTATAACGATACTCAGTAGGGACCCCGAGACCCTCAAGGTCTCACTAAAACCAACAAGGATAACCACATAGAAGATCTCAACAGATAACCTCTACTTAGGTATATGCCCATATATATACCTAAGTTATCAAGTAACCCATCTCAATCATGAGGAAACACAAGGATTTTGAAATCAACGGATAACTACTACCCACGTATATGCCCATACATATACCTAAGTTATCAAGTGACCCATCTCAGTCATGAGGTAAACACAAGTTCAAAAGTCTCAGCTCAAACCAGGATTTTCATTATCGAAACCGTAACTGCTGAAGAGCTCCGTCTCTGGAGTGTACAATGGTCCTGTCACGACTCCGAGGTACTGCTCACTAACCTAAGACTGATGTAGAACTCCACCTATCGAGTACTGCGGGCCAGCTGCTACAACCAAGCGCTCTCCCGTCGTGGGTCTGCCGCTACAACCAAGCGCTCCCATGTGCCGCTACAACCAAGCGCACCTCTGTCGTGGGTCTGCCGCTACAACCAAGCTCTCCCATGTTCCGCTACAACCAAGCGCACCTCTGTCGTGGGTCTGCCGCTACAACCAAGCGCTCCCATGTGCCGCTACAACCAAGCGCACCTTTGTCGTGGGTCTGCCGCTACAACCAAGCGCTCCCATGTGCCGCTACAACCAAGCGCACCTCTGTCGTGGGTCTGCCGCTACAACCAAGCGCTCCCATGTGCCACTACAACCAAGCGCACCTCTGTAACACACCGAGTCGTTCGATCAGCAGTTGTCGGGTCTCAGTCAGCTACACGGTCTCCGTACTCCGTACGCTCGTCTCTAGGAGGGTCCGCTCCACGAGCCACAAGTCGATACTCCAAGTATCTCAAAGTCACACGAAGAAGTATCTCAAAGGACCGCCTCGTCATAGGGGTCTCAACACAACAGATGGCGCGTCAATCAGACGCCCGGTCTGTGAGTTATTAGCCTTTTCGTCCTAGGGGTCCGGTTGGTTTCGTGAGCGAACCAAACCCGGCCGTATCTCAACTGTACCCCGAACTCTGATAGGGTATACTCATAGGGACCGTTTCTCAACGAGATCACCAACGCCGCTGACGGTTCGTCAAACGGACGTTCTGTCAGAAAGATATCAGCTTTTCTATTCCAGGGGCCCGGTTGGATTTCGGTGCGATCCAACCCGGCCACTATCAATCTGCATCCGAAACTCGGGCGGAGGATGCCAAAAGTTCCGTATCGTCAACAGGAACTCAACGCAACAGACGGCGCGTCAATAGGACGCCCGGTCTGAGAGTTATTGGCCTTTTCGTTCCAGGGGCCTGGTTGGATTTCGGTGCGATCCAACCCGACCGCACTCCGTCGGCATCCAAACCTCGAGCGGAGTAAGCCAAAAGATCCATCTCACTTAGCGGAATTCAACGAAACAGACAGCACGTCAATCGGACGCCCGGTCTGTTATTTATTGGCCTTTCCGTCTCACACCCACCCTGGGAAACATCCCAGGAGGTCACCCATCCAGATCACTACTCTAGGCCAAGCACGCTTAACTATGGAGTTTTAACCACGTAGGCTCCCGAAAAGGAACGTGCACCTTGAGTATAGTATACCGAAACGACCGTCTCGATCGAAGGATCGCGTTGCCGCTGACGGCGAGTCGTTTGGAAACCCGTAGCCCAAGATACAAGCATTTAACCAAACCGCTCGGTAACGGGGGTTTCGGGCTCGGGCCGTCCCGGCCCGAGACCCCCGGATGGCCCGAACCGGGTCGACCCGCCCCGGACAGGGTCGACCCGGCCCGACACAGCCCGACCAGGCCCGGCCCGGCGCGGCTCGGCCCGGCGCGGCCCGGCCCGGTGCGGCGCGGCCCGGCGAACCGGCCAGGCACGCCGGTTCGGCGCAAGGCAGCGCGCTGGGCGCGCTGCCAGCTCGGCCGAAGGCCGAGCTTGCTGGAAACGGGTAGCCGCCTGCCCCCCCTTTGTGAAACCGGCCCCCCTCATAATGGGGGGCCAAATAACTGCCAGGGGGAATTAAATTCCCCTGGTTTCCACCAACCCGGCCGGCCCGACCTGGCCGGCCGGCTTCTTGTCAACAGGACAGGCAAGGGCCAGTCCTCTTCCGTCTTCCGGCACCGGCGGCCCGGCTGGCCGCCGGTCATCACGATCCGCCGCGGCCCGGAACCGGCCGCGGCCTTCGTCATCCGGCGCGGTGCGACGGCACCGCGCCCCTCCGCCGCGGCCCCGCTCCGGCCGCGGCGTCTTCGGTTTCCTTCGACGCGGCGCGACGGCGTCGCGTTCATGATAATTCTTTCCACGGCGCGGCGCGACGGCGCCGCGCAATAATTTCCGTGTGATTCCCGCGTGGTGCGACGACACCACGCTATCTCGTTTCATCCGCAAGAAACATTCAAGAACAAAGGAGGGGGGTTCGGTCGTGTTTGTGCGGTCCGGTCCCCCTCTCGTTAGACGATAACACTTAATCGTTCATCCTCAAGTTTGTCATGCTAGAACCAAGAACGGAAAATAATTAAATAAAGCAACAACAAACCCCTACCTTGATTTAAGAGGTGACGAGATTCGGCGTCGCGAAAAGAGATGTCGCGGAAGAAGACGTCGTCGGTATTGCGGGTATGGCGTCGCGGAAGACGGTTCCCGAGAACGTGGCGTTCTTCGTCGATGTCCGATTGTTCTTCGTGTTCTTTGTCAAGAGGATGAAGAAACTTCAAGACTTCTAAGCCTTCTTTCCAAAATCTCTCAAACAACACAACCCAACCAAATGAAATAAGTTCTCCACTTATTTAATTAACTTCACATGGCTTTTGAAATTCAAGTGTTTGAAACTCAAAAGACTCACACAACTCACCACATTAAAATCAACTCATTTAAGACATAAGTTATAACTAAGTTAAAATCATTTAAGTGGGAGTTGAGGGGTTTTAGAGGATATGAAGAGGTGGGGTTCTTGTGGGCCCCACCACCCTCATAACCTCACAAGGGAGGTTGGGTGGTTACCCAACTTCCACCATGAGCTAACACTTAGAGTAAGTTAATAAAAATTGTAGTGTAGTTATAAAATAAACTTCCACAATTTTTATTATCAACACTCGTGTAAACGCAACTCCGGAACAGGAGTTCCTAAGTAATTACCGGCGCTTCGGTTCCATCGGTGCCCTCGGAATTCGATTCCGGGCACCGGTTCAAAAGATAGAAATTCCCGCTCGCTCGTTCACTGAACGTACCCGAGCCAAACTTCGGAAATTAATTCCGGGCACACCGGGCCTCGGAATCAGGCGCCGTCAGAAACTGCGTTCTTGTAAAATTCCAAAGAAAATTAAGAAAAAAATTTCCTTGAAATTCCCAGGTCTTTACATAATCCCTTCATATAAGATTCCTATAACTGTTTTGAAGGGTTGGTTCTTTAGGGTTCTGGGTTTTCTTGGTATCAAACTATCTAGTTCACTGGTATCCAAACTTTTAGGAGTTGGTGTTGGAAAAATAACTACAAATTCTTCTTCATTTATTTAGTTTCAAAGAGAGGTTTGAGTCTCATATTTTGAAAATAATCACTTAGCTCATCAATTTGAGTTATTTTGAGATCAAAAGGACCACTTCCTTAAAATTTCATATGTCTTGATTCTTAAAAAATCTTTGAAATTTTATTGGACAATATATATACATTGGAAGTAGTATAGTATATAATACATATTCCTTTATTAGTTTTTGGATCAAATTTACCAATATTATCCTTGGTGTTTCGAATATAAACTATGCATCGAAAAACTTTAAAGTAACTAACTATTAAATTTCTATTATTCCATATAGAATAATGTGTTTTACATAAAATAGGTATTATTATAAATCTATTTATGACATAACATTCTATATTTATAATTTCACCCCCAAAATTATTAGGCTAGTTATATTCACATAACATTGTTCTATCAATTTCTTTCATAGTCATATTTCTCCTCTCAACAACACCATTATGTTGAAGTATCCTGGGGGAAGAAAAATTATGTTTGATACCATGTTTTGAAGAATAGGAATTGAAATCATGGTTTTAAAATTCTCCTCCATGGTAACATCTAAAAGCAATAATTTTATCACCTTTATCTTTTAAAGAAAATTTCAAAAACTTATAAAAACTGAACATGCTTCACTCTTAACACTTAAAAAGAAAACCCAAGAAAATATAGAAAATCCATCAACTAATACATAAACAAAATATTTACCTCTTAGTCTTGAAACACTAGATGTACCAAAAACATCCTTACGAATTAGTTCTAGGGGTCTATAAGTATAAACCTCTATAATTGGTTTAAAATACAACTTGTATCTCTTTCCCATTTTTCAGGCATCATATAACTTCTTTTTATTCAATTTAAGTTGAGGTAAATATGAAACTAATTTTTTTAAGTATTTTTATTAAATAATGGACATTAAAATTTCCCAATTATCTACATAAAATTGAATATTCCATTGTTTCATCATTTTAATTGTTCACATTTTGTCTACTCAAAGAATTAAGATCTATAGTATATACATCTTCTTTTCTATGTGCCTTAAATTTAAGAATTTTATCTTTAAAAACTAAACATGAATTAATTTAAAAATCAAAAAAATAACCTTAATCACAAATTTGATAAATACTTATTAGATTATGTTTTAATCCTTTCACATAAAGAACTTTTTTGATAATAAATGAACTTTTATTACCAACTAATCCAACTCCCCTAGTATTTAATTTCTCAGTATCACTAAAAATGATATAACATTTATCAAATTTTAATAAGGAGTGGAAGTTATTCAAATATACACTCATATTCCTTAAACATACATTGTCAATGTACCATTTTTCATTGATACCCTTATACCTTTCCCCCTATAAATACAAATAAAAAAAGAAATTTTTTTGGTACCCATATTTATTTAGGTCTGGTAATATTAGCAAATTGATATTTTGGAACTGAATTTTTTTTATATCCATAAAATTTATTAATATGGTTTAATTTTTTTTGAAAGAAATTAATTTTTTAATCTAAAGAATTATGGGTTTTTAGACTAAAATAATTTTCATAACTTCCCAATTATCGATAATAAAAAAACAAGTAATTTTAGAGTGTTTAATTTTCTTAGAACTAGGCACAAAATATTTTTTATAAAAATATTGTTTCTAACCTTAGATTTATATTCCAAGTTTATTTTTATGAGTTTTATTTCTTCCAAGGATTTTATTTAAATAGTTTTCACCTTTTTTAAAACACATGCAACATATTTTATTTATTGAACTTCTTTTTGAAAATTTTCAATCTTATTTCCATGTTTAATTTATGATGCAATAATATTTTCTAGCATGGGTTTTAAATTTGAAATATGTTTATTTAAGTACTCCTTTAAAATTACCTTATCATTATTGGATTTTTTTTGATTTTATTTATTTTTAAAAGATTTATATTTAGTTTCTATCATAGTACAATATTCATTTAACTCTTTATAAATTTTTTTTTATTTTTTGATTCAGACTCATGATCAGAAGAATAATGTGAATGTACCTATTTAGAGAGTGAAAACAAGCACATATAAGATTTTTATTAGAATGATCAGATTCTAATTCTAAAGATGTAACATCACTATAATCCTCTAAAGAACTCCACATGGCTTTAATGGTTATTATATTTCTTTTTTAGCTAGCTTTATTGATGTATTTTTTCTCTATTTTTTTGTCTTATAATTGTGGGAAATATAATTTTATGTGTCCAAGATTTTTGTATTCATATAATCTTACTTCATTAGAATTACCATCAGACTTATTAAAATTGTTTAAGGGTTCCTTAAAACTTATTATATTATTATAGAGAATTTTGAGCTTCCTAGAAAAGAGAGAAAGCTAACTGTATGAAAATACTATTATAAGTTTCTTTATCAGATGACTCAACCACTTGTATTTCATTGAATTTCTTATCATATTTAAGGTTGAAAATTTTAAAGTAGAATTTTCTTTCTTAACTAATCTATGATCAACTACTTCATCATCCATATTTTCCTCATACATCATAAGAGTTTCAATGTGATCCTTTATTTTTAATTTCTTAACCTATGATATTGTCTAACAGAAGCTGAGATCCCACTCCATATTGGTGGTAAAATTTTTAGGATTTTCAATACTTGATTTGGCTCATAAATAGGTTCACATAAAGTAGAAACATTGTTTAAAAATTTAGTAAGTATTCTATTCAATTGTGTATTTCTATCTCCTTCAATAATTCTAAACGTATTAAACTTCAGTTTGGAAGTATGATATCAAAGATCTCTCAAATTATCTATACCTTCATAGGCGACTGCAATAATAGTCCACATTTCATGGGTTTTTTGGAATTGAGATACTTTTTGAACTCATTTTCACCATGTGCACAAATAATAGCATTCAATGACTTCGAATTTAAATCATACTTGTTTTTGATGTCCACATACCATGGTTCAGTTTTTGTTGTTGGAATTGCATAAGTTTTTATGACATTGAGATAAAACTTCAGAAAAAGGTTCATTTGGGAGATGATCATCCGCGCCTTCTAGAAACCATAATTCTCACCATTAAAATATGTATCTATTAATATAAAAATACCTTCTCTATCATTAGTCATTACATCCATATGAAATAAAATATTTATACTTAAAAATTTTACAATTGAGAACTTAGGAGTCACATGCTATGATATAAATTATTTTCTTGATGGAACTGGAATAAAAACTCAAGAGGGGGGGGGGTGGATTAACATCTTGAAAACTTGTTCAAATATAAAATCCAACCTCTTTTAGAAATGACTGACTTATAACCTTTTCTTTATTATAATAATTATTGGAAATAAATCACAAAAAAAGACCAAACATAGAGATTTATTATGGTTCAGTGAATAGAAATCCTTTAGTCCCCTCCACCAACACTCTTCTCCCTAAGTTTGGTGATTTACACTAGACCAGTCCATTTGTTGGGGATTGAAGTACTTCTTATAAGGACTGAATTACTAAGTGAAATTAGTTGACACTTTTTATAACAAAACATGATCATTCAACTAGGCTCAAACAAGGATTTAAAAATAATATCCTTCAAGGTTCTTTTTTTAGAAACCATTTACAATGAAAGAGATGATAAACAAAGTGTTTATATATGAAACTCATAGTTGTAAAATAATACTGATAAAAAAAAGAAATATCTATTAGGGATGATAAAAAGATAATACATCTCAAATATATCCTCATAAAATTAAAATAAGGATTATTGATATAGTACATATGTAAATCAACAAGCTCCTCTTTCTTTGAATGTAAAATAGAGTAGAGTGTGAGAGATTCCAGAAAGAGAGTGAGAGAGACTGGGATTTCTTATTTGAATTATCCAGGTTGTTTTTTTCTCTTCAATATAATTCTTTTTGATTCCATATATCTCTTAAAATTCCTGAAAAACTTATCTTTTAATTATGTGGTAAAAATCCATAAAATTCACATAACATAATTTAAAAAACACTTGTCCATTTTTCCCAAAAATACATGAGCTACAGTAAAGACCAATAAATTATCTTTGTAATTGATTCCTTTCTCAGTACATGACTCTTATTATAATCTATTTTATTATAAATATGTAAGGAAACATTTAAAAATTTCATTTCAATGTTAAAATCTCACTCAATTTCTTCAACGGTAGTAAATACCAGGTTGTAGCATGATATAGCCGATTGACTGTCATCAATTAGAGGAATTTTACAAATTTGAATTCATGTATATAATTTTATCCACATAGTGGAATTATCTACGTAGATAAATTATTTTAGGCCTCCTTTATATAGTCAATTTTCCTCATGTAGCCAATTTTTCAATGTAACCAAATTTCCTTCATATAAGAAAATTGATTCATGTAGGATTTTCACTCACATAACCAAAACTGGCATAGCCGAATGGAACCATATAGCTGATTTTACCATGTATCTGAATCAAATAGCCGATTACTCCACATAACCAATTAATGTAGCTGATTTATTTTCATATTTGATTTCTCACATAGCTGAAATATTGACGTTAGTGATTTCCATGTAGTCATTTCTGTGATGTAGAGAATTTATGTAGGATAATTCTTCACATAGGTGATTGATGTTGTTGAATGATAGATGTAGCCATTTCACTATGCAACTAAATTCCTTACACATTTAATTTTTCTATACATAAGAAAAATTTATCCAAAGTGAACATAAATGAAGAGTTAAGGATTTTAACAGTTGAAACAATTAAACAACAAGATAAAACATTATGAAAAAAATTAAAAATAGAATCATCCATAATATATGAAAGTGTATTTGAGAACATAAAAACCTAAATTTCATGAGATATGTTGAAATAAAAATTTCCAATAGAAATTTGGATTTGAAATGGAAATGGTGGCTTTAAAAAGGGGAATTCTGACACATTTTTGTGTTATGTCTTGGTTTATGGAATTAGTATTTTAAGTTAAAGTGTTATATTTGCTGATTTTATATTGATATTTAATTTTATATTTATTTGTTTTTATGTTTTCATTATATTTAGATTATGATATCTAGAAAGGTCCCAAAGGTTTCCCAGAAGTCACTCACATTGGTTAACTCTACCCATACTCCTAATTGGTTGGTGGAGTCAGGATCTCTTTTGTCATTGCCTATCTTTCAAGGTGATTGAGGTCTATTAGAGTATTTGGATTGGCGATAGGAAATTGAAAACTTATTTAGATCCCTATGAACTCTATAATCCTTGGTGGTGAGAGATATTCTTGATCTTCTTAAAGGACCATGGTTGGATCAGTTAGAGTTAGTCATTCCACCCTTGTTATAAGATTGGATGACTTGAGAGTCCATCAAGATCACCTTTATTGATCAATGGTTCTCCCTAAGGATGTGTAAGTGAAGAAGGTGGTCGTGCTTATGGGTATTCAGCATGGTAAATATATGGTGAAGGGGTACATTAACCACTTAGAGGAGTTGTTTCCCTTTAATCCAGAAGTAGTATCATGTGATTCATTAAAGGATCATGTCTTCGAGAAGGGTCTTCATCTAGAGATTATTAATCAAGTTTTTTTTTCAGATGGGAAGGTGTTATATAAATGGTGGGTGGATGATATGATGGCTAGTAGCACAATCTACCTTGGTGGTAGTGAGGGTTCCCTATCCGATGATAGGTGTAAACTAGAGGAACCAGTACGATATGAATATCCTTTATTTTTCTACACTTATCTTCTAAAGGATTTTTTTCATATATGGATATAGTGTGGTCAGTTTGGGAATTCTAAATCATATTGCCTTAATGGTATGAAGACTTTCCATCAGTGTGGTTAGCTGGGTCATCTTGAAAAACTCTATGGGTTCTGATCCTGAAATAAAAAAAATACTTCCATTTCAATTCCAGAATCATAGTATTTTCCCCATCTGATATTTTATGGTAACATTTTGTTTCTTTTCCTTTCTTTATATAACTTCTTTTATTTACTGCTCGTAATAGATATTCATGTTGCCTTGGGTGATTTAATATATTATTAATGTTTGGAGATGAATGTGTCTTTTGGAACTATGAATTTTTGTTCTGTTTTGTTCCCTATTTAATTTTATTTAGTTGAAATTCTCTTTGTGTTAGGTAGTGGTCCTGTTTAATTCCCTTCCTAGTTCAAGCACTATTCTAGCTGGTTTCCAAATGGTGAGGAAATCCACTATGGATCTCTTCATTGTTCTCTATTGATCTATTCATATGTGACTTGTATAATTAATGGATCACACCAAAGTTAGTGTTTTCATTCATTTTTAGGTTCATTTTGTTGATTTTTCTTTGGGAGTTATTTATTTTGGGATGATATTTTTAGTTTTATTTCTTATTTTAAACTCTGTGACTTTCTAGGGGTAAAATTATTTATGGTGGGGATAATTTGAAAACCTCGAAATTTATTTTCCTTATTATTTATTTATTTAATGGACTTTAATATTACAAATTATTTTGAATTAAATCCCCTATAAAATTTCATTTTTTTGATTTTTTGTCTCTATGTATAGTTTGGGGGAAACCATTAAACCACCTAATTGAAGGGGATATTTTTAGTTCATTTTCCTCTTACATATTTTAGCTTTCATGGGTAGTGCATGGTTTATTAAAAATCATACAAGTCTTAAGGGAAACCATGTAGGAGATTGGGGGTGTCATGGAGTTTGCGTATAGTTCGTGCACATTTTTTCAAATAGTGTGGAAAAACCATGTGAGAATTGTTTGAATTTCTAGTAGGGGTTCAGGGTTGGCACACAGTTTGATACAACATGCGTGTAACACCCTAACCCAAACCACCAAGTCTAAACTGGAGTGCTATGTGACCTCATTTGTGGCTATCCATATGTAAAAGGCTGCTGACTAACAATGAGGGTCTAGGTCCATCAGTGGAGAGAATATACCCTCAGTACCAGTCAGGGCACAAGTAATAATAAAAAATAATATATATATATATATAATGAAATTACATGTGTAAATATAAATATTTAATATGTTACATACAAAATAAATAGGCTCCCAAAGTGGAAATCCAAACCATAGTAATAAGTGTGGATAAATAAAAAAAGAAGAAATGGTCCTCCATAGTCTGCCCTGGTCCACTAACAACTCCATACTCATCTTCTTAGCCATATTCTATAGGTCCCTTTCACTTCATTGAATCTATAGTCATCAAATCTATAAGCACACCAAAACGTTTGAGTATGGTTTGTGTACAAGACAAAATTGAACACCACCAATGCATCCTTAACCAAGTGTTCTCAAGTAAAAGTGGTGTATTCTATGGTAATAATAAATGAATAAAATAATAATAACATAATATCCAAAACTTAGTGATCATGAACTAACCAAGCCACCCAAAATCCCTAGCCATAGCTACTTTGACTCTATACCGGAATGATGGTCAAATGTGTCAGAAGGATCACAACTAGCCTTAAGGCTATCAGTATTTTACTTGAAGTCCACAAGGAATTGAGTTGAACAACTACATGTAATATACATGTCATTGATTCAATGGGCTACATGGAATCCACAATGCACTGAGTATTGACATGATTCCTCGAAATCCACGTGACATCATGTTACATCCATCCCACAAGTCCAACTTATTCCATTGTTTTCACTATCACACATCATGTGAACTCCCCCTCTAATGGGTAAACATACCACATTATCCACTAATCACCAAACTAAGAACAAGTCATACAAATGTAATATGAAACACAATAAGGTATAACATGATAAAAAACATATCATGACATCATGAGATAAATAATATCACAAATGTAAACATGTTAATCATATCAAACATGAAATAAATTTATTCTATCAATTATCATGTGAATAAAATCATAACATGTATCATGGGACACAAAAACAAACTTGTGATCATAATTCAAGCATAAATATCAATTATGACAACAAATAAATTATAATGAGGAAACATGTGTAACAAAATACCCAATAGGTATGAAAATTCCTACCTCAAATTTTTCAAATTTAATAATAAGGATAAACCGCCCTATTTGGTTCAAAAGTTAGAGTGGAAACCTCATTAGTCTAGAAACCTTCTTACATGCCTTATTATCATAGTTGTTAACACAAATCTCAAGGTTTTTCAAGGGTTCCTAGAAACAGAACCAACTATTTTATTTAAAAATAAATAAAAAATCACATGTGAAGATAATTCCTCTCTCCTGTAGTATTTTTTAAATTAATATTTTAGTCTATGAACGCTCTTTCAGTAATCTCCATAAGAATAATTATAAAACCATATTAGATAATATATATATATATATCTACAGTATAACTTTAATTTATACATGGTCATTCTATATAATTTTTATTAGGTAAACAAAAAAATTATCCTTGATAATTTTCATAACTATCCTCTAATAATTGGTTATCTTTTTAACATGACAATTTTCTTATAATTATCCTTGGATAATTTTTATAATTATATATTGATAATCTTCATTATAAATTATTCTTTCATAATTATATTATGTTAATTTTTCATAAATTAACCATTTATACTTCAATAATTATATTTGACAATTTTAAAGATTATCCTTTGATGAATCATCATAACCATTTCTTGATAATTGTTTACAATTATCTTTTATTATTTCATACAATTATCTTTTGATTTTTTTATAAATTATCCTATTATAATTTGGTGTAATTATCTTTGGATAATTATACATATTATAATTTCATAATAATTTCACATAAATACCCTTTAATAATTTTAATGAATTATCATTTGATTGTTAGGTGTGATTATCCTTTTTTAATTTTATGGAATTATCCCATGATAATTTTGGGGTTTATCTTTTTTAGTTAAAATTAAAACTTTTTTCTAGAGTTAGAGAAAAGGGAGAAAAAATGAACAATAAATAAAAAATAAAACAAAAATAAAACAAAACTGTGCAAAGGGAGTTTAGCGATCCTAGAATAGGGAAGTAGAATAGTGTACATGGGAGGAAGAAATGGGTCACCGTGCTTGGAATTAAACCCAAATTGGTTTTAATATAGTTTCCCTAATTGTGTTCAAGGGGATATAGGGTTTCTTAGACTCATCATAATGAACCAAAAAATAAGAAATGATGATTCAACTATTTCAAAAACCTAAAATCAATACCCCCTTCGACACTTCGTGAAACCCCATTTAATCCACCTATTCAATTGAAAATTTAAGGAGGAGTATTTAATTTTACCATTTTAATGAATTTCTAAATTAATCATCTCAAAATGAGATGAAATAAAAGGTTTTAGATCGATCCCTCTTTGAAAATGGCGGGTTGTGCATGAGGAAGATGATAGAGGAAAAATAAAAAATATAAATAAAAATAAAAATACAAGATAAAGGGTTAAAAGAATTACCCTTAAATACAATATAACTAAAAACCTGACATGCACAAAGGTTATTTAACACATAGGGTAAAACCTATATATTATACCTAATAGATGTTGGTCTATCATTTCACTTAAGGTATTTTATCAATGTACCAAATTGTAATTACCCACTCCTAAGCTAGTATAGTGTAAGTGCGGGGTCGATCCCTAGGGAACTAGTGACTGCGTGAATTCGATTACATTTGAAATTAACTTAGTGAAAGATGCTGAATTTAGAGTGGGATTTTTGTTCTTGATTTTAACACCTGTTTATTGTATTGAAGTAAAAAATTAATGTTTAAAAGTAAAGAAAACAAAATTGGGTTTTAATGTGGTTGATAGAAAAAGGAGAATGTTGGGGCTATGGTGATTATGGGGGTTATACAAACTTCATTTTAGGTTGTGTTGTTCATAATAACCCAACACTCTGGGTTTAAATTGTGACAAGGTTCCCTTAGTCCAGTAAACTATATATGGAACTGAAAGAACTAAATCCTTGGTCTGGTAGTTAGTGTTTCACAATTTTTTATTTAGATCGGTCCATTTGTGAGTCGATGAATACTTTCAATAATCATAAAGGTATTCATCGCTATTCTTCCTTCGAGTCCCTGAAAATTCGACCCTTGGTCTGGCTCATAATTTTCAGTGATAAAGAGAAACTATTTATGATGAAAAAAAATAATTAAACAGAACAAACACAAACATAACAATTAATCCAAATTAAAACACTCGTTCATCACCCACATACCCAACACATGGGGTGTTTAGTTACACAGGGAAGAAAATATAACAAAAAAACCCTTGATACCTGATGTGGCCATCATAGAAACTTTGAGGTTATTTTGGTAGAACGGTGGATTGGCGGAGTAGCGGAGAAGTGGTAACACGACAACTGAACCTCCATCCTTCGAGTATTGATCAATGACTCTAAAAACTAGAGGCCAAGACCTTTATTTATAGAAAAGAAAAGTAAATGGTGTGTATTGAAATTATACGCCGTGTAGTTTTTTCAATGCATTTTTGTTGCAATTTTTCTCTAGTGGGTGGCCAGCTGCGCCGCCCTTGACTTTCGCAGCGCCGACGGTCGGTTGGTGAAAGATACACGACATTTGGAACCACCTCACATGGCGTCTAGTTTCTGTAAAAAACTACCTACCGCATCTAGAAGCTTGTACATGACATGTAGGTATGACCAAGATGGCGTGTTGTCTCTGTTCTAGAGACTTGGGTGTGTACTCATCCGGCCGATCCGTGTCTAAGTCTGAATGTGCACGACATGTAGTTACGTACATGCTGTGTAGTTGTGAATTTTTCTTAGAGCTCTCCTGATTTGTGTGTTTGGCCAGAAAAAACCAGAAAATAAATAAGATCACCAAGATCAAAGTATTTTTTCACTAAGTAGTAGGTATTTTCTGAAAACATGTTCTTATTTTCAATAATATATGGGGAAATGTATACAAAAATCCGGTGTGTCAAACTCCCCCACACATAGTCATTTTCTTGCCCTCAAGAAAATATCAACATCTAATTAAAATAAGTCTATATTCTAAAAGAAAGGCATTCAATTAATCATAAGTATCATTGATATAGTTACAGGAGAAAATTCTAAAAAGGTAAAAAATAGATTCAATTCAAAAGATATTCTAATCATGCCTCACATATAATTCAATTAACTACTTTCATCCTCTTTTAAACAAATTTTTAAACCTTTCAAAAATAAGCATGCCACTTGATGACCTATCTCACCAGTAAATAACACACTTCACACTGAAGATATTTTTAATCAAATTTATGCTCAATATAAGGTATATAAACTCTATCCATAGGTTTGCAAGAAATCTAATTCTCTAATTCAGAAAATTGAATTAAAAAAATCATGAGGGATTTTCAATAAGGTTCAGATGTCTCTATGGATAAGGGATGGTAAGTAAATATGTGAAAAATAAACTCTGAGGCTTGAAAAGGGAGGATAAATTCTTTAAATAACACTTCATGTTATTCAAAATAAAGCTCAATGTAAAAGCATCCCCAACAAGCACTATCAAATGATCTCATCACCACCATCTCCCTTAGTTCAGCAGGGTTCACAACCATGAAGTGAATATAAGGTCCCCTTGTATTTATCATTTTTTAAACATAGGGGAACACTTAGGAATTCCACGAAAAGGGGTTTGGAACCCTTTCTTCCCCAAATAAACGGGAGGCACTCTCCCACACTTAATCTCATAACTATACAAAAAACTATGCCATGTACTACCAATTACCTCTCTAAAGCTCAAGTGAATAATCATGCAATGTTAAAAAGAATTAGGGTAGGAAAGAAATATGTTTGTAATGTGACTTCCTACCAAGAATATTCATAGTTTCTAGGGGCTTTAGGAAGATCAGATGTAGGGTAGGTATCAAGATAAAAGGGGTTGAAACAATCTAATGCCTCAATCATTTTAATGCAATTAAAAAAGTATTCATGTTTTGAAATGAAAAAATGAAAATTATGGTAGTCATGTATATCCTAAGAATCTCTCAATAAATAGGGTATTATAAAGAATACGATGATGGGTTTAGAATACCTCTCAGGGGTGGGAAAAGAAAATAAAGAGAAAATCAGGTCATGACATGCATATAAATGATTAGCCTACTCAATATAAGTAGCCAAGGATATACAAGTTGCAATTTAAACTATATCAACAATCATTTTAAAACACTTAAGAACCAAAATAAACATTCAACCTTTAAAAATTTTCTACTTATAGCTTTATTATTTATAAATTTTACTAACCAAAATTTGATCACATTTTTAAATATATATTCCAATAATGATGTATCCTAGATAAAGGTATGGGCAACGACTAAGGTGGCCGAGAGACTCCCAAACACACTTAAGACTGTACAGGGTCCACCAAGTGCACTACTAAGGTGAAAAAAGAGGAAAGAGATACAAAAAGGGTACGAGAGAGGGGAGGAAGGACAATAGAAAATAAAAATACGGGGATAACCGAATGAATACTCCCCTCGTTCCATGGTAAGAATTCAAGACATCCAAAAGTTTCTCCAGTGTACCTGTGACTTTCAATGGAAAATAAAACTAAAGTAAGCACATAATCACAAAACAAAAATGGACAACATATATATATAGAAGAAAACCCAAATTTAACAGTCATGGTGTAGTCTCAGGGGAGGCACAATCAAGAACAGGTTGGGATGGATCATCAGAAGCAGTAGTGGGTGGAGGAGAGATCTCAACCTGTGGTAGTGATGCTACTAAAGGGGAGTCCGTGATAGACAGCTCTGCAAGAGGAGACGGTCTAGTACCTATAGTAAATATGAGGATTAAGTCTATGTCCACGACAACCTCAGTAGTGGGTACAGTAAAATCCAAAGGCATGAAAGGAGAAGTAGCCACAAGTGGAATGGGGATCCCCTGATGCTGTAGTAGTTTCTCCACCATCCGCTCAAGGTGGTCATGGCACTGAGCAGATGTAGTCTATTGCTGAGGGATAGAATCCTAATGATGGTCCAGATGAGCCAAGTGGTGGTCTATCATGTCCAGGCAGATGGTGATGGGGGGGGGGGGGGGGTCAGCTGAGGGCACGAAAGGTGAAGGGGTAGGGGAAGGGCTGTGAGGGGGAATGGTAAAGGAAGTTGGGAAGGGTGAGTAAATGGTAAGGGGTGGGGAAGGAGGTGTAGGTGAAACCTCAAGGGTAGGAGGCTTAGAAGGGGGTGATAGTGGGGCATGAGAAAGGACATAAGCTCCCCCTGCTTCTGGACCAATCCCATGTAAATAAGCATGAGGAATTCCAACCGCTGGGGGGAACCTAATTGGTCATAGGGAAGGGAAGGCTTGAAATGCTGAGGTGGTGGGAAAGGTGGTTAGCATAGAATCCACCATTCCGATTTCCCTAATAGCCGGTGACTGTGGAAGTAGGAGGCGACAAGGTAGGGGAGGTCTGGGTAGTCCTACCAGATGACACAGGTGAGGAGATCCATGTCACGGTTGGTCACAACTCCCATATACTCGTGGTGGGGAAACAAGATGGCACTAAAGCATCGGTGGGTGAAACAGAGGATAGGGTCAAGGATGAGGGTACTCTTCTGGGAAGTGGGGGTGTAATGGTGGTCGGGCCCATCAATATCCCGCCACATGGAAATGATCTCAGAACACTCGGGGAAGGTCAAGGTGGAGATAAGGGGTGGGGTGACTAGATGGGGATAAAAGCCACACCCTCATCCAAAATCGGGCATGGTAAGGGAAAAAGGTCGAAAACCTAGCTTAAATTGGACCACCGAGACTGTGTCTCTAGGTGTCACCTAGTACTCGGGCCCATCGAATGTAAAGGAAGCAGCGAACTCCAAAAATAAATCTTTTAAAATAGGAGTGCTGACTCGAAAGATCACGAGTAATGGTGTGTGACCAAAGAGATCCTCTAACTCCCCCCAAATATCCAGCTAGTGAGGCACGCTGCTATCAAGATACCGACGGCTCAACTGGATCGTGTGTGAGAGAAGCACCAGACCTGTTCGTGTGCTAGGTCAGTGACATGAAACACTAGGTACAGATAGGGGGAATCGGTAGGGGTCGGCCTAGGTGGTGCAGCAGCAGGGGCTGGCTTTGGTGTTGGAGCGGACTCAGTTGGCATAGGTCTTCTAGACGTGGTGGTCGGTGAAGTATCAACCGCCTATAAGGAGGGCTTGGGAGGTTTGGCAGCTGGTGGTGAAGAAAGGGTAGTGCTTAGAGGCTCTATGTGGCATAGTGGAGGTGAGGTATAAGGACCAGCCTCTGTTGAGGTGGTGATTGGTGGCATGATGGCCATCAAAGGAGGCTGGAACTCCGGGAAGTCTGAGGATGGTGTCGTCATGGTCCAGACTCATATCCGGCAAAAATTGGACCTCTCTTCCTCAGTAGCAGAGGAAGGCCACTTCCCTCACACATGGTCTCTATCTTCTATAACCTGGAAAATAATGGAAAATAAAAAAAGAAAAATAAAATAAAAAGAGAAGAAACTATAAGAAAACCAAAAAAGTAGAAGCACACAACGTGTATATTTAGAGTACACAATGTGTAGTGTAAGAGGTTTAGCATCCTGTGTTCTCTAGATAAACACGCTGAGTGGGCATGTCACTGGCCAGGGAAGGATACACAGTGTGTACAGAACATACATGACTTTTACATGCAAATTGGTTCCTAGTTGGGTGTTTCAATGACCCGACTGCTGTTCAAGTAGAGCAAAAAATTTAGTACATGCTGTGTGATGTTATGACACGGCGTGTGTAAGAACATAGTTTATATGACCATGTGGAGTTCTTTACATAGGCTGGACCATAGAAATGGGATACACGGCGTGTAAAGAAAAAACACTCCATGTGTGTAAACGTTGTTTACGTATCCATGTGAATGAGGTACCCAGACACGATTCTGGATGGTACATGGTGTGTACCAAACATATACACCATGTAATTTCAAATTTTGAATTTTCTGGTGTGTTCCCATGTATGAAAGTACATGATATATGTTCTTCATTTCACTTCCATGTATTGAGGGAAGCTGAGCTTGCAGACGATCCACAAATCACCTTAAAAACTATGAAAACCAGGAAATAAGGAATATAGAACGGCATACCTAAAGTGAGGATCACAATGGAGAAGAAATCAGATCAAAAAATAGACGAAAATGGAGGATTTGAGGAGGGGAGACCGTTCGGCTTCTAGGAGAAGAAAACGGCGGGGGGGGGGGGGGGGGGGGGGCTCTGCGTGACATGGGGTGTGGCCGTGTAGGGTTTCCAGATTTTATAGCTAGAGTACAAGGTGTGTACTCTAGTAGACATGCCATGTAGTAATTTTTTTAAACAGGTATATAATATAATTATTATAGTAAAATATATAATAATTAATATTAATAATTAAAAAATTAAATATATACATATATATATATATATAATTTTAAAGAAAAATATACATGTAATGTATTGGGATATACACGTCGTGTGTTCTAAAATTGGAAAAAGAGAAGTACAACCTTTGGTCTGGTGCTTAGGGTGAGGTTTAAATCAGCTATCGGCCAATCCAAACGCAATCCCTCAAATACTAGAGAAAATGTTATACTACTGCTCATGTTTATAAATTATATATATTTAATCTATAGGTCCAATACTACATGGGATAAAGTAAAGGAATGACATGTGGGTTTTAATTAGAATAAAAGGGATGAAGCAAGGTGGTTAGCCGAGTTCAAACCTAGGTCCTTTGGATCCAGGGCTGAGACTCTGCCAATCTTCCAAATTCACCTGCATGTATTCCTTTATTTTGAAAAATCTTTTCAGTTATTAATGAAAACTTGGATCACACGACGTATATCGAAATACATGCCATGTGTTTTTATTAAATGGACAAATGATGGAAATAGGACGGTTTCCAGGATTTGAACTCAGGTCTTTTGGAACCAGGTTATGACCCCGACCAACCGTTCTATCCCCATAATGGGTTTTATTGTATTTAAACAATTATATAAATATTATGAAAAATACCACACACACCATGTAAGTAAATACGAGTATAAAAAGGATAAACCCTGTGCCGAAGGTAGGTATGGAGGTATTTGAACCGGTGACAGATCATACAAACTCAAGTGACCTTACCATTGGCACCAACATCATCCATATTTTTTATTTAGTTAATCCATATATTTATAATATTAAGAATATAAATGAAAATGACTTTGTACACGCCATATATATAGGTGGTACACGCCGTGCGACCTTTGGGTTGCCTCCCAGAAAGTGCCTTTGTTTTAGGTCATTGGATCGACCGACTTACCTCTGCTTACCTGAGATGAATGATGGAGGGAGTTCCAACCATGTCTTCTATGTGACGGTAAGTCTCCATCCACTGTCTGTTCACCTTGAAAAGTTGACCTCCCTCCCTAGCAATTTCTACCGCTCCATGGTGGAATACTTGTATAACCTAGAATGGTCCTGACCATCTTGACATTATATTTCCTGGGAATAAACGAAGATGAGAGTTAAAAAGAAGTACCTAATCACCAGGTTGGAATGATTTTCACAAAATCATCTGGCCGTGGATTTCTCTCATCTTCTCCTTTTACAGCTTGGTTTTCTCATATGCCTCCCATCAGATTTCATCATGTTCTGCTAGTTGGAACTTACGCTTCTCTTCAGCTTCCTTTAGATCAAAATTCAAGGCCTTAACGGCCCAATAATATTTGTGCTCCAACTCTACTAGCAGATGGCATGGATTTCCATAGATAAGGTAGAATAGAGACATCCCCAGTAGTGTATTGAAGGTGGTCCAATATGCCCACAAAGCATCTTCTAGATTCTTGTACCAATATTTCCTTGAAGTACTCACCAGTTTTTAAAATATATAATTGAGCTCACGGTTGGAGAGCTTCACTTGTCCACTGGACTGGGGATGATATGGAGTCCCCATATGATTCTTCACTCCGTACTTTGATAGTACTCCTTTCATCAATGTGTTGTCAAAGTGGGTCCCTCTATCGCTGATAAGAACACATGGAACACCTAACCTGCTAAAAATGCGTTTCTTTAAAAAATTCATGACTACCTTGGCTGTTTCATGTGTTATAATAATAGATTCCACCCACATGGAGACATATTTGATGCATACCAGGATGTAAGTGTTCCCAAAAGATGGGGGAAATGGCCCCATGAAGTCTATGCCCCAGACGTTAAAAATTTCAACCTTCAGGATGGGGTGCTAGGGCATCTCAGCTCTGCATCCCACATTACCTATTCTTTGGCGTCGATCGCAACAGGAAACAAAATCTTAGGCATCTCTATAAATGGTGGGCCTAAAAAACCCAGACATCAGGATCTTTGCTATAGTACGGTCTTTCCCATGATGTCCCCCAACTGGAGAGGTGTGATACAATTCCAAGACTCCATGAACTTCAGTTTCTGGGATGAAATGTCAGATCACCCCATCCTCACAGGTTCAGAACAATAGAGGATCTTCTCAGAAGTACCTATTGACATCAGAGAGAAACCTCTTCCTCTGCTGGAAGGAGAGGTCGGGGTGGAAATAACTTATAACCAAATAATAAGCAATATTATCATACCAGGACTGAGGTGATTTTAAACTAAAAAATAGTGATCATCAGGGAAATCCTCCTTGATCGCTCAATATTCCTCTTTCTCCAAATTCGGCAGCTCCAGGTGGGAGAGATGATCAGTAACAAAGTTTTCTCACTTTCTTGTCTCGGATATCTAGATCAAATTCTTGTAGGAGGAGTACCCATAGGATTAGTCATGGATTCACATCCTTCTTGTTCAGTAGGTAATTGTGTAATCCATGTTTAGTATAAATAATAACTTTAGATAACACTAAGTAAGAACAAAACCTATCAAATGTGAACACCACTGCCAACATCTCCTTTTCCATGGATGTTTAGTTCATCTGTACCTCATTGAGAATACTACTGGCATAATAAATAGGTTGGAAAATTTGGTCAAGCCGCTGCCCCAAGAATGATTCCACTGTGTAGTCACTAGCATCACACATCACTTCAAATTGCTTCTCCCGGTTAGGAGCAATCATCACTGGAGATTTCACTAGGTGCTACTTCAGGTGCTCAAAAGTTGTGGTGCATGCCTCATCGAACTCAAAAATGGAATCCTTGGTCAGAAGGTTGGTGAGGGGCTGAGCTATCTTTGAGAAGTCATGGACAAAAAACCTGTAGAAACCTGCATGTCCCAGGAAGCTGCGGATGGCTCTGACGGAAGTCGGAATAGGAAGTTGTGAAATGACTTCTATCTTTGTTGGGTCCACCTTTATCTCCTTCATCGAGATTTTTTGGCCAAGGATGATGCCAATCTACACCATGAAATGACACTTTTCCCAATTCAAAATCAGGTTGCTGTTCTCACATCATTCTAGTACCAGCTCTAGGTGTTGTAAGTAAGTGCTGAATGATTTTCCATAAATGAAACAATCATATATAAAAACCTCTAGGATTTTTTCTTCCATGTCATGTAATATAACAATCATGCATCTCTAGAGGGTGGAGGGAGCGTTGCACAAGCCAAAGGACATCCTTCAGTAAGAAAACGTACCATAGGGGCATGTAAATGTGCTCTTCTCTTGTTCCTCTGGGGAAAAAGAAATCTGATTGTAGATGGAATAGTTGTCGAGGAAGCAGTAAAACTCATGCTTCACTAGTATCTCTAGCATTTGATCTATTAAGGGAAGGGGAAAATGATCCTTTCTCATGGCGTCATTCAGCTTTTTATAGTCCACACATACTCTCCATCCTGTGAAAGTGCGTGTGGGTATGAGATTGTTATTTTCATTTGAAATCACAGTGATACCCCCCGTTTTGGGTACCACTGGTAGAGGACTCACCCACAGACTATCTAAGATGAGGTATATGATGTCTTCATCCAGCAACTTGATTACCTATTTCTTCAAAACATTTTTCATGGGGCAGTTCAGGTGTCGCTATGGTTTCCGAGATGTCTTTGCTCCTTCTTAGAGTAGTAGCTTGTGGGTTCAAATGGTAGGGGTTATACCCTTCAAGTCTGCAACTGTCCACCTAATAGCATGCTTCTGCTGCTTCAAAACCTATAGAAGTTCATACTTTTGTTCTTTTGATAGTGCTGTACTAAGTATGATGGGCAATGTCTGATTGTCTCCCAAGTACCCATACTTCAGAGAGGGCGGGAGAGGCTTCAGTTCTAGTGCATGCTCCTTTAGAATCGAAGGTACAAGTGGTTGTACCTCTACCCACTCTAGAATATCGGGAATAAAAACATGTTTCTAGTAGTGGACTCCCTATCCTTCATGGAATTCTAGGTCCTCTGGTGATTCATTAACTGTAATATCTAGAAAAACCAAGTCATATGAGGTGGAAGAATATACCATATCATCCCCTTTTCTGCTCAAGTGATCATCCACAGTGGTCACTAGATAACAAACCTTATGATATGGTAATGATGCTTTCTTAACAGCTTTGAGGAAATTTTAGGATACTCTTTCTTCTCCTACTAAGAAAATAATCTCCCCCTAGTGTACATCGATCAATACCTTCCTAGTGGGAAAGAAAGGCCTTCCCAGAATGAGAGGTGCCTCTCGATGTTCCTCTATGTTGAGGATGATGAAATCTGCAGGGAGGATTAGCCTGACCACCTTCACCAGCATGTCCTCAAGTAGACACCTCGAATATTTGATGGATCGTTCAACAAGATGAAGGGATACTTGGGTAGGATTCATGTCATTGAGCCCTATATTCTTAAAAACTCTAAAGGGCATGAGGTTGATGCTAACCCCTAAGTCATAGAGGGACTTACCAAACTCACATGGTCTAATAGTTCATGGGATAGTGAAGCTAACTATATCTTGGAGCTTGGGAGGAATCGAATGTTGTATGACCGCTGAGCACTCCTTGGTCAGTGCAATGGTTCCTAGCACCTCCATCTTCCTTTTTTTGGAGAGGATATCTTTAATGAATTTTGCATATGTGGGCATCTATGTCAGCGCCTCTACAAATGGAATGTTGATGTGAAAATTCCGGAACACTTACATGAAATTTTCGAACTGGTGGTTCATCTTTCTCTGCTTAATCCTCTCCAGGAAGGGTAAGACAGGCTCGAAGGGTTTTAAAACCTCTTTTTCTTTACCCTGTGGGGCCTCTATTGGTGGGTCTTTAGATGAAGAGGGGTATGTAACTTGGACTTCTTTATCAGCAGGGGGTGTAGGTGCACCTGTATGTGATGGTTTTTTCTCTTGTAGCTCCTTTCCAATTCGCAGTGTAACGACATGGGCCTCCTCCCTCGGGTTATTCTTAGTGTTACACAGTAGTGTATTGGGCTTCCTACCTGAGAGCTGGTTTACCAAATGGCCAATTTGGTTCTCTAGGCTTCAAATGGAAGCCATATGATTCTAGACTTTGGGCTTAGTAATAGATATAAATTTATTCATGAGATCATCTAACCTTGAGGTGTTTTCCTACTGAGGTGGCTGTGCAGCTGGTGGAGGCGGTGGCGACCAAAACTGCTACAGGTAAGGGTTTTGATACCCTTGTTGCTGGTAAGTGCCTTGCTGATGCTGCAGTTGCCTCAGGTACTGAATCTGATACTCGGGTTGACTGTAGCCGGGTGTTCACTAGGGCGGAGGATTTTACTACTGTGGGCTCCAACATGTGTTCTGGTGATCCCGCTATACCGGGTTCTAGTACTGCTTAGACCCTCATTTTTGAGCAACATAGCTCACCTCGCCTGTCGAAGGGCCGACTATAGGTCTTGGGCATTCTCCCATGATGTGGTTGTCACCACATTCGCTGCACGCTGGATGGTTCGTCACATTTACTTGGGATGCGCTCTTCAAATTTAGTGCGTCAATCTTCTTGGACACAACATCCAACTAGGTAGAAAGCATATTATTGGAGTTGATATTTTTCATACCTCATTTTTGTGTGCCCCACTCAAGAATGACACTAAAATATATTGGCAGAAATGTCTTCCAGCAGATCGAAAAGCTCTTCGGGGGACTTCCTCATAACTGTATCTCCAGCAGAAGCATCCACCACAAACTTTGTGTTCATTGTCAATCCTCTGTAAAAGGTCTGGACCTACATCCAAAGTGGGATTGCATGGTGTGATAATTTTCACATCATCTCCTTGAAATGCTCCCAAGACTCATAAAATAAATCCTAGTCATGCTACTGGAAGTTGTGTATTTTGTTCTACAAGGTCAGCATCTTCATAGGTGGAAAATATTTGGAAAGTAACACCTAGGATAGCTTCTCCTAGGTGAGGACAGATCGTTGTGGTAAACCTTTTATCCAGTCATTCTCCTCATCCTATAGGTTGAAGAGGAAAAGGCAAAGAGGAATGGTGTCCTCAGACACTCTATGATAGAGGAACGTGTCATAGATCTCCAAGAAATTGTAGAGATGGGTGTTTGGGTCCTCGTATGGTAGGCTATCGAATTGAACTGTGTTCTGGATCAGCTTCATGATACTGGGGTTGATCTTGAAATTATGGGCTTGCACTGGAGGATGGACGATGCCCATGTCAGCTCCTTGAATAGACGACAAGCTGTACTCCATGATAGTATGACGTGGAATTGGCTGCTGAGGGAGTGGAGGTTGCATATATTGATGCTTCTAAGGGGTGAAGTACGTCCGTTGAAAGATCTTCTACTCTTGTTGGGGATGTTCATACTCTGGAGGGGGTTGGTGTGGTGGCCTCTGGTAGTTACTCGAGAGGAACTCCATTAATCCTCTTTATGGGGCCTACTCCGACATACCAGTAGTATGTGGCTGCTGGTCCTAGTATGGGTGCCCCGCTGTAGATTTAATGGCCGGCTCTACCTCCTCCTTGTTCGCCAAGGGTGGTGAGTTCTAGTTGTACTCTTCCACTAGTGCACATCAACGTCTCAACAATGTCTGTTCGATTTCCAGGTCAATAAAAAGAATGTCTTATGACTCGACGCTCCTGGACCGTGTGGGGCATCTGCTCATTTACTTGTGATCCTACACACACACAAAACAAAATCCCAAGCATAAAAGGGAGAAATAAAGATAAATATAAATGATATTAGAAAATAGATTTTTTGAAATTTGTTTTAATTTTTATTTTCACCAAATTAATTAAAATGCAATGAAATTTACCACTCAAACCAATGGTCACCAGAAAAGACGCCAAAATTTGGTCTATCGTTTCACTGAAGGTATGTTATCGGTGTCCCAAATTGAAATTACCCACTCCTAAGATAGTATAGTATAAGTGTGGGGTCAATCCACAGGGAACCAGTGAGTGCATGAATTCTATTACGTTTGGAATTAGCATAGTGAAAGATGTGGAATTTATAGTGGGATTTTTATTTTTGATTTTGACACATATTTTGGTTACTGAGGTAAAAATTAATTTTTAAAAGTAAAGAAAACAAAATTGGTTTCAATTTGGTTGATATAAAAAGGAGAATGTTGGGTCTATGGTGATTATAGAGGTTATATGAACTTATTTTTAGGTTGCGTTGTTCATAATAACCCAACAGTCTCAGCTTCAATTGTGAAAAGATTCACTTGGTCTAGTAAACTATGTCTGGAACTGAAAGAACTCACTCCTTGGTCTGGTAGTCAGTGTTTCACAACTTTTTATTTAGATCAGTCTATTTGTGAATTGATGAATACTTCCAATGATCATGAAGGTATTCATCATTTTTCTTCCATTGAGTCCCTAAAAATTATTCCCTTGGTCTAGCTTAGAATTTTCAGTGATAAAGAGATAGGATTGAAGAATAATAGGAAGAAATAAACAGATCAAACAAAAACATAATAATTAATCCAAATTAAAACACTCATTCATCACCCATAGCCCCAACACATAGGGTGTTTAGTTACACATGGAAGAAAAAGATAACAGCAGAACCCTCGATACCTGATGTGGTCATCATAGAAACTTTTAGGTTCTTTTGGTAGAATGGTGGATTGGTGGAGCAGTGAAGCAATAATAGCATGATAGTGGAACCTCCCTCCTTTGAGTATTGAACAATGAATCTAAAAACTAGAGGCCAAACCCTCTATTTATAGAACACAAAAGTACATGACGTGTATTGAAATTACACACCATGTAGTTTCGTCAACGCGTTTTTGTTGCAATATTTCTCCGGTAAGTGTCCAGATGCGCCACCCTTGACTTCTACAGCATCGATGGTCAGTTGGTGAAAGATACAAGGAATGTGGCACCACCTCATACGATATGTATTTTCTAGAAAATGCCACCAACTGCATCTAGAATATTATACACGACGTGTAGGTATGACCCACATAGCATTGCCTCTATTATAGAGATTTGGGCATGTACTCGTTTGACTGATCTATGTTTGAGTCTGAATGTACATGGCATGTAGTTATGTACACACCGTGTAGTTCGGAATTTTTCTCAGAGTTGTCCTGATTTGTGTGTTTGGCTAGAAAACACCTGAAAATAAATAATATCACCAAGATACAAGTTTTTTTCCACTAAGAAATAGGTATTTTCAGAAAACATATTTTTATTATCAATGATATATGTGGAAATGTATTCAAAAATTGGGTGTATCAGATGTCTTTGATTTCCCATTTGATATATCATTTGGGAGATATTCCATTTTTTTCAAACAAATCATCTGTGAATAATATAATATATTTATACTTATGTGTGATCTTACCAAACACTTGATGTGCACAATGGTTATATCACTCCTAGGGTAAAACCCACATTATGGATTTAATGGTGGTCTTAGATTTCCCACCCAAGATACCATTTGAGATATATTGATTTATTTCATAAAAACTGCATGTACGTGATATAATATATAATATATTTTATTATAGAAATCCCAAGGCTCTATGGGCCATAGAATCTCACACTAATTCTAAGCCTAACTATAAAAATATTCTATAGAATATTCCAAAGTGTTTTAGGGAAAAAATATTTTTACTAAATTAGTTGGATTTTTACCCTTAATTAAGGCCTTTAAATCATTTTAATATTATTTTTTATTAAAACATTATATTTCACATAAAAATAATCAAAATTTATAATTGTAATAGGGTTTTTTATCATTTAAAAATGTTGGGAATATTACAGTATGACTTAACCATGTGGCTTTCCCAGAATTCCTAAAAACATGGATTTCCTATTCTACCCTCCTAGAAAAACACCTACCAAGACTCCATCTCCTCCACTCAGTTCTGACACATGAAGGGATCCTTAATCCCCTATCATTTGGATTTTCCTATATTCTTTGAAACTCCTCCATCAATTAATGGTATGTCATTCATGGTTTTGGATTCCTTTTCTCTCTTCTCACCTTCCTCTCTTATTTCCCTATTCTCTCTATCGATTGGTTCCTTCTTAGCTAAACCCTAGGGTGATTTTTGGCATATGTGGGTTTATAATTTTGATGTCAGGGTGTGTGGTTAGTCACTTGAAATTTTTTATTCCCATTCCCCAAGGTTTTTTTGTTTTCTCGCAATGTTGAGGTAGGTGTCTCAATCCATTTCCATTCCATAACATTCCATGTGATGCTTGATCCTTTTGAAATTAATTTTTAAACATGTTCTTCATGTCCTTTTATTTATAAATTAAATTATAAAAGATCTTCAGGTTGTTGGTTTGATTGAAAAGGGTCATTAATGATTCTATAATTATGTATTTTTCTTGAAAGTATATATATACAAGTTGTTTTATAAAAGGATGAAGTGGATATTTTAAAAGATTTTTTATGTTTACATAGAAGATTAGAATTTATTAAAATTATAAAAGATGAATTATGGGTTTAATTTCGATTTTTTGGTTTATTGTCTTTTTAGGGACTTGGGTGGTTACTTAAAAACTCATATTCATTTTCATGTCTTTGATTTATGTTATATCAAATGAACCATTAACATTCTTATATCCATTCATATATAGAAAAGTGTGATGTTTACATGTTTATACGTGCATGGATGTGGACATGTAAATGTGTACATGTATGTAAATAGAAATTACATGGAACACATTATTTAAAACCATAGTCTTATCCAATTTTTTTGTCCTAAATTATTTTTCAGAAAATTTTTTAAAGTTATATCTCTAAAAATAGGTTTTAAAAGTCTTGTTTGGTACCTTAAAACTATGGTTTTATGATCACCACTTATTTGGAATTGTTTTCTTAAAAGAAATATATTTTTCTAGAAAATGATTAATAATTTAAAATGAAAATCCCTGATTGTAACCGTTAAATGTTTCTTAAAAGTGAAAACCTCTAATGATGTCCTCAAATTTTGGGAGGGACTTTGCATGGATAGTCTCAGTAGGTGAGATTTTCATGTATGATGACCTCTATTGATTCATGATTGAGATGATATATTTATACTTTCTTCCTCACCACTACTATTATAAAGGGATTCTATACATCATTGTTATTGTCAAGGGAAAATTACTATCTAGTCCCGATGAGACATACTAGATCCCCTATAGTGTTGGATACTATAGGGGTTTGTGCCATAAGTGACACAATCAGAGGGTGATCTGGTTGGTTATAGACATAGGAACTTCATCAATAGTCTGGAAGATGGTTCTAAAATGGGAACGTCTAGGGTCACCTCACTTGATATTAATGAATTTACCATGATTATTAATTATATATTTCTTACTATTTCTTGGCATATTAGTTTCATGTTCTGCTTCACTTATACTTTAATACAACTCATTTCCTCTATTTTAACATTTAATTTTGATATATCCTGCTATATATATCTAGTTTTGATCCCTCTTGCTTAAGTATTCACATGGGTTATCCTATTTTCTTTGGGTTGGTTTTTTAGTGAATATTTTCAAAACTATTTTTTTAAAGGAATGTTTAAAAATAGGTTTTATTATGATTTTGATGTTGAAATAGTGGGTGCCCTAGACCCAACTATGTAGTACTTTTGATTACCGTATCATGTGTACAGTTAGATATGCATGATGATTTCTTACCATTATATTGTAGACTTTTCTGCGTACACTATAATAATGGTAATATCCAAAGGTTAGTTGTCGTGTCGAGAGGTTATAGCAGATCCCAGGCTATAATGAGAACCTCAAGATACAATGAAATTGATCTTAAATATATGTTCTATAGTCTAGATACATCTTACTGACTGGACATAGTAGATGTCTGACTATCAGGTGCTGGGGGCTCATAAGCATTGAGACTTCTTCTCATGAAGTTTGCACTTGGGGATCTATAGTAGTGAGATCATGAGGACATACCTGCCAATAGGAACACCACATGTTTTGGGTGTCATTGGTTGTTCCTATCTACGTACATGTGTATTGGTCTACTGACTTGAGACCATTACCAATGTATATCATTTAATTACATACTTTGATGCAAGGAGAAAAACATGGTAGTAATGTTGTGGGGAGGTAGTTTGTGTCGGGTGCATCATTAGTGGTATGAAGTTGGTTGAATGGTCAAGAAAGTATTTGTCACTTCCATGTTTAAATAGTTGTATATCTCATGCCTGGCTGATCAGGATGGTGCTACCTTCATAAGACTTTGCCCAAAGCAGTAGAAAGGCGAATCCATCCAGATAGATCAACAAATGAAAAAGAAAGATAAGGATGATGACACGACAGTGTGTCCTGCTTTATGAGATATTTAATGACAAAGAGACTATAGTACATAGTTAGGGTTCGTAGGATGGTAGTCGTTGCTATGACTATACTTTTCTCTTTAGGGTCCATGATGGGTTGCTAGACCCCACTCTTGGTCTGTGAATTTTATTCACTGCTATCGAGATAAGGGCCTAGAAGGTCACACACAACAACGTATTCAAGAATCCGCGCCTATTAAGTTGAATTGGTATATGGACATAGTGGGCCCCTCCACAGGGGCCGATAATTTCCACGTTGTTGATCACCAATTTAATTAAATAAATTCATTAATATTCATGTTATGAATATTTGGGATTGAATTTATTTAATATATTTACAAGGTTACTAAATACGAGAAAATATTAATTGAACGAATATTGTTTAATATTCAAGGTTTGTTTAATATTAAGAGGGACAACGAGTCGAGTTAAATGGCTCAGATTTTATCATGTAATATATTATATATATTAAAAGTATGTGATAAAATTAATAAATAATATTGACGCAGTTTTAAGTCATCATAATTATTTATTTAGAGAACGTTGATATTAACGGTGGCCGGGGAACCCAACTGGGTATTTCTCAATGTATCTATAAATAAGAGAGAAGGCTCTCTCTCTTGGTGTGCACATCACTATTCATTCGTTTATGGAATGAAATTTGAGATCCTCTATCTCCTCCCGCTTCATAGAGAGAGAAGATGAAGATCCAAGAGCTCGGATCAAGTATGTCCTCACGCATCGCAAGATCGACGATGCGGTGATCGTTAGGACGTCGAAGATATCGTTGAATCGTCGCGCTAGCACCTGGAGTTTGACGATTGGCGTTCCCGCAGATTTTTGAGGTGCGTGTGGGTGATCTAGAGGGATCCTGCTATGGATCCTTAGTGCAACGATCACCGTCGACAAGTAGCGGTCGACAACGGCTTTAGATATGAAACAGGTATGTTTTTCTTTTATTTTTGTGCTCATTACAATCTACGTGAGATCCTCGGACCTCTCCGGGGCTCAGATACTTAGCAACGACAAGTACCATCACTGCGCCAACAAAAGTTTTAAATCCCCAGCCCACCGGCTTCCGCTGTGGGTCCCGGAAACCCAACAATGGTATCAGAGGGATTGTGTAGATTTTGTGATCCAAATAAAATTAATTTGCATAAAATTAAGTAGAGGGTTTAAAAAAAGTCAAAACGAAATGAACCGCGTTTCAATCTAATTTTGAACGACCAAGACAGGGTCATTCAAAATTTCTGGAATGGATCGTGTTCGTGTTTTTACTCGGGTTTTAATTTTTGTTGATTGTTTCCATTTATCGGAAATAATATAAGTTTTTGAGAAATTGTAATTATTATAATTATAATTATTATAATTATAATTATTATAATTATAATTATATATATAATAATAATAATATAATTAATTATTATTATTATATGATTATAATAATAATAATTTATTATTATATTTTAATAATTTATTTATTATTATAATAAAAGGCTATTATATAGCCTTTTTGAATTTTTTTAAAGGGGACAACGACTTAGAAATAAGTCTTTATTTAAAAAAAAGGGGATGAATTGACCCAACGGGTCAAGTCTCTTTTAAAAAAAAAATTAAAGGGGAATGGGGGCAACCGCGTGGACAGAAAGCAAAACACAAAAAAAAAAACGGTGAGTTGTGACCAGCCTGGCCACGGCGGGTCTCTTTCCCGGGGACACCGCGCACAGGGCCGCCGGAAGCCCTCTCCTCCCTGCACGGCCTGCAGCAGACCCCTTCCGTGACCCCTCTCGTCGACTACCTCGCGCCGGACCTTGCTCCATACTGGCTCCCCTGTGCACCCGCCTCCTTGGAAGCCGCCGACTGCCCCTCTGTATGGCCTTCCTCCACGGGCCAGCCCCGCTCCTCCATTAGGCTATCCCTGCTTCCATGGCGCACCGCCCTAGCCTCCTCTACCTCCCATCTGCCTTGCTCGGCCACGCACCAGGGAGCTGCACAGCGCCGCGCGGGCGCTCCTCCCGTACAACAGGCCCTCTACCAGCCGTGCTGCAGTGCGCCGCACCCGGCCTCCCTCGGCTGACGAAACCCTACCCGGTCGCCTGCCCACACCCCTGCAGCGGCCTCCTACGAGCCAGCTGCTGGCCTCCAGCCGCAACGCCCCCTCCACAGCAGGCTGCTGGCGCATACGGACAACCGAGGGACCAAGCCCCAACCTCCACCCAGCTCATGCCGTGGACGCCTCCTCTTCTCCCCAGCCTCACACAGGCCTCCTCTGCAGCTTGCACCTGTTCCGGCCAGACCCGCGCATAGCAGGAGGCGCACCCCAATCCTGTTCCTCCTCCGGCGGACCCACACGGCGTACCCACGCTGCTGCCTAGCCTTCACAAGCAGACCACGGTCTTCTCTCGACCGGACGCTGCTAGTTGGACCACCCCGCACAGCCGGTTCCCTAGCGCGAAGCCTCGCACTCTACCGAGAGAGGCGCCGCCTCCAGCAGCGGTAGACCAAGCTCGCCTGACCGCCGCCCGGTCCTCCTAGCAGGCAGGTAACGCCTGACCCGAGTTTCGTTAAAATAATTAATATAATTAATTAATTTAATTAATTAAATTAATTAATATATTAATTGTAGTGAAATAAATTTAATTGCCGAGTAGAATTAATTTAATTTATATATTAAAATAATAAAATAATTAATTTAATTTTAAGTATTAAAATTAAATTAATTAAAGGACCGTTAATTAATTAAATTAATTGAATTTAGTAATTCATTTAATTTAATTATATATCCCTTGTACCTAATTTATGCATTTTAATTTTTATCTAGCTTTATTTTTACCCGTCATCTGGTCTTGAGCATCGACCCTTACATGTTTTCATTTAATTTTATTTAATTAATTATTTAAACTATGTGCGATTATTGTAATTAATTAAATACGGTCTTCGCATCGTCTATTTTCGGTTAAAATGTATAAGGGCCTGCGCGCCCAATAATTATACGATGTACATTTTTACCCGAGTCCCCCTCGCATGCGCGCGAGTATCTTTGTACTTCAGACAAAGACGATGAGCGACGTCGACCCTGCCAAGACAAGGCGGAGCAAATTGATCAAGACGATGCATGCAAGACGACATGTGGACTACGCCAAGATGAGGCGGTAATCAAAGACGTGACGTGGACTTCGCCAAGATGAGGCGATGCTCCAGATGAGAAGCAGACATACAGAATGGGCAAGCTGCATCAAGAGTCAAGTATACGACTCAGGTACAATGTGCACAGGTCATTTAGATGCTCAAGATCAGTCGGGTAGTGGTTTACCTTTATGCATTTATTTATTATTTAATTCATTTTAGAATAGCGGGAAAAATACATAAAATGATAAATAATAAAATGCATAAAGAAGTAAAGTTTGATTTCTATTAAAGTTCAGTTGTGAGCGCGACAACATAGATGAGCAAGATTAATGGAAATGGATAACATTAGTCGAGAGAAAAAAAAACCATCAAATAAAATATTAATTCACAAACAGCCTTCCATCATTCAAGTTTGAACAAAACTGGGTGTTCGAGGTGCCAGTTCATGCCTTAGCTGAGGGTGCCTCTTACTACTGGGGAGTTATTATTTGTGTGGTGGGTCGACTTAACTAAAATTTCAGAAAAGATATAGACTTATCTATTTTGTTTTAATTTTATAGACAAGTGTTGAGTAAATCAGTAAATGATTTTTGAAGCTGGGACTTCACTCAACAGATCAAAGAATCGCGAGCTAATGCAGTTGGCCAGCCAAAAGCCTTCCTTGGACCCTCCGAGTAGTGGCATATCCCTATCTTGTAGATTATGAGGGAGGTTCAGGGATCCTTGCCACTATAATACTCAAGAGTATTACGATTCTAGTACAGAGGGTTCCTATAATTCGAAAAAATTAGTGGGAGACATTTAATGATTAAATAATCAGTAATGTTAGATTAGTTAATCACATAAAAGTACAATCTGCTAAGGTATATTTGTAGATAATGGAAAGAAATACAATAATAAAACTGCGATAAACATTGGACAAATTTAATGTCACAACAAGCATGAAAAATCCAAGTGTAGTATAGGCGCTTGCGCACATTACTACCATAATGGAAATTCAAGGTGCCTGTGTCCCAACCTGTTAAGCCACCTCAAGAAGTGAGGGTGTAAAACAGCTTACAGGAGACTCATAATTAAGGCATATGATGGTTCAGTCATAATGATTTCATCAATTTCTGATGTTATTTGTGGTCTCTACACCAAGACGTGATGATCACATGTAGTCTCATCTCCAAGATCCTTTCAAGGAGAAAGTGAAGCAAGATTCGGATGTGATGGTCGCACTCGGTTTGTGTAAAGAGAAATATAGTTCACAATATTTCATGCCATCCCATTTCTTATACATTTTACACCAAATTACTCTAGTTTCATTTAAATGTTACAAACGAACCTTATAGAGTAAGTGCTTCATTACCGTTAAGGTAACATTCACCAAGTAATAAGAATATTGGAGATAACGCCATCTTTTATTCTTATGGAGAATACATTAAATGAAAAGGAGAAAAGGCTTATGGAAAGTTACACCAAAGTCACCTTAGTCATGTCCTTCAATGATAATTGGTTGGTTATTTAATAGGAGATTATTTGCATCACATAATGAAATAAATTCATGGAAGTTTTAAAAACTGAAATACTAGAAGCAAGTACCCGCTTCTTATTAAGTTAATATTCATCAAATTAAAGTATTTTTATCGAACATAATTCTTGGATATTAAAATACAATATGCTTTTCACATATATGTATTGAAATACAATAACTAAGTAAGTATAGAAACATTACTAGAAGTAAAGTGTCTTCTTCAAGTAGCTGAGAAAGGGTGATTCCTAAGTCAGTAGGGAGAAACACATAACTTCTAATAGCCAAGTAATTGATTCAAATTGAACAAGTTGTGGAGTATGACCAAAAAAAATTATCTCATGTGCCCATTTGGACATGATGAGACATTATTCCATGTTTTGGGATGAATGTTGTTTGAGGTAACATACTCAACAAATAGTTCACTATTATTTGAATCAATGGCAATACATGATGAATATAAAATGTAAGACCTACCCAGTTATGGCAATGTGATTCTTTGTCAAGTAAAACTAAAAGCGGACGTCAAATATATACCCAGTATGGTATTTAGGCTTGGAAAATCTAAACACCTATGGTATAATTGACATCTTTAGTTTAGATAAAGAAACCATTGGAAATGAAGGTACGCCACAAAGTTTCCGAGGTTAGTTCAACACGAGAGTGTGAACTGTTCCAAAGAAATCTAGAGGTAAAGATACTTCATAAGATTCCTTTAATTCATTAAGGAATGTACCAATGAAGTATAAGTTTGGTCAAAAGATATGAGTTTCTTCGGATCCGCAGGCCGAAGAATATCTTGACCATCAATCATCGATCATGATAATGTAGCGTGGAGTAATTCCTAAATGCATGTTACCTTATATACATCACCATATTTATGTTCATAAGGAGGATCGATGAAAATTCTTACATATTACCATTGATCAACAAACATGTAGCATGGAAAAATTCTTAAACGCATATGTTACACATCAAAGTTATGATGTAAGTTGTATCAATGTTGCAACTTGCGGAAACTTCCATCATATTTCAAAATGTGATTTGAAAATAACAGTGTAGACCCATAACCAATATGCCAATTAAAATGACAAATGGATTTCATATGAGTCAAAGTATGATGGAAAATCCATTATGTCATAGGATGTGTTTAGATGCAAAGCGTTTGTTAGGATTTAAACAAACTTGTATCAAGTTAAACACGTTGTGCATCTAAATTAATTATCCTAATAGTTTCTTAGGGCAAATCCCTAAGATAGAAAAGATGTAGTCAAGTATTAGACTAAATTTCTATACAAGGGTGAACATCTCTATTAGAGATAGTGGGAGCTGAATTGACTTAGACTTAGTCAATGCTCGAGATGCACAAATGGTTGGCATAGGGAACAAGTTCCACAAGTACATGTGGAATAAAAATGTTCCAGAGACACATACTGCGTAGGAAGAATAAAACCATGGTGATGGTTTTATAGTCACCACGGTCGGTGATATATTATTCACTAAGAATAATAAATCCTACAAGTAAGCAGTATATGGAAACAAGATAATATTGACAAGATCAACTAAAATTCAATAATAGATTCCATGTGTCAAATTGCAAAGGGTCTTATAAATTGAATACTGTGGTGGGTATTCAAATGAAATGACACATGGATGGTACAAGTATGGTACCAATAAGGCTCGATTGGTTATACCAAGCCAGTACACCTATATCTATTAGAATTTTACTTGTCATATCCAAACTTCTAAGATCCTTTTATTGTTCATTCTATGTCAAGTTCATCTTTCATGGAAGGTGTCTATACGATGCAACCAGAAAGAGATGATGACATCAAATGATTCCAATAAGGGTTGCAAGTTACTGAAATCCAATTTTGGATTAAAGTAAGCAACAAGATCTTAGAGCATTCATTATAAATGAATCTTTTCCTTGTGTCTACAAAAGGTTAGTGGGAGCGCCAATGTTTTCCAAGTGATATATGTTCGACAACATATGGAAAACAGATTTTGATCTTACAGTTAGATAAGATTAGGTTAAAAGAAATTCTCCAATGATTGAATTCAAGTAGCAACCTAAGTTCTAGGGAATAGGATCCACTCAGGTAGATCCAAAGGTTGCTTGGTCCTAGTCAATCGTACATATAGTGACATTGTTGGAACAATTCAAGTTTAGAATTGTTGCCTATATCACATGGCTTAATCTTTCCAGGTTAACATGTTCGGAGCATGTGTAGAGATTAAAGTTGTGTATTGATACCATATGCTTTAGTGATGGATCAATCACATATGCCATAATATGTACAATAATTGATACTGCTAGGATATAATTTATTATAGGCAGATATCAATTATATCCAGGAGCACAACAAGTGATGCAGTCAGAACTATCTTTTTGTACTTCAGCAAGTACAAATGACATGTACCTGGAATATGGAGAGGAAGGTATACTAGTTATGGTGGTACAAAAACTAGTAATCCTTAGATCAATTTTATCTAGTATCACAGTTAGGCAAAGGAGATGAGCGATTCAAGATCATAAAAGCTTGTGGTAGCCATACCTACAAATACCGAGTACGTTGCAGCTCCTAAGGCAACTAAGAAGGAGTTATAAATTGAAATGATTTTTCCCAGTTATTGTATTCTCACCTAGTGAGAAAAGTATTATCATAATGAGAATTATGATATTATTACTAGCCAAGTTGTCAAGTTATGACAATGGACAAAAATAATATACTCAGGGATACCCTGTCTTGAGAAGTTTTACTCAAGTCGATGAGGTTGCATATAGAAGATATGCCACGCAGTGAAAACGTGGCAGGCCCAGTAGTTAAATCCATTACTCAGCAGAAGAATGGTATTTATCATGTGAGTAGCTAACAAGTTCAGTTAGCAAGTTGGCTCTAGTGCAAGTGGGAGTGTTGAAATAGTGGGTTCCCTAGGCCCAACTATGTAGTACTTTTGATTACCATATCATGTGTATAGTTAGATATTCATGATGATTTCTTACCATTATAGTGAAGACTTTTCTGCGTCCACTATAATAATGGTAATGTACAAAGGTTAGTTGTTGGGTCGAGAGGTTATAGCAGATCCCAGGAAATAATGAGAACCTCAAGATACAATGACATTGATCTTAAATATATGTTATATAGTATAGATACATCTTACTGATTGGACACATTAGATTTCTGACTATCAGGTGATGGGGGCTCATAAGCATTGAGACTTCTTCTCGTGAAGTTCGCACTTGGTGATCTCTAGTAGTGAGATCATGAGGATATACCCGCCAATATGAACACCACATGTTTTGGGTGTCATTGGTTGTTTTTATCTACGAACATGTGTATTGGTCTCCTGACTTGAGACCCTTACCAATGTATATCATTTAATTACGTACTTTGATGCAAGGAGAAAACCATGGAAGTAATGTCATGAAGAGGTAGTTTGTGTCGGGTGCGTCATTAGTGGTATGATGTCGGTTGAATGGTCAAGAAAGGATTTATCGCTTCCAAGTTTAGGAAGTTTTATATCTCAGGCCTGGTTGATCAGGATGGTTCCACCTTCATAAGTCTTTGGCCAAAGCAGTAGAAAGGAGAATCTATCCAGATAGATCAACAAATGATAAATCAAGATAAGGACAATGACACGAGAGTGCGTCCTGCTTTATGAGATATTTAATGACAGAGAGACTATAGTAGACAGTTAGTGTTCATAGGATGGTAGTCGTTTCTATGACTATCCTTATCTCTTTAGGGGCTATGACGGGTTACTAGACCCCTCTCTTGGTCTGTGAATTTTATTCACTGCTATCGAGATAAGGGCTTAGAGGGTTACACACAATAGCGTATTCAAGAATCCACGCATATTCAGTTGAATAGGTATATGAATATAGTGGGCCCCGCCACGGGGTCCGAGCATTGTCCAAGTTGTCGATCACCAACTGAATTAAATAAATTCATTAATATTCAAGTTATGAATATTTGGGGTTGAATTTATTTAATGTATTTACAAGTTTAGTAAATATGAGAAAATATTAATCGAACAAATATTGTTTAATATTCAAGGTTTGTTTAATATTAAGCGGGACAACGAGTCAAGTTAAATGGATTGGATTTTATCACGTAATATATTTTATATATTACAAGTATGTGATAAAATTAATAAATAATATTGACGCAGTTTTAAGTCGTCATAATTATTTATTTAGATAACGTTGATATTAACGGTGGCCGGGGAACCCAACTGGGTATTTCTCAACGTATCTAGAAATAAGAGAGGATTCTCTCTCGCTTGGTGTGCACATCACTATTCATTCGTTTATGGAATGAAATTTGAGAGACTCTCTCTCCTCCCGCTTCCTAGAGAGAGAAGCTGAAGATCCAAGAGCTCAGATCAAGTGTCTCCTCACACATCGCAAGATCGACGATGCGGTGATCATAGGGACGTTGAAGATATCGTTGAATCGCCGCGCTAGAATCCGGAGTTTGACGATCTGTGTTCCCATAGATTTTTGAGGTGTATGTGGACGATCTAGAGGGATCCTGCTATGGATCCTTCATGCAACGATCACCGTCGATAAGTAGCGGTCGACAAAGGCTTCAGATAAGCAATGGGTATGTTTTCCTTTTATTTTTGTGCTCATTACAATCTACAAAAGATCCTCAGACCTCTACGAGGCTTGGATCATTAGCAACGACAAGTACCATCGTTGCGTCATTGAAAGTTTTAAATCCCCGGCCAACCGGCTTCCGCTGCGGGCCCCGAAAACCCAAAATTTGAGAAAGAGTTTTTTTTTGTTTTATAAAATGATGGAAACCTAATTTTTGACTTGTATTTTCGAACTAGTGTCTGTGGCATGATTTGGGAAAATAAATGCATGGATTATATGATTCTTACCTATCCATATGTTGTATTCTCAAACCTTACTTGAGCCTCTCAGCTTTGGTAAAACTGATCTATCTTGCAGGTTCAAGTTATACCTATGATTTTAACGAGGAGAGGGTAAGTCATTATGGATGGATATTGACTAGGATTTTGGAACCTCCTTATTTTAATTATCACAAATCATGTTTGATATGTTTCTAATTACTTTACTATTTTATGATAGTATTTTATAATATAAGATAATTTGATGAAAATTTGTTTATGTTTTAGAATGAGTCACCACTAGACATGACTCACCACAAGCATGAGTCACCGTTTTTTCAAATGTCTCACCTCCAAAAATGTCTCACAACTAGAGTTGAGATGTTGCTAGAATGTCTTAATACTAGATTTGACCTACCACTAGAATGTCTCATTGCCAAAGTTGAGCTGCAACCATAATGTCTCACCACCAGAGTTGAGCTTCTACCAGAATGTCTCACTACTATAATGACTGACCTCCAGACATAAGCTACCACTAGACTGATTCACCACCAATTTGAGTGTCCATTAGTTCAAATGTATCACCAATAGCTTGAGACACTTCCAGCCTAAGTGACCAGTAGTTAAAACGAGTCACTTCCACAATAGTTCACCACTAGCCTGACTAACTACCAGATATTTCTTACTGCTAGAGATGTCATGCTACCAAAAGATCCACCGTCACTGTATTCCTATTTTTAATTAAGTGTTTCAAAATCTATATTAATTAAATTAATGGAAATGGATATTTAATGATTATATTATTACCAATTGTTTTATGTATTAAATACAATTTCAGAGATTAGTACGAGGATACATAAGATTTGGATGATTATTCTTTAACAGACTCATGTAGTGCTATATATTCTCAGAAGACTCTCTCATGCATTTGGTGAAAAAAGAGGCCAACATATGATCAAGAAGTGTGGAAACATGAATAAAAAAGGGTAATTAAATGAGATATTACACTCTAAACTCATACTAAAATTCATATTTGAATGAGTGGAATACCCTAAAGATCAATATCCTTTCTTATATTCAAAAAAGTGAGCTTTGTGATGCTATTTTTTACTGTTATTTTCATAGAAATGGATTGAGCTCCTCCTCAAGCTAGATTTTAGGACACTCAAGCATCTAAAAAACTACAGACAAAGCAACATTACCCCTTATATATCATATTTATTACTCCTTCTATTATTTTATTTTACATTCAAGTAGTGTGTTTTTTAATTTTTCTATAAAAAACAGTAACTTCTACACTAGAAATGAAGAATACTGGATATTATTATCTATATCTTTTCATCTTCTTACCCACAATGTTTTTTGGAAGAGGTCCTAGTGTTTTTGATGTTTTTTCCTCCCATGTTTATTGGGGATGAGGTCTTTAGATGTCTTGGAGATCTTGTAATCTGTTGTCTATATAGCAGATTCAGGTTGTGGATTAGATTATAATTATATAATCTACTTGGTAGTGGTTGATTTCCATGTGGAGGGTATTTGGTCCCATATTAAGACTGAACCCCTTGTTTTATTCCATCATGTGATTTTATTTCATTCTTTTCAAAGGTTTAAACTATAATTGATTTTAACTTTAAAAAAACTAGTACTTTTATAGTTAGTCTTAACTAGTGTTTATTTTAGGAATTGTTTGGGAAAATTGATTTGAAAAGTAAAAGTTATTTTCAATATTGTTTTAATTGAGCACTAATCAATCTTTGAGAAATATTTTAAAAGAAATAACTTTTATCAAACTACTATTTTTATTAACTAAATGATTTTATTTTAATTAGGGGGTTTTAATTAATTTTTTTTAACAAATGGGAACTCAATTCATCCCCCTCTCAAGTTACTCACTCTGACCAACATTTGGTATCATAGGTTTTAAAATATCTTTTAAATGTAATATTAGTTGGGTTTTAAAGATTCTAAATTTCTTCAAGTTATAAATTTAGCTTTTTTTGATAATATAAAAGATGGTTCTGCTACTAAAAGTCTACCCTTCTTTAATGAAACAAATTATTCTCAATGGAAAATCAAAATAAAAATTCATATTCAGTGTATGGATTTTGAAATTTGGATTTTTATTATAGATAAATATGAAATACCTATGACTACTATAAATAAATGGGATGATGATACCAAAAATTCTTATAATAATAACTATAAATATATCAATTCCTTGTATTTTTATTTTGATGATGAATAATTCAATAGAATATCTGCATGAATAACAACTTTTAAAATTTGGGACACTTTAGATATTTATCATGAAGGAATAAATAATGTTAAGGAAATGAATTTAAATGATTATATAATTAAATATTATACTTTTAAGATGATTCCAGATGAGAGTATTTCTAACATGTTCTCAGGTTTAATGAGATTGTGAATAAAATTAACTCCTTGGGGAATCCTATCTCTAATAAAGACAAAGTCATGCGACTATTGAGGTGTCTTAAAAAAATATGGAGAGGAACCTCAATATCAATCAAATAATCATGTGATATTAGTAGATTACCTGTTAAGGATCTGATTTGAAAGTTATTGATGTGTGAGGAATAAAATAAGGTTACATAGAAGATGAATATGAAACAAAAATAAAATCTTCAGTCTTCAAGACAATTACCTCAAAACAAAATGAGAAAGTTCAAGTGATGAAGAATAACCAGATGATAATTATAAAGATATGTCCCATCTATCTAGAATATTTAAAAGTTTTTATAAGAAGAAAAATTTCTTTTTCAAACCAAGCTATAAAAGTAAATATGTCCATTGAGGAAAAAGTGTAAGAAATATTGTATGAGATATGACACTTCAAATGAAATACTTTTCCATGAATATGAGAGAAAATGGAAAGTCAAAGCTGACTGTACTAATATAAAATATAAAAATAAATATGATGAAATGTATAATAAATACAAGAAATCAATGAAAAAAACTTGGAGTGCCTCTAAATACAGCTCATGTGATTCATACACTACCTAATAGGAAAAACATGAGAAATATAACATGTGTTTCATAAAAAACACATCTCGGGTTTCAAATGCCTTTCCTAATTCTACTTTATATATTTCAAATCATTCTAAAGGTGAATAAAATGATGAGAACACGAATATTGAATAACCTTTTGAGCATTGTGATCTGTTAGAATACATGTTCAATGATCTTAGGGTTAAGTAAAAAATTCTAAAGAAGCAACATGCTCTAACTATTAATTTTAAATTTGATCTTGTTATAGATAAAGAGAAAAATGACCAACTATTAAAAAATAATACTTAATTAAAATTTTATAATGATAAATTGAAAAAATATATTTAAAGATATTTACTAGTGGAAAAAATACACTCACTTAGATACTTAAAAACCCAATATCACCTAAATCCATTACTGGTTTGGGCTATCAACATGGACAAAGAAGAATTATCAAGAATTGTTCTATTCCACCATCCAGTTCTAAAAAAACATAATTCTATTTTTTATTTGAATATACTTAATGAAGTATTTATTTAAAAAAGTTTAAATACTTTTTATAGGAAACCTATTAAAAAATTATGGGTTCCTAAATTCATAATTACAAACATTTCTCGACCCAAAAATTTTTGGGTACCAAAATACTTTTTGTGTAAAACTGTTTTTGTATGAAAACTACTTGAAGAGCTCCAATAAGAACCTGTTGTATCTGGATGGTGGCTATTCCAGACACATGACTGGAGATTACTCATGCTTCATAAATTTGATAACGTTTGATGGTGGACATGTCACATTTGGTGACGATGCTAGAGGGAAAATAATTGGTCTTGGACAAGTTGGTAATTATAATTCAATGTTAATTTTTAAAGTACTATTTATAAATGGTTTAAAGCACAATATTATTATAATCTCATAGTTATGTGATAATGTTTTTCATGTGAAATTTTAAAATAATACTTTCAATGATTTTGATTTTAAAAATGTTTTAGTGTTTACTACTTTAATAAATTAAAATGATTATGATATAAATTTATACACTTTATTTTCTAAAAAAATTCATATCTATGTTCCTTTTACATGGAATATTGGATTTTTAGTAGGATACTAGGACATGAAAATATTCACTCACTTATAAATATTAATAATAAATGGTTATTCAAAGATATACCTAAAATAAAATTCCTAAATGATAAAGTATGTAACCCTTATCAAAAAGAATAAAAATATAATATATATTTGAAATCAAATAATTAAGTTTCAACTTCTCAAACCCTAGAGTTGGTTCACATGGATTTGTTTGAACCATCTAGAGTTTATAATTTAAATTCTATTCACTATGTCTATTTCTTTGTAGATGACTTTTCTAGGCATACTTGGGTATTCTTTTTTATCTCCCAAAAGTGAATCTGATTCTTACCTTAAAAAGTTTTCTAAATTTTTAAAAAATATTATTGGACTTAGGATTAAGACCTTAAAAATTTATCAATTCCATGAGTTTAAAATTCATGACATTGAATCTTTTTTCTCACAAAATTGCGATAATAAAAACTTTTATTCACTTTGGAACCCAAAACAGAATGGTGTTGTTGAAAGAAGAAATAGAACACTTCAAGAAGATTCCGAGATTATTCTCAATGAATATGACCTTCTAGTTTATTTTTGGGAAGAGTGTGTGAATGAAGACTATTATATAATCAATAGAGATTTAATTAGACCTCTATTCAATAAATACCCTTATGAATTATAGAATAATAGAAATCAAAATGTTAATTACTGTAGATATTTTGATTACAAAGTATTTATTATTAATAATAAGGATAATCCTGACAAATTTTATTCCAAGAGTGATGAAGGAATTTTAATTGGTTATTAAACATATATTAAATCATATAGAGTGTTTGAAAAAAGAACCATGTCTCTGAAAGAGTATCTTCATGTTAAGTTTCATTAGACAAATCCACACAAGATTAAAAAACCTTTAGAAAACCTTGAGGAGGATTTTTCAACTCTAAACATTAAATCTAAATATTATAAAACTTCTATGAAATAAGAAGAAAACCATCTAGTTCTTGAAAAACATTCACAACCCAAACTCGAATCTATAGAAGAAGATGAGAGGACCATGCCTTCTTTTAAAATATCTTTTATGACTCTTAAATACCACTCTTCAGATATTTTAGTTAGAGACATATATAGAGGTAGAAAAACTAGAGATTCTCTTAGGAATCAGGTTAAACATTAAGAATTATTACCAAAACATAAACCTAATAACATCAATGATGAAATTAATTATGAATTAGAGGTGATATAAATGTAATAATAACTCAATCAATTTGAATCAAATAATGTTTGGGAACTAGTGGTTATACCTAGAGACACCCTCCCTATTTAAACTAAATCAGTGTTTAGAAATAATGTTGATGAATCTAAAACTATAGTAAGTAATAAAGCTAGTTTTATTGCATAAGGTTATAATCAAGAATAGGGTATTGACTATAATGAAACATTTTCACCAGTTGATCGAATTTATGTGATTATAATACTACTTACCTATAAAGTAGATTTGGATTTTAAACTATATAAAATGGATGTTAAAAAGTTCATTCATAAATGGTTACATAGATGAGGATATTTTTGTTTAACAAACCCATGGATTTTAAAATCTCGTTTTCCAAATAACGTTTTAAAATTAAAAAAATATGTACAAGGTTTAAATCAAGATCCTTGAGCTTTGTATGATAAGATAAAATATTTTCTAACTTCTAAATATTTTTAAAAAGGTATAGTTGATCCTACTATTTTTATAATAATAACTTCAAAAGATGTTTTATCTGTTCAAATATACATAGATGATATTGTTTTTTTGATCTTTTAAAAATTATTTGTCTACTAATTTTTAAAAAATGTTGAAAAATGAATTTTCATTGATTTTAATAGGTGAACTTAAATTCTTTCTTAGTTTTCATTTTTTTTAAATTAAGACTGGATTATTTTTAAATCAAAGTAAGTACACTAAATACCTTCTAAAACATTTTGGTTTAGATAGAACTAAGATTAGTGACACTCCCATGTGTACCACTTGTAAATTTGATCTCGATGAAGATGGAAAATTAGTGGATCAAATCAGTTACAGAGGTATGATTGTAAGTTCGTTATATTTAACTTCTAAGTGAACTGATATTATGTTTAGTGTGTGTATTTGTGATCATTTTCAATTAAACCCTAAATAATCTCATTTAATCGATTCTAAAATAATATTAAAATACCTCAAATATATAACCAATTTAGGATTATACTACCTTAGAGGATAATAATTTGACTTAGTGAATTATTTACATGCTGATTTTGATGGTTTCAAGTTTGATAAAAAAGAACCTTTGGAATGTGTCATCTTTTGGGAAAGTCTCTTTTATCTTGGTGTAGTAAGAAGAAAAATTATGTTTCACTATCTACTGCTTAATCTGCATATAATATTGTAGGTAGTTGTTGTGTCAAATTTTATGGATAAAACACACTCTAATAGACTATGGGTTTAAATTCAAACATATAACTATAAATTTTGACAATATAAGTGCTATAATCATTTATAATAATTCTATGTATCATTCTAGAAAAAAAACATATAAATGTAATACATCACTTTTTGAGGGATAAATTTGGAAGGTATGATATAACTCTTGAATTCATAGGAAAAAACATCAACTTGCTGATAATTTCAAAAAACCATTGAATTTCGGGAGATTAAACTATATAAAAAATTAATTTGGTATGATAAATTTTGGATATACTTTAACTATTATAGATTCATTGTTGGTAAGTCACCATTGGTGATTCATCATTTGAAAGTCACCATTGGGGTGTCACTATTGGCTGAGTCATCATTAGATGAGTCACCACTAGATGAGTCACCATTGGACGAGTCACCATTTTTTGTTTTAAATGTTACTATCATTACTAATTTACATGATTAAATTATTATTTTATTTAATTCATTTATTTTTATTATACTGTATGATTTTAAATACCTAAATGATATATTGTGATTTCAAGTGTGAATCTGAGTCACTCCCACTCACGCGTCTGCTCCCAAACCGCTTCACCTTCCTTCTCTCCTGACCTTTATCCTTCTTATGCCCTTAATTCAGTATTTGTTTTGCTAAAATGGTGAGGATTAAGCATCCCTCTATGTAATATCTCAAGGAATTGATACCAGTGAAGAGATCAAAAGGAGATCCGATCCGAGATTCTATATAATCGAGGAACCCACTATTAGTGAATTGTATAGTAGTTTATGAAAAAGAGGTGGATGTAAAGAGGTTTCTTTCTAGTAAATCATTAGTGACATTGGTGATCCATGAAAATTATGGGTTTATTTTCTCTCTCAAAATTACGAAAAAATTCTATACTATATTGGGTAATTAGTTTTATCTGTATGTCAGGTACATTTTTAGGAAGAAAAAAGATCTAATTTGAAGTATTATTAATGGTAAAGAGTTCATTTTTTATTCAAATGAATGGTTGAGATGTTATCATGTGATACATGAAGGAGTGTTTGAATATTATTAGGGTATGATACCTAGTGACTCGGAATCACTCAATTATAATGATTATTTTCTGGATCTGACTAGAGATAGAACTCTAAGAAGACCTACTTCTATGGGGTTAGAGGAGAAGTGTGATCTTATCTCCAAGTTATTTCAAAATCTATTATTCCCTAGAAAAGGGGAATTTAATATATTTCGATACTAGGATTCTTACCTCTTATTCCTTATTAAAATAGGGGATATGGTCAATCTATACAAGTACCTTATGATATAAATAATGGATAAGTTTATGTCATCCTCCAAATTCAATTCTATAATTTATCATAAGATTATTTCTTCTTTGTTGGAAACAAAGTTTGGGATTGATGAAGTGGAAGAAGATAAAGTAAAATGTGGTGGATTATGCTCGAATAAGGTTATTTGTATAAGAATTAGGGTGATATAGAAACCATGGATAAAGAAATGGGTTAGAGTAAATGAAAAGAATTATAATGATTTTAATCCTATAAATCATCCTACCAGACCCAAGAATCTAGTGGATCCTATCTTTGAACTAGATAAGATAGTAGAGTACTCAGATGAGGAAGAAGAAGTGGAAGTTGCTGTTGTGCGGAGGTGGCTACCTCAGTGGAGGGGGGAAGTGATACATACATCCCTAAGATACCAACTATGAAATTTGGCTATGCTATTCCTCCTATCTCTCTACCTACCAAAGAGAGTTTGTTATGTGAAATAGAGAGTGAAGATAATGATACAAAAGTTTCTAGTAATGAGTGTATTAGAAGATATTCTTCTAAATATTCTAAAGAGATTGTGGAATTTACTAATGAAGAAAACATAAAAGATATAAGTGATGGTGGAAATGGAGATGGTGATGAGAATGGGAGTAGTAATGGTAGAGGACCTGATCATGATGCTGATGTTGTTAGGATTCAGACACCTCATCCATCCCCTACTGGTTCAATTTCTTCATCTAGGTCTATAGAGCTACTTGGATCACCCAGACATGTAGATGTTGAGACACTTGGTTTTTCTATATTAGTGTCCTCGGATAGATCTATTACAGTCTATCCTGTTAGTGACGTTGCTTCTACCATAGGAGATAATAGTTAATTGTTGAGGGGGAGTAGTCCCCTAGTTATTTCAGAGTTACTTCTTCTTATGCTGAATGGAAGAAATTACCAGGTTATATACATCTTGGTTTGGACTATTCAGAGTTGAAATATGTTGATGAGGAAGTTTTTTAAGAGCATGGAGATGCTCATGAAGAGTGTGAGGTATCATATAAGGGGGATCCTTCCCTAAGTAAAAAGTTTCCTAGGTGAACAAATGATGATTTGGAGAGGTTGAAGTTTTTACCTTCAATGGAATCTACATATTCTACTCCACCTCTTCCAGTTTCCTTTGATGCAGAGTTGATCTGGTCCATAGTTCAAGAGTATCTTCAGGCTTCTATGAGATATATTCATGATACTCACTGGGAGTATCTAATATATATTTTTCATCATGGGGAGAATATATACAAACTATTAAGTGAATGTTTAAATGAATCCTGAAGTGATTGGGAAACAATCACCAAGGACATTAAATATTACCTTTAAAAGGTGTATACTAAATATTAATTGAGTACTAATTTCAAGATTTTAGTTGAGAATCTCAATAACCAACCTGTCACTAGGGATTTAGAGGAACATGTTGACCAGTTGAAGGTTTTGGAACCTCTACTTAAGCTTTTTATGGAGAAAATAAAATACTTTTTTAGTTCTACAGAGAGAAAAAACAATATTATCGTGATTTTTTTCAATATTATGAAGTCATTTCTCTATGTCAATGGCACTATAGTGGTTAATATAGAGTTCATACCCATAAAATAATTCACTTATTCTATTTCTTCAGACCATTTTCCTCCTCAGTACCATCCCTTCAATATGTATCCCATGGAAGCTGTACAACATCTCATGCTTGTCATTATCAGAGAGTTACCTCGACCTCCTTTAGTATGTCTAGACATTTACCTAGTACCCTCAACATATACATCTATACCTCCTTCCTTTGATAAGGGTAATAGATTTGATGATACTGGCTCTAGATATAAGAATGACTCTAATTAGACATTATCTTTTAATAGGTATTTTTGTTGTATTTTTCATGTATATTTTGGTCTATAATATCTTGACTCATTATGATTATTTGAATATATATATTATTCATTATCTCATTTATATGTTATCCTTTTATTATATATTTCTCTATGATACTTATTATTTATATATTTGACATATTATATCTTATTATATCTTTTTGATAATCTTAAAAGGGGAGAATAGTTATGGAATTTTATACCCCTTATCTTTTCTTCCCATTGTGATACAATTCTTATTTCCTTTTTTATACTGAATTAAGTTACCTTTGATACTATATTAAACCTTTTTTTCATATTTTTTTGAAACCACCTTTATATATCCTTTTATATGTTTCCTTTGCTACCAAGTTTATCTTTGGTACCATACTTCTTTGGATGTACTTATCATACTTGTTTCTTTAATAGCATATTTATTTTGATGTCATTCTTTGCTAAAAATTATTAGTATCAATTTTATCATTTGATACCTTACCTATGACACACTTTTAGTATACTTACATTTTATTTCCTTATTTATTTATCTATGATACCATTTTTGTATCTCAAAATTGACATTTGAAATGTTAAGCAGACTGTTATCCTTTACATTCATTTCTGGATATCTCAATTTATCTTATACATGGTTTATAAAAATTCCATTATTTTCGATCATAAAAAGAGGGAAATTATTCAAAACTCCTTATTTTAATTATCACAAATCATTTTTATTATGTTTCTAATTAATTTAATATTTTATGAGAACATTTTATAATATACGGTAATTTGATTAAAATATGGATAAGTGTTGGAATTAGTCCCATCCAGACATGACTCACCACCAGCATGTCTCACTATTATTTCAAATATATCCCCGTTAGAAATGTGTCACCACCATAGTTGAGTTTTAAAAATAATTTCTCACCACTATAGTTGAGGTGCCACTAAATATGTCTCACCACCAGAGTTGACCTACCACCAGAATGCCTCACCATTAGAATGTCTAACCACCAGACTTGAGCTGCCACCAGACCGAGCCACCACTAGTGTGACAAACTATTGGTTCAAATTTATCACTAAAAACCTGATACACCACTAGCCTAATTTAATGGTAGTTAAAATGAGTCACCCTTAAAACAAGTCACTACCAAACTAACTCACCTCAAATCTAACTCACCACTAGTCTGACTCATCATGAGAGATGTCTTTCTACTAGAGATATCTTTCCGCCAGAGATTTATTTCCACCATAAGATCCTCCGTCGCTATACTAGATATTTTGAATTAAATGTTTCAAAAGTTATATTAATGAAACTAATGAATTTTTTTTTGTAATTTTATTTATAACTATTTCAATATTTTTTAAAGACAATGTTAGTGTTAAATATGAGGATCTAGAAGATCTAGGTGATTATTATTCAATGGAATCATGTAGTGACTTATATTCTCAGAAGACACCCTCATGCATGTGGTGAAAAAAGTGGTGGACATATGATTGATAAGTGAACAAAATTGAATACAGAAAAGGATCATTACATAATATCTTACACGATACACTCCTAATGAACTTAATTTATGGAAGAGTGGAATACATGGAAGATCAATATCCTTTATTACATTCAGAAAAGAGAGATTTGTGATGCTTTGTTTTACTCTCATTTTTAGTGAAATAGATCAAGCTCCTCCTCAAGATATATCTAACGACACTCAATAATCTGAAGCATAAAAGAACAGACAACATTACCCCTTATAAATATTATTTCTTACTCTTTATGTTATTTTATTTTATATTTGAATAGTGTTTTGTTTGATATGATTATCAACACACATTGAATAATGTTCTAGAACTAGAGAATACTAGATATTCTCTACTATCTATTTTGATCTTCTTACCCACAGTGTTTGTGAAATAGGTCCTAATGTGTCTTGAGTTGTTTTCTTCCCACAATTATTGTAGAAGAGGTCCCTGCATGTCCTAGATAGCTTGTAAGATATTTTCTATATACACAATCTAGGTTTTGAAGCATATTATAGTTATATAACTAACTTGGAATCTATTGATTATAAAGTGGATAGGATTAGGTATCTTTTTGAGATTAAACCCCTTGTTTTATTCTACTGTGTGATTTTTGTTCCTTTCAAATGTTTAAATTTCATTTTATTTTAACTATAAAATAAAAATGGTACTTTATTAGTTAGTATTAACCTGTTTTTATATTAGTAATTGATTGAGTAAATTTATTTCAAAATTTAATGCAATTTGAAATATTATTTTAGCTAAGAAATAATCAAGCTATGAGAAATCTTTTAAAAGAACAATCTTTTACCAAACTACTATTTTGATTAAATGGGTGATTTTATTTTAATTAGATGATTTTATTTAAACATATTTTTTAATATAAATTTTATTGGGAACTCGATTCACCCCCTCTTTACATACCCACTTTGATCAACACAGGTTGTCAAACAAAGATCCCATTTGATTTTTGGTTTTTGAATTATATATATGATTTATTGACCGATATAGTTTTTATATATTTGGTTCTTGTTCATGTTCTATATTAATGAGTGTATAGTTGTTTATTTTGGCTCTAAGATTTGTTTATATGGTTCAATTTTTATCATGGTTTTGTTACTACGCAAGAAATATAATATAAAGGTTCACCATTCCAGAACTCATGGTGGAAGCCTAAATTATTTATTTATTAACAAGGTGAAAACATCCCCAATGATTGTCTCATGATTCCGTTGACATTGGTCATCAGGTTATGGGGATTGGGGATTCCCCTCGAGTATGTCTCGTTCAGGCTCTATTGTTTGATTCATGGATGACCCAAGTAGGTTCATGACATGTACATGTTAGCTTCATTTATGTTTTATTTTCATATTCAATGGTGAGTTGTTTATAGTGGTCATGGTTGGTGTTTTTGAGAAATTATTTTATTTTTCAGGAACATAAATTCCATAGTTTTTCTAAATTAATTTTCTCTCAATGTTTTACCTATATGTGATACCCATAATGGGTTTGTAAAATGTTTTGAATGATTTTTATACGTAGCATAGATATTTTTAATGGATTTATATTATTCATCTTTAAATAAAATGTAATATATTCCAAGATTTTGTAAAAATTCATGAAATACTCATTTCTAATGAATTTGATGATAAAAGTAGGGGTTTTTCCTCTTTATATTTTTTAAGAGTATAACCCATGTTATTTTGGGGTTTTTCAATCAAATACATTTTTTGGTTTCAAATCGACTTGTAAAGGAGGTAGACATTGTTTTAAAATGATTAAATCATATTATGTTTTTAAAGTATGTTTATAACTTGGGTTTCCATGTTGGAATAAAAGGCCTATTTGGAACACTACTGGAAAAACGGCCTATACCCACGGTTCAAAACCGTGGGTATAGCCTCCAAAACCGTGGGTATAGCCTATACCCACGGTTTTGGGAACCGCGGGCTGGAACGCCGTCGGTATAGGTCCCCAGCCTATACCCACGGTTTTGGAAAACCGTGGGTATAGGTGTCCTGCCACCGTGTCACCGAAACATAGAGAATTTCCACGGTTTCAACGGCTTTTACCCACGGTTTCAAAACCGTGGGTATAGGTCCTAAAATAATGCAGGCGCCGAGTTTCGTTCCCACAACCTCTTCGCTGCAAACACCGCGTCTAACCACTACCCTAACTTCACATATATGTATATATATATATCTATTTAGTTAAATATAGTTATAAAAACCGTGGGTATAGAGGGAAGAACCGTGGGTATAGGGTTCCCGCCAAAAAAAAATTCCTTCCCGCGGAAAAAAAAAATTCCCGCGGACACAAAAATGACCTATACCCACGGTTTTTCAAAACCGTGGGTATAGGTATTTTATCCCAGACCTATCCCCACGGTTTTCACCAAAACCGTGGGGATAGACCCCCCCTATACCCACGGTTTTGGAAAACCGTGGGTATAGGTGAATTTTGATGACCTATACCCACGGTTTGCCAAAACCGTGGGGATAGAGCCCCCTATACCCACGGTTTTGGCAAACCGTGGGTATAGGTCATCAAAATTCACCTATACCCACGGTTTTCCAAAACCGTGGGTATAGGGGGGGGGGGGTCTATCCCCACGGTTTTGGTGAAAACCGCGGGGATAGGTACATTTTCCAGTAGTGGAACTTGATAAAATGATCCCCTGGTTTATGAGACATGTATTTTTTTTATAACTTGGTATTCCAAATTAGTTACAAAGGCTCAGCTGGTACCCTATAAAATGAGTTTCTATAATTATTATAATATATTAGTTCTAAAAATATTATGTTGTGTCTTGAAGAAACTTATACCCTCTATGGGATGTATTGAATTATTATTTAATTCTTATACAAATGTGAAAAGGGATATTTCTTGAGAGGGTGTTGAATTTATGAGATTTATTTTTTGTTTTGTTGTTGTTCTTGTTTGATTTCTTACCTTCACTTTATCTATGTCAAAGGATCCATAGAAAACTAATTGATAAATGTGGTTTATGATATAATAAATGATATTAAGAACTAGATACTAATCCCTAGAATAGATCACATCCTTTATAGGTGAGGGCCCTAATGAGATTGATTTTGGTGTTCATACAATTTATGAATTCAACATAAGATGAGGATTGATATAACTTGAATTTTTATAAGATAAAACTGTGTTAATACTTTATGATTTTCCCATTATTATTAATCTTTTTATGATGTTTTCATGGGGATTACCACTGTACACTTTATTTGTCTCCCCTGACTCAAGATGGTTTTGTGGTACCATTTTCTTGACTGTTTCTTACTTATGATTATTCATTGATATTATAGTGCCTTCTTGATTATGTACCTTAATTGATGATTTCATTTTCATTTCAAAATGACTCGAAATATTAGTTTTCTGAAAGGTTTTGAAATAATAAAAATTGTTCGGTTTTTATTACATGAACTTGGAAGCCTGCCATATAAAGATTTAATGTATTTTCCTTTTTTAAAATGGTATCTCTACAATTTTTTTTAAAAAAAGCAGGTTTTAAAGGATGTTTCAAAGAAATTTTGGATTTATTTTTCAGATTAAAATCATTTTTCCACAACTTATATTATTTTGGTTTTCTAACTAGATTTTAACTTAGATTTTCAAAAGTATAAATGTATGATACTTACTTTCTTAATACTATCTTTTCTGAAAAAACTCACCTTCTAAATTATGTTCAAAATAATTTTTTTTTTTTTTTTTATAAAATGAATTTTATATACTCTTTGGTGAAATCTTATCGTGTATATTTTTCTCACACCCTATACACACATTGGTATGTGTGTTTGTAACTATTATGTTTTCATATAGGTGACCATCTTATAATCATATTTTTTTATTCTTCTTGTGGTATACTAATGGACATTGTGGATGTGGTGAGTGGATATGGTTTTCATAGAGATGTCTTGTGTTATCTCAATATTTGGATTTATTATGGGATGTTTTATATATTCCAATCTAGAAAACTATTAAATTTATATTTTAGGTTTTATTTATTTAAAACTAGGTTTTTATTTCTGAATGACATTGCATATTATATTTCATAAAGTTTGTTTTGGGGTTTTGTATTGATTATTCATTTTTTGGATATTTTTTTATTTGGTCCAGTTTATTTTACATGAATTTAAATCAAATGCATGGACACACCACTGTGGTTTCTCAGTTTTATTCCACTTCTTAACAATTATTATTTAATGGTGTAACCATTCCCATTCAATTATTGTTTGACTCCCTGGAACTTCTCATTATCTCATGGTGATCCAAAAATAACTTCTATCCATGTCTTAGACTGACCTGGATGATGTGGAAAGTTGACCAGATATAGATCATGGAAAAAGGGTTTCATATTTTTTTCTTATTATTTAGGTGAGTCATGGTAGTATGATTATAGGATCATTGAAAATCCTAAGGTAGGTCATGAGTAGGTGCCTAGTCACCACCTTTCATGATGAAACTTTTGTTTCCATGGGTAGTTGGGATTATATTATTAAATTTTAATTTTGGTTTAGATTATTTTAATGTATTCTATTACGAAAATATGGTTTTTTAAACACCATTGAGTTATTTAAGATACATTGGGGTTTCATTGAGTTTTTAGATGAAAATAAAAGAAGAAACATTGGTGTATGGTTAGATTATGTGGTCAAGAATACCATGTGGAGTCCATGTTCATGGTTATTAAAACTTCACAGATCCTATCACACGATTAGAGAATGGTCAACCAAACCATATGATAAAATCAGGAATATTCCTACACCCCTCATGAATTTATTGTTTCAACCTTCATCGATTCCTAATTTCTCTTAATATGGATTTTATTTATTCAAGATAAAATATTGAGGGTTTTTTGGTCTATAGATGTTTTTTGGATTGTGTTTAAAGGTTTTTTTTATATGAAAAGATAATTTCATTAAATGGTTTGATTTTAAACAATTTTTAGGGGATTATTTAAATAAATATTTTGAATCTCAGGTAGTAATTTCAAAAGTTTTGGCATTATAAAGAAATTTTTGATGATTTTGAAATAAAAGATGATTTTATACAGTTGTTTTTGATTCATTAGCATATAATTTTCAATTTTTAATCCTTAAATAGTATTGAAATTGATTTTATATATCATTAGAGATGAGGTGAAGTGATTTCATTGTGAATATGATTTCAAAAAATGAGTTCTAAATACTTCATAAAATGTTTTTTATTTTAAAGATATAAATTTATCAGTTTTTTTATGATTTGATGAATTGTGATTTTGGGTTTTTTCCCTTAGTTATATAGGTATTTCTTGATTTAAAATATGAATCATTAATTGATCAAGGTCATGTTTTATGTAATTTAGAAAATTACTCCTAGAATGGTCTCGATGGATCCTGGAAATCCTATTTATATGGATAATTCTCAAGGTGATTCCTCTTATCATTTATGTGTAACCCGTTCAGTAATTAGCTCTACCATGGAATTATCTCTACTATTGGAATAAATACAAGACATTTTGAATCATTTTAACTTTATTGTTTATAGTGTTAGAGTCCCACATTAGGAAATGGAGTAGTTTTAGGTAATTAAAAGAATATTAAATTCTATGGAAACTCTTAATGAATTGAAGGTTGAAGCTATTATAGGATTGAATTAAAGAATTATGTAACTTTAAATTTTACCTTTGAACATAACTATTTCTATAATAAAATTATTATTTAGGCCATAGGGTAGGATATTATTGTGGTTAGGTGATTCATATTTATGATTGTAGGCATAGGTTCAGATAAAGATGTGTTGGGTGATACATGTGGTTATAGGATACCTTACAGCTAGAATAGTGGTTAACCATGGAAATAGGCCATCCCATGACACTATAGAAAAACATAATTTCTTATGGTAAGGGTCTTAGAATAGCTACACCCAAAGTTGGGTGATATCCCTGACTGTAGGCTAGCCCATGATCATAGTAATCACTTGAACATAGCCATAGGTCATTTTGGATGACCTATAACCATAGTCGAGTGATGGTCATGGCCATAGGGAAACGTGCATCCATAGTCATTACCCAACTATGGTAATAGGGTATTGGGCCCATCATGGTTTTATTTTTTTAAAGATATAATAATAGTAAATATAAAAAATCACACACACACATATATATATATGTGTGTGTGTGTACATATATGTATATATTTATATATATAAGTTATCATAGGATATTAATAAAGTCATAGATGTAGTATGAAGGAGTTCCCAAGTTTGAATCCTTATTTTTTTCAATTTATACAATCTCTAAGGGAATCACTTTTGGGGAAAAGACTTTTTGAATGTGGGAATATCCTTCATGGATATAATTTTAACATTTTTGATGATATTTCCACAGTCATCGTCCATGGAAATATCCATATCAACCTGTGGCCATAGACCTAGGGATATTACCATGGAAATAGACTCCATGGGTTTTCTAATAATGGAAAATAACATATATCTATGGTCAAAAGGGTAATATAATTTGTCATTGTACATTACTATAACCCAAATTTCCTCTAATATGATTCAATTATGCTAGGAAACTATTATCACTTCCCAATTACATGATGATATGTCTTTTGAATTATTTATTACCATGTTAATTTAGTGGAATTTTTCTAAATAAGTGAATGTGTATAAATTCATTGAATTCATGATCCTTTGTCAGCACAAGGGAACAATGAAGGAATATGTCACTCGTTTTTTGGGGTTGATATTATTTTCTATTGTGAAAGTTTCTAATTAATTACTAAAAGATAAATTCTTTGAAATACATCTCTTTTTAGACCTCCCATAAGTTATATTTTTATAGGTCATTGAATATTATAAATAATTTGTTGAAAAGGCCATGTGAGTGGAAGATAATTTGGGAAACTTGTGATGGGTGATGCCTAAATTATATTTCGCGTAATGGATAAGGGCCAATCTTCATATAACCACGATTATTATCCTAAGAAGATATATCTCACATGTTTCTAGTGTAGGAAACATGGTGATGAACCCCTAAGGATATGTATTAGACTTATTGATAATATGTATGTGTTGGTGTTATGGAATTTGTGGATATATGTGACGAATGCACTTATTGGTGATTCTTGTAATGGATTCATTGAATCCATAAAGTTTAAAGAAGAAGTATTGGTTATACTAGTAGTATTTGATGTAATAAATAAATAAATAAATAAATAAATATAAATATATATACTGGAATACGTTATTCCTTAAGGAATTTTTATTGTGGTAATTAGATTATTTCTATTTTTTGGAAGAATGGAGAAATTAATTTTTGTTAATTTTTGATGAGTTTATAAAACAGATGCCAACCCCCTCATGGAAAGCACCCAAATAGGTGGGCCAAACATGCTGGTGCCTTAGCTCAAATTGACCCACCTAGGAGGGAATTTATATACATGTTAGAACCAATGTGAGTAGACATAAGTGTGTTTGAAGGAAATCATGTGTATGTGTCAACACATATGGGAAAATTTTTCTTAGCCTCCACATGTACGGGTTAGTGTGGTGGGATATAGGAGAGCATCAGTTATAGTCAAACTTGACATGTTGGTTAAGACACATCGAGTGTTATAATAGAGAATCATCCCATGGGTTTTTTTTAATACAAGATTTGGAAGGTGAGGAATAGTACGACTTTAAATAAGTGGACAAAAAATATCAAAACATAATCATTCTCTTCCAATTTAAAATTTACTGGGTTTTGTTTTCATAGTCGATCCAATGGACAAAGGTTGTTTTTCACAGTTCATCTAGTGACCACACATGTAGGAGTTCAAATGAAAAATATTTCTCAATCCATTGGTTGTTCATATGGTAGATATAAAAAATGTGGGGTCACTCCAGTGACTGAGAACATAAGAATTTAACTGAAAAATGCACAGTCGGTCTAGTGGTTATAATGTAGTTTATCCATGAGAATGATGTTAAATTTATATGAGGGATATTTCATGAAGGTTTCATTTCATGTGAGATACACAAAATATTATATAACCTTTCATACTCAAAATTTAAAGGATTTAGAATTATGGTAGAGTAAAGAAAATGTTTTAAAAAGAAACAAGTATTGAAATAGTTCTTAGAGAAGCTAAAAAATAATGGACTCTTTCTTAGTGTAATATACTCAGGGGGGGTCTATATTTCATGTTTTTTAAAGGATGTTGATATCCAAGTATTTAGAAAACTGAATATTTACCAAACTAAAAAACTTAAGAACAAGATGAGAATATGAATACTTGTTTTTATATGAAGGATGAGAATCAAGGAGTTCTCTTGATGTGGTAAAATAAAGAATACATATTTTCAATTATATAAAAATTCATGAAAAGGAATATCCCATGAATTATTAAGTATCTTGGTACTGATACTATCAAGCATTAATATTCTAGAATATTAAAAAAATTATAATTTAGTAATATTGATGTGAAGAATTAACCCAAAGAGTGTAGAAAGATAAAATAGGTCCCCATGACTTTTATATAGAAGAGGGTATTCAACTATTGAAAGGGGAGGAGTTCAATATTCTCAAATATTAAAGTTTACCAAGATATTTTGATTTCAATATAAGAACAAAAAAAGATATAAGGAATAATAGGTGATATTCACTATATGAAATTATTCATGTAATGATATATATATATATATAGATATGAATGATATAAAATTTACATGTAGAAGAAGTGAGTGTGGTGTTTGGACATGAAAAACCACTAAGATACAATCAGTATGAAGAAAAAAAATAAGAGAAGGATTTATATATTGAAAGTAAATAAGAATCCTTTTCCACATCTATAAAATTGATGAAAATAATATAAGTTTCTACATACAGTAATGTAAATATATTCCAATTCTATTCTAAAAAGAGAATAGAATTGAAAAATAATTATAGAAAGAGGAAGATATGGAATCTCGTAAAGATCCTTCAAAAGGAGGATGATTTTTAAACACCTCTCATGAAAATATAATGTTCATGTTCATATTCACATCAAGTCTATGAAAGATCACATGGAGTTTAAAGGGAACCGAACTACAGTTAGTAAAATTTTCAACAATATGTTTTATTGTTATTTATCACGCATACCAACTTTATTTTCCTTTTGAATTAGTGATTATAAAAAATAAGTGCAAGGGAAGTGATCCCATGGGTATAGTTCCTCTACCCTATACCTTTGTAAGGTATGTGAGCCCTATAAGGAGCGACATATCCTAAAACCAAAAAGTAGTGATCTTAGGGTTTTTAGTTCACCAAAACAATGTTCGTTTCATGATCCATGGACTATCCTGTAGTGTTTAACTAAGTAAAAATAAACATGTCCTTATTACAATTTCACTTTTAATTTTCTGCACTACCATTATATAATTTTGACATGATAGTTATAATAAAATTTTTATATAATTTTTTTCAAGTAATTGAAATAATAAAACCAATAGAAATAAAGATAAGTGACCCTTTTGATTAAGAGGTCAAGATCCATGTAAGATAGTGAGCATTTTAGAAAAAGTGAAAAAATTGGATAAATTTATATACCTTGATTCACCCCCTTAAGATATATCTAACCTAAACCCATTTTGGGGCTAATAGTTTTCATCTAAACATATGATTGTTTTATTCAAGTTTTTCTCTAACTTGATCTATTTGATTATTGAATTTTATATTCTAGTTTTCACTTATATGTTGGTCCTCCATTATAATGAGTATAAAAATGGAGAAGAAGAAGAATAATACCACTGGAATTATTAATTATGGAATTTTCTATGGGAAGTGTGTGTTTCATTTTAAGGATACCAATATTTTAACAAATAATGTTATGAATGAATCAAATTGTGAATATCTGGGTTTATTTAATGATTCTGTAAGAATATATGATGATCTAGACATTCCAAGTGATGTTGGAACCACTGATGATGAATATATTTCAAGGAGGCAAAAAAAGAATAAGTTTTCCACTTGATAGTGGTGATGAATTGGTTTTTAACAGATGAAAATTTGATTCTTAAAGAACAAAATAAGTTATAAGAAATGTATATCCAAGTATAAGATATTTAATTCAACAAGATAAAACATTTAAATAAGACTTGTTGAAGTGGACCATCATCTAACAGGGAAGAATGATTCCCATATAAAAGAATATAATGTGACGCCCATAAAGATGAAAAAAATCAAAGTTGATGTTAAGGGAAAGAATATGTAATTATAACCTTGTTATACAACTATGAAAAGTGGTTGAGGAGAATAATATCCTTTAATAATATAAGGTAATACTTAAATATTATAATTCTAAAATGAATTACTGTCACACCCTGACCCATGAGTATAGATTTATTTAATTATTTTTGGCCTTAAATAAATTTTTCTGTGGTTTTGGTGTGTCCTAGATAAATTGTTTCATTGAGTTATTTTAAAACGTGTGCTCTTTGGCGTCCACATCATCAAGAACATGGGAAGAGTGTTAATTTGGTGCCGCACGACCTTGTCCTAACAACTGTGCATCCCGTTGTCTTTGGAAAATTGAAATAAAATGTTTTTGTATTTAAAATGTGCATTAATTAGAGTGCCGTTTAAATTTTTATTGTGTTAAGAATTTTGTTACTATTGATATAATATGAATAATTTTATTATTTTCATTTTATTTATTATGATTCTTCTTCTTATTATTTCTATTATTATTATTTACAGAATAATTGTTATTAGCTTTGTAGAATTACTTTTATGTTAAGTTTTATTTTCAACTTCATTATTATTATTATTATTATTATTTTTATTTTTTCCTTCTAGGGTTTTCCCCTTTATTCTGTCTCTAATTATCTTCTCCCCTTTTGCTATGTGTGTGTGTGGTGTGACCTAATCCATGGAAACCGCCTCCCCACCCCCCTCTAGCGTCACTCTACCCGCATCCCATCCCCACTGCTACTCCGGTGCGTGGCTCCTCCTTTCTTAGGCTTCTCGCTTGCACCGCCCCTACAGCACCTCACTCCCTTGGTTCCTTCCCTCCTGCAGCATCGAACCTCACCGGCTTGGGCCTCTCCTATGTGCGCTGTTACTTCCTCTATCCATCCTGGCCGGTGTAGATCCCTCACCTCCTAGACCCCTCCTTGCCCATCGCTCACCCCCAGCACACTGTTCCAGCAACCCTGAACTCTCCGTCCTTCCCTTTTCATTACCCTTGGTGCCCCCACCCTCTTCTAGCCGGTGCTGTCCCAGCCTCCTCTTCTCTCACAGTCGTCGGCCTTCCAGCCATCCCCATAGACCTCCTTCTCCCAGTGGTGCACACCCCCCTATGCACCTCCTACCTCCGAAAACCTCCTTCCCGGTGTGCGCACAACCTCTCCAACAACCCTCCTTCCCGAAACCCTGCTCCAACCCCGGGTCCCACCCCTTGCTGTGCTAGAGCAACCCTTCAGAATCGAGACAACTTCCGTCTAGTGCGCAAGCCCCTCAGACTTCATTTTTGGTGCATCGTAGCCTCTCTGGCCGACCTAAAACCCCCCAATGCGATAATTCCCAGCATGGTCCTAGTTGGCCGGTGCGACTTTCTCCTTTGTGGTATGTAAGCAGGCCGGTACTCCAGTCGAGACACATCCTCTGCCCGACCAGCCCTCCGGTGGTCTGTTTCCAATCACAACCTCCAGTTGGTACCCACTTTTTTTATCCTCCTTTGATATTTTTATTTGATATATATATATACCTTGGTTTGATTAGGGGTTCTTTTATTTAAATGTTTTTTTGGTCGATTTGACTTTTTAGGACCCGTGCGGGGCGTTTCCGAGTGAGCGCCATTGCCGTATTTTGTTTCTGAGCTTATGCTATGATCTCTCCTCGGTCTTGATGTAGGATTCCCATGAACCTATCCTTTTTTAATTTAAGAATCTTCAATTTTATTATTTTTATACTATTTCATTATTAGGTGCTAATGTCAAGCTCTGGTTCCAATTTATTTTGTGCGCAAGTGTTGTTTTAAAATTGTTTGTCGATTTTTGGATTTTCTTTGTGAAATAGTGCACACTAAACTTAGGATCTTATTGCGCTTGACTTCATAATTTGAGTTCCATCTATTTATTCTTTCTAACCATTTTTTCTAGGTGTTAATTTTCATTGTGCTATATTTGTTTAATTTACTTTGTTTGAAAATGGGTAGTTCTGGCCTTGCTTTATAAAAACGGTATCGTCTAGTTATAGTTGAGCACAATATTTTCATTAATTTAATGTTCCGTTTGGTCGGCACATGATTTTTGAGTTTCAGAACATGTTTTATCATTTTAAATATAACCCTGACATGAAAATTGGTGTTTTACAACATTGTGTGTGTCAACTGAAATCGTTTTCTAAGCATTGAATTTCTGGTTGTCGTAATGGATCTTGGTTGGCCTTTTTGTTTTAAAAGTGACATAAAATGGTTTTTTTCTTTTAAAGTGTTGGCAATGTGAGAGAATTTTTTTTGAGGTCTTTTTATGGATTTTCAAAGTGGTTTGGCTTTAAAAAAAGTGTTGCATGTGAAATAACGGATTGTGGGGGTAATTGGAAAAGTTTCAAATGTTTTAATCCAAGTGAAGTGTGAAGGTAGATTTCTTTAAAATTTGGTTTGTTTTGTGAAAAGTAATTGTAGCCTAGTTTTTGTTTTTCATAAAAGTTGGTTTTGTTTGAAAGTGCGTCAGAAATGTTTTGAAGGCAGTTTTACGAATGCATTTATTTTGTAAATGGTGTGTCTTGCACCCCTTTAGAAACTGGTTTGTATCTTTGACAAAGAATGTTTTTATGGAATTTTTAAGGGCCCATTTGGCCACCTGGTGAAAATTAGATAAAGTGCTTATTATGAAAACCTTTATTGGTTGGTCATCATGCCTTGCCAACATGGAATGGTAGGGATGTCCTTGGTATGGGATCCCTGAGTTTCATTATGTAGGTCCCTCGATTAGGGACCATTATAATCTATTTTTTTAAAGGCACGAGAGTCGTCCTTAGGGAGACTCAGGGTGAGACCTGATGTGAAATATTATTACAGATATGAGTTTTGATTTGATGCTCAACGACATCTGTTAGATCACCTCCTTTTATACTTGCAACATACGAACCCGGCATATTGACATAATTTTCTGAGATGAGGACTTCACTGGTAGGTTACGGTACTGACCAGTGGCCCATAGTAGGCAGATATGTTTGGGTTTATTTCTATGGGATTTTCCCTCAGCCTTCCTGAGAATGGATGGTTGAGTGTTTTAGAGCGTTATATTTCATCGTATGTGGCATGCTAATATAGACGGGGTCACAGGTATTAGTACCGTCTGGATTATTCTCGGTCTCTCGGGTTCGCCTATGTCTAGTCATACTCTTATCTATTAAACTGTTATGATGATAGTAGAACACCTATTTACATTTCCCTTATCGTATCTGCCTTGGTACTCTTTTGTGGTGTTTTCATGAAAAGTGACATTTTGGTTTTCTAACTCGCATTATAATGTTTCCAAAATAAAATGTGTTCCAAACCCTTTGTACTGGTTTTTCAATGGACTAAGGGAAATGGTTTGTACATTGTTTTTTTTAAAAAATTATATAAATGCATATTTTAATACATTGTAGTGAAAACTTAGAATTGATGTATCTTAATTTTAATGGTAGTGCATTGGGAATAGATATCGAGCTAGCCTAATGAGTTTTAATAATCATGCCTATAGTTATTTTCTGTTTTTAGTGTTTGTGCAGGATAAATCTTGAGTGTGCTCGCCTTGGGCAATGTTTGATCGTTGAGTCGGAGAGTGACCCACAAGGCCGTACAGAGTTAGTTCGGACGTCGTGTTTGGATAGTTTTATTTTTATTTTGTTTCTGTTTGGTCATTTCATCCAGTTTACTTATTCTGCATTGCTCTATATTATTTATACTGTTTTATTGATTTACATTGGGAAAAATCATTCCCACAGCCTCTGTTGATGCCCTGGCACTTGTCGCCCGCCTGGGAAGATCAGGAACTCCTCTCGGGCCATGTTGCAAACCAGATCGGGTGACTAGTTCAGGGTCGACCCGCGTTGGTTCATGAAACAATGGTATCAGAGGAGGTCATATCTTAGTGGACCTCACTTTTCAGAGCACCCTTTGTTATTTGGGATGTCAAGGTAGATGGATTAGGATTGTCGGGACTCATGGGGTAGGAGCGGGAAGAGCATTGCGAACTCTTGCTCGTCCTGATCCTCAGGTTTCCATGGGAAGACCATTTTAATTTGTTTATTTGCGTTTTTATGGAAGTGTTTTGTGATTAGGTTATAAAAAAAGGAGTTAGGTTAATATTCCCAAGCCACACGATCTGGCAAGCCATGTGGAGCTAGGAGCATGGTCCAAAAAGGTTCTCGGTGTCGGTGACGTGTTTGGCATATGGCTTCCAACCATATGGTCAAGTCACCCACTGACACCAGTTACTTGTTTGAGTTGTTTTGGGTTTCCTTTGATTTCTGGAAGTGGTTTGAATCAGGAAAGTTGGTTTTGAATTTTCTTATTGAAATGACATGTTTAATTTGTGGATTGTTTTAAAAGAAGTGGTATGAATGATTTGTTTTTGGAAAATGAAGTTTCTTTGTTTTGGCATTGGTGTTCCTATGGGTTCTCACATGCATAGTGGTATGTTGGAAATGTGATTGGATTTTTGGTATAGTTGATGGATGCCTGGGGCAGCACAAATACATGTATGTGAGTGAGACTCTAAAGAATACCAATGACGAGGGTTTAACCCACCAAACTTGTCTTAAATTAAAGTTTTTTTCAAAAGGAAAGATTTGATGTTAAGTTGACTCATTTTCTTGTGTTTAGATTCTTTCATATATGTAGTGTTTGTTTCTAAGGATTTTTATTTAATGAGTTGGACTTAATTGGGTTATTGATTTTTCTGGTCCAGTGGTTATCCCCTTGAAGCTTCGATGGGTGATCGTAGTACAGTTGATCGACTTAAGGATTTTATGCTTGAATTTCGGAAGTTAGATCCACCTATCTTATATGGACAAGCAGACACTTCCATAGCGGAGGAGTGGATGCATAAGATTGAAAGGGACTTCAACCTCGTTGAGTTTCCCGAGTTGTTGAAGGTCAAGTTTGCAACCTTCATGCTTGAAGGTTCACCGTGGATGTGGTGGAAGTCGGTGTCTCGAAACAAGCTTCATCAAGAGCTTACTGGGGAGTTTTTCAAGGTATTATTCATTTACCAGTATTTGTATGAAGAAGAAAGGGTGAGGAAGGGGATGGAGATGTGTTTTCTACAGCAGGGCAACAGATCCGTGTTGGAATATTTCCAGCGCTTTGTGGAGCTGGTCCCTTATGATTCAGGGTATGCCACGAATGACCCCATGAAGGATTAAAACTTCGAGGCAGGTCTCAGCCTTGATCTACAGTGGAAGGTTTCAGAGTCCAGCCTAATGTATTTTGTCTATGTGGTGAGAAAAGCTTTTCATGTCGAATCTGTGAAGGTAGGAGTGCTCGAAGTAGTTATCCCTCCTTCGATCCCTATGAGCAGTGGTGAAGATTCTGGAAAGAAGATGAGTAAGCAAATGAAAGTGGATGGAGAAGGACGTGGTATCAACAGGCCTCAGGATCTATCATCAACCTCTTCATAGCAAGAGATCCTCGTGTGTTATCAGTGTGAAAATATGGGTCACAAAAAGACGTTTTGTACAAGTTCTCTGAAGCCCTACCAGGCATGTGGACGCCTGGGTCACTTGCAATGATTTTGTCGGGGCATTTCTAGGAAGCGTCGCATAAGAAGTTCTCAGAAGTGATGTGCTATTGGATTTTTGTTTAAAGTTTCTTATGTATATTTCCTTCCAGTGTAAGGGACCTCTTATCTTGGTCATTGTATGGGTGTTGTTTTCGGTTTGAAATGTATGGGAATGACGTGTGTCTTTTGATGAACTTTGGTTTTCAACGCCGGCATGGTTTTATTTCAAAATTCTATCCTTTCTTTTTTCAAATCGAAAGGTGTATGTTTCTCATTGGGATTATCAGAACCTGACTGTGAGTCCGGAGATGCTTCATCCATCAGAGCTCCATCCAAAAGGCCTCGGAGTAAAGCCAGAGGGTAGTCAGGAACCTTAGGGAATTTCAAGAAGTTTGGCTAAGGTTATGTGTCTATCATTATAGTGAGATCGTTTTAGAATTTATGTTCTGGTTTCTCTGTCATTGTAATTTTCCTATCATCACAAAAATGGTGTGATAGACTTACCCCTCACAAAATGTCAGTAATGGTGCATTTTTTTGATGTCAGTCGCCAATTTGTGACCTTTCATGGGCCACCCATGTGAATCAGTTGCGACTTTGGTTTGTGTTTACCCCGAAGTGATGGGTCATGAGTAGCCGTCCGTCATGGTTTCAGTGATCCAATCCTTTGGTCCTCCCTCCCGCCCATGGGGTAAGGGTTTTTGGTTTGCACAGACTTTTCAGATCAACTCATGTTCCTTTCAGATGGGAGCGAGTGGTTTAAATGTTTTTCCTATGCTTTTTATATCTTGAGTAAGGACCGGTTCTGTTCTAAGTTTTATTTCTATTTTGTCTCTATTAGGTTGATTCCTTATGGTGGGGAGAACCACCGTGAGTCTCTTTGAGTTTTCTATTAAGTCATTATTGGGTGCCAGTTGAGTCCTTATGAAGGGGAGTTTGTTCAGGCCTCCCCTCTACTGGTGATCTGTTTCATGAAATGAGGTCGAGTCCCATAGTTGGTCGATGAAATGTCCATGGGTAAGGAGGTTGGATCGTGTTAATGTGGATTCCTTAGGTGTTGATCGATCATCTAGATGGTGTCGTGGCTTTCCGGGGGCGGAAAGCATTATGGTGTAGAGAATTGTCACACACCGACCCATGAGTATAGATTTATTTAATTATTTTCGGACCTCAATATTTTTTTTGTGTGGATCAGATGTGTCTGGGATGAATTGTTTCATTGAGTTATGTTAAAACGTGTTCTATTTGGCATCGATGTCGGCGGGCGCATGGGAGGAGCAAGAATTTGGAGCCGCATGACCTCGCCCTAACAACTTTGCATCCTGTTGTCTTTGGAAAATTGAAATAAAATGTCTGTATTTAAAATGCGCATTAATTAGATTGTCGTTTAAATTTTTATTGTGTTATGAATTTTTTTACTATTGAAATAATATGAATAATATTATTATTTTCATTTTATTTATTATGATTCTTATTATTATTATTTCTATTATTATTATTTAGAGAATTATTATTATTAGCTTTGTAGAATAACTTTTATATTAAGTTTTATGTTCAAATTCATTATTATTATTATTATTATTATTATTATTTCCTTCTAGGGTTATCCCCTTTTATTCTCTCTCCAATTATCTTCTTCCTCCTTTTGCTGTGTGTGTGTGCGGTGTGACCTAATTTGTGGAAACCGCCTCCCCACCCCCTGTAGTGCCGCTCCATCCGCATCCCATCCCTGGTGCTACTCCAGCATGCGACTCCTCCTTTCCTCGGCCTCCTGCTTGCACTGCCGCTACAGTGCCTCACTCCCTTGGTTCCTTCCTCCCTGCAGCATCGAACCTCACCGGCTCGGGCCTCTCCTATGTGCGCTGCTACTTCCTCTATTCGTCCCAGCCGGCACAGCTCCCTTACCTCCTGGCATCCTCCTTGACAATCATTCACCCCCAACACCCTGTTCTAGAGACCCTGAACTCTCCATCTTTCCCTTTGCAGTACCCTCGACGCCCCCACCCTCTTCTAGCCAGCGTTGTCCGGGCCTCCTCCTCTCGTACGACCATAGGCCTTCCGACCAACTCCATAGTCCTCCTTCTCCCAGCGGTGCACACCCCCCCTGTGCACCTCCTACCTCCGACAACCTCTTGCCCGGTGTGCGCACAACCTCTCCAATAGCCCTCCTTCACGACACACTACTCCAACCTCGGGTCCCTCCCCTTGCTGTGCTAGAGCAACCCATCAGCGTCGGGCCAACTTTCATTTAGTACGCAACCCCCTCAGACTTCATGTTTGGTGCGCCGTAGCCTCTCTGGACGACCCGAAACCCCCCGATGCGATAATTCCCAGCGTGGTCCCAGTTGGCCGGTGTGCCTTTCTCCTTTGCGGCGTGCAAGAAGGCCGGTACTCCAGTCGAGACCCCTCCTCTGCTCAACCGGCCCTCCGACGGTCTATTTCCAATCACAATCCCTCGTTGGTACCCAATTTTGTTTATCCTCCTTTGATATTTTTATTTGATATATATATATACCTTGGTTTGATTAGGGGTTCTTTTATTTAAATATTATTTTGGTCAGTTTGACTTTTTTGGACCCGTGTGGGGCGTTTCCATGTGAGCGCCATCGCCGCGTTTTGATTCTGATCTTGCACCGTCGTCCCACCTTGGTCTTGAGGTTGGATTCCCATGCTACTATCTGTTTTATTTTAAGAATCATCAATTTTTTGATTTTTATACTTTATTTGATTATTAGGTGCTAATGTCAATCTCTAGTTAAAATTTATTTAGTGCACAAGTGTTGTTTTAATCTTGTTTGTTAATTTTTGGATTTGTTTTGTGAAATAGTGCACACTAAACGTAGGATCTTATTGCGCTTGACCTCATAATTTGAGTTCCATATATTTATTATTTCTCTCCATTTTTTCTAGGTGTTAATTTTCATTGTGCTATATTTGGTTAATTTACTTTGTTTGAAAATGGGCAGTTCCGGCCTTGCTTTATAAAAACGGTATCGACCAGTTATAGTTGCACACACTGTTTTCTTTAATTGAATGTTCTGTTTGGTCCGCACATGATTTGTGAGTTTTAGAACATGGTTTAGCATTTTAAATAAAACCCTAACATGCAAATTGGTGTTTTACAACTTTGTGTGTGTCAATTGAAATCGTTTGATAAGCATTTCATGTCCGGTTGTCATAATGGTTCTTGGTTGGACTTTATGTGTTAAAAGCGACATAAAAAGTTTTTTTCTTTTAAAGTGTTGGAAACGTGCAAAAATATGTTAGAAGGTCTTTTTATGGATTTTTAAAGTGGGTTGCCTTTAAAAAAAGTGTTTCTTGTGAAATAACGGATTGTGGGGTAATTGGTAAAGTTTTAAATGTTTTAAGCCAAGTTAAGTGTGAAGAGAGATTTATTTAAAATTTGGTTTGTTTTGTGACAAGGAATTTTAGCTCCATTTGGGTTTTTCATAAATGTTGGTTTTGTTTGAAAGTGTGTTGAAAATGTTTTAAAGGAAGTTTTATGAATTCATTTTTTTTGGTAAATGGTGTGTGTTGCACCTCTTTAAAAATTGGTTTGCATCTTTGATAAAGAATGTTTTTATGGAATGTTTAAGGGCCCATTTGGCCACCTTGTGAAAATAAGAGGAAGTGCTTATTATGAAAACCCTCATTGGTTGGTCCTTATTCATTTCCAACATATAATGGTAAGGATGTCCTTGGTATGGGATCCCCGAGTTCCATTATGTAGGTCCCTCGATTGGGAACCATTGTAATCTATTTATTTAATGGCATGAGAGTCATCATTGGGGAGACTTGGGGTGAGACCTGCTGTGAAATATTATTATAGATATGGGTTGTGATTTGATGCTCGACAGCATTTGTTGGATCACCTCCTTTTATACTTGCGACATGCGAACCCGACATATGGGGAGAATTTTCTGATACGAGTACTACACTGCTAGGTCATGGTACTGACCAATTTCCCATAGTAGGCAGATATGTTTGGGTTTATTTCTATGGGATTTTCCCTCGGCCTGCCTAAGAAAGGATGGGAGAGCATTTTGGAGCGATAAATTTCATCGTATCTGGAATGCTACTATAGATGGGGTTGTATGTATAAGTTTCATCTTGATTATTCTCGATCTCTCGAGTTCGACTATGTCTAGTGTTACTTTTAGCTATTAAACTGTTATTATGATTCTAGAACACCAATTTACATTTCCCTTGTTGTATCTGCCTTGGTACTCTTATGTGGTGTTTTTCATGAAAAGTGACATTTTGGTTTTCCAAATCCCATGATAATGTTTCCAAAAGAAAATGTGTTCCAAACCCTTTGTACTGGGTTTTCAAATGACTAAGGGAAATGGTTTGTACTTTGTTTTAAAAAAAAATATAGAAAGACATATTTTAATACATTGTATTGCAAACTTAGAATTGATGTTTCTTAATTTTAATGGTAGTGCATTGGGAATAGATGTCGGGCTAGCCTACTAGGTTTTAATACTCACGCCTATAGTTATTTTTTTTGTTTTTAGTGTTTTTGTAGGCTACAGCTTGAGTACGCTCACCTTGGGCGATGTTTTATCGTTGAGTCAGATTGTGACCCACGAGGTCACACAGAGTTAGTTCGGACGTCATGTTTGGTTAGTTTTATTTTTCTTTTGTTTTTGATTGGTCCTTTTGTTCGGTTTACTTATTCTGTGTTGATCTGTATTATTTCTACTGCTTTATTGATTTATATTGGGAAAAATCATTCCCACAACCTTGATTGATGCCCTGGGGCTTGTCACCAGCCTGGGAGGATCCGGAACACGTCTTGGGCCATGTTGTGGACCGGATTGGGTGACCGGTTCAGGGTCGACCCAGGTTGGTCTGTGACAATTACAAATTTTAGTTAGGTGAAATATTGTATAATAAATCTTAGGTATTTTAAGATAAGATGTATAGTAGGAAAATTATCAATTAATATCTTAATGATCAACTTTTATAGAGGGGAAAATATTCAAATATTGTAAGATGAGCTAAAATAAACCAAGAAAGAACCAAAGAAATCTAGTGCCAAAGGCAAACCTAAATTAAAGAATGCTTTACCTTTATTATTTTAATCTCCTTTGGTAGGTAATAATTAATTGAAAAGAAAATATGCCCCATATAAAGAAAATAAATAATATATTGTGAGGTCCCAATTTCCATGTAATATGGTAAAATATGGTATTGGATATGCTGAGACCTCTCTAATGCAGGTGAAAAATGAACCCATAGAGAATCCCAAGAAAAGGGAAACTCTTATAGATGCTAGAAATAGTCTTAATAGAGATCCTATAGTGGGTTATGAAAATATAAGGAACACTCAATTACGTTACGAAAACATGTGGTTCTTCTATGGGATTTATGGACACATTTCATGTTTTTTTGATGATTTGGAATATATTTCATGTTGTAATATCAATTATAAGACAAATATGTAAACCAAAATATCTAAGTAATTTTAGTTGGAATTAAAATTGAAAATCAAAATAAATATAATGATAAATTAGTCAAATTTAGAAATAAATTTTATAATCTATACCTGAAAGACTTATATTTTGAAAATTGTAAGAAGAGAAGTTTAAACACTATTTCTAAACCATAAACCTCTTAATAGAATAAAAAAAGGGTTTGCAGGTATTAGGGGAAGAGTTTACATGATCCTATAACAATATAATTTCATGTAAAGGAGATGTGTCAAAGAATGGTATGTACTAAGATAATAAACAATCGTTATAGGGAAACGAATAATAGCAAGTTGGGCAGGAGAAAGAAAAGTAAACATATTGTGGAAAAATAAATACTTTGGAGGAAATCTGAATATGCTAAAAAAACTTGAAACTTAAGCTGTAAGGAAGAGAAAAAACCTAAATTAGTAGAAACGAGTTTGTATTCTATCAATTCTAATTTAGATCTAAATTATAAAATGAAGGTAAAATAAAAAATAATGGTACAAAATGATTCACTATCCTTCTCAGTTTGAGGATAATGGAAGGTACTCCCCACCCCTAATTTTCTAAATGTTCTAAATTTTTAAAAGAATTCTAGGACTATATGGGAGACCCAATTCATTGGGTATGTGTGCTCAAAATGAATAAATTTATGTGTTGGAATCAGATATGGTATATGGATGGAAATTGTATGTAGTGGTTGGTACCAAGAATTGATTATGTAATTTTAGCTTCAGTTTGGTGTCAAGCCGGAAGGTTCATGTTATGTTGAATTTTTATACTAAAATTGATTAATACATGACTTATTTAAATGAAACCTATTATATTATGATATATCTGATGTAACAATTATATCATGATAAATGTTTCTTAAAAAAGTGTTTTTCACAATATGGGATTAGTAGAATCTATTCACTAAAGGAGTTAATTATATTAGAAAATAAATATGATTGGAATTTTTATTTATCTATTTATAATTTAAATATTGGTATTAGTTGTTCACATTTTTGGGATCCTAAATACTATAAATCAAGATAAATTATCATTCAATAAGTGGATTCCCCAAATAATTTCATCATAATTCTTAAGTGATAGAACATTTGAGATTTTAGATAACTTAGAAGAAAAATTTAATTTTTTTTGGTAATAAAAATTGTAATAACTAATGATGAAAATTGTATGTCATGAACCTTTGGTGTTTTAATGATTATGTTCTAATTGTTTTTTGTGACTTTGGATCACATGATGTGTTGAGAAAATAGAATATAAATGATTCTATGAATTTATCAAACATATTGAGAAACATTTATAGCCTCATGTTCTAGATAATACTATTTTTTTCAACACTAATCCTTAACTTAGTAGACTTATAGGATTTATTGACACCAAATGTGATATGTGGTAATTTTTCTCTTCATATTTCATGATAGATTTAGGAATTTGTTTTTGAACAAGTAATTTCATTGTTAGATAGGAGAAGGATTCTAAAATTTTATGTCTAACCAAAAGGTTTAACAATAAACTTCCATAAGGTGGGTAATTAAGTAGAGTTTTCCCAATAGAATTAAAAAATCAATGTTGGTGGGGGGGTTGAAATTCCTATAAAATCACTCTCTCATTCAAATGATAATGGGAGAGAAGAAATAATGGTAAAAATGAAAAATAAGGTATCAAAGGGGTAATGAAGATGAAGTGATATCTTTATGGAATAAAAACATAAATGGGATAAAATTTATAGACTTATCTAATGGTTATTGAGTTGGATTTGTGACGGCCCTTTTCATATCCTGTACACTAGGGAGGGGGGGGGGAGAAAATAAATTTGGATTTAAGGGGACATTATTAACTAAATACAAAAAAATAGATTATTAAAAACCCCAAAAAATTTATTGGATTTGTTTACAATATATAATTTTTGTTTTTATATACTTCTTGTATATATTTTTTGAATATATTTGTTAGTGATTCTTGGAATGGATTCATTTATTGCATAATGTTTTAATACTAAGAAGGTTTTGTTATGGTGGTTGTATTTTTGGTAATAACATGTATATACACAAAGGTGTTAATCTTGAAGTAATTCTATTTTTGTATAGTATGAGGATTTATATTTATACAGGATTGAAAGATTTTATTTTTCCTAAGTGTATTATGATTTTATTAAAAAATGGGCTAACCCTTCAAGGAATGTTTTTGAGTAACTTGACCTGAAAATCTAGTTGCTGAGATCTATGATCCCAACCAAGGAGGGTGGTAGTGTTCATATGAATACCCATTTAAGTAGGAATATGTTCATGTGAAAGAAAGAATGTGAGTGGTTCAACATGTATGGGAAAATAGTTCTTATCTTCTACATGAATGAGTGGGGGTTGTGGTTATCTATTCAAATTTGAATGGATAGTTGACACACATAAAGGGTTATAAGTGACAACCCACTTGATGGATTTTTTGATGTGGTATTTTAGTTGTGTGAAACTATTATTATTTAAATAATCATGAATGAAAAGATAAAAACATTTTTGTTGGACTCACCTGTTTTGATAATCCCAAATCATGTTTACATACTGATCATGATATATTAAGTCATTTACTAATCCTTTTTAATCTGTATTTATATTATTTATCCTGAACAATCTATATTTTTTAGTCTCATGACTTTGTTGCATCATATTACGGTTTACATTTCTCTAAGTATATGTTCACAGTTAAAGGCTACTAGTAAGAGCCTTCTATTCAGGGTCACCGTTATAGCTCACTATTACTAAAAGGTCACCGTTGAAGATCTACATTCACTGTTGGAAGCTACCGGTACAAGGTCACTGTCACAAGTCTACTGTTGCTCTGCTTATCAAATCTTATAGACAGAGAGTCACCGTTACAAGGTCACTACTATGACAAGGCTTCTGTTAGAAGTCCACTATCAGACTATTTCTCAAGACTTCTATTAAGATCTTCATAGTTCAATTCTACTATTGGACATGTCTACCATTAGTAGAAGGATACCGCTAGACAACTCCTACTGTCGATGTAGTCCACTGTTTTTCAAAGTCTACTGTTAGTAGAATTCTACTGATAGAAAAACTCCACTATTGATGAAGTCAACTATTGAGATAGTCTACCACTGGAAAGGTCACTATTGAAGTAGTCTAGTGTTACAGAGATACTATTAGAATCTTACTGATTGAAGTCTACCGTTGATCAAGCTTACTAAATGAATAGCCTACCGATGAAGTCTACAGTTGAAGAGCCTACCGTTGAAGTCTACCATGTGACATGCATCTACTACCACTGTAATGATAACCTATTCTTTACTTTATCAATTTTATTTATTCTATCATAATGGTCATGTATGGATAATTTAATGCACCTGACATTATTCAATGATATTTTCAGGCATATCAGGAGACAGTACGAGGTACGTGGAAGACCACACGTGGATGAATCATTTATCTTGTCGGACCCTACTGAGTCAAATGAAAAAAAGATGAGCTGGAAAAGTGTATATATATATGAGTAGACACAGACATAAATATATTGAATATATTGAATATACACACACAAGAGAGACACATACAGTACCTGAAATACGAAAAATAATAAGATCACTCAAGCACTCATTCTGAAGATCCCGGAGCTTCACAAAGATCTGTTGGAAGAACATTTTCAAAGCTATGGTGGTGTGCTACAAAGATCTTCTGACCCAAGAAGCTGACCATCTCTATATCTGGAAGTCAAAACCTAGATGTTGCAACACTCTATTTTAGAGGCAACTTGCAGAGAAGGACCAAAACTTCATTTCCTTCATTTCAAGGAGTCCAGAGTTGATCTGCCAACACACAGAGCATTCTAAACTTCTTCTTAATATCTTTATCTCTACTGTGTTTAAGTATTTTACATTTGTGAGCAATGTGTATGTCATACACACACTAAGACTTGTGCTTGAACTGAGGGATACTGAAAATCCCCATACCAAACTCTTTTTACATTTTTTTCCCACACATAACTGTGGAAGAATCCTAATGTGTCTTGATAGTTTATTTTTCCACGTATAACTATGGTAGGGGTTGCCAAACCTAGATAGTTTGAAAACTGTTGTAAATCCCAATACAGGCTGTGTATCACTATTTAAATATAACTACTTGGTGGCAGGTGATCACCAAGTAGAGAGGATTAGGTCTTGGCTTAAGACTGAACCTCTTGTTTAAATTATTGTGTTCAACTTTCAAGTACTATATTTTACATTTGTCCTCTGCCTATATTTTCAAAGATAGAAATATATTTTTACAATCACTCTAATAGTTAGTTCTGGTTAGTGTGTATATGTTCTTCTTTTTGTAAACTTGTTTCAAAATTTGAATTAGTACTCATACTAATTGAACTGAGGAGAAATCAACCTTTGAGAAACCTATTGAACAATAAATCACTTATATCTCTACTTCCTTAATTAACTGGGCCATTTTAATTTGGGGGATTTTAATCCTAAAATTTTTAACAGAAATTTTAATTGGAACTCAATTCACCCCCCTCTTGAGTATCCACTCTGACCAACATTTGGTATCAGAGGTTTCTTTATTCATACCATCAAACCATCTTTTAAATCTTTTCAATTTATTTTCAACTGTGATTTTAGTTGTATCTTAAAGATCTCAAAATTTCTGTTATATCTAAATTTCCAGTTCTTTAAACATTTAGTTTTCTATGGATAACCGATTTGAGGGTGATACTACTAACAGAACACCTTTCTTTAATGGAAATAATTATGGTTAGTGGAAATTGAAAATGAAAATGTATCTTTAAAGCTTAGGACCTGAAATTTGGGACACAATTGAAGAAAAACATGCATTACCTACTACTTCTAGGGATACAAGGTCTCAAGTAACTAAAACTATTTATAATAATAATTGTAAAGAAATGAATTCCTTAAACTGTGCTTTGGGTGATGAAGAATTTAATAGAATATCTTCCTGTAAGACTGCTTATGAAATTTGGGATACTTTGGCTGTTTCTCATGAAGGAACAACCAATGTCAAAGAAATGAGATTAAATACCTATACTATTAAATATGATAATTTTAAGATGAAGCCTGATGAATCTATCTCTAAAATGTATCTCAGGTTCAATGAGATAGTAAACACTATAAATTTTCTTGGGAAACCAGTGGACAACAAAGACCAAATCATGAGGCTGCTTAGATGCCTACCTGACAGATGGAGAGGCACTTTTTTATCAATCCTAGAATCATGTGACATTAGCAAGCTACCTGTAAAAGAGATAATTAGAAAACTAATGATGTATGAAGAAGAGATTAAGGTGAATCAAGAAATAGAAGAAGAACCAAGAAAGAAGTCAGTAGCATTCAAGATTTCTGCCTCAAAAAGCAAAGATACAGAAAGGATTCATGAACCTGTAGACAGTTATACAAGTGAAGAGCCAAATTCAGATAGTGATAAGGAGATGACACAACTTTCCAGAAGATTCAAAAGATTCTACCGAAAGAAGAAATTCACTAAGAAGTCAAACTTCAAAAGAAAGTATGATCATAAAGGACAATGGAATAAAGATAGGAAGTGGAATGAGAACACAAGTGAAATAGTATGTTATGAATGTAAATGAAAAGGTCATGTAAAGGCTGACTTCCCCAAGTTGAAATTCAAGAGAAAATATGATGAAAAGGGAAAAGGTTATAAAAAGGCTATGAAAGAAACTTGGAGTGCTTCAGAAGACAGTTTGAGTGGATCTGATGTTTTAGACTCAGAACAAAACAAACAAGCCAATCTATACTTTATGATAGAGACATCTGAGGTAATAATTAATTCCCCTGTGCAAACTTATTATTATGGGAATGAAAGTGACTCTCATAATAATGAAGATATGACTAAAGAAGAATTATTTGAATATTTAGAAATTATTGAGGACAATTTTAATGGACTCAAGGACAAATATAAGTCATTAAAAAAACAGCATGCTTTAAATGAAAATTACAAGTCAAATCTGGATATAGAAAAAGAGAAATTTTCTAAACTGCTAAAGGAAAATACAGAGTTAAAATTATCTAATGAAAAATTAAGAAAGGATATTGAGAAGTTCACTACTGGTAAGGATACCTTGACTCAGTTTCTAGAAAAAAAATATTGCTCCAAATCATACAACTAGTCTAGGATATCATCCCAGATAGAGACAAATTAGCAAAACCAAATTTGTTCCAAGAACTGGACAGTTTGCTGCTAGTTCTAGTTTTGGACCATCTTTTGAGAAACAATTTTCTAAAAGACCTAACAAAGTATTTATGTCTCAGAATGTTTTTTTTTGATTTTAGAAAACCTATAAAGTAAATATTGGTTCCCAAAGTTTTACTGTCTAACCTTTCTGGACCCAAGAAGATCTGGGTACCAAAATTTCTCCATGTTTAATCTGTTTTGTAGGGAAGTTGTTTAAAGAGTTCCTGTAAGACCCTATGGTACTTGGACTATGGATTTTCAAGACATATGATAAGAGAATATTCTTTCTTCAAGAGTCTAATCAAAGCTGATCGTGGGCATGTCACCTTTGGTGACAATACAAAAGGAAAAATCCTCGGTTTAGGCCAGATTGGTAACCCTGATACAATATTAATTTCTAAATTACTTTTTTTTGATGGATTAGAGTACAATTTACTTATCATATCTCAGTTATGTGATGATGGATTTAATTTTATGTTTTAAAATGATGCATGCAATGTTTTTAACTAAAAAAATGATTTAGTTTTCATTGTATGTACAAATGAGAATGTATATACTGTTGATCTAAATTCCTTATCCAAAAAAAATGTTTCCTGCTTAAATTCTTTTCATAATGAGTCTTGGTTGTGGCACAGAAGGTTTTTACACTACAATGTGAACTCACTTATGAAGATATATAAGAAATGATTAGTTAGAGTGTTACCTAAATTAGAATTCCAACTTGACAAAGTGTGTGATCCCGGTCAAAAGGGAAAACAACACAAAGTTTCTTTCAAACCAAAGAAAGAGGTTTCAAATTCTCTACCACTTGAGTTGGTTCACATGGATTAGTTTGGACCATCAAGAGTTTCAAGTTTAAATGGAAAGCACTATGTTTATGTTCTTGTATATGACTTTTCTAGGTATACTTGGGTATAATTTCTAGCTCAAAAAAGTGAATCTTGTTCCTACTTTGTCAAATATTTCAAGTCTGTATAAAATCTTAGTAGACTTAGAATTAAGACCTTGAGAAGTGATCATGGCTGTGAGTTTGAAAATCATGAGTTTGAGTCTTACTACTCACATAATGGCTATAGTCACAACTTTTCTTCCCCTAGGACACCTCAACAAAATGGAGTTGTAGAAAGAAGGAATAGGACCCTTCAAGAAATCACTAGAACTATTCTTAATGAGTATGAATTACCTGTTTATTTTTGGGCTGAAGATGTAAATACAACCTATTATATCATCAATAGAGTTTTAAATAGACTTGTTCTAAAGAATACCCCTTATGATCTTTGGAACAATAGGAAGCCAATGGTTAATTACTTTAGAGTTTTTGGATGCAAAGTCTTTATTCTTAATACTAAAGATAATCTTGAAAAATTTGCTCCCAAAAGTGATGAAGGAAATGTTCTTGGGTTATTATATCTCATGTAAAGCCTATAGAGTGTTCAATAAGAGGACCAAATGTGTGAAAGATTCAGTTCTTGTCAAATTCGATGAGACTGATCTACATGAGCCTAAAACCTCTCTTGAACATCTTGAGGAAGATTTGTCAATTATTAACCTTAATGATAAAGATAGTGAATCCCCTATAAAAGTATCCAGTTCTTGGAATTTTCCAGAATCTTCACCTGTTGATTCTGAACCAATAGAAAATAATGAAGAATCTAGTTAGACCCTTCCTAGAGATATTAGAACTCTCAAGAATCATCCTCTAGATGCCGTTGTAGGTGATTTAAATAGAGGAACACAAACTAGAGCTTCTCTAAGAAACCACATTGAACATTAAGCTTTTCCTTCACAACTTTAACCCAAGAATATTAATGATGATATCAATGATGAATTTTGGGTAATGACTATGAAATAAGAATTAAATCAGTTTGAAAGAAACAAAGTATGGGAATTAGGGGAAAGACCTAAGGAAACTTTGACAATAGGCACTAAATGGGTGTTTAGAAGCCATTAGGATACTACTTGCTTATGCAACTCATCTTAATTTTAAACTTTATCAAATGGATGTTAAAAGTGATTTTCTAAATTGGTATATAGTTGAGGATGTGTTTGTTGAACAACCTTATGGTTTTACCAATCCCCATTTTTCAAATCATTTTTTCAAACTTTCTAAAGCATTATATGGTTTAAAACAAGCTCCAAGAGCATGGTATGATAGGCTCAGCTCTTTTATTATTTCAAAAGGTTTTACCAAACGGATAGATGATCCTACTCATTTTATTAAAAGGATTTCTAAAGATGTTTTGATAGTACAAATTTATGTGGATGATATTATTTTTGGATCTTTTAAAAATTAGTTATGTATTTATTTTTTAAAAATGATGAAAAATGAATTTGAAATGAGTTTAATGGGAGAACTCAAATCTTTCCTCGGATTTCAGATCTTTCAAAATAAAAATGGAATTGTTTTGAATCAAAGTAAATATATTAAGGATCTTTTAAAAAGTTTTACTTTGGATGGTATTAAAGTCAGTGACACACCTATGAGTACCACTTGTAAGTTGGATGCTGATGAAGCTAGAGAACCAGTGGATCAAACCAACTAGAGAGGTATGATAGGGAGTCTACTCTATCTTACAGCTAGCAGACATGACATTATGTTTAGTGTATGTATGTGTTATCACTTTCAAGATAATCCAAAAGAGTATCATTTAAATTCTGTTAAAAGGAATTTTAAATATCTCAAACATACTCCCAACATAGGACTATTTTATCCAAAAGGACAATCATTTGATTTGTTGAGTTATTCTGATGCTGATTTTTCTAGTTTCAAGTTAGATAGAGAAAGCACCTCTAGGACATGTCACATTTTAGGCAAGTCACTAGTATCATGGTGTAGTAAGAAACAGAATTCTGTTGCATTATCTACTACCGAATTTAAGAACCAAGATCTTCTTTTGAGGTACGTTTTTCCTTTTTCTGGAGTTTTTGAGAAAAATGAATTTTCTAGAAATTTCAGAAGTACACGCCATGTACTTTCTAAGTACATTCCATGTACTCTTACCCAGAACGAAGCCGTGTGCTGGCCATGTCCAGGCCACACACACAGTGTGTAAGGATAAGGTGGAGGCCAGTTAATTCAGAGTACGAAAAATTGAAGTACACGCTATGTACTGAAGAAGTACACACCATGTACTTTCTTTTTTTTTTCATTAAATGGACTGGGGTTGCGCCTAACCCCTGAGAACGTCTTCTTCTTCAGTTTTCATCAGTCCGAGAGAGACCGTACGACCAGATCTTCGATGGGCTCCCGCCACTCCGTCCGTTCTCCGATTCGATCACGGTCAATTGCGTTGGAATCACAGCGGTGAGTTATTCCCTCTTCCTTAGACTTGTTTCTTGATTCATCCTCATTTCCAAGTTATCATGGGATGAACTTTTTTTGCGTTTTCTCAGATCTACACTGTTCTAAGAGGAATCTGTCGTTGAGGTTCATGTATATCGATCTCCTCGGATCGAGGTAGGTGGTTTGTGCCTTTCCATAGAAAGTTGATGAATATTTTGTGCAATTCCCACCAATACCCTTGAACGGGGTATTGCGTGTTTCCTGTTTTCCCTTGTTACTTTCCTGCATTGCTCGATTGATTTAGTAGAGGTTATTTCTTGTGATTAGAGTAATTTGTTTGTGCTCAGATTTCTTTGTCATGCTTGTTCTGCCTGTTTGGCGTTTTTCTAGTTGCGATGCCTAGTTGTAGGATAGTGGAACTATTGTTTTTTATTGATTTTGAGCCTTAAAATTATATCCAAGTAGTTCTTTATGTTTACTTTGACGATACACGTGCGCTGAGCATGTTTAGTTTTACTCAGGACCGTGAGAACCTAGAGTAGTAGACCAAAGGGAGAATTGATGGAAGGGCTTCTCCAGAGTGTCTTTTAATTACGATGCGAGACTATAGGGGTAATTGACGTTGAGTTCTTCCCCAGAGAGTCTATAGATCCATGACACGGGCCACAGGGGGAATTGACATTGAGTGCTTCCCCAGAGATCCTTTAGAATGATACGAGACTATAGGGGGAATTGACGGTGAGGGCTTCCCCAGAGAGTCTGCTTAATTACGTAGCTGAACCAGAGGGGTGAGACTATGTGTGCCTCCCATAGGTTTTCTAGTACCAAAGGTTGAACCATAGGGGTTAAGCCGTGAGAGCTACCGAGAGGGTTACCTGTTTTCTTCTTGTTGCTGGTTGCTTACTTGTGTACTTTACTTGTTAGAACTGTGGATTGTAGCTGCTTGTACTTTTCCGTTTACTGCTTCTGGTTTTATTACTTCCATTTATTCATTGACTGTTAGGCACAAATATTTGGATGATTGTCTACTGGGATTGTATATCACACCCTGTTTGGGCCATGATTTTGGGCCCAATCAGAATATTTTGCTGCAGGTATAGACAAGGGCAAGCACCCTTCTACTTCAGGATCTTGATTGCACCAGGATCTGGGGAGCATGGGACCGAGCCGTGGCTCACGATGCTGAGGAGATTAATTTGTTTTCTTTTTCACTTGGTTTCAGTTGTATTTCAGCACGTTGTTGTGTTTTCTATTTTCCTTAGATACTTGTACCTGCTGCATCATTTTCATCATAGTTATATATCTACATTGCTTCCTCTATTTGGTTTCTGTTGATATGCATGTTGTTTACTGCTTCCGTTGTTTATTGTTTTTTTCTTACCTTGTATACCTTACCGAATGAGGGAATAGTTCACCCACCGACTCACCAAGGACCTCGCTGCTAGTTGGCAGCCTCTGGAGTTCGGGAAAATGTGCTTGAGGTCATGTGGCGAACCGGGTACGGGGCACCAGTGGAGGGGCTCTAGACTCGGGTCGTTACAAAGTGGTATCAAAGGTGTTCTTTTCTCTTTCCTTACTGTTTGGAGACTTTAGACATGGATAGGATGGATTCGGTACTTGGTATTAAGCTGTGCCCGGGAGTAGCTGACCCGTGTACAGGGAAAATCCATACTAACTCGTTAATTGCAGTTGCTGATTCTGAGATTTTATAGTTGATCTGATTTCACCGAGAGTGATTCACATGGATTGTGCTATTACTTTTTTGATATTTCTGTTCTATTTCCATCGCAACCCGATAAGGTGAGGGTATGCCGTCTCATGCATCATATAGACACTTGTAGGAATCACATGTCATGCATTCTTGACATTCCATCTAGGGTGCATTAGCGATTGCATGCTGTTGTGATAGGCCTTGTGTAGATTATGCATGCTGTTGTGATAGTTTCTTGATAGATTCTCTGCTGTAATGTTAGAAAACATTTTGTTCTTTATTTAAAGTGAATGCCAAATTTTGGTTCTTGAGGTGGTATGGGCCCTCACGGATCGGAATTTGGCACTTTTCCCTTGTTTTTAGCGTTTCTGGAATTCTGCGCAGTTTCTGAGCTACTGCCCACAAAAACCCAGAATACATGGAGTGTACTTTTTAGATACACGCCGTGTAGTTTTCAGGCCGTGTCACTAACCGTGTGAGCAGAACACGGTGTTGTGGGAGTAACTTCGGGAACACACCGTGTACCATTGGTGCATGCCGTGTGAGTTTGGAGCCGTGTACCCGACCGTGTCACTAACAACACGGGCCAGGGAAGCTCAGGTAGAACACTTCGTGTCCATAGGGAACACGCTGCGTAGTCTTGTCCAAGTACCCGGCCATGTCACGAACAACACGGGTCGACGTTACCTTCCTTTCCACATGCTGTGTTTGTTCGGAACACGCAATGTAGTATTTCCCAGGTACCCGGCCGTGTCACGAACAACACAGGACGGTGTCGCCTTCACCTATGCACGTCATGCTTGTTCGGAGCACGCCGTGTAAGGTCCATCCGTGTGGAAGGCCATGTACTCAACAACACGGATGGGTGAAGCCTTGTCTAGTGCATGCCGTGTTTGTTTCGAACATGCCATATAGTCTCGGGTTGAGTCGGACCGTGTGGGATAGCCGTGTAAGGAGACTTGGGCATGGGAATAGTTTTGAAGTACACGCCATGTGTGGGGGTTCAACACACTGAGTAGTTTGAAGTGTACACAACTTGTAGGGTGAGAGTACACGCCCATGTCAGTGGTTTGAGAAGACACGCAGTGTAGTTTTATACACACCGTGTAGTCGTGTTTTTAAATCTTGTGTGTTTTTGTTCCCCTATTCCCATTTTGTACTCTTGTGTTCTCAGTCCTTGTTTTCCTGATCTAAGGTGTTCTTTTTATCTTTCAGATCTATGCCTCCGAGATGTCCTCCGGTCATACATCTATCGTTAGGCAGTGATCAGATGCCAGACAGGGCTGATTAGGGACTTCCTGTCGATCCCCCAGCCGAGCAAGCCTTGGCACTGGTTGTTGTACCAGTCGCGGGCGCTGATGCGTAGTTCAGGGAAGGTTTCATGAGGATGATTCAGGCCTTCCATGGAGCACCACCTCCTTCCTCGTCTATGGAAGACTTGACGTGGGTCTTTCAGCAGCAGCATCCTACCACGTTCTCGGGGGAGGGAGGACCTCAGGCTGCAGAGTCATGGCTGGAAGCCATGCTGACTATAATCGAGCATCTAGAGACACCTCCAGATAGGCGGTTCAAGATCGCTACCTACATGCTCTGAGAATCCACCAAGAGGTGGTGTGACATGATCTCATAGGCGGGTCAGCAGCAGGCTATGGCTTGGGAGGAGTTCCAGCGCTTGTTCTACGACTACTTCTACCCGGAGACCCTGTGGGCTGATCGAGCCTGGGAGTTCATGAGCTTAGAGCTGGGTACTCTATCTGTCATGGAGTATTCCTCCCATTTCACTGAGATGCAGCGTTTTACATCCCTTCGGGATGGGATTGGGGTGTTCTTGGAAAGGAAGTTTGAGGATGGACTCAGGCGGGAGATCTGCTCGCAAGTGAACATCTTCCAGCTGACTTCCATTACTTCCATCGTCAACCAAGAACTAATTGCAGAGCTCAATATGAGAGACTCTGGAGCTGTGAGTCAGGGCGGTTTTGCTTCTAGAGATAGCTTTCCTTCAGATGATAGCAAGAAGTACCGTAGGGATCCTACACGCGGTGATTCGAGGAAGCGAGACGCATCATCAGGCATCTAGGTGACATGCTACCAGTGTGGCCAGATAGGGCACATGAGGATGCAGTGCCAGAGAGACGCTATGGTGTGCTGATCTTGCAGAAAGATGGGTCACCTTCAGCGTTTCTTCCAGGTTTTCTCACCAGCAGCAGTTGATCGGGGTTCTTCCATGACTCCTCGTTCAGGAGAATCCCCACCAGTCTCTCACCAGTCAGGGAACTGGAGTTCTTCCGACCGTTTGGGCCGAGGTGGAGGTCGAGGCCATGGCGGTCAGCCACCAGTCCCTCAACACCAGCAGGGAGGTTCAGCTCAGAGTGGTCAGTCAGGGGCATAGGGCCACGGTGCAGACCAGTCTTTGGTCGTGGATCAGACTTATCATGAGAAAGATCCCAGCCCTTCTACTGTTCGAGGTACGATTTTAGTATCCTTAGTTTTATCTTCACCCCTTTTCGATACTGGTTCTACACATAGCTTTATCTCTGTTTTTTTTGTGGAGAGCCTTGGACTCTGCATCTTTTCTTCTGCCCACTCGTTGACACTAGACACACCTTTGGGAACGATGACATCTAGTGTACGCCAGTGTAGAGAGTGCTCTCTTGAGGTGGCAGGGTATCACTTCTTATGGGATCTCTATGTCCTAGAGATGACATGCTATGATGTCATTCTCGACATGGGCTGGTTTATTCTTTTCTTGGAATTCATTGACTGTTATCGTCGCAGAGTCAGTTTCATTTCACAAGAGGGTGAATCTTTCCTTCATAGAGGCAAATGGGACATTCGGGCGAGTCGGGCGGGACTCGAGCATCTTGGTCTAGGAAGAGTGATGACCTAGATTGCTAGTCTTTATCTGGATGATCAGGGGACTCCACAGTTGGAATTTCCTCTAGTGGTGGATCATTTCAGGGATGTCTTTCTAGAGGACTTTTCAGGTTTTCCTCTGGAGCATGAGGTAGACTTCTCTATTGAGCTCGTTCCAGGAGCGGCACCGGTGTCCATTCCTCCCTATAAAATGGCCACACCCAAGTTTCAGGAGCTCAAGAAGTAGTTGGAGGAGCTTCATGATAAGGGTTTCATCTGACCCAGTACTTCTCCTTGGGGTTCGCCTATCCTGTTTGCAAAGAAGGCTGACGGTACCCTTCGACTTTGTGTGGATTATCGGAAGCTGAACCAGTTGACGATCAAGAACCGATATCCGTTGCCGCGGATTGATGACCTTTTTGATCATCTTTGAGGAGCCCGGGTGTTCTCAAAGATCGACTTGAGGTCCGGTTATCATCATTTGCGCATTAGACCATCAGATATACCTTTGAAAGCCTTCAGGAGCAGGTACGGTGTTTATGAGTATACAGTCATGCCCTTCGGACTCACGAACGCACCTATAGTTTTCATGGCACTGATGAACCGAGTGTTCCATCCTTACTTGGATTCCTTTGTCGTGGTCTTCGTGGATGATATCTTGGTGTACTCTCACACTCAACACGACCATTCCACACATCTTGAGATCGTTCTGAGTACACTGAGAGAGCATCAGCTTTATGCTAAACTCTCGAAGTGCCACTTCTGGAAGGATCATATTCACTTCTTGGGTCACATAATCTTAGAGGCAGGAGTATCTGTGGACCCAAAGAAAGTGAGAGTTGTAGTTTCCTGGGAGTATCCGAAGAACATTTTGGAGTTACAGAGCTTCCTAGGACTGGCTGGATACTACAGACGCTTCATTCGAGACTTTTCTCATCTAGCAGCACCTTTGACAGGTCTGACCAAGAAGGGGGAGAAGTTCGTATGGTCATATTTTTGAGAGTTAGCCTTTCAGGAGCTGAAAGGGAGGTTGACTTCAGCACCGATACTAGTCTTTCCAGAGCCAGGCAAGAGCTACACTGTTTACTATGATGCTTCGGGTAGCAGGATGGGAGCTGTGATTATGCAGGGAGATGGAGTCGTTGCATATGGTTCTCGGTAGCTGAGGCCACATGAGAGGAACTACCCTATGCATGATCTGGAGTTGACAGCTGTTGTTCTTGCCTTGCGCTGTTGGAGACACTATCTTCTGGGAGAGCACTTTGTGGTCTTCACTTACCACAAGAGTCTCAAGTATATCTTCACTCAGCGTGATCTGAATCTGAGGCAGCGCAGGTGGGTCGAGTATCTTCAGTCTTTTGATTTCGAGCTTGCCTATACGCCAGGAAAGGGAAATGCCGTGGCAGATGCGTTGAGTAGGAGAACTCAGATTCAGGTAGTTCAGGAGGCCAATAGTGAGTGGCAGCTGATGGCTATGTTCTTTGAGATGCATCTAGAGGTGCACTACAGATGGGGACAAATTTTTTTATCTTTTGTAGCTATTACCTCCATGCTACTTGATCGGGTACAGATGAGCCAGCTATCAGACTCAGAAGGCTTAGTACTGCGGGAGAGTGTTCCAGGAGGGGAACCTCTTCCTAGATGGATAGTGGGTGAGGATGAGATCTTGCGATTCCAAGGACGCGTATGGGTGCCAGCATACATACGCGAGGAGCTGATGCTGGATTTCCATTCCATAGTTTGGGCAGTTCATCCTGGCATCACCAAGATGTATCAGGATCTTCATCGCCAGTACTGGTGGCCAGGTATGAAGAAAGATGTTGCTAGTTTTGTCATGAGATGTTCTACTTGTCTGCAAGTGAAAGCAGAGCATCAGCGACCAGCGGGGCTTTTACAGCTGTTACCCATTCTGGAGTGGAAGTGGAACGATGTTGCGATGGACTTCGTGACTGGGTTTCCGAGATCACCTCGAGGTAAAGATGATGTTTGGGTTGTCATCGACAGACTTACGAAGGTTTCTCACTTCTTTCCGATCATGGAGACCTTCAGTGTCGATGATCTGGGACGAATTTACATCAGAGAGATCGTTCTTCTGCATGGAGTTACACACTCTATTGTTTCAGACAGAGATGCAGGGTTTACCTCTCGGTTCTGGCAGGGACTTCAGAAGGCCTTGGGTACACAAGTACTTTTGAGTACAGCTTACCATCCCCAGACTGATGGCCAGTCCGAGCACACGATCCAGGTGCTTGAGAATATGCTCCAGGCTTGCATCCTTAACTTTGGCGGATCTTGGGAGAAGCATATTCCTATGGTGGAGTTCACCCACAACAACAGTTTTTAGACGACCATTCAAATGGAACCATACGAGGACTTGTACGGTAGGCCATGTCGATCACCCTTATGCTGGCTGGAGCCAGGAGAGGCAGCTTTGCTGGGACCTCGTCTTGTTCAGGAGACTTCAGAGCAGATAGAGCTGATTCGGAAGAGGATGACTACAACATAGTCTTGACCTAAGTCTTATGCTGATCAGTGGAGATGACCTCTGGATTTCGAGGTCGGTGATCAGGTTTTCTTGCGTGTTGCACTGAGTTTGGGACACAAGAGGATTCAGAGAAAGGGTAATCTTTCATCGCAGTACGTCGGACCGTTTGAGGTCTTGGAGAGAGTTGGGCTGGTCGCCTATCAGTTGAAGCTACCTCAGTGGTATCGGGACATGCACGACGTCTTCCATGTCTCTCAGCTCCGATGCTACTTTTCAGACCCATCTCACATCTTTCAGCCCGAGGAAGTCGAGCTTGAAGTGGATGTATCATTCGAGGAGCATCCTATCCAGATTGTCGATCGCAGTATGAAGGTTCTCCGCGGGTGGTCTGTTCCTCTGGTACGGGTGCTATGGAAGCATGGGCGAGTACAGGACAAGACCTGGGAGAGGGAGGCCGATGTATGATCACAATGGCCGGAGCTGTTTGGGGTTTCTTCTTCTCCGACTCGTTAGGGAAATTCGAGGATGAATTTCTTTAAGGGGGGAAGTCTGTAAGAACCCGGATCTTCTTTTCAGGTACGTTTTTCCCTTTTCTGGAGTTTTTGAGAAAAATTAATTTTCTAGAAATTTCAGAAGTACACGCTGTGTACTTTTTGAGTACACGCCGTGTACTCTTTCCCGGCTTGAAGCCGTGTGCTGGCCGTGTCCCGGCCACACACACGTTGTGTAAGGCTGAGGTGGAGGCCGATTAATTCGGAGTACAGAAAATTGAAGTACACACTGTGTACTCAAGAAGTACAAACTGTGTACTTTTTTTTCATTAAATGGACCAGGGTCGCGCCTAACCCCCAGGAACGTCTTCTTCAGTTTTCGTCCGTCCGAGAGCGACCGTATGACCAGATCTTTGATGGGCTCCCGCCTCGCCGTCCTTTCTCTGATTCAAGCACAGTCGATTGCATTGGAATCGCAACGATGAGTTCTTCCATTTACCTTAGCCTTGTTTCTTGATTCCTCCTCATTTCCAAGTTATCGTGCGATGAACGTTTTGTCCGTTTTCTTAGATCTACGTTGTTCTAAGAGGAATCTGTCGTCGAGGTTCACGTATATCGATCTCTTTGGATCGAGGTATGTGGTTTGTGCCTTTCCGTAGAAATTTTATGAATATTTTGAGAAATTTCCACCAATACCCTTGAACGGGGTATTGCATGTTTCCTGTTTTTCCCTTGTTACTTGCCTACTTTGATTGATTTCTTTAGTAGATGTTATTGCTTGTGATTAGAGTAATTTGTTTTTTCTCAGATTGCTTTGCCATTCTTGTTCCTCCTGTTTGGAATTTTTCCAGTTGCTATGCCTAGTTGTAGGATAGTGGAACTGTAGTTTTTTTTATTGCTGTTGAGCCGTAGAATGATATCCATGTATTTTTTGAGGTTTACTTGGACGATATACGCGTGCTGAGCATGTTTAGTTTTACTCAGGACTGTGAGAACCTAGAGTAGTAGACCAAAGTGAGAATTGACAGAAGGGCTTCTCCAGAGTGTCTTTTAATTACGATGGGAGACTATAGGGGGGAATGACGTTGAGTGCTTCCCCAGAGAGTCTGTAGATCCACGACGTCGGCCACAAGGGGGAATTGATGTTGAGTGCTTCCCCAGAGAGCCTTTAGCACGATACGAGATTATAGGGGGAATTGACGGTGAGTGGTTCCCCATAGAGTCTTCTTAATTACATAGCTGAACCAGAGGGGTGAGACTATGTGTGCCTCCCATAGGGTTTCTAGTACCAAAGGTTGAACCATAGGGGTTAGGCTGTGAGAGCTACCCAGAGGGTTACATGTTTTCTTCTTTTTGCTGGTTGCTTGTGTACTTTACTTGTTAGAACTGTGGATTATAGCTGCTTGTGCTTTTCTGTTTACTACTTCTTGTTTTATTAGTGCCATGTATTCATTTACTGTTAGGCACAAATCTTTGGGTGATTGTCTACTGGGATTGTATCTCACACCCTGTTTGAGCCATGCTTTTGGACTCAAGCAGACTATGTTTCTACAGGTATAGACAAGGGCAAGCACCCTTATACTTCAGGATCTTGATTGCACCGGGAGCTGGGGAGCATGGGATCGAGCCGTGGATCACGATGATGAGGAGATTACTTTGTTTTCTTTTGCACTTGGTTTCAGTTGTATTTCAGCATGTTTTTGTGTTTGCTGTTTTCCTTAGATACTTGTAACTACTGCATCATTTTCATCATAGTTATATATCTACATTGCTTCTGGTGTTTGGTTTCTATTGATATGCATGTTGTTTACTGCTTCTGCTGTTTATTGTTGTTTTCTTACCTTGTATACCTTAATGAATGAGGGAATAGTTTCCCCACTGACTCACCAAGTCCCTCGCTTCTAGTCGGCAACCTCTGGCATTTGGGGAAACACACTTGAGTTCATGTGGCGAACCGGGTACGGGGCACCAGTGGAGGGGCTCCGGACTCGGGTCATTACACTGAAGCTGAAAACATAGCTACTGGTAGTTATTGTGCTCAAATTCTATGAATGAAACACACTTTACTAGACTATGGATATCAATTCAAACATGTCTCTATAAAGTGTGACAATAAAAGTGCTATTAACATTTCCAAAAATCCATTATCTCATGCTAGGACAAAGAATATTGATGTGAGACATCACCTTTTGAGGGATCATTATCAAAAGGATGATATCACTCTTTAATTCATTGGCACTGAACATCAATTGGATGATATATTCACAAAGACTTTGAATTCCGAGAGGTTAAATTACATCAAACATGAGTTAGGTATGATTAAATTTAGTATAGGAAACCTCACAGTTGGACCTCACTATTGGACATCACCGTTGGACCACACCGTTGGACCTCACCGTAGCACCTCACTGGTGTACCTCACTGTTAAGAACCCCACTGTTGGATACCTCACTGTTTGATTTTTACTGTTTATTTTATGTGGGAATCCGAACCGTTTTATTCTTATTTATTATTTCTGTTTTATTTTTTTATTTTTTCCCATAAATGATTATACTAAAGGCTAAGAACATATCTCAATCCACTTTCTTCCTCAATCTCGAACCTTGCTCTTGAAATCCCTAAACCCTAACTCTCCATTTGAACTCTCGAACCTTCTTCAATATCTATGGCTAGAACCAAGCACCCCCCAACTGTCAATGAGGATGCGCCAAGGCTAAAGAGGACTCGAGCCGAGTCCAATGGAACCAGTAGTACCTCGACGGGACCTGTAAACCCGCATTTGAAAAAGAAAGAAATCGTGGCTGAGAAGAAGCTGAGTGAAGAATGGCTGCTGTCGAGCAAGTAATTAGTGCTGGAAGCACTGGAAGCCCAAGGATGGACCAAATGATTTTCCAATAATAATGGATAGTACTATCCGAATCTTGTGAAGGAATTCTGTTAATACCTAAAGTTCAAATAGGAAGATGATGTGCATAGGCTGGTATCTAATGTTAATGGAAACGAAGTTAGTTTTTCGTCTGCTGAGTGGGCTGGATGCTTGAGTGTTCCTCATGAAGGGATTTATGAATACTATTCTGGAGTGGCTCCTCCAGACAGTAAAATTTCTAGGTATGAAATAGCTCTGGAAGAGCTGAAAGGAAATGGAAAATCAAAGAAGATCATTACAGCTGAGATGAATGGAGAAGACATGCTATTGTTTATGTTCATTCAGCATGTGATTAGTCCCAGGAGAAAGGATTTTGCAGTGTTGAAGTATCAGGACATATTCATGATGTACTTTATGAAGCATGGGGAGAGGATCAACCTATGTAGGTTACTGATGGCACAATTGGAGGATATGACTAAGGAAAGTTCAAAGTCCAAGGCCCTATTCCATGCTAAGATAATCTTAGAAATGCTAAAGGTAAAGGGTGTGGTTGGAAATAAAGAAGAGATGATAGTGTCTAAGAACAGTGTTTGTATCTCAAAGGATATTTGAAAATTCATGAAAATTAGCTGGAATCCCTGGAAGAAGGCATGGGTGAATGATGAAGGAAAAGTGTATGAAAAGTTTGACCCTACTACTCACCAATCTAGGCCAAAAGACAAGAGAGATCCAGGCCTGAAGCCTGATGAGACAGAACTAGCTTATTCAGATGAAGAGGAGGAAGTTGAAAGAGTTATGGAACCTGAAGGAGAGAACACCCCCATTAACGATGGGAGGGATCCTGATTTACCTGACCATTCTATCAGGATAGTAACTTTTAGAGAAACTATCCCTCCAAAATAACTACCAAGAAGAGAGACTGTTCTAAGGGACAGTGATACTAAGACCAGTGAATAAGAAGAAGTATCTCAAAATATTGTCAGAGACACCTCTAAAGAGGATGCAGCTACTGAGTCAGACCATTCTGCTCATAAGAAAAAGGGGGATGGTGATAAAGATGAAGGAAAGTAGGCTGCTGTTACTGAAGCTGATGATGAGAATAGTGAAGGATATGAGATCAGTCTGAGTCCTATGATAGATAATACAGACAGAACAGTGTCTGACCAAAGAGTAGGAGTGGCATCTACTTCCATTGAAATAGAAGTCTTTGATAACTCAACTGAGGCTGTGACTCACCCCACTGGTGAACAAATAGAGCAGACAGAGGTTGAATCTGTTGAGGAGGTTGTGGAATTACCTTGAGAAGAACTAGTAGAGAAGAATACTAAGGAGAGAGTTCCAAGTGAGGGGGGGCATTTTGGTTCTGTATCTATTCTTCATGACATTGAAGAATGGTTAGAAGACCCTAGATATCTGATACTTGGGCTGGATTATGATGATTCTGATTGTATAGGTCAAGCAAAAGACACCCTGTACCTGCTGTTTTAGAACCTACTACAGGGCCTCCAATGGTTCCCATTCATGAGATCCTTGTCACTAAGGATGATCTAAGGAAAGTAAAAACTGATATACACCAAATGTTTGATAACAGGGCCTCTGAAATGGAAAAGGCAATGGGATTAATTCAAGAGATGGCTGCCTCTGAGATGGCTAAAGTTCAGTATTCTATTCAAGCCAGCTTCTACCAAGCAGTATCTCAATTCCAGAATCAACTCAAGGATGTGTCTCAGTCTATGGAACTTCTAACATAGTCAGTGGTGAGCCTGACTGCTCAAACGGCTTCTAGGGGCCAATCAGACAAAGACATTCACTATATCTGAAGTGTGGTGCAACAGATGGTTGCAATGTTTGAAAGTTTTAAGGAATCCATAAAAGCTCATGTGAATGGCCATGATGAATATGTGAAGAAGATAATCAGTGGGTTGACCAAGTATTTTAAGGAAACTGTTGGTTTCTCTATAAAATCTTTGACTGCCTCTGCCTCTACTTCAACCTCCACTGCACCACCTATGGACTTTTCAGCTTTCAGGGTAGTGGTCAGTGAAGAGTTATCAATGATTTCTGGTGTTAGTGCACCTGACCCTGAATCTGTGAATCAGATTATCTCCACTACCAAAGTAGTTTAGAAGGTAGTTAGTGACATCATGAGAGAGGCTGCCCAGGACCAAAAGAGTATAAAGGAACAGATTAATTTCTATTATAAAAGGATTTACTCCAAGCATCAGATGAATGCTCATTTCAAGCTTCTGTTGGAAAACCTCAAGATTCCACTAGTCACTAGAGCCTTCAAGGAACAAGTCACTCAGCTGGGCCAGTTGACTCTAGCCTTAGAGAAGTTTATGGAGAAAAAGAATGATTTTATATCGGCTATGGAAAGAGGAGGAAACATTATTATGGACTTCAGAAACCTTCTTCTACCCTTTCTCCATGTGGACTGTACCCCTGTCATAATCCCTCCTGCCTTACCTGCATCTCAACTCTGTAGTTTTTCCAGGATGTATCCTACTGAGTCCATCAGATGCCTTACTCCACTGATACCTCAGAGAGCTACCAATTACAGACACACATGAGCTTCTGTTGCTACCCCTCCAGTCATTCCTGCAGCAATTCCTAAACCTGCTGATCCACTAGCTCATCCTCTATCTTCTTCTTCCAAAGGGAAAGAACACTTGCCTACAGATGATGTGGATTGAGTTTGTTTATGTCTTTCTATAGGGACTGTGTCTTTTTTTGGGGTCATGTAATGTACTTTCATTAATACAAGTCCTCTTTATTATCTCTATTTGTGTTTCTTTTTTCTAATCACAAAGGGGGAGAAATGGTACAAATGCTGTGATTTTATTACTCTCTAGTGGACCTTTTCTGATTTTACACTCTTATTAATATCTGATACTTGATAAATTACAGCTGAACTAATGTTCCTTTTTTATATTTGTTTAATAACTTCATTATATGCTTATCTGTGATACCTATAATTAACACATACTGGCATAATTTGTGATTATCAAAAAGGGGGAGATTGTTTGACTCACCTGTTTTGATAATCCCAAATCATGTTTGAATACTGATCATGATATATTAAGTCATTTTCTAATCCTTTTTAATTTTTATTTATATTATTTATCCTGAACAATCTATATTTTTTAGTCTCATGACTTTGTTGCATTAGCTTATGGTTTACATTTCTCTAAGTATAAGTTCACTGTTAAAGGCTATTAGTAAGAGCCTTCTGTTCCAAGTCACCGTTACAGCTCACTGTTGCTAAAAGGTCACCATTGAAGATCTATAGTCATTGTAGGAAGCTACCGGTACAAGGTCACTATCACAAGTCTATTGTTGCTTTTCTTATCAAAGCTTACAAATAAAGAGTCACTATTACAAGGTCACTTCTGTGAAAAGGCTTCTATTAGAAGTCCACTGTCAGACTCTTTATCAAGTATTCTATTAAGAGCTTCATAGTTCAAGTCTACCATTGTACATGTCTACCGTTAGTAGAAGGCTACCGCTAGACAACTCCTACCATCGATGTAGTCCACTGTTGTTCAAATTCTACTGTTAGTAGAAGTATGCTGATAGACAAACTCCAACATTTATGAAGTCAACTTTTGAGTCAGTCTACCATTGGAAAGGTCACTGTTGAAGTAGTTTGGTGTTACAGAGCTACCGTTAGAATCTTACTGATTGAAGTCTACTGCTGATCAAGCTTACTGACTGAAGAGCCTACCGATGAAGTCCACAGTTGAAGAGCCTACCGTTGAAGTCTACCGTGTGACATGCATCTACTACCAGCCTAATGATAACCTATTATTTACTTTATCAATTTTATTTATACTATCATAACAGTCATGTATGTATAATTTAATGCACCTAAAATTATTTAATGATATTTGTAGGCATATCAGGAGTCAGTATGAGGAACGAGGAAGGCCACACGTGGATGAATCATTTCTTTTGTCAGCCCCTACTAAGTCAAATAAGAAAAAGATGAGATGGAAAAGTGTATATATATATGAGTAGACACATACATCAATATATTGAATATATTTAATATACACACATAATAAAGACACATATAGTACCCAAAATACAAAAGAACAAGAGCACTCAAGCACTCATTCTGAAGATCCCAGAGCTTCATAAAGATCTATTGGAATAACATTTTCAAAACTGTGGTGGTGTGCTGCAAAGAGATTATGACCCAAGAAGCTGATCATATCTACTTCTGGAAGTCAAAACCTGGAAGTTGTGACACTCTATTTTAGAGGCAACTTGCTTAGAAGGACCAAAACTTAATTTCGTTCATTTCAAGGAGTCCAGAGCTGGTATGCCAACACACAGAGCATTCTAAACATCTTCCTAATGTCTTTAGCTCTACTATGTTTAAATATTTTACATTTTTGAGCAGTGTATATGTCATACCCACACTAACTCTTGTGCTTGAACTGAGGGATACCGAAAATCCCCATACCAAACTCTCATTACATTTGTTTCCCACGCATAACTGTGGAAGAAGCCTAGTGTGGCTTGATAGTTCATTTTCCGACGTATAACTATGGTATAGGTTGCTAAACATGGATAGTTTTAAAACTATTGTAAATCCAGATACAAGATGTGTATCACTCTTTAAATATAAATACTTGGTGGAAGGTGATCACTAAGTGGAGAGGATTAGGTCTTAGCTTAATACTAAACCTCTTGTTTAAATTATTGTGTTCAACTTTAAAGTACTCTGTTTTACATTTATCTGATGCTTATATTTTCAAATATAGAAATATGTTTTTACAATCACTCTGATAGTTAGTTCTGGTTAGTGTGTATATGTGGTTATTTTAGTAAACTTGTTTGAAAAGTTTAATTAGTACTCATACTGATTCAAATGAGGAGTAATAAACCTTTTAGAAACCTGTTAAAAAATAAATCACCTATATCTCTACTGCCTTAATTAACTGGGCCATTTTAATTTGGGGTATTTTAATCCTAAAAGTTTTTAACAGAAATTTTAATTAGAACTCAATTCACCCCCCTCTTGAGTATCTTCTCTGACCAACAATTTTCATTCTCTTCATCTTTATACTTCATTGCATTCTATTCTCATGATAAATATAGTGGATGCTGATAGGTTTGTACAGTGGATCCAATGACTACACAAAAGAGTTCAAATGAAAATCCATGGTTGATCTAGTGAGCTTGAAAATGAGAGTTATGAAAAAACACATGATCACTACAGTGACTGTGTTCGTAGGAGTTTTAATGAAAAAAAAATAGTTGATCCAATGGTCATGGTTGAGTTATTCTATGAGAATAAAGTTGAATTTATATAAGGGTTACAACATAAATGTTTCAAGTAACATGAACCACACACCCAATCATACTCTAAATCTTAAGCTGTGATATTTATGGAGTAAATAAATATGATGTTTGAAAAATAAATGATCATGGAAATAGTTTTTAAAAAGGCCAAAAATTTTGGAGTTTTTTTAGTGTTATAGAGTCAGGGTTTTCATAAATCATTTTTTTGGAAGGATGTTGATATCTTTAGATTTTTCAAACAGAGTGTTGAATTCCAAAAAAAGATGAAGAATCATAAGAGAAAATGGAAATTTGTTTTGACTCGAAGGCTAAGAACCCTAGAGTTCTCTTGAAGTAATAAAATGAAAATTTTATATTTTTAATTATAGAAGAATATATGAAAAGTAATATGGATAGAATTTTGATGTATCTTGGTTCTATTATTATTGGGAATTCATATTTTTAAATATAAAAATATTTTCATGGTGTAATATTGATGTGATGAATAAACCCATGAAGTGTGGAGATATAATTGAGGTGACCTTGACCCATGTCTGGAAGACATTATTAATTCCCAATTGGTAGGAATTTCATATTCCTAAATATGGAAATTTTAATTTTATATTTTTATGCATCCATAACAAGAACAATAAATATAATGAATAAGATAAGATATGTACCGTATTAAAATATTAAAATAAGGGGGGTTATCGAGCTTTTCACAATATAGAATTTACCTACATAAGGAGAGCGTGTGGATTTTTTCTATATAGATCCATTTAGATACAATCTAAAAATTAATATAATGAAGATGAGTCTTACTATTATGATAGTAAATAAGAATCCATTTATATATCCAAGACATTGAGGGAAAGAAGAGAAGTTGTTACATTAAGTAAAGTAAAGTCATTATAGTGTTATTCTGGAAAGAGAAATCAATTCTAGAATTATTATAGATAGATGATTACATAAAATCTCTTGAGGATCTTTCCAAATGAGAAGTTTCCATGAAAACATACGGATATAATATTCTTGAGGTGATATTCACATCAAGTATGTGATATAGAAAGTGGAGTTAAATGGGAATCAATCTCCACTTAGTCAAATTTTCAATGATAGGTGATACTATTATATGGAATGTGTGACAACATGTTTTCTCCTTATGAAGTAGTGGGCATAAGAGAGAAGTGTGAGAGAAGTGATCCTAGGGTTATAGTGAATCTACCCTAAAACATTGTAAGGGAAGTTATCCCAAGAAAGGGTGGGCAATCTGAGAACCAATACATAGTGATATTAGTTTTGTGGGTGCACTCATACATATTACAATTCCCTACCAAGATTACAATGAACCATAATAATTTTGAGTGGACACATGGCCTCAAGAAGGCCTTCCGATATGCTAAAAAATATAAACTAGTAGTTAGGGCCTAGGGTGGGAATGTGGGGATACTGTTCCCTTATATGAAAGTAAAAAATCAAATAAAAATAACTAAACATGATGAAAAATTATAATAGAAAAAAATTGAAATTGAAGATGTAAATATTTCATTCTATGAAAAAAGAAATGAATTAGCCAAAAATAAAGAAACCTAGGAATTAAATAATACATCTTCCTAGTCTCCTGATAACACATGATATTACCTGCCCAATCAAGAAATAATGACCCTTGTACTCATCCCATTCCATACTTCAAAAAAAGTGAGAGCTACTGAGGTACCCTAGTGTAATGGCATCCTGAGTAGGGTGTGTATTTAAAACATAGTAGGGCACCACTAACATATCCTCATACATATCTAGTAAAAAAATTGTATGTGTATGTGAAATACTCAACTCAATAATTATAATAATAATATTTATCTGTTGGAATTAAATTAACTAACTAATGTTGTACCTAGGGTCTGATTACTACCCTGGTCTGACAATACCTGATTCGACCAACATCGACGATCTATCTAGGAAAGATATGTCACCATAGGGGGATACAAGTCTTAACCATAGGATAATCCATAAATTCCTCCAATAAAATAAATGTATAATTATAATTATTAGTTGGACATCCTATAAGTACGGTATCGAGTGGGATCCTAGACATCCTAGGCATACCACTAAATCCATGAGTAACCAGCGGAACTGAGGCGACTTCTAAACATTATTTATTCCAGTATAATGTCATATTCATAGGTCCTAGTCCATAGGAAACCTATACATTATAAATTTGAATTAGTTTCTAAGAAGACGACTCTTAAGAAATATATAAGTAATACTCTCTAGACCCAAGATGATAACTCTATTTCCATCAATCATCATCTCTAAAACCTATTCCAAGACATATCTAGGCAATGAAATCTTGGTGAATCTATAATATACAAGGGATTATCCTAGATATAAATTGAAGTGATCATTATCAATCATGTGTATGTCAAAAACATCCAACATGAAGGGGAAATACAACCACTCTATAACCTGTGGAATCATCAGGATCTTAGCATACTAGGCATCCTTGGTGATATCATAAATAATATAGTTTTTTGATATACCCTCAAAACCCCCACTATTTCCTATTTCAAGGAGGAAGAGAAGATGTGTATTCCATATTAAAATCCATTGGAGAAAAGGGTAAAATCCATATTTTTTATGGCCCACAAATTTTGGTCGCCTGATTTTGAAACCTGTGTGCTAATCTTACATCCAACTCTATCCAAGGACAAGTACCCCACATGGTCATGGAGCATGATAACACATACCATGTGGTAACTTTGAAAAATACCTATGAAACTCTATCGAAACTCAAATAGTTTAATTGGGCTTGGCCCAAAATTTCTCAAATCGTAGGCCTATGTATTCAGGGCCATAAGGTTGGGGGTAAATGGTTAGCACTAATCTTGCACCAACCATATTACCTAGGATAGATTTTTAAAAATAAAAATCCAAAACCTGAACACCCATAATCCTCCTAATACCTAGAAACCCTTAAAAAATGTCATTCTATCTCCAATTGGGTCTTTTTGGGGTTCCAAACCTCAAAATTCCATTCTAAATGTCCGATAAAAAATCGACCCATCCATCAATTCAAAATTAAAATTCCTTATAAAATCTTCAACTCATATGGCCATAATATCATACAACCTCCCCACCTTAATACTTTTCATACACAAGAATCCTCAGTGGTCCTCAAGATGAACATATCAAACTACCTCAGTCATGAATTCCCTCTTAAATGGACGTGTTCCTCCTCAAATTCCAAATGCACTTATAGAACACCACTTTTAACATATGGTTTTTAAATCATCAAAAAATGATACAAAACTAATAATCACCACCAAGACATTGAGATGAACCCCAAACATGATTTTATATCTTGATACAGAGCCACATCATTATCTCATTCATCAACCAGCCTATGGTGCTCCCCACTATAGGAGCTAACACAAGTAGTCCAATACTGAGACAAGTCTTTCCCACCACTAGAATATATTATAGAAACACTAATAAAACATTCTAACAATGTTCTCAACATGGTTTCCAACACTTGAACTTGTTCAAACATGATAAATCAATCCCAATTTCTTAATTCTAAATTCCATATTATAATAGATGTGCTTCTATACTCCCTTTACAATGTGAATGTCATAATTTCCTTGAAAGGACCTGACCAAAACTTGAAATACCCTTATTGTGACCCAAAAAATTCCCCTAATGTAGTCATCAAATTACTTCATATAATTACTTCCAAGATGAATTTTTAACCACCTCTATCCCCCCTTCCATGAAAACACTTGGCTCCAGCCACTAATGCATTAACAAAACCGGATCATGATGCTAATATCCCTAGAGGCATCCTGTGATCATCTAAGAACACTCACTAAAGCCAATACCTTAATTCTGGTGAAATTTTCTTCCCAAAAAATCTAGTTTATATTTCTTTCCTAATGCTATAACACATACACCAATGGACCACCAACATGATCACACATGGATCACCTTAAAAATATCCCAAGCCCGATGCTCATGATCAGACTCCACCCAATACCATATAAGAGGTATACCTAGAATTCACTGAGAAATCTAGTAGTACATGATTCCATTTACACAATGACATAAATATTCCAAAATTTCTATGCAATGATCGATACTACTTCCATGAAACTTCTCTTATGAGGATCACATACTCATAATTGACATCCCACTCCTATTTTTAAGGGAATACTTGTCATCATGATACCAATACAAGTTCATGATCACCATGTTCTATGACTCATATATTACTAGAAATAACCATTATCACTATCAAAACCCTCTCATTCCCACAAAACAACCCGCAACACCTATTTTTCACCCATTCTATACCCAAGAGATCATTATCCATGGAGGACATCAAATTTTCTTGCCACTAAAGGTTAAAATTTTCAAATAACTCCTTGAGCGACACATGACAGATCCAACATATGGTAACCTCTCTGAACAAACCATTCTCATCCTCTACAAACCCCTGATACAATATCTCCCTAATAATGCATGCCAATGTCTAGCTTCAGGTTGACTGGACCACTATACTTGATCCTTTTTTGATGTCCCATCTACCACAGTGGGACATTTCTAGCTCCATGAAAACCCTAGTCCGCTTCTTATAACCATCTCATTTACTACCATCAGAACTTATCCCACACCCAACTGCTCACCAAATCCAACACCTTACCCATGCTCTTGTGTAATCTAGCACACAAAACCAGGTTGACCATGCTCCCTGGCACATCAATCTCCACACACAATGAGATCCTTGGAAATCTATCTTCAAAATCAAGAACCTTACCCATTCCACGATTCATCTAATGAATACCATCTCCTGACATCATTCCAGAACTATAGGTGCACATCCTTGTCCCAAGGCTTGTCAAAATATTCCAAACTCTTAGAAACTACCTAGTGCCATTCCAATCATGAGGATCCACCTGTTCTCTAACCATGTTTCCAATGACACGCCCACTAGTTTATAGGGACAAACACTCAAAAATGCCTACCCATTGATGCTAGTCTCTATATGAAAGCATGCTAGGTACTTCCTCAGAAACAAAAGGGACAATATTACCTATTCTATAAACCCCATTCACCACCCATTCATTGGTCTCATACACAAAATCATGTACTTATGATTCAATATAATGGAAACTACCAACCTTGTACAACCTATAATGATCTATAAATCTATCAATGTAATTTATCTTCTTATAATTGTATCATATTTAGTAATATAGTATAAAGACCATGCAGTACATGATGATACCAATATTTTTTTATTATATTAATTTGAACGTTATATTTAGAGAATAAAAATGGCCATAATAATTGAAAGTATTATATTGTGACAAAAAATAGAAAACAAGATAAATAAATTAAAAAATTTGGATTTTCTCAATCCACCAGAACAACTGTACTCACGAAAAATATTACAGAAATAAAGAAGAATATTATTAATCCAATATGTATTCTTGAAATAAAAATATGTATAAACTTGTGATAAAATTGAAGTGAATGTTTAATGAAAAAAATGATTTATTTATATAATTGTGGGATCCCATATGATCATTACAATTATGATCTTTGGAATATAAATTCGACTATTGGAATAGTAACCTGACCATTAGAATAACAATATGCTCTTAAGGAAAAGTATCATGATCGTTAGAATAGTAAATTGAACTAATAAAATGTAAAATAATATTTATGTATCTTATAATATAAAAATATTTCATATTTATATCATGATACAAGTAAATAATTTTTTTAAAAATAATAAATTAATTGTTTGTATTTTTTAAAACATAAACTGTTTTAAAAAAACTTTTTTAATATTTATAATGACTTAGAAGAATTTTTTTTTCAGAAAATGAATTTATAAAATTATACTAGGTTTTATTATAATTATTACATAATATTATGAGACCAAAATTATTTTTGAAAGGGATAGAAAATAAATCAAAATATTAAAATTGATGTTTTTCAAATAAATAAAGATTTTATTTAAAAATCAATTTTCAAATATTTATAAAATTATTTTCATAATTTTTTATAAAAAATTTTGAAATCTAAATGTTGAAAAATGGTTAGTTTTAGTATTTGTTTTTTTTAAAATAGTTTAATTCTTTTTTAATAGATAAATATGATAAAATACTATGTCTAACATTATAAGCTAAATACATGAATCCTTGAGTCATGGATGATGTAAGGACCCATTAGTTCAAAATCACATGGATAATTTACTATATATAGTTAAAATAATTAAAATTATTAGTAGTATTGATCCAAAATTATAAACTAATGAATATAATATTCAAAAACACATCTCTCCTCACCTTATAAATACCACCCCTCACAACCCCTTATCCTGAAATTTTCTAAGCCTTATATCTTTCCAAAAATTTTCAGAATTACCTTACCAATACTCTACCTCATTACTTAGTGCTATTTTTTTCATCCAAATATGATTTCAATAACTTTTTGAGATAGCCTAAGAATAGGTGACCAAAGAAAGAGGAAAAAGTATTTACTAAAATCTTTAATTTTATTCTTCTTATACCACCTCATATAATCCCCATCCACATAATCATAGTAACAGGAGTATCTTAAATATATTTATATATTATTATTAGGGTGTAATATTAATATTTAACCGCACTTAATTATTTTCTAAAATGTAAGCATTGTTTACAGTATGGTTGGTTCACTTCCTCCATGAACAACACACTTCATCTTCCTCCACCACCTTTAAGGATACCCATAAAATTATTATTATTGTTGAATAATATTATAATAAGTATATTATAACTTATTTCATGTTATATAATAAATATATATCCATAATATTAATTTAAATGAATCTAGTTCATGATGATCGATAAGACTACCTAAATGAACTAACCACACAACGTTAAAGTTTTTGATCGATGATTTTTTCTTATATTGGAGCACACATGGATACTTTAGAAAAATTAAATTTATATACGTTCATTAAAAATATTTCATCTCACTTATATATTGTTAGTCCTATTTGAAAATAAAGTCAATAATTATCAACAATTGATCTAACCTTGTAACCATGAAATGAATGCTCTGAGAGCATCAAATATAAACATTATATCTCATCGAAATTGTTATAAATGAACATAATAAAATTATAATAAATAAATTATATATTTTTTTTTGAATTGAGTAAAATATTTATGAAATTTCATTATCTATGAAATTATGTAAAACCATAGAACGATTATGGAACATAAGTTAAGGGATATCTTCGAACCAATTATTTTTTGAGTTATGATCTTTATCTATGAAACTAACTTTCTATATCCCAATTATGTTATTAATTGATTATAAATTATTTATATATTCCTCTTAAATATATACATATCTTATTATCCCTTTCTTTTATAGGTAAATACATTCCATTAGTTCTTTTCTCAAATAAAACATATTACATTCAATAAGAATTTTTTTATGTTTGTGTCTTAAGATTACTTTCCTTTTATGGAAAGCAAAAGAATATAAATGTTATGATGGGTGAAACCAGATAGAAATCCAATAAATTGGGTAATTTTTTTGTCTTATGATACATTATGTATTGGATTAGGGAGTAAAATTAATCTATTATGGGACTCTATCCACTTTTTTATGTTTTCATGGTAGTTAGCGTTAACTTATATTTATGTCATGTTATATGTTCCTTCCACATTTATATGTTTCCATGATTATATTATGACATGTTAATTATGATATGATTCCATGTGATTACTCATGATCCCTCTCTTTTATGATATCATTTTATGTCATTTGACTCACATGTTATGATTCATTATCATCTATGTTCCCTTACTCTACTTTTTAGATCACCCCTTTATTTGGGTATTTCTCTTGGTTATCCTATAAAGTTTTAGAATATAAATGAGATGTAGGAGTTTATTATGGAGAATAAAATAAATACATCAATTTTTAGTTTCCTTTGATGTATTAAATCCTAATATTTAAAAGACACTAGGATTTTTGATCCTTTGATTTTATTTAATTGATAAAACTATTAAAATACATGTAATAATATGTGTAAAAGGATTATGACACTATATTCAGTATCAAAGTATGGTCCAGTTATTATTGGGGATTAATAATAAAATAATTTTGTGATAACCCTATGGATAAGTTTATTTATTGGAAAATATCATAGAATTTTGGTGAAATATAGAGAGAGTGGTTTCTAAGAAATTACATTCCTATTTGGATACTATAAGTGGATATAGATTTGGAATATTTATAATTAGGGGTAATATCCATAAAAAGGGTTCATTGGGAATTTACTTGATCATCACTTGGTGTGTGATAAAAAATCCTTTCTGTACACCTATTTTGAAACTCTAATGGGATATTCTTTGGAAAATTAATAAATTCCTTACTAACCATTATGAAGGAATTAGATAGATTGTTAGGTTAGAAAACTTAACATGGAAATCACCATATATAACCTTGATTGAAACATAGATACTAATAAGTTAGGATATAATTTTTATTTATAAGTTATTCTTTCTCTGTTCATAGTTTCCTTTTTATACGTTTATTAGTTAATGTATTCTCATCCCTTTTCCAATTCATTTTAGTTAATGATGGGAAATTTTTGGAATCAGGCTAACAAAAAATGTGATGAGAAATGTGATGATTTCCCCAATGTTATGTCAAAACTTATGGGACTGGGATCTCAGGACATCAGTGTAGTATTGGGTCAGCTGACTCATTTTTTAAAGAATAATATAAATCGGGTATAACACCCTTCTTCTCCTAAGAAGGACTAAGTTGTGTTTAATCCATTTATGTGATAGAGGCATCCAAACATTACTAGGTATTTTGATCCCCTCATCATGTAATAATGGATTGAATATATTGAGAATATATTCTCTATCTAATAATTCTTAGAATAGGAGAAATACATGATGGATGTATGTCACCCAGAAAGGGAATCCAAACAGCGGTGGGAAATTATCAAGAACTTGAATTACAAATAGGATATAAATTACATGGAATGGGAAGGATTCAAGAAAAATATTTTTCAATAATTATTTTCCCCAAACCCTCCATCTTAAAATGGAGAGGTAGTTCCTTAGGATGAAGTAAAAGGAAGGTGATTCTGTTGGATCATATGAGGAAAACTTCATAAGGATTTCATGATATGCCTTAGAATTTTTAATGAACACTAAAAGTAAGTTGTAACAATTATTTAGTCTATTAAATCTAATTCTATGAAAATACTTAGTGATTTGAGACTTTGAGAGCTATGAGGAGAGAATAATTTGTTCCCTTAAAGTTGATATGGATATCAGTGAGATCAATGGTCTCATGTAAATAGAGATCAGAAGTGTAAGATGGGTTTTAATTCAAGGATATCAATAGATACATCCCACAGAGGAAAGAAAACCTAAAATCCCATGTGTCAAATGTTTGTTGTGAAGAATCTGAGAATCTATCTACATAGAACTAGGGGATGTTTCAAATGTGAAAACAGGGGTATGAGGATAGTCAATATTGAAGGGAAATGAAGAATCCGACAAATGGAAAAGAATAAAAGAGGGTTCCGATCAATATTCAACCTATGATAGATTATTTAAACTATTAGTAATGCATATATTTTTCAATCTGATTCCCTAATCCAAGTTTTTTCTGATACAATCAACACAAACAACCAAAAAAGCCTAAAGATAAAGGAAGGGAACATGATATCCCTAATGCTAAGGTGGATACTAAAAATGATGTATTGATAGGTATTCAAGTTATTCATTAAAAAATAGTGAATATTATTTTTGATTTTGGTTATATGAATTCTTTTGTATCTTGCATGTTTAGTAGAATGATTCAAACACCTTCGCAAAATAAGGGGTGATATATTTGTGATAATAAAAAATAGAAAAATTAGTGCATTATAAGTATATAATTCCTCCTAAATATATAACATACCAACCCATATTCCACTAAACCAGTGCTCTGAACTAGTTATCTATTAGGCCTTAGGCACTCCTCATATGAAAGAGGTTTTTGACTAGAAACAAAGGTCTAAAGGTGGTATAGTTGAGAGAATATACCCTCATGTCAGAGTAACACAACAAAAATAAACATATTTAATCCATAATATTAATAAATATAGTATGGAAGTAGTAAATAAACTGAAATAGAATATGATAGAATAATAAATGAAATTTTATAATATCTAGTATAGGTATTTCATATATATAACATTGGTTAGCCACTAGGAAGACCATAAATTTATAAGTACATAAATAAACTAAAATAAAAGTATAATGCTCTACTACTAACTCCAATCTAAACTACATACATGATCTCTAATACATCGGGGAGATACACTATCCTAATCATAAGAATCTACAAGAGTATCCCTCCATGATCATGTAACTCTAGGACCCAAACCTATCCACTGTGCAATCAATTCTAAACTTGAAAAGAATAAATAAGGTATAAAATAACCCCGAGGTTCAAATAAATGAGTGATAAATAATATAAATAGGCCACTTAAATGATGAACATATAAATTCAATGTTATAATAGAATGCTCATGAAATATTCTTAGCCTAGATGAGACATGATAGGAAAGTTAAATGAAACATAAATAAAAATAAAACCATAGTATATCCCCGGTTCTATGATCCCAGTAAACTAGGAAGGGTTCCATCATGTATATATACATTTATATGTGTGCATATGTATTTCCATATATATATATACATAAATATGTTTATACTTGTGTAAGGTGATAAATAACATAAATAAATAGAAGTTGATACTTGGGATTGTAATCCTGATCACCTGGACATCCTGTGAGGAGAGAATTGAGCTGGATGTCATTTCACTCACACTGTGTATCATTAAGTAGATCCCTAGTTTTGTAATATCAATCCACAATACTTCCATTAGACAACATAGCAAATTTATCTGAATAAGTAACATCACCATAAGTGGATACATGTTCTAACCCTGAGTTCACCTATACTTGCCTACAATCACTTTAATAAATGATTCCATATACCTATGGACAGTCTTGTAAATATGGTACAGATCTGGAGTTCATTTTCACTCTCTATGTGAATCCAGTCCAATGTATGATCCCTAGGTCTCTATCCATAGGTGGTCATGACATTTTGAATTGGATAATCCTTAAGGGTCTAACCATTATGCGATGTATTAGGAGAGCTCACCAGTGAGACATCATGACCACCCCTAGATTTCTCTAGTCAGGGAGAGTTTAATCATCCCCATCACTTGGGATAATGTAATTATCCATGAGTATATATCAATGGTGTAGAATTTCATGTCCAACACCATGATCAAGTAATTGATCAGGGAGGTTGTAATCATCCTCTTTGCTCAAGAGATCATAATCATCCACAAGTATCATAAATAGGGATGCCAAGCCCATGTATCATAATCACAGAGACACCATACCAAAATTGATGATATATTAATTATCCTCATTAATCCACAAGTCAAGGAGAGTGAAATTATCCTCATTATACAATAAATCTAGGAGAGAAGAATCATCCTCAACAACATCAACATGGGTGTGAAGAACATCCAAACATATACAAATCAAAATATGGATCCCAAGAAGCACATTTTGGTATCAAAGAAAAATAAAATAAAGGTATCAGAATCCAAATCATGAGAAATACATATGGGCATCCCAATAAATAAAGTCACATCACATCAGACTCACTAACCACAAACTAGGAAGCACATTTTTCTATCATTTCTGTATCATCGATAAACAAATGAAAGTAGGTATATGGATCCCACAAGGGATTATCTAAATAATCATTTATGCAAATAAATCCTATAGTTAATCTTCAATATAATGATAAGAGAGAGGTATCCTACAAGGGTTCCTCTAGGTTAAAACATAAATAGGGGAATCCTATAGGGGGTCCTCAGAAACAACCAACCTCATATTCACTTGGTCCATAAGGGAACATCTCTCAAGGGATACATCCTTAAGGGTAAATATACAAATTTGTTTTTCAAGATAGAAATATCATTAACCATCTTATTTCAAAGGATTTTCACTCTCACGAGATAGCTGCATTCGATTACTTAAGGAAGATCCTCTCTATTTAAGAAAGATCATGAAATGCCTCATAGGATTCCTCAAACAACCTTAAGGGTTTCAGCGTCACAATATACATGGAAATATACTAAAAATAGACTAATAATGTTTCCAATTTTTACTCAAGGGCCTAAATATAGAAAAAAAACAACAAAAGGGCAGCAAAGAAGTTGTACAAGGAATGTATACATAATGCACAACATGTACCTATAAGTCCTCACCTGGCATGTACTCCAGCTGGGCTTGGCATGTAAAATCCATAGTACACAATGTGTTGATCATATAGACAACATGTAACTTACATGGGTACCTTCAAATGTACCTCGCATGGCCATTCGATGTACTTTTTTTGGCTGTGAATCTATACAGAACATGAAACCAACATGAGGTCTGGCCATGCACACTAGATGACCATGTTCCCCTACATGTACTTTTTGGTTGAGTACTCAGATACATGGATAAACCCCATTAAATGAAGTATATACCCTATACACAGTGATTAATTATAAATGGATCAACTTCCCTAAATAAAAATAACACATGACATGTGTTTCTAAACTACACACCATGTGATCTGGATTTCTGAATGGGAAACCCCTCAAATTTCCTAAAACCTCTAATTTACCATCAAAAGCTATAGATAAACCCAAAAGGTGTCCTAAGAAATCATAATAAGGCATTAAAACCTAAATATTTAAAATATATGGGGATATATGGGAAAAAAATTTAAACAAACTACCCTTGGGCAGAATCTGCTAAAGCATCACCTGCTTTAACAATCCATGACTGTTGCACAATGATCTAGCTCCTCCCGAGCTTTGTAATGGAACCTATATTCCTCCCTCTATATATATATATATATATATATATATATATATATTTCTATCTCGATCGAGTGATGGAGAAACCCCTGGGGCATGTGAGATAAGACCATGTAGAAAGAAAATAAAATAGTAAAAAGAAAAGAAAGAAAAAGAAAAGAAAAGAAAAGAAAAGAAAAAGGGGTCCAAGCCCATCCCCAATGCTCTACCTGAGTTTATGACTTTTCTAGTTAAAAATCACCATTCCAAAATCTAGAGTGAAGATGAATTCTCAATCCAATTCTCCATTCAAAATATCTCACTGAACGAACTCATACAGATAAATAAATAAATAAATAAATATTTATTAAATATTTATTATTTCCATAAAAATTCGAATGTTTCATAATTCAACCAAACTCCTATACTAGGGTAAATACTAAATTTTGGGATCAAATATCCATAAAAATTATTTTATATCATCTTATGGTGGAATATTACCATTTTACACCTTATAAGCATTCGAAAGAAAAAAATTCAAATTTCTGCTCAAATTTCCATTCTGAAAAAACACAGGTTGTTATAACCTCCCCAATATAAAACTTATTGTCCCCAAGAATCCTTGGTGTTAAATCTAGAATTCATTATCTCCTCCTAATTATCTGCACTACAATTCTATCCTGACTATCTGATGACTAGTCTTATAATACTCACAAGTGTCTCTACATAAGAGGTGTTCAACTATGACAGATCTGGTACTCCCCACTATAGGAATACCCTTATCATCATGTCAAAAAACAACATCAATCCAAAAGACCCATTGGAAACACAAAATTTCAACTAAAAACAAGGGTCACTACCCTCAAACAGCCAACAATGCACTCCCCACAATAAGTCTTTCCATAACACTCCTCGAGTGAAACCTCAAAAGGTTCCATCATCAAATGAAGAATAGAATTGAAAAGGAAATAAGATAAGCATAGTTCTAATTATATCTATGTATACTCAAGATAATGTCAATTTATATCATGCCTGTCTCTAGATAGGAGTAAATTAAGATTCTATAGAAAGGTGTGTACCACCCACTTTTTTCTACTCTAATATGAAAAAATGATAACTTTCCTTTAACTGACACCTGACATAACATATCCCAACAATACGTATCCAGGTCCAAACATGGGTCAACCATCTTATGGTCCCCGATTCATTTCCAATGTCTCCTCTACTGCAAAGTGAATTCATAATTTATCAAAACTCCTAGAAAACCATGACCATAAAAAGTCTTTGAAAACATTGGTCTCTAAACACATAAGAACACTCACTGATTTATGATTTAATCAGAATCATGTGTAAAAAATGTGTGACATTATCACCCGAATCATAATCCAACAATTCATACATTATAAGGCTATATTGACTGTGCTGCATAGAACATTAGTCCAAAAAATATAAAAACACCCTTGGAAATCCTCTTCAAAATCAGGCACCTTACATGTGCCACAATTTTTTTCCATGAGCACTCATCACCCAGAATCATTCTAGTCATGAGAATATACCTATTCTCAAACTACATTAGAAACAAGGGATACACTAGATGACATGGATAGAAAATCAAATTGTCTTTCTTGTCTAAGAAATTCTTGATACTAAAGCACACAAGGTTCTTATAAAAATAAAATGGCATCGACATGCCCACATCAAAAAAAACCAATTTCTAACCATGCATTGGTCTTAGACGAGTGTATAAAAAATCCCACTTTCTAAAAAGGAATCCAAAAACATGGGCCAAAATCTTACTCAGGTTTCCCTTAATCAAACTGAATGTCAACCTATAAGGTTTTGATTTAAAACTAAGGGCCTCTAGGTATCCCACCTAGCCCTACCAATCAAGTTAAAAAATTGGGTCACTGGGTCTAACCACCCATCCCAAAAGATCAAACCTCTCTAAGGGTGGTAAAGATAACAATGACCTATGTGGGTCAATGTGGTCAACACCAACCTATAAGGGGTTGATCCTTTTTGAGAATCATTATGATACCAATATATAAGAGATACTGAACAAACAATCATTGGGAATCTAAATATTATAATACCCCCTTGATTTACCATTCACTAGAAACTTCATAGTACCTATCATTATCATACTTATAAACCCAACTATATAAACATAATTAAGGTTTGTTAAGTAGAATTTCATTTCACGATATGCATGATAATACTTTATAGGTTGTTACCGACACTTTAAATAATCAGATCTTAGAAAAAATCCTAAAAGGATTATAATTTTTTATTATCATATTCCTTTTATACATACTTGGGCTAATGAACTTACTGTTCATTAGGATTGAGTTATCAGCCTCACCATCAAACATCTCTCTGTATAGGGGTTAGAAATAATCTCAATAGGACACCCCATAGATGAACCTATAAATTTGATGTCATAAGTGCCTTCTCATGCCATATTATAATCCTATTCGTGACACAAATGGGAAGATAAATCAAACAAAAATAACCTGAAACCATAGTCTATCTCTGGTTCTAGGATTCCGGTCAACTGGGAAAGGTTCCATCATGTATATATACATTTATATGTGTATATAAATATATTACATTAAATATATATACAAAAATAAATATGTATATACATGAATAAGGTGATAAATAACATAAATCAATAGTAGTCGATCCATGGGTCTGTAACCCCGATCACTTGGATATCCTACGAGAAGGGCATTAAGATGGATGTCATACCACTCACTTCATTTATATCTAAGTTTATATTTGGATATATAGTCACAACCAACAATATCTGATTCATCTAGTTCTAGATATGTCTCTATGAAAGCCACATCACCATATGGGGATACATTTCATAGCACTGCGTTCACCCGTACTTACATCCAATCACCATAATGAAGGGTATCATATACTGACAGACACTATTATAAATATGGCACATAGTTTTATTTCATTCCACACTCAACATATGAATCAAGTCCACTTTTTGAGACCTAGGTCTTAGTCTGTATGCGATTATGAAATTGTGGCTCAGATAATCCCTAAGGGTATGACCCTTAGGTGATGTATAAGGAGATGTCAATGGTGAGGCTTCATGACCACCAATTAAGGTCTTTAATCAAGGAGAGTATAATCATCCCAACCACATAGGTGAGTGTAATCATCTATGATTATATATCAATAATAAGGAATACCATGTCGAACACTACAATCAAGTAATCAATCAGGGAGAAAGAAATCATCCGCATCACTGAGGAGAGCATACTCATCCTTGAGTATCATCAATAGGGAAACCATGACCATGTATCATACTCATAGGGAATACAATCCTGAATTAAGGATAGAATAATCATCCTCATATAACCACAATTCAAGAATATAAAAATAATCCTAATTATACAATAAAGTGTGGAGAGATAAATCATCCTCAACACCATCAGTAGGGATGTGAAGAATATACAAAAAATATATGATTCAAAAGCCAGATCCAATGAAGCATGTATGGGTATAAAAAAAGAATAAAATAAAGGTATTAGATTATATATCCAAGGAAATAAATTTTATAATCACAATAAATTATGTCTCATCACATTAGGATCATCTGCCAAAAACCGAGAAGAACTTCTGGCTATCATCACATCATCTGCAGTAAACAAGTGAAAGAAGGTAGGGGGATAATGCAAGGGATTCCCTATGTAAACATATAAGAGAAGGAATCCAATAGAAAAAAATCATTATAATGATATTATAGAGTAATACTAAAAGTTATCCTCTAGGTTGAAACATAAGAAGATTCATCCTACACTGGATCCTTAGAAACAACTAATATCAAAGCCTTCTGGGCCATAAGGGAACATATCTCAAGTGAGACATCCTCAAGGGGAAATATTCAAAAATATTTGTCTAGAGATATAACTCATGGACCATATCATATAAAAGGAGTCTCACTCCCATGAGATAGATGATTTTAATAACCAGATTAAGAACCTCTCTATTTATGAAAAACCCTAAAACACATCCTAGGATTCCTCAAACCACCCTAAGGGATAAACTATAAAAATCCATGCAGAATGATACTAAAAATGGAAAAATCATGTTTCCAATTATCACTCCTTGGAATAAAGATATGAAAAATTGTAAATGTGTATAAAATGAGAAATACACAACATTTATACAATGTACACTATGTATACCAACAAATCCCCACCTTGTATGTACTCCAGCTGGGCTTGGCTTATAAAATCCCAATTAAAAAGTGTGTTGACCATGAAATTTTTTTTCTCCTTGCATAGGGAACCTTCCTATGTACCTTTAATATAATTTCAATGTACATTTAATGTCCATATACTTCTACATAGTGTTAAAACCACACGAGTGGTCGTGTACTATAAATGGCCATGCGCCCCTATACGGGCTATCTGTATGGGTACTTGGAAACATGGATAAAACCTAGTACATGAAATTTAAACCCCATAAATGGTGTCTAATTATAAAAGACCATATTCCTTAAACATTATGAAAACATGGTGTGTGTTTCAAAACTACACACTATGTGATTGGGATTTTCTAATGGGAAGCCCCTCAAATCGCATAAAGCCCCTGTTTTCTCCTAAAAACCTATAGATTAGTCCACAATGGATCCTTTGAAGTTATAAGAAGTCATTAAAACATTAAAATAGAAAATATACAGGGATCTATGGAAAAAACATAAAAACTAACTACCTTTGGGTGGAATCTCTAAAATCTTTTCTTATTTTCATGATCCACAGCTACCGCATGATGATCTGAATCCTCCCGAGGTCCATAACGACACCTCTATTTCTCCCTATACATGTATCTATAACCCTCTAAATTTTCCTATCTCATTTGTGAAAAGGATAATCTCCAAATTAATTCTCTATATGTGAGGAGAAAAAAAAGAAAATTGGAAAAATAAAAGGAAGGAAAAGGAAATAAAATAAAATGGGGGCCCTAGCCGGGTCTCGGTGCTCGACCTGAGTTTATAACTGTCATAGGAAAAAATATCCATTTTGGAATCAATGGAAGATAAATAATCTCAATATTTCACTCATTTAAAAAGATCAATCTGAAAAAATGTGTGAAAATAATTTATTATTTAATTAGTTAAATATTAAATAATAATTATTTCCATAAAAATTTGAGAATTTTTAAATTCCACCAAAACACCTGTCGTAGGATAAAAAAAAACTATTTCAGGACCAATGGAGTGGCCATAAAAATTATCCATGATCATGTGATAGGGTAAAATTACCATTTTATCCATTACATACATAAAAAAGGGAACAATTAAATTTCTCCACAAATTTCCAGTTTAAAAAAATATAGACCATTACATGATTGATGTTTATGGAATGAAACTTCCAAAATATATTGTATTACTTAACTAAGTGTATTTTGATTCTATTTTATTCATATATTTAATGTCCTTATATAATTTAGACATAAACTATCAAGAAAGAGAGATTACTCTTCATATCCTGAGCCATCATATGTTTATGTATAAGTGTATGGAGAATGATGAATCTACTATGGAATGTTCATATCAAGTGTGTATATTATTTACTTATCATAAATAATATATAACACAAATTATTGATACAATGGAGTTATTCATGCTGGGAGACATGCCCATTTTGTGGGATTATACCGATTTATTCCCTAAAGAGTCACATATTCTTCCTCTTGAATGATAGGTTTAGTTATATATTAAATTTGTACCCAAATATTTTTTTATATCCATGAATCCCTATATAATAGCCATCATTGAGTTAGAAGAACAAAATAATTAGTTACAAGAGAATATAGAAAAGTGATTTATATGCCCAAGTGCTTGACCATGGGGCACACTGGTCCTCTTTGTCAATAAGAAGGATGGTTCAATAAACCTTTATATTATTTATCATCAGCTTAAAAAGATAATGATAAATAAAATTTATCCCCTAAAATAGATAAATTATTTGATAAATAAAATACATGGGGAATAATATTTATTTACGGTGGAACTTTAGTCAGGATATCACCAATTAATGGTGAAGAAGGAAGATATTTTCATGTTTGTCTTTCAAATGAGGTATGAAAACAATGAGTTCATATTGATTACCTTTAGACTCAATAAGTTTCCAAAATAATTATGAACTTAATGAATATAGTCTTCATATATCACCTCAAAAAATCTATGGTAGTCTTTATAGATGATATTCTTATCTACTCCAAAAGTAAGCTGGATTGTGAGGATCATTTTAATATGATGAAAAACACTTTGTGAAAGGATGAACTATATATAAATTACATTAAATGTGAGTAATATATGGAGGATGTATCATTATTGGGGCAGGTTATCACCAAAAAATGGATATATATATATATATAAAACGTTATAAGATAAATAAAATTAAGGAGTGGCTCAGACTAATATCTTTAATGGATATCTATAATTTACATAATCTATATGGGTATTACTGATGATTTTTTTTGAACTTATCATGACTTTAAAATAAAATAAATAAGATGAATTAAAGGGTAGTAAAGTTATTTTATACTAATGAATATGGAAATATATTTAAGGAATTGAAAAATATTCTTATCACTATAGTAATCCTCAAACTTACCTTAAGTGGGGAACTTTTTTGTGGTCTATAATGATGCTTCAAGGAATGGATTAGGTCGTGTACTGATAAAAAATAAAAAATTGATAGCATATGACTCAAGGAAGTTGAAATTTCATGAGATAAACTATTAAAATCATGATATGGAGTTGGATATAGTGATATTTGAATTGAAAGTATAGTGTAATTATTTATGTTGGGATAATCATGAATTATATATGTATCATAAGATAATAAAATATATATTCACATAGAGGGGGATTAATATGTACTAGTAAAGATGGTTAGATATGATCAAGGACCATTACTGATCAATCCACCCTCATCCTCGAAATTAATATAAAGTGTAAAATGATTTAAGTAAAAAGAATCTAGAAAATGTATCAATGATGAGAATTGGGAAGGATCCAATCTTATCAGACTGGTAAAGGATGTACATGTGAATTATAAAGGAAGAAACATTGTCATTCCTTTTTCAAATGATTTCTCAACCATCCCTTTAGAAGAAGATAAAGAATTTCTAGAGAAAATACGTGTAAATTCAGATGAAGGTGGAATATATAAGAAAAGTAAAATTGTTAGAGTTCAAAATTGATTGAGTATTCATAAGATTTGGATCACGACTATGTGTACCATCAAATCCTATGATAAAAAAGAAGCTGTTGAATGATTCAAATATATCGACCTTCCCCATAAACCTAGGGTGCAGAAATATGTATCAAGATATCCAAGATAATCACTTTTGGGTAAATATGAAGAAGTAGATCATAGAATATACATCCAAATGAATTATATGTCAGTAGGTGAAGGATAAAAGAAAAAGGCCCAAGGGGATGATCCAACCATTACACATACCTACATGGAAATGGGATAACATAACAATAGAATTTGTTACCAGTCTTATGAAGAAATTAAGAGGAAATAATTCTCTATGTATTGTGGTGGATAGGATTATAATTACTTCTCAATTTATTGTAATTTGTGAGTATTTCTCACTCGATCAACTTGGAAGGATACACATTAGTGAAGTAGTGAGGATGCATAGAACACCACTATCAATTATATTATGTTTATATTTCCCTCTAATTTATAGAAAAATATCCAACATTATCTTAGAAACAACTTGAAATTTATTATGTATTATCAGCCATAAAGTCATGGCCAATCTGAGTGAAGTATCTAGACCCTTGAGGAAAATTTGAGATCACGCTCGATGGACTTCAAAGCAGGATGGGATCAAAATATTCCTTTGGAATATTTTTTATAAATTAATTTTTTCCTCTCAAGAATATAAATAGATCCATATAAAGTCTTTAATTAGAAGAGATGTAGAACACCTGCATTCTGGGATGAAGTTGGCGAACACAAGCTACTGAGGCCTAAAATGGTCATGGAAATTGTAGAAAAGGTTAAAACTGTTGAGAAACACATTGGGGCTGCTCAAATTAGATGTGATAGTTATCCTAAAAATCATATTAGATACCTGAAGTTTTAGGTTAGAGATAAATTGTTCCATCACATATCTCAATGGAATAGATTCTTGCAATTTGGGAAGAAGTAAAAGCTAAGCCCCAAGTACATCATCCCCTTTGATATTCTTGACTGCATCAGAGCTATGAACTATCGACTATAACTCCCACCACCTTTTTATAATCTACATGAAATATTTTAAATCTCCCTCTTGAGGAATTATATACCATATTGCTAACATGTAATGAATTTATAGGTGGTAAAACTAAAAAATGATCTCTCATACGGGGAAAAGTCAGTAAGGATCTTCGACTGAAGAGAAAATGTTTTATGCAATAAGAAAACTCACCAAGTCAAGGAATAATGGAAAACCAATATATGTGGTGAGGAGTTGTGGTAACTATAGGAATCAATGAATTATAAATACCCTCATTTATTTTCATAATAGTATGTAAAATAAATTTTGAGGTCAAAATTTCATAGGGGGTATTTAATTACCTATAAATTTATCAATGAAATTTACCTTCTTATTATAGTGTCATATTTATTAATGTAGTATAAATCACATTTACCATATGATAAAAGTAAAAAAAATTGTTATGTAAATTTTAACATTTAATTTTGAGAATAAAAATGTCCTTAAGAATTGAAAGTCTTAAAATGTGAAAAGATATAAAACAAGATAACTAAAATATGAAATTTAAGATCTTCTCAGTAGAATATTGTTACCTTATTTAAAGTATTCCTTGACCCTTTTTTTGATATCCTTTTGATTGGGTATTCTATTTGGGTGTATTAGGTGAAATTTGGATAAATTTGGATGCCTTTTGGGATGTGTGTAGTTGGAACATGATTATGAAAAACCATACAGTTTGGACCATTAAAGCATGCATTCTATTGGAAGATATTATAAGGGAGCCCACATGTTTTCCAAACCATGAGAAACCCTTCCAAATATTGCACCACTTGGAAAGTGTGGAATTCACAGTTAAATATTCTTAGTTTAACCATGTGTCCAAACCATATACCCCAAATAGAAGGCTAGTAGGGGCATATGATAATGGTTTATAGTTAGTCTAACTATTCTTCCCTCCCAAGGAAACCATGTGTGTGGTTTTTAATTTCTCATAAATTAATTTTAAAAATAAAAAACCCATGGTTTAATATTATAATTACCTCCGTTAGACACTAAATCAAACCCTCAGTTCTTGGAGATTCTCAACAATCGATTTTGGCTCCTCCAAACCCCTCCTTTAGTGAGTCAAAGTTCCGATTGAAGATATGATCCCTCTATGATAAGTGGATATCCTCTTATGTTTTTTCTTCCAATATTTCTTCTTTGATACATTGAGAGTGTTAGATAATCATGTTTATGGTAGATATAAACTCTATTATTCTGTATATAATCCTTGTATTGATAGATATTGAATCTAGATTTGATATATAGATTTTCATTCCCATTGATCATCACTAGTGTTCATGTTGCTGATGTTGATTGTTTGATTCTGTGATTTAATTGTAGGTAGTTCCATTTGAGTTTTGACATGAAATTAAAACCTTTATTTTCATTATTTTTTTGAAATATATTTCAATTGATTTATAAAACCATGATTTGGAATTATTTGATTATGAAATTCAAAATGTCATGGATTTTCAGAAAACCCCTAATCCCATTGGCACTGGAATTGTGCAATGAATTTTTAGAATAATGAGTTGATATTTTAGAAAATGAATTTATGATGGAATTGATGAAATTATTTTTTATTTATTTTGAAAAAATGGATTAAATTGAAATGATGAAAACCAATAATTGATTTTGGATTGAAAATGTAAGAGATGATGAAAACCCCATTTTTGGTTTTGAAATTGAATTGGCATATAGAGAATAAAAATAGGGAAATTGAATTGTAAATGATGATTTGATTTGAAATGATATTATTTTCTCATTACTTATATATTGATTGAGAACATGAAATCCTAGGTAGTAAGTAGGTTATTTGGGACAATAATTCCAAGATCTTGATACCCTAGCAATGGATTAACATTGAAAACTATAACAAAAACTCTAGTTCAAAATGATCACTACTGAGAGGATGTTGGTGAGTCATATTAATCCTAAGCCCAAGGGATGTGTTCACACATGATTAGTCATGATCATTGATTTAAGAAATGTGGGGATCCTATAATCATAAACTAACATACTTTTGGGAAGATGACCATGGTGCTTGTTGTTTATGATATGATTATATATTCAATTGATCATAGTACTATTTTACTCATGCCAAATGATTTATATAAATTATTTTACATAAAATATTTATTTCAGACAAGTTTAAACTATTGAGAAGGTGATGTATTTTATTTTAAATATGAAAATGATAAGTCACGCCAAGCCCTATTTTGTTTAAATTGAAATAATTATTGATTTACCATTATGGAATCTATTATAGAACACATAGTGAGACCCCAAATAGTCTTTATAGATCACACCCTACCTATGTATTTATACATTTGTAATTTTTTTTATTCTAGGTCTGAGAAAAGGAATTGCACCACTTAGGGGTGGTGGATGTTGTTGATCCCTGGGATCATAGAGAGATGATGGTGACTGGTGCAGATTAGGGCCACTTGTTGCAATGGTTTTTGAGACTTTTGTTGGTTTATTTATGGTTGTTTGGTTATATTTTTTATTAATTTTATTATCTATCCACCTATGTATTATTCTATGTGTTTCACTTATGGTACTTTATTCTTTAAGAGTGTTGATATCTTGAATTGTATCTTGTTCATATTCTTCTATTTTGTGGTTAAATAACTCCTTATTTATTCTTTCATGATGCCATCTACTAGTCACCAACCCGTGGGGATTGAGAATACACTTTGGGTATAACGACCCATACATTAAATACGTTGTTATTACTTCAAAATTGAAGTACACTTATTACAACATATAACAAAACCATGAAAGGACCATATGGGTATAGTGTCTTTAGAAACTGGTAAACATAAACAACTAGTTCATAAAGAATCCATGTCACGACCCGTCCTCGGGGCCCGTGCCGTGACTACCCCAAGCCCGCCTTCCATAGGCCAGGGGCTGGCGACTAGCACCAAGGCATAAAATCCCAGTAAACAGGGAAGGCATTGCCTTTATAAGTAACAACCACACAGAGTCAGCAAGCGGAAAGTAAAGTGCAGAAAAGTAAAGGGGGCCGGAAATACAAGCCCAACTGTAAAGTACAACTGAAAAGTAAAGTACAGCAAATGAAGAAAAGATGGCGGCCTCGTGTCGTCCACTGGCAATCCCACCTGAAGGGTGGGTACAGATAGCCTCCAGGCCCCTCGGGTCCCACGTCCGCTCCGAGCACGTCCCGCCCAGTGGTCCACCTCCAGGTACCGTCCTGCTCCACGCCCCAACCGTGATCAGCGCTGTCCGTCGTCTGCAACCAACACAACAAGGTGCGGGCATAGCCCGTGCAGGGGTGAGTACAAGCTACTCAGTAAGGACCCCGAGACCCCCGAAGGTCTCCCGAAATCCACAAAGGATATAGCACAAAAGAAAGATGCAATCACGAAGTAACATCTGACTCGACTTAGGTATATGCCCATACATATACCTAAGTCCCCAATTCTAGCTCTGCTCACGAGCTCAAGAACAACTCAATCCACAAAGGAAAGCAAGACTCAAATCCACAAGGAGAGTAAACAGTAAATCCACATAGGATAGTTCAACACAATCCACAAAGGAGAGTAAACAGTAAAATCCACATAGGATAGTTCAACACAATCCACAAAGGAGAGTAACATACGATTCAGCTCAACCAGGTATACTTTTTCAGATGACGTCAAAGATGATCACTGATCCATCTCAGTCGTCGGACCCACGAAGGATCGATAGGTACTAACCCCCGCAAAAGACCCACGTAGGATCGGGCTCACACAGAACCTGTAGGCAGTGGCTCACACAGAACCGGTAGTAAGGACCCACATAGGATCGGGCTCACACAGAACCTGTAGCACTGATCCACGTAGGATCGCTGAGTGCAGTAGTCGACGCAGTCCACTGAGGATCTCTGCACAGTCGTCGCCGCAGTCCACGAAGGATCTCTGCTCTGCCGTCGTCGCAGTCCACAGAGGATCTCTGCTCTGCCGTCGTCGCAGTCCACGGAGGATCTCTGCTCTGCCGTCGTCGCAGTCCACGGAGGATTTCTGCTCTGTCGTCGAAGTCACAGCCAGCGCTAGGGTTCTCGCACATAGCGAGCTCGTTTAGGAGGGTCTGCTCCACGAGCCGAGAGGCTGATACATCAACTGACACGTAGTCCGAAGTTGATGTATCCAAAAGTTCCGTATCGACAACAGGATCTCAACGCAACAGACGGCGCGTCAATCGGACGCCCGGTCTGAGAGTTATTGGCATTTTCGCCCCAGGGGCCCGGTTGGTTTTTAGGCCAAAACCAACCCGACCGTACTCCTCCTGTGTCCGATCCTCGGGCGGAGTATGCCAAAAGTTCCGTCTCACTTAGAGGAAACTACCACAGCTGACGGTACGTCGATCGGACGTCCGTAGCTCAAGTTATGAGCGTTTCCGCTCCGAGGGCCCGGTTGGTTTCGTGTACGAACCAACCCGGCCAAACCCAAAGTCTTCCGAAACCTTGAGTATAATATACCGAAACGACCGTCTCGATCCAAGGATCGCGTAGCCGCAGACGGTTCGTCAATCGGAGGTCCCAGGCCCAAGATATGGGCGAAAGACCAAAGAGGGCCCGAAACGGGGGTTCTGGGCCCGGGGCGACCCGGCCCGAACCCCCCCTGGGTCGGCCGAACCGGGTCGGCCCGACCCGGCCTGGGCGCGGCCCGGCCGACCGGACCGGCCGGCTCGGCTTCGGCCGAGCGGCCGAGTGAGCCGCCGCGGGTCAAACCCGCGGCTTTGGAGAAACGCGGCCCGCGCGGGCCGCGTGCTAGGTGGCCGGACCGCGGACGCGGTCCGGCGGTTCGCCGCCGCCACGGCTCGGCCGCGGCGGACTCCTCCGGCGGCGCGCCGACGACCCGCGCCGCCGCCACCTTCCTCGGGCCGCCGGAGTTGCTCCGGTGGCCCGTTTTGCCTCCCGTCTGCGCCGATGCTCCTCCCGGGGGCCGACCTTCACTGCGGGATCAACAGATCGCCCCTGCCGCGCGGTTCGTCGTCGTCCGCCCAATCCGCACAAAAAAAAGGGAAGATCGGCGAAGGGTTGCCGGATCTTGTTTGTTAGATCCGCACCCTCCGCGTTAGTCATGAACCACGGGAGGAAAAATCAACAACAATTTTAAATAAATTAAAATTGTCGGAGATCATTTCTTTACTTTAAAAGAATAGACACGGGGAAAGCAAAATATTTCAAATCAACCCTTACCTTGTCGTCGTCGTCGGACGAGAGGTCGTCGCGGAATCGCTCGTCGCGGAAGAAGGGGGATCGTTGCGTCGTCGCGGTATCCGGCGTTGCGTCGCCAATCTCCGGATCAAGAACAAACGGATTTAATTAATTAAATCCGTTGCCATGAAATTTTAAAAAAAAGAATTTAAACGATCCGATTCTCACCTTAGTTGCCGAACGAGGATCGGCCGCGGAAGAAGAGGCGTCGCCGAAGAACGTCGTGGGTAAAGCTCGTCGACGTCGCAGATCTCGGCGTGCGTCGTCAAATTCCGGTCGCCGGCGTTCTTCGCGTTCTTCGCGTTCTTCGCGTTCTTCGCGTTCTTCGCGTTCTTCGCGTTCTTCGCGGGGAGATGAAGAAACAAGATTCTCTCAAATCCTTTCAAAGGATTTTTAGGTTGGTCTTATTTTATAAACATGCCAACACACGAAACCGGTTAAGAAACGATCCATCAATTCGAAAGAAACGACCCATTTAATTCACGAAAGAAACAGCCCATTTAATTCACGAAATAAACCGCCCAATTAAATGGTCTGTTAAGAATTAGAGAAAACGCGTCGGTTGACTTTTCAGTTACTTTGACGGGTTTTCGCGGGTGCGTTACTTAGCGAAAGAAACGGCGGGGCTCGTGCGGGCCCCACCTCACAAATATCCTACCAAGGGGGTAGGATATTTCTGGATAGCATCCTATCCAGTTCAACTCAGTTCAAGCCGCCTTTAAGTGACTTCAAGTGGCTTCCAAGCAGCTTAAGTGAAATAAAATAAAGTTGTCGCACAAACTTTATTTTATTCTGACTTAAAGCCGCAAAATTTAAAAACCACGTCTGAGCAAACGCAACTCCGGAAGAGGCGTTTCTAAGCAAATACCGGCGCTGCGATTTCATCGGTGCCCTCAGAATTCGATTCCGGGCACCGGTTCAAAAGATAGAAAAACCCGCTCGTCCGTTCACTGAACGTACCCGAGCCAAACTTTGGAAATTGATTCCGGGCACACCGGGCCTCGGAATCAGGTGCCGTCTGAAGCTGCGCTCTTGCAAAAGTCCAAAGAAAATTAAGAAAAAAATTTCCTTGAAATTTGAGGGTCTTTACATTACTCCCACCTCAGGGCTTTACGTCCCCGTAAAGATACATCAAAAACTAGGGGAACAAATGGGGGTACTGAGCACGCATCTGAGCCTCCCGCTCCCAAGTGCTCTCCTGGAGGTTCCCGTGCTGCCATCTGACGCGCACAAGAGGAATCGACCGCCCACGTAGGACCTGCTCCTGTCGATCCTCGATCTCCACTGGGACCTCCGCAAAAGTCGCCCCATCGTCCACGTCCAGCTCCCCAAAGTCGATGATGTGCGTCGGGTCGTGCACGTATCTCCTCAGCTGAGACACGTGGAAGACGTCGTGCACCCGGTGCAACTGAGGTGGTAGAGCCAGGCGATAAGCCACCTCTCCTATCCTGTTGAGGACCTGGAAAGGCCCGATGAAGCGTGGAGACAACTTGCCGCCTCGGCCAAATCTCCGTAAACCACGTCGAGGTGAGACACGCAAAAAGACGTGGTCGCCATCCTCGAACTCCAGTGGCCTCCGCCTCCTGTCAGCATATGACTTCTGCCGGCTCTGAGCTGTCCTCATTCTCTCCTGGATGATCTGGACCTTCTCTGTCGTGGCTCGGACCATCTCTGGTCCCACGAGTGCTGACTCCCCAGGGTCTGTCCAGCACAAGGGTGATCTGCAGGATCTGCCGTACAACGCCTCGTATGGTTCCATCCCGATGGTGGAGTGGTAGCTGTTGTTGTACGCGAACTCCACCAAGGGTAGGTGGTCCTCCCAGCTGCGACCAAAGTCGAGAACACATGCACGGAGCATGTCCTCGAGTGTCTGTATGGTCCTCTCCGTCTGACCATCCGTCTGAGGGTGGAAGGCTGTGCTCAGATGGAGCCGCGTCCCGAACGCCTCCTGCAACCCCTTCCAAAGCCGGGAAGTGAAACGAGCATCTCGATCGGAGACGATAGACGATGGCACATCGTGAAGCCGTACGATCTCCTGGACGTAAAGACGTCCTAAGCTCTCCACTGAGCCCTGCTCTCTGATGGGTAAGAAGTGTGCCGACTTGGTGAGTCGGTCGACAATCACCCAAATGGAGTCGTGACCTCTGGAAGTGCGTGGAAGTCCAGTCACGAAATCCATAGATATGCCATCCCACTTCCAATCCGGGACCTCCAAGGGATGTACCAAGCCTGCTGGTACCTGATGCTCTGCCTTCACCTGCTGGAAGGTGAGGCATCGAGAAACGAACTCTGCCACAGCTTTCTTCATGCCCGGCCACCAGTGCTGTCGCCTGAGATCCTGGTACATCTTCGCCACTCCGGGATGTACCGCCAAGGGAGAAGTGTGAAACTCTCTCAGCACCTCCTCTCGTAAAGCAACTGGTACGAAGGTACGTCCTCTGAAAAGGATGTCGTGCTCTGCTCCAAGGGAGAAGCCATCAGGCGCCTGACCTGAAGATATCAGTGCACGCCAGGTCTCACAGTCAGCGTCCCCACGCTGAGCCTCTCTGACCCGCTGTAGAAGTGGAGGAGAGACTGTGAGAGACTGAAGAAAGGCTACTCCGTCTCTATCCACGAAGGATATCTGTAAGGAGGCTAGCTGCTCCGTCGCCTCCTCAAGTAGCTGAATGCCCGTCCTCCTGCTGAGGGCATCGGCTACCACGTTCCCCTTCCCAGGAGTATAGACTATCTCAAAGTCATAGTCCTGGAGGAACTCAAGCCATCTCCGCTGTCTCAGGTTCAGGTCCTTCTGAGAGAAGATATACCTGAGACTCTGGTGGTCAGAAAAGACTGTGAAGCGCTCGCCCATCAGATAGTGCCGCCAAGTCTTCAGAGCGAAGACCACTGCTGCTAACTCCAGGTCATGAGTGGCGTAGTTCTGCTCATGCGGCCTCAACTGACGTGATCCGTAGGCGATCACGGCCCGCTCCTGCATCAGGACGCACCTGAGTCCAGTCCCTGATGCATCGCAGTAAACTACGTACCCAACTCCCTCCTCAGGCAACCTCAAGATAGGTGCGCTGGTCAATCTCTGTCTCAGCTCCTGGAAGCTCTGCTGACATCTGTCTGACCACACGAAGGGTTTCCCCTTCTTTGTCAAAGCTGAGAGTGGTGCCGCAACTCTGGAGAAGTCTGGCACGAATCTCCGATAGTATCCGGCTAGGCCCAAGAAGCTCCGCACCTCTGTCACGCTCTTGGGTGGCTCCCAAGCTAGCACTGCCTCAATCTTCGCGGGGTCCACTGCAACTCCCGCCTCAGAAATGACGTGCCCCAAGAAATGGACCTCACGTAACCATAACTGGCACTTTGAGAGCCTTCCATAAAGCTGGTGCTCTCGGAGCGTGTCTAGCACAACTCGCAGGTGGTAGGCATGCTCCTCCTCAGTCGTCGAGTATACCAAAATGTCGTCAATGAAGACCATGACAAATCGGTCGAGGTATGGCTGGAAGATCCTGTTCATGAGGCTCATGAACACTGCTGGAGCATTGGTTACGCCGAACGGCATAACCAAGAACTCATAATGGCCATACCGACACCTGAAGGCCGTCTTCTGCACGTCCTCGTCTCGAACTCTGAGCTGATGATAGCCTGACCGGAGGTCTATCTTCGAGAACCACCGCGCTCCCTTGAGCTGATCGAAGAGGTCATCAATCTGTGGCAGCGGATACTTGTTCCTCTCTGTCACCTGGTTCAGGCGACGATAGTCGACACATAGTCGCAAGCTCCCGTCCGCCTTCTTGGCGAACAAAATCGGGGAAGCCCAGGGTGAAACACTGGGTCGGATAAACCCCTTGCTCTGCAAGTCCTCCAACTGTACCCGCAGCTCCCGAAGCTCGGCGGGGGCCATCCGATATGCTGGAGAAGATATCGGGGCTGTCCCGGGGTACAAGTCGATGTAAAAGTCTACCTCTCTACGAGGAGGTAGCCCTGGAACGTCGTCGGGAAAGACGTCCACGTACTGGTCCACCACTGCAGGAAAAGCCGGACTCCGCACGTCCACTGCTCCTAGGATGAGGCTAGCCAACTGATGAGAGATGGGCTGCACTCTCCTCCGCGGGAGTCCATCCTTTGCTGCAAAGGTTCCCTTCTTGCCGGTGAAGGTAAACCTGCTCCCGTCGGTGCGAACACATCGCACCTTGCGCCTAAAACAGTCGATCTGGGCATGAACCGTGGATAGCCAATCCATGCCAAAGATGACGTCGTAAGGCCTCGACGCCGCTACAAGGAGATCCCAGCCGAAGCTCTCGCCTCCTAGAGTAAGCTCACACTGCCGGCACCAGTGCGTAATCGTCGAGTCTGCTCCCGTAGGAGTATCTAGCCGTAAGGACCGAGCCAACGGCTCAGTCGGAATCTCCGAGCTCCGAACAAGGGCAGAGGCTATGAAAGAGTGACTCGCTCCTGTGTCTATAAGTACTGCAGCAAGGGTGGAATAGACACAGATCGTACCTCGAATCATCTCTGTCATGTCGGGGTCGTAGGCCTCCACTGCCTGGAGCTGGGCCTGTCCCTGCCCGCCAGCTCCCTGTGGTCGAGGTGGCCCTCCTGGTGGTGGTGGGGGTAGAGCCTGGAAGCGTCGCCCACCACCCGCTGCTCGGCCAGCTCCTCTGCCTCGTCCGCCTCCTCCCTGCGGACCGCAACGGTCGACCCTCTGCCTCTGCCTGGGTGGCCCCTCCACCGTCTGCTGCTCCTCTGATCGGCGAGTCGGGCAGTCACGAGCCATGTGACCCTGCCCGCCGCAGGAGTAGCACAGCCTGCCTCTCGGAAGGCTGGCACTCCGCTGTGTGCCCCGCACCGCTGAGCCGGTGTCCTGAGGCCGTCTGTGTGGGGGTCTGGTCTGCCTGGACCCGAGAGTCATCCGTCGGCTACCTGCTGCCGAAGACTCAGCTACCTGCCGCCCTGCGCTAGGTCTCGCCGCTGAAGAAGGCTCTGCCAGGAAGCTCTCGATCAGGAGGGCTCTCTCCAGCACTCCCGCCTGGGTCGGAATGCTGAGGGAGATCAGCGACGCCCGAATCTCCTGTCGCAAGCCCTGCTCGAAGGTCCGGGCCCGGAAGAAGGGGTCCCGTACCATGTCGGTCGAGTAGCGAGATAGGTCAGTGAACCTCGCCGCGTACTGAGCGACCGTCATGCTGCCCTGGCGCAGCTGGAGAAGCTCCTGGATGCGCACCGCTCGGAGGGTGGCCGGGACGAACTCAGAGCGGAAGAGGCTCTCGAAGTCCGCCCAGAGCAAGGATGCCTCATCGTGAACCTGGAGCATCAGGCTCCACCATCGTCCTGCCGCCGCCTGCAGGAGGCTCGCTGCGAGAATCACCATGAGATCCGCTGGTGTCCTCACTAGCCTAAAGATCCGTACCACCGCCTCTAGCCAGTCCTCGGCGGCCTGGGGGTCCGCCTCACCGCGAAACCTGGGCGGTCGCTGGCTCTGAAACTCATGCAGTGCCCTGAGGCGACGTGCATCGTCAGCGTCTGGTACTGGCAGCATCGGTGGCTCGGCGGGTAAAGCTACCGCCGGTGCCACTGCTGGCAAAGGGCCCTGCACCGAGGCCTCGTCGCTCGGTGGGCTGCCGTCGTGCCCTACACTCGGAACCCTAGCTAGCTGTCGTCGCAGGGCCATCCTGAAAAGGAGAACAAGAGCACCACAGTCAGAACAGTATACCTGGTGAGCTGGCACAAGTAATCACAAGGAAAACTTGAGACTTTCATAAAGCAGATCAGTATACCCGGTGAGCTGACACAAGTAATCACAAAGAAAACTTGGAACACACACGCAATCAATGTTTTCATGCATTAAGTCGGAAATCAGGAGTCAGGGTCCTGGTGTACGGATACGTCGGCCGCCGCACCAACACTGGGTTCCCTGAACTGATAACCACACTCAATACACTAAACACTATTGCTTCATACAGAAAGAAAGGACGATCAGAGTCTGTGGTAGAACCGACCGCTCTGATTCCAATTTGTCACGACCCGTCCTCGGGGCCCGTGCCGTGACTGCCCCAAGCCCGCCTTCCATAGGCCAGGGGCTAGCGACTAGCACCAAGGCATAAAATCCCAGTAAACAGGGAAGGCATTGCCTTTATAAGTAACAACCACACAGAGTCAGCAAGCGGAAAGTAAAGTGCAGAAAAGTAAAGGGGGCCGGAAATACAAGCCCAACTGTAAAGTACAACTGAAAAGTAAAGTACAGCAACTGAAGAAAAGACGGCGGCCTCGTGTCGTCCACTGGCAATCCCACCTGAAGGGTGGGTACAGATAGCCTCCAGGCCCCTCGGGTCCCACGTCCGCTCCGAGAACGTCCCGCCCAGTGGTCCACCTCCAGGTACCGTCCTGCTCCACGCCCCAACCGTGATCAGCGCTGTCCGTCGTCTGCAACCAACACAACAAGGTGCGGGCATAGCCCGTGCAGGGGTGAGTACATGCTACTCAGTAAGGACCCCGAGACCCCCGAAGGTCTCCCGAAATCCACAAAGGATATAGCACAAAAGAAAGATGCAATCACGAAGTAACATCTGACTCGACTTAGGTATATGCCCATACATATACCTAAGTCCCCAATTCTAGCTCTGCTCACGAGCTCAAGAACAACTCAATCCACAAAGGAAAGCAAGACTCAAATCCACAAGGAGAGTAAACAGTAAATCCACATAGGATAGTTCAACACAATCCACAAAGGAGAGTAAACAGTAAAATCCACATAGGATAGTTCAACACAATCCACAAAGGAGAGTAACATACGATTCAGCTCAACCAGGTATACTTTTTCAGATGACGTCAAAGATGATCACTGATCCATCTAAGTCGTCGGACCCACGAAGGATCGATAGGTACTAACCCCCGCAAAAGACCCACGTAGGATCGGGCTCACACAGAACCTGTAGGCAGTGGCTCACACAGAACCGGTAGTAAGGACCCACATAGGATCGGGCTCACACAGAACCTGTAGCACTGATCCACGTAGGATCGCTGAGTGCAGTAGTCGACGCAGTCCACTGAGGATCTCTGCACAGTCGTCGCCGCAGTCCACGAAGGATCTCTGCTCTGCCGTCGTCGCAGTCCACGGAGGATCTCTGCTCTGCCGTCGTCGCAGTCCACGGAGGATCTCTGCTCTGCCGTCGTCGCAGTCCACGGAGGATTTCTGCTCTGTCGTCGAAGTCACAGCCAGCGCTAGGGTTCCCGCACATAGCGAGCTCGTTTAGGAGGGTCCGCTCCACGAGCCGAGAGGCTGATACATCAACTGACACGTAGTCCGAAGTTGATGTATCCAAAAGTTCCGTATCGACAACAGGATCTCAACGCAACAGACGGCGCGTCAATCGGACGCCCGGTCTGAGAGTTATTGGCATTTTCGTCCCAGGGGCCCGGTTGGTTTTTAGGCCAAAACCAACCCGACCGTACTCCGCCTGTGTCCGATCCTCGGGCGGAGTATGCCAAAAGTTCCGTCTCACTTAGAGGAAACAACCACAGCTGACGGTACGTCGATCGGACGTCCGTAGCTCAAGTTATGAGCGTTTCCGCTCCGAGGGCCCGGTTGGTTTCGTGTACGAACCAACCCGGCCGAACCCAAAGTCTTCCGAAACCTTGAGTATAATATACCGAAACGACCGTCTCGATCCAAGGATCGCGTAACCGCTGATGGTTTGTCAATCGGAGGTCCCAGGCCCAAGATATGGGCGAAAGACCGAAGAGGGCCCGAAACGGGGGTTCTGGGCCCGGGGCGACCCGGCCCGAACCCCCCCTGGGTCGGCCGAACCGGGTCGGCCCGACCCGGCTAGGCCGGGTCCGGTCCGGCCTGGGCGCGGCCCGGCTAGGCCGGGTCCGGTCCGGCCTGGGCGCGGCCCGGCCGACCGGACCGGCCGGCTCGGCTTCGGCCGAGCGGCCGAGTGAGCCGCCGCGGGTCAAACCCGCGGCTTTGGAGAAACGCGGCCCGCGCGGGCCGCGTGCTGGGTGGCCGGACCGCGGACGCGGTCCGGCGGTTCGCCGCCGCCGCGGCTCGGCCGCGGCGGACTCCTCCAGTGGCGCGCCGGGCGCCGCCGCCTCCGGTCGCCGGCGCCGCCGCGCCGGCGACCCGCGCCGCCGCCACCTTCCTCGGGCCGACAGAGTTGCTCCGGTGGCCCATTTTGCCTCCCGTCTGCGCCGATGCTCCTCCCGGGGGCCGACCTTCACTGCGGGATCAACAGATCGCCCCTGCCGCGCGGTTCGTCGTCGTCCTCCCAATCCGCACAAAAAAAAAGGGAAGATCGGCGGAGGGTTGCCGGATCTTGTTTGTTAGATCCGCACCCTCCGCGTTAGTCATGAACCACGGGAGGAAAAATCAACAACAATTTTAAATAAATTAAAATTGTCGGAGATCATTTCTTTACTTTAAAAGAATAAACACGGGGAAAGCAAAATATTTCAAATAAACCCTTACCTTGTCGTCGTCGTCAGACGAGAGGTCGTCGCGGAATCGCTCGTCGCGGAAGAAGGGGGATCGTTGCGTCGTCGCGGTATCCGGCGTCGCGTCGCCAATCTCCGGATCAAGAACAAACGGATTTAATTAATTAAATCTGTTGCCATGAAATTTTAAAAAAAAGAATTTAAACGATCCGATTCTCACCTTAGTTTCCGAACGAGGATCGGCCGCGGAAGAAGAGGCGTCGCTGAAGAACGTCGTGGGTAAAGCTCGTCGACGTCGCAGATCTCGGCGTGCGTCGTCAAATTCCGGTCGCCGGCGTTCTTCGCGTTCTTCGCGTTCTTCGCGTTCTTCGCGTTCTTCGCGGGGAGATGAAGAAACAAGATTCTCTCAAATCCTTTCAAAGGATTTTTAGGTTGGTCTTATTTTATAAACATGCCAACACACGAAACCGGTTAAGAAACGATCCATCAATTCGAAAGAAACGACCCATTTAATTCACGAAAGAAACAGCCCATTTAATTCACGAAATAAACCGCCCAATTAAATGGTCTGTTAAGAATTAAAGAAAACGCGTCGGTTGACTTTTCAGTAACTTTGACGGGTTTTCGCGGGTGCGTTACTTAGCGAAAGAAACGGCGGGGCTCGTGCGGGCCCCACCTCACAAATATCCTACCAAGGGGGTAGGATATTTCTGGATAGCATCCTATCCAGTTCAACTCAGTTCAAGCCGCCTTTAAGTGACTTCAAGTGGCTTCCAAGCAGCTTAAGTGAAATAAAATAAAGTTGTCGCACAAACTTTATTTTATTCTGACTTAAAGCCGCAAAATTTAAAAACCACGTCTGAGCAAACACAACTCCGGAAGAGGCGTTTCTAAGCAAATACCGGCGCTGCGATTTCATCGGTGCCCTCAGAATTCGATTCCGGGCACCGGTTCAAAAGATAGAAAAACCCGCTCGTCCGTTCACTGAACGTACCCGAGCCAAACTTCGGAAATTGATTCCGGGCACACCGGGCCTCGGAATCAGGTGCCGTCTAAAGCTGCGCTCTTGCAAAAGTCCAAAGAAAATTAAGAAAAAAATTTCCTTGAAATTTGCGGGTCTTTACAATCCACACTATCTCCCATTTATTTCATCATATCTATAGTCCCTTTTGGAATATCTTACTTAATAACCTTCTTCCTGACCTGGGGAAAGAAAACATACAAAAGGGTGAGCTAAAATGCTCAGAAAGGGTAAAGAAAATAAATATCAATCACATAATATTTATAATAACATATCATTTTGGAAATCATAACATGAAAAAGAGATCATAATTTCATAACATGGGATAAATAATAGTAGTGAAATGTAATCCCAATAATCATAACTTAAAAAACAAGTCTTTTTAACATACACACATAATCATAGAAAATCATTTCTTAGTAGTCAATACTCATTGCCAAGACTATATTAGCGGACAAAGTCCTTTTCTGAACTGAGTTCACTCCTCGTTCCAGTCCTGTTTCACTGAACCGGTTTAACCTACCATTCCAGCCATGTCTATCTCATGAGATATAAATATTTACCCAATGCATTGGAGGGAGATATAGGTACCACCCATCTCATAATGATACCATTCTTATGTGTGACACAAAATCATAAACCGTACATCGTAGCATAACCAATGTAATAAAAATGGGATTATTAAACATCACGTCATCATAACATAATCCATAAAAGGATATAGTAAAAATAATTCCATCATAACATAATAAAATCAATGTAAAAATAGGGATATAAATATAACCCTATATTATCTTAGATGGAAAATAATTTTGATAAAACACTTGAATTCCGTTCTTGAGGAAAATATCCTTTCTACTTCAGAAACATTTTTCCTTTCTTAACATGTCATATAATTTTGAACTAAAATAATTTGATTAAAAATAAAATTTAAAACATGTAAAGGAAGCTTCATGGAAATAATTTTCTAAAATTCCATTCAGGCCGTATAAGTTAAAAAATCATTCTTCCCATACTTTGTCTAGAAAAGTCAAAAAGTACCTCGTACGAAAAACGACAAAAGATTCATTTCATATCTTTTACTAAAAACTCACTGAAGGGTAAAATTGGATTTAAACAATTGTAGGTGGATGAAAATAATACTATATATTGAGGAAAAATGGATTTGGTTGATAAATATTCCCCAGTAAATTATGAAGTATAAATAATCTCGGATAAAAAAAATGAAATTGTGATATTTTACCTTACCTTAGGTCCGATTTGCTTTGTAAGTGTCCGAACCTCCTGTATAATGATTTAAATAATGTCAGTGACTTATTCTAGAATCATAATCAATGTTATGATATCATATATGGTCATATTCTTAGATCTTTATTAGTAATATTTCATTGCTACGTGTTATTTGGGTGTTTATTACCTTTTGTTCTTATGCATGTTTTGTCGAATAAATTATTATTCTTATTTTTAGGTTATAGATAACTCATTTCCAGAATGGTATTAGTGTAATATATATCATATTTATTCACTCAATTCATTTATGTAATCATTATGCAATGAAAATCATGTAGAATGAGTCGCATCACATCGTGGAGATGGTATTCCGTACGTACGCACGAGCGATGACATCGTTCCCATGATCGTGGAATTGTATTGGAGTGTATTTATACTATTTCAGAATAAATATAACGTTACAATAATCATATATATTCATTATTTACACCATTATACCCATCCAAGTAAGGTGGTGGTGGAAAATAGATTACACCACGGCGTGGAGACGGTATTCCGTACGTACGCACGCGTGGTGATTTCATTTTCTGTAGGATGGATAAATTGTGAAATAGGGTTTTTTCATACTTATAATAACATATCAGTATTTTAGTGGTACTGATGTTATTAATTCATAATGAAACAACTAAATAAGAATAATTGAAAGAAGAAATAAAGTTGAAAGAATCGGTAACGGACATTACCTCTTCTTTGAAGCGTCTCTTTGAGACATCCTTTTAGGGCACTAAAATTGGTATTTTAAGATAACCAGGACCTCTAGGATGTTTCTAGGGAAGTGTAGAGGAGAAATTGGAAGGGTTTGGACGATATTGAAGGCTCAAAGTGGTGTGATGAAGAGAGGGAGGAGGTTCCCTTTTATAAGGGAGGAGAGGGGCACCTTTGGAAAAACTAAAAATATTATTTTATTATAAAGTCATATTCGGTTTTAAATAGCTCCAAATTGATTTATTTAGATGATAAGGTGGTGATGGGTTGAAAGCCTCTCATCCAATAATTCAGACAAGTTTAGGTTTCTATTTTAACCTTATCATTTATATTTAACTTTAAGTTAAATAATTTTACTTTTACCATGTCTTCTTGTTTTCTTACACGATAAGGTTAATAAACTTACTATAACAAGCCAAAAGAACCTCAAGTTGTTTATTATTAATATATATAACCTTATATAAGTAATTTGGCCGAACCTTAGTCTTTTAGGAATAAAATAACAATTAATAATATAAATTTTTTTTAAAACTATTTTATGTCAATTTTGACACTATTTGGTAATTGATTTTTGTGAAAATCATAACAGAAATATTAGTTCGAAAAAAGTTACTTAAATCAATAATAACATGTCATATTAACCTATAAAATTATTGTAATTCATAAAGAATCTCAAATTACATATATTTGGGTATTTATAACATCAATTATGTCAATATTTCATTAATAAGATAATTACTGCATCATCATTTTGTCATAAATAAATTAAATTATTTAAAGTCTAAAAATTAAAAATAAAATACCATTATCTAGGAAAGCTTTCTTATATTTATAATGAATATTTATAGTCGAATTTATCTTATGTATAACCGTATATTAAAAATGATTTAGTTATTAAACTTTGATTTTAACTATTTTAACCCTTCTTTAAATAAATTAATAATAAATGTCCTAATCTAATCCAAGTGGGCCTAAATGGTAATATTTTATTCCTAAGGTTTTTTTTTGGTCGAATTACACTTATCCAATAGAATTAGGACATGTGTTAGGGTAATAATAATATCATTTTTACCCTTAATTACCCTATTTACTTTTAACTATGGTAAAAAAAGTAAAACGTTACTATTCACCAAAAAATTATTTTCATCTCGTTGAACCACATTTTACTTACTAACATCAACCGTGTCTCTCGGATTTTTTAAATTCCATTCACAAAAGTGGTAAAATTAAGTTTTATATAAATTTGGAAACTCTCCCAAGAGGTGGGTAAAAGGCAGTGAAAAGTTCAATAAAATTTTTATATATCTAAAATTATTATAAAATTACTCCAATGAATTGCATTGAACTTATATAGGTATTATGTATCAATTTTGAACTATAATAAATTTAAATAAAATAAATAATTATTTAAATAAAAAGTTGGTTTTTAAATAGTAACCCAGTGTTTTCACTATTCATCCAAAATTGAATGTTTTCAGAAAAAAACCAAAATTTCACCCTAGGATAATTTTGATATTCTGAATCCAAAAATGAAGTCCATTTTGAAAAATAAAATTTACAAAATTTTAAAAAGTGGTTATTACTATTCATAACGACTAGTTTTAATAATATTTTAATAACATATCGTTGTTTAGTGAAACTCGGTATTGCGTACGACGCAAGCTATCATGGAAGGTCACGATTGCGTGTAAAGGAAGCCAAGCTCGTGTTGTGTGTAGTGAAAGATCCCATTGATGATTTATATAAAATAAAAACAAAATATTTCTTATAAAAGTCTCAGGTGCTACATTGGGATATGTCAATGCCGGATTTGGTGTTAGGGTACCGAGCTATATTGGCTATTTTATGACAAAGTGGCATTAAATGTGAAGGTTGAGAATATTTTATTAAAGTCAGTATGTGGTTTGTGTATCCTTCGTAAATAGGAGTTAGTATTGATGAGATTTGGGAGGTATTCATAAGTGAGTTCCTGGCTAGATCTTCTCATAATGAGCTATAAGTCACCATTAGTAGTGGGGGAAAAGTGTCATTGATGAGTAAATTTATATTTTTTTATTCTTTTAACTATTTTTATAGAGTTTTCTAAAAATCCTAGTGTCTATAATTCTATTTTATGGGATTGAAACTTTAGACTCCCATTTGATTTGTTAATCTAAGTGTCTATGGTTAAAGTTTTTCTTGTTTTATGTTGATGATTTTTAGAATCATGACTCTTAGAAGACGTTCAAAGAAACACAAGGGGGAGCTACAAATGAACCATGAAAGGTGAAACCTCTAGTATAACAAAATCTCATTGAAATAGTGGTGTATGTTGTATAAGCTCTAGGACAGGCATCCACACCCGTTCCCATTCAGGCTCCAGTTGTGAAACAATGAAGGGAGACTCTAGATATAGTGTGCAAGAGTTTATTCACCAAATACAAAATATTTCCAAGGCTATAATGATTATTAATAGGTTGAGGGTCAGTTTAAAGGGATCGAGAGGCTTTTTGAGTTCTTGGAAATGCGTAATTCATTTAAAGTGAAGTGTGATGCCTTCAATCATGAGGGACCTAGTAGAAGGTGGTGACATTATATGGAGATGGAGAATAAGTATGATGGTTTAGAGTGGAAATAAATCAATGTAATTTTTAATGATCAATTATATCCATATTCTTTGGTTTTTTCAAAGTAAATGGATTTTATTCATCAAAAAAATGTGAAAATAATGTGGCTCAGTATGAACAATGATTTGTTGAGCTAGTACAATTTTTTTTTCAGTATTTTGACTAATGAGAAGATGAAGGCACAAAGATTTTAGATGGGACTTAAATTTTATATTTGATCCCAGGTTTTCATACTAAATTTTACTTCTTATGTTGATGTACTGGATAGACTATTGATGGTAGAGCTTGACATAGCTAGTAAGTTGGGGTTGATGAGAGTTATTTTTTTAACCCATTGGTAGTTTTTTGAGTTACATTAAAGACAGTGGAAATTTGTTGAGTCTCATGGTGGATCTTGATAGAAGGGATCTTCCAGACATCCTATAGTTTCTGGTAGAGGGCCTTTGACTTGCTTCTAGTATGAAAAGGCTGTTCATTCAAAATGGTTTTCACTAAGGCACCCAAGATCAGTTGTTTCTATGGATGCCCATGTAACTTGTACAAATTCTATTATATATTTTCTACCCCACAAAAAGGAATGGGCTCATAAGATCCTAAAATTACTATAGTGTAATGAAATTATTCAAGAATAAAGGGGTTCCAACCATAGGAATCTAGAGAAAATATTCTTCACATAGTAGAAGAGTCTCTAGAGGAAGTTAATAGATGTATATTGAATGAGAGTGGTACTAACACTATAGCTTCATCCTTTGTGATTTATTTATTTGATACCAGGGGATCTCACTCATTAATATCAACCCATGTTTTTTATTTTCTAATCCTTCCTATGGATTTTTTATCTTATGTGATTTATATTACTACACCCTACAAAATAAAGGGAGAGTAGGGTCTTTAGTGTCCTTGTGTTTTCTATTTATTAGGGATTGATTTTAAAAAGAATTTTCTAGTCTTTGATATGAAATCTCTTTAATTCATTCTTTAGATAAACTGGATGATCACTCATCCAGCCCGAAATGACGATTATATTCAACGAGTCTCCTTTAATATGACTGATGGGTTGTGTCGTGCCTTTTAAGAAGAATGGGACCTAATATTTATTAGATCTGAAACTTATTTTCTAGATATATTTAGGGTAATAATAGTGTTTTATATTGACTTGGAGTGAGAATATTTGAGTAATTATCTCTCTCCTATTGTCATTGAGTTTCATGGCACGTTTTCTTATGATCTCATTGGTTTTCCACAGGTAATAGAGGTAGATATTTCTATTGATTTAGTACCTGATACTAAAATTGTGTCTATTTTTTATTACTATATGAAACTAGTATAGTATAATGAGTTAAATACTCAGTTGAATGATTTTTTTGAGAAAATATTTATATGCTAGAGTGTGTCACCTTGGGAGGCACCTGTTCTCTTTGCAAAGAATGTGGATGGTGTGATTCACCTATGTGTTGATTACTGGAAACTAAATAGATTTATAATGAATAAAAATATTTTTTACCACATATCGATGATCTTTTTTACCAACTAAAATGGGAAAAGTGGTTCTTGAAGATTGATAATTGGCATGGAAACCCCCAGTTGTGGAATATAGAATCTAACATCCTTAAAACAGTCTTTAGAAGTAGGTATAAATACTATGAGTATCTTATAATGTAATTTTTTATAACTAATTCTCTTATGGTTTTCATATAATTGATTAAATTGATATTCCATGAGTACCTCAACATGTTAATTTTAGTCTTTGTGGATGAAATCTTGGTTTACTCTAAAACCAAGGATCATCATGTGCATCATCTAAAGATTTCTTTGAAAATTTTGAGAGATCATTGAATCTATACCACGATCTCAAAATAAAATTTCTAGATTTAGAAAGTGATTTTCATGGGACAAATATTCTCAGAACATGGTATTTCAACTGCTCATTAGAAGGTATAATATTTTATGATATTGGGAAAAACCTTGGAACATTTTTTATATTTTAATCTTCTTGGGTTTAGTGGGGTATTACCACCGATTTTCAAGTATTTCTCAAAATTGACTTCTAAAATGGCTTAAATCACTTTTGAATGAGTGAAGTTTGTTTGGGACAATAAGTTTCAGAGTTATTTTATTGATCTAAAATGTATTCTAACTTTTTCACCACTCTTGAATCTTAAAAAGGCTAGTCATAACTATGTGGTCATCTTGGACACACCGAGTTTGGGTTTGGGTTGTGTTCTTTTATAGGGTGACCATGTCATTTTCTATGGCTCTAGAAAACTCAAGAAACATGCGAGTAAATATCTAAACCATGATCTTAAACTCACTCCCCTGATGCACGCTCATATATTTTTGTGACATTACCATTTCATAGAAAATTTTAGCATTTATTCTTATAAAAAATTCCCGAGTTATATATTCTCTAAAAAATATTTGAATCTATGTCAGAGGTGTTGAATGGAGTACCTATAGTCATTCAATTTAAACATTTATTATACCCCAATAAAGGAGAATGCCATCATTGATGATTTGAGTAGGAAACTTCTGACCCAAGCTATGAAAGAATCATTAGAAGAGTGGAATTTGATGGATCTCTTTTATCAGTTGCACTTGGGAATCTATGAGAATGATTCTAAGGATTTTTTGACCATTAATTAGTTGACCTCCAATCTTATTGAGGTGATTATTTAGGATAAACATTGTGATGAAACATTTCATGGTGTTAGATACTCTCTTCATGGTAGGAAGACTATTGATGAGTGGTCTTTCTCCACAGAGGATGTTTTATGTTTTCTAATTGGTACGTTGTTCCTTTTATGTGATATAGGATATGATAGGATAATGTCATAGTTCTTAGTGGGAAATGCACCCGGTTACCATGAATATGTTCTATGATATTCAGTGATGATTCTAATGTCTAGGTATGACACACGACATCTCTGACTTTGTTTCACAATGTTATACATGCCAACAGGTCGATACTGAGCACCCAAAAGCTTCAGGTTTTCTTCATCCCCTTCATGTTCTGAATTGAAAGAAGGATAAGATTTTTATGGACTTAGTGATTTGTTTTCCTTATAGTATCATAAGAAGAACAAAATATAATTTTTATTGATTGGATGACCAAATATTCTCACTTCATACCCATCCATGATATAACTAAAGTTTAGGAATTGAGAATCTGGTATGTATAAAAGGTTGTCAGGTTGCATGGTGTTCCATCTGTGATACTCTCTAATATGGATCCCTAGTTATCTTATCTTTTTTGGGATATTCCCAAAGAGACAAAGGTATATTAGGTGAACTTGAACATGTAATATCTTCCTCTGATAGATGGCCTGAGAGAATGAGCTATACAGATTTTGGAAGACATTCTCTATGCTCGCGTCCTCGATTTTGGGGGATGAAACACCCTATGTTTTTATGAATTATTATTATTCAAATAAATTAAATTTTTTAATGGATCACATTGCATGAAACACCAAGTAAATATTTCATTAAATGAATCCCTAGGTTATCTTTCACTATATGAAATACTCGGTTGTCTTACGTGTCAGACGATATTGAGTTTTAAAAAAACTGCAATATATTAATAATATTATTGAAACGTGACCGTTATAACCTAACTATTACACTTAGAAAAAAGAATTTTAATATCACCCTTTTAAATATTAATTATAATGGTTTTACATAAAGAAATTATTTTGATAATAAAATACATAATTCTTGTAAAGTATTAATTTGTTTGAAAATATTATTTTTGAAAAGTAATGATTTCTATTTATTTGGTGAAAAAATAATAAAATTAACTTTTTTTACTTTTATAAAATAAATATGATAAAATAAAACAAAATTTTTTATTCATAATTTCAAAATTAGTATAGGGTTTGTTTTTTTAATTTTTCTGAAAAGTTCCATTTTTTATGAATAGTAAAAAATACAGAGTTTTAATGGAAAATTTTTATTTCATTTAATTTTTTCATAATGATAAATTATGTTTTATTTTTTATAATTTTAATTAGTTAAATTATAAATCTATTAAACCAGTTCAGGTTATTGGAATCAATTTCATACTAAAATTGAATATTAAAATTTTTGAACCTTTTGATCATTTTGGCTTTCAAGACCCTCATCTTATCATGTATATAAGATTAATTTTAAATTAATTTTTAAAACATATATGATTAGAATTTAAAAAAATAGATTCAATATTTTTAATAAAAATAATTTCTTATTTTTAATATGGGAAATTAATTTTTGACTAAAATGAATAATGAATGTAGTAAAAATTCACCACCGTAGTTATGGTAAAAACATGTTTACTAGAGGTTAAAATAAAATTATAAGGGTAAAAGTAACATATAAACTTTTATAAAAATAGTTTTTGGCCATATTTGGGCCTTATCATGTCTAATTTTAGAATTTGAGCTATTTTGGATAGCTTTTCCATATAAAAAATTTGGGTGGAATTCTCTCTTTGAAAAATTTACATGTTTTCCACTCACCCCACTTATAAAAGGTAACCCCTCTCCCGTCCTCCTAAAACATTCAAAACTATTTTGTTCAAAAAATACCTACCCAAATAACTTTACAAATTCCATATCCTCATCCTAGAAGCCTTATTTTGGACATAAATCCAACCATGGAAGGGTTTTAGTGAAAACCTAATGAGGATACCTGAAGAAGAGGTAATGTTCCTCAATGAACCTTTTTGTTTTATTTATTCCTAAATACCCTTTAATTTTTTAAAATCATTATTATATTATAAACAATATTCCTCCATATAATGATATGTTTTTATGCTAAGGGTATGATCTATAACCACACATACTTCCAAAAAATGGGTTACGAAATCATCGTTCGTGTGTATGACGAACTACCACCTCCAAAACCAATGAAGTTCATTTTTCCATTAAAACCTATCAAGGTTACGTATAATGACAAACATAATATTTATATATGATATTTTTTATATTAATGATATTATTATTCTTTTTTAAATTTTTCTATCAAACATACTTTCTCTCTTTCCATTTTGTAGGATTATTTTGACGTTGTTCGTGTGTATGGTGGACTACCACCTTGAGAAACGATTTGATTCATTCACGATTTAAATGGAATGTATTAAAGAAGGGTTTAATAAATTTATATGATTTATATGAATAAAAAATTATTCTGGAATTATAATTTATATCATTTACTTTTATTTCTTTCAAATGGATAAGAAAAGGTAACACAATGTTCATGCTTTTGTACAACATAACTTCTCCATGAATGATGCATTTCATTTCCTATCACTAAATTTTATAGATTACTCTAAAAATAAATAAATGGAAAATATAAGTTATTTATCTCATGGTTTAAATTATTTATATTATGGAATTATGATCTAAGTAATAAGATCAATAATAAAAATTCAAAACATGTATACAGAACAAAGTAGTCATTACTAGAAATATACAATTAACATAGAATATTTAATAAATGGGTAATATAAAGTCATAAGATAATCATATATGGTATGATATATTTGAATATGGTTTTATGATATATTTATAATAAAATTGTATTTATTATACAGGAAGTCTATATGAGTATGACATAAGTCAAAACTTAAGGTAAGGGGATTTATAGTCTTAATTTTATTTCATAGAGACTTATTCCATATTCACCACTCATTTATTTGGTATCATTTATATAATACCATATGAAATGATATATAATTTCTATAACTTATTTCATGATAATTAATGTTTCCATTGATGCTATTATTTCACTGGGATTATGATTCAAAATTTACTCAAGTAGTAAGGTTTTATTATCTAAATTTTCCTTCTTTGAGACATACATTATGTTATGCACCTATATTCCTTAATGAGGTGTATATAAAACCCCATTGACATGGAATATCATGAAATTATTAACCATCATGACATTTTAAATTTCATTTTATGTTATTCCTTCATGGGTTTTATGATTCAATGTTACCAAAGAGGTATTGATTTTGTGTTATAATCTCATCATTTTTTAAGAATATTTGTGATAAAGTATTCAATATTGAAATATGATGCTATTGCTATCTATAATTCTTATTAATTTTATTATCCTATGGTTATTCATGATATTTTTATTTAATGGTATCATTTTTTCACTCTTTGGTATATAATATAATTAAGAAAATGTTTATAATAAGATCCGACTTTATTTCCCACTGGTTAGAAATTCGTTTTATTTCAAAACCATGTTTTCTAAAAATGTATAAAAAATGTTTTATTACCATATTATGATTTTTAAAAAGAATGTTTTACCCATTTTTGAATTTTTTTGAAAGGAATATTTATATCATTTTCCAAAACAATTCCCATTTGTGTTTTACCGATATTGTGAAAGGAATCTTCATTTTAACTTATACGTCATGAATGAATGTTTCCAACATCATGGAAAATCATTAAATAAAATATTAATTTATAAGTTTTCAAAATTATTTTATGAGAAAAAGGTTATAAAAAGGTTTTATGTTCTAAAAAGTTATCTTTAAATCAGAAATAATATTTTCTATGATTTTTTTAGTTGATATATCAAAAATATTTTCCATATAAGATGAAATTAGTTTGTCTTACATATGCCTATCTGGGGATATTATCCCAGGATAACATTTATATTATTTCTCTAAATAGTTTATGTTTTCATTGAATTATTTTTATGAAACTTGTTTTTCTTCCCTGGGTTATACCATGAAGAAATACTTATGAAACCCACCTATTTGTATGGGTTATTCTATGATGAAATGATTAGGAAACCTTTACCTTTTCCATTGGTTATGATATGATGAAATGTTTATGATACCAATTTTATTTCATGGGTTATGATATGATGAATTTTTATAATCTTATGGAATACATAAATATGGTTTTCATTATGATATGGGTGGGACCTATATCTTTATCCAATGTATTGGGTAAAAATTTATATATCTCATGAGATAGACATGGATGGAATGGGGGAGTGATCCCAAAACAGTAAGACAAGGATTTAATGGGGGAGAAAACTCAGTACAATAAATATGGATGGAACAAGGAGTGAACTCAGTACAATAAATGACTTTGTACACTTTGATGGACTTGGTAGCGAGTCTTGATTAATATAGAAATGATTTTACAGGCTAATGTGTATGCCATAAATTCAATTCCTTATGCCAATGTTATGATATAATATATCATGTTCTTTGATTATCTTACGATTCAAGTCTTATGAACTACATATATTTATTTTTTGACTCATGTATATAGTCTTTGATATGAATTGTATGGGTTTCAAATGATTTTATCATGTTATGATACCCTTATGTTCATGTTATGATTTTATATCTCCCTTGTTTACCCTTAATGAGCATCTTAGTTCACCCTTTTTTATATTTCCTTTTCCTGGGTTATGAAGATATTTTTTATGTATGATATTTCTAAGAAGGGTTCTAGTTCTGAAGAACATAGTGGGAGATGATGTATCTCACTTATGGACAATTTTATGTTTTCAAGATTCCAAAGGCACTAAACTATTATGGTCCTCAGGCGTCTGTTTTTTTATTGTATTGAATATTCATAAAAAATGATGTAATATCTATGTATGTTAAGCATTGGTCACTATATTGGAAATTTGGGTGTCCACTTAGGACTAGTTGAGTTTTCCTATAACATAGTAGTCGTCTATTCGTATGGCTCCCTTTGGGGATTTTTATGGTCACCCATTTAAATTTCCAATGTATTGGTTAGAGATTGGTGAAACATCCTTAGTTTGAGCAAGTTTTATCCAAGATATGACAACAAAAATTTTGTTGATTCATGAGATAATGGTGATGAATAAAAGATGATATAAATCTTATGTTGATCTTCATTGATCATCTTTGGTGTTTTTTGTTGGTGATCATATGTTCTTCAGTGTTTCAACTCAGTTGGGTTATCGACGTATTAGAAAAAAGGTAAAAACTACACCATAATTTTTGGTACCATTTAAGGTTGATGAGAAGGTGGGGAAAGTGTATTACCATTTATCACTTACAACATAGTTTATTTAAATATATAATTTATTCCATGTATCATAACATCAAAATTATCTATCTAACCCATCTCATGACTTGATATGGAATGATCTTGATATTGACCCTGATTTATCCACGACTGAGCATCCAATTTGGATAGTGGATTTTGAGACAAATTTATTTCATGGTAGGATTATACCTTTGGTATGTATTCTTTGGAAACATGGTTTTTATTTTCATGAGACATGGGAGTGTGAGGAATTTATGAGATAGTAGTGGCATTATCTCTTTGATATAGATATTAGTTGATAGGATTTATAGGGAGAGATTGTTTTTTTTATTTTTGGAAGGTTGTAACATCTTGTTTCCTTACTCCAGGTATTCCTTAAACCTTATTTTGGTCTCCTTTTTATTGGGTCTTATTTCATGATGTTTTGGGTGAAATTATGAAAATTATGGAATCCTTTTTGGTTGAATACTTTTGGAATACAATTAGATAAAACTGTGTGGTTTGGTTGACAAAACCATGCACCCTATTGGAAGCCACCAGAAGGGGGTGGATGGTTTGCCCAAACTATAAGGCCACACATCCAAACAATGCACCCCTTAAATAGTTGGGAATGTTCATTTGGTACATGGTTATTTTAACCTTGTGTCCAAACTACGAACCCCAAATAGAAGACCATTAGGGAACAGAACTAGGGAGAAGTGTTTTTCTAACCATGTATCCCTCCCCAAAAAATTGTGCATGTGGTTTTTCATTTCGTAAAATTTAATTTTAAAAATCCTGAACCCCCTATTTTAAGATGATAATAACCTCCATTAAAACCTAACATGAACCCTTGGTCCTTTGAGGATCCCATGAATAAAATTTTTCATCTCTAGCCTCATCCTTTGATAAATCAAAGTGGCAGTGGAAGATCTAATCCCTCTCTGGTAACTGGATCTCCTATTGCATGCTCTCTTTTGATATTCCTTCTATCCTCTTATGAGAGTGTTAGATAATCATGTTATTTATTGATCTAAAATCCATTTCATTGGATCTAATCATTTTCTTAAAATACATTGATTTTAGATTCCATTCATAGATCTTCCTCACCTTCGATATTTATTGGAATTATAGTTGTGGGTGTTGATCGTTTGATTCCATGATTTAAAGGTAGGTGGTTCCATTTGATATTTTCCATAAAATTTAATCATTGATTTAATTGATTTATTTGAAATAGATTTCAATTGATTTATAGAACCTCGAATGGAATTTTTTGATTATGAAATTCAAAATAGACTAGATTTTGAAAAAAACTACAAATTCTATTGGAATTAGAATAATGGGATGAACTTTGAGAATTATGGATTGATTTTTTAGAAATTATTTTGATGATGAGATTGATTAAATAATTTGAGGTTTTTTTAGAAAATGGATTAAATTTAAATGGTGAAAACTGATGATAAGGTTTTTATTGAAAATCTATGAAATGATGAAAAACCCATGTTTTGGTTTTGAAATTTAATTGGAATATAAAAATTAGAAATTGGGAAATTGAACTATAAATAACAAGTTGATTCAAAATGAGATGATTTTACCATGATTTATTGATTGATTGGGAACATTATATCCTAGGTAGTTAATAGGTTATTTGGGACAAGCATGTTAGGATCTTGATCCCCTAGTAATATATTGACAATGTGAACTCTACAAAAAACCCACACTAGCATGATTATCCCTGATGAGATGTTTGTGAGTCCTATTCTGCCTATGACTAAGGGATCTATGCACACATTATTATCCATGATCACTGATTTAAGAAGTGTGAGTATCCTATAACAAAAAACTAACATACTTTAAGGAATATTACCTTGGTTATTGTTGTTAATGATTTTATTATATATTCCATTGATCATAGAAATATTTTTCTCATGCCAAATGATTTATATAAATGATTCTATAAAAAATGATTATTTAATCCATATTTGAACTATTATGAAGAAATAATTTTTTTCTTTAAATATTCAAATGATAAGTCATTTCAACCCCTCTTTCATTTAGACTAAAATCATGATAGTTATTTCATTATGGAATATATTATGGAAAAATTGGTGAGAACCTACTATGATATATATCGCACACCCTACCTTTTCCTTTTAATGTTTGTTGATTTTATTATTCTAGTTCCAATGAAAGGAAAAGATCCCCTTTGAGGTGGTTGAGGTTATTATTTCTTGGGACCGTAGAGTGATGATGGTGACTGGTGGAGCTGAGGTCTACTTATTACATAGGGTTTTGAGACTTTTTTTGGGTTTTTTTATTGTACATTAGGATGATTTTTTATTGAGTTGTTTATATATATTCTCTAGTTTTGTTTTACTAGTTTAACTTCTGGTAATTTCTTATTGAGGAATGTCAATATACTGACTTGTATATTGTTCATCTTCCATAGTTTTTTGAAAAATCATTCCCTATTTATTCATTTATAATTTTAGCTTCTAGTTTATAACCTATGGGGATTAGGAATTCCCTTTGGGATGTGTCACTGTTAGCTAAGGTGTTAGGGTACCAGTGTATTCGGGCTTGTTCATGACATGCTCAATCCACTAGAACAACTGCATGCATTAACAACACTGTAGAAATGAAGTATAATGTTAGTAATAAAATATGAATTTGGAAAATATATATATATATATATATATATATATAACTGAGAGAAAATAGATGTGAATTAAGATTAATGAAAAATGAGGTATTGATAGAAATTAGGGATCCCATATTACCATTACAAATCTAGCCATTGAAATATCAATTTGACTATTAGAATAGTAATCTAACCATTAAAAATAAAAACCTAACCATTAGAATAGTAACATTACCCATGTAAATGTAAAATAATAGTTACTTATCTTATAAAATGATAATATTTCACATTTATATCATGATAAATGTAAATAAATTTTTTAAAATGAAAAATTTAATATTTTATATTTTTTAAAACATATAGGTTTTAATTAATTTTTTGGAAAATATATTGATTTAAAATAAAGTATATTTTTATAAAATTTATTTATAAATTAATATAATGTTTTATTATAATGACGATATAATTTTATGATGGCATAAGAAATTTTTCAAAGGCTCAGAAAATTGATCATAATATTAAAATTGATATTTTAGAAATAAATAAGGATTTTATTTAAAAATTATATTTACCATATTTATAGAATCATTTAAATAAAATGTATTGCATTTTTTAAATATAAACCTTGAAATTTTTTTATGGGGATGTTTTGGTATTTTTCTAAAATAGTTAAATTTTTGATGAATAAAAAAATACTGTAAAATATGTCATTTAACATTATAAGATAAATACATGATTCTTTTAGCCACGTATGATGTAATCACCCAATATTTCTAACTCAGAATAATAATTTACTATATATAGTCATATGAATCAATAATATTGGTAGTCCTGGACTAAAATAATAGACAAATGAATATAATATTAAAAAACACACTTCTCCTACCCTTATAAATTGGACACCTCAGAACCCCTTCTCCTCACAACTTTTAATCATTATATATTTCCAAAATTATATCCAATTACATTCCCAATACCCCCTTTTCCTATTACTTATGGTCTCATCCAAATACCATTTCAAGAATCTTTAAGGGCTAACCTAGGAGGAGGCGACCAAAGAAAGAGGTAAAAATATCGACCAACCTATTTGATTTTATTCTTATTCTATAACTACATATAATCCCCATACACCTAAACATAGTAACATAAATATCATAAATATAACTTTATGTTATTATTAGGGTGGGATATTCATTGTTGAATCCCCTTATTTTATTTCTAAAATGAAAGCATTGTTTAAAATATGGTTGGTTCACCGCCTCTATGAACAGCTCACTTCGTCTTCCTCCACCACCATAAAGGATGGTCATAATATTATTATTAGAGTTAAATAATATTATAATATTTTTATAATAACTTATTTCATATTTTTTAATTAATATATTTCCATATTAATTATTAAAATGAATCTAGTTTATGAGAGTCGGTAAAACTGCCTAAATAAACTAACCACACAACATTTAAATATTTATTCAATGATTTGTACCTATGTCAAAGAAATATGGATAAATGGGAATAATTAAATTTATTTTATTTCATTAATATAATTTAATATCCGTTTTTTGGTTTTATTCCTATTTCAAAATTACTTCAATAATATCCACAAGTGATCTAACCTTGGAACCATGAAACGAACGCCCCCTGAGCAACAAAATTAACCATTATATCTCATTAAAATGTTTATAAAAAACATAATTAAATTATAATAAATAAAATATAGAATGTTTTATAATTAATTAATTAATTAATCTAATTTGATTATCTAGGACATTAAGTACATGTGCAGAACAATTTTGAAACACAAGTTGAGGGATATTTTCGAACCATCCTTTTTCTTTAATTTATGAAATTTATCCCTGTAAATAAAATTATCTATATACTTGATGTTATTAAATGCCTCTATATTCTGTATATCTATATATTATATATATACTTAGATTATTCTACCTTCCTTTAAAGGGGTAATACATTACATGAGTTCTTTTCTCAAATGAAACCTATTTCCTTCCTTGGGTAATTTTTATGATTATACCTTAAGATTTATTTTCCTTTTTTGGAACACATAATAATGTTCATATTATTATGGGTGCACCTAGATAGAACTTTAATTTAGTTTTTAATCATTTTTTCCAATCATATGTTATGTATGGAATTTTTTAGTAATCCCAATTTATTATGGGACTCTGTTAACCCTGTGATGTTGTCTTCGCAGTTAGCCTTGACCTTTGTTTATTTCATGTTTTATATTGCTTCCAATTTCCAATATTACCATAGTCATATGATACCATGATAATTATTCTATTCTTATATGTTATTATTCGTGATCCTTCCCTATTGTTATATCATTTTATGTCATTTGAATCACATGATAGGATTCATTATCAAGTACGTTCCCTTTCGATGCTATTTAGATCACACCATTATTTAGGTATTTCCCCAGGTTATCCTATTTAGTTTTAGAAGCATAATGAGATATGAGATCTCATTATGGAGAACAAAATAAATATGTCATGATTTAGTTTTATTTTATGTATTATGAACTAGTCTTGCTAATACACTAGTATCTTTGATCATTTGATTGTATTTAATAAGTATTTCTATAAAAAATCATGTAATAATATGGATAATGAAACTGGGTCTCTATATAACACTTCTTGTGGGCTTCCCTAGATCAAACAAAATGAAAAATCAGTTGATTATAGGTCTAAATAAGGGTATCTGGGTGTCCCTCATATCTCTCCCTATCAATTCTCATGTTAGAGTCACTAGGTCCAACCATCCAACCCATTGGTATCCCACACATAAGTCATTTGATATTTTGATTATAATGAATGAGAAACATTCTCATTCCCACCTCGACCATTGGACATGCTTTAAATCACCTAAAAACCCACTCTAAATGAAGTAATTTCAATGGGAGGTAATGGTAATATTGACATATGAGGGCCAATTCATGCCTAAATCGGTTTAGTTATATTGGTTTTCAATTCCATGTTATAGTGTAAAATTCCCTATATGTTGTAATCATCACCCAATTAAAGTGAAAACCATTAATAATATTTTAATTTAAGGTATAATTCTAATTACTTAATAATTTAAGTCATCACCTACCAAGCATCGACCTATCATGTTTTGATCCTCACTAATCACCCTCAGACAGGGATGATCCATGGTGGGGTCTAATATTAATGTTCAAAAGATGATGATCTAACCCTCATAGAGCATCTGCATAAGGTAATACCCCCTTGAGGTTCTGTATTCCTAAAGAGTGTTTAAGTATATATCAACATCATGCTGGATGATATGACTATATAAACACAAATATGGGATGGTTAAGTAAGATACCATACCAAGCTATATGAAAAAGAACTATAATTTTTTACAACTTTTTAGTTGACCACACTTGAAATGGGTGCACCCATAAAGGGTATACTAAAAAGGAATTAGTTTTTCATATCAACCTAAAAAGGTCATTATAGAGGCATTCAGTGCCAAGTCTATCCTTATAGGGGAAATAAATGATCATTGAGTGCCTATATAATTATTCTCATGGTCCCTTTCAAAGTAATAACTTTATTCTTGCACCATATAATAGTTAATAACAATACACTAAGTACCTATTTAAACTTGTTAAGGGAGACTACACCTCATGTGGAGAATGGGTTGTATTAATGTACATATTGTCAAGTCACATTGGGTTGTCATCCATATATATTTTCATAATTTAATGTAATCCAGGTGGCCCAACTAAGCATAATTGCATGAATAAATTATATAGGAAAAATCCATTTTTGTTTTTGTTGAAATTTTAAATAGTTAGTCTTTTCATCACTATTATAAATCACACATAGTATGCATATATCATGTAAACCTACCTACCAAATATGTTGTTTGAGAAGATTTTTCTTACCTCTAAGGATTATAGAAAAATTCATATATAAATCAAGAACATCAAACATCATGTGAGTCATCCATGGTGAAATCATATATAACTATAACATCAAATAGTAAGAATAATAATCCCATCCCATGAAAACTTGTAATTCATACGAGAACAAGTTTTATCAATGCACCAGTCCAATATCCATCATATCCCCCAACACATTCCTAATAATCCTCAATACTATGTCTCAAATATGAAGACAATAGGAAAGAAACTCCCTTGATACCACTTTGTAACACTTGGCCTAGGTTATTATGAACTATAACAAGCTCAGGTCACCAAAAGGACTAAAGCGTCCCACCCCATACACTAATGGATTCATACTAGAAAAATGGGCCTAGGATGTGACTGTGGGAAGACTATGAACTCATATATGAGAAAGAAAAATAGTAAAAAAATAAACATGGTATAAAATAATAGTAGACTAAAAGTGAAATGGAGGATGTAGATATTATATACTTTGACAAAGGAAATGAATTAGTCAAAAATAAAGATGTAAAGGAATTAAAAAGTACATATCCCTAGTTGAAAAACACCACATGCGTAAACCTACTATATTAAAAAATAATGACATTAGTCCTTACCCCATTCTATTTCTACAGACAAGTGAGATATACTTGGGTACCTAAGTGCAATGCCATCCTGAGTAGGGTGTGAGTAAAAAAATAAGTAGGGAACCACCAACATGGTCCCATATGGATCTAGTAAAAATAGTGTATATGTTTGTGAAATACTCAACTAAAGAATAACAATAACGACAATAATTATCTATATAAATAATCTAGGTAAATAATTTCATACATTAGGCCTGATGGCTACGCGGATCTTAGCATACCTGCTTCAGTTAGTGTCAGTGATGTCTCAGAGAAAGTTATGTTAACATAGGGGGTTACAAGTCCTAAACCCAGGATAAACCATACATTCCTCCCCTAAACATATGGTACAGTTACATGTATCACCTATAAATCCTGTAAGTAAGGAATTGAGAAGGATCATAGGTTTTCTAAGCATACCACTCAAAATATGAGTGACCAGTGGAACCCAGGAAACTTATTGGTGTTCCCTATTCTAGTATGATGTCATATTCCTAGGCCAGGTTTCATTGGAATTCCAGACATTTGAAAATAGAATGAATTCATAAGGGGATGAACCTTAGGAAATATATAAGGAGTACTCTCATGATCCAATATGATAATTTTTATCCATTTATTCTCAGAAAACATTTGGAAATACAGTCATAGTGAATCCAAAGTATCCTAGGGAGTATACTGAGTCTCAATCAAGGAGATCATCATCAACCTATGGTATTTCACAAACATATAGTGTTTGTGGGAAATGTGGACACCTATAAACCTCTATCATTATCAGTTTCATAACATTTTAAGAATCATGTATGATATACACACTTGTGTGGTTTTTGAGAGACACTTGAAAACTGACTATATTTCATCTTATAGGGTTAAAGCATGGGGGGTAACTATTAATACCCATAGGAAAAAAGGTAAAATACTTTTTTAACAGGCTTCATAGTTTTCCAAACCAAGTGCCAACTGTGAGTCCAACTATGTCCAAGGAAAGATACATCTCACATTCATTATGCGTGGTTACATAGACCGTGTGCCAACCATGTGAGATACCTCTTCAACTCTACAGACACTTACACAATTTTGTTAGACCTTACACATGGTTTCTCAAATTGTGTACCTCTTTATTTTGCTCCACAAGATTGGGGTGGATGGTTATCACTAACCCTTTTCCAACCATGCACCCTAGTCTACATTTCCAAAAATGTGAACTCTAAAAGAAAAACAATAAGGAGGCTCTCGAAATTCTTGAAACCTTTAATAACCTCATTATATGCTAAAATTGGGCTTTCCATTGGATTCTAATCCTCAAAATTCTATTCAGAATATCTCATAAAAATTTAAATTTTCTTGCAATTGAAAATTCAAATTCCTTTTAAAATTTTCAACTCATACAGAAATGGGATCTTTCACATTATTAGTTGCATTCTCATTGGACTAGTCTATATAGGTGAACCAAAAAAATCTATTTGTACATTTTCTTGATTTTATTTACTTTCTATGAATCACTATTTGATAAAGTCGCTAAGATAATCCTAAGTAAAATTAATACAAAAGGTTGGTCAAGTAATTGGATCAATACAAACACTAAATAGTATGATAAATGACCCTTACGATCTAGAGAAAAATATCAATATAAGGAAGTGATAGTTTAAGGAAATTTTATGAAATTGGATAATGTTTAATACTTTAATGAATTGGATTTTCCCAATTTTATTTTTAAAAAGCTTCTAGGAAAATTATGAGACTAGGTTCTGAGACAACATACGATTACAAGGCCCGGTGAGCCTGGAATTCTTCAACAAAAAATGTTATGGTTTTAATAGTGCATATGATTTGTTTTCCAAAAAAGTAGAATAACTCTTAAACGGGTAACCATTTCAGAAATATGAGGGTACCATTTCATTCGAGATGGCAGTTTTACCCGAGGCACAAATTGACATTAGTCGGCATGAGTCTCTAGTGATAAAACCCGAAAGGACGTAACCATAAATAAAATAATTAAATAAAATTATTTTATTTTAAAATTTTAATAACTCATGAATAGTGTCTTGGATTGGAAATCAGAGACCACCATTGAATAAGTAATCTGGCGTTTTCCTTAGGCTTGGCCTAACATTAATAGGTGTGGGTCGACTATGGAATTTAATTTTTGGACATTTTGAAGAAGAATAAAATAAACTTAAAGAAGTTTATTTTTTTAAATGTTTCATAGTGAATAAGTGACACCGCAACACAATGATGAGTCAGACCATTTAGTTTCCTAAACGAAACAGGATGACGATGCTGCAATGCTACAATGGACTGACATGTTTTTTTCTCTTGAATTAAACAAGAAATCAAGGTTAATGAATATCCCTAGAATTCACTGAACACTCTGGAGAAAGGTATTGGCGGTTCCATCCCTTTAGAGAATGACAAACAATGACAAGCATCGGTAGATTGCAGATCATGGATTGAAGATCACGGATCGAGGATCGATGAATGACAGTGATAAAACAATGTTCATCACCAATGATAGATCCAAACCTCAAGGTAGGGGGTTTATTTATTCGTAGTATTTTCTTTCCCCATTCTTGATTCCAATGATGAACACAGACCAACCCACGAACATGTTGACCCACAATTCGTCCGTTCTTCCAGGATGGATAAACTATGTGATTAATGGGAATAGAATGATGATTATTCTTCTTCATAATCCCACTGACATGAATGGACCAAGGCCAACATATAAAATGCCAAGGTCAATTATAAGGGTATTCTTGTGCTTAGTCCTTATCCCCATTCTTCGTTCATCGCCAACAGACCACTATGATCACGATATGCTTTTCCATGAGGTTCCAAACATTGCTAGACCCCTAGAGCGATGACAAGACGAATTAGAGGACCTAATTGTGATGGTGATGACCCAAGGATCACAAAGGAATTCTTAGTTTAAAAAATGGACCACCACAGTGACAAAGACAGCCCGAAGTGGCACTAGCGGTGGTGTGCAGTGACACAGTCGCCCGACAATAGGAGGTCTCCAACTCGATGACTGATGGTGGAGGGGCCTGCAATATCATGACCATGGGTGGTGACTAGGAGCCATGGACAGGGCAGGCTACGGTGTTGCAGATCAGCGATGGGGTGGGGAATTGTGTCTTTCGGATGGAATGTGGTCACTCAACTATGTCTTCTAGTTGGAAGGGGAATGACCCACATGCCATGTCCAGCTGGACAAACTAGCCCACACAGGTGGGCTGGGATGGAGGAAACCGGGTCACTGTGCTGGACCACATGGCGAAGTGGCCCAATGGGCCTGACCTTTGGTCGAGGTCAGTTCTGGCTGGCCTTGACCCGACAAGGTCAGGTCAGACCCAGAAACAACCTGCCCCTTTTTACTAAAATGCGTATAACTCTCAACCCTTGTCCGTTTGATGATCCATTTGTGGAATTGGGTCCCTCGTGATGAGATTGTATTTTTGATATGATCTTTACAAGTTTTTGTAAAGGATGTCGTATGAACTACTGGATCGAGGGGTAGGTGCTCCCAGAATGAGCACGCTAAGTACGAAATCCTGTGATTGTCTATAACAAATACGCAGAGTTGGTCTCCTGCAAAGATACAGAGTTGGTATCCTATAAAGATGCAGAGTTGGTCTCCTGTGATGACATGGAGTTGGTCTCTTATGAAGATGTGGAGTTGGTCTCATATAAAGATGAAGAGTTGGTATCCCATGAATATGTAGAGTTGGTCTCTTGGGAAGCTGCAAAGTTGGTCTCCTGTGAGGGCGTAGAGTAGGTCTCCTTTGAGGGGGCGAAGTAGGTATCCTATAAGGGAACGAAGTAGGTATCCTATGAGGGTGCAGAGTAAGTATCTTGTGAATATGTTGAGTAGGTACCCTGTAGATATTGAATGTCATATTAGATTTGAATATGCCGTGACTTTATTAAATATTTTCAAGCTATAGACATGTACCTATGTTACCAGACTCTAGTGGCTCTATTGGTTGTGATATCAAGACTCCTTGTCTTAGTGAGACCGAATGTGTAAGGGAAATTTTTTGACATATAGATACTAGGTGTTGTCTCATGTAATTTTGGTAGACTAGTTATACGTTCTTACTATCAGATAGCTTGAAAGGTTAGATCTCTCAGATCGAGCATGCTAAGAACGGGACAATATGTCTAGTAGTGGATGTGACCTTGAAATTTAGAATCCTTTATGAGTATACATGTATGTTCTTGTTATATGTTTTCTTGAAACAAACCTATGTTGAGCTGACTTTATCTTCTTAGTGGTGTTTTCTTTTTGGTGTTTTACTTTGTGTATTGGGGTGCACTACAGATTATTGTTTTACTCACCCGTACACAGCCTTTCCCCGCACGTGTCTTTTCTCATGCAGATAATTGACACTTTGACGGAGTCCTGGGTGGAATGGGTCCAAGTGCTGATTAGAGTAACCCAACAGACGAGGCATGCTTCTATAGATTCAGACAACTATTTCTACAACTACCCTTTAGGTAGGGTTTTCTACGAAGGGTTTCCATAGACTTGTACTTTTTAATTTTCATTTTTTTGAATTTATATAGGTACTTATGAAAATGAATCCCATTGTTTTGGGATATAGCTAATCCGTTACAGTCACTAACCCCTGGCCTATGGGAGGCTGAATTTGGGTATTCAAAAAATGAGCCCCAGGGGATGGGTCATGACAGAGTGGTATCAGAGGAGGTCGGTTCTACCTTAAGAACCTAGATTCTCTGAGTTTTTTTGGGGCAATAGTGTTAAGTGTTTGGAGTTTGTCTTTCAGTCTAGGGAATACAATGTTGGTGCAGTGGCTAAAGTATCCATAAAATGGGACCCTAAATTCTACTTTTCAACTTGGTACATGGAAACACTAGTTGCTGGAAAAAATGATGGTACATGCATCCTATAAGAATTTTTTTTGTTTTCCATGTCCTTTTTAAGACACCTCACTATATATACTCTATTGATCATGGTACATATTTTTTTACTTCAATATGCTTCCACAAAGATAGTTAGAAAGTATTCCATTGTGTTATCATGAGGATGATCCACAAGGTGATGAGATATGGTTACATGGATTTGTACTAGATACAACACCTCTGGGTGGTAAACCAGCTACACCAACACCTGTAGAGTAGAACATTGTACTCATTGTACCAGTGGATGAGATGAACATGTTGAGCGTACTTCAAGATTTTCAGCAACAGAGACCCATATGGTTTCAAGGTGAGCCCAAATTTTAGTTGGATGAGGACTGGATTGAGGTGCTGAATGAGTTTTCTATCTATTTAGGACACCATTATATCAAATGGTGGTCCAAGCCATGATCCTTCTACATGGATTAGTAGAGCGATGGAAGGGTTTTTATTACCTGATATTACAATGAGGATAATGTTTCATGGGAAGTGTTTGAGAACCTTTCTTAGAGAAGGGGATCTCACCATAAAACTATGGGCTATGCATTCCCAAGAGCTTCTACAACCTCGGTAGGATGATATGTCAGTATATGAGTATTCATCGGCGCATACCGACCATCCCTTGTACTCGATGTATAAGATACATGATTAGTGATTCAGAGACCAGACCTTTGAGAAAGGTGTATTTAGAGACATAAGATCCATTTCTATTCTCCCGTGAATTCTTACTTGTACTAGCGTACTAGATCAAACATTGTTGGTTGAAAATCCTTTGGCTGAGTAGATATAGCCAGTGGATGCCAAAAATAGGCATCAAGGAGCAGAGAAATTAGGAGAAGTAATCTAATTTATTATAGACATGGACATGTGAAATGTTATGAGAAGATATCCTAGGATAGGGGATCTATAGATCAAGGCTTATAGGGTGGGTTTTTTCGGTCTAGAGAGAGACAATGATTTTCATATGACGATATAAGACATGTCACTAGAGATTGTCCATACCGTAATGCTGATGATAGGGAAATGGTGCATGGGCCACTAAGGAAGAGAAAGTGATAGGAATAGATAGATCTATAGGGTGGAGGATGTGGCAGAAGAGCTGGGAGAGCAATAAGAGGTGGTATACATTTCGACATGTTACCACCCCCACCCCCTTGCGGTCCACACTAGGACTTGGGAGCTGGAAGAAAGGGGGAGAGACATCTTCATGCAGTCAAGGAATATGAACCAAGGTCCCTAGGAATGTTTTTTTGGTATGGTCTATGTATACTCCTAGCTGCTGTATTATTACAAACATGGGTAATAACTCTTCTTTATCAAAAATCTTGTTTTAGACCCAGAGTTTATGGTTAAACCGTTGACTTGACCCTTATGTATGGACAAACCTATGTTAGGATAATTTATAATCACACTTATATTGACAGTGCAATCTGAACCTTGAGGAAAGAGTTTTTTTGGAATCTCTTGGTGGTAACATCAAGGCCTTACGACATCATTCTTGGTATAGATTGGTTATTGACAGTCCATGCCCAGATTGAGTATTTTAGGAAAAACGACGTGGTATGTTCGCAATAATAGAATGAGGTTTTCCTTTATTGGTGAAAAAGGAAACCCAGGTAGTACTGGATAGACTAATGCATAGGAGGGTTCATTTGATCACACTTGAATCAGATAGCCTTACCCTTAGGGAAGTGGATGTTATGAGTTTTTAGTTTCTAGTAGTAGTGGAAGAGTATGGGAACACCTTTCCATGATGTGTTTCCAAGTTTACCTCCCCATAGGGAGATAGAATTATATTTTTTATACCCCACAAGATGGCATCAATATCAACATCTATATATTGGATGGCTTTCATAGAGGTTCACAAGCTGAGGGTGCTGTTGGAGGACTTGCAGTGGAAGGGCTTAGTAAGACCCAATATTCTAGGATATGTGTGGATTACCAAAAAGTTATGTGACCATAGAGAATGAGTATCCACTAACAAAGGGCCGATGAACACATTGATCAGTTGAAAGGGGACACATTTCATGTGGATAGAAAGGTTCCAACAAGATTTTTAGTATTTAAGACTAAGTTTAAAAAGCTCCCTGATCTTGAGTTTGCTAGAGGATGGAGTCAAGTACGTAGTGTTATGTGATGAATCAGGGACCAGACATTATTGTGTCTTGATGAAGAGGCAAGTAGTGATTTCATATGGTCTGTGTCAGTTGATACCACATGAGTAAATCTATGCGATGCATGATCTTGAGTTTGCAATGGTAGTCTTTGGATTGAAGATGTGGTGACACTACCTGATGGGTGGGTAGTTTATCATCTATTCAGACCATAAGAGTCTCAAGTATATCTTCTCTCAAAAGGTTCTGAACTAGATACAGAGGCATTGGATAAAGTTCTTCTAGGACTATGACTTTTAGAGAGTATATATTCATGGTAAGGGAAACGTGGTAGCATATTCTATCAGTAGGAGATATAGTTTGTAGTTGCTGAATGAGGAAACGGAGTAGTTGGACTTGTTATAATTATCCTTTGGGGATAGAGATGATGCATCTTACCTCTAGTTGGCGGTTTTTACCCTTCCACTATTATAGCGAGTCAGGGAGACATGACTCAGTGATATTGATATCAAGACTTTATGTGATCAGTTATCCATGTGGAATTCCCTTAATGGATATTGGAAAGGTAGGGAAAACATCATTCCATTCAGAGGATTCACAGTACTAACAGTGGACACCTAGAGTGGAAGTATGCATCAGGATATGCTTGTGGGTGTCAAGGAGGACACTGGGAATGAGGAAAAATGTTAAATATGAGCTTACGTATTGATATAAAAGATGAATAATTGTTTGAATTGGTTTTGTGGTCTTTCAACTCACCATGATGAGCCCCTATTTGTGGAATAGATTGATGTTTTATTCCTTTGGGTTCTGGGAAGGGAGTGAGAAATGGTATCTGTGGACTTCATGATGTGTTTACCACATACGTCTAAGGGAAAAATACCATCTAGGTGATCGTTGAATGACTCACCAAGTTGGCCACTTCATATATTTTCAGGAGTAATGTTCATTAGAGAGCTTAGGATGCCTGTACGCACAGGATAGAGCTTGACTCCATGGAATCCCATAGACAATAGTTTCTTGATTAGGATGCTCACTTCGCATCCTGCTCATAGAGATCAAGGATTGGAAGGAGAGGACCTTCTGTGGGAAGTCAATTCCTTTAGTACGTTTCTAGTGGTAGTATGATAATCTCTATAAGAGCACATGGGAGTGGGGGGGGGGGTCATGTTTGTGCTCGTACCCTCATTAGGTTGGGTATACCTTGGTTTAGATATTTGGGACATAAATCCTTAAGTTTTTTAGAATGTAATGAATTAGATTTTCCCAGTTTTATTTTTAGAAAAGTTCTAGTAAAATTATCAGACCAAGCGCTGAGACGACATGCGATTCCGAGGCCTGTTTTTCCTAGAATGGTTTGACAAAAATTGTTAAGTTTTCAATAGAACATGTTTGTGGTTTTACTGAAAAAGTGTCATAACTCTTAAATGGGTGATGAGATTAGAAATATGAGGGCCCTATTGCATTCAGGATGGTGGGTTTACCCTGGCGTGACTTAACTTTAGTTGACGTGAGTCTCTAGTGATAAAACTCAAAAATAACATAACCATAAATAAAAAAATTAAATAAAATTATTTTATTTAAAAATATTAGAAACTCGTTAATGGTGACTCATATTAGAAATATTAGATCACTGTTAAATTTTTAATGTGGAATTTTTCTTAGGCGGAGCCTAACATCGATCAGTGTGGGTCAACTACAAAAGTTAATTTTTGGACATTTTGAATAAGAATAAAATAAACTTAATAAACATTATTTTAATTTTTTTAAATGTTTCACCGGGATGAAATGATGCAGAGATGAGTCACCCTATTTAGTTTCTTAAATGAAACTGCATGGCGACACTACAATGCTGCAACAGGCCGACATGTTTTCTTTTCTATGTAATTTAACATGAATTCAGTGTTTAAGAATAACCATGTAATTCCATGTAATCTCTGGAGAAAGGAATTGGAAGTTCCCTCCCATTGGGGAACAAAAAACTATGAGGAACACCGGTGGATTGCGGATCATGGATTGAGGATCGAGGATCGAAAAATAACGACAACATAACTCCATTCTTCAATAATGACAGATCCAGACCTCAAGGTAGGGGGTTTATTTTTTCATGGTATTTTGTTTCCCCATTATTGATTCCAGGGATGAACACAAACCAACCCATGAACAATTTTATTCATGATTCGATCATTCTTACGGGATGAATAAACTGTGGGATTAAATGGGATTATACTGATGATTATTCTTATTCATAATATTTCTCACATTAATGGACCAAGGCCGAAACATACAAGGCCAAACTCCCTTTTAAGGGTGTTATTGTGCCTATTTCTTATACCCATTCTTCATTCTTCACTGACGGACCCCTGTGGTCTCATCTGGCTTTAGCGGGAGGTTCCAAATGTGTCTGGACCCCAGGAGTGAGGATAAGACAAGTTATAGCCCCCAAGAATGATGGTGGTGACCCAAGGATCCAAAAGGCATTCTTGATTAAAAAAATGGACCACCAAGGTGATGATGGAAGTCTGCATAAGAGGAACTGGTGGTGGCAGATTGCGGCTACGTGACCGCTCAGAAATAGAAGGCTGTCGGCTCGACGACCGCCGATGGAGGGGCCCACTGCAGAACGATGGCGGGCGGTGATAGGAAGCTGCTACCAGGGCGGGCCACGATAGTGCAGCTAGTTGATTTAGTGGGGATCCACATTGTTTGGATGGCACGTGGTCCCCCAAACCACGTGTGGAAGGAGAGGCCGGCCCGAGGACAGTCATGTTGACCGGGAGATACGGTTGCTTGACCGCGTCTTCTAGGTGGGAGGGGTGAAGCCCACGTGCCGCACCCAGCTGGACAAACCAAGCCACATAGGCAGAAAAGTATAGAGGAAATAGGGATGTTGAGATAAACCACTTGAACCAATGGTCCAGGTTGGTTTAGGCCAGGTCGGGTCGGACCTAGACCCAACCGATCCCTTTTTACAAAAATTCCCATCACTCTCAAACCCTATGTCTGTTTGACGAGATGTTTACGACATTGAGACCCTCGCGATGAGTCAGACCTTCTGAGATAATATGCGTGAGTTTTTTTGTGGAGGTTGGCGTATAACCTATTGGATCAAGGTGTAGGTTCTCCCAAAACGAGCACGCTAAGGATAGAATCCTGTGATTTTATATGGAAAATATGTGGAGTTGGTCTCTTACGAAGGCACAAAGTTAGTCTCCTGCAAAGACGTGGAGTTGGTCTCTAGAGAATATGAATAGCTAGTCTCCTGTGAAGATGTAGAGTTGGTCTCTTATGAAGTCGCAGTCCGAAGATGAGGAGTTGGTCTCCTGTGATGGCATGAAGTAGGTACCCTATAAAGACTGTATGTATCATTAGATTTTAATATGCCTACATGTTTTTATATATTTTCATGCTATAAACATGTACTTGTGTGACTAGACACTAGTGGCTCCATTGGCTGTGATATCAAGACTCCTTGTCTTAGAGAGACCAGATGTCTCATAAAACTTCATGACATACCGAGACGAGGTGTAATCTTAGATACGTTTGGTATACTAGTTCTACATTCCTACTATCATATAGCTCGAGGAGTGAGATCTCTTGGATCAAGCATGTGACGAGAAGGACCATATGGCTGGCAGTGGATGAGACCTTGAGTCTTGGAATCCTTTATGAGTATACCTGGATATTCTGGTTATATGTGTTATTCAAGAATACCTGTGTTGAGATGACTATATATTCTTAGTGGTGTTTCCTTTTTAGTCTTTTACTTTGTGTTTCGTGGTTCCCTACTTAGTATTATTTTACTCACCCCTAAATAGGTGTTTCCCACACGTGTCCTGTCTCTTGTAGATGATCAATGCTTTGAATGAGTCCTAGGTGGACTGGGGCCAGGTGGTTCTTAAAGTGACCTGATAGATGAGGTGTGATTCTGCAACTTTAGATAACTATTTTTGTACCTACCATTCTGGTAGGTTTTTTATAGAGTATTTCCTAAGACTTGTACTTGTACTTTTACTTTTTGTTGGGTTTGTATTATAGCCCCATTTTCCTTCAGTTTTCTACTTTTATACCTTGTGTTTGTTTACATAGTGTTTTCACAATCCAACATCTATGGCTTGGATTTTTGTGCATGTGTATATGTACTTAATCAATGCCTTCCATTTGTTTGGGATATGCCTACTCGGCACTAGTCACCATCGCCTAGCCTATTGGAGATGGGCTTGGGGTAGTCGCAACATGGACCCTGGGGGACGAGTCATGAAACATACCCCTATTCTCCCCATCTCAAGGTATCCCTCACCTAATCCCATTTTGGTCCTAACACATGCAAAGTCTATGACCACTTTCTTGAAATCTTTGTAGACAGGTCTTTAGTGTTGCTGTCTATTTCATTTAAAAAATTTGTTAAGTTAAATTATTAATGAAGGGGGGATGAAAGTTAAATATATCTTGGATCAAGGTGATTATATATGTTGGTATTTATGCTCAATGAGTTTGGATAAGATTGAATGTATGTGGCAGTTCATGTTTGGTGCATTCTTTAGGTATCCCCTATCTCTTTATTTTTTAAAGTGGTTGTTATTTTTGGTTGTTACCATAATTTATTGACTTTGTATATATATTTAGGATTCTATGTGATGTTACCCATGTTATGAGATATTTATTTGATGATTTTATCATGATAATCCTTGGGTTCATGCATTGGAAACTATGATGAGTTCGACACATGTTTAGATTGTATAATGGATAGTTCCCTTGGTCGAGATTATGCCTTACTTGTGTTTCTATAAGGTTTATAAAGTTTTAGTATTTTACGAGTATTATCCTAGAAAATTTTAATTTTATCTTCCTGAACCATGATTAGATACCACGTTTCTTCATTTTTTGTCATAATTTGATTGATATACCATTTATTTTCCAATGTTATGGGATATTAATGGACAACTGAACCTTGATTATTGTTTTATGGGTATCCTTTTTGGATTTATCTCCCTTTAAGATGTTTTGAATCCATTTAATTAATGTTTTTTTTTGTGGTTGGTGGATAATGAATGTTTACCCTTGTGATTTAGGGAATTTTTTTGGGGATATATAATTCTTAGACAAGTGTTTATTATTTTTATCACAATTTTGGATGGATTCTAAATAGTTCAGACACATATTTCATGACTCTATGCACTTTGGGATTTATTTCTCTTGATAATTTTATGTGTTATGCATGAATACATAAGATTATATTTAAGGATTAGTTATTTTTATTTCAAGGAACGTTTTTTATATGGTTCCTTTTTCTCACAAGACCTCTTAAGTTTTTTCTGACCCTCCCACCTTGTGTATCATGATAAAGAGTTTTTGGTGGGAGATTTTGGTTGATAATATATGATACATTTGAAATAGATAGAATGTATTATAAATAGATAAATAATTTGTATCCCCTTAGTATATTTTATTGGTATACTGCTAAACTATTTATATGGTGAATAAGATTCATTGTTACTAATTTTTACTTTTATAATTTCTTTTGGGGTGAAGAAAGTGCCATGAAAGGGGGAAATATGAAACCCCCATATCACTTTTGTATTAAATATTATATAATTATGAGTTATTTTGAATTTTTAGTAGTTTTTTAATTTTATCATAAGATTTTTTGAGGATTTTTTAGGTTTTATAGTTATCACATGGTTACCACATGATTATTAGAAACCTTTTGGATGAATTTTACATAAAAGGAAAACCATGAAGATGAATCTTATGTATGGGGGTTTCAATTCATTTTTAAGTGTTACTGTATGATAAGAAAAATATTGTATCTTGGATTTATGCCTAGAAATAAATCTTACATATGGGATTTCCCTATGGCACTCAGTTAATACCAAACTAAGAATGTTCTAGTAGTAAATGTGTGATGGATCAAATATATGAGGTGTTTTATTTAGTGATTTATGCATGGATTTTTCATGATTTAGAGAACCATGTAGGATGTTAAAATGAGTGTTGAAACTTGGATCTAGTGGATTATATACAGGTAGAGACCGGTGGCATACCATGAGATCAAATTGCACGAGATTCCCAAAATATTATGTTGACATTTCCTTTTACTCACCCCTTTTATTTAACATTTTTATCCACCAATCCTTATATTAGATTATCCAGATAAAAGATAGATCAAGGGTTATTTCTTCCTAACCCTCCTTGAATTCAATCCCCTTATATATAGATTTTAAGTTGATTTTGATGGCATAATGCACTTTTTTACCCTCCTTTCTCTTCCTTCATCGATTTTCCATTTGTTTCTTATTCTCATAGGAACCCTAATGGATTTGGTCATCTACCCTAGAGTTTGGGATGGTTTAATCTTGGGATTTTAATTATTTAGGGATTTTATATTCCTTCTTCATCTTGTATTTGGATTTCTACATTGCATATAGATTTTTAGAGTGATCAAGGCAAGTGTTTGTATGAAATTATTTTATGTTATAAATTTTTTGAGTTTTTTAAAATTAATTAATCTCAATGTTATAACTATATGTAATAACCATGACAATTTTTTAAAATTATTTCTATAATTTCTATACTTGTAATTGTTATTTTTAATTGATATCTAATTTTATTTTGAACTAAATGTTTTATATTCCATTTATTATTGAAAAATTCTATAGTGATTTATTAAAATTAATTAGATAATAAATGAATGGTTTTAGACATCTTTTTATTTCTAATGAGTGTAAAATATGTTTTAAATTGTTTTTTTCAATAAAATAGTTTTTTTATTTTCAATAAACTTATAAGAGAGATTCACTTTATTTTTGAAGTGTTCAAAAATTTATGTATTTCATAGGATGTTTATATCTTGGATTCCCATGATGGGCTCGAAGTCCCTTTTAACACTTGATAAAAGGAATCCATAGTGTTTATTAAATGTATGGTCTTATAACATGACATTCCAAGTTATTTTTAATGGCCTAGTTGGAACCTTGTAAAATGAGTATCTATGATGATTGTAGTACTGAGGTTTTGAGCCCCTTATATTGTGTCTTGCATAGACTTGTGCCCTTTATGATATGAAATGAATTATCATGTTATGATTATGAAAATTTTAAAAGGGTTTTTTATAGATGGTTTTGGACGTGATATGAGGTTGGTTATATGTTTTTTTGCTGATTTATATGATGATGTTGGTTTGATTTCTCACCACTTCCTTTACTTTTCATGGAAACCCAAGGTTACTAAGTGATAGAGTTTATTTATTCTACAGAAGAATATATTGTTTATTTGCTAGTGAAACCTATTGTAGATCATGTTTTTTAGGGGAGGGACCATGATGAGAGTGATTTGGTTTTTTAAATCATTTATGAATAAAACATAGGTTGAAATGTGATTCCAATTAATTATGTATAGGTTCCTCTCACATTATGACCTAGTAAGTTACCCATGATACATATTCATTTGATGCTATTATTTTGTAGATTATAACTAAAAACTTTATTCATATCTCATTATACCCATATTTGTTTTGTGGAACTATTTTATTGACTTTCTATTACTTATTATTATTTATTGATTTTATGGATGAAGCTTGATTTTATACCATATTTAATTTATGATATGGTTTTAAATTCAACTTGATTTGAAATAATAGGTCCTTAAAAGGATTTAAAAGATGAATTTCTTTACTTCATAACTTGGATGAATAAAAGTTTAATGTTTTAAAGTGTTTTAATTTTTAAAATGGTGGATTCACCCATTAGATTGTGAAAAATGTGTTTACAAAAGGGACATTTCAATGAATGAATGGATTTATTTTCATAATATTGAAATCATTGATTCAAGATGTATACTGTTTCAATTTTCTTAAGAGGTTTTACCTAGGAGTTTGAAATAGTTAAATGTATGATACTGGATTTATTTTTACTCTATCTTTAAGAAAAACGTTAAATATACCATTTATGAAGTTTTTTATTGAAGGAATTGCATAAACTCTTTAGTGAAAATTTATCGGACCTATTTAGATCACACCCTACATATACACCGATATGTTTTTACATTTCTCTAATGTTTTCATAAAAGTGGAAAAGTTGTGATAATAGGTTTTTTATTGTTCATATTTTTTACTAATGGGTTTTACAGATGTGATGAGTGACCATGGGTCACATGGAGAAAACTTGTTGTGTGATAAGTTTTTGGTCAGTCATATAATGTTTTTAGGATGAAATTTTTAAACACTCTAAATTTCCATGTAAACTTTTGAGGTAGGGAGGGTGTTTGAATTATTTCCCTTAACCTTACTTGATATTCTTGTGATTCAGGAATTATAGCCACTTGCTACCACTCTAATGCGGAGAGTGTGGGCCAAACAAACATGGACCGTCCTCTTAGAATTTCTTGGGATAATTCTTGTGTTCTTCATGGTGGAGGAGGATGCCTATCAATCGAGATGAAGGTGAGGAAGGAAAAAGTTCCGCCTCATGGCCACCGCTGCTGGCAGCCACCGCTGCCCATGGCCACCGACGCCCATGGCTCCGCCGCCCGCGGCCTCCGCGCCCCGTGGCACTCCGCCGCCCGTGGCCTACCGCGCCGCCCGACGGCCTGCAGTGCCGCCCAACGGCTTACCTGCGCCGCCCACGGCCCTCCGAGCTGCTGCGGCGCTCAGCTGCCCATGGCCTACCGGGACGCCCTGTGGCCTCACCGCGCCGCCCTACGACCTCACCACGCCGCCTCGTGGCCTACCGCCCCGCCCCGCCCACGGCCCTTCGAGCCGCTGCGGCCCTCCGAGCTGCCCCGCACACTCGAGGCACCCCCGCGGCCGAGCCGCCCCATGGATTCATGCTGTGTATGGATGGACCTCCCCACGACCACACGACCCTCACGACAATGTTCTGCCCTCGTGACCCCATGGCCTCTGCCACACCTCGCGACCTCACACCACCCTCCATAGCCTCACACCGTCCTATGCGTTCCTCCGCGGCCCCTCACGACCCTCACGGCCAGCCGGACCGCCCAGCGGGCAAGGCCGGACCCAGCGGGTCGGGCCGTGTCGACCCAGACTGGGTTGGCCTAGGCCGGGTCAGGCCGGTTCGGTCCGACCGGGTCGAACCAGACCCAAACCAGCTATGATATTTATGCTCATTTGAACATAACTTTGGCACTGGACATCTGATTGATGAACCGCCAGCGGCGATGGGAACCTTGAAGTGAGACGGTCCCTTTGGTAAAATCCACTAGAGATTTGGATAACATTGGTAAATGGTCAGGTTGGATCGAGCATGAATCCAACTGGTCCCTCAGGAAAAAATGGATAATAACTTAAGGACCGACGTCCAATTGAGGAACCATCTGTTGTGTTGAGACCCCTATGTGATAGAGGTCCTTGAGATACTTCTTCATGGAACTTCATGGAAGTTGAAGTATCGACCAGTGGCTTTAGGAGAGGACCCTCCTCGAGATGATAGAGATTAGCGTGGGAACCCTATAGCTGGCTGTGACATGAATAATGAAGAGCGATACTATGTGGGTCAGCACTTAGCGATCCTGTGTGGGTCAGCACCTAGAGATCCTGTGTGGGTCAGCAGCTAGTGATTCTGTGTGGGATAACACCTTGTGATCCTATGTGGGTCAACACCTAGGGATCCTATGTGGGAAGCATCTAGAGATCCTGTGTGGGTCAGCATTTAGCGATCCTATGTGGGTCAGCACTGAGCGATCTTATGTGGGTCATGACCTAGCGATCCTGTGTGGGTCAGCACCAAGCGATCCTATGTGGGTCAGCACTGAGCAGTCCTATGTGGGTCTACCTCTTAACAGAGTAGGATGATTCATTAGTTACATTTAACCATCTCTACTACTTTACCTAAGTTATTCCTGGTGTGATCTGAGTCCGTACCTGTGTGGTACTTTTCTTCGTGGTAATACCTTGGGGCTTTTGGGTTAGACCCTGTGTTTCCTCATGATTGAGATGGGTATGCAAGATAACTTAGGTATATGTTTGGGAGAATACCTAAGTAGGGTTGACAGTTGACTTCATGCTTTGAGGTTTATCCTTTGTGGATTTATTAGACATTGAGGGTCTTGGGGTCCCTAATGAGTATCGTTAGACTCATCCTTGCATGGGATATACCCACACCTCATTGTGTTTGGTGCAGATGACAGACTGCGTTGATCGAGGCTGAGAGTACCAAGACTGGATGGTGCTCGGAGGTGGACCATATGGCATGTAGGTATGTAGAGGAGATAGGTGGGCGTGGATTGTTGAGGAGGCAATCTGTACCTACCCTTCAGGTAGAAACCTCAGAGGATGACCCAATACCTATCTTTCTCTTTCTTCAGTTTCATTGTCTTTCAGTTGTACTTTTACTTTCTAGTTGGGCTTGTATTCTGGCCCCTTTTACTAACTACACTCACTCTGTTTACTATTTAGTTTACTTGAGTTCATATCTTTCTGTGTGCTTGGTTGCATGTATTTAAAAGTAATAAAGGCAATGTCTTCCCAGTTTTAGGGAATACGCCTTTGGTGCTAGTCACCAGCCCCTTGCCTATGGAAGGCAGGCTTGGGGTAGTCAAGACACGGGCCCCGAGGGATGGGGCATCACAAAATTAATATAGTTTTATTTATATATTTGGTTTTATTTATCTCAAATACAATTTTTTTTCTAAATTTTGTTCTATATTGTATTTCACAAAGTGAGTTTGGGTGTTTATGTTGATTCATCCTTATTTGGATACTTACTAATTTGGTACCATTTATTTTACATTAATGAAATTATAATGTATGGAAATGATATGATAAAATATCATTTAGATTGTACTACCATATATGTGTAAAAATAATCCCAATATGTTATTTTCATATTCCATTGTGTTTGTCTCTAGCTCGTGGAGATCGATAATGTACTTTTGGACTTTCCATAGTCTGACCTATGTGAGAAAGTAGGATGACAAGGGATAGTTCATGATATTTAAATCGTGGGTGTAACATGAGGATACATGATGATTATTTGGTGTTTTCTTCTATTTAGTTTTTTATAATAACCCCTTTCCTGTAATTATTGAATGAATTTAGTGGGTGTATGAGGGGGATTTTGACATGGAAAAATAGATACCACACTGTAAGGAAATGATGTAAGAGAACGTATAAAATTAATGTAAATATAAATTACATAAATTAATATAGATACATAAAGATGAGGATTTATAAATAATGATATCATAATCTATATCAATATCAAGACCTTTATTAGAGAAAATAATAAAATGACACCCTAGGCTATGTCATGTGAAATTTAATGATGAATTATTCTAGTTTTCTAAGGTATTCTCTCTATGATTGGAGTTAATAGGGATAAAGTAGGAATTTACTTTACATATAGACTGATTATGTAATAATGTTTTCTTATCGAGAATCTAATCTATTTATAATGTATAATGAGAATGTGGGGCATGTGACTTGTGAGGATATAAGAGAGTATTCTTAGGTGCATCATTTTCAATCAATGGTGTTAGTGTAGCATATACCATAGTGCATTAAATGAAGGATATATACCTAAATAAATTATGTATTTACATTATTTATCTATCTCATAATAGATGATATGATATATAATAAGTCTTGTTATGTGACAACACTCCAATTCCATAAGCCATTAGTATCTTAAAAATAGGCTATATCATATTGCATGGATTGTTGATCCAAAGAATCACTTTAAATTCTATTTTGAAAATCATAATACACTTTATTAATATTTATATATAAATAATGTTTTTATTTTATCTTTAATGAATGAAGTATATAAAACCACTAAATGAAATATTGACAATTTTAGGTTTTATGAAATACATATGGTTTGAGGATTTGTGAAAATTTGATGATCTGATTAATTTTGAAATACTAATGGTTTGAGTTTTTATCAAAAACCAGTTATTTTAGAACTATAGAAGTGATATAGAATTTAAATGAAAGATATGAAAATAAACAGAGTTAATCAAATGATGAATAGTAAACTACTATAGATTCCCTTTTAACATAACCTGAAGATTGATAAATTCGACCATTGGATAATAATCTATAACTAGAGTCATTATTAGAGGGGGAAAAGTATAATGGGATAAGTGTTACAACATATACACACAATCTTGGATCCAATGATATAAACACATACTTTACATACTAAATTTGATATCAACAATAGATTATTAGCCATATCTTTCCCATAATTACATGAGTTAAAGAAAATATAGTGGTATATATATTCCAAATTCTTTTTAGATTTAGATATTTAGAGAATTAGAAAAAATACAATAACTAATATAGACCACGTTCTTTTAATTAAAGATTCATTTTCCATTATATATGACACTATTTAACCCATAACATGCCTTAAACACCCCCAAAAATTTATCCACATAAGCTATCCTATTAGGAATATCATGTGTAATAATATTCTTTATGACTTGTTAAATATATACATAAGAAATGGGTGATCTCAAATGATTAGTATAAAAAACATATAAATAAATCTATTGAAAACACAACCATTGTATAAATAATATGGTAGGATTAAATAATCTCAATAATACCATAATCAACTAAAACTAAGATATTTCAATATCTATTCTAATAATTGAAAACATAGATATCAATAATATTGATCTCATAATGATATAATTCATAATGTCAGACATCAAAATCATATTGTCAAGTCCTTTTAAAAAATAATACACTAATATAGGGAGAGGTATAAACCAAAACCAAGCTCTTTCATTTCATGAGTCTTGTAGATGCATGAAATAGATATATAGTGTCAATCCCCACCTATCACTTTATTATGTCCAATTAATTCACTGTAATAGTTAATAAGGAATTTTATACCATTACCTAAGGAACATATGGATGAATAAAAACACATAAATCTGAATAATTAAGAACTGGAAATTTTAATACATAATCAACCTACATTATCAACAAAAATCATAAAAAATGTTATCAATTCCCTAACTAATAAATAACGTTATTTATAGGTTAAAATCCTCCAATATGATTTTTTTAAAATGATATGTTCACACTGTATATGGTAATAAATATATAGTAAATTCAATTCCAGAATAACATGATCATAATATATATAGAGATATAAAGGTGGATGGTTTTAAAAGAAAATTTCCCTAGTTTGATAATATAAATATATAAGGTTGTTGAAATAATTGAAAATCATAATAAAAATTATATTCTTGAATGTTATCACAAAAAAAGAGATAAAAAATCAAATTGATTGATACCATGACTTCAATCCCCTTAAATTATAACTATATATGTTATATTATAAAAAATGACACATAAATACCATGGGGGAAAATTTTTTAATACGAAAAGGAAAGACGAATCTATAACATAAAATATAATTTATTAAACATTCTAAACATTGATGTAAAAGACAAATATACAAGTCTCTTAGAAAAGAAAACGTTGAAATGGTAAAGTGAATTATTTTAAAAATATATACTTTTCTAAATGATATCAAATTATAGAGCCTTCAAAATGTTTTAATTTTTTTTATAAGAATCGTAGAGACAAGAATAATATATTTGATAATGAATGGAAATGAATATTTTTAATACTTTGAAAATACCTATGATGGAAACCAAAATAATAAAGAGAGTAATAAAACATTATTTTTAGTAAAAAATTATTTTTAGAAATAGGATCATAAAATACAATGTCATAAAATATTAGGTTGGAAGAACTGAAGCATGGAAAAAAGAACTTTATAATGAAAAAATATAACTCAAGAAAAGAAGATATGTGTTATCAATATCCCTTATAAGAAACATAATTCATAATGTAAAGAATATTTTATAATGTGTTTTTTGTGGTAGGAATGTAAATAACTAAAATAACACATAATAAAATAAAAAGGTATAATGTACTCAACTTATAGGAAATAAGTATTATATAAATAATAATAACTCAATGAATGATAGTTGAGTTTCCAAAAAAGTCTTATAAATGGGGTAACAATTATTCCAAATACATTGATGAAATTAAAATAATTTAGATTAGTATTTACCATGAGTAAAAAATTATTATAAAGATACATCCATGGGTAGTCAATAAAAAAATCAATGGAAAAAATTGTGCCTAACATAAACATGTATCAAGGAATTAATGTTTGGGAAAAAGAACAATTATGGGTTGAGTATGATTTTAATCCAAGCCCCTTGAAAGAGATGGATTGTAATTGAATTTAAAATAACATGATTAAAATATAATCCATGATATTATATAAAAAATTGTAATTATATACATCACATAAATTAAATTAGGTTTATAATACCAAACATGTCTCAAAGAGTGGAATTTTATGAAAAAACCCTTACCTCATTCTTGATTTATTTTTAATTTCCACAAAATACAATGAATAATTAAATTTAGTTGATTAAATAAGTACTAAAAACACATATTCATAACTATGACCATTTATATTACTCATTAATAATCATTTTATAAATATATATTAGTTAGTTTTTTTACATATTTTCAACATCAGGTATAAGAAATATATATCGCTTATAACTAATTTCATAAAAGTGGTTGTTGGAATATATTATTTTAAAAAATAACATCACTATTATATAAGATAAGGTACTAAAATAGTTTCTCCAATATTATTTTTAAATCTATAATTTCATTTCATGTCATTTTTTGTTACGATCCCTGAGAATAAAATCGACCACATGCTTGTTATAGTAATTTTTAATAAGCAAATGGTGATTTCTTAATTAATGACTTAAATGTTGATATAAATTTAAAAAATAGAAAAAAGTATTATTTACATATTATTATCATAATGAACTAGTAAATAAGTTTTTATTGTCATCCATGATATAAATTCATAGTAGTGTTTAAGAGGGTTCCTAAAATAACTCAAACACGAACATACTATGATAAAAATAAGATTATATGCTGGTTTAGTTGTAATATCATTATAATATAAGGATAATTATATTAATTTATTATTACCTGTATAATATACTATATTTCGAAATAATTATTAATTGGTGATAATTAATATAAATTTTTTATATAGAAAGAAGAGATCATTTTCCTCTAGGTACACTCATTTTAAACAACAGAATTAACGTTTACTATTTTCCAATATTGTTATTAATATGATCTTTTATTTTTCATAAAATACTTAATGATATGAAAAAAATCATAGTTATCCATTAAAACCATTCTCATGACCATCCATTCAAGGCATATATGAATAGAAAAACACAAATCAATCGTTTCATGGAGGTGGTAATACAAACATATGTATGGTTTTGACTTCATATAACATAAAACTAGAGAAATTTATCATATGTATAATTTAATAATCTATAATATGTTACATATATCATACTTATTTATTAAATTCAATATTATTACCATCAATTTAAGTTTCTTAAGGAAAAAAACATGAAAATTTGTGGAGGTGGTAGTCCATGTACAGACACATGAATGTCAATTTCGCTTTTCTAAAGGGAAATATGGGAAAATGATATTAATGATTTTTTCCATAGTATAATAAAATTAATTATGTAAATAATTTTAATTTAATTTTATATAAATTTATAAACTATAATTGTAAAATAAAAATAAAAAATAAAAAAGTTAAGTGAAAATGATTACTCATGTTAAATATTTCCTTGGAAGATCCCTTGGAAATGAATGAAATAAGAAACTATATTTTTAATAGAATATAAAATAAGAGAAACGGGTTTCTCTGTAGATGAATAAGGTTGGGCTTTCAGTATGAAATTAATATTTTAGTGTAGTATTCAAGGGATTCTAAGAGGGCCCTTTTATATGTTTTTATAATGTCCTTTTTATAAATATCTCAACTTAATATAAAGAGATCACATGTTAAACATGTAAATTTGATCATAAAATAGACAATAATTATTGAAGGGTGATATAAGATAATTATCTCTTGACCACCTAATTAAATAATTTTTTTAACTTATTTCAATCCCTTTACCCCTTGAATTTTTATGTTTTCCATTTAATCTTCTACTATGGTAACTAGTTTTTACCTAGGGTAACTTAATCTTTGTGACTAAAAATAAATTGGTCAGTATTAGATAATTTATACCTAATAATTCTAAATTTTATATACTCTTTATTTTATTTAATTTCTAATGGTGATAAAAATTAATTTCAAAACATTAATTGTATAATGTATTAAAACAATTTTTTTTGAAAAATATAACTCAAGTTGTAAAATGTAAAATATGGGATTTTAAATTAAAAAAATCATTTTTAAAATTATAAATTCACTTAGAAAATAAATTTATGGTCTTGTAAAAAGTTTTCATTAATTTAAAATTTATACTTATATACTTATAAGTCCATAAATATTATTATATTTGTAAAAACAATATTTTTCACATTTCACCTAAAAGTCATTAGTTTAAAAAAAAATACCAAAAATTAATCTTAATAAAATATAACAATGATTAATATTTATATTTTTTTCATTTCATTAAACTCAAATTATGAATTTAAGAAATTTAATTTCTAAATAAAGTGATGATATATAATAAAAAACTATTTTCATTAAAAATAATTATTTTTAGAATATTAACCATTCTTATTCATATTTCATATTATTCACTAATTTCGTTAGAATTACAAATTATTCAGATAAATATTTTTTTATCATCCTTAATCTTATGTTTATTTAAATATAAATGAATATCATATATAAATTAAATATTTAGAAAAAATACATTTATAAGAATAAAATTATAATATTTTTCCTTTTAGCTATTCTAATTGAATTTAATTGAAATTACAATTAGAATATATTTTATTTCTATAAATATTTCATAAATACATTAATTCTATTCATTCTAGATAATTAAATGTCTATGTTATAATGGTATAAATATATCACAGTTTAATTTTAGTTTAGTGTTATGTGTAGTGAAAGTTATTGAACACATTGACTAATTTAAAAATAATCATATGTTAAAATTTATTGGTGTTAAAATAAATAATGCTCTAAAAGATGAAAATAACTTGAAGCTTTCAATTTTTCTATGTGGTTCATATTTTTTTACTTTTGAATTATTTCTAAGAGCCTACGATTGTGAGGATTCATTATAAGAGATTTAAGTTTTCAATTTGTAATCATTTTATATACGATCAGGGAAATTGAGGGATTATAGTGATAGGATGATAGATTTTGGATTATAGTTTATAGGATAAAGAATATTGAGATTTTGGTTTGTTGAATGAAGCTACTACTAATGGGTTTAGTTGAGCGCTTTATGGGGATTGGAAGACCTATATGAAATTTATTTTTTTAGAAGTTGATATCATTTGATAGAATTATAGTCAAGGATATTGTGAATGAGGTTTACAATTTCCTATTCATTTTGGGTTTAATGTTATGTTTTGTTATATACATTTATTGGTACTTGTTTTTTTTGATATGTTCTCTACATTTTGTTAAATTTCCATTGTGTTAATTCTTTTAACGTTTACTATTAAAATACCATTAGTTTGTTTTATACTATGTATATTACTTTTATTAGTAGCTATGAAATACCTATTTTTCAATTACTATTGAGATTAATTTTATTTTATATTAATTATTTGTGGGTATATCTGAAATTATATTTATTATAGTTTTAATAAACAAAGATGATTAAAATTGTTAGTTGTTTTTCAAACAAGAATTCACCTCCATATTTTATTTTATTAGTCATCTATATCCTAGAAATTTTTTTATATAAAAACATGTATCTAAATGTGAGAATCATTTACACTTAATAATTTTTGTTTATATTATGTTTTATGATTTTAAATTTGTTAGTCACTTTAACACTAACATGTTGTGAAGGAATTATTTTTTTGTTTATATGATGGCAGGTATCATGAATGTATAATGTTTGGAAAATATAAATCCAAATAAACGGCCAATTTTTGACAGAATGACTATGAGTATTGATTAAACCAATTATAAACATATTTTATCGATACTAGATTAGAAAATTTTATTATTCTTACTAGAAGTTACAAGATTCTAGAATCCAAATTTAATGCTCTATCAAGGGAATAAAAAACCAAATTTCAGTTGAATTTTAAAATTAAAAATACATAAAATTGTTCTACTCACTGAAATATTAAATTTCTAATTTCTCTAGACTAAATAGCATGTGTAATTTAGAAAATACTAAAATTTAAATTTTTTTTATCATCAAACGTTATAGAGACCTATCTAGTAATATTAAGGGATAACTATCAAGATATTGATTTTACAGCTTGTGAATGTGTAAATTAAATACATCAAATGTTGATGAATATTTTTAATAGCCTACAATCACTCATAGGGACACAATTATCTGATGATCAACTCGTTAAAAAATTTATTAATATATTACCCAAATAATGGGAATCTAAAATTATAAAAATTTATTATATAAAACATATTACAATGATAAGTCTTGATCTCTCATGAAAGAAGAGATTAGATTAAAATGAGATAATGCAAATTAAAAAAAGGAAAATAATGATTCTTTTACAATGAATTGAAATTCAAATTATAGATCTTTTACATAATGTATATCTAATATAATTTTAAAGAATGTTTCTTGATGAAGCTTATCATGAAAAAATTGATGGAGAACTTACTAATATGTAAAGTAGGATGTTTAAACAAAATTATTTTCAGGGAAATTATTCAAAAATATAGAAATGTGAAAAATTATTATTTATAACCTATATGTTATGAGAATAGAAATTAAGGTCTTATTAAACCATAATATCCTCAATAAAAAGGAATGGTAGAAGTTACATTGAAAATTATTCTATTATGAAAAGTAGAAAAATTCAAAAAATTATAGACATTTGGAGTGAAAGGGTAAGAGACACTTTATTTGATAGTTTATCAGAAGACAATGAAAATATTACAACAATAACAGTATTTTAGGAAAATAATATAAAATATTTAATGGGAATGTTAATTTCCATATGACTTATGAATTTAACTATATATTCAAAATGTATTTATTCTTATAAATATGATTCTGATTATTAAAGTTCGTATTATATACATGATGAGGTAAAAGTTATTGAAATTTATAAATAAATGAAAACATATTCTATTGAATGTGGAAACATGTATAAAAAACAATATAATAAGTAAAATGATCCTAAAAATGAATCTATATAAATAAATGAATTTTTTTTGAAAGTTGAGAATAAACTTAATGATGTTATAAAGGTGAATGTAAATATTTATTCTGAGGTATAGAATTTAAAAGAAAAGATTACAAAACATACCATTAATTTTAATGGTAGAGAAAAATTTAAACCACCAAAATACCTTCTTACACTAGATGATCAAATGAAAAACAATTCCAAGAATAATTCAATGTGTGTAACTTTAATACAAGACAACAATGTAGCTACCAATCTAAATAAAAAATAGAGTGTCTGAATAAGCTAATAATTATGTTTATAATTATTAATAAGGATTCTGAAAAAAGGTATTGACTAATAAGATTGAACTGAACTACATCTGGTTTGGGTATTAGAACCACTGGAATGTATAAATACCCAAAAAATTATTTTTCTCCATCAAAAGAAACATTTTTTTCTTTGCGTCAAAGAATAGGATATTAGAGAAATATTTTTTTCACAAAAAAGTCTAGTGTTTTGGAAGTCCTTCAGATTTTATCTCTAAGGAATTAGATACTTATGAGCATTAAAAGTGAAAGAAAACATCGACATTAACTTTTTTTTACAAATTTTAATGAAACTAAGAATTTCTATCTACAACGATATTGATTCCAAAGACATGAAGTCATTGTGAACTAGAAGATAAATACTAATTACTACTGCTCAGTATTTTCTTATAATTTTCTTATTATTGTATTTTTGTAAAAATGTTGGCTAATTAAAATAGTTGAATGTTTTTAGGTTTTTTATAACAATTCACATTATGTATTTGAATTAAGGGGTATTCGTTGTTATTATATTTAGATCAATTTTCACAGATACCATTTTCTTAATTTTATTTATTTTTATATGTTTCTAATTAATTTTTATTGTTAACCATCTTTGAAAGATTAAGTTTAATCCAAATTTATCCGAACATAACTTTCATAAAGTTGTAACTATTATACACAAATTTTAATATATTTTAAAGGTTTATATTATTCATATACATCTTCTATAATAAATATTTTTATCTAATATAATTCTAAGAATCTAATAATAATGAAACAAATATTATAATTTTTTTAACATCAACAAATATCAGATCAAGGTAATTAATTTGAAATTTTTTCACAAAAGAGGAGATTCAATATTGTGAAATTTATTAGGGACCATATTATAGTAGTATATTCTAGTACCATTAAATTAAATATTTTAACTTACAAAAGAACACTGTGTAGTGTATTTGTATAACTTCTAGGGAAAGAAGAAGTATTAGATTTTGGTGTTGTAGAGAGAGTAAAGAAAAAACCAATAAATTTTGAGACTATCTATAAAATAAAAAATTTATATATTTTAATATAAAATAATTTTGTTGAGAAAAGTGTTAAAGCTATAAATTCAAATAAAATAATAACTTAGATGAAATCAATTATTGACAAAAATAGAAAAGAATATAATGATTAAATTATAGAAGTTTCATCTATATAAAATAATCTATATCATGAAAATATTGTTTTATTATATAGAAAATATGGTGATTCAATGATGAATATGTAAGAAAATAAGTCCAAGGAAATAATTTAAGATTATTTTCTTCCTCATGTTTTTTTAATAGTGATGCTGAAGGTGTAAAAAATAAATATGTTGAGTAGAAGGAATTAAAAAAATGGAATTATGAACTATATCATCTTAACGATCTATCATTAATTAAGGAATATGTAGTTAATGTCCTAAAATCTTATGTTAAATATTTCAGGATAAGAAAAGGTTTTTAAATAAAAAGTGAAACCATCATAAGGTGTACATTCTTTTTCTAAATATTCTTACCTTATTAATGATATATCAAAATAAAATTTAGCATCATTGAACAATTTTGGTAGGACTTTATATTATGAAATATAATATGAATATGAAACTATTTTTTTAGATAAAAATAATAATTCAATAGGATATTATTTAGAATTTAACAATCTGGCAGTTAGGAAGGTTAAAATAACTGAAGGTTTAGGTTGTAATGTTAATTTAAGTAAAAAATATCTAGGATTTTAGTCATAGAAGTTTATTTTCAGGATAAATATTTCATATCTCAAAAATTTTGGTTCCTAAATAGATAATGAAAAATCTATTGAAATGGTTATAATTATAGTAAATCCTCAAAAAAGGTCCAACCTAAAATAGTAAAAGAAGTGATTAATAAAAAAGGAAACATAATTTTATTATTAATAAGTTACATAATATGTGGAATGTTGTTATTATTCTTTATAATATTGACTTGAAAATATGTTAATTAGAGGATAGAGTATTAGAAATAAAATCCACAAATCCTCTTAGAAAAGTTCAATATTAACTAAATTAGTGAAAGAGTGATCAATTTATTTTGAAAGAAACTATGAAAGTCATTTCCAAGATCTGGATAAGTTTTTCATGTTTTAGAAAATTCAATATAATGATATTAAATATCTTATGACTAGAAATTATTTCAAAATAAAATATTTTTAAGAGTAAGTTTGATATGTTATCCATAATAATCATAGAATGAAATAACTCTAATTGAAGATATGGGTGATTAAAAAGAATATTTAAGACCATAGAAGAGATATTTATACCCTGAAATAAATAATTGAAGGTTCATTTCTAGAGAATAGTGTAGCAAAAATATCTATGGATAATGTTGAAAGTAGGAAAATGAGAGTCAAGAAGATGATACCTAAAAATTATTTAAAAGACTGAATTTCTAATCACAAAAACTTTTTATGTTGTATTTGACCATGCTAATCCTAAACATTTTTAATTACCATTGCCCTATTTATTTGAATTTCCAATGATTTTTTTTATTTACCATTGTTTTATTTTTTTTAAATTACTGATTCTTTATTGTTTTGAATTACTGATTCCTTATTATTACCAATAAATCATAGTTTTAATAGAATTATTACTGAATGTTTTGAAACCCGTGGTTAAATGAATGTTTATTTTTAGAATGTATTTTAAATGTTTTTGACATTCTAGACTTATTCACTAATTAACCAAGGGGATAAGTGTTATTTTGATCCACTATAATTTCATTTAATTTTTTAGGGTGATATTAATTTCATCCTTTCTATTTATTTTATATTGAGAATAAAATTGGGATAAATATTTAAAAATTAGTAAAATTTTCAAAATACATGTTGTATGTTTTTTTCAAAAATAGAAAAAGGTTTTTTTTAAATTTTTATTTTACAAAAATGGAGACTTATATTTCAAGATTGTTTTTAAAATGTGGATATTTATTAAGTTCATTAGGGTATATTGGAATTATAGGTATGTTGTGTTTTAAAAATCTTTAAAATCATTAATTTTTTCATGTGTGTTTTTGATTATCAAAAAGGGGAAGATTTTTGAGTCATAGACTCACTTTAACTTCTATTTTGAAATTCAAAATACACATTTTTAAGAAATGGATTTCACTTAAGTATATATTTTTTATATTTGTTAAATGAAATTTATAAAACTATAAAATTAAATTTCATTAATATAGGGTTTTATAAAATATGGATGGTTTGAGGATTTTTGGAAATTTAATGATATATGGAATTTCAAAATACCAATAGTTTAATGTTCTATAGAAAATATGTTATTTAGAAACTGTAGCAATATTGTATAGTTTATTTTTATGATATTAAAATAAACTGAGTTTATATGAAGATGAATGGTAAACCCTTAAAAATATCATTACAAGTGAACCTAAAGATTGTGGAATCCAATAGTTTGAAAATTGTCTATAAATAGAATCACGATTTGAGAAACAAGAGTAAAATGATACAAGAATACTGTTAAGGAAAGTTATTTCTTGAAGATTTCAACTACTTATTATTTAGTCTGATTTTAATTATTTTACTTTTGAGTGTTTTCTAAGATATTATGATTGTTATGATTCATTATAAGAGATCTCAGTTTTATTTTCTTGTAATCATTTTGTTTTTCATTGGGAAGATTGAAGGATTATGGGGACTGCAAGACATATCTAAGATTATAGTTTTTAGATGATAAAATACAAATATTACTTCCTGAAATCCCAAAGGCCTTTATATTATTATAATTATTATGATAATCCCTATTTTTTAATTGGGTTAAGGGGGAACCTTACATGGCCCTTAGGCCCAAGGAAAAAGTCGTAATACATGGATGTTGAAGGCCTAGTGACTAGAAACCAAAAAGAAATCCCTAACCAAGCTTATAGTTTATTTAATAAAGAACAAATTTATGTATTTAGTTTATGGATTCATGGGTTTGAAATGATATATTCAAGAATATGGATTATAGGAGTGAATACCTTTCAACAGGTTTACAGTTGAGGATAACTTGATTCAAGTTTATGATTCTCTATTCACTTTGTGTTAAAAGTGTGGTTTTATTATATCCTTTAAGGGGTACCTAGTTTTTTAACAAGTACTATGAGTTTTATTAAATTTCCACTAGTTTAATTATTTTTATGGTAGTTATTATAATACCAATAGTTTATTTTCTATTCCATTTATTATTTTTATCGGTAGCTCTAAAATGTGGATTACTCCATTAATATTGTTCTTAATTTTGTTTTACTCTAATTATTTTGTGGGTATATCATAAAATATATTTCCATTATTTTTAATACATGAAGACGGTGGAAATTGATATTTATTTTTCAATCAAAAATTCACTCCCACTTATAGTGTGTTGGACATTTGTATCTTAGACAAATACATGAATTGTAACTTATGATTCACCATATATTCTATAATATATAATTTAGCTGAATGATATGAAATATCATTATACTATATTTGATATCATTATTATATAAAAATTTTATTCAATAAAACACATGAGATAATTAATAAATTCATGGGATGAATGTATGGATTTTTTTGGCATTAAATCCTTTAATATGTATTATATGAGTTAATCCACGAATAGTTAGTGTTACAAACATTGGTTTTCATATTGTATTTTTTAATAGTTGTTAATTAAGGTAAATTAATGTTTTATATTTGATGTTGTGGAAAGTTGATGAGTTGTTTGGTGTAGGAATAACTCACCAAGCCATGCTGAAAGTAGTAATGAAATAATGAATCTGAAAATAATGATCATGTAAGAGTTGGGGGCACATTTAAAGTGGGATACCAGTGAGTGTTTTGGTCATGTAATTAGTCACCATGTTGTTGTGAGATTGGATATATTGTTGTGAATTAGTAAATGGAAATCAGGGTGGAGTTTTGGAAATTTTGATGTCAACTTTAATCTGATGAAAGTTTTGATAGAAAAGGATAGGATACTCACACCATGGATAAATGAATTTAAATTTTATAAGGTTTTAACATAATTAACTTATGATATTGACATACCATGAAATCAATTCATATGGAAAATTTAGGTATCATTGTGGTCAAAAGTTTAACTGAATCAAGGAGTTGAATCTTACTAAACCATGAAACATTGTGTTTCTGAAATTTAAAAACCTTTTTTAAAATAGGTTAATGTGAAAAATCTATAATAGAAGCCATTTTATACCTCATGTAACAAGTATTTGATCTCATGTGAGATAAACTAGTCTTATTATAAGAATCATCAATGCTATGGGGGACTCATGTAAGCTTTTTTGAAAGGGTTTTCCGGAGATGCACCATTCCTTAAAAGAAGGCATTTTGAGTATCATATTTTCTAGATTTAAAGTAAAGATGGATAAAAATCATCGAGGAATCACTTTTGAAGTATATTTTTTCCAATATATGTTCTATATTATTGTGATTAGAGTATTACATTATTTCCAGTTGCATGTAGAGATCCAAATGGGTGTATTAACAAGAGGACATGATGTAAAATCTAAAAAGGTAGGGAATGACTAGATTTGATGATTTCCCACCCCTTCAACTATTTTGGGGTTATGGAACAATAATAATCAATGTAAATAGATTTAAATGGTGTGTATATACTTAAAGAAATCCCAAGGAATAAATTATTTTTAGAGGAAGTTTAAGCTAGTTGTTTTCTTGATGTTTGAATATGAATTTCAAAAAATTTAACTGAAAATGGAGGGAAATGGATAAAAAAAGTAGAGAACAAATGTTTTTGACATGATAGTGGGAATATAGAAAAATATTAAGAAATATGAAAAGGAGAAGAGAGAGAATTTTGGGAATGTTATTGAATACCTACTATTAAAACATGAGTTGTGTCTAGATTGGGTTATATTGATGATCATGTTTGGAGGTGAATATTTGCAATAGATACCCTTAATGATTTGGAAGTAGATATTGGATCATCAAATAGAATATCAATTACTATTTAGTGTTATATATTTTGTTTTTTCTTTTTTATTTCAACCAACATGTTGATACTAACACTTTGTCCAACCCTCTTGAAAGGAACTAAGCAGTAGAGAACAAGAGGACGTGAATGTTTCATGAGAATAAATCTTGATATGTTGAATGTAATCACGAAAATGTGATGTGTTGATTATTAATAATATTGTAATTTCAATGATATATTTCCATTGGATGTAGATTAGTATAATAAATTATAACATAAACAACCAATAAGTACATGATTTATAAAAACGGTCAAACCTTCTTATATTTCTAGGTTATTTTTGGTTTACAGATATAGAGAATTAGGTTACAACAATAATTATAAAGATAGAAACATTAAAAAATATATAGTTTTTACTCAAAGATAAAACTTTATGTTAATAACCCTATTTTATCCAAAAACACATTTTCCTTAATTAAGAAAAGTCAACGTAATGGAAATTTTAACCTTGAAAAAATTTATACCCATCCATAGATATAGTGAAAATAATTTGAAATAATGGGGATGAGAAAAAAATAGTAAGGGATATAAAAGTAAAAAATACTATTATTCCACTAAAAAACATGAAAACCCATGAGTTCATTGACCTTTTTCACAATAAAACGTTGAGAATATATATACAACATTTTTATGAGTGAAAACAATCCTTCTTAAAGGATAACATTTGAAACCTATTAGCAACCATAGGAAAACACATAATGGAATTAGGAAACATGAGGAAACATTTGGAAACAACCCTTTAAAAAACATTTTCCTTTAAAATTTCTATTCTGCACAAAATAAAATTGTTTCTATAAAATATCTTTTTACAAGGATAATATATGTTAGTTGGAGGATTATATTGATAACCCATGTATACTAATTTTTCACTCATGGTAGAATAACTAAATCATACTTAATTATATATGAGTAAGTTACATGATTCTCTCCCTCATTTTCACTTTTTAAGACTAAATCATTACCCAATTCGTTGGAAATCTATATTAGGCTCACCCATTATCATGAGGTATATCGATCACACCCTTAATTATTTATAATACTCAAGTACCATGTCATGATTTTTTTAAGATTTCACTTTTCATAATAAATCCCTTGAAGAACTCCTATAACCCATCAGAAATAAATATTCCATTTTCACATAACTATAACGAGGAATATTATTTTTCATTAAAAACTCTATAAAATGAAAAATTCCTAAAAGAGTAAGAATATGAAATTATTTGAAAACCATGCCCAATTTTAATGGAATGTTGATAATGAATAACTTCTATTATTTTGAAAAATTAGTTTATTCTATATATATATATATTAAAAATATTATTCTTTACTTTAGAAAAAAATTTTAAAATGACTAGTATGTCAAATATTGAAAATATTAAATTTTAACCATTTGTTAGAAATCAAAAACTAGTGTAAATAGATATTAAGAATCACTGAAGTATAAATAAGAACATTTGTAGAAAATTTTGAATAACATGGATATAGTGGAAAATGAGTTTTAAGGAATACTTTAAAAAAAAATTTAATGAGAAATATCATACACCGAGTCCTGACTTGTTTTGTTTGAATGTGTACCCTCATATTATTTGGGAAACAGCCTTTGGAATACATCGTAATCCATATCATATTGGTATTTTTCAAAGACTAGGACCTCTAGGATGTGGGAAGGGATGGTAATGATATATTTTCGAATGGACTGGGAAACCTAACATATCAAAATGTGTGACGATGTTAAGAGAGGAGGTTCTCTTTTATAAGTGAGGGGAGTATCACACTTGTAATTTTTCAATGTTTTAAAATAATACTGAATCACCCTCAGTTGTCTAGTGGTTCTTAAATAACTCAGATAATAATATAACTTGGTAAAGGTAAAAATAATATCACACAACAAGGATTTAGATAATTTTGTTTGACCTTTTCACTTAATTTTTACATTAGTTAACAAAATTTACCCTTTTACGGCGGAGAAACATTTTTACCATGGTTACTATTCATAAAAATGACAAAATGAAATTAACCTCATTTTTAAATATGAACCTCCTGATTCAAATATGGAATATTTTTCTCATGATACAATTTTTAAAATTAGAAGAAATTAATTTTGATATAAGTTTGCAAAAAGAAATGAAAAACATTTTTTTATAAAATTGTATTTTTAGTCATAAAAATAAAGTTATACAAAAATAAAATATACCTTTGATTCATATGGATTAAATTAGATTATATTTAAAAAATGGATATTATGTTACATGAAAAATAAATCCAAAATATAAATGGTATTTTTAAATTACATTATTTGAAATAAAATTATAATTGTACAAAATTTGAAAATTTTCACTATTCACATAAAATCAATTTCTTTTTTAAATTGCCAAAACATTCACCCTAAGATATATTATGTATGTTTTTTTAAAATGATTTCATTTTTATCAATATTTACTTCTAAAATCAATAAATTTATCTTTTAATTAAAACCATGTGATTTATAGAAAAATAATTTAGTTAAAAAAACTATTCATTTTTTATTGAAACTTTTTACATATATATTTATAAAACTACGATGAATATAAATCAATAAAATGAAGGATTATAAATAATAAAATTTATTTATTTATATAATTACATGGGTTTTCTTATTTTTCCCCTTAAGACGTCATGACCTAGAAATTTCTTTCATTACTTAAACAAGTGGCGGTATTTTTACCTCATTTCATTTTTCAATTACTATATTACTTCCACAATCTTGTGATTCATACAAAAAACCATAAACTATTGAATAATCTTATTTTATAGTACTTTATATATATGATATAAATTTTGAATGAAATTTTCTCCATAATAGATATTATCCTTTAACTTTTGAACTCCAATGCTCAATACCTAAGATGTATCACATACAAATTTTCTTAGTAAGGAAGTATAATAATCATCATGAACCTGAGATAAACATGGTGGTAATGTTAAAAAATAAGTGAATGACCCCTCTTTATATAAAATTTCATAAGGTCTAATGAACCATGAACTTAAGTTTCTATTATTTCCAAGACACATAACACTTTTCCTAGGAGATACTTTTTGAAAAACATGATCACCTTCCTTAAATGAGAGATCTTTCCCTACTATATCTGAATAACTCTTCTTTCTATGCTGCTCTATTATCACATGGTCCTGTATTTTATTTACCTTCTCAACCATCTATTCTATCAATTATTACCCTAGAAAAATCCTTTTACCAACTTCATCCTTGTATGATGGAGTCTATCATCTCTTGTCATGTATTGCCTCAAATGGTTCCATTTGAATACTATAATTAAAAATATTATTATACAGAAATTACACCAATGAAATTTGATTATCCAAACATCCTTTATAATCCAATGGGAATATTTGAGAATAAAATTCGAATTTTGAATCATTTACTCCAACTATCCATCAGATTGAGGATAAAAGGTTGTGCTAAAGTTAAATTTAGCACCCAAAGAATTTGGAAGTACTTTCAAAAAATTTAAGGTAAATCTAGGATCAAGATAAAATACTATAGATAGAGGGACTCTATACAGTCCAATGATCCCATTGTGATAATGTATAACAAATTTATGAAAAGATATAATATCTTGAGAAGGAAAAAAGGCATATATTTAGTTGAAAAAACAATATTGAAGAAAATATCATTATTACCTTGAGATTTATTTGGTAATCCCCCTAAAAAATCCTTAGATATATTCTCTCATTTTCTTTTAGTAATTTGGAAGGGTTAAAGCATCCACTTTGGTATTTATTTCTCAGCCTTAACCTATTGAAAAGTCCAAAATTTAACGGTAAAATCCATAATTTATTTATTCATACCTTCCCAAAAATAATATATCTCAATGTTTTTATACATCTTAGTATTTCCATGATGAAAAAAATGAAGATCTATGAGGTTTAATTAAAAATCCCTTCTTTAATTTGGAATCAATTAGAACAGATAAACACTTTCTAAATCTATAAACACTTTATTTATAAACATTAAACATAGGAAATATACCCTTCTTGAGAAAAAAAATACATTTTCCTGCAAACCAAGATCTTTCTTTTGGATTTCCGTAATTATTTATGACAATGTTAACTACACTGATACCTAAGATGAAATAGAAGTTTTTTTCATGAAAAATTTCCAGGATGACATGTATTAAAACATTAATTAAAGGGTCGTGTTCTAAATGAAACTGAAAAATTATTTATTCGAAATAAGAAATCAGATACATTTCTTTCATTAATAAAATTATAATGAATCATTATATAATAATCCTATTTAAGTTCTAACCATTTTCTTTACCTCATGTTCAACTATTTTTATGTAAATTTATATGTTAAAAGTTTTTGGTTAGTATATATTTCACATATTATATTATATAAAAGATTCCAACAATTTTTTTACAAAAACACCACCTCTATAGGATTAGTATCATGCATAGGGTAATTAAACTCATTAATTTTTAAATAATATGAACAATATGAAATTACTTGATTATATTACCTTAAGAAAAAACCAAGACATTACAAAGAATAATCACTATAAATAAAAATTGACTATTTATTATTGGAAATTATAAAATGAGAGCATAAACCACTCATCTTTTAAATTCCTGTAATCATTTATCATATTCCTTTATCTAGATGAATTCTACTCCTTTTCATGTTAAGTTATTTAGTGAAATAGATAATCAAGAAGTATTATTAACAAAAAATTGGTAGTAACCCTCTAATCTAAGAAAAATTTGAATCTTAGTTTCCTTTATGGGTACTTTCCATTCTTACACTACTTTGGTTTCAGTAGGATAAAGCATTATTCCATCTTTAGAAAGAAAATTTCCATGAAAATAATTCTATTGTAGCCACAATTCACAGTTACTAAATTTTCTAGAAAAAATATTTTCATTTGATGTATTCAAACCCATCCTTAGGAGTCTCTAATATTCAACATAAATTTTATAATAAACTTGAATTCCATCAATGAAAACCACCACAAATTATCAAAAAACCCATGAAAAAATCTGTTTATAAGATCTATAAATATAATGACTGTATTTGTTAACTCGAATGGAATAAACACAAACTCATAATGTAGATACCTAGTGTAGAACGTCATCCCCATAATTTATTCATCCGTCACCTTTAGCTAGAGATACCCAGTCCTCAGATCAACCTTCAAAATATACTGGGCTCCCTGTAGGTTATCAAAAAATCATCAATATAAGGCAATAAATAGTTGTTCTTAACAATGATTTAATTGAGAACTCTATACATAGTGATAAGTTTGATGGAACCATAGTACTTTAAAAAAAGGTGAACCACAAGAGGAAGATATAGGGAATAGGAAAACATTCTCAAGATTTTTTTTAAAAATTTTTAAAATTGAAAAACTCAATAAAATCTATTATATAGAGGTTTTGAAATTGGAATAGTATCAAGTGCTATGTTCATAGAAAATCAACCACCAAATCCTAAATGACACTAGAAAAATAATCAGGATATAAATATAAATATTCATCACTAATAGAATATAACTAATTTAAAAATTTTCTTTCTTTTCAATAATATGTTTAAGATAACCTTCAATCCTATCTTTAATCAGTTTCTCAATATCTTGATATATTATCAAAGGTATTATCTCATTATTATATTCAAATTTAAAATCAATATGAAAATTGAATAGGAATTATTTAGCTCTATAATATATACTATCAGGATAAACTCAATTATAATATATAAAAAGAATAATATTAAACTCTATAGTGGTAAATAAAACAAGGTTTTTAGGAAAAACCATTCCATGGATGATAAAGGAATATTTTTATAAATTTCTATTTCCATTATACTACCCCCATGAGTTTTTAAAAAGATTTATGCTTCATTTATTGAGATGTTATTTCCATTTCAATTATAAATTTCACAAATATAAAATATTTCATAGACACTAAATCAAATATTACATTGGAATAATTTGAATAAATAATTAATATACCTGACACCACTTAATTTAATAGTCCATTATTTTCCATAATGGTAGAAAAAGACATTTCTACACCATTTTTCTTTTAGTCTTGATGACTCCCACCTTGAGTAAGTGACTTTGGACATAAACTATCATACTGTTCCAACTAATTACAACTCAATCATCTCACTTATATCATACTATCTATTTTCCCATTACTGGTCAAATTAGAAGTATTTCCTTTAATGTCCTGATAAAAATGACCGAGTATACAACATTAGTAAAACTTTCCTAAAATAATTAAACATTTTTTAAAATGTATTTTACCACATTTGAAACATTTAGGGGCTTACCTCCGAATTTATTGGTTGAAAACAACTTTATTTTTTACGAACTTTACCGATTCTTAATTTTTTTGTCATGAAGTATTTTTTTGGAAAAATACATATCAACTTTCTTAGCATAATGATCTACTTATACAATGTAGAAACCTAGAACACCTTGAGAGGGTTGGGTTGAATTAATATAAAGACCTGACCCTAGTTACCCAAAGCTAGTGCCTTCTTACATTACATTGGCATGTTTAGAAGAAATTTGTATCCTGAAAGAAGGAACAGTTTAGTATATTTGGAAACTAGATACATACATATTTACAACTTGAAATGAAAAACATCATATAAGTTCTATTGGGAACATCCACCACTCCATGATTATCCCTGAAATTCAATCATAATATACCTCTTCTTATCCTGGGATAAATTAAACATAATAAGGGGTGAGATTATATGCACAGTAAGGGTAAAAAATACAATATAAGATATCATAAACATAAACATTAGGCATTGTGAATAACTGAAAACACATGCCTTTAAAAATAAACTTGAACATAATATGGCAGGAAAAAAAGATGAGTTAACATTTCCATAAAAAATTATAACCATGGATATTCTACTAGTTGTATAACCACATGAACTATGAATTTATAGCTTTATAATGAGGGAAATTGATATGCAAGACATTCCAAAATATACCTTCAAGGACTCAACCAAGACATCTAAAAATGATTAAGGCCTCAGCCAAAATGATATCTCAAAATGGGAAAGGACTCAGCCAATTACACATCTATTTGTCTCATGAGACCTAAGAATTCATCAAGGAGATATAGAGGGACCCAACTTTCATATAATAATTCAAATTAATCTCTCACATTAGTGGGGATAAACATAAATAACATACACATTCATATTGAAACTAACATACTAAATGTAAATAACTTTCCCCGAACATTAAGCTTAAACAGTGACCATTCGAAGTAAATTGGTGAATGGTTTTAGGATATCATTTACATAATAAAACTAGTCATAAAAAATTCAATTAAATATGGTAGATTATATCATACATAATAATAAACAATAATTTTGAAATAGATGAAGATAATCTTATAAAATCATTGAGTGATTCTTGAGATAAATACTCTTTTACTATGAAAAGAAGTGTTCTTTTCGAAAAATATTTTTTAAAACTAGTATAGAAGTAAGATAGTATTTTCATAATAAAATTAATGATATTATACAGAAAATTGTTTCTAAAAACATATTAGAGTGTTCCCTTGAAAACAGCTAAAGATTTTCAAAATTCCTTTGAAATGAGCTTGAATTTCTCGATGAATTTTGAAAGTCACATTCTAAAATGTGTGACTCCCCATAAAGTAGTATTCTGGTTGTTAAAAATATTTAGAACACTCCCACATAATTTATGATAGGTACATAATAATACACAAGAACTTCATTGAGGTAATTAGACAATAAATGTAACCTGAATGGAAATGGAGGTTCGGGTGGAAAACCCTTACCTTTAGTCCGAATGTGTTCCGCTCATGAACCAGAGGTCCTAGAATATGAAATTAGACATATTAATAACTTATTTAAGAACCTATTAAACTTTTATTTAGTTTATAATAATTTTATTAAGTTCATTATGTCCTTATGGATATGTTATAAGATTGAATTCCATCATTCCAAAGTGTTTTTTTCCTTAGTTTTCATAATCGGTTCACTTGTTTTTATGTCATAAAGTTCATGAGGAATGGATGTAAATATCCAAAATTTAATTTAAAAATTATTTATGAACATAAATAGGTGTTAATGGTAATTTATATCATTTGGTTACATGAAATGAGGACTAATCATTAGATGAAATATTAATGAAAATCACTTAGATTATTTTAGCGGTATTTTGATTATTAGAAACTAGTTTGGTCATATAATTTAATATTATGTACATATACTGGTTCCTGAATATTATGTAGGTTATAATAAATGTATTATAGTATGTTTAAACCATAAAAATGGTTTCATTATTAGTAATTAAGTATAAATTGAATAATTAAACTTTATAGTCCAAGAAGGTTGTAAATTGGAACCTCACGGACGATGATTTCCTTTATAAAAGAGATAGAGTAAGAATATTTACAATGGTTATTACATTAACATGGTATAATTATAGTATATATATTATAATGGAGTTATAAGGATCAAATTGAAATAGGAGTTTAGGTGATAATAAGAAAATAAGATAAATTGAAATGAAACTAAATGAAAAAGAAATATGCTTTACCTCTTGAAATAGCATCCTTGAGAACCTCCTTAAGGGAAGGGGTTTTGGTCTTTTGGAACGACCAAGAGCTCATGGATGTGGGGAGTGACTATATAAGGGGATTTATATAGTACTTATTCAAGGAACAAGTCTTTAGAGGATATTAGATAAGAGGGAGTGAGGGGGGGTTTTATAGTGGAGGAGAGGAGTGAATTTTAATTATTTTATTAATTATTTAATTATTTCCCTCAAGACAACCAATATTGATGATTAATGTGAACCCTAATAGTAATAAGTTCATGTTAGGTAAAAATAAGTGTGGTTACATCATCCATTATGGTAGAAATGGTGAATTTAACTGATAATGTATAAATATGGTAAATTACTGTATTTCACAACTCATAAAAAATTAGTGTTTTTTAGAAAAATACCAAAAATTAACCCTAACAATTTTTTGACATGTAGAATTAATAAATTGAATCAATTTTTTGAAAATAATTTTCTAAATATTATTGATTTATTTAAAAAAAAAAATAGTTTATTCGAAAAATAACAATTTTGAAACTATAATTTTTTTTATATCACATTGAAAAATTAATCAAGATCTCATTATATTATAACCTTAAGAAAATAAAATTGTAATAATATTTACTATTCATAAGGGTCATATTCTTATTCATATTAGTACTCATAAGGGTATGTTACTATTCTTTTAAAATTTTGTTTGCCTTATCAGACTCTAAATATCTCACTGAATGCAACAGTGTATGTTATTTTTTCAAAATTCAAATCACAGAGGAGGAAAAATTATGTTTAGTGGATAGGTTATAAAAAAGTGGTGTTTTGTAGAGACTTAGTGTTTTATGAATTCAATATTAAATTTACTTACAAAAATCATGGGGTGTAACATTATCCCCTCCTTTGTAACGTCCCCATTCCGTAAGCCTCCCAAAGGCGCCCTATACCCGGTTGTTCACATGGCCTCAAGCGCATTACCTCTAAATCCAAAGTCTTCCGACTAGTAGCGAGGGCCTTGGGTGTGATAATGGGGAAACTATGCCCTCATTTGTAGAGTAACACACAAGAAGAGGAAAATCGATAACAAATAGTGGAAGCAGTAATAATCCATATGAAGTAAACATCGGATGTCTGAAGAAATAAATAGCTTGAGTATACATATATAAAAATGATTGAAGGTACATATGTCTAGGAAAACTTCCAAACACATTAAAATGCTAGAATACATAACAATACTAAACCAAAGTACAAAAAAATAGTTAAACAACTCCTCAACATCGCAAGCGTCAACTTGGTCCAATGGTCTCTAGCTCCACAACATATAATGTACCAGATATAGAAGGGAACTAGCCCATATCTATTCCTGCAGCAATATAATCTGTTTGGGATGAAATCCATAGCCCAAACAGGGTGTGAGACAAAATACCAGCAGGAAATCACCACAAGATCTATTCCTAATAGTCAATGAATATGTGGGAGTTAATAAACAAAAGAATGTAGTAAACAAGGATATACTCAGTAGTAACTAGTCCTATAGTTCAATTCAATCAGTTCCATATATCAAAAATAGTAAAACAAGCAGGTAACCCTCGGTGTAGTTCTCTCAGCCTAACCTCTCATGGTTCAATCAACAAGGATGCTACAAAGACTCTCTGAGGAAGCTCTCTCTGTCAATTCCCCTTATAGTCCCAAGATTTGAAAATACTCTCTGAGGAAGATCACACGGTCAATTCCATTTATAATCTAAGGTACTCAAGGACTCTCAGAGGAAGCACACATGGTCCATTCCCCTCATAGACCCAAGTGGTCAAAGACTCTCTGAGGAAGCTGACATGCCAATTCCCCTTATAGCCTAAGGTAGAAATGGACTCTCTGAGGAAGCACTCACGATCAATTTCCCTCATAGAACCAAGTGGCCAAAGACTCTATGAGGAAGCTCTCTCAGTCAATTCCCCCTATAGTCTAAAATGTTTCAAATACTCTCTAAGGAATCTGACTTGGTCAATTCCCCTTATAGTCTCCTACACTCGGTTCTCACAGCCCTGTGTAAGTCAACGAGCATAGAAATACAATATGGCCAAAGTAACTCCTCAATAACTACTTGGATAAATAGTCTACAACATCTCAAGCATTTCAGATAAAATAATCACTCCATCCTATAGTACTAGTCATGAAAAATATCAAGTAAACCTAATGGCTAAACATGGCCAAACAACCATAAATAGAACATGCCTGAGAAATCACATCCAAAGCATAGAAAAAACCCTATTCACATCCAAATAGCCCTTATTTACACATACCATCATAATAGGAAATTAATAGGGTTAAAATGGTAAACACACAATACCCTATTCAAGGGTATTGGGAAAAATTGCACATAATACTCAAATAATTTCAACAGAATGACAGAAATCACCTACCTTGGCATTGTAGGATTGTTATACTCTGGTGTCGACCCTTGGATCGACCTAGATCATGATAGATCTATAAAAACGCCTAAAACATTCAACCCACGATATCTCATGAGAGAGGGTAAATAAGCAGATAGTGCTCTAGGAGAAGAGAGAACTCACTGATGCGATTCCAATGAAACCAACGATGTTTTATTTGGAGGATAGATGCTCGCTCAGGGGATCGTCGAAGATCCACAACTGTATGTTGCTCTCGGATGAAGAAGTCGAAGAACACATTTCTATCGATAAGACGTGACCCCAGTCTATTTAATGAAAAAAACAAAATACATGGCATGTACTTTTTAATTACACATCGTGTACTCTCCGTTTCCATACTCCTCTTAAACGGCCTCTAGGTCACCCCCACATGGTCATGTTCATGGTCGCTACATCGCCAGAACACGGTTACCTACGGAACCCGAGTACATGGCGTGTACTTCAAAAATTTCTAGAAAAACATATTTTTATCAAAATTGACCAGAAAAGGAGAAGATACTTGAAAAAGAAGATCTGGGTTCATACAAACTTCCCCACTTAAAGAAATTCATCCCTAGATTTCTCTAGCAAGGCGACGTATAAGAAGAAACCCTGAAAATCTCTGGCCACTATGCTCGTACATCGACCTCCCTCTCCCAAGTCTCGTCTTGTACTCGCCTGTGCTTCCATAGCACTCATACCAAAAGAACAAACCGGCCACGGAGAACCTTCGTACATCGATCAAAGATCAGGATAGGATGCTCTTAGAAGGATAAATCCACTCCCAACTCAAACTCCTCAGGTCGGAAGACATGAGACGGGTCTGAGAAGTAATGTCAAAGTTGAGAAACGTGGAAGACGGCGTGCATAACTTGGTACCTCTAAGGTAACTGCAACCGATAAGAAACTGGTCCAACTCTCTCCAACACCTCAAACGGTCCGACATACCTCCGCAAAATCTTACCCTATCTCCTATTACTCAAGTTCCCCATCCTCGGTGTGACATGCAGGAAAACCTGATCTCTGACCTCGAACTCCAGAGGTCATCTCCACTGATCTGCATAAGACTTCTGTCCAGACTGTACATAAGCCATCCTCTTCCGAATCAACTCTATCAGTTCTGTGGTCTCCTGAACAAGACGAGGTCCCAGCATAACTGCCTCTCCTACCTCTAGCCATCATAAAGGTGATCGACATGGCCTACCGTACAAACCATCATAAGGTGCCATCTGAATAGTTGCTTGAAAACTATTTTTGTAGGCAAAATCCACAAGAGGTATATGGTTCTCCCAAGAACCTCCAAAATTGAGGGTGATTAGACGAAGCATGTCCTCAAGCATGTGAATCGTACGCTCAGACCAGCCATCTTTCTGGGGATGGTATGTTGTACTCAAAAGTACCTGCATACCCAAAGCTTTCTGAAGCCCCTGCCAGACCCGAGAAGTAAAACTGGAATCCCTTTCTGAAACAATGGATTATGGAACTCGATGTAAGTGCACAATATCTCAGATGTACAACCCTCCAATCTCATCAATACTGAAGGTATCCTTGATCGGTAATAAGTGAGAAACATTCGTGAGTCTGTCAATGAAAACCCAAACTGAATCATTCCCTCAAGGTGACCTTGGTAAAATGGTCACAAAATCCATGACGACATCGTTCCACTTACACTAGGGAATGGGTAACTACTGCAAAATCCCTGCTGGTCATTGAAATTCCACCTTCACCTACTGACAAGTGGAACACTCCATAATGAAACCAGAAACATCTCTATTCAGACCTGGCCACCAATACTGGTGGTGTAGTTCATAATACATCTTGGTGACACCAGGATGAACTGCCCAAACTAATGAATGAATATCCTGCATCAACTCCCCGCGTATGTCTGCTGGTACCCATATGCACCTCTGGAAATGCAAGATCTCATCCTCACCTAAGGTCCATCCCAGAATAAGGTCCTCTCTTGACAATATTTCCTATATAACTAGGCCTTTAGAATATAATAGTTGCCTCATTCACACTTGATCAAGAAGAGTAGAGGTAACAACCATAGAAGAAATAAAAGTCTTCCCCTGTCTATCATGCACCCCCAAATGAATCTCAGATAACATAGCCATAATTACCACACACTACTGGCCTTCTGAACTGACTGTATCAGAGTTCTCCTGCTCAACGCATCAGCCACTACGTTGCCTTTCCCAGGCGTATAGGCAAGATCAAATTCAAAGGACTGAAGGTAATCAACCCACCTTCGTTGTCTCAAATTCAGATCACGATGAGTTAAGATGTACTTGAGACTCTTGTGGTCAGTGAAAACCACAAAATTATCTCTAAGAAGATAATGTCTCCAACTGCGCAAGGCATGAACAACTGTATCCAACTCGAGATCATGCATCAGGTAATTCCTCCCATGTGGCCTCAACTACTGAGACCCGTATGAAACAACTCCTTATCCCGGTATAAGCATATCTCCCAGCCTGAAACCTAAAGCATCACAGTATACAGTATAGATCTTTCATGGATCTAGAAAGACTAGTATCGGTGTTGAAGACAACCTCCCATTCAGCTCCTGAAAGGCTGACTCACAAGAATATGACCATAAGAACATTGCAAACATCTTAGTCAGGTCTGTTAGTGGCGCTGCTAAGCATGAAAAGTCCTGCATGAAGCATCTGTAGTATCCATACAACCTTAAAAAACTCCATTCCTCAAAGATGTTTATTGGATGCTCCCAAGAAACTTCATCTCTCACTTTATATGGGTCCAATGATACTTTTTTCTCTGAGATAACATGGCCCAAGAGGTGAATCTAGTCCATCTAAAAGTGGAATTTTGAGAGCTTAGAATACAACAGATTCTCTCTCAGTGTACTCAAAAATGATCTCAAGGTGTGTGGAATGGTCATGACGAGTGTTAGAGTACACCAAGATATCGGCCAAAAAAACCACCATGATAGAATCCAAGTATGTATGGAACACTCAGTTCATCAGTGCCATGAAAACTGCAGGTGCATTCGTGATATTGAATGACATAACCACATACTTGTATAGACCATACCTGCTCCGGAAGGCTATGAGAGATATATCAGATGGTATAATGCGCAACTGATGATAACTGGATCTCAAGTCAATCTTCTAGAATACCCAGGATCCTCGAATCTGATCAAAGGGATAATCAATCCTCGGTAAGGGACATCGGTTCTTAACCATCAACTGGTTCAGCTTCCGATAATCCAAACGATTCCTGAGGGTACCCTCTTCCTTTTTCGCAAACAGGACAGGAAAACCCCAAGGATAAGTACAGGGTCGGATGAAACCCATTGCCTGCAACTCCTCTAACTACTTATTGATCTTCTGTAACTCTGGTGTAGCCATCTAGTAAGGAGTAATGGACACCGGTACCGCTCTGGGAACAAGATAAATAGAAAAGTATACCTCACGCTCCAGAGGAAAACTTGAAAATTATTTGGGAAATACATCTCTGAAAAGATCCAACACTGGAGGAAAGTCTATTTGTGAAGTCCCCTGGTCATCTAGATAAAGACTAGCAATATGGGCTAAAACTCATCCTAACCCATGATGCTTGGGTCTCGCTGTTCTCGCCTAGACATCCCACTCACCCTTTTGAAGAAAATATCCACCCTATGGTGATATGAAAATCACCCTACGATGATAGAAATCGATGACTACCTAGAAGGGAACTAACCAGTCTATTCTGAGAAAGACATCATAGCCTATCATCTCTAGGACATAGAGGTCCCATAAAAAGTGACACCCACCAACCTCTAGAGGGATGTCCTTTCACTGATGTACACTCACCGTTCTAGTCCCCAATGGAGTTTCTAGTGTCAAGATATCAGCAGAAGAAAAGATGCAGAGCCCAAGGTTCTCCACCACCACAACAGATATAATGTTATGGGAAGCCCCTGTATCGAAAAGAGCAGAAGCTAAAACTGAGGCTACTAAGATCATACCTAGAACTGTAGAAGATCTTGGATCCTTCTCCCACTATGTATTCTCTACTATAAAATCCTAGCCTATACCATAACCTTGTGACCCTTTCTAACTACTCTAAGCTGATCCATCCTAATGCCGCTGAAAATCGGGCGACTGGCTACCATGACCAGGACCTCCACCTCAGCCTGAATGGCTAGAAGAACTCCAGTTCTCAGACTGGTTTGAAACTAGGGGTGCTGCTCCTAAACGAGGAGTCATATAAGAACCTCTATCACCAACTGCTGGTGAGAAGAACTGATAGAAATGCTAAAGATGACCCGTCTTGCCGCAAGATCGGCACTCCACTAGGTCCCTCGGGAAATGTGGCCTTGTATGCCTGCTTTTCCCACTCTGGTAGCATACCACATGGCTACCAAAAGATGTTTCTCACCCACTCTAATCTCATCGTGAAATCTCTCTGCGGTGATTCCTACTATCAACTGGTGGAGCACTAACTCTAGATGCCGAACTGCCCCTGCTCATAGCTCTAGAATCCCTCAGATTGCGCTCAGTGATCAACACCTAGTTGACTATAGATAAGATAGAATTCAACCTGAAGATATTCACCTGAGATCAGATGTCGTGCCTCATACCATCCTTAAACTTCCTTGCCATGAAAAACTCATCCCCTCCTGGAATATGCGTGAAACTCTGTATATCTGTGGAGCGAGAGTAATACTCCATAACAGAATGAGTACCCTGATCTAGAGTCATAAACTCTTGGGATCGATCGGCCCTCAACGTCTCTGGGTAGAAGTAATCATACAAGATGCGCTGAAACTCTTCCCATGTCATATTCTACTAGTGTCCTGCCTGTGAGATCACATCCTACCACCTCTTGGAAAAGTCTCAAAGCATGTAGGTAGCGAGATTCACCCTATGCTCTAGAGGTATCTCTAGATGCTTGAAGATCATCATTGTGGCTTTTAGCCATGACTCTACAGCCTGGGGTCCTCCATCCCCTGAGAAGGTGGGAGGATGCTGCTGTTGAAAGACCTGCGTCAATTTTGCCGTCAAGGGGGAAAGAGGCGGTGCTCCCTAGAATGTCTACGTCATCCTTAGAAATCCCTCCCTCAACTATGAATCTACACCTATGTTAGGTATAACTACTGGTGCCAAGACTAGCACAACTGTAGGATCAGACATGTCTAGTGTCTGATCATCGCCTTGAAACTAGTGTACAACCAGAGGACGTCTCATTGACATGACTCTGCAAGGTCAATTCCACACCTTATATTAAGATCATCAAGGACCAAAAACTATAAGTGTAATAGGGGAACATGTGAAAGAAAACATTCCAATTTTACAAAACAAGTCTACACGGTGTGTATAATAACTACACAATGTGTTCCTTTAAGTATTTCAAATGGGCATGTACTTCTTCCAGAACTGGTCATGTAACACCCCAAACACATAGCGTGTTGTCCTTACACACAACGTGTACTTGAATATTCTTCCACTACCTGATTACTTATACATGGATAAGCCACATGGCTCCCCTTAGAACAAGGTTACATGACATTTTTGTTCCAGACACGGCGTGTACTAGATGAGCTTCACCGAACCGTGTTTTTCATGACACAGACAGATACACAACTCACACAACACGATGTATTAAATAAGGACACAACATGTACTTCTTAGGTTTTAACTTACCATGTTGTTGGTAACACAACTGGATACTCGGCTGACACTACACGGCGTGTTCCAGAACTGACACATCGTGTATCACCTAAGGTTTCTTCGTCCCTGTTGTTAGTCACACGGCCAAACATAGGGTCAAACCTACACAACGTTTACAACCGGTACACAGCTTGTTCCCTCAAGAATTTACCTATCCTGTTTCTCTGCCCACATGGCCTATGACACGGTTAGAGACTACACAACATGTACATAAGGTACACGGCGTGTACTTAAGAAAAATAGTTTCTTCTCGAATAGAAGAACACACCACATGTAGTCAAAACTACAGGACTTGTATTCTTGGTTTTTCTGGACTGTAAGCCTCAAAAGCTACTCCGGAGCCTTGAAAAACATTGAAAAAAAATACCAAAGTGCCAAATTATGATCCATGAGGGCCCATACTCCCCACGAATCAAAGTTTGGAATCTTATACATGTTATAACCAAGGTAAAAAAGTCAATGATCCAGAAAATTCCAGTCAATGAGGGCCCATAACACCTTAAGAACCAAAGTTTGGTGTTCATTTTAACAAATCATCACACAAACAATACCCTATCAAACAACATGTATTTTTATTCAAGGAAAATATCACAACAACATGAATCTCTATCACAACATCTATCACAACAACATGCAATCGCTAATGCACCCTATATGGCATGGAAAGTAAGCATGACATGTGATTTTTAGAAAGTTACTATATGATGCATGAGATGGAATACCCTCATCTCATCGGGTTTCAACAGAAATAAAACATGAATAACATCAACAACAACACAAACCATGTGAATCACTCAAGGTGAAATAAAATCAACTATAATAATTGAAAAAAAAAATACAATTAAATAAGGTAGATTGGATTTTCCCTATGTGTGGGTTAGCTACTCCTGGGAACAACTTATTACCAAGTACCAATTCCATCCTATACCTAGCTATAGGATCTAAATAGTAAGTCAAGAATAAAAGGAAAGAATCCCTCTAATACCACTTTGTAACATCCCTGTTCTGGAAGCCACCCAGAGGCACCCTGTACCTGGTTGATCACATGGACTCAAGCACATTTACCCAAACTCCAGAGGGTACCGACTAGAAGCGAGGGCCTTGGGTGTGATTATGGGGAAACTAGGACCTCATTTGAAGAGTAACACATCGGAAGAGAAAAAAGATAACAAATAGCCGAAGTGGTAATAATCCATATGAAGTAAACAGTGAAAGTTTGTAGAAATAAACAGCTAGAGTGTACATATATAAAAATGATACATGGTTCAATTTCTCGGAAAATAGGAAAACACATCACAATGCTAGAATACAGAACAGCACTAAACCAAACTACAAAGGAAAATAGATAAAAAACTCCTCAGAATCACAAGCCTCATCTTGGTCTTAAGCTCCCCATATCCACAACATATCAAGTACCTGATGTAGAAGGGAGATTTACCTTATCTATACCTGCAAAAATATAATATTTTTGGGCCCAAATGCATAGTCCAAATAGGGTGTGAGACAAAATCCCAGTAGGCAATCACCACAAGATCTGTGCCTAACAGTCAGTGAATATATGACATGTAATAAATAAAAGAAAGCAGTAAACAAGTAAGTAATCTGTAGTGACCAGTCCTGAAGTTCAATGCAATCAGTTCCATATATCAACAATAATAAAACAATAAGGTAACCCTATGGGTAGTTCTTTCAGCCTAACCCCTCTGGTTCAATCAACAAGGATGCTATAAAGAATCTCTAAGGAAGCTCTCTTAGTCAATTCCCCTTATATTCCCAAGAATTAAAAATAATCTCTGAGGAAACTCACATGGTCAATTCCCCTTATAGTCTAAGGTAGTCAAGGAATATCTGAGGAAGAACACATGGTCAATTCCCCTCATAGACCCAAGTGGTCAAAGACTCTCTGAGAAAGATCACACGTCAATTCCCCTTAAAGTCTAAGGTAGTCAAGGACTCTCTGAGGAAGCACACACAATCAATTTCCATCATAGCCCCAAGTGGTCAAAGACTCTTTGAGGAAGCTCTCTTAGTCAATTCCCCTTATAGTCTAAAATAGTTCAAAGACTCTCTGAGGAAGCTCACATGGTCAATTCCCCTTATAGTCTCCTACACCATGTTCTCACGACCCTATGTAAGTCAATGAGCATAGCAATGCAATACGACTAAAGTAACCGTCAAGAACTACTTGGCTAAACAGTCTGAAGCATCTCTAGCATGTCATATAAAATAATCACTCCATCCTACAGTACTAGGCATGGAAAACATCAAGGAAGACTAATAGCTAAATAGGGACAAAAGGCCATAAACATAACCTGCATGGGAAAACACATCCAAAGTATAGCAAACAACCCTATTCGTATCCAAATAGCTTCTTATTTACACATACCATCATAGCAGACAATCAACATGTTAAAAATGGTAAACACACAATACCTCGTTCAAGGGTATTGGGAAAAAGTGAACATAATACTCAAATAATTTCAACAGAAAGGCACAAACCACCTACCTCAGCGTTGTATGATCGTTACACTCCAGCGTTGACCCTTGGATTAACCTAGAATGCGGTAGATCTTCCAAAAAGTCTAAAATGTTCAACCCACGATATCTCATGAGTGAGGAGAAATCATCAAATAATGCACTAGGAGAAGATAGAACTCACCGATGCGATTCCAACGCAATCAACGATATTCGATTCGGAGGACGAACACTCGCTCGGGGGCTCATTGGAGATCTACTGCCGTACGGCCCTCTCGGATGAACAAGTCGAAAAAGAACACGTTTCTATCGATAAGACATGACCCCAATCTGTTTAATGAAAAAAACAAAATACACATTGTGTACTTTTTATGTACGCGAAATGTACTCGCCTTTTTCATACTCCTCTTTAAGCGGCTTCCATGTCACTCCCACATGGTCGTGTTCAAGGACGCTACTCAGCCAACACGTGGTTGCCTATGGTAATCGAGTACACGACATGCACTCATAAAGTACACAACGCGTACTTTGATAATTTCCTAAAAAACCTCTTTTTCTAAAAAATGATCAGAAATGGAGAACATAACTAAAAAAGAATATTCGGGTTCTTACATCCTTACAAAAAATTCATCCTCTAAATTATAAGAATAAAACCTCAAAAAAAGATTTGGGCAGTTTTCATCATAAGATCCTTAGGCTCCCATCTGGCGTCTTCGATTTTATGTTTTTTCCAATGTATCTTTACCAGACGAGTCATCTGATTTCTCAACAATAGTTCTTTAGTTTCCAGAATCCAGATAGGCTCTTCATAGTAATATAGGTTAGGTTCTAATTATTTACCTTCAAAAGTGAGGAGATACATCGGGTCCGACATGTACTTTCTCAACAATGAGACATGGAACACATTGTGTATATTAAACAGGATATGTAGAATATCAAAATGATATACAATAGCTCTAATTCACTCTAGAAATTCAAAAGGGCCTATGTACCTAGGTATTAGTTTCCCTTTGTTCCCAAATATTATAACACACTTCCATGGAGATAATTTTAAGAAAACATGATCTCCCAATTGAAGTTCCAAATCCTTCCCCCGATTATCACCATATATTTTTTTCTTGATTTTAGTGGATTTGATATGTCCTTGAATAGTCTTCACTTTCACTTTTGTTTCCTCCAAAGGCTATGGACCCACACGCCTCCTTTATCCAACTTCATCCCAACAAGATGGTGCATGAAATCTATTTCTGTACAATTCTTCATATGGTTCCATTTGAATACTTGAATGGAAACTATTATTGTAGGAAAACTCCAATAAAGGAAAATATTGATCCCGCATACCTTAAAAGTAAATTTAACAAGATCTCAACATGTCCTATACGGTTTGGATCATCCTTTCTAATTTATCTTAAGTTTTTTGGGTTATAAGAATTACTCAATCTAAGCTCAGTATCCAAATATTTCTGAAGACTTTTCCATAATTTTGATGTAAATCGTGGATCAATATCAGAAAAAATTGTGAGGGGTGCTCCATGAAGTATCAAAACTTCATTTTTATAGCGTATTTCTAGGATATCCAATGGAAAATCCTCCCTTATCATGTGGAAATTTTCAGATTTCGTATGTTTATCTGCAATTATCCACATTGCATCATTGTTTCTTAGAGTTTTGGGTAATCTAGTGACAAAATACATGGTGTTGTCATCCCATTTTCATGTAGGAATAGGTATAGGTTGCATGAATCCTCTATGATGTTTTCTTTCTGCCTTCACTTGTTGAAAGACTAAACATCCTGATACATAATCAACAATTTCCTACTTCATGTTATCCCACAAGAAATGTTCATTCAGATATCTATACATTTTAGTGCTACCAAGGTGTGTAGATAAATTTGTTCTATGATCATCATCCAATAAATACCTTTTCAGATCAGGTATAGAGGGAACAGATAGCCTTTTCCCACATTTTATAATTCCATCTTCACATACAAAGTCATCCAACTTCCCATCTTTCAGAACATTAATTTTCTTTTGAATGGTCTCATCATTAGTTTGAGAGATTTTAATTTATTCTAATAAAGATAGTTAGGCAAAAAATTGAAAATGTAATGATTTTTGACCTTCATTGATAATTCCCATGTTCATACTTATAGATCCATGTACAAAAGAACCTTATCAATAAAATTTTGTTGAGAAATCCATGACCCTTCATACTCAATGAATTAGCTACCTTGTTTTCATTTCCTGGGTGGTAGTGTATGGAACAATCATAATCATTGATTAGTTCGACCCATCTCTTTTCCTCATGTTGAGTTCTTTCTATGAGAAGATATACTTCAGACTCTTATGATCAATATATATCTCACATTTTTTCCATACAGATAATGTCTCCATATTTTCAGAGAAAATTTTACATCTACTAACTCAATATACTGATTAGGATAGTTTTGTTCGTGAAACTTTAACTACCTTGATTCATAGGAAATAACTCTATCATTCTGCATAAGGACAGAACCAAGTCCATTGTTTAATGCATAACTATATATCACAGACCCATCATTCTATGATGGTAGATTTAGGATTGGAGAGTTTACTTATGTCCTCTTCAATTCTTAGAAACAGTCCTCACATTTTTTTTCCATAAGAACTTAACCCCTTTAAGTGTAATATTGGTCATTGGGCTTGATAAACATGAGAAGTTCTGAATGAAAGGCCAATAATAACCTGCTAAACCAATAAAACTACATATCATAGTTATGATTGTTGGAGTAAATCATTCTTGGGCATCCTTTTTCTTCACATGATCACCATATATTACATATTTAGAGACAATGTGGCCCAAAAAAGAAACTTATTGAAGACAAAATTCACACTTACTAAACTTCCCATATAATTCATTTCTTCTAAGAGTCTTCATAATTGTGCGTAAGTGATTTTCACGATCCTCGTAGCTTTGGGTGTATACCAAGATATCATCAATAAATACCACCACAAAGTCCTCAAGATATTAATTAAAAACTCTTCTCATTAAATCCATGAATATAGATAGTGCGTTATTTCATCCAAAAGGCATTACCGTAAACTCATAATACCCATACCCGGTTCAAAATGTTTTCTTTGGAATGTATTCCTTCAACACAAGAAACTGATGATATAAAAATCAAGGATCAATCTTCAAAAAATATTGGGATCCATGAAGTTGATGAAATAAATCATCAATACGAGGTAGGGGTACTTGTTCTTTCTTTTATAGAATTGATATCCCTATAGTCAATGCACAACCTCATAGATCCATCTTACTTCTTAATGAAAAGAATAAGGGCTCCCCATAGAGAAACACTAGGGTGAATAAATCCTTTATCACTCAATTCCTATGGTTTTTTATTTAGTTCCACTAACTCCACAATGGAAATTCTATAAGGGGTCTTTGATATGGGCCTTGAATCAGGAATTCAGTTAGTGGAAAACTCAATTTCCCGATCTTGAGGATGTCCAGGTAAGTCCTCTAGAAACACATCAACATATTGTTTCACAATAGGTACATCCTATATCTAAACATTCCATTTCCCACCCATAGTTAGTGCATTCCCTTCCTCCCCAATAATTCAACTCAGTAGAGCTACTAGTGGTGGATATAGATGAGAATCAGATGGTGATGTTTCTTCCCTAAAGATAAGGAATTCCACATTACCCTTAAAAATTAGAACCTCCTTCTTGTTGAAATAAGTTTTCGCATCATGGTTCAAAATCCAATCCACACCAAGGATAATATCAAATTCAATCATGGGTATGACAATTAAATCCACAAATAAAGCACATTTATATGCCATAATTGGGACTGACTGACACAAATTTGTTATCATTATACTTCCCTTAATAGATTTCACTAACAACACTCTTATTAAATCAAATTGGAAATATCTAGTTTTCAGGGAAAAAAATGAAGTTATGAAAGAATGCGATGATCCAGAATCAAATAAGTCATTGGTTAAGTTTGAGTAAACCATTTTAGTACCTGCCACCACATCATTAGGAACTTCAATATCAGCGGTTGCGATCACATAATCTTTTCCCTACTCCCTTGGCCATTTTTGTGGCAATTTTTATTGAAGCATTCGACAATCATTAACATAATGACTCATCTCATAGAAATTATTGAATTGAACATTAATAGATTATTTCTTCCCCTAATAATCACCAACAAGATGGTCTTTCTTTACACATTTTTAGCATACTCCTTTCCATTTTAAGAAGGAACCAGGGTGTTTCCTTGCATAATTATTACAGGGTGTAAATTCAACTCTTCCCTTCTTCCAAATTTCCGTATTTCATTTTCCAAAGTTTTCATCAACCCTCTTCTTCTCTTGCTTTCCCTTAAAGTCATAAGTCTTGTAGAATTATTTTTCTATCTTGATAGCACATTAAATTATGTACTTGTATGATGAAAATATTTTAAAAAACAGTTCCTATTAGAAGAATGACCTTTAGGACATCAAAAAATCGATCAATTTTTCTCTTCATATTTTGTATGTCGTCCCCACATGCCTTAAAAACCCTATAAAGTTAGCTTCATACATTTTAATATTCTCATATTCCTTTTGCCTCAAATTGAGAAACTAAATTTCTATATCCTCTCGATGGTCATGAGGAAAGTATTTCTCAGGGAATATTTCCATAAAGTCTCTCCATTCCATGTATTCTATCTCTTCCTCCTCCATTTTGTTTTGGATTAACAAACCACCAATGATCTGTATCTCCTGATAGATGACAAACTGCCAGGATGACCTTCTCTCTTTTGTTACATCCCAAAATGGGAAATACCTTTTCTAGGGAACTTATCCACTGATCAACTACAAATGTCTTTTTAGTCTGGTCTCTCCCAAATTTACCCATGTTTTTAGGGTTAAGTAGTCACTTGTAATTTAGCTTGGGTTGTAGAATCCTCAGAGACCTAAGAAGTAACCTACAGACACGTACATCCTATGGATTGTTTTTGGCTCTGAAGTGGCCAAATTGGGTTGATTATATATGGTTTTAAATGAATTATAAGAGACTTAAGTGAATTCAAATTAAAAGAATGAGTTGATCCTAGGTTATCACATGGGGGTGGATTAGATGAAATTCTTTCTCTAACGGTATCAACTGCTTATATTTGAGATATGTTTATTCAAGAAGATCAAAAAATATCATAACTTACTGGTTTAATACCAAAACAACATAATACTAATCACATATACACTTGGAGGATCAAATTTATTATCACTCCAATGTAAAGGATTGTATTTTCACTTGAAGTATGTGGCCTTAAAATTCAACAAGGACAAAGAAGTTTTAAAATCATAAAATAAAATTCTCAATTAAAAGAGGTGATTAAAAATTAATTGCATGATAAATAACATCCAATACAGCCTTTTTCTACTCCTTTTGATCAAACCATATGTGGTTTAGCCTTCCATCAATTCTATGGTTTCAATGGAAGTAGGAAGTAGACTAATGAGGGAGTAAATGGAGAAGTAAAAAAACAATGAAATAATGATCACTCCACCGTTGTGTGATAATTTCACAAGGTTTTGTGTAAATAAATTTACACCTTGAACCAACAATATCAAAATGATATAAAGAAGAACAAAATAAGATTATAAGAAGAAATTTTATTAAGAAACTAAGGTGAATTGAACAACCTGCATGAGAAAGAAAAACTCAAGGTAACAAATTCATAGCATAACATTACAATTGAAAAAAGCACAAAATATGATAAACTCTTCCACCAAAACTACCTTAAATAATAATTTAAAGAGTCTTGGGTCAAGCTCCTATTAGTAAAAAGGATCCCACTTGAGTATGGTAGGCCTAGGGTGGTGGAAAGTAAGGGGGAGTGGACTTTATTATCCTTTACCCAAAGTGAAAGCCAACTTTCATCCACTAAATGGAGGCGTATAAATGTCCTTATAGATGGAAGAATTAGAGTAGGAAATAGAATAAGAAAATGGTTCTCCGGATGTATCCTAACAGCATGTAAAATTTCTTCCCCAACAGACTTTTTTGCGAGATATTATCGAAATGGTGGGTTGTTGTTTTGGGCCGCAGAATCTAGCATAGAATTTCATCTCCAACTTGGGCCTCCTGTAACTCTATTTAAAAATCAGAATTATCTTTGTAAACTATTGAATGAAATGTTCCCCAATATTTACTTTATCTTTAGTTCAATTTTTCAAAATATGGGGCTTGGATATTGGCTGCTACAGTAGTTTTATTGGGCTACTGTCTAGTTTACTTCACCCAGAGTGTTGTTTGTTCAAGTCCAACTTTGGTGGTCTTACATTCTGAATCTTCAAGTACACCAAAAGTATGAATTGATACCAATGTAATGATAAACCTGAAATTTAAATATTAAAATAAAATCAAGATCATTGGCTACTTTAAATGATGTTAAAAAATGTACCATGTAACAGTGTATTTTATAAATGAATTACAATTATAATATGAAATAATGTTGAAAGTGTAAAATGCACTAAAATGGTCTTTATGAATAATAAAGCACATCAATATTATATATATTAAAAATTAATATTATCTACATTAAATGGCTAATCACACCCCCAACTTGAGTTTTTCTAGTCCTGAGAAAAATATTTCTAAAAAATGTGAAATTAGAATTCCCTTTTCCAATTTTTTTTAATAAACAATGATAACCAAAAACCATTATATCAAAAAACTATGAAACCCAAAAAAATTTTATAATACAAGATAGTTTAATAAGTATATTTCAATCACAATCCCATTTATTTGTTCAAATTCATCGCCATATTTCTTCCAATATCAATTAAGTATGAGGATGTGTTCTGTAACACCCGAGACTTTTATGTTATATAAATCATCAAAGGAATCTTTTTCTACACAACACTTTCTTGGCTTGCTTTACACGCAATCGCGACCTTCCTCGATAGCTTGCGTCGTACGCAATACCGAGTTTCACTAAACAACAATATGCTATTAAAACTAGCCGTTATGAATAGTAATAACCACTTTTTGAAATTTTATAAATTTTATTTTTCAAAATGGACTTCATTTTTGGACTCAGAATATCGAAATTAGCCTAGGGTGAAATTTTGGTATTTTTCTGAAAACTTTCAATTTTTGATGAATAGTGAAACCACTAAGTGGTAGGTTAAAAACTGAATTTTGCATAAAACTTAATTTTACCGCTTCTGTGAATGGAATTTCGAAAATCCGAGAGACACGGTTAATATCAAGGACTAAAATGTGGTTCAATGAGATGAAAATAATTTTTTGGTGAATAGTAACTTTTTACCTTTTTACCGCGGTTAATAGTAAATAGGGTAACTAAGGGTAAATATGATATCAATATTACCCTAACACATGTCCTAATTCTATTGGACAAGTGTAATTCGACCAAAAACAAACTTAGGAATAAAATATGACCATTTAGGCCCACTTGGATTAGATTAGGACATTTATTATTAATTTTTTTAAAGAAGGGTTAAAATAGTTAAAATCAAAGTTTAATAAGTAAATAATTTTTAATATGGGGTTATACATAAGATAAATTCGATTGTAAATATTCATTAGAAAGCTAAAAATATTTCCTACATGATGGTATTTTATTTGTAATTTTTAGACATCAAATAATGTAATTTATTTATGACACAAAGATGATGCAGTAATTATCTTATTAATGAAATATTGACAAAATTGATAATATAAATACCAAAATGAATGTAATTTAAGACTTTTTATGAATTCCACTAATTTTCTAGGTTACTATGATATATTATTGTTGATTTAATCAACTTGGTTCGAACATATAATTCTGTTATGACTTTCACAAAAATCATATATCAAATAGTGTCAAAATTGACACAAAATAGTTTTTAAATAAAATATTATATTATTAATTGTTATTTTATTCCTAAAAATCTAAGGTTCGGCCAAATGACCTAGATAAGGATATATATATTAATAATAAACAATTTGGGGTTCGTTTGTCATGTTATAGTAAGTGTATTAACCATATAGTGAAAGAAAACAAAAAGACACGGTAAAAGTTAAATTAATTAACTTAGAGTTAAATCTAATTGATAAGGTTAAAATAATACCCTAAACTTGTCTAAATCCTATTGGTTGATAGGATTTAGACCCATCCCCACTTTAGCTTCAAAATAAGACCCTTTGAAACCATTATAAACCTATTTTGACTTTAATATAAAATAATATTTTGAGATATTCCTAAGGTGCCCCTCTCCTCCCTTATAAAAGGGCACCTCCTCCCCCTCCTCCTCACACCAAATTGAGCACTCAAGCTCGGCCAACCCCTGCCATTTTCTCCTCTCCACTTCCCTATAATAATCCAAGAGGTCCTGGTCTTCTCCAAAGACCAATCTTAGTTCCTTAAGTGGAGGATTCAAAGAGGCGTTCCAAAGAAGAGGTAATATCCATTACCGATCTTTTCAATTTCTTTCTTCTTCAACTTCTTCTTCTTTAGTTGTTTCATGATAAAGTAATAACATCAGTATTACTTACATACTGATATGTTATTATAAATATGAAACAACCCTAATTCACCTTCTATCCATCCTACGGAAAAATGAAATCACCGCGCGTGCGTACGTACGGAATACCGTCTCCACGCCGTGGTGTAATCTATTTTCCACCATCACCTTACAAGGATGGGTATAATGGTGTAATGAGTAACTATATATGATTATTATTAAGTAATATTGATACTGAAATAATATATATATATACTCCAATACAATTCCACGATCATAGGAACGATATCATCACTCGTGCGTACGTACGGAATACCGTCTCCACGATGTGATGCGACTCGTTCTACATGATCTTCATTTCATAATGATTATATAAATGAATTGAATGAATTAATATGGTATATAATACACTAATACCATTCTGGAAATGAATTATCTATAATCTAAAGATAAGAATAAGAATTTATTCAACAAAACACGCATAAGAACAAAAAGTTATAAAGACCCGAGTAACAAGTAACAATGAAATATTACTAACAAGAAGCTAATAATATGACCATATATGATATCATATCAATATTTATGATTCTGGAATAAGTCAATAACATTATTTAAACCATTATACAGGAGCTTCGGGCACGAACAAAGCAAATCGGACCTAAGGTAAGGGAAATATCACAATCTCATTTTTATCCGAGATTGTTTATTCGTAAGTATTTACTGGGGTGTATTTTATCATCCACATCCATGTTCCCTCAATATGTAATATTGTTTCTATACACTTGAAATAGTTTAAATCCAATTTTACCCTTAGGTGAGTTTTTAGTAAAGAATATGAAAGGAATCTTTTGTCGTTTTTCCGTACGAGGTACTTTTTGACTTTTCCGACAAAAGTACGAAGAATGTTTTTTTTAACTTATACGGCATGAATGGATTTTTAAAACATTATTTCCAAGAAGCTTCCTTTAAAAGTTTTCAAGTTTATTTTTAATCAACTTCTTTTATTTTAAATTTGTATGACATGTTATGAAAGGAAAAATGTTTTTGAAGAAGAAAGGATATTTTCCTCAAGAATTCAATTCAAGTGTTTTATCAAAATTATTTTCCATCTAAGATAATAAAGGGTTCTGTTTCTATCCATATTTTTACATTGGTTTGACTATGTTGTGATGGAATTATGTTTATGAATTCCTTTATCATATATGAATTTATGATGTCATGATGTTTCAAGAATCCCATTTTTGTTATATGTGTTATGCGATGATGTATGTTTTATGATTATGTGGCACACATAAGAAAGGATTCATTATAAGATGGGTGGGACCTATATCTCCCTCCAATGCATTGGGTAATGATTTTATATCTCATGAGATAGACATGGCTGGAACGGAAGGTTATTTCGGTTCAGTGATACAGGACTGAAACGAGGAGTGAACTCGGTTCAGAAAGGGACTTTGTCCACTAAGATAGTCTTGGCAATGAGTCATGACTAACAAGAAATGATTTCCATGATTATGTGTGCATGCCACAAAGTTTCAAGTTTTATGTTATGATTATGGGGATCTCATTTTCACTTCTATGTTTTATTCCATGTTAAGATATTATGATCTCTTTTGCAGGTTTTGATAAAGATATGATATGATTTTTATTTCCTTTATTTGCCCTTGCTGAGCATTTGAGCTCACCCTTTTATGTTTTCTTTTCCCCAGGTCAGGAAGATGGATATTAAGTAGAATATTCTAAAAGGGACCCTAGATATGATGAAATAAATGGGAGACACTGTAGAAGATTTATGAACCAGTTTTTTATGTTTCCCAGTTTCTAAAGACACTATACCTATACGGTCCTTTGTGGTTTTGTCATATGTTGTAATAAGTGTGCTTCAATTTTGAAGTATTAACAGTGTATGTAAAGTATGGGTCGTTATAGTTGGTATCAGAGGAAAGGTATAGTCAACCTTTGGAAACTAGGATGTGAAAGCCTTAGTAAGAACCCTAAGGATAAGTCTAAGCATAGAACACAATCTTAGTGTTTTAGAAATGGCCTTGAATAACCTAGGATAAGACCTTAAGCATGAAAATTTTATTCTTGAATTATGTGGTTTCCTATTATAATTAGTGTTGCTCACACTATTCTTCTTGGTTTTAGTCAATGGCTGGAACCCGAAGGAACCGTGTTAATGCGGAATGCGATGGGCAATGCAATGATTGTCCCCCTGAGCAACCAAATGATATGGGAGCTGGAATGCAAAATCTTGTAGCCATGCTCACACAACTTTCTCAAGCTATGAATCATGCAGGATTTCCAAACGAACAAAGGAGGGAGCAACATTCTGTTGAATCCTTCATGAGGCAGCGTCCACCTTCTTTCAGCGGGTCTACTGATCCATTAGTTGCTGAACAATGGATTAGTACTACTGAAAAGATATTTTCAGTTCTTCAATGTTCTGAGCATGATAAAGTCATCCTAGCAGTGTATCGTTTGGAAGGAGATGCTGATCAATGGTGGAATCTTGTTAAGAATACAAGGCAAAGGGATGAAATTGAGTCTATGGAATGGGACGAGTTCAAGAACTTATTTTTCAATAAGTACTTCCCTCGTATTCTCCGAACAAAGATGGAGAAAGAGTTCCTTGAACTGAAGCAAAGGGATGATGAATCTGTTGGTACCTATGAAGCAAATTTTACAAGACTTGTAAGGTACGCTTCTGGTATTATTATCCAACCTGAGAGTAAGATCGATCGATTCTTTAGTGGCTTAAAACCAAGTCTTCGAAGGGCATTAGCCATAAGGGACTTCAATAGCTACGAGGAAATCGTTCGATGTGCTCTCAAAGTCGAGATGGAGATTGGAGTAACCCATCAGTCACATGGGTTTGATAAGAAGAGGAAGATGGAATTCAAAGAAAAATCTAAAGAGCACACGGAAAAGAAGATGAACTTTCCCTTATGCTCAAAGTGTGGAAAGAAACATGGAGGGAGTTGTCTTAAAGGGACAAGTAAATGTTTTAAATGTGGAAAGGAAGGTCATCGGGCATTTGAATGCCGTGGTAATGGGAAGAAGATGTCTAATGATGCAAACAAAGGAAGGGATACACAGAATGAACCTGCTACACTTCAATGTTTCAAGTGCAAGGAGATGGGGCATTATGCCAATCAATGCCCAAATCCAAGGATTGATGATGATGGTCGACGTCAACAAACTCTTAAGGCTAAAGACAAAGGAAAGTCACATGCAATTTCTATCAGCGAGGTGGAGTACGATAACGATGTGGTGAAAGGTACACTTACCATCCACTCTAAAGTAGCAAATGTTTTATTTGATTCTGGATCCACCCACTCTTTTATTTCTGAAAAATTTTCTAAGGGTATCACCGTATTACCTCAACAATTAGATGTTGAGTTAGCTGTGACAACACCTAATGGCACATCAATCGCATCAGAAGTTTATAATTCTTCTCCGATCGAAGTTTGTGGGAAAGTGCTTCCTGCAAATCATGTGATCCTTCCTTTAGTGGAATTTGATGTGATTCTTGGCATGGATTGGCTTTCTCTACATGGAGCTCATATCAATTTCCAAAGAAGGTAAGTCACATTTCATATTCCAGATCAATCTACGATTGTATACCAATGCAAGGATGAACATAACCTTCCAGTGGAAATTTCTTCCATCTTATGGGTATTGATTCCACTAAATGAAGGTTATTTATCTCAAATGGTTGGTGAGAAACTCACGATTAAGAATATGCCCACTGTACGGGAGTTTGATGATGTCTTTCCGGAGGAATTGCCGGGTCTTCCACCAAATCGTGAAGTTGAGTTTTCAATAGAACTCGTACCGGGTGCTTTGCCTATTTCAAAGACACCTTATAGAATGGCCCCAATTGAGTTGCAGGAATTGAAGAAGCAACTCCAAGAGAATCTTGATAAGGGATTCATACGCCCTAGTGCGTCACCTTGGGGAGCACCTGTTCTATTTGTTAAGAAGAAAGATGGATCAATGAGACTCTGCATTGATTATCGAGAACTTAACAAGATCACTATCAAGAACAAATATCCTCTCCCACGCATTGATGACTTATTTGACCAACTACGCGGAGCTCAATACTTTTCCAAGATTGATCTTCGTTCAGGGTATCATCAATTAAGGGTCAAAAGGGAGGATATACCAAAGACGGCTTTCCGTACAAGGTATGGACACTATGAATTTATAGTGATGCCATTTGGTCTTACTAATGCCCCTGCTATCTTCATGGATCTAATGAATAGAGTATTTAGAGACTATCTTGATCAATTTGTGGTAGTCTTTATAGATGATATTCTTGTCTACTCAAAGAGCAAGGAAGAGCATGAAGATCACTTGAGAATTATATTGAAGACCCTGAGAAAGGAGAAGCTTTATGCCAAATTTACCAAGTGTGAATTTTGGCTTCAAAAAGTTGCATTTTTGGGTCATATAATCTCAAAAGAGGGGATATCTGTGGATCCAGCAAAAACAGAGGTTATCGAAAGATGGTCAAGACCAACAACAGTAACTGAGATCCGAAGTTTTCTTGGTTTGGCTGGTTATTATCGACGTTTTGTAAAAGATTTTTCACGATTATCTAATCCACTCACCAAGTTGACTCGGAAAGGAGTTAAGTTTGTCTGGACAGAGGAATGTGAAGAGAATTTCAAGGAGTTGAAAAGAAGGTTATCCAGTGCACCTGTGCTCACACTGCCTTGTAGTGGAGAAAGGTTTGTAATCTACAGTGATGCATCCAAGAAGGGATTGGGGTGTGTTCTTATGCAAAATGATATGGTGATAGCTTATGCCTCACGACATTTGAAAATCCATGAGCAAAATTACCCAACACATGATTTGGAGTTGGCTGCGGTAAACTTTGCATTAAAGATTTGGAGGCATTACCTTTATGGTGAAAGGTGTGATATTTATACTGATCATAAAAGTTTAAAGTATATTTTCACACAAAAGGAGTTGAATATGCGTCAAAGAAGATGGTTGGAACTGATTAAGGATTATGACTTCTCAATCCATTACCACCCTGGGAAAGCAAACAAGGTGGCAGATGCATTAAGTCGACAAGACCATGCTAGTTTATCCATGATGAGGATCACAAAAGATCCAATATTTATAGATTTACAAAGGATGGATCTTGGAATTATAATGGAAGGGGAAAAATCTTATCTTTCTCAAATGAATGTTCAACCATCTATACATGTGAAGATTAAAGAAGCACAGAAAGAAGATGTCGAGTTACAAAAGAAGGTGAGAAATGTTCCTGAATTCAACCTTGATTGTGATGGGATAATAAAGTTCAGGAATCGGGTTTGCGTTCCTCCCATCCCCGAATTAAAGAATGAGCTGCTGGATGAGGCTCATAGTTCATCATTTTCTATTCATCCTGGAAGCACGAAAATGTATAGGGACCTGAAAGAGTACTTCTGGTGGGATGGCATGAAAAGAGATGTTGCTGAATATGTCTCTCGATGCTTGGTTTGTCAACAAGTTAAAGCTGAGAGACAGAAGTCTAAGGGGATGTTACAACCATTACCCATACCCGAATGAAAATGGGAAAACATCACTATGGACTTTGTCACAGGACTTCCTAAAACATCCAAAGGCAATAATGCTATCTGGGTCATAGTTGATCGTCTTACAAAGTCTGCACACTTCATTGCTATTAGAGAGGATTTCTCTCTAGATCAGCTTGCCAGGATATATGTAAAGGAAGTGGTAAGATTGCATGGAGTACCACTTTCTATTATATCTGATCGAGATCCGAGATTTACCTCGAAGTTCTGGCGAAGTCTTCAGCATACTCTGGATACAGAGTTGAGTTTTAGCACTGCTTATCATCCCCAGACAGACGGTCAGTCTGAGAGAACAATTCAAACCCTAGAAGATATGTTGAGAGCTTGCTCTATGGATTTCAAAGGAGGTTGGGATCAACACCTACCTTTGGTAGAATTTTCTTATAATAATAGCTTTCACTCCAGTATTCAGATGGCTCCTTATGAAGCTCTCTATGGAAAGAAATGCAGGACTCCAACTTGCTGGGATGAAGTTGGGGAAAGAAAGCTATTAGGACCTGATCTCGTTGATGAAATGGCAGAAAAGGTTAGATCTATTCAACAACACATAAGAGCAGCTCAGAGTCGACAGAAAAGTTATGCCGACAACCGAAGAAAAGACCTAGAGTTTGAAGTGGGCGATAAAGTGTTCTTACGAATATCTCCCTGGAAGAGGGTTATGAGATTTGGAAAGAAGGGGAAGTTGAGCCCTAGATATATCGGTCCTTTTGAAATACTGGATCGTGTTGGGAAGGTAGCTTACCGATTGGCGCTTCCACCGAATCTCTCTCAAGTTCACGATGTGTTCCACGTATCTCTCCTGAGAAAGTACATACCAGATCCTTCACATGTACTCAGCTCAGAAGTTGTACCGCTGGAGCAAGATCTTTCTTATGAAGAACAGCCGATAGAGATTCTGGATCGTAGCGAAAAAGTCCTACGAAACAAGACCACTCGCTTGGTGAAAGTTTTATGGAGGAACCACCAACTTGAAGAAGCTACATGGGAGCTTGAGGATATGATGAGGGAGAAGTATCCTCATTTGTTTGTTACAAAGTGATGAATTTTGAGGGCGAAATTCTTTTTAAGGGGGGTAGAATGTAACACCCGAGACTTTTATGTTATATAAATCATCAAAGGAATCTTTTTCTACACAACACTTGCTTGGCTTGCTTTACACGCAATCGCGACCTTCCTCGATAGCTTGCGTCGTACGCAATACCGAGTTTCACTAAACAACAATATGCTATTAAAACTAGCCGTTATGAATAGTAATAACCACTTTTTGAAATTTTATAAATTTTATTTTTCAAAATGGACTTCATTTTTGGACTCAGAATATCGAAATTAGCCTAGGGTGAAATTTTGGTATTTTTCTGAAAACTTTCAATTTTTGATGAATAGTGAAACCACTAAGTGGTAGGTTAAAAACTGAATTTTGCATAAAACTTAATTTTACCGCTTCTGTGAATGGAATTTCGAAATTCCGAGAGACACGGTTAATATCAAGGACTAAAATGTGGTTCAATGAGATGAAAATAATTTTTTGGTGAATAGTAACTTTTTACCTTTTTACCGCGGTTAATAGTAAATAGGGTAACTAAGGGTAAATATGATATCAATATTACCCTAACACATGTCCTAATTCTATTGGACAAGTGTAATTCGACCAAAAACAAACTTAGGAATAAAATATGACCATTTAGGCCCACTTGGATTAGATTAGGACATTTATTATTAATTTTTTTAAAGAAGGGTTAAAATAGTTAAAATCAAAGTTTAATAAGTAAATAATTTTTAATATGGGGTTATACATAAGATAAATTCGATTGTAAATATTCATTAGAAAGCTAAAAATATTTCCTACATGATGGTATTTTATTTGTAATTTTTAGACATCAAATAATGTAATTTATTTATGACACAAAGATGATGCAGTAATTATCTTATTAATGAAATATTGACAAAATTGATAATATAAATACCAAAATGAATGTAATTTAAGACTTTTTATGAATTCCACTAATTTTCTAGGTTACTATGATATATTATTGTTGATTTAATCAACTTGGTTCGAACATATAATTCTGTTATGACTTTCACAAAAATCATATATCAAATAGTGTCAAAATTGACACAAAATAGTTTTTAAATAAAATATTATATTATTAATTGTTATTTTATTCCTAAAAATCTAAGGTTCGGCCAAATGACCTAGATAAGGATATATATATTAATAATAAACAATTTGGGGTTCGTTTGTCATGTTATAGTAAGTGTATTAACCATATAGTGAAAGAAAACAAAAAGACACGGTAAAAGTTAAATTAATTAACTTAGAGTTAAATCTAATTGATAAGGTTAAAATAATACCCTAAACTTGTCTAAATCCTATTGGTTGATAGGATTTAGACCCATCCCCACTTTAGCTTCAAAATAAGACCCTTTGAAACCATTATAAACCTATTTTGACTTTAATATAAAATAATATTTTGAGATATTCCTAAGGTGCCCCTCTCCTCCCTTATAAAAGGGAACCTCCTCCCCCTCCTCCTCACACCAAATTGAGCACTCAAGCTCGGCCAACCCCTGCCATTTTCTCCTCTCCACTTCCCTATAATAATCCAAGAGGTCCTGGTCTTCTCCAAAGACCAATCTTAGTTCCTTAAGTGGAGGATTCAAAGAGGCGTTCCAAAGAAGAGGTAATATCCATTACCGATCTTTTCAATTTCTTTCTTCTTCAACTTCTTCTTCTTTAGTTGTTTCATGATAAAGTAATAACATCAGTATTACTTACATACTGATATGTTATTATAAATATGAAACAACCCTAATTCACCTTCTATCCATCCTACGGAAAAATGAAATCACCGCGCGTGCGTACGTACGGAATACCGTCTCCACGCCGTGGTGTAATCTATTTTCCACCATCACCTTACAAGGATGGGTATAATGGTGTAATGAGTAACTATATATGATTATTATTAAGTAATATTGATACTGAAATAATATATATATATACTCCAATACAATTCCACGATCATAGGAACGATATCATCACTCGTGCGTACGTACGGAATACCGTCTCCACGATGTGATGCGACTCGTTCTACATGATCTTCATTTCATAATGATTATATAAATGAATTGAATGAATTAATATGGTATATAATACACTAATACCATTCTGGAAATGAATTATCTATAATCTAAAGATAAGAATAAGAATTTATTCAACAAAACACGCATAAGAACAAAAAGTTATAAAGACCCGAGTAACAAGTAACAATGAAATATTACTAACAAGAAGCTAATAATATGACCATATATGATATCATATCAATATGTATGATTCTGGAATAAGTCAATAACATTATTTAAACCATTATACAGGAGCTTCGGGCACGAACAAAGCAAATCGGACCTAAGGTAAGGGAAATATCACAATCTCATTTTTATCCGAGATTGTTTATTCGTAAGTATTTACTGGGGTGTATTTTATCATCCACATCCATGTTCCCTCAATATGTAATATTGTTTCTATACACTTGAAATAGTTTAAATCCAATTTTACCCTTAGGTGAGTTTTTAGTAAAGAATATGAAAGGAATCTTTTGTCGTTTTTCCGTACGAGGTACTTTTTGACTTTTCCGACAAAAGTACGAAGAATGTTTTTTTTAACTTATACGGCATGAATGGATTTTTAAAACATTATTTCCAAGAAGCTTCATTTAAAAGTTTTCAAGTTTATTTTTAATCAACTTCTTTTATTTTAAATTTGTATGACATGTTATGAAAGGAAAAATGTTTTTGAAGAAGAAAGGATATTTTCCTCAAGAATTCAATTCAAGTGTTTTATCAAAATTATTTTCCATCTAAGATAATAAAGGGTTCTGTTTCTATCCATATTTTTACATTGGTTTGACTATGTTGTGATGGAATTATGTTTATGAATTCCTTTATCATATATGAATTTATGATGTCATGATGTTTCAAGAATCCCATTTTTGTTATATGTGTTATGCGATGATGTATGTTTTATGATTATGTGGCACACATAAGAAAGGATTCATTATAAGATGGGTGGGACCTATATCTCCCTCCAATGCATTGGGTAATGATTTTATATCTCATGAGATAGACATGGCTGGAACGGAAGGTTATTTCGGTTCAGTGATACAGGACTGAAACGAGGAGTGAACTCGGTTCAGAAAGGGACTTTGTCCACTAAGATAGTCTTGGCAATGAGTCATGACTAACAAGAAATGATTTCCATGATTATGTGTGCATGCCACAAAGTTTCAAGTTTTATGTTATGATTATGGGGATCTCATTTTCACTTCTATGTTTTATTCCATGTTAAGATATTATGATCTCTTTTGCAGGTTTTGATAAAGATATGATATGATTTTTATTTCCTTTATTTGCCCTTGCTGAGCATTTGAGCTCACCCTTTTATGTTTTCTTTTCCCCAGGTCAGGAAGATGGATATTAAGTAGAATATTCTAAAAGGGACCCTAGATATGATGAAATAAATGGGAGACACTGTAGAAGATTTATGAACCAGTTTTTTATGTTTCCCAGTTTCTAAAGACACTATACCTATACGGTCCTTTGTGGTTTTGTCATATGTTGTAATAAGTGTGCTTCAATTTTGAAGTATTAACAGTGTATGTAAAGTATGGGTCGTTATAGTTGGTATCAGAGGAAAGGTATAGTCAACCTTTGGAAACTAGGATGTGAAAGCCTTAGTAAGAACCCTAAGGATAAGTCTAAGCATAGAACACAATCTTAGTGTTTTAGAAATGGCCTTGAATAACCTAGGATAAGACCTTAAGCATGAAAATTTTATTCTTGAATTATGTGGTTTCCTATTATAATTAGTGTTGCTCACACTATTCTTCTTGGTTTTAGTCAATGGCTGGAACCCGAAGGAACCGTGTTAATGCGGAATGCGATGGGCAATGCAATGATTGTCCCCCTGAGCAACCAAATGATATGGGAGCTGGAATGCAAAATCTTGTAGCCATGCTCACACAACTTTCTCAAGCTATGAATCATGCAGGATTTCCAAACGAACAAAGGAGGGAGCAACATTCTGTTGAATCCTTCATGAGGCAGCGTCCACCTTCTTTCAGCGGGTCTACTGATCCATTAGTTGCTGAACAATGGATTAGTACTACTGAAAAGATATTTTCAGTTCTTCAATGTTCTGAGCATGATAAAGTCATCCTAGCAGTGTATCGTTTGGAAGGAGATGCTGATCAATGGTGGAATCTTGTTAAGAATACAAGGCAAAGGGATGAAATTGAGTCTATGGAATGGGACGAGTTCAAGAACTTATTTTTCAATAAGTACTTCCCTCGTATTCTCCGAACAAAGATGAAGAAAGAGTTCCTTGAACTGAAGCAAAGGGATGATGAATCTGTTGGTACCTATGAAGCAAATTTTACAAGACTTGCAAGGTACGCTTCTGGTATTATTATCCAACCTGAGAGTAAGATCGATCGATTCTTTAGTGGCTTAAAACCAAGTCTTCGAAGGGCATTAGCCATAAGGGACTTCAATAGCTACGAGGAAATCGTTCGATGTGCTCTCAAAGTCGAGATGGAGATTGGAGTAACCCATCAGTCACATGGGTTTGATAAGAAGAGGAAGATGGAATTCAAAGAAAAATCTAAAGAGCACACGGAAAAGAAGATGAACTTTCCCTTATGCTCAAAGTGTGGAAAGAAACATGGAGGGAGTTGTCTTAAAGGGACAAGTAAATGTTTTAAATGTGGAAAGGAAGGTCATCGGGCATTTGAATGCCGTGGTAATGGGAAGAAGATGTCTAATGATGCAAACAAAGGAAGGGATACACAGAATGAACCTGCTACACTTCAATGTTTCAAGTGCAAGGAGATGGGGCATTATGCCAATCAATGCCCAAATCCAAGGATTGATGATGATGGTCGACGTCAACAAACTCTTAAGGCTAAAGACAAAGGAAAGTCACATGCAATTTCTATCAGCGAGGTGGAGTACGATAACGATGTGGTGAAAGGTACACTTACCATCCACTCTAAAGTAGCAAATGTTTTATTTGATTCTGGATCCACCCACTCTTTTATTTCTGAAAAATTTTCTAAGGGTATCACCGTATTACCTCAACAATTAGATGTTGAGTTAGCTGTGACAACACCTAATGGCACATCAATCGCATCAGAAGTTTATAATTCTTCTCCGATCGAAGTTTGTGGGAAAGTGCTTCCTGCAAATCATGTGATCCTTCCTTTAGTGGAATTTGATGTGATTCTTGGCATGGATTGGCTTTCTCTACATGGAGCTCATATCAATTTCCAAAGAAGGTAAGTCACATTTCATATTCCAGATCAATCTACGATTGTATACCAATGCAAGGATGAACATAACCTTCCAGTGGAAATTTCTTCCATCTTATGGGTATTGATTCCACTAAATGAAGGTTATTTATCTCAAATGGTTGGTGAGAAACTCACGATTAAGAATATTCCCACTGTACGGGAGTTTGATGATGTCTTTCCGGAGGAATTGCCGGGTCTTCCACCAAATCGTGAAGTTGAGTTTTCAATAGAACTCGTACCGGGTGCTTTGCCTATTTCAAAGACACCTTATAGAATGGCCCCAATTGAGTTGCAGGAATTGAAGAAGCAACTCCAAGAGAATCTTGATAAGGGATTCATACGCCCTAGTGCGTCACCTTGGGGAGCACCTGTTCTATTTGTTAAGAAGAAAGATGGATCAATGAGACTCTGCATTGATTATCGAGAACTTAACAAGATCACTATCAAGAACAAATATCCTCTCCCACGCATTGATGACTTATTTGACCAACTACGCGGAGCTCAATACTTTTCCAAGATTGATCTTCGTTCAGGGTATCATCAATTAAGGGTCAAAAGGGAGGATATACCAAAGACGGCTTTCCGTACAAGGTATGGACACTATGAATTTATAGTGATGCCATTTGGTCTTACTAATGCCCCTGCTATCTTCATGGATCTAATGAATAGAGTATTTAGAGACTATCTTGATCAATTTGTGGTAGTCTTTATAGATGATATTCTTGTCTACTCAAAGAGCAAGGAAGAGCATGAAGATCACTTGAGAATTATATTGAAGACCCTGAGAAAGGAGAAGCTTTATGCCAAATTTACCAAGTGTGAATTTTGGCTTCAAAAAGTTGCATTTTTGGGTCATATAATCTCAAAAGAGGGGATATCTGTGGATCCAGCAAAAACAGAGGTTATCGAAAGATGGTCAAGACCAACAACAGTAACTGAGATCCGAAGTTTTCTTGGTTTGGCTGGTTATTATCGACGTTTTGTAAAAGATTTTTCACGATTATCTAATCCACTCACCAAGTTGACTCGGAAAGGAGTTAAGTTTGTCTGGACAGAGGAATGTGAAGAGAATTTCAAGGAGTTGAAAAGAAGGTTATCCAGTGCACCTGTGCTCACACTGCCTTGTAGTGGAGAAAGGTTTGTAATCTACAGTGATGCATCCAAGAAGGGATTGGGGTGTGTTCTTATGCAAAATGATATGGTGATAGCTTATGCCTCACGACAGTTGAAAATCCATGAGCAAAATTACCCAACACATGATTTGGAGTTGGCTGCGGTAAACTTTGCATTAAAGATTTGGAGGCATTACCTTTATGGTGAAAGGTGTGATATTTATACTGATCATAAAAGTTTAAAGTATATTTTCACACAAAAGGAGTTGAATATGCGTCAAAGAAGATGGTTGGAACTGATTAAGGATTATGACTTCTCAATCCATTACCACCCTGGGAAAGCAAACAAGGTGGCAGATGCATTAAGTCGACAAGACCATGCTAGTTTATCCATGATGAGGATCACAAAAGATCCAATATTTATAGATTTACAAAGGATGGATCTTGGAATTATAATGGAAGGGGAAAAATCTTATCTTTCTCAAATGAATGTTCAACCATCTATACATGTGAAGATTAAAGAAGCACAGAAAGAAGATGTCGAGTTACAAAAGAAGGTGAGAAATGTTCCTGAATTCAACCTTGATTGTGATGGGATAATAAAGTTCAGGAATCGGGTTTGCGTTCCTCCCATCCCCGAATTAAAGAATGAGCTGCTGGATGAGGCTCATAGTTCATCATTTTCTATTCATCCTGGAAGCACGAAGATGTATAGGGACCTGAAAGAGTACTTCTGGTGGGATGGCATGAAAAGAGATGTTGCTGAATATGTCTCTCGATGCTTGGTTTGTCAACAAGTTAAAGCTGAGAGACAGAAGTCTAAGGGGATGTTACAACCATTACCCATACCCGAATGAAAATGGGAAAACATCACTATGGACTTTGTCACAGGACTTCCTAAAACATCCAAAGGCAATAATGCTATCTGGGTCATAGTTGATCGTCTTACAAAGTCTGCACACTTCATTGCTATTAGAGAGGATTTCTCTCTAGATCAGCTTGCCAGGATATATGTAAAGGAAGTGGTAAGATTGCATGGAGTACCACTTTCTATTATATCTGATCGAGATCCGAGATTTACCTCGAAGTTCTGGCGAAGTCTTCAGCATACTCTGGATACAGAGTTGAGTTTTAGCACTGCTTATCATCCCCAGACAGACGGTCAGTCTGAGAGAACAATTCAAACCCTAGAAGATATGTTGAGAGCTTGCTCTATGGATTTCAAAGGAGGTTGGGATCAACACCTACCTTTGGTAGAATTTTCTTATAATAATAGCTTTCACTCCAGTATTCAGATGGCTCCTTATGAAGCTCTCTATGGAAAGAAATGCAGGACTCCAACTTGCTGGGATGAAGTTGGGGAAAGAAAGCTATTAGGACCTGATCTCGTTGATGAAATGGCAGAAAAGGTTAGATCTATTCAACAACACATAAGAGCAGCTCAGAGTCGACAGAAAAGTTATGCCGACAACCGAAGAAAAGACCTAGAGTTTGAAGTGGGCGATAAAGTGTTCTTACGAATATCTCCCTGGAAGAGGGTTATGAGATTTGGAAAGAAGGGGAAGTTGAGCCCTAGATATATCGGTCCTTTTGAAATACTGGATCGTGTTGGGAAGGTAGCTTACCGATTGGCGCTTCCACCGAATCTCTCTCAAGTTCACGATGTGTTCCACGTATCTCTCCTGAGAAAGTACATACCAGATCCTTCACATGTACTCAGCTCAGAAGTTGTACCGCTGGAGCAAGATCTTTCTTATGAAGAACAGCCGATAGAGATTCTGGATCGTAGCGAAAAAGTCCTACGAAACAAGACCACTCGCTTGGTGAAAGTTTTATGGAGGAACCACCAACTTGAAGAAGCTACATGGGAGCTTGAGGATATGATGAGGGAGAAGTATCCTCATTTGTTTGTTACAAAGTGATGAATTTTGAGGGCGAAATTCTTTTTAAGGGGGGTAGAATGTAACACCCGAGACTTTTATGTTATATAAATCATCAAAGGAATCTTTTTCTACACAACACTTGCTTGGCTTGCTTTACACGCAATCGCGACCTTCCTCGATAGCTTGCGTCGTACGCAATACCGAGTTTCACTAAACAACAATATGCTATTAAAACTAGCCGTTATGAATAGTAATAACCACTTTTTGAAATTTTATAAATTTTATTTTTCAAAATGGACTTCATTTTTGGACTCAGAATATCGAAATTAGCCTAGGGTGAAATTTTGGTATTTTTCTGAAAACTTTCAATTTTTGATGAATAGTGAAACCACTAAGTGGTAGGTTAAAAACTGAATTTTGCATAAAACTTAATTTTACCGCTTCTGTGAATGGAATTTCGAAATTCCGAGAGACACGGTTAATATCAAGGACTAAAATGTGGTTCAATGAGATGAAAATAATTTTTTGGTGAATAGTAACTTTTTACCTTTTTACCGCGGTTAATAGTAAATAGGGTAACTAAGGGTAAATATGATATCAATATTACCCTAACACATGTCCTAATTCTATTGGACAAGTGTAATTCGACCAAAAACAAACTTAGGAATAAAATATGACCATTTAGGCCCACTTGGATTAGATTAGGACATTTATTATTAATTTTTTTAAAGAAGGGTTAAAATAGTTAAAATCAAAGTTTAATAAGTAAATCATTTTTAATATGGGGTTATACATAAGATAAATTCGATTGTAAATATTCATTAGAAAGCTAAAAATATTTCCTACATGATGGTATTTTATTTGTAATTTTTAGACATCAAATAATTTAATTTATTTATGACACAAAGATGATGCAGTAATTATCTTATTAATGAAATATTGACAAAATTGATAATATAAATACCAAAATGAATGTAATTTAAGACTTTTTATGAATTCCACTAATTTTCTAGGTTACTATGATATATTATTGTTGATTTAATCAACTTGGTTCGAACATATAATTCTGTTATGACTTTCACAAAAATCATATATCAAATAGTGTCAAAATTGACACAAAATAGTTTTTAAATAAAATATTATATTATTAATTGTTATTTTATTCCTAAAAATCTAAGGTTCGGCCAAATGACTTAGATAAGGATATATATATTAATAATAAACAATTTGGGGTTCGTTTGGCATGTTATAGTAAGTGTATTAACCATATAGTGAAAGAAAACAAAAAGACACGGTAAAAGTTAAATTAATTAACTTAGAGTTAAATCTAATTGATAAGGTTAAAATAATACCCTAAACTTGTCTAAATCCTATTGGTTGATAGTATTTCGACCCATCCCCACTTTATCTTCGAAATAAGACCCTTTGGAACCATTATAAACCGATTTTGACTTTAATATAAAATAATATTTTGAGATATTCCTAAGGTGCCCCTCTCCTCCCTTATAAAAGGGCACCTCCTCCCCCTCCTCCTCACACCAAATTGAGCACTCAAGCTCGGCCAACCCCTGCCATTTTCTCCTCTCCACTTCCCTAGAATAATCCAAGAGGTCCTGGTCTTCTCCAAAGACCAATCTTAGTTCCTTAAGTGGAGGATTCAAAGAGGCATTCCAAAGAAGAGGTAATATCCATTACCGATATTTTCAATTTATTTCTTCTTCAAATTCTTCTTCTTTAGTTGTTTCATGATAAAGTAATAACATCAGTATTACTTACATACTGATATGTTATTATAAATATGAAACAACCCTAATTCACCTTCTATCCATCCTACGGAAAAATGAAATCACAGCGCGTGCGTACGTACGGAATACCGTCTCCACGCCGTGGTGTAATCTATTTTCCACCATCACCTTACAAGGATGGGTATAATGGTGTAATGAGTAACTATATATGATTATTATTAAGTAATATTGATACTGAAATAATATATATATATACTCCAATACAATTCCACGATCATAGGAACGATATCATCACTCGTGCGTACGTACGGAATACCGTCTCCACGATGTGATGCGACTCGTTCTACATGATCTTCATTTCATAATGATTATATAAATGAATTGAATGAATGAATATGGTATATAATACACTAATACCATTCTGGAAATGAATTATCTATAATCTAAAGATAAGAATAAGAATTTATTCAACAAAACACGCATAAGAACAAAAAGTTATAAAGACCCGAGTAACAAGTAACAATGAAATATTACTAACAAGAAGCTAATAATATGACCATATATGATATCATATCAATATGTATGATTCTGGAATAAGTCAATAACATTATTTAAACCATTATACAGGAGCTTAGGGCACGAAAAAAGCAAATCGGACCTAAGGTAAGGGAAATATCACAATCTCATTTTTATCCGAGATTGTTTATTCGTAAGTATTTACTGGGGTGTATTTTATCATCCACATCCATGTTCCCTCAATATGTAATATTGTTTCCATCCACTTGAAATATTTTAAATCCAATTTTACCCTTAGGTGAGTTTTTAGTAAAGAATATGAAAGGAATCTTTTGTCGTTTTTCCGTACGAGGTACTTTTTGACTTTTCCGACAAAAGTACGAAGAATGTTTTTTTTAACTTATACGGCATGAATGGATTTTTAAAACATTATTTCCAAGAAGCTTCCTTTAAAAGTTTTCAAGTTTATTTTTAATCAACTTCTTTTATTTTAAATTTGTATGACATGTTATGAAAGGAAAAATGTTTTTGAAGAAGAAAGGATATTTTCCTCAAGAATTCAATTCAAGTGTTTTATCAAAATTATTTTCCATCTAAGATAATAAAGGGTTCTGTTTCTATCCATATTTTTACATTGGTTTGACTATGTTGTGATGGAATTATGTTTATGAATTCCTTTATCATATATGAATTTATGATGTCATGATGTTTCAAGAATCCCATTTTTGTTATATGTGTTATGCGATGATGTATGTTTTATGATTATGTGGCACACATAAGAAAGGATTCATTATAAGATGGGTGGGACCTATATCTCCCTCCAATGCATTGGGTAATGATTTTATATCTCATGAGATAGACATGGCTGGAACGGAAGGTTATTTCGGTTCAGTGATACAGGACTGAAATGAGGAGTGAACTCGGTTCAGAAAGGGACTTTGTCCACTAAGATAGTCTTGGCAATGAGTCATGACTAACATGAAATGATTTCCATGATTATGTGTGCATGCCACAAAGTTTCAAGTTTTATGTTATGATTATGGGGATCTCATTTTCACTTCTATGTTTTATTCCATGTTAAGATATTATGATCTCTTTTGCAGGTTTTGATAAAGATATGATATGATTTTTATTTCCTTTATTTGCCCTTGCTGAGCATTTGAGCTCACCCTTTTATGTTTTCTTTTCCCCAGGTCAGGAAGATGGATATTAAGTAGAATATTCTAAAAGGGACCCTAGATATGATGAAATAAATGGGAGACACTGTAGAAGATTTATGAACCAGTTTTTTATGTTTCCCAGTTTCTAAAGACATTATACCTATACGGTCCTTTGTGGTTTTGTCATATGTTGTAATAAGTGTGCTTCAATTTTGAAGTATTAACAGTGTATGTAAAGTATGGGTCGTTATATGTTCTGTATCACAGTAGACATAGGGGTTCATCTTTATTCAAGGGGGAAATGACGAAAGTTCTAGGTGGAATCAAATTTCAATATTAAGATGAGTATTCAATTTTTTTTTCATTATTTCCATGGTAATTTGAAATTGCACTCAAAAGAGTCAACCCATGTAGCGAGACTCTACCGATGACTCTCAGGCTCAAAGACCTTAGGGAACAAAGTGAAGCCCACATACTTGGGCATTATCTTGAGTTAAATCAGTCAAAAACTAAGTCAAATTACCAAAAATAGATATAAAATTACTAACTTCAGGTCATACAACTATGGAGTCACGATCCCCACATGCTGAAAGCCACACATTAGGTCATTTCATTTCTCTACATGCACATTTATTATTTTTTTTGATTTTATTGATTTTTTGAATACTCATATTAAAACTAAAATGATCACCAAACCTATGCTATTTATTTGTGGGAACCGATGAACTAAAACTAATACCCCACTATCCAAAGGTCATGCGTTGTGATCTTTTTTTATTTGGTTGAAAATATAAACAATGAAATATCACCTTAGAAAACCACACTTTCCAAAATCTATGCTCATGCAATTATACGTGGATTAAAATTAAAATCAGTGCATGTTAAATTATTTGATATCTAGTTTCAAAGTGTGAAATACGTATTATCATGTTAAAGGTTAAAGAAAATTTTCCTTCCACACACTTTTTATGAACAAAAAATTAATTAATTTTTTTTTATTATTTTCACCCCCAACTTAGAATAACACTGTCCCCAGTGTTTAAAGAAAATAAAATTTAGAAGGGGGTAGAGGTATATGAGAGGAGTTCTAAAATCAATTTGAAATTTGGGGATCATGGAATGAAGTCAACTGGTGGTTGAAGTTAAAGTTCTTACTACTCCAATTTAGTCCTTTGATATCCATGTCACTTGTAGAGTTCCCTAGTAGAAAAAGGAAAAAAAAAACAAAAAAAACACAATATATATATATATATTCATATAATAAAAAAAGTAAAATATAAGTTTATATACAAAAATTATAAAAAAAGGAGCACTATAAGCTGTAGGTCATTGTTAACCGTGCTCCCCTGTCTCCCTTCAGTCCTAGGTTCAAGTCCCCTCAGCTTCTCCGGTTGTGGCGGGGTTTGACCCATGACCTATGACATGTCATTTTATTTTTTTTAATTATTTTTTATTTATTTTTATTGAATTTTTATTTTAACCTACAAACACATAAAAATAAAATGAGCTGATGATACATTGTATTCTTTTTAAATTGCTTGGTAAGGTATTACTCAAGGATCAAACCACGTAACAAAGATGAATATGGCGCTCCCCTTTCATACCCATCCATACTCATAATAGAATAACATGTCAATAGTTTAATAGTTTTTTTAAATATCAAAACGATTCATTAATCCTATTTGAAAAATAAAGATGATTCAAAAAGATTGGAAACATGAAAACCACGGGTTTTATCTCATGCAGCTCTTTTGTTTAACGTCTCTAGCTCAATATATACCCCTAATTGTCTAAGTATTTTTCTCATATAAGGTTGGTTCACACAAGTCTTCATCAACTTCATGTTTTTGGAATGGTTTAATGAATGGTTTGACTCAATGACCAATTACATTAAAGGTTTGACCATTGGTGGGATCCATAATTTCTACAGCCCCATGGGGGTACACCTTATGCACTATGTATGGACTCAACCATATAGACCTCAACATTCCCATGTGTAAATGATGTTTAGAGCTATAAAAAAGAATAGGTTTACCCAGTATAATGTGTTTAGTTTTAAGACTTCGAGATTGGTAGGATTAAACTCTAGCTTTATTTATCCTTTAATTTTCATAAGACTCCTTCCTAAGAACCTCAAGTTCATTGAGATATAATTTCCTTTTTGTTCTGATCAATGAGATGTCATAATTCATTTTATTAATTTCCCAAAAATCATTATGTTCAATCTCCACTGGAAAATGGCATGATTTTCCATAAACCAACCTATATGGGGACATTCCTAAAATGGTTTTATATGTGGTTTTATATGCTCAAAGAGCATCTAAGAGTTTTCTCAACCAATCTTTCCTAGATGGATTTACCATTTTATCAAGAATTTGTTTGATTTATTGATTGGATAACTAATCTTGACCATGGGTCTGTGGGTGGTAAGTAGTGGACACTTTTTGAGAACTTCCATACTTTTCCAGGAGGGATGAGAATGGATGATTACAAAAAATTAGTTCCACAACCACTAATGATAGCCCTAGGAATTCCAAACTAGAGAGGATGTTTTCCTTGAGAAATCTAATAATAATTTTTTAATCATTATATATTTTTTGGAATGGACTCAACCCATTTGGATACATAATCAACAACTAAAAGGATGTATAGATATCCACTAGTGTTTGTAAATGGACCCATGAAATCGATTCCCCAGCAGTCAAAGAATTCAATCACTAAGATTGGAGTGAGTGGCATTTGATTTTTTTATGATGGACCGTATTTGTTGACACCTAGGACAGCTTTGAAAAAATGTGTAGAAGTCCCTTGAGAGGGTGGTCTAGAAGAGACCACACAGAAGAACTTTTGCAGAAGTTTTCTTAGAGGAAAAGTGACCTCCACATGCCTCACTATGACATAATTTAATGATGGACTCTTGTTCAGATTATAGGAAACACCTGTTAATTACTTAGTTAGGGAAGATCCTATAGAGGTATGGAGCATCAAAAATATAGTGCCTAACATCTAGAATTAATTTTCTTCAAGCTTGAGTCCCTAAGATATTTAGAATGACTCATGTGACTAAGAAGTTGACTATATCAGCATACCATGGGCAGTAACCCATAGAGTATAGGTGTTCATCGGGGAATGAATCAGACACATAAAGGTGAGATAATTTTTCATTAAATTCTATCCTAGAGAGATGATCGGATACAACATTTTCAACACCCTTTTTTTCCTTGATTGTGAGGTCAAATTCTTCTAATAGAAGGACCCACCTAATTAATCTATCCTTATCATTTTGATTCTGGAAGAGGTATTTTAGTGCATAATGGTCAGTCAACACAATGATGGTGGATCCTAATAGGTAGGACCTAAAATTTTCTAAGGAAAACACAACAACAATTAACTCCTTCTCAGTGGCGGTGTAGTTGATTTCTTCATCATTTAAAGATTTTCTTACATAAGCAATGACACTTGTATTTTTCTCACACCGTTGTCATAAGACTACTCCAACATCAATGTCACTTTCATCACACATGAGTTCAAATGGAATTTTCCAATTTAGAGCTTTCATGATAGGTGGAGATATGAGAGCTGACTTGAGTGTAGAGTATTATTCCTCACAGATTTATGTCTATAAAAATAGAGAATCCTTCACTAAAAAATCACAATGTGGTTGAGAAATAGAGCTAAAATTCCTAATGAATATTCTATATAATTCTTCATGTCCTAAGAAGGACATAACTTCCTTAACAATTTTAGGAGAGGGAAGGTGACGAATTATGTCAACCTTAGCTTTATCAACATCAATCCCTATACCAGCTAATAGATAACCTATAACAAGTCCTTCCTTTTCCATGAAATGAAATTTTTCATAATTTAGGATGATATAATTATCTTCTCACCTTGAAAAACACCCTTTCAACATTCATAAGGCATCCCTCAAAATTATCCCCAAAGATGGAGAAGTCATCCATGAAGACCTCTAAACAATCCCCCACCATGTCTGAGGAGATTAACATCATGCACCGCTGGAAGGTAACAGGGGAATTACATAACCCAAAAGGCATGAATTTGAAGGAAAATGTTCTAAATGGACAAGTGAAGGTTGTTTTTCATTGATCATCTAAGAAGTCCTTGATTTGATTATACCCTGAGAATCCATCTATGAAGAAATAGAATTAATGAACTACGACTCGCTAGAGGACTTGATCAATAAAGTTCAAGGGGAAATGGTCTTTCTTGGTACAAGAATTGAGATTTATATAGTCAATAGACCCTCCAACCACTACCAGCCCCCGTGGGGAGAATGTCACCATCCTGATTGGTGATCACAGTGATTCCAGCATTCTTTGGAACAACTTGAGTTGGGCATACCCACTCACTCTCAGCAATGGGGTAGATGATACTTACTTTCAACAACTTAAGAAGTTCTTTCCTTACCACATCTATACGATTTGGATTGATTCTCCACTGAGGTTGACGAGATGGGTTGGTTTCATATTCTAGAACAATTATATGAGTTCCAATGAGTGGGCTAATACCAAGGATATCAGAAAGGGTCCATCTAATTAATTTCTTATGCGTTATTAGGACATCCTGAAGCATCATGTCTTGATAGGATTCAAGAGGGGAATAAATGACAATAGGAGAGGCATGATTTCCCCCCTAAGAAATCATACTTGAGTGATGAAGGTAGGACCTTAAATTCGGGATCATATTGGTTATCACATTCCAAGAAATTATGGTACTTTCTGTTGAACTCAGTTTCTTTTTTATATTTCTTGACATAATTGGTTCCTTGTGAACAAAATTTTCATCCACTAAATTGGCCAGATCAGTTTTATGAATGGGTATAGACTCAATGTTATTGATTTCACCAACGATATCATTGATTGTTGATTCGATAAAATCATCAATAGGGATATCTGAAAGAGATTCAATCATAGAAGACAAATTTACCTCATGTGTACAATGAAAATAAATCTCTTCTTGACTTAAACATACTTCAGTAATTCCTTGATGTTCCTCGAGTTCACTATCAGCACTACAAATCCAATTAACCCCATGTATCTCTTCATCATCCCCAATTTGATAGTTTTCATTGTAGATGTTCAAGTTTAGAATCATGTTCCTGAAGGTTATTGTCATATTCCCATTTTAGACTTGGATGAATTAGTTGATTGCTGCTAAGATGGGATGACCAAGGATGATGGGGGTTTCCTCCCTAGGACCTAATCTTGGGTGATTGTCAAGTAAATTTAAGTCAGCTGGGTAAATGAAATTTTTGACTTTCATCAAATCATCCTTTAAGATCCCCTAAAGAACTCTAACACTACGATCAGAAAGTTGAAGAGTGTCAGATGTGGGTTAGATTTCTTCGAGCCCTACTTGAAAATATATGGAAAAAGGAATGAGGTTCACACTGGCTCCCAGATCACAAAGGGATTTGACAAATTTTTTCTCACCTATCTCAACATTAATGTATGGACATCCTAGATCTTTCAAATTTGGAGGAATGGTCCCTTGAATGGTGGTACTCACATTAGCATCCCAAAAGACTTAGTTTTTATGTGAAAATTTCCTTTTAAAAGCACACAAGTACTTAAGGTAATTTGATTAGATAGGACTAGTTTGGATTTAATCAATAAGGGGGATGTTCAACTTAACATGAGAGAGAATTTTCCTCAATGTTTCATTCAGTTTTGGTATATATTTTCCTCTCATGTGTTGAGGGAAGAGAGCAGGTTGTTTGATTGTTTGGTGTGGTTGTAGTTCTTTCACATTCTCATTGGGTTTTTCAGAATCTATGGGGGGTTATTCATAATATTAATCTATTTTTGAAGCTTTTAATTGTTCTGGAATGGCTTGTTCGGGTTTCTCAATGGATTTTCCACTTACTAAAACAGTCACTACTTTGAGTTGTTCATGAGAGGTTCGTGTGTAACTAGATTCTCCACTTAATGTTGAGGATGGTACCACCTGAGTAGGAATGGGTGCATTCCTAGTTTTAATGGGTTTATTTCATGTTTAAGGGATGATACTTTTGAGTTCATTTTCTCCATTTTTTTACACAACTACTCAAGGATTGGAAGAGGGACATATTGAGTAGGGGTTTGTGATGGTTGGTTTATCCTAGGAGGATAATTTGGTTGTTGGATGAGATATTGGAATTGAATAAGAAAATGTTTGTATTTTATTGGTTGTGGTTGGAATTGGTTATGGTTTTGGAAATTTTGTGTAGGGTAGGGGTTTGGCCCTTGTGGTTGGCTAGTTTGTTGGTTATCTTTCCAGAAGAGCCTGGGTGGTCATTATGCCTTGGGTTGAATGTGTTTTGGTATTGGGGCTTTGGAATGTTAAGAGGATTGACCCTTTCTAGTTTTCCTCCTAGAATAACATCTTTAATGGAAGGGATGTTTGGGAAGTAGTCAGTATGGTGTCCATGTTTGTCACAAATTGTGAAAACAAGGTCAATAGTTTCAATTTCATGGACCTTCCTAAGATAGATCTCCTCGAACTTCCTAGTGAGTGCAGAATGTTTCACCCTAAGGATTTCCTCCTATATAAGTGTGTGAATTCCACCAGATTTGGGTGGATTTTCATAGTAAGGTGATTCTCTACAAGTTTGGTTTTTTTTTCGGCCAATCCTTTTAGATACACATAAGCATCATTTGGGGCTTTGTTTTTGAAGGTCCCATTACACATCATGTCGATGAATTGTTTTTTTCCTAGAACCAACCCTTCATAGAAAATTCAAACATGTTATAGGATTGAAAATACACGGTGAGGTACCATGTTGAGCGTGTCTTTAAACCTTTATTATGTTTCATAAAATGACTCCCCTTTTTTTAAAAAAATTTTTGGATGCTCTTTTTAAGTGAAATTGTTTTGTGATTGGGGAATTATTTTTTTGTAAAATTATCTTTGCAATTTTTCCAAGGAGTGGATTGATGCAAGTCTTAGATTTTTTAACTAAACATATGATCTAATTTTTAGTGAGAAGGGAAAGAGACTCATCTTTGCTAACTCAAGTTGATGTGGTGTGAATATGGTTTCAACAATGTCTTTAAATTCTTTGACATGAAGGTATGAAGTTTCTGACTCCATCCTATGGAAGTTTGGAAGGTGGTTTAGGACATTAGGTTTGAAAACATAGTAGGATTATCCTATTGAAGCATTCATAATGAAAGAGGGTGAATTTTTACAGGCAGGTGTGAGGTAGTTCCTTATGGTTTGATCGACTTCATTCCCTAAGTTTGGGGCTGTCGCATTTGAATTTCCATTTTGGTTGCCACCCGGGTTTATGAGTTGGTTTTTTTGAATACATTCTATTTAAATGGGCTGAATTTTTCAATATAGATTATTAGGAATATTAGGATCTAATTTAAAGAGTTACCTTGGTGTACTTTACTCCCCAAACCCATGACTATCCACCCTAACTAGACAGTTTGATTGGTCATAGGTGTAGGAGGACATGGACCAAAATAAAAAAATAAGAAAGGGAAAAGATAATAGAATTTGGATGAGAATAGAATAAATGGGGGAGAATAGAATGGGTGTTTATATGACTTAGTTGGGTCCCCAAAAATGGCACTGAAATTTGGTCTCGCCCAAATTTATCCAATTTTTTAGGGTTAAGCGGTCGCTTGTAGTTTAGCTTGGGTTGTCGAATCCTCAGAGATCTAAGAAGTAACCTACAGACACTTACATACTATTGATTGTTTTTGGAAATGAAGTGGTCAACATGGGTTGATTATAGATGGTTTTAAATTAACTCTAAGAGACATAAGTGAATTAAAATTAAAATAATGAGTTGATCCAAGGTTATCAATTGGGTTAGATTGGATGAAATTATTTCTTTAACAGTTTCTACTTATTATATTCGACATATTTTTATTTAAGAAGATAAAACAACTTCATAACATATAGGTTTAATACCATCAAAACATAATAATAATCACCTATACACTTGGAGGATCAAATTTACAAGCACTCCAAGGAAAAGGTTTATATTAGCAATTGTAGTATGTAGCCTTAAAATTCAACAAGGACGAAGAAGTTTCAAAATCATCAAATAAAAATTTCAATGAAAAGAGGTGATTAAAAACTAATGGAAAGATAAAAAACATCAAATAAAACCCCTTTATACTCTCTTGGATCAACCCATAAGTGGGTTATCCCTCCATTTATTCTACGGTTTCAATGGAAGCAGGAAGAAGACTCATGAGAGAGGAAATCGAGAAGTAAAAAAAACAATAAAATAACGATCACTCCACCATTGTGTGATAATTTCAAAAGGTTTGATGTGAATAAATTCACACCTTGAACCAACAGTATAAAAATTATATGAAGAAGAAAATAATAAGATTATAAGAAGAAATTTTGTTATGAAACTAAGGTGAATTGAACAACCTACATGAGAAAGACAAACTCAAGGCAACAAATTTGCAGCATAACATTACAATTGAAAAAATCACCAAAGATAATAATATAATCCACCACCAATACCTTAAATAGACATTTAAAGAGTCTTGGGTTGAGTTCCCAATAGTACAAAGGATCCCACTTGAGTATGGTAGGCCTAGGGTGGTGGAATGTAAGGGAGAGTGGAATGTAAGGGAGAGTGGACTTCTTTATCCTTGACCTGAAGTATCTTCCAGCTTTCATCCACCGCACAAAGGCATCTATATGACCTTATAGATTTCTGAATTAGAGTGGGACATAGAATAAGAAAATTGATCTCATGATTTTAACTAAATTCATGTAATATTTAAGCCCAATCCAAATTTTGGTTTGAGAGATATTATCGAAATGTTGGACTGTTTTTCTGGGCCACAGAATCTGGCTCAGAATATTTTCTCCAAATTGGGGTGACTAGAACTCCATTAAAACATCAGAATTATCTTTGTTAAATGTTTGATGAAATGTTCCCCATGATTTCCTTTATCTTTAGTTTAATATTAATAATTTTTGGGCTTGGATATTGGCCAATACAATAGTTTTATTGGGTATCTGTCCAGTTTACTTCACCTCGAATGTTTTTTGTTCAAGGCCAAATTTGGTGGTCTTCCAATATGAATATTAAAGTACTCAAAAAGTATGAATTGTTACCAATGTAATGAGAAACCTAAAAATTAAATATTAGAACAAAATCAATATCATTGGGTACTTTAAATGATTTTAAAAAACGTACCATGTAATAGTGCATTTTAAGAAAGGATTAAAATTATAATATGAAATAATGTTGAATGTTTAAAATGAACTAAAATGATGTTTATGAATAATAAAGAACCTGAATATTATATATATTAACAATGAATATTAGCCTCATTCATCGGTTAATCATAGTCCCATTGAATGGTTGAGGCTATTGTCGTGGAATGTGATCCAATATAGATCCTCCACATTGTGAATATGGATCCTTCATATGGGTTAGGTTATTGTTCATAACATGAGTCTATTGTCCCTAGAATAGTTATAAGTTTCTCAGTACCAGTCATAGATCCATAGAAAATATCATTATCTTTCATTAAAGGTAAATAACTACATGGGATACATGTGTTCATGCGATTTCCATTTCTTCTAATAGGTGCCATTTATAGATAATGGAATACACTAGATTAGGTTATGAACCATCATTTATAATCATAAATTAAAAAAATACTTTTCATAAATTGAAATCCTATGCATGGATAAGCCCATAATCACAAATATGGTTTCTTTGAGGAATAATATTAATTTAAATCCTTTGTAATGGCTTGTAAAGAAAATGTGAATTATCCTAAGTATATCCACCAAGAGTGTCAAACCCAGTGTGCAGTAAGCCTCTTTGATGTGTACTAGGATACCCTGAGTCAAGCCTGAAAGTCCTTATTGGAGTTTCAATCCTAGGTAAATCTATTCCAGAACCACGTCCACTTGTAGTATCCGGTCAGGGGTGTATTTTCTAGAAAGATCCACATAATACATTCCTTACCAAAATACTAGGATGTTCTTGTATGTTTATCCTCAAAGACAATTTTTGGGGTTTTTTCCCTAATTTATGTTTTCAAAATCTTGTTTCCAAGTATGTGACTAAACTTTCTATGATACCAACTGTAAAGAACTGACCCCAATTACCTAGATCTGGGGCCTATATTACATTGGAATGATTACAAGAAATCTGTATCCTGAAGGAATAAGTAGTTTATTATATTTGGAAACAAGATATATACATATTTACTACATGAAATGAAAAAAAAACATATAAGTTCCATTGGGAACATCCACCACTCCAATGTTATCCCTGAAAATTAGTCATAATATACCTATTATTGTCCTGGAAAAAATGAAACACAATAAGGGGTGATCTCAGATACTTAGAATGGGTAAACATTACATCGAAAGATATCATAAAAATAAACATTAGGAATAGTAAATAATTTAAAACACATGTCTTTAAAAACATCTTTGAACATAGTATGGAAGGAAAATGAGCTGAGTAAACTTTCCCATAACAAATCATAACCTTGGGTATTCTACTAGTTGAATAACCACATGAAATATGAATTTCTAGCCTCATAATGAGGGAAATTCATATGATAGACATTATAAAATATACCATCAAGGCCTCATCCACGACGTCTAAAAATTATTAAGGCCTTAGCCAAAACCATATCTCAAAATTGATAAGGCCTCATCCACGTCCACAGAGATTTGTCTCATGAGATCTACTGATGACATGAGCGGCTATACTCGGCCCCACCTATCACATAATTAGTCAAAATTATTCATTATATGAGCAAGGATAGACATAAACAAAATATACATTTATATTTAAACTAACATATGAAATGTAAATAACTTTCCCCGAACATTAAGCTTAAACACTAACCATTCGAAGAAAATTAGTGAATTGATTTTGGATATAATTTCCACAATAAAAATAATCATAAGATATTAAATTAAATATGGAAGATTATATCATACATAATAATCAACAAGGTTGTTAAAATATATGAAGATACTCTAATAAAATCGTCAAGTAATTGTTGAGATAAATACTCTTTTACTATAAAAAGAAGAATTCTTTTGGAAACGTATTGGTATAAAACCATAATTCAAGTAAGGTAGTATTTTTATAATAATTTTTTTTATTTTATAAAGATAATGGTTGATAAAAACATATTATAGAGTTCCCTTGAAAATAGGTAAGGATTTGAAAAATTCCCTTGAAACAAGCTTGTATTTTGGAAAGAATTTTGAATGTTCCCTTTTAAAATGCATGAATCCCCATAAAGTAAGATTCTAGTTGGTAAAAATATATAGAACACTCACACATAATTTATGTGTAGTTAATAGTAATACATAATAACTTCATTTACGTAAGTATACAATAAGAGTAACCCAAATTAAAATGGACGTTTGGGTGGAAAACCCTTACCTTGAGTCCGATTGTGTTCCGCTCTTGAACTTAAGGTCATGGAATATTAAAGTAGACTTATTAATAAAATAATTCAGGAACTATTATATATGTATTTAGTATATCATAATTTTATTAAGTTAATTATGTCCATACTAATAAGTTATAAGATTGAATTCTGTCGTTCTGTAGTGTTCGTTTCCTTGGTTTTTATAATCGGTTCACTTGTTTTTAAGTAATGGAGTTCATGTGGAATGGATGTAACTCTCCGGAATTGAATTTTCACATTACTTATAAACACTCATAGGTGTTAATGGTCATTTATACCATTTGTTTACATGAAATGAGAATGAATCATTAGATGAAATATTAATGACAATAATTTAGATTATTTTAGCGGTATTTTGATTATTCGGAAATAGTTTGGTCATATGATTTAATATTATGTACATATATAGGTTCCTGAATATTAAGTAGGTTATAATACATATATTATAGATTTTTAAACCGTAAAAATGGTTTTATGACTAGAAATGAAAGAGAAATTGAAGAACGAAACTTCTTCGTCCATGAAGGTTGTAAATTGGATCCTCACAGACGATGATTTCATTTATAAAAGAGAGAGAGAGAGAGAGAGTAAGAATATTGATAATGGTTATTAAATTAACATGATATAATTACATTATATAGTTGGTACTATAGTTATAATTATCAATTGGAAATATGAGTTTTAGAGATAATAAGAAAATAAGACAAATTGAAATGAAACTAAATTAAAAAGAAAGATGCTTTGCCTCTTGAAATAATCTCTTTGAGAACCTCTTTAAGGGAAGGGGTTTCAACATTTTGGAAAGAATAAGAGATCCTATATGTGGGGAGTGACTAAGGAAGGGTATTTGGGTAGAACTTAGACAAGTCACAGGGTTTGAGAGTAGTGAAGAGAAGAGGGAGTGGGTGGTTATAGTGGAGAAGAGGAGTGAATTATGAATATTTTATTCATTACATTATTATTTTCCTCAAGACAACCAAGAGTGTTGATTCATGTGACCAATAATAGTAATAAGTGTATGAAAGTTATAACTAAGTGTACTTACATCATCCATAATGTATGAAATAGTTAATTTAACTGATAATGTATATATACTTTAAATTATCATATTTCAATATTCATCCAAAATTCGAGTATTTCAGAAAAATCCCAAAAATTCACCCAAATAATTTTTGGATGTGTATAATTCAAAAATTAACTCCATTTTTTAGAATAATTTTCTAAATATTCTTAATTTAATTTTTAAATAAAATCATTGTTTATTCGAAAAATAACAATATTAAAATTATACTTCATTTTATATCACATTGAGAAATTAATCAAAATCTCATTATCTTATAACCTTAAGAAAATAAAATAATAATATTATTTACTATTTATAAGGGACATATTACTATTCATATGGGTGTGTTATTATTCACTGAAAATTATGTTTGTCTAATTAGACTCTAAATATCTTACTGAACGCAACCTTATATGTCAATTTTTTGAAATTCAAATCACAGAGGTGAAAAAATGATGTTTACTAGATAGGTTATGAAAATGTGTTTTTTTAGAGACTTATTGTTTCATGAATTAAATATTAAATTAAATTAAAAAATTTTGGGGTCTTTAAATTAGGGTGTCAAATTTTTTCCTTTAAAACAACGAATGTTTTTCACACATTAGTAGGAACTTGTTAAGCCCATATGATGGAATCATGAAGCTAATAAACTATCACATGAAGTGATAAAACTCAATAGTTTTACTTGGTTCACCACTAAGGAAAAGTACAAGGATCATATATAAAAAAGAGTGAGTTATACCAAAATCAACTAATATTCACTAGCTTTTTTAGAATACAGAAGTTCAGACACAGTTACTTTATGATACCCAGGTTGCCTTTACAAGATTTTAGTGATAGAACACTACCTCCCTCAGAACACTTCTGTAAAATATATTATTCTCATTACTTTGGGTAAAATATTTCTTTTTTTATTAACTTGAAGTTTACTTTAGTATATTGTAGTTTAAGTCTTTGTCCCTAACTAATAAGAGATTCTGACTTCACCGTAGACATGAGTTGATTAAATTGAAAGCACTATTCAATGGAACCAAATGATTATCACTACTATTTGTGAAGATACTAGGCTTCATGAAAACCCATTTTTATTTCAATGAAATACCAGCCTTCACAAACCAACACAGTTTTTTGAAACTCCCAACCATTTTTAAAGTCACAACATTCATGGTGCACACTACCTTCATAAATCTCACTAACTTCATAGAACACTATGTCTTCATGAAACATCTAGTATTTTTGTTAATCCCATAAATCAAATGAATTTTCACTAGTCAATAAATAAATACTACTTTCATGATGCTCAATATTGAAAAGAAATCCTAATTCATGAAGATCCCTACCTTTATGAATTCAGAGTGATTTTACCTTTTCTCAAAAACTCTTTATGTGAAATGAAGTGGGTGAATCAACCTATTTATAGGCATAAAATTTTGTGAAGATCCAATGCTCTCATTGGACTCTTCACAAACCTCCAAAAGATGTCCCTTCATTCACAAAGTACTAATTTAATTTAACCCATTTTTGAAGCTTCTCATACTCTCCATGATTCACCATCTTTCCATCACATGTTCATGATGATCATTCATGATAATCAACATATTTACAAAGATCAACCTTCTTGAAACCCAGTATTCAAAAAACTCATGCCTTTGCCTTAGTTTAGAAGAGTCAATCCTAGAAAACCACCTTTTGTGAAGCTTTCTCCTTCCTCTTGATTTTAAACCAAAAAATTTGGAAAATAATGAGAAATGATTCCAACTTCAACATTATATCCATTTTGAACCTTAAGATCACTTAGACTAAAAAATCCATGATAATTCCAGTGTGGATTGACAATAAAAACAAACTATAATTCATTTCTAACTATGAAAGGAATTGGATTCAACAATCCCCCTATGGGTTTTTTTTTAAATTTGAATATAAATTCAATAAAAACACAATCCATGATTAAAAAATTAATAGTCAAGAAATATCTAATCCATCACTCTAATTCTACATGATAAAATATTATTTTAGAAAAAAAAGAGTGGTAAAAGAGAATTTTATACTTTCAAAGATCACCAACTGATCCTAAAAACCTTCCTATAAACCTATAGATCAACCATTGAATTCAAATTTCGCTCTATGAACGCCTTTATAAATAAACACAAAGAACCTATATTTTTTACTTTTAGTGATAAAAAAATCCACTAGATAGTATATCCCCCATAAGCTTGAATATTTTCCCAAAAAAGGTTAAAATAGTTAGCATGAATGGGGGGAAGGGATGAACTGTAACCTCCTTATGAATTAGGAGGTGGCTGAATACTGAGGTTCAACTGATGTTTCAGGAACATATGTTCTACAAATGGCTTAGTTAGAATGCGGGCCACTTGGTCATCAGTTACAACTTTCTCTATTTTTACCATAATTTGTTCAAAATTTTCTTTGGTGAAGTTATATCTGATCTCAATTTTTTTGGTATGAGAGTGATGAACCAAATTCTTCATAAGATCGATCATTCTATTATTATTATAGTGAATCACCATCGGATGTTTCACCTCATCAACAATATCATTCAATTTTTTCTTCATTAGTAATAGCTGAGTGTGTGCCTATTTAGAATAGATATACTCTTCTTTAACCATACTAAGAGAAGTTATTTTTATTTCATGATCAACCATCATATAAATTTATTTTTAATCAAGAATGTTCCACCACTAGTGGAATTTTTATCCAAAACATCTCTATTCTAGTCCACATAAAAAATTATAAAAATTCATTATCTATTCATACTACAAATTATAAAGAAAAATTGAGAGTTCCTTGAATATAATTTATGATTCATTTAACAAATTCCAAATTCACTTACATCATATTACTTTTAAAGTGATCTGATGATCATGTTGCAAACACGATATCTGGTCATATTGCTGTAATGTATAATAAGCACCCAATTATTCTTATATAGAGGGTGGGATCCATGGATGTCCTGTAATCATGATTCTGATGGTTTTTCCCAACCGCAATCAGAGTTGACATTGGTTTGGAGTCATAAATGTTGACTTTTTTCAATATCTCCTTTATATATTTTTATTGAGAAATGAAGGTATAATCATTATTTTGAACCATCTGTAGCCCAAAAAATTATGTGATTTAACCAATAATATACATTTCAAAATTATATTTCTTGTGATTAGAAAATTATTCCACTGATCCCTACCTACTTCTTTCAAGAATAGTATCATACACATTTAAAATAATAATAAATTGATCATTTTGATAATTCTTCACATAGATATTATGGTTGACCCAAAATATTTTAATTTCAAGATTCTTTGGATTAGTATCCAGTAAAGAATACCATGATCATGGTTCTTGCTTCAGACTATAGAGATTCTTATTTAATCTAAAAACCTTAGTATCATTATTTCTAATTATATATCCCAAGGTTTTTTTAATGTAGAATTATTCTTCAAGAAGTCCATTTAAGAATTGAAATTTGACATCCATCGAATAAAATTTGTTCCCTCATTGAATTACCATGGCTAGGAAATACAAGATTGAATCCAATATATCTACTAGAACAAAAATGTCATCAATATAAATTCCTTCAATATGTTCATAGACTTTAAGCACCAGGCATTCCATGTTTATGATCACATTTCCATTCTCATCGATATTTTTTATAAACTCAACTTTGTTCCAATCACATTATGATTTTTTGGGTCTCTTAAAAAGATCCCATGTCTAGTTCACATCAATATGATCCACTTATTTATTTGTGGTCTTAAATAATGATTTATCCTACACTACTTATTAAAATAAGGTTGGTTCCATAATTTATAGGAATGGAAAATGTTCTTTATTCCTCATTCTCCTTGTCTTTGTGGTGCAGTCAAATCCCCAATGATGTTGGATTGATCAATTTTTTATCTTCTATTTATTATACAAGGTTCTGATGAAGTTTATTCAATAATTGTTTTTTATTATAATTCTTCTGTTTAATGATCATCATTTTGTGATCCCTAAATGTTTTCCAAGATTTCCACTATTTCTTCATGTGAATTGATCCATTGTTTACTTTCTTATTCATCTTAAATCATACCAAAATATGAGATCCTTGAGGTATTTATGGGTTTATCAACAATGAGTTTGACAACATTTCTTTCCATAATATTTATAATACTATTATTGTAACATTTATAGGATTTAATTTTCATTGAAAATCAAAGGAATATTCCCTCATCGACATGATCACTATACCTTCCATGATTTCTTTCTTTGTTTTAGATGAAATATTTACTTACAAAAATACTTCATATAGGGATTATTTCCATACCATATCTCATATGGTGTCTCGATTTCTCCCATAAAAACCCTATACAATTTGATTGTATAATTCTACTTGGACAACCTCTTTACAATAATGATTAAAAACACCACTCTTAATTAGTATAGTTCTAGAAATATTTTTCACCTATCAATTTTAGTGTTCAACAACCCTATTTTATTGAGGGGTTCTCAATAAAGACACCTTATTCTTAATCCCATGCTATTCTAGGTAATTCTCAAAATAAATGGATTTGTACTCTCCTTCATTGTCAGATCAAATAATCTTGATTACATGGCTATTTTAATTCTTATATCATTGATGATAACTCTTCATGAAATCAAGAACATTCAATTTCTTATAAATAGACATTATACACGACAATCTACTATAATCATAAATAAAAATAATGTAGTACCTCTCTCTATTTGTGAAAGCCACATTCATTAGACCGCATACATTTTTGTGGATAATATAAAATATATTTGATTCCCTTTTTTCTTTCATTGATATGAAATATTTATAATATTTCCTTTCATTAATTTATCACATGTAATTTCTCAATCATACTTCATATTGGGAATATTTAAAACTATCTTGATCTGAGATATTTGTTCTATGATTTGTTGATTAATGTGTCTGAAAATGAAATTCGTTAAGAAATTTTCTTTTTAAAATTTTGAGAAATAAGTGTTCTCTTTACTGTCAACCTGGTATAAAATTCCATCTATTCTACATCCTCTCATGAGGGAATTAACTATCATTCCTTTGATAGTGAACCCCTTCTGACTAAATATCACTATCATTCCTGAGTCATAGATTTGATTAATACTCAAGAGATTGTGATGCAAACCATCAACATAGGGAAATCTAGTTTTCCTTAGGTCATCATTTACAGGTTCTCTATTTCCACTGCCTTTGATCTTTAAAGTGCCATTTTTTTCCGAATATCAGTTTTCCAAAAACTTTTTTTTAACATTTTTTAATAAATATCCATTTCCTATCATTTGGGATGAGAATCTGCAATTAGGAATCTAGATTCTACTATTATTTATAGATTTGAGTTTTAATTCTGTAATATTTTCTATCTCAATTTTATTCCTTTCCCTTCGTGAGATACCTGATTGAGTGGAGGCTAAGGTTGGAGTTTCAAATATCTTTTATATATTTTGGGGTTCATTATAATCATATTCTTCATCCATCATAGAATAACTATTTTCAAGGTAACTCTTCTTGGTTGGCTAGTATTGACTTGTATTTGAGTTATGTAAGTATTTTTCTCAACTTTCCTCAAACTATAATGAATAGATTAATGGACATTGTTAGAATAGTGAAAATAATATGCCTATAAGCTATTTATTCTATATGATAAAGGATATTTTCTTATTATCCTTTTTTGACTTCTAGGCGCTTCCCCCATTGGATAGCTCATTTCCTCTTCAGAGTAAGACATGGTATGTCCTAGAAATCCATAGAATTGAAATTTCATAAGAGGAAATGTATTATCATTTCGAATACTCCTCATGTTCATTTCTTTTTTAAAGGAATTTTGTTGGAAATATTATCTAGAAACATGAGGATAATTTTCAGCTCTCTTTTCTATTTGATTATAATATTTCTTTGTTAGGACATTAGGTGCCATTTTATTATATCAAACTTTTTAATTCCCTTTATTTTGCCTCATCATGTTTATAGCATTTGATGATTCTACATCACAACTGTTTTCACATTTTGCTATAATTGTAGATCTTCAATTATTCAAGGCCTTATCTACTCTTTTAAAACCACATTTAGATATTTATTGAAGCTATGAATTTAAGAATCTTCCAAAGTATAATTTATTTATTGTCTCCTTTATTTTAATTCAGTTTATAGTTTACTCTTTATAGTAACAACTTCTTCTTCAAGTCCCTCAACTATCATAGCCTTTTCCACCAGTATTGATGTAAGTTCATTGATGAATTTTTCCATGTATTCAATCAAGAGTTTAAATATCATAACCCATTATGATATTTAATGAGTTTTTACCTGTTTTTATGCATCTCATTCCAGTCACTGATGTTCTGCTTACAGCAAATCAATATACTCTGATGACTATTTCAACACTAATATTATCTTTTCATTTTTATTTATTTTATTTTTAAGCTCATTAAGAGCACCCATGAGTTCTACCTTGAGATAAAAAAACCAAGAATATGACTATCCTCATATGTTTTAGGTTATTTCTTTTAAATTGTATCCATCATGGATTCTTCGAGTTTAGATTTATAATCTGGTTCAACATCTTCCAAAAAATCATTATTATCTTGATCTTATTTGTAGAAGAAGGTCATTCTATAAAATTTATTTCATGATTTATAATATATATTGTTAGATAAACTCTTCTAATACTTCTTCAGGATTTATACTTCACTTTATAGATCATAAAATTTGTTTATTCATAAAAAGGTAATGTTCTCAACTTTTCCACACCGAAAACAAGCCAAAATTAGCTTTCCTAAAATATCCATTTTCCTCTTTTAAATTTTATTGAAAGAGGGAAATAATTTCTTCTTTATCATCATCACTTACTATGGAAACCTGATGTTTTCCCATGTATTTTAATTTCATTTCCTTTCTTACTTTAGTGAAAGAATCTAATGGTTTGAGTATCATTTAATAAGCAACCTTACTACTTAGAAAATCATTAAGAGAGAGCTTAGAAAAATATTTTTCCTTAAGAGATGAAAATTTTGGATTATATATATATGATATCCTTCTAAATATTTTCATCACAATTTCAATATCCTAAATTTCTTCCCCAATTCCAAGAATAGCTCTAAAGAATTCAGTTATGGGATTAAAGAAGCTATCTATGTTTTCATCTAGATGAATTTTTAGATCATCAAACTGATTATGAAAGGATTGAAGTTTGTCCTCATTCCCCTTATTATCACCTTTATATATATTTTATAGTTTCTCCCACATGGACTTGTCTATAGTGAAACTTGTCACCCTCAAATAGGTTTGATTAGAAAGTGTTGTAGTAAGACTATTTTTTGATTTGGAACCTACATCAAGAATTCTTTTATTGGTTTTAGTCATAGACAGAAATGCCTCATCAGTGACCTAAATCCCCTAAGTAGTGTAAAAAATAACATACAACCCTGAGGATATTAGTTTAGATCTCATCTCACTCTTCCAAATCTGGAGGTTTCTTCCATTAAATAGGGATACTCCCATAACATTCACTGAATTATCCATGAAAACAACAAAGGAAAAATTTATATCTAATAACATGTATTCTTTAATACCACCTATAGGACCCTAGAACTCCATGATATGGGAAAGTTGAATCAAGGTGTAAAATTTTTATTTTAAAAAAATGGATCTTGTTTCCAAGTTGGTAGGAACTTGGTAATCTTGTCTAATGGAACTGTGCAGTTAATAAGTAATCACATGTATTGAGACAACACAAAATTTTTACTTAGTTCACCACTAAGGGCTAGTACAAAGTGTATATATTGATTGTGTATCACTCATAACTAAATACACTAATATTTAGTAGTTTTTTTGGGATATAGAAGTTTAGACATAGTCACTCTATTCCAGGAACACTACCTTTACAAGATTTTTGGGACGACACACTATCTACCTTAAAACACTTTCATCGATTCCCCTGAGTTTACTCCCTTCGGTGAAATCATACCATGTTTAACAATTGGAAGATAAATTTATTATATTATAATTTAAGTCTTTTTCCCTTACTGGCATGAGTCATTATGCACTGTAGACCTCATTTGAAGCACTTGAAGGCACTGTTCAATAGAACTATATGTTCATCACTACAATTAGTTAAGATACTAGATCTCACAAACCCCCTTTTTTAAAAAAAATAATAGCCTTTGTGTATCCACACACATTCATGAAGATCCTATCCTTCATGAAACTCACAACGTTTTCCATGTATAGTGCCTTCGTGAAGATCACTACCTTCATGGAACAGTAAGTCTTCACAAAAAATCCATTCTTCACAAAACTGAAAAAACATAAAAGCATTGGCATTGGTCAAGACATAAACAACCCTTTTCACGATGCTAAATGTTGCGAAGAAATTCTGATTTATAAATCTCCCTGAATTTTTAAATTCAAATAAATTTATCATTTTCTCAAAAACTCTTCATTTCAAAAGATTTGGGTTTATCCACATATATATAAGAAAAAACCTTTTCTATGGTCTTATGATCCCAGTGAAATTTCTCTGGACGTTAAAAAACATGGTCTTGAAGATCGATCATTCATGAAGCACAAGTGAAATTTAACCCATTCACGAAGCATCTAACAATAACCAAGATTAACCATCATTCCATAACATGTTCACAATGCTCATTTGTGATGCTCTATGTCTTTATGAAGCTACACCTTCATAAAACCCAGTCTTCACAAAACTCATGATCACTCACCATTTTGTACTATAACATCACTTACCTTAAAAACTCCCTAATCAACACTATGTTGATTGAGAAAAAACACAAACTAGACTCTACTTATATCTATGAAAGGAATTGGTTCCAACACACATAAGTTTTAAATTCATAAGAAGCAATGCTATTTAAAAAATTACTTATAAAATTGATCAGTATTGTAAAAGTTTCCTTATAAGAGGCCACTATATATTCTTCATATTTATGAAAATCCATTAATTTTCTTTCCATTATATATCAAAGAACTTTGGAAAAATACTTATCAAGAAAAATATCTTCAATTTATTCATACTTCATAGATTAAATATCAACTTTTTTCCTTGTTTTTTTATTCAAAGACCACCATCAATCAGTTTAGTCTCTAATATGATAAATAAAATGAGTTACCTTTTGATGTTACATATATCCAAAAACATTAAATATATTCTCCAGTGCATTTATCCATCCTTCTTATTTAAGTGAGTTTGAAGATCCACGGAAAATTGGATGGTGTGGGTTTATGAAATACTAAACTATACACATGTTCCTCTTTATAGAATTTGGTCTCTCTCTTTTAAGGGGTGACACTGTTAATAGCTTCTTTCAACTGAGTCAACACTTGCACCAAATACTTTATTCTAACCATTCTAGTTTATTAATTGATAATTTTATTATTCCCTTGATCCCTTTCAACTTTTGACGAACCAACCTAGGTCAACATGACACATCACCTGAGATGGCACACCATATGGTCTATGGAATTTTCCCGATCCTCACAGGATGGTGGAAAGAACATGTGTATCAAGATAATTAATAATGGGAATGATCAAGCTGTTAATATCACCAATTCATGTCTCATTTACAAAAGGAAATATATATAAATAAAAAATAAAATAAAATTAGAAAAAAAATATTACATACAAACACGAGAAAAATTAATAAAAAATCCCAATGGTATAAAATTCATGAAAAATAATGAGATAAGTGTCCATATCTGTGTGACCATAGGTCACCGCCATCCCTAACTACTATTAGATGACATTGACTAGAAGGATCCACCAATATAGATGAGATCATTCCCATTATCTGATTTCTATAAAATGAAACCTTTATAGGCCCAAATGTATATGTAGGGTGTAAGGTAATTCCTAGTAAGATACCACTATAAATATATACAAAGTATTTCAATATGAAATCATTAGTTCTATCTTCAAAACAAAATCTATTTCATAAAACAGTACATATGATTTTGTTTCCATAAAACATCCCTTTGATTTCTCTTTCTAAAACAATCTATAGTACAATAATTAAAAACATGTAATTAGGACATGTTTGATTAAATAATATGAAATAAAAAATCAATCCATGCATATTATAACAAGTGGGAAAATAAATAATAACAATCCATGTATTTTATGCTAACAATGAGAAAATGGGCTATAAGACAAAGTCTACAATACTAGGATATCCATGTAACTCTAGAAGAAAAATTGAATCCTAGGTCCCTAAAAAATGTTTATCCTAAGGCTTTCCCCAAGCGGAAAATTCCACTAATATGTGTAGGTGAATCCAAGCCCATCATTTTTAAATTTGTTTTGTAAAATTTAATCAAAACCATAAACTTCATGAAAACATATTTTGAATAAATCATTATTAAAACATTTACCCTCACCACTAAATGTCATATAAGAATCTTGGATTTAAATTTACCTCTTAACAACATAAAAAAAAAAATTTCATTTTCCAAAACAAAAGGATATCATAAGAACAATGACGTATGACCTAGGAAAGAATATATAGAATTTTTAGATGAATGTTCAATATGTAACCTTATTATCCATACCATATCTTTAAAGGTTTAGTGTCTTCGGACCCAATATATATAAACATATTATTTAGGTACATTATTCATTATCACTATGAATGTTCTTATCACTTTGTAACCTTCTTTACATACCCTACTTAATACCTTTCTTCATAAACTAGGGAAGGAAAATATAAGAAAGGGTGATATCAGATTCCTAATAAGGGTAAACAGAAGATATATTAACCGACGATCCTATGAAAAGATATGATAAAATTAAGTGTATGGGATCATGATCATAACTTACAAAGTTCATACCTAATATATCATGGATCAAAATCATGTTTCATGGATTATAAATTTATCATTTCAAAGAAAATGAATCATAAGTGTGATAGATCAACAATAATAAATAATGAACCTCACATTCAAATCATAAGAAAAATAATATGTCATAAAAGCGTGAAACCTTAATAGGTATATAAACTATTTTAGATGTCAAGGTTAACTACTGAGGCCATCAAGTAATAGTGTATATTACATCAATAAACATTTAATATATCAAAAAAAATCAAGATTGATCACCTATTTCCCATAATGGACTAGTCATACCTATCCATTTCATATAGTTGATTAAGAAAATTGAATTATTTCTCACAGTAGATCAAACACATCGACTTGTTTTCCATAGTGGATCAAGAACATCAATTTATTTACCATAATTATCTCATGAGATATAAAAAATTACACAATTCGTTAGATGGGTATATAATTATAGTCCCAACCATCACATAATAAAAAAAATACATATGTGTGCCTCAAGATCATAAAACATTCATCTTATCATTATATTATAACCCATGAAAATAAAATAAGTTTCTTAAAAATTTCAGAAAATAAATGGGATTAATAAAAATCTAATCATCATAATCATAAAATATCCAAATAATTAATAAGTATGGTATCATTAGATCATATAATTAGTAAAGAATAAGTAACATCAAATGATGTTATCTTATATGAATAATTTATTTAAAAAATTACCAGAATATGTTTTTAGGAACATACCCTTTTAATTTTAAATTAAAATATATAAATGTTTTGAATTTTTCTTCCTAGAAGAATAAATTGGAAAATGGTAAAGTAATTTACAAATTATTGATCATTAATGATGTAGGTAAATTCCATTTACATCTTTTATGTAAAAATAAATATTTCTTTCAAATTTCTAGTAAAAGTCAAAAGAACCTCATTCAGAAAATGAAAAAACGTTCATTCGATTTTTATAATAAAAAGTCAAATATGTGTAAAAATGAATTCCAAATTGTTTAGGAGAATGCTAAAATATTATTGAAAAAATTTCAAAGAAAACATGGACATGAAAAAAAATTATTCCTGATTGAATATTTTAACATAAAATGTTTTCCTTACAAAATTATTTCTGTATATTTAGTAATTAAAGTGAAGGAAATGAAAGGAAAAAATTTATTCTCTAGAAATATTTATAGGTGAATAAAACCTATCAGGATTTTTTATATAAGGTTCATATAATTTCCCCAATTGAAGTTCAAGCATAAAAAATCTCAAATAAAATGGGATTTAGATATAAATCTTCTACCACATGTCTCATCATTATTTGTATGAATTTGAACCTCACATATTAAAAATATAGTTTCATTAGTCATGTATTATATAATAATATCCATATATATCATAACAAATATTATTTTCTTATAAAATATTATCACCCATTTATTAACAAATTGTTATTAAAATCATTATTTCGGATGAAAACTGCTTAATTTTTCATGCTAGATTTTTTTCGGCAGTCCAACTCCTTAAAAATTGATCTTATTTCCATAATAAATATAATATTAATAATTATATAATAATAATATATAATAATTATTTATATTTAGAGTCAACCATAAAACATAGAGATAGAAAATTGAATTAAACTATTCATGGAGACAGTAGGTCGTATGTACGCATGAATGTTGTTTTCACTTTTCAACAGATAGAAGGAAATAAATATAAAAAACAATTCAACATTATAGAATAATTTTTATATCACATATATCAAATATGTTCATTACATTATATCTTTATTATCATATATGTAAAAAAAGTGAAAAACAAATCACATCGCTTCGTTGAGGTGGTAGTGCACAGGTACACACAAGGGGTGTTATCATTTTCCAACGGATGGAATGAAGGTGGATAATGGTTTTTAAATAATAATAATTAAATTTTATCTTATTTAAGATAATTAATTAATTATTTTATATTGTAAATTATTAATTTATAATTGGTAAAATAATAAATAAAATTGGAAGTACTCTGTTAAGAGTTATACCTCTTTATCGAGAAACCTCTATTGGATTACACATTATTCATTAAAAGGATGGCCTTTATGTAAGATAATATGATATATGACTTGGGTAAATCAGTTATTAATGTATTATGTTAGTTATTTCCCAAGATATAAGGCCTAAAATGTGTGATGATGAGTGAATAATTTTCTCCCTTTTATAAGTGAGAAGTGGGGAACTCTTGGAATTACTTTGAGTATTAAGTTAATATAAATTTATTCCCATGGAAAACTAGATCAAAAAAATATCTAACTAGAATATAAGATGATTTTTATTCTAAATACTCTGATAAAAATAAATTGGACTCATATTTTGTTATGATTTTATCCTTATCTCTTGGTTTTAACCTTAGTTATTTATTTTGACAATTTCTGCAATATAAAAGTTTTATACTCTTTAAGGGTTAATTTTTTACCATAAACGGATAAATGACTGATAAATAAACCATGGTTGTTATTTTAAACCATATAACATTCAATTTTCCAATTATAGCATTTTTATTAATTTTCAATCATGTAATAAAATATTATTTATTATAAAATATATTTAATTTTTTTCTCGAACAATTCATTTAATTTGGAAAGAAACATGACAGAAAATGAATAAAAATATAAAAATTTGATAGACCCATAATAAAATATATTTATCTAATTAAATTCCTTGGACACTATAACTCACCCAAATAAATTTACTTTTATTATTGTTTTTAAATTATTTAGATGACTTTTCCTCTGCATGCATAAGAAGTTTGTCAATGTTGCGTTATCATTTAAGGAAATTATTTCAAAAATAATAATTAAAAATAAATTTTCATGTTAAAAAAATTCATTAATATTTCAAATAAAAATTTAAAACTGAACATATTTTTTCATCCTTATAAAAAAATATTATAAATATTAAAATTAAGAAATTGGCATTCTTGAAACTTTCTTTTACTTAAATATTATATAGTCCAAAATCAAAGTTAAATTGAAAAGGCAAATATTTTAATTAGTTTTAAGGTTTTCTAAAAAATATATTCAAGTAATTTAATAATGTAAATTTTTTATTGAATTTTTAGTCTGATGACATTCGTTTTAATCCAAATTAACCCATGTCATCTTTACCACCATAACAAAAATTCACTATGGTTACTATTCATATTTACCAAAAATTAAAGGTGGATATTTAGAAAATTTAGACCTTATCATTCTAAATATAGGATAAATTTATAAAAATTAGGTTTCTTAAAGTTTTAGAAATTCCTTTTTGATAAATTTTAAAAACAAAATGTAAAAAATAGTTTTTTTGAAAAATGCATTTAAAGTATAATTTTTTTACCATATTCAATAATAAAAATTATTATAATGAACATAACTAGAAAATTCATAAATATAATAGAGATAATTTTACTTTGATAAATTTTTAAATTAAAATGAAACTCTGTAAATTCAGAAATAAAAAATTACAGTTTTTAGTAAAAATTAGTATTTTTCACTATTAACTAGAAAATCAATATTTTCAAAAGAATCCCAAAAATTTAACCAAAAATAATTCTAATATAATGATTTAAATTATATATATCATTTTTTCAAATATTATTTATCAAATTTTATGAAATTAATTAGAACATTTGATCAAAAATTAAATAATAACCATTTTTGAAGATAAAATATTTTTGGAAGATAAAATGACTTTACTAAAAATTGAGTGCTAATTTATTAATAATAAATTTATATTTAGTGGTACCTTTATATATATCTCTCACAATTCAATTATTACTACCAATACTAACCAATTAAATGGATATGCGATAATATTCACATTAAATATTTCAATAGTATAATGCGGTTTGTTTAAACTTGGTGCTGTGTGTAGAGAAATATATCCAAGATATAAAATTTATTTATAGTGAAATATATCATAAAATATAAGGTTTTTAAAAATAAATTTGATAGATAAAATTTACTCTCTAATATAGGAAACATCAATTCCTTTGAATTCTCTACTGGGGAACAAAGAGATTTTATCCTCACAGGACTAGATTTATAAAGAACATATTCAATTTTCCACCCAAAATTTCAGATATAATAAAAATATCCCCTATGGGTTCTAACAGATCAAGGGGAAGATATATAAAGTAATGAAATTGAGATAAGAGGAGAAATTAATATGAAATACACACCGATATTGAATAGATCCACCCAAATCGATTAATAACGACCAAAGAATCAAGGAGAAAGTCATCTAGAGAAACAAGGAGGGAATGGTTCGAGTTAATGAGAAATTGGAAGTGGATTAAAAAAAACTCCAAGTTAATTTTTGTAATCTACATTTTTAAGAAGTTTATACTAGTTTTCATGGTTAGTCTACACAACCCGACATACCTTGTGCTGACCATGCGGTAGATTTTATCATATGAAAACTAAAGTGAAATATAACCTAAGAATAGACTCATGGTTATATAAACAACAACTAGTCCAACAAAATCAGCATTATAACCAACAGATCCATATATTATGGTTACTATATGGTTACAACTATTCATGTACTAACAATTAACATAACCTATTTCTCCAAAAAATCTAAAATTTTAACATTGACTCTCGAAAACCTTTATAAAATTGAAAGAAATAAACTAAACCCAAAATTAAACATACGTATGACCTAGAGGGTGTCACAATTATCTAGGAAATTATATATTATATCTCCAAAAAATAATCAAGATTCTGGACTCCCAAAAATAGAATTCTATTACACCAACATCATTGATTCACCCACTCATGTCTAATGGTTGTGCTTTCTACACCGCCACAGTACATAGACCAAAAGAATTGTTTTACCAAGAAATACACAATCCTAGTGATTTATAATTTGAATTTTCTTCCCAACCATTGAGGTGTTGAGAACTAAATCAATATCTTCCCATTCAATATCATGGGAAGAGTCCTATTAATACTTCTTTATCTAGGAAAAATGGAATATGCTATGAATTGAGTCCAAGATAGATGGTAAGTTCAACTGATACTCTACCTTTACAATTCCCTAAATTCTCTTGAAAGGACCAATATGCCATAGATCCAACTTACCCTATTCTCCCTAAATGACGATTCCCCATATGAGGATAAAATTTAATAAAAAATATGATCACTTACCTATGATTCCTATGGTTGACAACATAGACCGGTACATGATTTCTGGTGAATCCGAGCTATCACTAACCTCATTCGGATCAACTACACCCTCTCCATAATCTATTGATTAAGACTCAATCCCCCAAGTAACCACTCAACAAGATTCACCAAACACAAATGAGATATACATGTATTCCCATACAATTCTTCAAAGTGTGACATTTTAATTGAATCCTAATAAATATCATTATAGGAAAATTAAATCAAGGGATGTTGATTCTCCATTGAACCATTGAAGTCAAGCACACCAACCGAAGAATATATTATAGAATATGGATGGATCACTAAATTTTAACACTCATATAAGGATGATACATCATTATAATATTCACCTAAGAACCCATCATCTCATATAATCCCATATAAATCCTAGATTAATGGGTGTGTCTATTCTAGACAAAGTAGTCAAAGGAACACCATGGAGCTTAAAAATATCTTTAATATACAATGACCAAAATCTTCTACCTTCATAAACTCTTTAATTGAAAGTTATTGAATTGATTCTATGAGTTTATTAATGATTAGACAAATAGAAACCATGACACCATGTGTTTGAGGTAGTCCAATCTCAATGTTTAGGGATATATCATCTCATATCCAAACTAAAATAGTTAAGGTCTATAAAAAACTATCAGGTATATGGTTCACTCCCTTAATATCACAAGTAAATATTGGTATATTGAGACCAGACACCCAAGGACTCCACAACATATAAGATTTTACGAGAATACTGGAAATTGATGTATGTTTATTTATTAAGCTAAATCTGATCATCAAATTACAAATCATATTTTACACAATCTTGGAACACTTTCCCCTAAGTCTCTTCCACTTCCAAGATCATCTCAATAAATAAAATCACTAAATACCACTCCTTCAATGATTCCTTCAAGGCTTGAGTTGGAAACTTCTATCTCAACACATTGAAAACCACATCCCATTTTCTAGGTGTATATTGAATATAAAAATTTAGATTTTAAAGATGTCTCAAATTAATGTACTTTTTCTAAAGTTTATATACCTCTAATTGAAAATATAATTCTGGATCTTATGATATGAGAATATAGAAAATAGATCCCTAAAGAGATATCAGAACCATGTCTTAAGATCATGCATCATAGATACCAAATCAATGTCATGTTTAGGATAATTCTTCTCATAAGAGAATAATTGGAAGGATCTATAGGCCACAACCTGATTTCCTTGCATTAAAACAATCCGCAACCCCATATCCAGTAAAATATAATAAACATTATTACTCAAGCCAAGCTTAGGAAGAATAATAATAGGAGATGAAGTCAATCTCACCTTCAGTTCCCTAAATTATATTTGACACTTATAATTCCAAATCAACTTTACACCCTTGATGGTCAAATCTAACATATAGGTGATTCTTTCTTAGAGAATTACTAAAATAGATTTTCTTAAATAGACTTATAAAACTAATAACTTTAAATCTGAAACACATTTATGGGTTGTTACAAATATATAACTACCTAAGTCTTCTTATAATCTATTGAGATTCCCCTATCATATATCTTATTACATATAAACTTAACTTATTAGATAAAAAACTTATACTTGTATAACTTCCCATACATATGATATTATTTCAATACTATTGGGGTGACATCCAAGTAGTCCATGTGTTCCTCCTCTAACATGGAGTAGACAAAAATTTAATCTATAATGAAAACTATGAATGATTATATTAACTGATGAAAGATCTATTTAATCAATTCTATAAATACTAGAAGATAACTTGTAAGATCAAATAGCGTAAGTAGGAACTCAGAATTTATACACTAGCTCCTAATTTTTGTCTTAGGTATATCCTCTTCCAAGACTCTTAATTAATGGTACATCAATCGTATTCTAATCTTAGAGAAACATTTAGTTCATTGGAGTTGACTAAATATATCATAACTCCTAGGAAATGGGTATTTTTTCTTTGAAATCACTCGATTATGTTTTTGGAAATCAACACAATGTCAAATGTATTTGTATGCATTATTTACAAAATAGAACTCTTGAAGCTTAAGGTGACATACTAGGAAGAGTAAATCCCTTGGACTCAATATCCTCAAGAAAATATTTAAACCCCTTCAACTAAATATGTGTTATATGATATGATGCTATAGATTTGAGTGTCATCCCACATAGTAATTCAAAAGTGAACTTAACCTCCCTTTGGGGTGGAAAACTAGAAAAATCACTAGGAAATACCTTACGGTACTCACTCGCCACTCTAGGAAACTGACTATTCAAACCTTGTTCAATGAAATCAAGAAACACCATTTCCAACATGCATGAGATCATTCCATCATAATGAATAACATGCCCCACTATCCTTGGTATAGGATCCCACTCCACCCGAAAGACATTAAGGACACTATCAAAAGAATGAAACCAAACTAAAAAATAATAAAATTTGATCTAGGGATTAAAAATAATCATACAATCCAAGACAATAATAAGGATGAAGATATAAATATCAAAAAACAAGTAATACCACAGGGCATCAAAGTTGTAAATTTCCATCTGATACTCCGGGAATTTAAAACCAGTCCCCTTCATCTTTAACAAAGGAGTGGAAATATTCATCTTGAAGGGAATAAGATACAAATACATACCCAGAATATCATCTTCTTAAATTATATAAAAATAACATGCACTAGTATTTATAAATTATAGATCCATATAAGATGAAATAAACATTGTACCAGTCATTTTTTTAGCCCTACTTTTGATACCGCTCGTGTATACTCCTTTTCATAAAGCCGATCAATCTTATTTAATCTTTATGATTTCTATACTGTCTGAGTATCCCTGTAACATAATATTGATATCCACCTCCTTTCATTACACCATACAAGAACTAAGATCCTTTGGTAACCTTGGATCAATCAATGCTTCCTTGAGTCACCTTTCCCCAGAATCACTAGGGAAGTCTAGAGTATGCACCTATATGGAATGGTCTAGGTGTTATCCTATTATACGCATTGACATGGCCTTATCTCGAAAACTAGATATAGACCACATGAATCTATCCCTATTTCTTATTTTGAACATCACCAATACCATTTATTGGCTTACATTACTTCATCTTTACGTTATAAGACACATCCTAGATCCCATAGGGTTAATGAATCCCCACTAAGATGATTCTTCTTGGATATTTTTGGCTCATCCATTGATTCTTTTTCAACCACCTCTAAATAGGTCAGAAAGAATATGAGAATAATATTTTAGTGGATAATTGGATTTATTGTCATCTCAAACCAACTATCCTTTTTATTAGTATTAATCATTGGAAAAAATAGACCAACTCAATGTAATAAGTCAAGTAGTCCATCGTAGATTAGCCTCATTACTTCAATGTCACAAAATCTCAAGCTTCAAAAATAGAAAACATCATAGGGTTCAAATGATACTTGAAGGAATTATTGAAGGAGTTCCATGTGAGATCATCATATAGTTTAGAAATCACGATTGAGTCATGCCTCTTATTTTTGGGTCTTTCAAGCATATAATTAGCAAAAACCACCTTAGATTCCTCATGAGTAATAAAAAAGTGGAATATTCATTCAATCATTTCAATCCATTCCTTGGGTTCCTAGGTTTATTTTTCACTATGAAGGATAGGTGGATTTTTATTGATAAACAAAAAATCATGATCCTCTATTCATTATCAGTTTCTAAGATCCACTTAACCTAGAGATTATATAGTTTAAATTACTATTTCAAATAGATTAGGGTAAACTGGAAGATTTTCCTACAGAAATTATTCACAATATCCTCCCATGAAAGTTACTTTATTATTATAAGATTAATTATCTATTAAATACTAATGAAAACACCCAACTAAGACAGAAATCAACTTTTTTATTCAAAAATTTAAACACTTTTAATCAAATTAAAATTTCTCAAAAATAAGTATTATCAACACTTGAAATATTTATATAATAAATGAGTGAAAAAATTGATTTTTTATTTTTCCCACCATGATTTTTTTTGGCTACACAATTTATAAAACCGTGTTCCAAACGTACAAGTTTTGAAGGTTAGAGAACCAGTTATATAGCTAATGAGGAATATTCACATGGTTTGTCAAACTATGTGCCTAAATTGTATGCCCCTATTTCCTTCTTTGATTCACACCAAGACCAAGTACCTATTTCTAAAAAAAACCTAATATTACCACCTATACTCATAAGAACTATATAATCGTTTTACATTTAATGAAGAAATACTAGAACCACACTCATGAACTTGATATAAATTCTTGACCTCCAATGGTAACTTGAGATCTGATACAGAAGTGAGATGTCATGGGATGCTTTCACACATTACACCCAAGTTCTAGCAGGCCTAAATACTATCAATTATAAACCCTAAATAAAACCTAGTTAGTTTTTTCACACTTTCAACATGGTATTACCTATAATACCAACTTTTAATGAACCAACCTAGGTTTACCTAATAGATCACCATAGATATCCCACCGTAAGGCCCAAAGTGCTTTCCTAATTACCATGGGATGAAAAAACACACCTGGGTATCAATATAGTAAACAATGATAATGATCTAATATAGTGACCCTAGATACTTTGAAGATATTTTTACATGATTCTTAACATAAATATTTATTAATACATAAAAGTATCAAAATAACCTAGTGACTTTAGAAGACTAGGTACTTAAAACAACTCAAATATTTTTTTTTATTTTAATCTCTATAATGTTCTCCTAAATAAATTTTAGCTCATAAAAATACATGGGATAACTTATGGAACACATAAAATAAATGTGTGATCTAAAAGTACCAGTATGAAAATAAACTAGAAAAGTAATAAAAACATGTGAGTTAAAGTTATAACAAGGTATAAAAAAGATAAGGCACATAAGTATTCACATGGAAGAATAAGTTAAAGAACATTGTGTCATAATATCATGTAATTATATGAAAAGTGGTAGCAAAATAAAACATGAAATAAAACAAAGGTCTAGGACAACCTCTAAGAAAATATCACATGGTGTTCAGAGTTCCATATTGGATTAGGTTCACTCCATAACCACATACATAATGTCTCATGAGACTAAAAAATTACCCAATGCATAAGAGGGATATATAATTATAATCACACACGTCACATTTATTTCATGTAAACTGATATGTTTTCTAATAATGAAAATCAATCGTAAGGAATAAAATCTATATTACCAATGAAAATAAAGTGGGATGTATAATCTTTTCACCTATCATAATAAAAGGAAATTTTCTAATGAAGGCATTTTAGAAAAGAGAATAAGGGATGTATTACCCCTTAAAAAGGAGAGAAAGAAAGGTATATATCTAACAGACATATATACAGAATTAATTACAATTATATAAATTTAAATTTTGTTTTCAATAATGAATAGAAATACTTTTAAAAAGATCAAAAATAATCTTTATGAAAATAACCTTTCAACATTGAAAATATCATTTAAAAAACTAAAAATTCACAAAATATAGTGTAAATTATCTTTATTAGAAATAAACATAGAAAATTATAAAGTATGATTCAAAGATAATAACGGTTATGATGGTGGGTAATTATTTACATGCCATGTATATTATAAAAATATTCTTTTCACATTTTTAGTAAGAAACGTTAGAAGGTACCTCATTCAAAAAATGAAACAAAGATTCATTTTAAACCATTTTTTAAAGTAGAAAATGTTTTAAAATTTCTTTAATAAACCATTGAATAATGTTAAAAACAATTAAAATATTTTTAGAAAACCCGGATTTTAAAGGAAAAGGATTTTCGACTAAAGAGGTTAATATAGTCTGATTTTCTTCAAAACATTATCTCGATCATTTTAGGAAAATAAGAGAGGGAAACCGTAATATTACCTAGAAATTTTTTAAATAACTATAGGGGAAGTAAATTAAATTTCATTATTATAAAATTATAAAATAATTTCCTTTAATTTAAATTCAAACATAAACAACCCTGATTAAAATGATATTGAAGCGTAAACCCCTAATGCTTTTGTAACATTTGATTCATCACCCCCATGAATGAAGTAAGTGAATTGTAACATAAAATACCATTAAGTATGAGTTATTAATGATATAATATATAAAGGTGAACTATATACGACATATAAAATAAAATATGGGTATAATATGACATGTTTCTCAAAGAAGGATGTTTTGAGACAGAAGCCCTTACATCAAGTCCAAACATGCCGTGTATGTCCTTTATCAATTACTTAATTAATATATATCAATTATTTGTTTTAAAAATGAAATTTTATATGTATAATAAATTTTAGTTAATATATATATATATATATTATTTAATAACATATTTAATTACTTTTCAGTTATATCCACATCAGGTGTTTTGAGGGCACTTAGTTCATAATTTCAAAATGACATCGGTTTGTTGACCAAGGTCAAAGGCATAATGTTTTCATAATATACACAATAATAATCAAAATAAAATTGTAATTTTAAGCATAAATAATTCTTTAAATATGACCATGAATTATGGTTATAAAAAATGAATTATGTTATAATCATGAAGATAGTAGGTCATACGTACGCTTGTGCAACATTTCCATTTTTGAACAATCCTAATGGATATAATGTAATAGTTATTTTATATATAAATAATGATAATAATGTTATTGATATCCTAGTATTTTTTTGTATAAACCTAAATATACCATCCATGTGATGTGGTAATAAAAATAAGGAATAACATCACTTTGCGTGGTGATCGTGCTCCATACACACGAACAGTGTCGTCATTTTTCCATGGATGGTAAGGTAAGAATGTATATGACAAATTAATTTTTATTAATGACTAATATTTCATGGAAATAATATATTAATATTAAATTCATCATCAAGAAAATATATTAGAGGCAATGATTGAAAATTAATTATAATAGTTTTTGAGGAAATAATCCACCGTACAAATGAATAATGATTTCATTTCCTTATAAAGATGGAAAAATATTATTCCATAAACATAATAAAATATTAGTCTATAAGAGATATTTTTTTTGTTATATTTTAATTCTTAAAATATAAATTATGTCATAGATTGAATAAGTAATAAAGAAGGATCTCGGTGAAGATGATAACCTTCGCTGAGAAGAACCTCCTTTGGATCACTTATTAGACACCCTAAGGCTAGTATTTTAGGTAATATAAGATATAAATTGTTTCAAAGTATTTATTATAGATATTTTATAGGGTTTTTTGGATAGAAATATCTTGAGAGCTAGGGGTGGGGGTGCCCTTTTGTAATTGAGGAAGAGGGGAATTTTTTGTAAATACCCAAATCTATACAATAATTGGATGTCAATATCTTCCCAAGTGCCTCCAAAATTAAAACATAAATTAGTGTAAGAAATATAAGGATGATTAAAACCTATAAAACTAATAATAAACATGTTTTAAACATGTTATACTTTTTTCCTGTAAGGTTACTCACTCTTACCATTTTTTTACCATAATAATAATTATTTTGCTATTTTTACTGTTCTTTATAAAAAATTATGTTAAACTTATTATATAATATAAATTATGTAGATTAAAAATATGGAATAAATTTAATAAAATTTAATTCATATATGTTTAATAATTTAATTTAAAATAAATCCCACAAGCCCGATTAAAATGATTTTTTTAAGGAAAAAGTGAATTTTCAAGGAAAGGTTGATGTTATATTAATTATATGAATAGAAATATGTAACACCATGATATTTTAGAAGAATAAATTTTTTTTCAATATCATAAATGGAACAAAACATTTATCTTATATTATAACTTAACAAACCAAGACTTTGTGTTATATTTAACTTATTTTATATCTTGAAATGCACGAAACACTGTGTTTGAATGAAACATGATACTTTATTAAAATATTATCATTTAATGTGATAGTTGTCACCTAGCCATTAGATTTATGGGTATGAATATAATTAAATAAATTATGAAAATATATATTTTACACAATTTCATTATTTTTTTATTTATTACAAATAAAAAAATAATCGTTTAAAGGAAAAAGAAATGTTTTCTGAAATATTTTATTTTTATAAAATACATTTAATCGCATCTTACTGACATAATTAAAAATAATTTTATATGAAAATTTAAAATTTATTAAAAAAATAAAATAATTTATTTAATTTTTAATACCAAAATTATCTTGTGGTGAATTTTTTGGATTTTTCTAAAAATTGTTTTGGAGGAATAATGAAAAAAAATAGATTTTTAATTGAAAAAATCCTTTTCGTTTAAATTGTTAATAAATTTAAATTATATATTAAATTGTTTAAAAATTTAAATTATTTAAATTATATTTAAATTAATACATTTTATTTCATTGGAATCATTTTAATATTGAATTTTTATAGAAAAATATTTTAAACATTTGAACATTTTCTCTTTGAAAACCTACTTTCTCATCACATATGAAAAATTAATTTTAAATTAAAATTTTCCACATATATGTGATGAATTTGGAAAAATCGATTCTTTATTTTTAATAATAATATTTTATAATTTATAATATGGTAAAATTAATTTTTAACAAAAAATGAACAATAAAAAAAATAAAAATTAATTATCATAGTTAACGTATAAATGGATTTACCATGAGGTTAAACTAAGAATATAAGGATTAAAAATTACCAAGATATTGTAAAAACAAGTTGTATAGAAATATTTCCAAATTATATAATATAGGTTACAATGTAAGCTTGTGGAATGATAAAAATGTGGGTATGATTGAATCTTTTTTTTAAAAAATACAAGTTTTCCACTCACCTCAATTATAAAAGGTCACCACCAATCCTTTATTCTTCACACCATAAAACCTATTTTAATCATAAAATACCTAAAAAAATAACATAATAACTTCCCTTATATCATCATACATTCCTTATTTTTTTTACTGAAATCCAACTTATGAAGGATCCGATATAAACCTTAAGAGGATACTCTAATAAGAGGTAATGTTTTTCAATGAGCGTCTTTATTTTATTTCATTATCAACTAACATAAATTTTTATTGAATGATTATGATATAATAAACACAGTATGTTTAATATAATTGTATGTTTAAATTATAATTTATGACCTTAAACCATCTCTATTTCTATCAAATAGGTTATGAAATCATCATTCATGTGTAAAGCGGACTACAACCTCACAAACCAATGTCATTCATTTTTTCCATTACCACCTCTCAAGTTGGGTGTGATGATAAAAATAAAGTTTATATACAATATTTATTGCATAATTATGACTTTTGAGTGATTATATCATATATAAAATTTTAACTTCTATTCTATAGGAGATCCGATAACATTGCTTGCGTGTACGGAGGACTACCGCCTCATGAAGCGATGTGATTCTTATTTCATTAATTATTATCATGGAATGTGGTAGTAAAAATTTAATAATTATATATGATAAATATGACATAATTATGATATTCATAACATATTTATAATTCTATAAATATAATATATCATTTTATTTCTTACCTTTTCACTCCCTTAAAGATGATAACATTGTTCATGTATGTGTGGATTATAATCTTCACGAAGCGATGTGACTATATTTTCATCTCTAAAACCCATGGATGATAAATATAAGTTTATAATACATTATATGTGATATTATTATCATTTTTTAAATATAATATATCACTACCTTATTTCAACAATGATCATTGGAAAATGGAAACAATACTCATGCGTATGTACGACCTACCATCTATATGACTGTAACATAGTTCATTTTCCATAACTATGTTTCATGATGGGTTTTAAAAGTTTAATTGATGAATAAATATGATAATTCAATATTTATTATTTTCAAATAGATTTTTAAATAATTAACTCTTTGACTATAGTATAACTACCAAATTCATTTACGACACATAAGCTAAATATGGTCAAAACATCCGACGTAAACTTAATTGATTAAGCAGTTGTATAAAAAATTTTAATAAGTGAAAAAAAGTAATAATAAAGTTGATTTTTTTTCAAGAAATTAAATAATTTACATAAGTTTATTATTTATGAAGATAAATACACACGTGATAAGTCAGACTCAAGGTAAGGTATTTCATCTCAATTTCCATTAATTAATGAATATTTTCATTTTATACACCTATACTCCTTTACGTGGTTTATATATTTCTCCCTTTACATTTAATAACATGTTTTTATCTAATGTAAATGTGTTTAATATTTTTAATATTATTCATTCATGGATATTATGATTAAAATATTTCTTATATGATAAGTGACTTTTATTTGAAAAAATTTCTTCTAATGTTTACCTTCAAAATCCTTCTTTTATATGTACATGTTTTTAAAACATTTTAATGAAAATTATTATATAGACAGAAAATATTTTTAATGTAAATTATATTTCTCTTTTTATATTATTTTCACATTTTTTAAAAGGTTTTCTTTATATATTTTATATGAAATTTTTTAAAAAATGATTAAAAGAATGTTCTATTATTAACATAGATGTCGAAAAAAACTTTTCCACCATTATGGACATTATTCGATTTCTTAGTTCCTTTGAAAGTTTTCATTTTTTCCTCAATTAACCCCCCTTAGTCTTAGTTGGGTATTTCATATTGATGAAGGGTTTGTAAAATAAAGGGGTATTTTTATCTGAATATGTTTTTTCATATGGGTTTAAAAGAGTTTTTAAAAGGTATTTATGATGAATGTGTTTTATTCATGATATGGTAATTGAAAATTATATGAAATGGGTGAGCATGATACAACTTAAACAATGGGTTTTACCCCATTATAGCTCATGGGTGGGCCCTATATAGCATATATGAAGGGATGAGCCCATTATATCTCAAAAAAAAATTCACAATCCCAATATAGATTTTAAAAAGGATGATCCCCAATATAGCTCTACAATGAATTGAGTAATGATTATATTATATTTTTCCATATGGTATTTACAATTCAAAGTGTTTTGAAAGGGTTTTATAAATATGGTTCTCTAAATCATCAAGAAGGGGTTTTTAATTTCTTACTACAGGTTTTAAATTATTTATTTGAGAAAAACATGAGTGTTTTTTTAATGTGAAAATGTATTATGTCATATACTCAAATAAAACTGAAGTTAAAGGAAAACATTATATGAGTTTTCCATTTTTACTAGACTAATTTTTTTTCTTTTTCTATGTCCCTTACTCAGCTTTATGGGCTCATACCATTTTTTTCAAATGTTTTTTATAGGTTTTAAGGATTAGTAAGTGAAATTAATAAGTAAAATTTAATGTAATACATAATTTAGATGAAAAAGATCATGATCAATTTTAAATGTTTTATATGAAAGTAAAAATAGATACTAATTATATATTTCCACTTTTTATTTTATGGATTTGATATTTATGAGTTAGGGCCTAATTTTCTAAAATCATAAACCATAAATGGTCCCCAAATGTAAGATAATTAATTCTTGACATAAAAATAAATAATATAAAATATTTAAGGTTAGGTCCTTATAGTTGGTATAAAAATTTGGTTTAGATAACATTAGATGTTTGGAAAATATTAATAGAAATACCTTAAAATATTCTACATTATGGATATGTTGAAATTATATAGAATTTGTAGATTACCTTATTATATAATATAAATAATGTCTGTTCAGAGTGGATTTTTTTAGAGCAAACATGGGAGATGTAGTGGGCAGGTGTTGAGAGGAAAATATCCTTCCAAATAATCATCATTATAATGACCCATACATTACATACATTGTTATTACTTCAAAATTTAAGCACACTTATTACAAAATATATCAAAACCATGAAAGGTTCGTATAAGTATAGTGTCTTTAGAAACTGAGAAACATAAACAACTAGTTCATAAAGCAGTTACATTGTCTCCCATTTATTTCATCAAATTTAGAGTCCCTTTTAGCATTTCTTACTTAATACCCATCTTCCTGACTTGGGGAAAATAAAACATACAAAATGGTGAGCTCAAATACTCACTAAGGGAAAACAAAGTAAATATCAATCATATCATATTCATAAGAACATAACATTTTTAAAATATTAACCTGCAAAAGAGATCATAATATCATAACATGGGATAAATCATGGTAGTAAAATGTAATCACAATAATCATAACATAAAACATGAAACTTTGTGTCATACACACATAATCATAAATAATCATTTCTTAGTAGTCAAGACTCATTGCCAAGAATATCCCAGCAGACAAAGTCCATATCTGAACCGAGTTCACTCCTCATTTTATTCTTGTATCACTGAACCGGATTAACCTACCGTTCCATCCATGTCTATCTCATGAGATATAAATCGTTACCCAATTCCTTAGAGGGAGATATAGGTCCCACCCATCTCATAATTAAACCATTCTTATGTGCACCACAAAATCATAAATCATAGCATAACCAATGTAATAAAAATGGGATTCTTAAACATAATTCCATCATAACATAATCCATATAAGATAAAAGGAAATCATAAAATTAATTCCATAATAACATAATCAAATCAATTTAAAAAAATAGGGATAGAAATAGAACCCTATATTATCTTAGATGGAAAATAATTTTGATAAAACACTTGCACCCCATTCTTGAGAAAAATATCTTTTCAACTTCAAAAACATTTTCCTTTATTATCATGTCATACAATTATAAACTAAAATAAGTTGGTTAAAAATAAACATAAAAACTTGTAAAGGAAGATTCCTGGAAATAATGTTCTATGAACTCATAAAAATCCTTTCATGTCGTATAAGTTAAAAAAACATTCTTCTTGTACTTTGGCCGGAAAAGTCAAAAAGTACCTCGTACTAAAAACGACAAAAGAGTCCTTTCATATATTTTAATAAAAACTCACCAAAGGGTAAAATTGGATTTATAAAATTTTAGGAGGATAGAAATAATATTACATATTGAGGAAAGATTTATGTAGATGATAAATACACCCCAGTAAATACCAAAGTATAAACAATCTCGGATAAAAATGAGATTGTGAGATTTTCCCTTAAATTAGGACTGATTTGGTTCATACATATCTGAACCTCCTATATAATGATTTAAATAATGTCATTGATATATTACAAAATCATATTCATTGTTATGATATCATATATGGTCATATTCTTATATACTTATTAGTAATATTTCATTGCTACTTGTTATTCAGGTGTTCATTTCTTTATGTTCTTATGCATGTATTGTCGAATAATTTCTTATTCCTATTTTTAGATTATAGAAAACTTATTCAAATAATGTTATTAGTGTAATATATATCATATTTATTAATTCAATTTATTTATATAATCATTATTCAACGAAGATCATGTAGAACGAGTCGCATCACATCGTGGAGACGGTAGGCCGTACGTACGCACGAGCGATGATATCATTCCCATAACTATTGAATGGTATTGGATTGGAAGATGGAATGTATCATAATTATTATAATGTTATAATAATCATATATAGTTATTATTTACACTATTATACCCATCCTAGTAAAGTGGTGGTGGAAAATAGATTACACCACGACGTGGAGATGGTATTCCGTACGTATGCACGCGCGCTGATTTCTTTTTCCGTAGGATAGATAGAAGGTGAAATAGGTTTGTTTAATATTTATAATAACATATCAGTATATGAGTGATACTGATGTTATTAATTCATAATTAAACAACTAAATAAGAGGAATTAGAAGAAGAAATAAATTTGAAAGAATCGGTAACGGACATTGTAACACCCGAGACTTTTATGTTATATAAATTATCAAAGGAATCTTTTTCTACACAACACTTTCTTGACTTGCTTTACATGCAATCGCGACCTTCCTCGATAGCTTGCGTCGTATGCAATACCGAGTTTCACTAACCAACAATATGCTATTAAAACTAGCCGTTATGAATAGTAATAACCACTTTTTGAAATTTTATAAATTTTATTTTTCAAAATGGACTTCATTTTTGGACTCAGAATATCGAAATTAGCCTAGGGTGAAATTTTGGTATTTTTCTGAAAACTTTCAGTTTTTGATGAATAGTGAAACCACTAAGTGGTAGGTTAAAAACTGAATTTTGCATAAAACTTAATTTTACCGCTTCTGTGAATGGAATTTCGAAAATCCGAGAGACACGGTTAATATCAAGGACTAAAATGTGGTTCAATGAGATGAAAATAATTTTTTGGTGAATAGTAACTTTTTACCTTTTTACCGCGGTTAATAGTAAATAGGGTAACTAAGGGTAAATATGATATCAATATTACCCTAACACATGTCCTAATTCTATTGGACAAGTTTAATTCGACCAAAAACAAACTTAGGAATAAAATATGACCATTTAGGCCCACTTGGATTAGATTAGGACATTTATTATTAATTTATTTAAAGAAGGGTTAAAATAGTTAAAATCAAAGTTTAATAAGTAAATCATTTTTAATATGGGGTTATACATAAGATAAATTAGATTGTAAATATTCATTAGAAAGCTAAAAATATTTCCTACATGATGGTATTTTATTTGTAATTTGTAGACATCAAATAATTTAATTTATTTATGACACAAAGATGATGCAGTAATTATCTTATTAATGAAATATTGACAGAATTGATAATATAAATACCAAAATGAATGTAATTTAAGACTTTTTATGAATTCCACTAATTTTCTAGGTTACTATGATATATTATTGTTGATTTAATCAACTTGGTTCGAACATATAATTCTGTTATGACTTTCACAAAAATCATATATCAAATAGTGTCAAAATTGACACAAAATAGTTTTTAAATAAAATAAAATATTATTAATTGTTATTTTATTCCTAAAAATCTAAGGTTCGGCCAAATGACTTAGAGAAGGATATATATATTAATAATAAACAATTTGGGGTTCGTTTGGCATGTTATAGTAAGTGTATTAACCATATAGTGAAAGAAAACAAAAAGACACGGTAAAAGTTAAATTAATTAACTTAGAGTTAAATCTAATTGATAAGGTTAAAATAATACCCTAAACTTGTCTAAATCCTATTGGTTGATAGGATTTCGACCCATCCCCACTTTAGCTTCGAAATAAGACCCTTTGGAACCATTATAAACCGATTTTGACTTTAATATAAAATAATATTTTGAGATATTCCTAAGGTGCCCCTCTCCTCCCTTATAAAAGGGCACCTCCTCCCCCTCCTCCTCACACCAAATTGAGCACTCAAGCTCGGCCAACCCCTGCCATTTTCTCCTCTACACTTCCCTAGAATAATCCTAGAGGTCCTGGTCTTCTCCAAAGACCAATATTAGTTCCTTAAGTGGAGAATTCAAAGAGGCGTTCCAAAGAAGAGGTAATATCCATTACCGATCTTTTCAATTTCTTTCTTCTTCAACTTCTTCTTCTTTAGTTGTTTCATGATAAAGTAATAACATCAGTATTATTTACATACTGATATGTTATTATAAATATGAAACAACCCTAATTCACCTTCTATCCATCCTACGGAAAAATGAAATCACCGCGCGTGCGTACGTACGGAATACCGTCTCCACGCCGTGGTGTAATCTATTTTCCACCATCACCTTAAAAGGATGGGTATAATGGTGTAATGAGTAACTATATATGATTATTATTAAGTAATATTGATACTGAAATAATATATATATATACTCCAATATAATTCCACGATCATAGGAACGATATCATCACTCGTGCGTACGTACGGAATACCGTCTCCACGATGTGATGCGACTCGTTCTACATGATCTTCATTTCATAATGATTATATAAATGAATTGAATGAATGAATATGGTATATAATACACTAATACCATTCTGGAAATTAATTATCTATAATCTAAAGATAAGAATAAGAATTTATTCAACAAAACACGCATAAGAACAAAAAGTTATAAAGACCCGAGTAACAAGTAACAATGAAATATTACTAACAAGAAGCTAATAATATGACCATATATGATATCATATCAATATGTATGATTCTGGAATAAGTCAATAACATTATTTAAACCATTATACAGGAGCTTCGGACACGAACAAAGCAAATCGGACCTAAGGTAAGGGAAATATCACAATCTCATTTTTATCCGAGATTGTTTATTCGTAAGTATTTACTGGGGTGTATTTTATCATCCACATCCATGTTCCCTCAATATGTAATATTGTTTCCATCCACTTGAAATAGTTTAAATCCAATTTTACCCTTATGTGAGTTTTAGTAAAGAATATGAAAGGAATCTTTTGTCGTTTTTCCGTACGAGGTACTTTTTGACTTTTCCGACAAAAGTACGAAGAATGTTTTTTTTAACTTATACGGCATGAATGGATTTTTAAAACATTACTTCAAAGAAGCTTCCTTTACAAGTTTTCAAGTTTATTTTTAATCAACTTCTTTTATTTTAAAGTTGTATGACATGTTATGAAAGGAAAAATGTTTTTGAAGAAGAAAGGATATTTTCCTCAAGAATTCAATTCAAGTGTTTTATCAAAATTATTTTCCATCTAAGATAATAAAGGGTTCTGTTTCTATCCATATTTTTACATTGGTTTGACTATGTTGTGATGGAATTATGTTTATGAATTCCTTTATCATATATGAATTTATGATGTCATGATGTTTCAAGAATCCCATTTTTGTTATATGTGTTATGCGATGATGTATGTTTTATGATTATGTGGCACACATAAGAAAGGATTCATTATAAGATGGGTGGGACCTATATCTCCCTCCAATGCATTGGGTAATGATTTTATATCTCATGAGATAGACATGGCTGGAACAGAAGGTTATTTCGGTTCAGTGATACAGGACTGAAACGAGGAGTGAACTCGGTTCAGAAAGGGACTTTGTCCACTAAGATAGTCTTGGCAATGAGTCATGACTAACAAGAAATGATTTCCATGATTATGTGTGCATGCCACAAAGTTTCAAGTTTTATGTTATGATTATGGGGATCTCATTTTCACTTCTATGTTTTATTCCATGTTAAGATATTATGATCTCTTTTGCAGGTTTTGATAAAGATATGATATGATTTTTATTTCCTTTATTTGCCCTTGCTGAGCATTTGAGCTCACCCTTTTATGTTTTCTTTTCCCCAGGTCAGGAAGATGGATATTAAGTAGAATATGCTAAAAGGGACCCTAGATATGATGAAATAAATGGGAGACACTGTAGAAGATTTATGAACCAGTTGTTTATGTTTCCCAGTTTCTAAAGACACTATACCTATACGGTCCTTTGTGGTTTTGTCATATGTTGTAATAAGTGTGCTTCAATTTTGAAGTATTAACAATGTATGTAAAGTATGGGTTGTTATAGTTGGTATCAAAGTAAAGGTATAGTCAACCTTTGGAAACTAGGATGTGAAAGCCTTAGTAAGAACCCTAAGGATAAGTCTAAGCATTGAACACAATCTTAGTGTTTTAGAAATGGCCTTGAATAACCTAGGATAAGACCTTAAGCATGAAAATTTTATTCTTGAATTATGTGGTTTCCTATTATAATTAGTGTTGCTCACACTATTCTTCTTGGTTTTAGTCAATGGCTGGAACCCGAAGGAACCGTGTTAATGCGGAATGCGATGGACAATGCAATGATTGTCCCCCTGAGCAACCAAACGATATGGGAGCTGGAATGCAAAATCTTGTAGCCATGCTCACACAACTTTCTCAAGCTATGAATCATGCGGGATTTCCAAACGAACAAAGGAGGGAGCAACATTCTGTTGAATCCTTCATGAGGCAGCGTCCACCTTCTTTCAGCGGGTCTACTGATCCATTAGTTGCTGAACAATGGATTAGTACTACTGAAAAGATATTTTCAGTTCTTCAATGTTCTGAGCATGATAAAGTCATCCTAGCAGTGTATCGTTTGGAAGGAGATGCTGATCAATGGTGGAATCTTGTTAAGAATACAAGGCAAAGGGATGAAATTGAGTCTATGGAATGGGACGAGTTCAAGAACTTATTTTTCAATAAGTACTTCCCTCGTATTCTCCGAACAAAGATGGAGAAAGAGTTCCTTGAACTGAAGCAAAGGGATGATGAATCTGTTGGTACCTATGAAGCAAATTTTACAAGACTTGCAAGGTACGCTTCTGGTATTATTATCCAACCTGAGAGTAAGATCGATCGATTCTTTAGTGGCTTAAAACCAAGTCTTCGAAGGGCATTAGCCATAAGGGACTTCAATAGCTACGAGGAAATCGTTCGATGTGCTCTCAAAGTCGAGATGGAGATTGGAGTAACCCATCAGTCACATGGGTTTGATAAGAAGAGGAAGATGGAATTCAAAGAAAAATCTAAAGAGCACACGGAAAAGAAGATGAACTTTCCCTTATGCTCAAAGTGTGGAAAGAAACATGGAGGGAGTTGTCTTAAAGGGACAAGTAAATGTTTTAAATGTGGAAAGGAAGGTCATCGGGCATTTGAATGCCGTGATAATGGGAAGAAGATGTCTAATGATGCAAACAAAGGAAGGGATACACAGAATGAACCTACTACACTTCAATGTTTCAAGTGCAAGGAGATGGGGCATTATGCCAATCAATGCCCAAATCCAAGGGTTGATGATGATGGTCGACGTCAACAAACTCTTAAGGCTAAAGACAAAGGAAAGTCACATGCAATTTCTATCAGCGAGGTGGAGTACGATAACGATGTGGTGAAAGGTACACTTACCATCCACTCTAAAGTAGCAAATGTTTTATTTGATTCTGGATCCACCCACTCTTTTATTTCTGAAAAATTTTCTAAGGGTATCACCGTATTACCTCAACAATTAGATGTTGAGTTAGCTGTGACAACACCTAATGGCACATCAATCGCATCAGAAGTTTATAATTCTTCTCCGATCGAAGTTTGTGGGAAAGTGCTTCCTGCAAATCTTGTGATCCTTCCTTTAGTGGAATTTGATGTGATTCTTGGCATGGATTGGCTTTCTCTACATGGATCTCATATCAATTGCCAAAGAAGGGAAGTCACATTTCATATTCCAGATCAATCTACGATTGTATACCAATGCAAGGATGAACATAACCTTCCAGTGGAAATTTCTTCCATCTTATGGGTATTGATTCCACTAAATGAAGGTTATTTATCTCAAATGGTTGGTGAGAAACTCACGATTAAGAATATGCCCATTGTACGGGAGTTTGATGATGTCTTTCCGGAGGAATTGCCGGGTCTTCCACCAAATCGTGAAGTTGAGTTTTCAATAGAACTCGTACCGGGTGCTTTGCCTATTTCAAAGACACCTTATAGAATGTCCCCAATTGAGTTGCAGGAATTGAAGAAGCAACTCCAAGAGAATCTTGATAAGGGATTCATACGCCCTAGTGCGTCACCTTTGGGAGCACCTGTTCTATTTGTTAAGAAGAAATATGGATCAATGAGACTCTGCATTGATTATCGAGAACTTAACAAGATCACTATCAAGAACAAATATCCTCTCCCACGCATTGATGACTTATTTGACCAACTACGCGGAGCTCAATACTTTTCCAAGATTGATCTTCGTTCAGGGTATCATCAATTAAGGGTCAAAAGGGAGGATATACCAAAGACGGCTTTCCGTACAAGGTATGGACACTATGAATTTATAGTGATGCCATTTGGTCTTACTAATGCCCCTGCTATCTTCATGGATCTAATGAATAGAGTCTTTAGAGACTATCTTGATCAATTTGTGGTAGTCTTTATAGATGATATTCTTGTCTATTCAAAGAGCAAGGAAGAGCATGAAGATCACTTGAGAATTATATTGAAGACCCTGAGAAAGGAGAAGCTTTATGCCAAATTTACCAAGTGTGAATTTTGGCTTCAAAAAGTTGCATTTTTGGGTCATATAATCTCAAAAGAGGGGATATCTGTGGATCCAGCAAAAACAGAGGTTATCGAAAGATGGTCAAGACCAACAACAGTAACTGAGATCCGAAGTTTTCTTGGTTTGGCTGGTTATTATCGATGTTTTGTAAAAGATTTTTCACGATTATCTAATCCACTCACCAAGTTGACTCGGAAAGGAGTTAAGTTTGTCTGGACAGAGGAATGTGAAGAGAATTTCAAGGAGTTGAAAAGAAGGTTATCCAGTGCACCTGTGCTCACACTGCCTTGTAGTGGAGAAAGGTTTGTAATCTGCAGTGATGCATCCAAGAAGGGATTGGGGTGTGTTCTTATGAAAAATGATATGGTGATAGCTTATGCCTCACGACAGTTGAAAATCCATGGGCAAAATTACCCAACACATGATTTGGAATTGGCTGTGGTAATCTTTGCATTAAAGATTTGGAGGCATTACCTTTATGGTGAAAGGTGTGATATTTATACTGATCATAAATGTTTAAAGTATATTTTCACACAAAAGGAGTTGAATATGCGTCAAAGAAGATGGTTGGAGCTGATTAAGGATTATGACTGCTCAATCCATTACCACCCTGGGAAAGCAAACAAGGTGGCAGATGCATTAAGTCGACAAGACCATGCTAGTTTATCCATGATGAGGATCACAAAAGATCCAATATTTATGGATTTACAAAGGATGGATCTTGGAATTATAATGGAAGGGGAAAAATCTTATCTTTCTCAAATGAATGTTCAACCATCTATACATGTGAAGATTAAAGAAGCACAGAAAGAAGATGTCGAGTTACAAAAGAAGGTGAGAAATGTTCCTGAATTCAACCTTGATTGTGATGGGATAATAAAGTTCAGGAATCGGGTTTGCGTTCCTCCCATCCCCGAATTAAAGAATGAGCTGCTGGATGAGGCTCATAGTTCATCATTTTCTATTCATCCTGGAAGCACGAAGATGTATAGGGACCTGAAAGAGTACTTCTGGTGGGATGGCATGAAAAGAGATGTTGCTGAATATGTCTCTCGATGCTTGGTTTGTCATCAAGTTAAAGCTGAGAGACAGAAGTCTAAGGGGATGTTACAACCATTACCCATACCCGAATGGAAATGGGAAAACATCACTATGGACTTTGTCACAGGAATTCCTAAAACATCCAAAGGCAATAATGCTATCTGGGTCATAGTTGATCGTCTTACAAAGTCTGCACACTTCATTGCTATTAGAGAGGATTTCTCTCTAGATCAGCTTGCCAGGATATATGTAAAGGAAGTGGTAAGATTTCATGGAGTACCACTTTCTATTATATCTGATCGAGATCCGAGATTTACCTCGAAGTTCTGGCGAAGTCTTCAGCATACTCTGGATACAGAGTTGAGTTTCAGCACTGCTTATCATCCCCAGACAGACGGTCAGTCTGAGAGAACAATTCAAACCCTAGAAGATATGTTGAGAACTTGCTCTATGGATTTCAAAGGAGGTTGGGATCAACACCTACCTTTGGTATAATTTTCTTATAATAATAGCTTTCACTCCAGTATTCAGATGGCTCCTTATGAAGCTCTCTATGAAAAGAAATGCAGGACTCCAACTTGCTGGGATGAAGTTGGGGAAAGAAAGTTATTAGGACCTGATCTCGTTGATGAAATGGCAGAAAAGGTTAGATCTATTCAACAACACATAAGAGCAGCTCAGAGTCGACAGAAAAGTTATGCCGACAACCGAAGAAAAGACCTAGAGTTTGAAGTGGGCGATAAAGTGTTCTTACGAATATCTCCCTGGAAGAGGGTTATGAGATTTGGAAAGAAGGGGAAGTTGAGCCCTAGATATATCGGTCCTTTTGAAATACTGGATCGTGTTGGGAAGGTAGCTTACCGATTGGCGCTTCCACCGAATCTCTCTCAAGTTCACGATGTGTTCCACGTATCTCTCCTGAGAAAGTACATACCAGATCCTTCACATGTACTCAGCTCAGAAGTTGTACCGCTGGAGCAAGATCTTTCTTATGAAGAACAGCCGATAGAGATACTGGATCGTAGCGAAAAAGTCCTACGAAACAAGACCACTCGCTTGGTGAAAGTTTTATGGAGGAACCACCAACTTGAAGAAGCTACATGGGAGCTTGAGGATATGATGAGGGAGAAGTATCCTCATCTGTTTGTTACAAAGTGACAAATTTCGAGGGCGAAATTCTTTTTAAGGGGGGTAGAATGTAACACCCGAGACTTTTATGTTATATAAATTATCAAAGGAATCTTTTTCTACGCAACACTTGCTTGACTTGCTTTACACGCAATCGCGACCTTCCTCGATAGCTTGCGTCGTACGCAATACCGAGTTTCACTAAACAACAATATGCTATTAAAACTAGCCGTTATGAATAGTAATAACCACTTTTTGAAATTTTATAAATTTTATTTTTCAAAATGGACTTCATTTTTGGACTCAGAATTTCGAAATTAGCCTAGGGTGAAATTTTGGTATTTTTCTGAAAACTTTCAATTTTTGATGAATAGTGAAACCACTAAGTGGTAGGTTAAAAACTGAATTTTGCATAAAACTTAATTTTACCGCTTCTGTGAATGGAATTTCGAAAATCCGAGAGACACGGTTAATATCAAGGACTAAAATGTGGTTCAATGAGATGAAAATAATTTTTTGGTGAATAGTAACTTTTTACCTTTTTACCGCGGTTAATAGTAAATAGGGTAACTAAGGGTAAATATGATATCAATATTACCCTAACACATGTCCTAATTCTATTGGACAAGTTTAATTCGACCAAAAACAAACTTAGGAATAAAATATGACCATTTAGGCCAACTTGGATTAGATTAGGACATTTATTATTAATTTATTTAAAGAAGGGTTAAAATAGTTAAAATCAAAGTTTAATAAGTAAATCATTTTTAATATGGGGTTATACATAAGATATATTAGATTGTAAATATTCATTAGAAAGCTAAAAATATTTCCTACATGATGGTATTTTATTTGTAATTTTTAGACATCAAATAATTTAATTTATTTATGACACAAAGATGATGCAGTAATTATCTTATTAATGAAATATTGACAAAATTGATAATATAAATACCAAAATGAATGTAATTTAAGACTTTTTATGAATTCCACTAATTTTCTAGGTTACTATGATATATTATTGTTGATTTAATCAACTTGGTTCGAACATATAATTCTGTTATGACTTTCACAAAAATCATATATCAAATAGTGTCAAAATTGACACAAAATAGTTTTTAAATAAAATATTATATTATTAATTGTTATTTTATTCCTAAAAATCTAAGGTTCGGCCAAATGACTTAGATAATGATATATATATTAATAATAAACAATTTGGGGTTCGTTTGGCATGTTATAGTAAGTGTATTAACCATATAGTGAAAGAAAACAAAAAGACACGGTAAAAGATAAATTAATTAACTTAGAGTTAAATCTAATTGATAAGGTTAAAATAATACCCTAAACTTGTCTAAATCCTATTGGTTGATAGGATTTCGACCCCTCCCCACTTTAGCTTCGAAATAAGACCCTTTGGAACCATTATAAACCGATTTTGACTTTAATATAAAATAATATTTTGAGATATTCCTAAGGTGCCCCTCTCCTCCCTTATAAAAGGGCACCTCCTCCCCCTCCTCCTCACACCAAATTGAGCACTCAAGCTCGGCCAACCCCTGCCATTTTCTCCTCTCCACTTCCCTAGAATAATCCTAGAGGTCCTGGTCTTCTCCAAAGACCAATCTTAGTTCCTTAAGTGGAGGATTCAAAGAGGCGTTCCAAAGAAGAGGTAATATCCATTACCGATCTTTTCAATTTCTTTCTTCTTCAACTTCTTCTTCCTTAGTTGTTTCATGATAAAGTAATAACATAAGTATTACTTACATACTGATATGTTATTATAAATATGAAACAACCCTAATTCACCTTCTATCCATCCTACGGAAAAATGCAATCACCGCGCGTGCGTACGTACGGAATACCGTCTCCACGCCGTGGTGTAATCTATTTTCCACCATCACCTTACAAGGATGGGTATAATGGTGTAATGAGTAACTATATATGATTATTATTAAGTAATATTGATACTGAAATAATATATATATATACTCCAATATAATTCCACGATCATAGGAACGATATCATCACTCGTGCGTACGTACGGAATACCGTCTCCACGATGTGATGCGACTCGTTCTACATGATCTTCATTTCATAATGATTATATAAATGAATTTAATGAATGAATATGGTATATAATACACTAATACCATTCTGGAAATGAATTATCTACAATCTAAAGATAAGAATAAGAATTTATTCAACAAAACACGCATAAGAACAAAAAGTTATAAAGACCCGAGTAACAAGTAACAATGAAATATTACTAACAAGAAGCTAATAATATGACCATATATGATATCATATCAATATGTATGATTCTGGAATAAGTCAATAACATTATTTAAACCATTATACAGGAGCTTCGGACACGAACAAAGCAAATCGGACCTAAGGTAAGGGAAATATCACAATCTCATTTTTATCCGAGATTGTTTATTCGTAAGTATTTACTGGGGTGTATTTTATCATCCACATCCATGTTCCCTCAATATGTAATATTGTTTCCATCCACTTGAAATAGTTTAAATCCAATTTTACCCTTAGGTGAGTTTTAGTAAAGAATATGAAAGGAATCTTTTGTCGTTTTTCCGTACGAGGTACTTTTTGACTTTTCCGACAAAAGTACGAAGAATGTTTTTTTTAACTTATACGGCATGAATGGATTTTTAAAACATTACTTCAAAGAAGCTTCCTTTACAAGTTTTCAAGTTTATTTTTAATCAACTTCTTTTATTTTAAAGTTGTATGACATGTTATGAAAGGAAAAATGTTTTTGAAGAAGAAAGGATATTTTCCTCAAGAATTCAATTCAAGTGTTTTATCAAAATTATTTTCCATCTAAGATAATAAAGGGTTCTGTTTCTATCCATATTTTTACATTGGTTTGACTATGTTGTGATGGAATTATGTTTATGAATTCCTTTATCATATATGAATTTATGATGTCATGATGTTTCAAGAATCCCATTTTTGTTATATGTGTTATGCGATGATGTATGTTTTATGATTATGTGGCACACATAAGAAAGGATTCATTATAAGATGGGTGGGACCTATATCTCCCTCCAATGCATTGGGTAATGGTTTTATATCTCATGAGATAGACATGGCTGGAACGGAAGGTTATTTCGGTTCAGTGATACAGGACTGAAACGAGGAGTGAACTCGGTTCAGAAAGGGACTTTGTCCACTAAGATAGTCTTGGCAATGAGTCATGACTAACAAGAAATGATTTCCATGATTATGTGTGCATGCCACAAAGTTTCAAGTTTTATGTTATGATTATGGGGATCTCATTTTCACTTCTATGTTTTATTCCATGTTAAGATATTATGATATCTTTTGCAGGTTTTGATAAAGATATGATATGATTTTTATTTCCTTTATTTGCCCTTGCTGAGCATTTGAGCTCACCCTTTTATGTTTTCTTTTCCCCAGGTCAGGAAGATGGATATTAAGTAGAATATGCTAAAAGGGACCCTAGATATGATGAAATAAATGGGAGACACTGTAGAAGATTTATGAACCAGTTGTTTATGTTTCCCAGTTTCTAAAGACACTATACCTATACGGTCCTTTGTGGTTTTGTCATATGTTGTAATAAGTGTGCTTCAATTTTGAAGTATTAACAATGTATGTAAAGTATGGGTCGTTATAGACATGACCTCTTCTTTGAAGCGCCTCTTCTTAATCTCCTCTTAGGGTACTAAAGATGGTACTTTAAGAAGACCAGGACCTCTAGGATGTTTCTAGGGAAGTGGAGAAGAGAAATTAGAAGGTTTTTGATGATCTTGAAGGCTCAAAGTAGTGTTATGAAGAGAGGGAGGAGGTGTCCTTTTATAAGGGAGGAGAGGGGAACCTTAGAAAAAAGTTAAAATATTATTCTATTATAAAGTTATATTTGGTTTTTAATTGCTAAAATTGATTTATTTAAAAAATAAGGTAATGATGGGTCAAAATCCTCTCAACCAATATATTTTAGACATGTTTAGGTTACTATTTTAACCTTATCATTTATATTTAACTCTAAGTTAAATAATTTTACTTTTACCATGTCTTCTTGTTTTCTTACACTATATAGTTAATAAACGAACTATAACAAGCCAAAAGAACCCCAAGATGTTCATTATTAATATATATAATTTTATCTAAGTCATTTGGCCGAACCTTAGATTTTTAAGAATAAAATACCAATTAATAATATAATATTTTTTTAAAACTATTTTATGTCAGTTTTGACACTATTTGGTAATTGATTTTTATGAAAATCATAACAGCATGATTCGTTAAAAAAAAGTTAATTAAATCAATAATAACATGTAATATTAACCTAAAAACTATTGGAATTCATAAAAAGTCTCAAATTTCATTTATTTGGGTATTTATAACATCAATTATGTTAATATTTCATTAATAAGGTAATTATTGCATCATCATTGTGTCATAAATAAATTAATTTACTTAATGTCTAAAAATTATAAATAAAATACCATTATGTAGGAAATAGTTTTATATTTGTAATTAATATTTATAGTCGAATTTATCTTATGTATAAACATATATTAAAAATGTTTTAGTTATTAAACATTGATTTTAACTATTTTAACTCTTCTTCAAAAATAATAATAATAAATGTCCTAATCTAATCCAAATGAACCTAAAGGGTAATATTTTATTCTTAAGGTTTTTATTGGTCGAATTACACTTATTTAATGGAATTAGGACATGTGTTAGTGTAATAGTAATATCATTTTTATCCTTAATTACCCTTTTTTACTTTTAACCGTGGTAAATAAAAGTAAAACGTTACTATTCACCAATTTTTTTTATCTTATTGAACCAAATTTTACTCCATGATATTAACTGTGTATCTCCTATTTTCAAAATTCCACTCACAGAAGTGGTAAAATTATGTTTTATGTAAATTTTCAAATTCTCCTTGGAGGTGGGTAAAAGACGGTGAAAAGTTCAATAAATTTTTTATATATCTAAAATTATTATAAAATGACTCCAATGAATTAAATTGATCTTATATAGGTTTTATGTATCAATTATTACCTAAAATAAATTTATATAAAATAAATAATTATTTAAATAAAAAGTCGGGTTTTAAATAGTAACCTAGTGTTTTCACTATTCATCAAAAATTGAAAGTCATCAGAAAAATTCAAAAAATTCACCCTAGGAAAATTTCAATATTCTAAATCAAAAAATGAAATCCATTTTTAAAGATAAAATTTATAAAATTTCAAAAATTTGGGATTATTATTCATAACGGCTAGTTTATATAATATTTTAATAACATATCGTTGTTTAGTGAAACTCTGTATTGCATACAACACAAGCTATCGAGGAAGGTTTCCCTTGCATGTAACGCAAGCCAAGACAGTGTTTTGTGTAGTGAAAGATTCCCTTATACATTAAAAAAAATATTTCAAATAAAATCTCAGGTGTTACATTCTACCCCCCTTAAAATGAACTTCACCCTCGAAATTCGTCACTTTGTGACAAACAGTTGAGGATACCTCTCCCTCATCATATCCTCAAGTTCCCATGTAGCTTCTTCTAATAGGTGGTTCCTCCATAAAACATTCACCAAGCGAGTGGTCTTGTTCCGTAGGAATTTTTCTCTAAGATCCATAATCCTTATCGGTTGTTCTTCATAAGAAAGATCTTACTCCAACGGTACTACTTATGAACTGAGTACATGTGAAGGATTGGTTATGTACTTTCTCAAGAGTGATACATGGAACACATCATGAACTTGAGAGAGATTTTGTGGAAGCGCCAATCGGTAAGCTACCTTCCCAACATGATCCAGTATTTCAAAAGGACCAATATACCTATAGCTCAGCTTGCCCTTCTTTCCAAATATCATTACTCTCTTCCAAGGAGATATTCATAGGAACACTTTATCACCCACTTCAAACTCTAGGTCTTTTCTCCAGTTATCAGGATAAATTTTTTGTCGACTCTGACCTGCTCTTATGCGTTGTTGAATAGATATGACCTTTTCTGCCATCTCATCAACATGATCGGTTCTTAATAGCTGTCTTTCCCCAACTTCATCCCAACAAGTTGGAGCCCTGCATTTCTTTCCATAGAGAGATTCATAAAGAGCCATCTGAATACTGGATTGAAAGCTATTATTATAAGAAAATTCCACCAAAGGTAGGTGTTGATCCCAACCACCTTTGAAATCCATAGATCAAGCTCTTAACATATCTTCTAGAGTTTGAATTGTTATCTCGGACTGAAATTCTGTCTGGGGATGATATGTAGTGCTGAAACTCAACTCTGTATCCAGAGTCTGCTGAAGAATTCACCAAAACTTTGAGGTAAACCTTGGATCCTGATCAGATATAATGGAAAGTGGTACTCCATGCAGTCTTACCACTTCCTTTACATATATCTTGGCAAGATGATTCAGAGAGAAATCTTCTCTTATAGCAATGAAGTATGCCGACTTCGTAATACGATCAAATATAACCCAGATAGCATTATTGCCTTTGGATGTTTTAGGAAGTCCAGTGACAAAGTCCATAGTGATGTTTTCCTATTTCCATTCTGGTATGGGTAATGGTTGTAACATCCCCTTAGACTTCTGTCTCTCAACTTTAACTTGCTGACAAACCAAGCATCGAGAGACATTTTCAGCAACATCTCTTTTCATGGAATCCCATGAGAAGTACTCGTTTATGTCCCTATACATCTCTGTGCTTCTAGGATGAATAGAGAATGAAGAACTATGAGCCTCATCCAGTAGCTTCTTCTTTAATTCTGGGATGGGAGGAACACAAACTCGATTCTTGGACCTTATTATCCCATCACAATCAAGGTTGAATTTAGGAACATTTCTCACCTTCTTTTGTAACTCTACATCTTCTTTCTGTGCCTCTTTAATCTTCACATGTATAGATGTTTGAACATTCATTTGAGAAAGATAAGAATTTCCCCCTTCCATTATAATTCCAAGATCTATCCTTTGTAAATCCATAAATATTTGATCTTTAGCGATCCTCATCATGGATAAGCTAGCATGGTCTTGTTGACTTAATGCATCTGCCACCTTGTTTGCTTTCCCAGGGTGATAATGAATTGATCAGTCATAGTCCTTAATCAATTGCAACCATCTTATTTGGCACATATTTATCTCCTTTTGTGTGCAAATATACTTTAAACTTTTATGATCAATATAAATATCACACCTTTCACAATAAATATAATGCCTCCAAATCTTTAATGCAAAGATTACCGCAGCTAACTCCAAATCATGAGTTGGGTAATTTCGCTCATGGATTTTCAACTGTCGTGAGACATAAGCTATCACCATATCGTTTTTCATGAGAACACACCCCAATCCATTATTGGATGCATCACTGTAGATCACAAACCTTTATCCACTACAAGGCAGTGTGAGCACAGGTGCACTAGATAACCTTCTTTTTAACTCCTTGAAATTCTCTTCACACTCCTCTGTCCAAACAAACTTAACTCCTTTTTGAGTCAACCTGGTGAGTGTATTAGATAATCATGAAAAATATTTCACAAAACGTCAATAATATCCAGCCAAACCAAGAAAACTTCGGATCTCAGTTACTATTGTTGGTCTCGACCATCTTTCGATAACCCTTGTTTTTGCTGGATCAATAGATATCTCCTCTTTTGATATTATGTGACCCAAAAATGATTCTTTTTGAATCCAAAATTCACACTTGGTAAATTTTGCATAAAGCTACTCCTTTCTCAGGGTATTCAATACAATTCTCATGTGATCTTCATGTTCTTCTTTGATCTTTTAATAGACAAGAATATCATCTATAAATATTACCACAAACTGATCAAGATGGCCTCTAAAGACTCTATTCATCAGATCCATGAAGATAGTAGGGAATTAGTAAGACCAAATGGAATCACTATAAATTCATAGTGTCCATACCTTGTACGGAAAGCCATATTTGGTATATCCTCCCTTTTGACACTTAATTGATGATACCCTGAACAAAGATCAATCTTGGAAAAGTATTGAGCTCTACATAGTTGGTCAAATAAGTGATCAATACGTGGGAGAGGATATTTGTTCTTGATAGTGATCTTTTTAAGTTCTCGGTAATCAATGCAGAGTCTCATTGATCCATATTTCTTTTTAACAAACAGAACAGGTGCTCCCCAAGGTGACGCACTAGGGTGTATGAATCCCTTATCTATATTCTCATGGATTTGATTCTTCAATTCTTGCAACTAAATTGGGGTGATTCTATAATCTTTCTTTGAAATAGGCAAAGCACCCGGTACGAGTTCTATTGAAAACTCAACTTGAAGACTTGGTGGAGGACCCGACAATTCCTCCGGAAAGACATCATAAAACTCCCGTACAATGGGAAAATTCATAATCATGAGTTTCTCACCAACCATTTGAGATAAATAACCTTCATTTAGTGGAATAAAGACCCATAAGATGGAAGAAATTTCCACTAGAAGGTTATGTTCATCCTTGCATCGATAGACGATCATAGATTGATCTGGAATATGAAATGTGACTTCCCTTATTTTGTAATTGATATGAGCTCCATATAAAGAAAGCCAATCCATGCCAAGAATCACATCACAATTCCACTATAGGAAGGATCACAAGATTTACAGGAAGCAGTTTCCCACAAAATTCAATCGGAGAAGAATGTTTAACTTTTTATGAGACGGTTGCGCCATTAGGGGTTGTCACAGCTAACTCAACATCTAATTATTGAGGTAATATGGATATACCCTTAGAAAATTCTTCATAAATAAAAGAGTGGGTGGATCCAGAATCAAATAAAACATTTGCTACTTTAGAGTTGATGGTAAGTGTACCTTTCACCACTTCGTTATCATACTTCACATCGCTGATAGAAATTGCATGTGAATTTCATTTATCTTTATCCTTAAGAGTTTGTTGAAATCGATCATCATAAAAAAACCCTTAGATTAGGGAATTGATTAGCATAATTCCCCATTTCCTTGCACTTGTAACATTGAAGTGTAGGAGGTGAACTCTGTGTAGCCTTTTCTTTGTTCCTATCACGAGACATCTTCTTCCCATCATTGTGGAATTGAAATGCCCGATGAACTTATTTTCCACATTTGAAACATTTACTTTTCCCTTTAAGACAACTCCCTCCATGTTTCTTTCTACACTTTGAGAACAAGGGAAAACTCAACTTCATTTTAGTGTGCTCTTTAGATTTTCCTTTGAATTCAATTTTCCTCTTCTTATCAAGTGCCTATGACTAATGGGTCACTCCAATATCCATCTAAACCTTGAGAGCACATCGAACGATTTCCTCATAGCTATTGAAGTCCCTTGTGGCTAATGCCCTTAGAAGACTTGGTTTTACGCCACTAAAGAATCGATCGATTTTACTCTCAGGTTGGATAAAAATTCTAGAAGCATACCTTGCAAGTCTTGTAAAATTTTCTTCGTAGGTACCAACAGATTCATCATCCTTTTGCTTCAGTTCAAGAAACTCCTTCTCCATCTTTGTTCGAAGAATACAAGGGAATTACTTATTGAAAAATAAGTTCTTAAACTCGTCCCATTCCATGGACTCAATTTCATCCCTTTTCCTCGTATTCTTAATAAGATTACACCATTGATCAGCTTCACCTTCCAAACGATATACTGCTAAGATGACTTTATCATGTTCAGAACATTGAAGAACTGAAAATATCTTTTCAGTAGTACTAATCCATTGTTCACCAACTAATGGATCAGTAGACCAGCTGAATGAGGGTAGACACTGACTCATGAAGGATTCAATAGAAAGTTTCTCTTTCCTTTGCCCGTTTAGAAGTCCTGCAAGATTCATAGCTTGAGGAATTTGTGTGAGCATCGCTACAAGATTTTGCATTCCCGCTCCCATAACGTTTGGTTGCTTAGGGGTACAATCATTGCATTGCCTATCACATTCATCATTAACACGGTTCCTTCGGGTTCTACCCATTGAATAAAACCAATAATCATAGTATGAGAAACACTAATCATAATAGGAAAACCACATAATCAAGAATAACATTTCACTCTTAATGTCTTATCTTAGGTAATTCATGGACATTTCTAAAACACTAAGATTGTGTTCTATTCTTAGACTCATCCTTATGGTTCTTACTAAGGCTTTCACATCCTAGTTTCCAAAGGATGACTATACCTTTTATCTGATACCAACTATAAAAACCCATACTTTACATACATTGTTATTACCTCACAATTGAAGTACACTTATTACAACATATAACAAAACTATGAATGGACCATATAGGTATAATGTCTTTAGAAACTGGGAAACATAAATAACTAGTTCATAAAGCAGCTACATAGTCTCCCATTTATTTCATCATATTTAGAGTCCCTTTTAGCATATCTTACTTAATACCCATCTTCCTGACCTGGGAAAAAGAAAACATACAAAAGGGTGAGCTCAAATTCTCATTAATGGTAAAAAAAGTAAATATCAATCATATCATATTCCTAAGAACATAATATTTTTAAAATCTTAACCTACAAAAGAGGTCATAATATCATAACATGGGATAAATCATGGTAGTGAAATGTAATCCCAATAATCATAAAATAAAACATGAAACTTTGTGGCATACACACATAATCATAAAGAATCATTTCTTAGTAGTCAAGACTCATTTCCAAGACTATCCTAGCGGACAAAGTCCATTTCTGAACCGAGTTCACTCTTCATTTCAGTCCTGTATCACTGAACCAGATTAACCTTCCATTCGAGCCATGTCTATCTCATGAGATATAAATATTTACCCAATGCCTTGGAGGGATATATAGGTCCCACCCATCTCATAATGAAACCATTCTTATGTGTGCCACAAAATCATAACTCATAGCATAACCCATGTAATAAAAATGGGATTCTTAAACATCATGCCATCATAACATAATCCATATAAGATAAAAGGACATCATAAAATTAATTCCATCATAAAATATTCAAATCAATTTAAAAAAATATGGATACAAACAAGACCCTATATTATCTTATATGGAAAATAATTTTGATAAAACACTTGAACCCCATTCTTGAGGGAAATATCTTTTCTACTTCAAAAACATTTTTCCTTTCTTAAAATGTAATACAATTTTAAACTAGAAGAAGTTGATTAAAAATAAACTTGAGAACTTGTAAAGTAAGCTTCATGGAAATAATATTCTATGAAATAATCAAAATCCATTCATGCCGTATAAGTTAAAAAAACATTCTTCTTGTACTTTGGCCGGAAAAGTAAAAAAGTACCTCGTACTAAAAATGACAAAAGATTCCTTTCATATCTTTTACTAAAAACTCATCAAAGGATAAAATTGTATTTAAACAATTTTTGGAGGATATAAATAATATTAAATATTGAGGAAACATGTACGTGGATGATAAATACACCCCAGTAAATACCAAAGTATAAATAATCTCGGATAAAAATGAGATTGTGAGGTTTTCCCTTACCTTAGGCCCGATTTGATTCGAACATATCTAAACCTCCTGTATAATTATTTGATTAATGTCATTGACTTATTAAAGAATCATATTCATTGTTACGATATCATATATGGTCATATTATTATATACTTATTAGTAATATTTCCTTGCTACTTGTTATTCGGGTGTTCATTGCTTTATATTCTTATGCATGCCTTGTCGAATAAATTCTTATTCCTCTTTATAGGTTATAGATAGATTATTTAGATAATGGTATTAGTGTAATATATATCATATTTATTCATTCAATTCATTTATATAATCATTATTCAATAAAGATCATGTAGAACGAGTCGCATCACATTGTGGAGATGGTAGGTCGTACGTACGCACGAGCAATGATATCGCTCCCATAACTATTGAATGGTATTGGAGTGGAAGATGGAATGTCTCAGAATTATTATCATGTTATAATAATCATATATAGTTATTATTTACACCATTATACCCATCCTAGAAAAGTGGTGGTGGAAAACAGATTACACCACGACGTTGAGACGGTATTCCGTACGTATGCACGCGCGGTGATTTCATTTTCCATAGGATGAATAGAAGGTGAAATAGGGTTGTTTCATATTTATAATAACATATAAGTATATGAGTGATACTGATGTTATTACTTCACAATGAAATAACTAAATAATAGGAAGTAGAAGAAGAAATAAATTTTAAAGAATCGATAACGGACATTACCTCTTCTTTGAAGAGCCTCTTCTTAATCTTCTCTTAGGAAACTAAATATGGTCTTTTAAGTAAACCAGGAACTCTAGGATGTTTCTAGGGAAGTGGATAAGAGAAATAGGTAGGTTTTGGCCGAGATTTAAGGCTCAAAGTGGTGTGAGGAGGAGAGGGAGGAGGTTCCCTTTTATAAGGGAGGAGAGGTGCACCTTAGGAAAAACTTAAAATATTATTTTATTATAATGTCATTCAATTTTTAATAGTTCCAAATTGATTTATTTAAAATCTAAGGTTGGTATGGGTATATATCCTCTCAACCAATAGATTTTGAACAAGTTTAGGTTACTATGTTAACCTTATCATTTAGATTAACTCTAAGTTAAATAATTTTACTTTTACCGTGTCTTCTTGCTTTCTTACACTATATGGTTACTAAACTTACTATAACAAGAAACAAGAACCCCAAGTTGTTCATTATTAATATATATAATCTTATATAAGTCATTTGGTCAAACCATATATTTTTAAAAATAAAATAAAAATTAATAATGTAATATTTGTTTTAAAAACTATTTTATGTCAATTTTGTATCTATTTGGTAATTGATTTTTGTGAAATTCATAACAGCATGATTAGTTCGAAAAAAGTTAATTAAATCAATACTAACATGTCATATTAACCTATTAAATTATTTTAAATCATAAATATTCTCAAATTACATTTATTTGTGTATTTATAACATCAATTATGTTAATATTTCATTAATAAGGTAATTATTGCATCATCATTGTGACATAAATAAATTAAATTATTTGTTGTCTAAAAATTAAAAATAAAATACCATTATGTAGTAAATCTTTTTATATTTCTAATGAATATTTATAGTCTAATTTATCTTATGTATAACCCTATATTACAAATGTTTTAGTTATTAAACTTTGATTTTAACTATTTTAACTCTTCTTTAAATAAAATAATAATAAATGTCCTAATCTAATCCAAATAGACCTAAAGGGTAATATTTTATTCATAAGGTTGTTTTTGGTTGATTTACACTTTTCTAATAGAATTTGGAAATGTGTTATGGTAATATTAATATCATTTTAACCCATAATTACCCTTTTATTACTTTTAACCGTGGTAAATAAAAGTAAAAAGTTACTATTCAACAATAATTATTTTTATCTTATTGAACCAAATTTTACTCCTTGATATTAACCGTGTCTCTAGGATTTTCAAAATTCCACTCACAGAAGTGGTAAAATTAAGTTTTATGTAAATTTTCAAATTCTCCTAGGAGGTGGGTAAAAGACGGTGAAAAGTTCAATAAAATTATTATATATCTAAAATTATTATAAAAGGACTCCAATGAATTAAATTAAACTTATATAGGTATTATGTATCAATTTTGGCATAAAATAAATTTAAATAAAATAAATAATTATTTAAATAAAAAGTCGGTTTTTAAATAGTAACTCAGTGTTTTCACTATTAATCAAAAATTGAAAGTTTTCAGAAAAATACCAAAAATTCACCCTAGGATAATTTCAATATTCAGAATCCAAAAATGAAATCCATTTTGAAAGGTAAAATTTATAAAATTTCAAAAATTGGGTATTACTATTCATAACGGCTAGTTTATATAATATTTTAATAACATATCGTTGTTTAGTGAAACTCGGTATTGCATACAATGTAAGCCATTGAAGAAGGTTTCTATTGAATCTAACGCAAGACAAGACAATGTTGTGTGTAGTGAAAGATTCCATTATACTTAAAAACAAAATATTTCTCATAAAATCTTAGGTGTTACATTCTACCCCGCTTAAAATGAATTTCACCCTCAAAATTCGTCACTTTGTAACAAACAGATGAGGATACCTCTCTCTCATCTTATACTCAAGTCCCCATGTAGCTTTTTCTAATTGGTGGTTCCTCTATAAAACTTTCACCAAGCGAGTGGTCTTGTTCCGTATGACTTTTTCAGTACGATCTAGAATCACTATCGGTTGTTCTTCATAAGAAAGATCTTGCTCCAGCGGTACTACTTCTGAGTTGAGTACATGTGAACAATTGGGTATGTACTTTCTCAGGAGAGATACATGGTACACATCATGAACTTGAGAGAGATTTGATGGAAGCGCCGATTGGTAAGCTACCTTCCCAACACGATCCAGTATTTCAAAAGGACCAATATACCTAGGGCTCAACTTACCCTTCTTTCTAAATCTCATTACTCTCTTCCAAGGAGATATTCGTAGGAACACTTTATCACCCACTTCAAACTCTAGGTCTTTTCTTTGGTTATCGTCATAACTTTTTTGTCGACTCTGAGCTGTTCTTATGTGTTGTTGAATAGATCTGAACTTTTCTGCCATCTCATCAACAAGATCAGGTCCTAATAGATTTCTTTCCCCAAATTCATCCCAGTAAGTTGGAGTCCTGCATTTCTTTCTGTAGGGAGCATCATAAGGAGCCATCTAAATACTGAAGTGAAAGCTATTATTATAAGAAAATTCCACCAAAGGTAGGTGTTGATCCCATCCACCTTTTAAATCCATAGAGAAGTCTCTTAACATATCTTCTAGAGTTTGAATTATTCTCTCAGACTGACCGTCTGTCTGAGGATGATATGCAGTGCTGAAAATCAACTCTGTATCCAGAGTATGCTGAAGACTTCGCCAAAACATTGAGGTAATCCTCAGATCCCAATCAGATATAATGGAAATTGGTACTCCATGCAATCTTACCACTTCCATTACATATATCCTGGCAAGCTGATCTAGAGAGAAATCTTCTCTAATGGCAATGAAGTGTGCTGACTTTATAAGACGATCAACTATAACCTAGATACATTATTGCCATCGGATGTTTTAGGAAGTCCAGTGACAAAGTCTATAGTGATTTTTTCCCATTTCCATTCTGGTACGGGTAATGGTTGTAACATCCCCTTAGACTTCTGTCTCTCATCTTTAACTTGCTGACAAACCAAGCATTGAGAGACATATTCAGTAACATCTCTTTTCATGCAGTCCCACCAGAAGTACTCTTTCAGGTCCCTATACATCTTCGTGGTTCCAGGATGAATAGATAATGAAGAACTATGAGCCTCATACAGTAGATCCTTCATTAATTATGGGATGGGAGGAACACAAACCTGATTCTTGATCCTTATTATCCCATCACAATCAAGGTTAAATTCAGGAACATTTCTCACCTTCTTTTGTAACTCTACATCTTCTTTCTGCGCCTCTTTAATCTTCACATGTATAGATGGTTGAACATTCATTTGATAAAGATAAGATTTTCCCCTTCCAATATAATTCCAAGATCCATCCTTTGTAAATCCATAAATATTTGATCTTTTGTGATCCTCATCATGGATAAGCTAGCATGGTCTTGTTGACTTAATGCATCTGCCACCTTGTTTGCTTTCCCAGGGTGATAATGAAATGAGTAGTCGTAGTCCTTAATCAACTCCAACCATCTTTTTTGGCACATATTCAGCACCTTTTGGGTGAAAATATACTTTAAAATTTTATGATCAGTATAAATATCACACCTTTCACTATAAAGATAATGCCTCCAAATCTTTAATGCAAAGATTACCGCAGCTAACTCCAAATCATGATTTGGGTAATTTTTCTCATGGATTTTCAACTGTCGTCAGGCATAAGCTATCACCATATCATTTTGCATGAGAACACACCCCAATCCCTTCTTAGATGCATCACTGTAGATCAAAAATCTTTATCCACTACAAGGAAGTGTGAGCACAGGTGCACTGATTAACATTCTTTTTAACTCCTTGAAATTATCTTCACACTCCTTCGTCCAAATGAACTTAACTCCTTTTTGGGTCAAACTGGTGAGTGTATTAGATAATCATGAAAAATCTTTCACAAAACGTCGATAATATCCAGCCAAACTAAGAAAACATCGGATCTCAGTTACTGTTGTTAGTATCGACCATCTTTTGATAACCTCTGTTTTTGCTGGATCCACAGATATCCCCTCGTTTGAGATTATGTTACCCAAAAATGATACTTTTTGAAGCCAAAATTCACACTTGGTAAATTTGGAATAAAGATTATCCTTTCATAGGGTATTCAATAAAATTATCAAGTGATCTTAATGTTCTTACTTTCCCTTTCAATAGACAAGAATATCATCTATAAAGACTACCAAAAACTGATCAAGATAGTCTCTAAATAATCTATTCATTATATCCATGAAGATAGTTGGGGCATTAATAAGACCAAATGGTGTCACTATAAATTCATAGTGTCCATACATTGTACGGAAAGTCGTCTTTGGTATATCCTCCCTTTTGAACCTTAATTGATGATACCCTAAACAAAGATCAATCTTGGAAAATTATTGAGCTCCACGTAGTTGGTCAAATAAGTCATGAATACATAGGAGAGGATATTTTTTCTTGATAGTGATCTTGTTAAGTTTTCAATAATCAATACAGAGTCTCATTGACCCATCTTTCTTCTTAACAAACAGAACAGGTGCTCCCTAAGTTGACGCACTAGGGTGTATGAATCCCTTATCAAGATCATCTTGGAGTTGCTTCTTTAATTCATGCAACTAAATTGGGTCCATTCTATAAGGTGTCTTTGAAATAGGCAAAGCACCCGGTATGAGTTCTATTGAAAACTAAACTTCATGATTTGGTGGAAGACCCGACAATTCCTCCAGAAAGACAACATAAAACTTCCGTACAATGGGAATATTCTTAATCGTGAGTTTCTCACCAACCATTTGAGATAAATAACCTTAATTTAGTGGAATCAAGACCCATAAGATGGAAGAAATTTCCACTGGAAGGTTATGTTCATACTTGCATCGATAGAAGATCATAGATTGATATGGAATATGAAATGTGACTTCCCTTCATTGGAAAATGATATGATCTCCATATAAATAAAGCCAATCCATGCCAAGAATCACATTAAATTCCACTATAGGAAGGATCACAAGATTTTCAGGAAGCACTTTCCCACAAACTTCAATCAGAAAAGAATTTTAATCTTTTAATGTAACCTTTGTGCCATTAGGGGTAGTCACAACTAACTCAACATCTAATTGTTGAGGTAATATGGCGATACACTTAGAAAATTCTTCAGAAATAAAAGAGTGGGTTGATCCAGAATCAAATAAAACATTAGCTACTTTAGAGTTGATGGTAAGTTTACCTTTAAACACTTGGTTATCGTACTCCACATTGCTGATAGAAATTGCATGTGACTTTCCTTTTTCTTTAGACATAACAATTTATTTACATCGATCATCATTAACATCCATTGGATTAGGGCATTGATTAGCATAATGCCCCATTTCCTTGCACTTGTAACATTTAAGTGTAGGAGGTGCACTCTGTGTAGCCTTTTCTTTGTTCGCATCACTAGACATCTTATTCCCATCATTGCGGCATTCAAATGCCCGATGACCTTCTTTTCCACATTTGAAACATTTACTTGTCCCTTTAAGACAACTCCCTCCATATTTCTTTCCACACATTGAGCACAAGGGAAAAATCATCTTCTTTTCAGTGTGCTCTTTAGATTTTTCTTTGAATTCCATTTTACTCTTCTTATCAAACACATATGACTGATGGGTTACTCCAATCTCCATCTCAACCTTGAGAGCACATCGAACGATTTCCTCGTAGCTATTGAAGTCCCTTATGGATAACACCCTTCAAAGACTTGTTTTTAAGCCACTAAAGAATCGATCAATTTTACTCTCAGGTTGGATAATAATTCCGGAAGTGTAACTTGTAAGTATTGTAAAATTTTCTTTGTAGGTACCAACAGATTCATCATCCTTTTTCTTCAGTTCAAGAAACTCCTTCTCTATCTTTTTTCGAAGAATATGAGGGAATTACTTATTAAAAAATACGTTCTTGAAATCGTCCCATTCCATGGACTCAATTTCATCCCTTTGCCTAGTATTCTTAATAAGATTCCACCATTGATTAGCTTCACCTTCCAAATGATATACTGCTAAGACGACTTTATCATGGTCAGAACATTGAAGAACTGAAAATATCTTTTTAGTAGTACTGATCCATTGTTCAGCAACTAATGGATCAGTAGACCCGCTGAATGAGGGTGGACGCTGGCTCGTGAAAGATTCAACAGAAAGTTTCTCCTTCCTATGCTTGTTTGGAAGTCCTGCATGATTCATATCTTGAGAAAGTTGTGTGAGCATCGCTACAAGATTTTTCATTCTAGCTCCCATAATGTTTGGTTCCTCAGGGAAACAATCATTGCATTTCCCATAGCATTAAGCATTAACATGGTTCCTTCGGGTTCCAGCCATTGACTAAAACCAAGAAGCATAATATGAGAAACAATAATCATAATAGGAATACCACATAATAAAGAATAAAATTTCACGCTTAAGGTCTTATCATAGGTTATTCATGGCCATTTCTAAAACACTAATATTGTGTTCTATGCTTAGACTCATCCTTATGGTTCTTACTAAGGCATTCACATCCTAATTTCCAAAGGTTGACTATACCTTTCCTCTGATACTAACTATAATGATCCATAATTTACACACGCTGTTTTTACTTCAAAATTGAACCACACTTATTACCAAATATAACAAAACCATGAAAAGACCATATAGGTATAGTGTCTTTAGAAACTGGGAAATATAAACAACTAGTTCATAAAGAAGCTACATTGTCTCTCATTTATTTCATCATATTTAGAGTCCCTTTTGGCATATCTTACTTAATACCCTTTTTCCTGACCTGGGGAAAAGAAAACATACAAAATGGTGAGCTCCAATGCTCAGTAAGTGTAAACAAAGTAAATATCAATCATATCTTATTCATAAGAACATAACATTTTTAAAATCTTAACCTGCAAAAGAGATCATAATATCATAACATGGGATAAATCATGGTAGTGAAATTTAATCCCAATAATCATAACATAAAACATGAAACTTTGTGGAATAAACACATAATCATAAATAATCATTTCTTAGTAGTCAAGACTCATTGCGAAGACAATCCTAGCGGGCAAAGTCCATTTCTGAACCGAGTTCACCCCTTCTTTAAGTCCTGTATCACTGAACTGAATTAACCTGCCGTTCCAACCATGTCTATCTCATGAGATATAAATCTTTACCCAATGAATTGGAGGGAGATATAGTTCCCACCCATCTCATAATGAAACAGTTCTTATGTGTGCCACAAAATCATAAATCAGAGCATAACCCATGTAATAAAAATGGGATTCTTAAACCTCATGCCATCATAACATAATCCGTATAAGATAAAAGGACATCATAAAATTAATTACATCATAACATAATAAAATCAATTTAAAAAAATAGGGATAGAAACAGAACCCTATATTATCTTAGATGGAAAATAATTTTGATAAAACACTTCCATTCTTGAGGAAAATATCCTTTCTACTTCAAAAACATTTTCCCTTTCTTAACATGTCATACAATTTTAAACTAAAATAATTTGACTAAAAATAAACTTGAAAACTTGTAAAGGATGCTTCATAGAAATAATTTTCTATGAAATCAAAAAAATCCATTCATGCTGTATAAGTTAAAAAAACATTCATCTCGTACTTTGGCTGGAAAAGTCAAAAAGTACCTCGTACTACAAATGACAAAAGATTCCTTTCATATATTTCACTAAAAACTCACCAAAGGATAAAATTGGATTTTAATAATTTTAGGAGGACAGAAATAACATTACATATTGAGGAAACATGGATGTGGATGATAAATACACCCCAGTAAATACAAAAGTATAAACAATCTCGGATAAAAATGAGATTGTGAGATTTTCCCTTACCTTAGGTCCGATTTGCTTCGTACGTATATAAACCTCCTATATAATGATTTAAATAATTTCATTGACTTATTAAATAATCATATTCATTGTTATGATATCATATATTTTCATATTATTATATTCTTATTAGTAATATTTCATTGCTACTTGTTATTCTGGTGTTCATTGATTTATGTTCTTATGCATGTCTTGTCGAATAAATTCTTATTCCATTTTTTAGGTTATAGATACCTTATTTACAGAATGTTATTGGTGTAATATATATATCATATTTATTCATTCAATTCATTTATATAATCATTATTCAATAAATATCATGTAGAACGAGTCATATCACATCATGGAGACGGTAGTCCGTACGTACGCACGGGCGATGATATCGTTCCCATAACTATTGAATGGTATTGGAGTAGAAGATGGAATGTATCAGAATTATTATAATATTATAATAATCATATATAGTTATTTTTTACACCATTATACCCATCCTAGTAAAGTGGTGGTGGAAAATAGATTACACCACATCGTGGAGAAGGTATTCCGTACATATGCATGCGCGGTGATTTCATTTTCCATAGGATGGATAGAAGGTGAAATAGGGTTGTTTCATATTTATAATAACATATACGTATATGAGTGATACTGATGTTATTACTTCATAATGAAACAACTAAATAAGAGGAATTAGAAGAAGAAATAAATTTGAAAGAATTGGTAACGAACATTACCCCTTCTTTGAAGCCCCTTTTCTTAATCTCCTCTTAGGGCACTAAAGATGGTCTTTTAAGAAGACCAGGACCTCTAGGATGTTTCTAGGGAAGTGGAGAAGAGAGATATTCAGGGTTTGGCCGAGCTTTAACGCTCAAAGTGGTGTGAGGAGGAGAGGGAGGAGGTGCCCTTTTATAAGGTAGGAGAGGGACACCTTAGGAGAAACTTAAAATATTATTTTATTATAAAGTCATATTCAATTTTTAATTGTTAAAAAATGATTTATTTAGAAGATAAGGTGGGTATGGGTATAGATCCTCTCAACCAATATATTTTAGAAAAGTTTATGTTACTATTTTAACCTTACCATTTGGATTTAACTCTAAGTTAAATAATTTTACTTTAACCTTGTCTTCTTGATTTCTTACACTATATGGTTACTAAACTAACTATAACAAGAAAAAATAACCCCAAGATGTTCATTATTAATATATATAACCTTATCTAAGTCATTTTTCCTAACCTTATATTTTTAGGAATAACATAACAATTAATAATATAATATTTGTTTTAAAAACTATTTTATGTCAATTTGGAAACTATTTGGTAATTGAATTTTTTAAAATTCACAACAACATGATTAGTTCTAAAAAAGTTAATTAAATCAATACTAACATGTCATATTAACCTATTAAATTAGTGTAATTGACAAAAATTCTCAAATTACATTTATTTGGGTATTTATATCATCAATTATGTTAATATTTCATTAATAAAGTAATTATTGCATCATCATTGTGTCATAAATAAATTAAATTATTTAATAATTAAAAATTATAAATAAAATACCGTTATGTAGGAAATATTTTTATCTTCCTAATTAATATTTATAGTCGAATTTATCTTATGTATAACCCTATATTAAAAATGTTTTTGTTATTAAACATTCATTTTATCTATTTTAACTCTTCTTTAAATAAAATAATAATAAATGTCCTAATCTAATCCAAATAGACCTAAAGGGTAATATTTTATTCCTAAGGTTGTTTTTGGTCGAATTAAACTTATACAATAGAATTAGGACATGTTTTAGTGTAATAGTAATGTCATTTTTACCCTTAATTACCCTTTTTACTTTTAACCATGGTAAATAAAAGTAAAAAGTTACTATTCAACAAAAAATATTTTTATCTTATTGAACCACATTTTACTCCTTGATGTTAACTTTGTCTCTTGGATTTTCTAAATTCCACTCACAGAAGTGGTAAAATTATGTTTTATGTAAATTTTCAAATTCTCATAAGAGGTGGGTAAAAGACGGTGAAAGGTTCAATAAAATTTTTATATATCCAAAATTATTATAAAATGATTCCAATAAATTACATTGAACATATATAGGTATTATGTATCAATTTTTAACTAAAATAAATTTAAATAAAATAAGTAATTGTTTAAATAAAAAGTCGGTTTTTAAATAGTAACCCAGTGTTTTCACTATTCATCAAAAATTGAAAGTTTTCAGAAAAATACCAAAAATTCACCCTAGGCTAATTTCAATATTCCGAATCCAAAAATGAAATCTATTTTGAATTTTAAAATTTATAAAATTTCAAAAATTGGGTATTACTATTCATAATGGCTAGTTTATATAATATTTTAATAACATATCTTTGTTTAGTAAAACTCGGTATTGCGTAAAACGCAAGATATCGAGGAAGGTTGCTCTTGTGTGTAATGCAATCCAAGATAGTGTTGTGTGTAGTTAAAGATTCCATTATACATAAAAACCAAATATTTCTCATAAAATCTCGGGTGTTACAATCATGAGATGGTTGGAATTGGAACATAATTGTTTTTTAGTGATGGCTTAGTTGATATGAGAAATAAATGGTGGTGGTATCCATTATTTAGAGGAACACTATCTACCACGAAGAAATATATCTAAAATGAAGAAGCTGATTGATGAAGGTCTTTGGTTAAGAATAAAAGAGAGAAAAATGGTATTGATTGTATGGAATGTAAAAATATAATAATATTTTCACTTAGATACATTTACCTAAGGCTATTCAGCTTAGGATAAAGAAAAAATTCATGGAATTTAGGAAAAAGAATTATGTTTTAGTGTATTATTTTGAAGAAAATTTGTCAGGGTTCGCTAGGTACGTACTGAATTTTGTTCTGAACATTGAAAGTCTAATTAATAGATTTTACTTAGGATTAAAACCAGGCTTGTAAAGTTCTTTTTCCACATAATAATTGAATAGTTATGTGAAAGTTTTTTTTGTACTGAGAAAGTTGAGATGGATTTTTATAACACTTATGTGTCATGATATGAAAAGGAACAAAATGGCCAAAGTGGTAGGAAATGGAGAAGAAACATACTAAGAAAATAGAAGGTAATACTCAGACATGTTCCAAGAGTAGAAAAATTTATTTTGGGGAATGCATATCAGGGTATTGAAAGTGTTACTATTGTGGTAAGTTTGGTCACGAGTGTCATGGCTACAAAGAAAAGAGAACTAAACAATCTAATAATGAGATAAAAGATATCCAGTTAATAATGATATGTTTTATAAATAATGAGTTGGTACAGTATGATAACAAATTTCTAAATTTACTTACTTTGGGTGGAAATAATCATAATCATATGTAAAATGGTGTGATATAAAGATTTTATACTTAAATAGATGATGTTGTTCCATCTGGTGAAGTGGTGACAACTCCAGGGAGATCGATATTTTTTGAAGGTTAATCCTAATATCAATGTCTTAAGCACATCCCATTTTAATGTTTTAGAGAATGAAAATACATTATTAGACATTTATTGGGTTTTCATAGATATCATAAGTATATGTCTTAGTGGAAAAGTTATTCTAGGAATAACGACTTTACATTTTATAGACAAATGATTAAAGGTGTTCATAACTATTAGGGTTAATATAACCATTAATGAAATTTTAATAATAGTCAAATAAGATTATTAGAATCTTAGAAAAAATGATTCAGTAAAAACAAAAGTAAAAAGATTAATAAATGATTAATTTTATTTCAAGGATGTCAGTATTTTTTAGGAATGTTATAGTAATTATGTTAACATGGTTTAGAAGAAGTAAAAAACATATATTGGGTGAAAAACCATCTCATCTGAAAAGTCCATAGGTCTCGAACCCATCACCTATTGATGATAAGGGTTTATAAGGATCCACTGGGATATGTAATTTACAGGTTAATATGACATTATTTTTAGTTATTTAGTTTGAAAAATACATTGTTTAGATGAACCAGTAATGTTAATTTTGAGGTTTATAGATTAATATATTATTTTGGATAACTTTTTCTAACCATATTTATTTTTTAAAATAGTTAGAGACAGAAAGAATTACTTTCCACTCTTTTATAGATCTTACGATCCATTAAAATTGAATTTTAGTGCTTTATAAATAATGAAAATAATTATTGGATATTCATTTCTTGGGATAAGGGATGAATTAGAAATTTATTTAAGAACAAGAAAAGGATGGAATTGTTCTTATGAAAAAGAAATGTATTAAGTAAGTATATTTCCTTATATTCATAGATATTTAAATAATCCCTCAAATTTAAGAAATGATATTGAAACAAAAATGTTTTCATATTACATTCAAATCCAATGAATCTAATTGTCTTTTAAATTATCATATATTTAGCGTATTTTGTCCCCTAACATTCCATTTATCATTCAATTTCTTGTGATAAATGACTAAAATATATTTCTATAATTATTTATGCTTTTCTTGCTTGTCCAAATCATCACATTCCACTAATTCTATCCTATTTAGAAACCCATATATATGCAATTCCATATGAACCTTGTAATTACCTTTCACAATTATTCATACAATGTTTTATTAACCCTTTTCTCAATGTGTGTTAAAAACAAAAGTATTTTCAGACATCCATCATTTTATTTTCTAGATAAAGTTCAATTTGCGATAACATAATTTACTAAAGGGTAGGGGGAGGATGTAACACCTCATGATTTTAAAAGAATAAAATTAGGTTTAATAGCGTCAAAAATGTGAAATATTGAGATTACTTGATAACATAACACCCTAATGCATTATGATATATTTAATCTCTTTGATATCTTGTAATGAATACAACACCAAGTTTGAATAAAACATAATACTTTTTTTAAATATTATTATTTAATGTGATTGTTATCACCTAGCTGTTAAAATGGTGTGTCTTAATTGGATTAAATAAATTAATAAAATATATAGTTTACACATGTTCATTATTGTTGGGAAAAAATCCCTCAAGTAAACTTTGCATCATTTATGGGCTGGTTGTGTTTGTTGACAAAACATGTTTTCAAGGTGAATTGACAAGTTACATAGATGTTGTTTACAATCCATGTTGACAAATAACAATGACAAAGGAATATAAGATCTGGCAGTGGTACAAAAGAATTGATAAATTTTGTGCTATTTCTCACTATTTTCTATATTTTTGGGGTCCAAAATTTACAGTTTGGTGAGAATTGAGAACAGTGGATTTTTTTGAAGATCTCATCAAAATATAAAAAAGTCATGAGTTTCCTGAATATGGGCTTATTTAATTGTATTTCGTAAAGACATGACGAATGTTGATGGTGAGCTCTGTTATTACGACGAGCTTCTTGAACATTAGAGGTGAAGAGAATTGAGAAAGATCATTGTGGCGGAGGTACAAAAGAACTGATGGAATGCTCCACAATTATGAAAAGCTCTATGATCCAAAAATTACTATAGTGCTTCATAATACAGAGATAATTTCAACAGAATTTTTGGAGCTTTGTGATTTGAGATGACATGGCGCTGACATTGCATAGAATGTTTTCATGTCAGTGGAATCACCTATAAATAGGCATTGACCACCTTGATAAGAGTAGAGAGTTTTTCAAGAAAACATTTTAGCTCTCAAATCACAAAAGAGGTTTACAGATGGAGAGTTCTTCATGAAAGGTATGAGATTCGTAGCGGAAAATCTTGTTGTACCTCTCGAACCCCTCGTGGTTGAATTTTCATGATCACAATCACTCTCTTATTTTACTAATCTTGTTTTCAAGTGTTTTTGTTAATAGGAATGATTTTAGGAGCAAGAAGTGGAAAAGGAAGAAAAGTGGACTGTTTTCATGTCCACCGGCCAACCGGTGGCTTCACCAACGACCAGCCGATGGAACCCAGACAGAAGGCTGAGCCACTGCCTCAGCACCGGCCAACCGGTGGCCTCAGCACCGGCCAGCCGGTGGCACCCAGACAGAACAGTGTTTGCTACTGCCTCAGCACCGGCCAACCGGTGGCCTCCTCACCGGCCAGCCGGTGGCGCCTGAGCCCGAGCCCTCTTCCAGTTTGCAAGCACCGGCCAACCGGTGGCTCTGCACCGGTCAGCCGGTGGAGCCAGTCGAACTAGCCATTGGGCCTTTGACCAGGCTGGTCCACTTGCCTCCCAACGGCTCCGAAGCCTTTTCCAACGGCTCCGAAGACCTCCAAAGGCCATATGAGGGTTCCCCCTCTATAAATAAAGGACTAGGAAGCCCCGGAACAATACCCGGAACCATAACCAAGCCAAGGAAGCCCACGGGACACATTTTACATCATTTGGAAAACCTCCGGCGGATTGCTTCAAGGAACCTCACTTGCTCCATCTCACTTCCACATCCAAGGAGCACCACCATAGAAGCTTGGGAGAGCGCCCTTCATCAACTCCATCAATACTTTGGTGCACAAGACTTCTCCATTACGGTTTTTCATTGTTTTATTATTTTGAGCATCAATTTGGGTTTGTGCCTACAAACCCCATCTCTTTCTTTCATTCTTCCATTTGGGTTTTCACACCACCTTCAAGGTGTGAAGAGGTTAGTCAAGTCTTTCCTTTAAAAAGGCTTGAGACATAGGTGAGCTAGCCTTAACCTGTAAGAAGGCTAGTGGGTTCTTTCTCAACCATTGAAAGCAAGTGGGTTCTTGCATAACCATTAAAAGCAAGCTGTAATAGGTTCTAGAGTAACCTTAAAGTCTAGTGGGTTTCTTGCTAAAACCATTAAAAAGCAAGCGGTAGTAAATCTCTCAACGGTTGAGTTGGGATCGGAGACGTAGGCTTGGGTTTAAGCCGAACTCCATTATCAAGTTGTGTGTCTTGCCTCTTTTATTTCCGCTGCACTTTTTACTTTGATTTTAAATTGTTAATTAATTTTTAAAAGGCAATTCACCCCCCCTCTTGCCATCACTTCCTTTATCTTCTCCGCCCAACAATTGGTATCAGAGGAAAGTTTGAGTAATACCTTCACCGGTTTCAAATTCAAGATCCATTATGATGGCTTCAACCTCTTTCTCCCCCGAAGGATATTCTTTGGGTCGTGCTCCATTTTTTGATGGAACCGACTATACTTATTGGAAAACCCGCATGGCTACTTTTCTTAGAAGCATTGGCTATCCCATTTATAAAATTGTCATGCATGGTTACACTCTCTCTTCTCCCGATGAATCCAAATGGACTCAAGCCAATATTAAAAATTTCGAGCTTGATGGAAAAGCCATGAACGCTCTTCATTGCGGCCTTGATCGTAATGAATTCAATCGAGTTTCCACATGCACCTCATCACATGAAATCTGGAAACTTTTGGAGGTTACCCATGAGGGGACCAAAAAAGTCAAGGATACTCGATTGGACATGTACCGTCAAGATTTTGAGTCTTTTACCATGCATCCATCCGAATCTATTACTGAAATGTTTACACGTTTTACTGATGTTTGCAATGGGAGAAAGTCCCTTGGGGATGATGTTTCTGCAGAGACGATGGTCAAGAAGATCCTTTGGATCTTACCAAGCTCATGGGCACCGAAAGTCACGGCAATCCAAGAAGCTAAAGACATCAAGAACATGCCGGTCGAAGAGCTCATTGGATCACTTATGACTTATGAGATCACCATGAGGAGGCAAGATGAAAAAGAAGGCAAACCGATCAAAGTTCCAAAGAACATCGCCTTCAAGGTTCAAAAAGAAGAAAGCACCTCCTCCTCATCATCTTCCTCTTCAACCAGCGATTCAGAAATGGAGAATCTTGCCCGCAAAATGCACAAGTTCATGAAGAAGCACAAGAAGAAGAAATCCCGCAAGGATCGAAAGGAAAAACACGACGAAAAATACGAGCCCGAGGTAACATGCTATGGGTGTGGCAAGAAAGGCCATTACAAGCCCGATTGTCTACTCAACAAGAAAAAGGCCAAGCAAAAGGAGAAGAAAAAGGCATTCAAGGACACATGGAGTGATAGCTCCACATCCTCCTCCTCCTCCTCCTCGAGTGACAACGGTAAAAAATGCCTAATGGCATTTCATGAGGTAACATCTTCCGACTCCTCATCCTCTAGTTCTTCCAATTATTTCAATCATTTATCTTACGAGGATCTCCAACATGCTAGAGATCAATTGGAGGAAGGTTTTCAAGAACTTTCTTCCAAATTTGTTGCATTAAAAAAGAATTTCAAAAAACTTTCTTCCGAAAAGGAACAACTTCTCAAAGAAAAGGAGGAGTTGTCCCTCAAAGTCCAAAATCTTCCCGATGTTGATTCTATGGAATCAACAATCAAGGATCTAAGGGAATACCTAGCCAAGTTCACCCAAGGGGAACAAAATCTGACCAAACTACTTGGTTCCCAATGTATATCTTGAACCACCCATGGGCTTGGCTATTCCATGAAAGCTTCCTCTTCCCATGCTCCAACTATTTTTGTAAGGGGGAGCTCCCAATTTAAATTTTGCAACTATTGTAAAAAACCCGGGCACTTAATTTATGAGTGCGATTGCAAAAATGCCCGGTATGGAAGGCCCAAAACCATTTTCTTTAACGATGAATTTTATAGTAGAAGACCCGCCACAAGACAAGTGTGGATTGAAAAATCCCTCTTAGCGAGTCTCTCCAGGCCAAAATTTGTCTCGGTTTCAAAAACCTCTCCTCGGTGATTTGTTGTTTCTATTTAGGGGAAGTTAGGATTGTTTAAGTTTTTTGTGTTTTTTGATTCAAAACTTTCAATTCAATTCTCAATTCAAAATTTCATTTCAAAATTTTCGATTCAAAACTTTCAATTCAAACTTTCAATTTCAAAATTCTCAATTAAAACTTTCAATTCAAAATTCTCATTTCAAAATTTTCAATTGAAAATTTACTTTCAAAACTTTCAATTCAAATTTCAAATATTTCAATTGGTTTAAAAAATCTCTATCTTGTTTTTCAACCTTTCCCTCAATCAAGTTTTATGCCCCGTGCTATTTTGATAATCACAAAGGGGGAGAAATTCTTGGTTGATTGGGGGAAAAATCTTCTAAAGCATGACTTTCATTTCATTTTTACATAGTTTGTTTTGGTGATTGTGATCATCAAAATAGGGGGAGATTGTTGTACCTCTCGAACCCCTTGTGGTTGAATTTTCTTGACCACAATCACTCTCTTATTTTACTAATCTTGTTTTCAAGTGTTTTTGTTAATAGGCATGATTTCAGGACCAAGAAGTGGAAAAGGAAGAAAAGTGGACTGTTTTCATGTCCACCGGCCAACCGGTGGCTTCACCACCGGCCAGCTGATGGAACCCAGACAGAAGGCTGAGCCACTGCCTCAGCACCGGCCAACCGGTGGCCTCAGCACCGGCCAGCCGGTGGCACCCAGACAGAACAGTGTTTGCTACTGCCTCAGCACCGGCCAACCGGTGGCCTCCTCACCGGCCAGCCGGTGGCGCCTGAGCTCGAGCCCTCTTCCAGTTTGCAAGCACTGGCCAACCGGTGGCTCTGCACCGGTCAGCCGGTGGAGCCAGTCAAACTAGCCGTTGGGCCTTTGACCAGGCTGGTCCACTTGCCTCCCAACGGCTCCGAAGCCTTTTCCAACGGCTCCGAAGACCTCCAAAGGCCATATGAGGGTTCCCCCTCTATAAATAAAGGACTAGGAAGCCCCGGAACAATACCCGGAACCATAACCAAGCCAAGGAAGCCCACGAGACACATTTTTCATCATTTGGCAAACCTCCGGCAGATTGCTTCAAGGAACCTCACTTGCTCCATCTCACTTCCACATCCAAGGAGCACCACCATAGAAGATTGGGAGAGAGCCCTTCATCAACTCCATCAATCCTTTTGCGCCCAAGACTTCTCCATTACAGATTTTCATTGTTTTATTATTTTGAGCATCAATTTGGGTTTGTGCCTACAAACCCCATCTCTTTCTTTCATTCTTCCATTTGGGTTTTCACACCACCTTCAAGGTGTGAAGAGGTTAGTCAAGCCTTTCCTTTAAAAAGGCTTGAGACATAGGTGAGCTAGCCTTCACCTGTAAGAAGGCTAGTGGGTTCTTTCTCAACCATTGAAAGCAAGTGGGTTCTTGCATAACCATTAAAAGCAAGCTGTAATAGGTTCTAGACTAACCTTAAAGTCTAGTGGGTTTCTTGCTAAAACCATTAAAAAGCAAGCGGTAGTAAATCTCTCAACGGTTGAGTTGGGAGCGGAGACATAGGCTTGGGTTTAAGAAGAACTTCGTTATCAAGTTGTGTGTCTTGCCTCTTTTATTTCCTCTGCACTTTTTACTTTGATTTTAAATTGTTAATTAATTTTTAAAAGGCAATTCACCCCCCCCCCTCTTGCCATCACTTCCTTTATCTTCTCCGCCCAACAAATCTTACTCTGCAAAAGAGGTGTGTTCCGCATTGGCTCAGGGAGCTTCACGAAGGAAGTCACTTTGCAATGTCTTGAGATCTGAAATGGCCTAAGTTTTGTGAAGGCGTGTGCACTGTGAAGAAGTAGGGACTTCGTGAAGGCTTGTTTGAGCTTTGCTAAATTGGGAGCTTCGCAAAGTAGGGAGCTTTGCGAAGGTATTTCAAAAGGTTGTTTCCCAGTGATCAATGGAAAAGGGGTATTGATTAGTGGATGAAATTTCGAATTCAACAGTGAATCTACATACAGTGAAGGATGCACTCATTAGAGATAATGGAAGGATCTACAATTCATTAAATTGTGATTGGATCTTCTGAAGAAGTAGTGAGATCAATTCAATTGAGAGAGAAGTGAGTTCTCAAATTGGGATTGTTTGTAAACTAGGAGGATCAATGAGTCCACTTCGAACCTGTAAGCAACAATGTTCTTTTAGTGTTTTATGTACATCAATGCATTGCTGGTGTATGCTCCTTGGATGTTTCCCAACGAGGGTGAACCATGTCAAATTGTTGTGTCCTATGAAAGATTTTATATTTTCTAATACTCTAAAATGAGAAGAAGAGAGAAGAGAGATTTTCCTAACAATGAAACAAGATAAAATGGGAAATAGTTTTAAATCTATCATATCTCAATTCACCTCCATCTGAGGGTATCTATCATAGTAGACTTAACAATTGGTATCAGAGGGAAAGGTTAATATCATTGTTTCTCTCTCAAATGGAGGTCACCAATCACAAAAGGATTCAGATCTTCTACGGGAACAATTTTCATCTATGGATGAATCAGATGAAACACTGCTTTTGATATTTGAGAATGGATGTGTTTACAATAGAAATTCATGGTATAACTATCGATATAAATAGTGGTGCATTATCAGAAGCAGAGAAAAGGGAATTGGATGCTAACACCAAGAGATTCATTACTTTAGGTGGATCCCTATCCAATGCTATCTATACGAAGGTAATGTAATGAAAAACATCACATTCCATGTGGGAAAACCTTTGAACATATATTAAAGAGAATCAAAGTTCAGAGAAGAAATTTTGTAAGTACTATGGAATAAGTATGAAGATATGAGAATAAACCTGAATGAGGTTGTTGATGCATTCTTTGATAGGGTAAATGTTGCAGTGGAAGACAAGGGACGTCTTGGAGAAGTCATTAGAGACATAAATATTGTGAAGCACATCCTTATAAAACTTCCACCTCTCTTAAATCTAAATTTTTCTATATTGGAAGACATGGATCTGAAAGGGACAACACTAGGTAACTTTCATAGTACCCTTGTAGCATATAAAATGCGAAATGAGGATAATGGTGCTGTAGAAAAGGAGAAATACAACGATATAGCCTTAAAATACATGAAGAAGCACACTATTGAAAATTCTCAGGAAGAATATGAGACAAAATAGGTGATTTCATTCCTTTCCTAAAATATTCATTGAGGAAAAGGAAAATTTAAATGGAAACATCCACTTTCCTACTTTATATGTGGAAATGTTGGTTATCTTTCAGCAAGGTGCCCCAAATATTTACTAAAAGATGATGATGTCAATGAATCCAAAATTCCCAAAAAGAAGTATTCAGCCTATGTGGAAGATAAGAAACAACTCTAAAGAAATATCTTTAAGAATAAGAATATTATTTCACAATAATGTGATTGTTCAGGTGAGTCTAAGTTTGAGGAGGTTGAAAAGATAGAAAACTACAAAGATCGTGGAAAAAATGCTATGGTGGAAGTTATTGGTAGTACTCAAAAAATGGAAGAAACTGATATTGATTAAGAATAAGAAGTTGAAGGAAGAGTTTATATGCAAGAGGATTTATAGAATACTCTTGAAGACATAGATTTTTGGAGAGCTAAAATAAATAAATCCAATAATGTAGTTCGTAACGCCAAACTCTATATGAAACAGTAAGAAGAAGAGAAGTTTGCATTGATGGAATAAATTGAGAAAATCAAGTCATCAACACTAGAGGACTTAGAATTAGTTAGTGCTTATAAAATCAAGGTTGAATAATAGAAAAGGGAGATTTATGTCTTTAATAACACAATTAACTATAAAATCAAGCATATCGATGAACTTGAAGTTGATGTTTTCAGTTTGCAGATGAAGATTAAGGATCAAGAAAAACTCTTGACTCCTGTTGTGACATCAGGAAAGAAGATCAATTAGAAAAATAATAAGATGAAACTGGAAAATAATGGTTCTATAGAAAGGAAGAATCAATTATGTTTAGATACTACGGTTGATGTGGGACTTGACCAAAAAAAATTCGGTGAAAATTGAATTCAAACCACAAGAACCTATTCCAATATTGAAGGTGGATTTGGGTATGAAGTAGAAACCAAAGATTCAGATAACCCAAGGGAGACCCAGTGGTGTAGAATTGATGCCTAGTAATGAACCCAATATCAGGTGCTATTTCTATGTAAAGATGAGACACTCACAAAATTTGTGTTCCATAACTAAGAGTTACATAAGAGTATAAGATAAACAATGACAACCAAATAGAGGTCGATACTCTATAATATTTTAAAAGGGAAATTATTTTATTTGGGGAGGATTTGGACATATGGCTAGATTCTATACATTATCCATGCAGAGGAATGTACCAAAGTAGAACCAAAATTTTTGCATGTAGCAGATCAATGAACCAGTTGGTGAGTTGAAAATGCAAAACATACTTGGAGTCTTGAAAGATGAAGCTGGTCCATCATACTCCGAGAAAGATGAATATTATCAATATATCTTTAGTGTGAAGACAAAAATTTGGATCAAGAATAAAACATTTGAGAAGGAAGTTATTACTAAAATTACTGTTAAAGCATCAGACCATTCTGGTGTATGGATCCTTGACAGTTTCTGCTCATCCCACATAACAGGTAATAAAGATCTTGATACATGCCTAAAATATGAAAAAGAATGAGTTTTCATGTTCAGAAACAATGAAGTCCTAATGATTATTGGCTTGGTAAAGGCCAAGTTTGAGGGAAAATAAACAATACATGCTCATGTCTTAGTAGTATAAGGACTCAGTCACAATTCTTATAGCATTAGTCAGATTTGTGACTTAGGACATTCTTTAATGTTTACAAAGAAAACATGTGTCATCAAAGGAAGATATAGTGAAATTGTTCTTCCAAGAAAAATAACAAAGGGAATTCTTTATATGGTAAGTGGAGAAGAAGATATGTGATTTCTGTCCAGAGAGGAAAAAACAAGCTCTGGCATGAAGAACTTGGTCATCTATGCCAACCATCCCTGGAAGATCTAGTAATGTGTTATGCAGTTAGAGACCTGCCTAAGCTATAATGTGATTGTACTCATACATGTGATTCATGCCAATAAGATAAAATCATAAGAAAAATGCACAAGGCTACGAAAAATAAGTCCACAAGAGTTCTCGAATTGGTTCATGCAAATGTTTGTAGACCCATCTCACCAAGATCCTTTGACGGGAAGAGATATTATGTTCTTTTAATTGATAATTATAGTAGAATGGCATGTGTATTTTTTATTTCCCATAAGTAAAATGTGTTTATATGTTTAAAATAGTACAGGTGAAAATCATAATGGAAGAATGGGAAGAAAATTTTGAAGTTTTGTACTAATAATGGTACAGAATTCACAAACATTCAAGTGGAATACTATCTTGAGAAACATGGGATAAGTCATTAAGTTTCTTCAGTAATAACTCCCCAATAGAATTGACTGGTTGAAAGGAGAAATTGTATTATCAACAACATGGCCAGAATGATGCTTATAGAAAAAGACATGCCAGATAGATTTTGGAAGAAAGTAGTATTGACATCAGTCTACAATTCTAATAGGGCTCTATTGTGTCCAAAGTAAGGAAAGACTCTCTATGAGATGTGGTATATAAGGAAACCAATAGTGAAATACTTTCTAATCATTGGATGTAAGTGCATCATTCTAAACAAATAAAAACATAAAAGATTTGAGTCAGTGGGGATTAAGAGATATTCCTTTGCTACTCAAGAAAAAGAAAAGAATACAAATGCTTTAACAAGAGGCTGGGAAAAGTAGTTGAGTGAAATGATGTCATTATTGTATAAAATGAAAGAGAATAATCAACATCACAGTGAACAGTTTCTTGATGAATGTAATGAACACGAATGTAACATAGGGGTTCAGAAGTAGCAGATACTGATTCATAAGAAGATACAAATGATGAATAAGAAGAAGTCAAATCTATATCTACAAAGAAGCCAAGGAGTCGAGGTAAAATTGACAAGAAGAATATCACTGGTGATCAGTCAGCTCTATTTCAGAAATGAATAATGAAATCAATATAGTTGAAATATTTCCTATCTTAGGTAGAGCATAAATTCTTTGTTTATGTAGTTAAAGATGAAAACCAGGTCCATGTTATGATTGAAGAGCTAGATCAGATTGAGCAGAACCAGACATGGGAGATTGTTTTGAGGCCAAAAAATAAAAATGTCATCTGGAATAAATGGATTTTTTACAACAAGATGAAAGAATATGTAAGAGATATTAAAAAATCACAACTAGTGTGCAAAAGATACTCCTAAATATAGAGTATTGATATCGATGAAACATTTTCACCTGTTGCAAGGATAGAGGCAATCAGATTATTCTTAGCCTTTACAGTGTAATGGAAGTTAAATGATTTCTAGATGAATGTATAATCTACATTTTAGAATGGGGTTCTAGAATAATAAGTTTATATTGATCAATCAGATGGGTTTCTCAATCATGAAGTTGATAGAAAAGTTTTTCAGTTGAAGAAAGTGCTATATGGGCTGAAACAAGCACCAAGAGTGTGGTACTCGAGGCTTGATCAGTATTTGAAGAAGTTTATCCTTAATCATGGTGGATTTGATTACAATATCTATTTAAACAACAATAGTAATCAAATGATGATGGTGCTCATTTATGTCAATGACATAATATTTGGTGGATCAGAAAAAGCACAACACATATAGGTTTTCAAATTCATGAAAAGTGAGTTCAAAATGTCAATGATTGGAGGGCTGCCATTTTTCCTTGGTTTATAGTGACACATGGATGGACTGACACTTTAATTTCACAATTGAAATATTCGAAGGAGGTTCTGAGAAGATTTGGAATAGACAATTCCAAGAAGATGAAGACTCCAGTTACTACTTGAATGAAATTATCAAAATATGATGATGAAAATATAGTTTATATCATAGAATACATGTAGATTATGGAAAGTTTATTGTACCTAACAATGAAAAGTGCTGATATTGTTTTATCCACATGACAAGAATCATGATATTAAATAAATCTTAATGGTAGTAAAATGCTTGAAGTGAAAAGAATACTTCGACAAATCAAAGGAACATTGGATTTCAGTTTGATGTATAATGAGAAATATTAGTTAGAGTTGTTGGGATATACAGATATAGATTGGGCCAGTTCAATAGATGGCATAAAATAAATATCAAGAGGTGCTTTATATCTTGGTGGATTGTGTATTTCTTACCTAAGTAAGAAGAAATATTACATTTCACTAAGCACTGTAGAAGTTGAGTATATTGCGGCCACTCAATCATGATCACAATTATTGTGGATGAAGCAGCAGCTTGATGATATGAGAGTTGAAGTGAAGTCTATGATCAGAATTGAGTGCGATAATTTGAGTTCTATAAATCATAGAAAAAATCATTTCCATCACTAAAGGACAAATTACATTGTGATAAAATATCATTTTATCAATGATAAGGTGGAGAAAGGGCTTTTGAATTTGGAGTATGTTCCTACAAAACTACAGGTTGCAGACATTCTGACAAAATTCATACCCAGGGAGGCTTTTGAGAGGCATCGAATAGCTCTAGGTGTCCATCGGAATCCCTGTATTTGATCAAGTGTGAATGTGGGATCACCACATCTCCCCGAGGTATGTTGTGTTTTTCCCTAATGTGCTAGTGTGAATTTTTACCTTGTTATAGACCGCAAAAGAGTGAACTTTGGGTTCATTGAAAAAGGGGAAGAAAATGTGAATGTCAGGGGAGAGAAAGTGTGTCTTTTGTGAGAGAAAATGTATTATGTCAAGACATGGGGAGAAGCTGACATGTGGAGCGGCGAGATAGGGGGAGAACTGATATAGGGAAGAGTATAAAATCTGACAATTCTAGAAGTAATCAATAAAAGATTAGATATCATGACATCTGAGCTTTGTGATGAAATCTCTTTATTGGTATCAGAATGGTATTAGAGATTGGTGTCTGAAATAAAGTGATTCATTGATGAAAGTTTTGTATTACTCTTTTTTCTCATACCAATTATCGCTCATGTGAGATTAGAGTTTGTGGTGATTGAATCTTTGGTTTCTATCTGAACCACAAATGTGAATGATGGTAGATGATGGAAGGAGCTTTAGTGGAGTATCAAAGTGTAGTGAATCATTATGAGAAGAGTTGTTAACAAACCCAAATGGGGATATTGTTGGGAAAACATCCCTCAAGGTAACATTGATTCATTTTTTCGTTGATAGTGTTTGTTGAAAAAAACATTTTCATTGTGAATTTTATAGTTACAAAGATATTGTTAACAATCCAGGATGAAAAAGAACCATGACAATGGAATAGATGATCTGGATGGAGCACAATATAACAAATACAAGGTGGCACCATTTTCCAGTGTTTTCCAAATTTATGGAGTAAAAAATTTTGAGTTTGGTGAGCACTATGAAAAGTGGATTTTCTTGAATATCTCATTAAAAGATTTAAAAGGCATGAGTTCCATGAAGATGGGCTTACTGAATTGTATTTCACAAAGAATTGAAGAATGTTGATGGTGGTCTCTGCAATTATAATGATCTTTATGAACAGTATACGTGGAGATCATTGTAAGGGATAATTATGGTGGTGACACAAAGTAATTGACATAATGCTCAATGATTATGATGAGCTATGTGATCTGAAACGTTCTGCGGTTTTCTTGTGATATACAGAGAATTTTGGTATAATTTTTAGAGATTTTAGATTTGATATGACATGGTGATGACTTTGTGCAGAACGTTCTCGAGTTTTCAGAATTACCTATAAATAGGAATTGACCCCCTTGAGAAGAGTATAGAGTTTTTCAAGAAAAATTTGTAGCTCACATATCTCGAAGGAGGTTCATAGATGTTGTGTGCTTTGAGAAAGTTAAAATCTTCTCGACAGCTAATCATACTCTGAAAAAGAGGTGTGTTCCATGTTGGCTCAGTGAGCTTCGCGAAGGAAGTATATTTTGTATGGATTGAGCTCTGTGATGGCCTAAGCCCTACGATGGTGTGTTCTTTGAAAAGAAGCAGGGACTTTGTGAAGTCTTGTTTGAGCTTTGAGAAATTGGGGGCTTTGCGAAGTAGGGGTCTTTGAAAAGTTATTTCCTAAGGTGGTTTCCTAATGATCATTGGAAAAGGGTATTTATCAGTGGATGAAATTTGGACTTCAATAGATAATCTACATAAAGTGAAAGATACACTCATTAGAGATTCTGAAAGGACCTATAAGTCTTTAAGCTATGATTGGATCTTATAGACAAGAAATGAGATCACTTTAGTTAAGAAATAATTCATTTCTCAAATTGTGATTGGTTGTAAACTCGGAGGGATATTGAGGGCACTTTGAACTTTAAAATAGTAATGCGCTTTTAGTAGGTTTGGTACATCAGCACATTGGCAGTGAAAGCACCTTGGATGTATCCCAGTGGGGGTGAACCAAGTAAAATTGTTGTGTTATATGCATTCTTTAATATTTTTTCATAGACTTCAATAGAAAGGAGAGTGAAGAGAGTTTTTCCAAATAATAAAACAAAATCAAAGGGGAAGTAGTTTTAAAATTTTCATACCCTAATTCACTCACCCCCCTCTTAGGGTATCTATCATAGTGTACCTAAAAATTATTTATTTATTTATTATAAATTAAATAATAATAATATTAAATAAAATTAAATGTTTTCTAAATTTTTTTTATAAAAGACATTTTAATCAGGCTTTACACACATAATTTATAATTATTTTTTACGACTTTTAGAAAATTTATTTTAAAACTAAAATTTATTTTTTAAATTGGAATAAAAAATTTATATTTGTGTGATACATTTTTTCTATTTTTCTAAAACGTTTCTTTTTTTCATGAATATTGAAAAATACTGAATTTTAACTCAAAAAGCACTTTTTATTAAAAACATTTAATGTTAAATTATATTTTATATTGGATTTAAAGTAAAATTATTTCAATAATATTTAAATAAATAAAATTTATATCATTGGAATAATTTTCATATTTAATTTTTATATAAAAATATTATAAAGTTTTGAACATTTTCTCTTTGACAACCCACTTTCTCGTCACGTCTACAAGTTTAAGTTTAAATTGATTTTTTCTTCTTGTTTGTTTTCAATTTGGAAAAAAGGATTCCATATTTTGAATCATCATAATATAAAATGTATAATAAGCTCAAATTAATTTTTAACCCAAATGAATAATGAAAATTTACGAAATTAATTATCACGGTTAAGGTAAAAATTGATTTACCATTGGGTTAAACTAAAAAGATTGGGGTTAAAAATAACCTAAAACTTGTAAAACACCGATTTTAGGTCCATATTTCCACGAAATGGGTTATAATTTTTTATAGTTTTCCATTTTGAGGCTTTGTTCATGATAAAAATGTGGGTATGCATGAACCTTTTCAAAATATCACAAGATTTCCACTCAACTCACTTGTAAAAGACCACCCACACTTATCCTTTCTTTAGACCTGAAAACCTATTTAGCTTAAAAAATACCAAACCATATCACTTAATAACTTCCCTCCTATCGTTATAGTATCATTATTTTTGTCATATGGAAATCCTAGGATGGATTGGGTGAAAACACAAGGAGGATATCTGATAAAGAGGTAATATCATTCAACAAGATACATTATTTTATTTCTTTATCCACCTCCTTAAATTATTGTTTAACCCTTATTATGTAATAAAATTATTATATTTTATTTTTTTAAGTTTTTATAAAATTATATGGAAATAAAACCATCTCTACTTCCATCAAATGGGTTATGAAATCATTGTTGGTGTGTACGATGGTCTACCACCTCACGAATCGATGTCATTGGTTTTCCACTACACCTCTCACAGTTGGGTATGATGATGGATATGAAGTTTATATATGATATTTATAATATAATTATACATATTTAGTCATTATATGATATATAACTTTTTTTACCTTTAATTATGTAGGGGATACAATATCGTTACTTGTATGTACGGCGGACTACCGTCTCATGAAGTGAAGTGATTTGTCTTTAACTAATGTTTAAAATGTATGGTTATGATGATAAATTTATTGATTATATATGATATTCATGAAATAATTATGATATTCATGAAATATTATCATTATTTAAATATAATATGTCATTTTAGTTCTTACCTTTTCACTCACTTAAAGATGATTACATCATTCGTGTATATGTGGACTATCACCTTCACGAATCGATGTGACTCTCTTCATTAATAAAAAACATATATGATAAATATAGACATATAATATAAAATATATGATATTATGATCCTTGTTTCAATATAATATGTTACTTACCTTTTTCCATAATGATCATTAGAAAATGGAAATGTTACTATGCATACGTATGACCTTCCGTCTCAATGACTGTAACATAGTTCGTTTTTCTTATCCATACTTAATGATTGGGTTTAAAAGTATAATTGTTTTAAAAATAGAATTATTATTTCATTATTATTATTCAGGATATGTTTGATGAATGTCTACTTTGACAATAGTCAACCTGTAAAAGTTATTTTGAAACTTAAGCTGAATATGGTAAAAACATCCGAGGTGAAGTTAATTGATTAAGTAATTATATAAAAAACGTAATAAGTGAAATGAAATTAATATAATACATTAAAAATTTTATCAATTAGTTTAATAATTTACATAAGTTTATTATTCAGGATGATAAATACACACACGATAATTCAAACTCAAGGTAGGGGACTTTGTCTCAATTTCCTTTCATTGAAGCATATTTTGATATTATACACCTATACTCTTTTAAGATGTGTATATAAAGCCCCTTTGACATGTTATATCATGATTTTATCTATTATTAAGGTATTTATATTTTTTCAGTGTTATTATTTCATGGGGATTATGATTCAAAAATTTCTAAATTGATAAGGGGCTTTTCATTTAAAAAATATAGTTTAATGTTTTTCTTTAAATTCCTTCTTTTCCATGTCCATGTTTTTAAAACGATTTTTTGAATAATTTTATATGTTTCAAAACCTATCCTACATACAATGGTTCCCAGAAAACCATGATAATACTAACAGGGAATTAAGGTCATTCTTGATCCCCATGAGTTACCAATTTACACCTAACATAATACGAGATAAAAGTGGGAAAAAATTTTCAATGTAAATAGTATAAGATAAAGATACATATATAAATGATCTAAACTCTAAAGAGAGATAGTACCAGAAACCAAATAGGAATATAAAATACCCAAAATAGTACATAATCAATTTACTCAAAAGCATACCACATAAACTCTATATCCCAAAGGACACATCACTCCAGCCCAAAGGCTCAATAACATACACCTCCTCTAAGAAGATATTTTCCTTTTTCATAGACCATGTAAAATAAAATATAAAAAAAATTTAAGGAAAAGGTAGTGTATGAGCTAAAAATCCCCATAGGTTCTCACAAAGTGTTCCATAATAGGATTCCACAAAAATAATACAAATATTACATTCAATTTATATAAAAATATGCATGAAATAATACAATATTTATATATTTAAAACAAAAAATGATTCTTTAAAATTGATGAAAATAATTTCAAACATGGATCAAATAAACACTTTATATAAATTTTTTATATAAATAACTATGCATGAGTAAACCAGTTTCACAATCAATGAAATTTATAATAAATAATTTAAAATAAGCACCATGGTCATATGTCATGTGGTATGATAGTTTATGGTTATTCGATCCTCACACTCTCATATCAGTGATCATAGAAATATGTGTACACATGTACCTCAGGGTCAGGATGAATATGACTCATAAATATTCCATTAGGTATAAGACCATTCTAACTAGGTTTTATTTAGAGCTTTCATCATCAAACTATTGTTAGCGAATTGCCATCCTGAAATTCTTATTTCAAATAACCCAATGACTAATTAGGCTCGCATGTTCTCAATCTATCAATACAAAAGGGAAAATCATTCTAATTTAAATCAATCATCATTCTCAATTCCGTTTCCCTATGTTCCTTTTTAAAATTCTAATTCACTATTAAAACCAAAACATGGGTTTTTCAAAAATTCATTCCTTCAAAAAACCCAATCATTGTTTTTTATAAATTTAATTTAATTTTTTTTAATTCAATTATAAAGTCTATTAACAAATTTCATCAACTTCCAAAATACCCCCAAATTTCAATCCCATTTAAATTGGGAATTTTCCCCAAAAATATGTGCCAACTAAATTTCGATTAAAATTCACATAAAATTGGGTTTCCATTAATCAAATAAACTCAATTTTATTTTAATCAATTAAAACAAGGTGTAATTATATGACACAACTCTAATGGAATAACCTACCTTTATTAAAGGTATAAAATCTGAACACCCACAGTGGAATTTTACAACTATGAATGATGAAAATGGATATCAAGAAGTAAAAATTAGATTCAAGATCCAAATAAATGGATTTTAGATCTATGGAAGACATCATGATCTACCAGACATTATGAAGCAAAGAAATATGAATTGGGAGATAAAATAATAGGAGTAGAACCACTTACTTGAGATGGATCAGATCTTCCACTAGTGCTTTGATTCATAAAAGATAAAGATTTGAGGATCTAAAAATTGTTCTTGAGAGCCTAGATTTACAAGGAATTAATGTGAGGTATATTTAGTTCTAAGAGGGGGGGGGGGGTTAAATAGTGGTTTAATAATTTTTAAAATATTTTTCATAATTAAAAATTCTGGCGCACACAGTTAGCTAGGAAGGACTAAATTGTTAGAAAAACCATTCACCCTGACCATGTGCCCCTACATGGGGGTTAATATTTTATAATATGCTGGTTCATGGATTTTTAATCTATTTTATAACCACATTAACATACACTATCTAGGGTTTCATGGTTTTCACTATGTGGGCGGAAAATTTTAGAAAAATGTGCGCCAACCATCCACAACCCAGAAAATTTAAAAAAGTTAAACTTTCAACCCAAAAAAACAAAGAAAACCTCCAAAATATGAATAATAATGAAGTTAGGTTTAGAAGTACCTAATAAATAGTAAAAATATGTTATAAACTCCCCACAATAGAAACATTCTGTCCCCAGAAATCCTGAGAAGAAGATTTCATAACAACAACCTGGGGCCACTACACTCTCATCCATGCCTCTCTCTCCCAAGTATCATGCGAATCATAAATATGATACAATTTCACATAGAATAAAGTTATCATCCGCTTATTAAGTACATTTATCTTATAAGTAATGATCCTGAATGGATTCCCAGTAATGGATAAATCATGTTCAATATTGACATCCCTCCTGCTTCAAACATGAGATGGATTAGAAAGATACTTTAATAGATATGATACATATAAATGATATGTATCAAAATAAATTGAGGAAGAAATGATCAATGACATTCCAATTTCCCCATATGATAAAAAACCTCAAAAGGTCCCATAAAATGAGGAGAAATCATCCCTTGCCTCCCAAGATGTCAATGACCCTAATGGGATGAAACTTTCAAGAACACTTGGTCACCAACTGAAAGATCCAATGTTCTATGTTGACAATCAACCTTAGATTTATACTAGATCTATGACATAAAAATATTTGAATTAATCAACTAAATCTATGATGTCATATTTTGGGACAAGATCATTTCAACAAAGAAACATTAACTAATCTTCTACCAACACAGTAAATATTAATAGGGCTGGATAAACAAGGCCTCAGAAGGATCCATTCTGATCGTAGACTAGTAACTATTTTTAGAAGAGAACTCAACCAATCCCAAATATCCATCCCAAACTCCACCAAAGAATAAGATGTTGTCTTGAAGAATATCCCCAAGAATCTGAACAACCCTCTCTATCTGGACTTCCATCCATGGATAGTATGATGTACTCAAATGAATATAATACCCCAATGCCTCTAAGAGGCCTCTGCAAAAGAATAAAGTAAAAAATGGATGACTATTAAGGAAAATAGTATATAAAACTTTGTATAAATGAACAATGTCTCTCACATGGATATTTTCAATGTCCTTCTTATGAATCAAAACCCATAGTGAAGTATTCATTCTTTGGGTATATGAAATCCCAAGAAAAAATTCATAGAGATCTCATCCCACTTCTAATTTAGCACTAGAAGTGGAAGAAGAAAACATGAAGGTATTTAATTCTCAACCATAACCTGTTGTCTAGTATAGCAGGGAGAAAGAAATTCAATGATGCCTCATCTAAAACATGGTCACCAGAATCATCACCGCATATCATAGAACATATTTTTATTTTGTGAGTGCATAACCCACTAAAAATTATGGAAATACCCAATGACAACTTTTCTCAGAGGTAATGACAAAAAAACTACTCCAAAAATATAGAATACTATTCATGGAGAATAATAACTCAACATTGGTCTCCCCACCATAAATAGTATCTCTAATTCCACAAAAATCTTTATCAAAATAATGTTACAGATGAATCATCTTGAAAAGAGTGGTGTTCTATTGAACACTATCCATGAAAAATTCATCCCTTGTTTCCAAAACCCCTATATGAAACTAATAAGAAGAGCCATCAAGTTCCACTCATCTGACTATTATTTCATGGTTTGGTTTAGAAGTTTCCTGGTCAAATAATTTACAACAAAATTCACTTTTCCTTGGGTATAAGTGATATCAGAATCAATGGATTATAGGTACTCCACCCAAATCCTCTAGTGGAGATTCAATTATTTTTTTAAGAAGATATCAATCAAGATATTTTTGTTAGAATACATGGAAAACCTTTCTATGAAAAGGTAATGCCACCAACTCTTAAATGCATGAATCATAGCTATGGATTCAAGTTCGAGTGTTAAAAAATTATTCTCATGTGGTCTATGATACCAAGATACATAGGCTTCCATGTGATAACCTTGTATAAGAACAAAACTAAAACCTAAACCTGATGCATCATAGAAGACAACATAGACCTAACCTAATTCTGGAAGAGTTAACACAAATATGGAAGTAAACAAACATTTGATATTAACAAAATAACACAAAAATTTAGCATCCTTAGAAAACTTTAACCCATTCAATGTGAGAGCTGTCATCAGAGAATCCAAATTTTAGAAATCCTTTATAAAATGGTGATAATACCTAGCCAAACCGAAGAAGCATTGAATCTCCAAATCATTACATGATTATTCTTATATCATAATTGCATTTATATTTTCAGGGTCTAATGAGATACCATGTTTTAAGACTATGGGTGCCAATAACATCACTTCATAAATATAGAATTCATATTTTGATAGCTTAACATCAAGTAAGTGATTTATCAACAAATCCATATATTCTCTCAGATGATGCACATGATCTTCCTCACACTTAGAGTAGACCAATATTTCACCCTCAAAGACCACCAGGAAAGTATCAAAATACTAATGGAAAATCCTATTTTTCAAATCCATAAATATTTAAGGATATTTGGTTACACTAAATGGCTTGATATGATACTCATAATGGCCATACCTTCTATAAAAAGTGGTTTTCTGAATTTCAGATACTTTTATTCTCAACTGGTGATAACCATATTGAATATCTATCTTTAAACACTACTTCTCCTTTATCAACGAGTCAAATATATCATCAATTCATGGAAAAAATACTTTACCTTTATCATAGCTTTGTTGATTTTTTTGGTAATCAACTCATTGGTGAATTATTCTATCAGCTTTCTTAGTAGAGAGAACATGCACCTCCTAATGTGACATACTCAGGAGTACAAATCCTTTCTCTAAAAGATCATCCAAATAAGTGTTAAAATATTTCATTTTAGCTAGTTCTATGTGGTAAGAGGTAATAGTTACTAGTTGAGTACTAGGCATGAAATCAGTATAAAAATATGCCTCCCTTACCGGTGGAAAACTAGAGAAGTTATAAGGAAAAACATCAGTAAAATCAATGATTATATGAAGGATATCACTACTAAAATATCCCCTAAAGATCAAAAGAAAACACTTATATTACTTTCCCCAATTCTGGATAAGAAGTTCAAGATCTATTCAATCTTGGGTCCCATTCTCCCAAAAAGATACAACACAATCTATCAAACACTATAAAAGAGACCCATATAAGATAATAATCAATTCAGTTTTTATTAGTAATGAGCCAATCCATCCTGAAAATGAAATAAATAGGTTTCATGTTGAGAACTAGAAAATCCGAAGTAAGCTCAATCTCAAAAAAATAAAAAGCACAAGAAAGATAATGGAGACATTGTTATCTATTCTTTTTGAGGGGTGTAGTAATAACAATCACATACGAAAAAAGATTCATATGAAGATTTAGAAATTTCACAATACGAGTTGAAATAAATGAATGAGATGCACTAGTATCAAATAAAGTATTCACTAGAGATGAATATATAGTGATGGTACCTATCTTTCTTGTTCCAACCCATCGGGGTCTATCACATGATTACTCCAATCCCACCTTCAATAGGCTAGGGTTTAGAGAACAACACCAATTAGGAATATCCTACAAATGGGAGGCATTATCCTAATGTAACATTACACAATAAAATATCTCTAAGACAACAAGAATGCTGAAATATAAAGAAATTGAATCAAATTAATGTATACATATATATTCCCACAACCATAGTATGATAAGAAAATATAAAAAAGTGAAAAGGGAGAAAAATAATTGACCATCCAAAAACTATAAAGAGTAAAAACTACCCTAAGGGTGTAAACTAAAGTAATATGAAAGAACTCTAAATGCACATCAATCTGTCAAGCTCAAACTATACTCCACTAGCTTTGCATCCTCTAATGACACAATCAATGAGGGCATCGTTTGCATAAGACATGACATGTGTGGGTAGAGCCCATGCATGGGTGAGTATAAAAATACAGAGTTGGACACCACAAAAACACTAAATTTCAGTCATAAATTATATTCATCTCAATACAGAGATATTACAACCCATTTATAATAGAAATGGCTAGATATAATCATAAAAGGAACCACTCCACTAGGTGGTAATAACCAACTACTAACAACAAGATCTACTCAATGAAACTCTCGTTCTAGGAGAATCCACTCCATGAGACATGATATCACTAAAGACACTTTTGAAGGAGGTCTAGATCATTGTGATCATCCAAAAAAAGATCAATTGTTTATGGAGACCTTGATACAAAGAGGGGGTCATTCCCTAAACCATTGGGGGATACCAAGAACACAAATATAGATCAACCCTCTACATAGGGTATCATATGCCAATGATACCGTAGACCCTATGGATATAGCCTTCTTGATAGAGGATAAAATACCTAATCAAGAAGGTCATGTTGATTATACAAACCCGACATAGTGTATAAAGATGATATAGGAACACACTCCAGTCTCCCAAAGGGACACCACAAAATCTATCTAAGACTCGAACTCTAGTGGGTATCATAATCCTATGATGCAGATGAAATGTCACATTATAATCTTGAGTGGATGGACCAAGGGAACACAATCAACCAATAATGGTCCAGACTAAAGAAATTAAGAGCTTAAACACTTTTTAAGGGGGTACACAATGTGTACTAAGGGAACAAGGTGTGTCAAACAATCCCCAAATCTACCCATGTGGTAAATCCTCACATGGAATGTTAATATCTTAATAAATGGAATATAGGTAAGGTACATGGCATATATAGATCTCCTCAAACCCATTAGTGTGTCGTTGTCCATGTTCGTGTACCGATATCCATGTACGTGTGCTGAACCATGTATTGGTGGATGTGTTAGTGTCTAAGTACACAGCATGCCACTGGCCATGTAATTTTCACCATTCCTGCATACTTATTGAATTACACTCCAAGAAAACTGGGAAGGGGTCACACACCATGTGACAGGGGACACACACTGTGTTATCATTAACTTCATCCTATAACCCTAGAAACCATTGAGAGGGGCCCACAAGATGTGTAATTCTAGATTACACATTGTGTAACCCAACATTTTCTATATCCCACAACTCATCCTCCACAATGCTCTTTTCATGGCCAGAACCGACACCCTCACTAGAAAACACAAATTCAAGGTTGGGCGATCCCTACCATCATCACTAGATAGGGCCACATTCAGATATGATTAGAAAAAAAAGTCCATTAATCTATTCATCATCGAACTGTTCATCAATTTTGAATAATGAAAAAAATCCAAATTTAGTCTCATTATCCCTCGATCCATCCATCAGTGTTTTTACTTAAACCTTAACCACCATCGCGTTTTATACCCATGGTTTTTGTTCTTTGTTCCTGGGAATAGTCATGAAATGATCCGATTCTAGGTAATGGTGAAACCATTAGACAAAGGAAATACCAACGATGATCTAATGAAGAACTTAGGGAGAAACCCATAGTTCAAAAAAATGTGAGGAACAAACCTTGACCATTTTTCATTTCGACCTGAATTTATTTTCAAATACAAATGGATAAAATAAGAGGGATAAAGATAATGAATAAGATAAAATTACATCAATTTAAATCTTCCAATTATGCATGTATTAATTCTATTTTTGGAATTGATCTACATTCATCCAAGATTGAAGAATATGATATAAAACAAAAAATCAAACATGCTACCAAGAGTTTGGATCGATCTTTGATGAAGAAAACTTTTGTTTCCATCATTGAAGATATCCAAAAACATTATTGGTGCAATAGTCCATGATATTTTTTAGATCCTATGTCAATTTACAAGAATGCTCTTCTCCATCATTCTCTAGGTCTCCAAGATTTAGCAGTAAACACTTGTAAAAAACCTATAACATTGTATTTACTAGAAAAAATGGTTTCAGTGTTAAATGAAATAAAAGAAATATTTTAATTAATCTATTTTTTAATTCTATGCTAAGAATGAATTTTTCAAAAATGGATTCTTATGTAAATTATTATGTCATGGCTATGCTAAAACTAACATTCTAAACTTGATGGTGAAATCCATGTTTTGATTCAGGACTCAATATGGGAGTTACTGATCTTTTTCCAGAAAATTTCACATGCATGTTATTTAATATATTTAATATATTTCAGACATTAATTATGGTAAAACCCGGCCATGGAATCGCATGCTATCTGAGTGCTTGCATCGAAAATAATTGACTTAATATTCAAAAAAATTACATGAAAAGTCTAATACATCACATTCTCCCTATATTGGGGATTTTCATCCTAAAAATAGAAAAATATACTCAAACTTGTTAGGGTACTAGGCTTGCATCTGTGTCTCCCACTCTGAGATTCTATCCTGGTGATTCACTTGGTACCATCAAACACACACTAAAAGAATTTATCACCTAAGAAGGATCATGTCCTGTAGATCCACAATCTTTAATGGGTACTCTACAAAGGTGGATTCATCCTAAATTTCCATCTTGTCCCATTAGATAACATGATATAGGTCATGCATGTAACTCCTCGGCTAAGACATGTAGAAGACATCATATAACCAATCTGACTATGGTGGTAGAGAGAAGTGGTATGATTCCCTTCCAACTCTATGCAATATCTGGAGGGGGAAATGAATCTTGGATATAAATTTCCACCCTCTCCAAATCTCTATAATCTACATCGAAGTGAGACCCTCAAGAAAACATGATTTCCCTCCTAGAAATTCAAAGGCCTCAAACTTTAGTCTTTATAATAATTTTGACTTCCCTATGTAGTCTTCATCCACTCCAATATGATATGAACTTTCTTTGTAGTAGTTCACAGTAACTTCGGGCCCCTGAGTGATGACTCTCCGAGATCAATCCAACAAAGTGTTTACCTATAGGGTTTCCTTTAAAAATTCTCAAATGGTTCCATAATAATGGTGTAATGGTAGATGTTCTTGTACGAATACTGCACCAAGGATATATGGTCCTCATAATAATGTCCAAAGTCTAATATTCAAGCTCGCAACATATCCCCCAAGACATGGATGATCCACCATATTTGTCCATAAATCTAGGGGTGAAACGATGTGATAATGTGTAATTGGGTCCCAAAGGCCTCATGCAGTCCTCTCTATATTTTTGACATGAAATAAGTTTCATAGTATGAAAGGATAGTTGAGGTAACTTGATGTAATTGAACTAACTCTTTTATATATAGGCATACCATGCTCTATATTGAACTCTACTCCTAAATATCTAGGAAGTTGGTTTATTTGATGAGTTGGTCTATGATCACCTAGATGACATCATTTCCATAGGAAATATGTTGTAACACAATCAATAAGTCCATGTATATCCCATCCCACTTCCGCTCTAGAACAACTAGGGGTTGGCTAAAACCACTGGAACTTGGTTCTTAGTCTTCACCTGCTGACATGTGCGACTTCATGAGATAGAATTTGGAACTCAATTTATGAAAACCGTTCTCTTTATTATATATTATTCATGAATCATTACATAAAATCACAAATAATATAACCCAAAATATCTATAAGTCTAGTATATTTGAGAATTAGGTACATTACATAGCAACTTAAAACATAGAATAAATCAACTTTATTGAAAACTTCCATAAAAAGATCATATTATTCATTCGTACTTAATACTGCATAAGATAACCTGGGGACATACATAAGAAAGGGTGATCTATAAATCCTAGAAAAGAAATAAACATGACATAACAAGAAGAAATTTATTAATATTATACAATAGGAATATCAATGATACATAAAATGGGTGGGAATCATAAACATGAACAATGAGGCATGATATAGCATGATTATCATAATGTCAACATGAGAAATGTACCAACAACTTAAAACAATTCATCATAAACATAGGTAATGGATAAATGCCAAGAAATACTGATACAAAAATCCCCAGGATGGATTAGATTCTCTTCATAATCCCTTACATGATGTCTCAGGAGACTAAAACATTATCCAATGCATTTGAGTGCTATATAATTCCAGGCGCACCCTTCACTTTTAATTCACTCTCATTTTTAAGTGTTCTTAATAGATCATAAAACATTGAATGTTGTTTCATCACTTTCTATTAAAATATCAAGTATTTTTTAATAAATAAAGGTACGTACCCAGTCAAATACGTATAAGTTAATAAAGTTGAACACCCTTCAAAGGATTTGTGTATGGTTCTTCACTACACATCTGTTTAGCATGGAAAATCACTGTGAAATTTTTGCCGCACAATAGAGGCATAAAAATTTTCATGGAGGGAGTCAAGGAGAGTGTGATGGTTTTTTTATCATTTCGGAATCATACAGGTAGTAAGGGTTATCTGGGATAATGTATTTAAACATTACTAATTGTTGAAAATGGGCATAAGATAATAAAGATACATGAATAAATAGGAGAAATAAAAGAAACATTACCTTGAGAGTGTGACTCCAAATTCTTGGGAGGTGCTTATTGAGAGATTAGGGGAACCTTGTGATGACTCTATATAGTGTTAGAAATAGTGAGGAAATTATACAATGATTTTTAATAAAGATAAATGGGAGATTGGGTGGCATTATATAGTAAAATAGAGAAGAGTTATTTAATATTTCTCAAACTTGGGTTTTGGACTCTAAAAAATAAAATAACAAATAAACCTTTTGATGGGTTTTTAACATTATTTATTTAAAATAATGGTGTTTTAAATTATTTTAAATGGATAAGGGATGAAATTATTAAAATAATTCCTTTATTGATGTGTAAGTGATTCATACTCTTATAGAATTGATTTTAGATCCTTAAAATATATTGTAGATTTTGGAGGATTCATAAAGGATTTATAATATTAATAAAAGAAACTAAAAATATCATTATTTTAATTGGAAAAAGATATTTTTTCATGTTTACATTTTATATTATTTATTACATCACTTTTGGATCAATATTATTTTATAATACACACCATATATTTATAGGGTATTTAATTTTTACCTAAAAATTCAACTATCATAGAAAATTATGATAAATTCACTATTTTATAATTTACACATTAAAATTAAAAAATAATATTCATTTTAAAAAATATTTTTTTAAATATTTGTATTTATATTTTAAAATATGAATTGATATTTATTGAGATTTACTGTGTTTTTTTATAATAACAAATTTCAAACCCTTATGAAAATTATATTTGACTTCATAAAAATCACATGATCATATATATTTAATAAAAATTATTTAATAATAATATTTTATTAAAATATTAATTATTTAAAAAATGCATTAAATCATCAAAATATACATCTTAATTGAAATCGAATACTAATTGACAATAATTTTTTTGATTTTTTACATAAAAATAATTATTTATAAAGTTACTATAAGAAGTAAATATAGACATTATTCTATTGAAAATAAAATATATATTTTCATATTTTTATGGTATTGATAAATATCCCTTCAATACACTAGCAAACTCCCTAAGGGTAAGGTGTGTGACAATGAGATTGTTATGGAGTTATTCTATGTACATGGCTTTGGCAGTGATCTCAATGCGCATGAACTTCACCTGTAAATTGTTTCTCTCATGGTTTAGTTATTGGATCTCAGCTTGGGTTTGGTCAAGTGTGAATCCCAGTGATTCTATCTCCCCCATAATCTCTGATAAATGGAATTAATTAGATACAATCATACTGGTTGAGGCAATTACTTACTTTTAATGTGTTAATTATATTTATAAAAACCCTATATTTATAATAATAATAAGATCATGGTTTAATGAAAATATTATCAACAATAATGATTATTAATGTATTTTTAAAAATTATATAGGATGTAATAAATCCAAATAAGTTAATGTATTTTCTATAACCACACTACATAATAATATATTTAATTAAATCATAAGGGGAATTTTATTTATAAAATCTTCATCCATTACAATATTCCACCATTCAGAAATATCTCCCTTGAAATTATCATTTCACACACTAAAACAAATTAGGGTAATTTTATTTCATCACCTCCTATGATTCCCATGTCACTTCTTCAAACATGTGGTTTCTTCATATCACTTTGATCAGGTACATTGTCTTATTTTTTAGAACTTTTTCTCTATGATCTAATATCTTCACAAGTTTCTCCTCATATAAAAGGTCATTCTACAATGGTACCACCAATGGATTGAGTACATGTGATGGGTCTGGTATGTACTTACTCAAAAGGTATACATGGAATACATCATGTACTCGAGACATGTTAGGTGGGGGTGCTAGTCGATAGGCCACCACTCCAATGTGATTAAGGATTTTGAAGGGACAGATGTATCTAGGACTAGGCTTTCCCTTATTCAAAAATATCATGACTTTTTTCTATAGAGATAAGTATAGGAATACCATTTCTCCATACTCAAACTCTAGGTCTCATTGAAAATTGTCAGCATTGCTCTTTTGTCAGCTCTAAAAAGCCTTCATGTGCAGCTGAATGGTCTTGAAATTTCCACCATTTTCTTGACCATTTAAGGACCTAGTAGTTTTTGTTCCCAAACTTCATCACTGTATGTAGGTTTCCCGAACCTCTTAATATAAAGGGATTCATAGGGAGCCATTTGGATGCTTGAATAGAAACTCTTATTTTCTGAGAACTCTACCAAAGGAAGATGCTGGTACCATCCTTCTTTTATGTAAATTGATCATGCTTTCAACATGTCCTTGAGTTTCTAGATAGTCCACTCAAATTGACCACCAGTTCTTGGGTGATAAACTATGTTGATGTTCAATATAGTATTTATATCATTTTGGAGACTCTTCAATAACATGGAGGTAAATCTTGGGTCTCAATCAAATATAATCAATAGTGGTGTTCCAAAAATCCTCCCCACTTCTGTAATATATATCCTTTCATGTTGATTGGGTGAGTAATCCTACCAAATTGTAATCAAGTGAGCAGTCATTGAAATACGATCCACCGTAACTGATATAGAATTATTTATTTTTGATTTCTTTTTATGACCAGTGAACAAGATCATGGTGGTATATTCCCATTTCAATTTAGGTATGTGTAATGGCCATATCATCCACTTAGATTTTTTCCACCTTCACTTGCTGAAATATAAGACTTATTAATGTATATTCTATGATATCCTTCTTCATATTTTCCTAAAAATATAACTCTAATAAATCTTGATAAATCATGGTGCTTCTTGGATGGATGGATCATGTTAATCCAAGTTCACCATCCAACATATCCTTCTTTAACTAAGGATTTTATTGAACAAATAGCCATGAACCAAATCGTATAATTTATTATCCACTAAAATTTAACTATGAGGATTTTACTTTTCTTATATCTACTAATTTTTTTAAAATTCCCATATAATTTATTTGATCATCCTTTATCTTCTCCATAAGGTATAGTTGAGAAATCATTTGTGAAAGTATTAATGTTGTTCCTTACTTTATGATTCCCATTTCTATCATTTTTATCTCTAATAAGATTGGATCCTTTTCAATTCTCATCTATGATAACACTGACATATCCTTTCTACATAGATCATGTGGCAATTTATTCCCTTTTCCATGATGGTAGTGGATTGGGACGTAATAGTCTGTGATCAGCTCTAACAATCTCCACTAGTACATATTCATCTCTTTCTATGTGAATATATTATTGAGGCTATTGTGATCCATATATATTTCACACTTCTATCCAAAGAGATAATTACACCATATTTTAAACACGAAGATCACTACAACCAAATATAGATCATGTTTTGGGTAGTTCTGTTCATGAACCTTGATTTTCATTAAAGAATAGGATATCACTTCATCATTCTGCATGAACACATAGCACAATCCATTCTTCGAAGCATCTATACATACCAAAAAAACATATACACTTGTGGGTAGTGTCAGTACAGGTGATTTTATAGGACTATTTTTAAAAACCATGAATCACTCATCACATTAATTATTCCAAACAATCTTGGATCCATTCCATGTTAGCTTGGTTAATGGGTTTGAAAATCGCAAGAAATATCACACAAATTGAAGATAGTGACTATCTAATCCTAGGAAACTGCGGATATTTATCGTAGAGGTTGGACTGATCTATAATTAAATTGATTATTTATTTGAAGGGTCTATAGATATCCCATTTATTAGATAATATTCCCCAATAATGAGACTTCATTCAATAAGAACTCACATTTCCTGTACTGGGCATAATTCTTCTCATTTTGTAAGGACATTAGAACAATGATCAGATGATCCTCATACCCCTCTATAATTTTAGAGTATATTAGAATATCATCTATAAATACTATCACAAATTTATCGAGTTAATCTATAAAGTCTCTATTACTCGAGTCTATGATTATGTATGGAGCATTAATGAGTCATAATGTAATTACTATTAACTCATAGTGACCGTAACTTGTACGAAATGAAGTCTTGGGGATATCTTCCTTCTTCCCCCTAACGTTGTTAACCCCCAATACTAGATCCACCATATAAATTTATTATTCTCCATATAGTTGATCAATCAAGTAATCAATCCATTATAGAGTATACTTTTTTTATCGTGATCTTGTTGAGATCAGGATAATCAATGTGAAGGTGTATTGACCCATCCTTCTTCGTGACAGAGGGGATTGGTGCACCTCAATGTGAAAAACTTGGTCATATAAAACATTTATCCAGATTCTCAGGTAGTTGTTTCTTCAGATCCTCAAGTTCCAAAAAAAAAACCATTCTATATGGAGTCTTAGATTACAATAATTCCCTACTTATTAAAGTATGATCCTTTCCATCAACTTAATCATTTATGTTCTATATTAATTCTCATAGGTCAATAATGTCTATGCTTAGGATGTTGGGGCTAAATAATTTTCATCCATCTCTTTCTATTTTTATAGAATCATTGGAAAATATGTGATACAGAGAGTGGTTTCCTTCTCATGATAATTTATGTTGTCTCTACACTAGTTCTTAAATGATTTTCATGTTGGGTTTTATGTATTTTGACATTGGTTATTAAGAAGTGTTATTGTAGGTGACTTTGTAAATAGATTTTTCATGTTGGTTAACTAAAAACAACGTGAAACATTAATATTTCTATTGTTTTTTCACATCTGTAATCCCATAACTGACATAATTTTTTTTTAAATGGACATTTTTTCATCCTCCACCATAGAAATATCCAAAAGAAATTAAATAGAAAAAATAGGTAACAAAAAACCAACAAAAGACACTTAAAATTGAACTTTTAAATTTACAATTTATTTTACAAATAAACGAAAAACCAGTCAAACCTATAAAATAGTTTTCCCGTTCAATTTTGAAATGTCTCAAATCCTCTACACTATATAGTCATGGGTTATCAAAAAGCTAAAAAATAATACCAAAATAATTTTACTTTATGTTTCAATAAAACATATGTACTATTAAGGAAATATTTATAAAGACATCTAGCCTTCTCAAACTTTGTCACTATCCCAGTTGAAATTATTTCATACATAAATCTTAAAACATAATATCCAAATTAATTTAAACATTCTTTATTTTGAAACTGTTTCAAATATATTTTAATTCAAAATTACATTTTTAAGTAATATATCCAAAATTTAGTAATTGTAAATGAAAATCTACCATATCTTTTACAAATTTGAGCTTCAAGATCTTATTTATTGTCATAAATTTAAATAAATTACATTCACTACTTAAATATAATATTAATAAAATAAATACTTTTCATTATAATATAGATGGGTTTTAATATAATAAAATTTACCTGTTCAATACATTCAGAAAACTTTCTCTCACTTTAACATGGATAGAGCATAGCCAATACAATTCCCTCTCTCTTGAACAAAAAAACACCCAACATAAAATGAAAAATGATATAAAATTAAATTTAATATGACTTGTTGATATTTTAAGTGATATATAACACTTTGTGGGAAAAAAGGTTTTATATGTTTTAAGATATGAAAACATACAACACTGAACAATGACATTATTTTAAAATATTTCAGCTATATAAACCATTCTTTCTGCATTGATCATTATCAAATCTATAAGAGAAATAAAATATGGGTCCATAAATCCATATAAATCTATATTTTCATGCTCTATAAAAATTTTATATAAATAAAAATTACAAAAAATAATAATTATAAATTTTCAATAAGTTATAGGAATAAAAGATTTTTGTTAATCGAGTTACATAGAAAGAATTTTCCTCGTGTTGATTCCGAATTGACCTCTAGCGATAAGATAAATGATATCATTTTTTAAAATCCACATAGTCATTGCATTGCCAAAAACAACATCATCAATGGGATTCTCATATACTCCCAATCACAAATTTGAGTATGCTAACAAATTAAGACCAGTAAAATCTATATATGATGTCAAGACAATTTTATTTTTTTGTCATCTATATAGAATTTCTTTACCTTTAAATAATTTCTATAAAAAATTAGATGAATATATAGACTTTAAAATGAGAAAAATAATAATAATAAAATGAAATAAAATATAACATATATACATACCTCTATAGTAATCTGTTGAAGTAGTCTAGATGGTTAAACTAAATTTTTTTTGATACTTTGTGCAAATATAGTCACCTCATCTATAAGATATGGTATTTTTCTATTGTATCTATAATATACTATACAGTGACCCCATGATTGTCTATCTAAATCTTCTGATGATGAATAGTATCACAAATATAATATTTGATCCCATATGCATCAATATTATGAGGATAATAAACATATAAATCATAGTAACATGGAAGCTATAGAGGAGGGGGTTTAGGGGGAGTATAATAAGGTGTTGGGTATTGAGTTAGAGATGTGTGAGTAGGATAAGTAAGAGGAGTGGGATCTACAGGTGGTAATGGAGGAGTCAGATCGGCAGTCAGAAACAATCTTTGGATGTCTATGAACATTAACTGTACCTAAGCTTTGATCTTATCCTCCATCATCACTGGAATATTCTAAAATTTGACTTCTAAAGATTATATTTTTTATAAACATTCTTTATTGAAGAAAATTATGAATGTGGAAACACTTTTGTTATTGATATACCTTTTGAGTATCCTCATACACAACCTGGGTGTTCATGCTTTCCCAATGTTGTAGCTGAAATGTCCTTTATACCATCTGTAATAAAGACCTCTTATGTGCTTTGCTACTCAAGATAACCCTCTATAGAATATTTGAAAAAATATTCAATGAATCTCAATATATAAAGAGTTGATTTAACTTCAATAAATAAATACATAAAACATCTTACAATATTGTCATATACAACTCTTGATTCTTCTGTAAAATATTGTCCTTTTTCTCATTCAACCCCTCTTCTATTTTTCTTGTCTAGTGGGGGGGGGGAACCTCTACAGACACTGAGAACTCATCTCCCATCTTATGAAGTGTTTCTTTCAGCATCTGTTCTTCCAATAACTTATACCCTTTCTGAGATAACAAATGAGAGTACATAGTTCAAGCTTGAATATATTGAATATATCTCCCTGATTGCTGTGAATTAAGAATTAATAATAAATAAATCATTAACAAGGACATTAATATAAAAGAAAAGTATTAAAAGGTAATATTACACAAACAAAAAAATTCTCATCATCTACTTTTAACAAATTTATTCTATGAATCTTCATCTATAAATGGAAATATACCACATGTATTTTCATGTTTTCTATACCCAAAAATGAACTGTTATGGGATGGTTGATTTAAAATCCCTCAATCTTTTAGAACCCATGATAAACATTTCCACGTGACTCCTCTAGAATCAGGTATATCATATGTCAAATAATAATAAGGGAAAAACAAATATTAGTATAGAAATATTAATATAAGTAAAATAATAACAAAAAAGATTACCAAAATGGTCTCCCTTAATTATTATAATGTCACTTTTTCAACACTTCACCAATCATCACACTAAATACAAAATTTTCCTTTTGCATATATTGACAAACAAGTCTTGAATTGCTTTGAATTTGGGCCTCTTGGAATATAATTATCATCAAAGTCTATTAAAATATTCTATTCATGGCTATGGGAAACTGTTAATGTTGGTAAACTATTGGTTCCAAGTTTACAAACTCTCAAACTCTTTTCCCCCATGGAAGTATATGTCTCATGTAAAAAATGATGATGAGGTTCATCAATTGGAGCATGTGTACATTACTCCCCAGTGGTATGAGTAAAATCATCTCTAGAAATATGTGGTGGATTAGAGGATTGATATTTAATTATTCTATAAATTAAAAAAACATCAATTAGTATAAAAATGTACAAATCCAATAATAATATACAAATTTAAATGAAAGATTACAAATTATTAAAAAAAAAGTAAACTAAAGTAAACTTATAACATTTTTATTCATATTTGTTATAATTAACTAATATCCTAACAATATTAATGAGAGATTAAATGACCGAAATGAATGAATAATACACAATATTAATGAGATAAGATATGACATAGTAAAAATTCACAAACCCAATAAATCATTTTTACAATACAAATTTTATAATATACTATTTAACAATATTTTTTGTTTTTATTAAAAATTTTAAATTTTAAATAATTGTTTTTGTAAAAAAATAAATTAATAGATAAGTTACGTAAGCATAAACATGGAAAACTAGACAAAACTAAACTAATATAGAAAACCAATTTAACTTATTGGCTATAATACATATTTTAATAAAGAAAATCAAATTAAAATATCTAAAATATGAAATCTAAAAAAGTAAACCGTAATTAAACATGTGATACCTATCATATTAGGAATGTACTAAAGGATTTTTTTTAAAATTCCTTCATCCTGATCATTCTATATGGAACAAACAATGTCTACGATGTGGCCATCGATATTATTTGTTTATAATTCCATGGAAGTAGGGATATCAAAAAATCAGCATCTTTGTCAAGTTTTTCTTCACAAACATATTGTTTTTTTACTTATAAAATAATAAGACACTACATATAGGATTGATCACGAATATAGGAAAAACAATTTCATGTGTTTCCAATATAAAATGATCATTGGTTTGTTTTAATTTATTCATATTAACTTGTTCCATTCTAAATTAATCATGTTAGACATTGTTTTTACTGATAAATCATTTAAACTTAAGCACCCGAACTTGAAATTTAACGCAATCAACCTCCCATACTTTTTCAAGGACTCCATAATATTCAGTTAATACAAATATTTGGGTTTTTTTCTTTGGCACTTCAAAAATTAATTTCTTCTAAAAACACAAACACACTACTATTTTGAACTACCCTTTTATTGTCGTGATCTTTCATATGAAAAGTATAGCCATTAATTTCATACCTGGAACATGTAATAAAATTTAATCTTTGACCTCCCACTAAGCATATCAATGTTTCTGATGCATCTGGTTTACCAAGAATATCTTTTTTAAACCAGGGAAAAAGTGTTTTATGCTAATTCCATATCAACATATATTTATTCTTCTGATAACTTTGTTTCACCACATTAATATGAAATGTTATATATAGTTGAGCAACATCTATGTTATTCAAGATTTATAAATATACGTTCTTTATCTATTATTTTGTCAATCATTTGAATTTCATTACATGAATCCTCTTTCTCGCATAATTAACTTGTTCATCGTGAGATGTAGGAAAACGAATGTTCTCTACTGAAAACAAATAGCTTTTATAAAACTATGCAACCTCATCAGAAATATATATCTCTATAATGCATGCTTCAGGTTGATATGGATTATTAACATACCCCTTCAATATCTTCATATACATTTCAATAATATACATCCAATATATATATAATGGTCTACAAATATTTATTTCTCACACCAAATGAACCATCAAACAAACCATCAAAAAATGAAGGAATATACATTTCTAATTGAAAAATTATAGAAAACAATTCGTTATACAAAGTGTTCAAAGAATTCGAATCTATCACCTTAATAAAAAATTATTTTAAAAATAACACTACTTTATTATAGTCATTCTGACAAGGATTGAAAATACTCCATGAAATGAAACTAGTAGGATTTGTTGCATCATGACATGAAAATCATGAGATTTCATAAATTTCAACATCAAATTCTTTAAAGACACAATTTTTTTTTCATTTTAAGAATAACCAAGTGGAAATTTTATATCCTGAAGGAATTGAAAAAACTAATTATATCCCTCTTGGATAAGGTATGACAAGATGGGGGTAGGATGGTTCTCCTTCCATTAAGAGTGGGAGAAAACTCTAAACATATTTCCATTGAGATTAAATCCAATATTGCATTCAACCCATCTTTAGTCTTTCCTTTAATATCTAACAATGTTCCAATAAACATTTCAACAATATTCTTCTCCATATGAATTCCATAAATGTTATTTTTCACCTAATGATATCTCCATTATGCTAGGTCAAAAAGTATTTAACATTTATTCCAAATATTTCTATCATTACCAAATTGATTTGCCTTTCCAAATTTCACATTAGTGTTTTTCTACCTTCTAAAATAATTTTCATTGGATAAATATTTTAGCGCAATATCAAATTCATTTTCGCCATTGGATGCCTTTAATAATATTCTATAAGAGTGATCCACATAACAATACATTTAACGACTCATGTAACTATTTTTAATCTACAATGTAGTTAATAATATGAATTATACTGTTCACAAATTAGATAAGCTTTATTTACCTTAAAATTGTATCCATAAAAATATCTATATGATTGGAATTCATTTATAGTACACATAATCATGTTATGCAATTGAAAATATTCTATTTTATATGAATCACACACCCTTATACCTTCCCCCATAACAGTTTCAAATAATCAATTATTATTGAAAAGAAAAAATCCATATCATTTCTAGGATGTTTTGGTTCACATATTATTAAACTCAATATGAAATATCTTCTATTAATAAAAAATTTAGGATATATGTGTTATATTACCAATAAAATAGGGCACGGACCCTATTTTATATTTAGGATTAAATATGAATTCATTTTATCCATGTACGGTCCAAGTATAAAAATTAAAACTTCATTTTTTAATATAGGAAACTATTGATCAATTTTATTCCTCTATGGATAATCAACTCGATGACATATTCTTCCATTAGATATCCGCTCATCAGAATTCCATCTAATTTTTTTTCCATAATGTGAATTAGAGAATAAATGTTTCAAACAAGGAATTATAGAAAGATACCAAAATTCTCTAGCAGAGGTCTTTGTAACTTTTAAATCAGCATGTGATTTCTTCATTTGTCATATTCCATGTTGTCCCACATTTAGGAATATCTGAAAAAAGTTCATATTATTTTCTATATTCCACCCAACCATTCAGTGAAACATGAATTTTCTTATACTCCAATCCCATCTGGCATAATATTTTATTGGAATTATAATGTGAATATGAAAAAACAATTTATTAGGAATAATTTCTTTAAAAAATTGTTATAGATTTGTAAAATTCTTGTCACTCCATCCATATTTCACCTTCATGTTAATCTATATTAATATCATTGATAAAAATGTATATTCTACAAAACCCAGATACAAGGGGTTTTTAAAATAACCATATAAAAACTCAATTATCAGTTGTTTCTCAATTTCATCTACTTAAATATCATTAATAATTTTGTTATGTTTATCAGATTTATCATCTTGAAAAGAACAATCATCAATAGATATGAAATTCTATTTGATTTCACCCTACCAAATCCAAGGGTTGTAACTTGAATTAAAACCATGAAAAATTAAATGATATTTTATCTATCTACTTTAAAACTTCTTCAAATTTATATATTTCTGGCATAGATAGAAAAATATGTCATTTTCAGAACATTTCATTCAAAAAATTCCAAAAAAGCATCGACACCTTCCTCATATTCAACACATATTCAATGTACATTAATCCAATTTCGATTCATTATTATCTATAACAAATATCAAAAATAAATATCAAAAACCAAGGGAGTAATTTATGAAATATTGATACTGTAATTGACATTAAAAAAATATAGAAAACCATGAATAAAAACATTAAAAGGAAAATAGAAATTTTGATGAGGGAATTTGTTCATGCAAGAGGAATTAAAAAATAGGTTCATTTTCAAAATTTCTCAAGCAAAAATAAATGAATATAACTTAATATATTTATTAAATGTTTTGTATAATGATATCCATAGAACAATATCCAAAAAGACATATATAAAATGAGAATTACTAATTCATAGTTGATTATTTATAAAAATAAAAAATTTATTGTATTATGTAATTAACAATATATTAAAATCATAAATTAAGTCCTAGTTTTAAAAAAAATTCACATTAAACCCTGATTAATAGGAATTCATAAGGTACATTGTATTCCTTAACTCGGTACCCATTTGGTCTATAACTTTAAAAAGTACACGAATCACCCATTAAAACCTTTTTCAATGCCCTTGAGAACCATTGAAACACATGACCACTCATAAAAACACCACCTAAAGATGTTCATATTCTCAAAGATATCATATGAGTCCAATTTATCAAATCACCATTACTTATATATAAGGAATTAAAAATCACAAAATTGATTAACCTGTAATGAATCAACCCATAATAAACTCCACCCCATAGGTATTCTAATCAATAAGAAGAATCAATGATGATCCTCTAACTCTTAATCATCCATTAGAAATGGTCTTCACTTATAATTACTAATTTCAAATGCCCAACTAGTTTTCAACAAAAACTCTCATTATATTCTTAAATAAACAAATTCTATCTCATAAAAAAATATACACTAAAAAACCATTTCCAAACCCATATCATGAGGTGAAATTACATGAAAATGAATTTTTTAACTCTCTGATGCGCCAAATTTATGAAAAACATAATGAAACCAATTTTATATCAACAAATAATTTATATAAAATCTAACTCAATGATAATAATTACAATGTACAAATACACAATATCCACTTATCATATCTCCAGAACAATAATCTTTATCATGACATATTCTATAAAATAATTTAAATTAATACAAACATGGAAACATATTTTGAATGAGAGTAAGTAATTTATAATATAAATAAAACCAGGAACAACTAATTAACACATTATAAAATATATTCAACCATTTTAGAGATTTAGTTTGATATGAGAATATATAGAATGAATGTGCAATTATCTGAGTGTGTGTAAATGATAATGTGAGAATAAAGTCCACCTGATTGAACAATCATCTGTTAGATATTCCCTGACGAAGAACGACCAAAAAGAGTTGAATGAAAATTTGTGAGGCTTACTGTAGATCTATCTTTGATGCATAAAAAATGGCCAATGAAAGATGAGTCTTTATTAATACTATAATGTGAGATTGAACCACCAAATTGAAGAAATGATGGAGCTTGGGCTTGGTAGAGAGATAAATGAGACCTACATTGTGATAATTGAAGACTGTGTAATGAACACTCAATCTATTAATAAAATTTTAAAAGATTTTATTGCATCAATTAAATTATAACTGTCATGAAAATATAATTTTTCATATCAGTTATATTATAACCGATGAAAAAAATTGATCTTTCACATCAATTCTATCATTTAACTGATTTGAAAGAGTGGAAAATATCCATTTTTCACGTTGGTTTTCATATTACTAACATGAAAAATGAATTTTTATTTCCAATTAATAAAATAACTACATAAAAAAATTAATATTACTATATTTACATGTTGGTTTTATATAATCTATGTGAAAACTAGGATGTTATAAATAGTTTTTTTACTATTTATATATAGGGAATCCAATACAAGCCAATAATTGTATGAAATTTCACTAAAGGGAGTACCAAAAGGTTCACTGGGATGTTCAACCCACCAATTTTTATAGGTTATGACTTATACAGTTGGGATGAAATAGTTACCCCATTTTCCATTTTCACTAATATCTTTACATACATGATTGGTGGTGGTGTTTGAATATTTCTTCTAAACTTTCTTGATACAAAGGAATGCATAAAACCAAAATGAAAAAGTACATTCTCTATTATTTAATGAATAACTAGAGTACCTATCACCACTTAGTTTCTTGTATCCACCTCAGTGGTTGTGATATCATAAGCTCTCCTTTGTTTCCTTGTACTTTATTGATTGTATAAAAAACCTTGGATTAGTGCATTGATATGAAAAGTGTCCTTTTTTCTTATAGTTGAAAGAATGAACAATGTGTTGAGGGTTGACAATATAATTATTTTCTTCCAACAAATTAGTGGTTTTCTCCTATCAAAAATCTCTAGCTAGGTTTATTTCATTCCAACACCTAAAGCATTTATTTATTCCCCTTGGGTAATTTCTAGGGTGCTTCTTTCCACACTTTTGACAAGTGGGATGTTGATGTTTATCAGCACCATTAGACTTATCCATAAAAACACAAAAACTATACTCCACATTACACTTCCTATACCTATGATACTATTGATATTCACCAATATACATTTTGACTTTAAGGGAACATTAGACAGTTTCTTCATAGTAATCAAAGTCTTGGATCAAAATGGATTTTTACAGACTATTCCAAAGCTCAAAAAATAAGTGGTCAACTTTTCATTTAGGGTTAATGGATAACAGAAGGTGTATCATAAAAGTCTTCTGATGCCTTTCACATATGAACTGATAGATTAATAATATTTTTTTCTTAAGGGATAGAAAATCCCTTTCCATTTTAATTTAGAGAGTGTGAGGAAAATATTTATCCAAAAACATTTCAAAAATTTGTTATAACTGACTGATTTGATATCATTATTAGGATTTGTATTCTGGATCGATATACAACACTAATCATCTTCTCCCTCAATTTGATAAATATCTAGTAGAACCATATCTTTCTCAGAACAATGAAGTATATGGAATATCTTTTCAATGTAGTTAATCCATTGTTCCATGATTATGGGATTAGAGGATCCACTGAATGTCAAAGGAAGTGTCACATAAATCAATCAGTTATAGCTTATTCTTTCTTAGGGGGAGTTGGGTGGTCCTCCAGATCTATTTTTCTATTTAGAACCTTAGTCAAATGAGAGAGTATCATCATAAAGTTCACGATTTCGACTCCCATTAGTTCAACCAACTTGTTTGGGAAGTCATCACATTTCCCTTTACATTGGTTGTGTACCTGATTCTTTCTATTTCCATCCATTGTCTATAATAAAGGAATAATTTGGGATAAATATTTTTAAACTATTAAACACATAAATGAGAATCTAATGACATTAATGGGATAACTAATAAATGAAACATATTTCATAACTTATGAATTTCTTGGCGTCAATCTATGTTATGCATGATCTATTTCCTAACATAAACTCTTATGGGAATTTTTATTCCCTTAATAATGGTTCATAATGATATTTTGAATTTTCCAAATCATATACCTTGGAAGTATAAAGCTAGGTGTGTATAAAGGACATTTTTTGTGCTCTAGTTCCCAATCAAGTCTAGCTCGATGTAGTGTTTTCCGGTTTTACCCATATAAATATCTATTCTATAGCCATATTGTCTTGTAGTTGATAGAAAAGGATTTATTTTCATGATAAACCACTTAATATAATCTATAACATACTTAAGGGATTTTTTCTTATATTTATTTGTATCCCTTGGATTTCTCTATAGTCTTTTAATCATAATCCCGAAAGTAACTCAACTTTTCCTATGATACCAACTATGACAACCCTTCTATTTATTACATTTTAATTCATGATTCATTAAATATAATTGAACATAATAAAAACTAATGATATTGAGAATTATAGTTTATTTAGGAATTAGGTACATTAAAAAACAACTTAAAATAGGGAATACAACATCTTTATTGAAAACTCCCTTAACATGATCATATTATTCCTTCTTATTTAACAATGCATGGGAAAACCTTGGGAAATACATAAGAAAGTGGTGAGATATAATGCATAGTAAGGAAATAATCATTAAAAAACATGAATAAATTAATAAATTTTAGAAAATACTCATTTCCATGAGACATAAAATGGGTGATAATCATAAACATCAATAATGATGCACTATATAGAATGCTAATCATAAATACAATAGGGGAAATGTGGTTTCATCTTTAAAAATGTATCATAAACATATGGCTAGGATAAATACCAAAAATCATGATGAAAAAAGTATCATGATGGATTAAGTTTATTCCCTAATCCCTAGCATGATGTATCATGAGACTGAAACATTACCCAATGTATTAGAGTGCAATATAATTCTGGGCCCACCTGCCACTTTCATTTCATTCTCATGGTTAAGTGTACCAAAAATATCATAAAACATGGAATCATTTTTCATCACTTTTTATAATAAGGATAAAGATTATGGAATACATAAATTTAATTCCCAAATAAAATAATTATAAGTGAATATTGGTGAACACCATTGATAATAATTGTTTATGGGTATTCACTAGACATTTCTTCGGTATGGAAAATCGCAATGACATTTCACCATCATAATGAGGGCAAATAAATTTTCATGAAAGTTATTAATGTGAGTTAAATGGGTCTCTAATAATTCAGGATTAATAGTTAAAATAACGGGGATATGGAATAACATTAAAAAAATTATGAATAGAAAAAAATGAATAAGGTAATGAAGACACTTGAATAAATGGGAGAAAGAAAAGAACCCTTACATTGAGAGTGTGACTCCAAATACTTGGGAGGTGCTTCTTAAGAGATTTAGGGCACATTGAGAGGAATCTAGAGAGGGGATTAAAGAGTAAAGATGTGATCCAATGATTTTTATTGAAGATAAATATGATCTTGGATGGGTTTTTATAGGAAAAGAGAGGTGGATTCTTTATTATTTCCTAAACTTATGTTTTTGACTCTATATAATAAAATAACAAAAAATAAAAACCTTCCCATGTTTTTTACCAATGTTTTCTACCGAATACGGGTGATTTTTATTATTTTATAATTCAATGTTCATAAATTATTAAAATAATACCCTTACTGATATGGAAGTGAGTCCTACTCTTAAAGAAATTATTTCAAAATCGTAAAATATATTATAGGTTTTGGAGGATTCATAAATGATTTATAAAATTAAAAAATTTAGATTAAAATCATATTATTTTAAAGGTAAAACATTTTTTTATGGTATACCATTTATAGTATTTATTACATCACTTTTGGGTCATTATTATTTCATAATACAGACATTATATTTATACATTATTTAATTTTTACAGAAAAATTTGACTATCTTAGAAAATTATGATAAATTGACTATTGGATAATTTTGATGTTTTGAATCCAAAAATAATATTCATTTTATCATACTAATTTTATAATTAAGTGTATTTTCACTTTTAAAATGATAATCTACATTTATTGAAAATATTGAGTTTTTTTGAGAATATTATTTTTTGGACCCTTATTAAATTACATTTGACTTCAATAAAATTATATAATGTTTTATATTTAATAAAATATTTTTAATAATTATATTTTATTAAAATATTAGTTATTTAAAAAATCCATTAATTAATCAAAATATGTTTCTTAATTGAAATTAAATATTAATTAAAAAAATTTGTGTTTTATTATATAAAAATCAAAATCATTTTTAAAGTAATGCTAAAAAGAAAATATAAAAATTATTATATTGAAAATATAATATACTTTTTTCTAATATTATGGTATTGATATATATCCCTTTAATATAGTATAAAACACTCTAAATGTAAGGTGCACGATGGTGAGATTTTCATTGGGTGGTTTGGCGTACATGGTTTGGGCTTGAACTTCTCCTGTACATGGGTTTTCCCTTGAATTAGTTATTGGATCTAATTTCAGTATTGGTGAAAGAAAAATCCCAATGATTCTATCTCCCTCATAATCTTCAATAAATGGTCTTTATAAGGTTTGATTCTTCTGGTTGAGTCTATTACTGCCCTTGTCTGTGTAAATTGGATTTATCAAAACCCTATATATATACTAATCATAAGATCACTATTCAACAACTATATTATCAATGGTAAAGAGTGTTAAAGATATTTTATGTCTGATAGGATATAATAAAACCAAATTTATGAATTTGTTTTACACAATCATAATACATTGTAAGAAATTTAATAAATTCATAAGGGGAATTTTGTTTAAAGAAGATAGAGTCGTTACACCCTTCTTAATGCATGGCCACAAAAAACTAACATTAGAGGTCCTGATACACCTTTTCCATACCTATATGTACCTCCAAATGGGATGCATGAAACTCCCATATCAGCTCCTACTGAAACATTAAAGGTACCATCATCCCTCCTCTAAAAATAATAGCATGCTCCCCACCTTAAGAATATCCATCAAGAGCTTGTCTAGTTGATATCCGGGTACAAAAGGTCTCACAGTCAGTGTCTCATCACTGATCATCCCTGACACGCTACAGGAGAGGTTTGGTAATAACCACCAACTATAGTTATGAAGCACCCTCTCTATCCACAAAGTACAACTGTAAAGAGGATAACTGCTCTGATTCCTCGGTCAAAAATTGAGAACAAGATATCATACTGAGAGAATCTACCATCATGATCCCCTTTCCTTTAGTATAGATTATCTCAATGTTGTAGTCCTAAAGTAAACTTATCTATTTCTTCTGTATCAAGTTAAGATACTTCCAAGAGAATATATACTTGAGACTCTTATGGTCAGAGTAAATGATAAATCTCTCATCCATTAGGTAGTTTCAGAAAATTTTCAGCACAAATAATACAACTAATAACTCATGATCACATTTCACATAGTTCTATGAATGTGGTCTCAATTGATGTGAACCATGTGAAATTACCACTTACCTCTTCATCATAGTAAAACTTAGTTATGCCCTTGATTCATCACAGAAAATTACGTACTCGACCCCCTACTCTAGAAATCTCACGATGAGAGTGATTTTCAATCACTAAATTAACTCCTAAAAGCACTGTTGGAACCTCTCTACCAACATGAAAGACATCCCCTTCTAGGTCAAGGATGTCATGGGTGATTCCACTCTAGATAAATTGAGTAAAAACCTACAATATTACCCTAATGAACCAATGAAACTCCATAACTCAGTAAAATTCTTGGGTGGATCCTTATAAATAACTGCCTCAACCTTTATTGGATCCACTGCTACGTCTTCCTCTCAGATGATGTGTCCTGGAATGTAGACCTCTCAAATCCAGAACTGAAATGTCTAGAGTTTTCCAAAAATCTAGTGCTCTTAGAGTATGTCCTAGACAAACCTCAAGAGTCTCATGTGCTCCTCCTTAGACACAAACTACACATGGATGTCATTGATAAAAAACACTATAAAATGGTCTAAAAAGGGATGGATGATCCAGTTCCTAAGTCCCATGAACACTATTTCGTAATTTGTCACACAAAACGACATCACCAAGTACTCAGAGTGATCATAGGTACATTTAAGTTATATTTTTGATATATCCTCACCTTTTACTCTCATTTTAGTGATAGCATGATCTAAGGCCAATCTTCTAGAACCATAAAACCCCTCTCAATTTATCAAATAGTTCATCAATCCTCGATAGTGGATACTTATTCTTCACAGTCACTAAGTTAAAGTCTTATTAATTAAAACATAACCTCAAAATTCCATCCACATTATTGTTAAACAACAATGTGTATTCCCAGGTGGAAACATTAGGTCTCATAAATACCTTCTCTTTTAAGTCTTTCTACTACACCCTTAGCTCACAAATCATTATGAGAGCCATATGATTTGTCGATGTAAATATCGGGGCCATCTGAGGATATAAGTCAATGAATATGTCTACCTCTCAGTGGGGTGGTAAACCTAGTACATTATCAGGAAATAAATTCCCATACTCTAACACCACCACCACTATAGGAAACTGATATCCCAAAGTATCCACTTCTCTTTGAGTCATGCTAGAAAATTAGGGAGTAATCAGCTGCACTCTTCTATGCATGAGATCATCCTACTCCACTAAGTTTTTCATTTCACCCAAAAAGGAAAACCTAGGTCCATAACCATGGACACACCATATCATTTTCCTAAAATAATCAATATGGGCATACACTATTGATAACAAGTTTTTACCTAATATGAAAACATAAGGCCGCATCACTGCTATGAAGAGATCCCATAAAAAATCTCACTTACAAGCATTGGATTTCACTATTGGAATAATTATCTAATCACTGAGTCACTTCGTATCAGAGTCTCCAACCAAAAGGTTCAAGATAGTGGCTCAACCATAATCTCTAATTATGGAACCAGAGAAGTGGAAAGGAAGGAATAACTAGAACCCATGTCTATTAGTACTACAACTAATGTAGAAAAGACATAGATCATACCTTATATCATCCTTGGAGACTTAGGGTCATAGGAATCCATAACCTACAATTTTACTTGTCCCTAATCACTAGCTATTTAAGACTTGTGTGGACCACCTAGTGGTGGTTGGGGTAACAGGTCAAACCTTTGACCACCTCATGCTTCTCTACTACCCCATATTCCATGTCTGCATACCTATAAAGAACCATTCTTGTACCTCCATATCTAGCTTGAAAGTCCCTCAACCATTTCATTATCAAATATATGATAGGTTGAACAATTTAAATTCAAATTTCCCAGTCTATTATATGAGAAACACCACCTCTCCACTGACTGATTCAAGCCATCAAGAGAGCCCAACACTCCAGACCCTGTGTACCGGGGTTGCCTCCTAAATCATCAAACATGCTTTGATCTCTATTATTGTAATTGATTGCCTTTCTCCAAGGTTTTTGTTACTAGGTTCCCACCACCAACACACACTATCAACTCCTACTCTTCTAGGAATATTGCCACTACCAAGTCTTTCTCTAGCACGCCAACATTGATGGTAATGTAAAGGGATACCATTGAATCCCTGATTTACCTACAAAAATACTACTCAAAGGTATGAGCCCTAAATAAATGATCCCACACCATATCCAATGATTAATGTGAGATATCAGTGATCCTCCCTGAGTACTCCACCATGGTCAAACATCTTTGATATTGATATGGAAGCTCTTAAATGTTTACATATTTAAATGTGTCCAAATATAACTCCTCAATGAATATATTCTAAAATTATGAACATGAGAGCGCTATCTCATCATGTGACTAAGTCACTAAGCTTCACCATCGCCCAAAATATCCCTGAATAAGTATCAATGTCAGGAATTCCATATAATATTTCAGTATCATCAAAAAGTAAATATGTGAGTAACTTCCTCTAGATTGTCCTCAGACACCATGGGGTTTAGATCACCTTGAAACATAAGAGGTCACTTCTTCTAGAACTCATGGAGTGAATTTATCCTACCTGTATCCTTGGATGGAATTTCTAGTACTAACTACTACTCAAGGAGTGATATATATATGTTAAACCCCCTAGCGGATCTATCTTTGGTGTAGGCCTCTGAACTAAAGCCTCATACATAATTAGATCATCATCATGATCATATAGTGGAATCATGGCTTCCGGTCTACGAGGAGGAATCTTGAAATAAAACAAGATGTACCATGTTCAAAAGAAAATATCTCGGGAGTTGAATCGAGAAGTAAATGGAAAAAACAACCCCTTTATATATTATGCAAGTACCAATTTGTTTCCCTAGAACAAATTTATACATGTATTGAGTCAAAAGGCATGTGACCAGAGTTCTGGTTTATGGATACACCAGCCTCAACACCAACACTGGATTCCCTGGCCTGAAAGAAAAATAGAAAATAATAAACACTATTTCCCCAATCTAGTCTCACCAACTCCAATCCTAAGGTATAACCATAATTGATACCACTCTTAAGAACCTTAACCATAGGGATATGACATGTTACTACCAATAGCCTACCTTCAATAGGCCAAGGGCAGACAACTATCACTGGGTAGGAGTATCCCACAAATGGGAGGCGTTATCCTAATGTACCTTTACACACGAACACATATCCAAGACCACACAATGATAATATATAATATATATATATATAATTAATGTATACAAATATAATTCCATAGATTAGGATAGTAAATAATATAAAGAAAAAATGGGGAAAAATACAAGCCCAACCAAAAACACTTAAAAGTCTAAACTTCTCTAAGGGGGAGGACAAAGTTAGAATGAAAGAAACCCACAAAACACCATAGTTTGTGAAGCTCAAGATACCCTCCACCAGTTTTATGTCTCTAAGGAGATCATTAGTAGGTTCACCATCTGTATAACACATGAAATGTGTAGACAGAGACCATGCATGGGTGAGTATAACAATACCTAGTAGGACACCCTAAAAACACTAAACTTTGACCACGAAGTACAGTCAGCTCAATACAAGGATATAATAACCAATTTATAACTGAAACACCCATATATACTCAGGAAGGAAACCATTCCACGATGTGATCATAACCAAGACCTTGCTACTAAGAGAGGGGGTCACTCCCAAAACCACTAGGGGACACCAAAAACATAATTTGTATTAACCTATTATGTAGGAGATCATATGATAATGATACGAAAAACTCTATTGATACAACATGCTAGATAGAGGATCAATTCCCTACTCAATGAGGTCACACTAATTCCAAAATACTCACATTGGGTATAAATATGACATAATATCACACTCTGGTGTCATAGAGGGACAAAAAAAACTCTATCTAAGAGTTGACCTCCATACGGGATCATAATCATGAGATGTTGATGCAATGAAACAATGTACCCTTTAGGTAATAGAATAAGGGAACGAACTCAACCACGGATGGTCCAAACTAAATAAAAAGGAGCTTCAATCATTTTTTAAGGGGGTACACAATATTTAATAGGGGTACACAATGTGTCTAGATATCCCCCAATATAACCATGTGATAAAGACTTACATGACATGTAAAACATTTAATACATGGTGTTTAGGTAAGGTGCACAACATATAAAGATATCTCGACACCTGACCATGTTCCGCTGGCCATGTTTGTGTATGTTGGTCATGTCCATGTACCAGTGATAATGATTTAATTTAACATTTTTTATAATGTAATTGAATGTGTATAATCCCACCATAGTATTATCTAATTTTTAATTTTCACATTTTTAGTTTTCTTTGTTTTGTGATTAAATGAGAAAATGTCTTAATTCTGTATTTTTTACATATTTTCTATCAAAATGGTATGTTGGTCATTTATTTTATAATATAATTTTAAATGGAGTGATTATTTTTAATTGAAAATTTTTATTTATTTCCTTCATCTTTCTTTTTAGACCGGGTGCTAATTCAAGCATCTAGACCCCCAAAAAAAATAAATCAAGTTGAACAATTGTACGGGTAGATAGTATGGACCCCACCTCTATAACGGAAGCACAAATAGAGATACGTAACTACTAAGGAGGTGATTCCAAATGTATATGAACTAGGACACATAGATTCACTTTCTAAGTTAATTTTATGGAGTTCTTACCTCCTTATGAGGTCCATTAGTCATTTTCCATTGTAATAATAATTCCAAAATTTTTGGATTGAAAACATAAACCTCGGTATTGATTCCATAACTACTTTTTGAAATGGCCAATGTAAAGGAAAAATGGATGGTGAATGGTGGAGAAATTATAAAATAACATTCATAAAGACACATATTACATATTCAGACATTTAATAGGACATATACGTGGAATATCATGGAGAACAAATTTTGAGTAATAATTCTTCACCCCTTCTCCCTATAAATATATATCCCTTATTCATTACAAAATTTCGAAACATTAGGATATCATTTATTGGTTTTTTCAGTCTCTTTTTAGTATTTTAAATTTAATAATAATTGTTTACTTTAAATATATTATTATTCTTCTTCATATCTCACTTCGTCCATTTTATTTATTTTATGTTTTCTCCGACCGTATTTCCTTCTCAACTATAATAAAAATGGCGAGCTAACCTCAACTCTTATTCGACAGAGTGAATTATTTTTTGAATGAGTTTATAGTGCTTAATTTTATTATATATTTATTTTATATTGGGATTTTTTGTGGTGTTTAAATCAATTACTAAGTGCGATCTTCTTTTTTTCTCTACCATCAGGTTTTTCTTCTCGTTTATCAATAATCCTTCCCTTTAATATCTAAGCCATGAATACGATGGAGTATGGATTTTGTAGTAATGGTAAAGAAAGAGGTATATTATTTGTCTTAAGGAAGATAATTTCCCTTAATATAGAGATCTTGGTATGGGGTAATGAAATTTAAAATTAGAAGGTGAGGTGTGCCAGGTCTTGTTCATCTCATTGAGTTGAATATTGAGAAATTTTTTTAAACAATTATTTCAATCACCATGAACTCCTAAGAACATATTACTTCATTAATTATATATAAATTAATTATTTATTGCATTTATATTTATATTTATATTATTTTATATTTTATTCTAATCAAAACCCCATCTATATTAGTCAAATAGTTTTATATTAATTAGTCTATAATAGTTGAAATAGAAAAATAATGCATGTGAGTGACCTCGTTCTGATCGACCCAAGGGTGTTCCACTAGAGTTAATTATTTGGATTAGAATAAATAAATTTAATAATGGTTCAGGAAAAAAATTATTATCAATTTGGTGTTGTTTTTTGGGAGGCCATGTTCTTTCATATGATTTTTTTTCATAAAAACAAAAATAAATCAAAAATTTCAAAAAAAAAGAGAGCTTCGTTTCATATCATCCTTTTTTAGGTTGAGATATATTATTTTAGTGATTTTTAATATGATTTTCCTAATGATGATTTGTTTTGGAGGGGTGAATTTCTTAATAAATAAGTTGAATAAAAGATTAGAATAATAGAGGAGTTGAGAAAAAAACATAACAAACATTCTGCCTTCATTCAAGAATCCAACGTCCAATGGTTGGGACAACCACAAATGAGAATTGGGACATTAGAGATCATGAATGTTCTATCTAAATTTGAATTTGAATAAACCAAGTGAGTCTTGAATATGAAACTTCAAGATCCAATAATCTATCTATGGCCATTGCTTGAAGAGGTTCATGAAGATCCCGTGCGAGCTCATACAGTTTTGGGAGATCAACATGATTTAGAAGAACATTGGTAAGATTTATTTGAAGACCAAAAGGTAATTGATCCTCCTATATTTTTCAAAGAATAATCAGTACCTCTCTACCTCTCTCTTTCTTTGAAAAAATAAGAATACATCCCTACTGAGATAGAATTCAGAGTTGCCTTGCCTGAAGAGATCATGTTTCAAGTTGTCCTACTTGAAGGGGGAGATTTATTTTTTTATTCTTTATGTTTCAATCATATTCCAGTGGACTTATTTTAAAAAATATTGTTTACTGAATTTTTTTAAATATAATAACATGGGAATGCCCGAGATGTCAAATTTGAATAGGAAACAGAAATAGTGACAGCCAACAGAGATAACCCATTCTTCCACCATCCCCACTATCCAATTGGTACCACATTGTCAAGGAATAGGAGATGATGTACTCTATCCATGGGTTCCTTTGTGACTGGTGAAAGATAAATAGCACTATAATAATGAATTTCTCGTAGTTTTTGAGAAATATTCCAAATCCACCTTTGGATTGGAGCTAAACCACCACAACTGCATGACTAGGGGTAGTAAAATTCTCACACCCACATGGTGGTCCAAACCATGTTTTATTCTCTTTTCCCTTCCTATTTATATTTCTTTATTTTTTTCAATTCATTAATTTACTTATTTATTTATAGAAAAATATGGTAGTAGCAAGTATATTTACTTAAAGATTCCATTCAAAAATAAAGTCAGGTTGTATATTTCCTTATCTTTATTTTTCATACCCTTATTTATATTTTGTTAAGATCAACTGATGTGTAGTAAATTTAGTGTAGGGAGAGTATCAACTTTCTAAAATTCTTTTTTTTTTAATTTTTTTGAACCTAGAGATTTAATGAATATTCTTATCACATTTCACAAATCAAATGATTTTGAGGAAATTTAAATGATCTTTGAAAAAATTTAATTTAAGATATTATTGATGTGAAAACTATTCTCTTGATTTATATTTTAAAGTATTTTAATGTGTTTGAATGATTTTTGAAATCCATGCCCATGAAACAATGAATGAAAATATTTTTTCAGTCTTGTGATGTATTCTGAACAACTTCGACATATTCTTTCTAATACCCACACTTTCATGACGGAAACATGGATTTTGTGTGCGAACCAGAATTTTTGATTTTTCTCTTTCGAAGAATGGATTCATGGAATTTTTTACATGATTTATGAACTTATTCGGCTAGCCACATATTTACCTGAAACCCAACTTTAAAAATATCATTTTTTATCCTTTATATGTCATGAATTTCCTTTTATGTTCAATCCACATAGCAAGCTGATTTGTTCTTAACTACCCGCACTCTTAGAATTTTTACATGGATATCTCAAGTTTGAGTCATGAGAAATGGCCTTTTGTGTTTGTTAATTGGAATTTGTATAATTTTTGGGCAGTGTGAGGTGTTTTTCAACGTTTTGGGTAGTGGATAATGAGAGAATTGGGTTTGAGTCACCATTTGATTATGCTTCATTTGTTTCATTCGGTTATGCTTAAAAAATGAAAAAATAGAGATCAGATTTAATTCCTCATTGTAAATTATTTTATGACTCATGTCCCTCTCAAAAATTAATGTCATTATTTTCATTTATTTATTTTATTAAATTTTCATCTCATTCTCCTTGAAATAATATATATATATATATATAATAAATATATGCCTTTTTGGAGATTTTCAAAAAAATGAGGAGCACATGGATGATATAATTATTTTTGATAATTTATTAGATCATGTTCCATGTAACAAAAAATGGGGTGGTGTTGTGTTTTAAATTCTCTATGAGATTTAAGAGAGGTTTATCCTATGTGTTCACTTTATTATTCATGCATTATACTTAAGAGTCTAACCTCCTATTTCCAAACATAAAATTTTTAGTCATTTACCCACCAAGCTTAAGACACAGAATTCACCTTGAAAAATTCCTCATGATTGAAAATATTTTCATGGTTTATGATTTGGAGAGATAATGAATTTCACAGGCCTATAGTGATACATGAACTTTCCAAGTATGCGCATAACAACAGATTCAATAACTCTTGAGTGAAGACTGACAAATAATTCAATGTGAGGTAAGTTGTGATTTTGACATGGATGGATTTATGAATATAAATTTTTTTAAATGTGAGTAATTTGAATTTAAGGTAATTTTATTTCATAGAATAGACATAATGAAATTCTGTTTTAAAAAATTGTTTATGTTTTTCTATTTTTTGATTATTGTGTGGATTTTTACTTGAATATATGATGAATGCTTGAGAGTGCTATTGTTTAGTGTGGGGGTTTGAGGAAGCTACCATTTTTACCTTTTTATACTATAATTCAATGTTTATAATCCCATCATAGAATTTTTTTAATTAGTAGTCATCACATGTTTTTTGTTTTTGTGTTATTTTCAGCTTAAATGAAAAAATGGCATAATATTGGGTTTTTAACAATTTTTTTATCACAAGGGTATTTTGGTTATTTTATATAAAATATAATTCCAAATTGAGTGATTATTTTTTAAAAATTCTTTATTTTTTTTTTAAATGTTTTCTTCTAGACCAGTGGATGATTTGAGCATCTAGAGCCCCGAAAAAAATCAATCAAGTTGAACAATTGTTTGGGTGGTTAGCATGGACCCCACCCCCACAATGGAAGCATAAATCATGATACAAACCTCCAATGGTGGTTGTTAAAAATTTATATTAAAGAGGACACATATAATATATTCCAAAATTAATTTTCTGGAGTTATGACCTCATTATGTGGTCTATTTGATGATTTACATTGGAAGAATAATTCCGGAATTTTTGGCCAGAATAAGTCAACCTTAGTATTAATTCTAAAACTTTTTATTCCTATGGAAAATGAAGAAGAAATTGTGAGGGTGAATAGAGGATACACTCTGGATAACATTCATCAAGATACCTAATTTATATTATTCCATTTAATGGTAAATCCTCATAGAAACATGTGGAGAAAAAATTTTGTCTAATAATTTTTCACCCCCTCTCTTTATAAATATGCATACCTTCTTCATTTGAAAATATGGAAAATTTGGTCTAATATTTTTTTTGGAATTTTCAGTCTATTTTTTTATTTTAAATTTTATAATAAGTTTTATTTTAAATATATTAGTCTTATTATTCATATCTCCCTTCTTACATTTTATTTATTTTATGTGTTATCCCACCATATTCCTTTCTCAACTATATTAAAAATGGAGAGAAAACCTCAACACCTGTTCATGTGATGGAATAATATATTGAATGAGTTTGTTGTGCTCAATTTTATTATGTCTTTATTTTATTCTGGTAATTTCAGTGATGTTTAAATTGATTACGGTGTGCGTTCTTCCCATTTTCTCTACCATTGAGTTATTCTTCTCGTCTATCAACAATCCTTCTCTTCACCCTCTAAGTCGTGTATACGGTGGAGTATAGATTTGGTAGTTATGGTCATAAAATAGGTATCGTAGGTGTCTTAATGAAGTGTATTTCCCTGTATAAAGAGGTCTTACTATGGGGTAATGAACTTTCAAATGAGAAGGTGAGGTGTGATAGGTCTTGATAATCTCATTGAGTTGAATATTGATAACAATTTTTCAACAATTATTTCAATCATCATGAACTCCTAAGAAAAGTTTCCATTATTAATTTTATCTAAATTAGATTTTTATTTAATTTTATTTTATATTTATTTTTTTTACATTTTTTTCTTATCAAACCCCCCATATATATTAGTTAAATTGGTTTATATTAGTTATTTTATAATAGTGACAATAAGAAAACAATGCGTGTCATCGACCTCATTGTGATTGAATTTAGTGTGTGCCACTATGGTACATTCTTAGAATAATAATAAATTAATTAAATAGAATATCATGATAAAAACCCCATAATCAAGAAATAAGTGTAAAGGTAGTCATGTCTGGGTCTATGTACATAGTGTGCCACTGGATATATACTTTTGGTCATTCCCATATAGTTACCAAAGTACACAAGTCGCCATCTGGAAAGGGGTCACATGTCATATGATAGGTGTCACATGACATGTTACCCTTAAGTTCATTACATAACACTAGCCATTGCTGAGAGGGATCTACATGACATGTAATTTGGAATCATATCCTGTGTAACCCTAGATTTTTCAGATTCCATAGATTCTCCTTTTCACTACTCTCTATGTTTTCAGAATAGTCACACATGCTAGAAAACAAAAATCTTGGGTTGGTCGACCCCTCCCATCCTCACTAGTCATGATCCAGGTTCATATCTACTTATAAAATTACTCTATGAATCCATTATTCCCCATAATTGGAATCAATCAGGAAGAAAGAATATCTTCTGATTCGATCTAGTTATACTTTGATCCGTAAACCATTGTCATCAACTCTTGTACTACAACCTACATCGCATTCCATACCCACTATTTCAATATGTTGTGTCGAGGAATGGTCTTGGAATGATCATATACCAAGTAATGTTCAGAATGTTGGAAAAAATAAATACCAAAAATGATTTAATGAAGAAACATGGGAGAAAACCATAATCCATAAAATGTGAGAAAAAAACCGTCTCCTTTTTTTCATTTCATCCTCAATTCATTTCCAAAGACAAATGGAAAAATTAATAGGTATAAAAATAAAAAACAAGATAAAATTACATCAATTTAAATCTACAGACAATGTACATATCAATTTGGTTCATGGAATTGATCTGTGTTGGCCCAGGATTAAAGAATAAAATTGAAAACAAAAAATGAAACATCCTACATTGAGTTTGGATTGATCGTGTCAATGAATGGTTTCATTACCATCATTGAAAAGATCCATGAACACTAATGGCATAACAGTCTATGATCCAGTCCAAATCTGATGTTTTTTCCATGAACACTCTTCTCTATAGGTCTTTAGGTCTCCAAGATTTAGTAGACGACCCTGACTGAAAAACAATAATTTTATATTTATAGACTAAAACAGTCATAATGTGAATAAAAATAAAAATAAATATTTTAATTTATTTATTTTAAAAATTATATGACCGCAATGAATTTTTAACAAATGGTATCTTCCAACAAATCTTATGATATGACTAGGAAAAAAACATATTTTAAACTCAATAGTGCACTAAAATTTCTTGACCTAGGCTACCGTTCTAGAAATATTTCACTTTTTCAAGAAAGATATCCATGTGTTCTATTTAATATATTAAATATATTTCAATAATTTATCCTAGGAAGACCTAGCCTCAGAATAGCACATTTTCTCAGTGCATCATCTCAAACATAATCCACATAATCTCAAAAAAATAATATAAATTAAATTTGATACGTTTCACTACCAGAGTCATAGGATCTGTATATGCTTCCTCTATAGACTCTTCCATTATATGAAGAAGCTTTGTTCTGGATGCTCGTTTCTAGAACCTCGTAAGTATTAAATAATATGATTATATTGAAATACTGTTTTTCAGCTGATGAGACTGTTCCACTACATGGGGAAGAGAATATATAACATAATTTTTGTATGTTCCCCAATCATCCACAAGAGCAGCAAATCATGGGTGCCTCAATACAAAATCATTTCAAATGCCCAATCTTGACACTGGAAGAAATTTAAAGTTCCTTTTCCAAGAACTATATGAGGTCTAAAACAAACCATCTATCTAGACCCACCCTGAGACTCATCATGCTTTCTATTCCCTTTAAAAAAACTTATAAAACTACCACTAGGAGAAAAAGGAACTCATATTAACCTTAACTTACCAGCCATGTCAAGCTCAACAATCGATTATGTAACGACCCAAAATTTCATTAATGGAAAATCCCTCTTGATCCAGTTAAATGTTTCTTTATGTTTTTATATGATGTCAACTTATTTTAGTTTAACGTTAAGATTTGTGACCGTTACTTTTATAGCCGTTGAACAGTGATCATCTGGGTAGTTTAAATGTAAGGCTTTAACGAACCAATTTTCTACTCAGACAAAGGAAGCGATGACCTCATCCAGTAGAATTGCCCCTTACGAAGCCCATTTGTCGGAGCTCGGAAAGGAGGTGGCGTCTTTGGGCTTTGCCCTTGACCAAGCCCAAGCTGAGCTTCATCAAGTCAAGCTCGAACGTGATCGTCTACGGGAAAAATGGAAGTTGATAGAGATTACCACTCGAGCGATGTTATCCGAGCAACCCCAAGAGTCTGTCACCATCGCACACCTTACCCTTAGGTCTTATGCGGCTATTTTAAGGGGTTATGTAACAAATAAGTAGCACCATGTTCATGTACATTATTTTTTGTATATAATAATGAATATAATTTCTAGTCATTTTTGATGCATTGTAATTAGTTTTTAAAGTACAAATGATGTTTTTAGTTATTATTTAATTAAGAATTATATTTTATTAAATTAAAGGATTTTTTATTAAATAATATTTTAATAAAATATTATTATTAATATTAAATTAATTTTTATTAAATATAAATGATCTTATAATTTTATGAATGCAATTAAAATTTTTACTAAGGTTTGAAAGCCATTCCTGTCAAAACCCGTGATTTTTTTATAAATGTCGGTTTTTATTTTAAAAGTGAAAATTCACATATTTAGAAAATTATTTAGATAAAATAAATATTATTTTTGGAATCAGGACGTCGAAATTATCCAACGGTGAATTTTTCATAATTTTCTGAGACAGTCAAATTTTTGGGTAAAAATTAAATACCATTTAAATATATAATGTGTTTTATGACATCATAATGACCCAATGGTGATGTAATAAAATACCATAATCCTTATGTTCGGCCAATATGTGTTTTATCATTAAAATAATGAGGTTTTGGGTTTGTTTGAATCACTTTTCAAAGCATTAATGGAGCCCTCAAGACTTATTCAACACTTTGCCTTTTTAAATTAATTTCCATGGGAGTGTGACTCACCTCCACATAAGCAACCCTAATTTTTTAATAAGTTCGGACTTTGGCCTTGTAAAATATTGTTTTCATCTTTCCTTTTCCAGAAACCATGGGCAAACACCATGGGATGGTTTGTGGTTTGGATTATTTTAATATAAGGGGTCCCAAACCTAAATAATAAAGAATTCTCTCACCTTTCCTATATAAACCCACCCAAGCTCCCACTTCCTCCTCACTCAAAGCCCTTGAAGTTCGTCCAACCTCTGCCCTACTCTCTCTAGAATCCTCTCAAGGTGCCCCAAGCTCCCAAGAAGCCTCTCACAAGCCTCTCTCTAGCCTTTGGAAGCACACTTCCAAGTAAGGGTTTTTCTTCCTTTCTCATTTTTTGTCAATTTTCTTTAAGTTGTATTGCCCTTTTAATTTCATTTATGAATGTTGGGGTATGGTTTCGCACCTCCCCCATACTGCCCTCTTATTGTTTGAATGATGGGAGAACCCTTTCTCTCTCATTAAATGCCTCCCATGTACACCCGTTACTATGCCGAAATTCCGAAAGGAACTTCTCTATATTTTCTTTTACATTCAAGCAATACTTTTGTATCAGGAATCTAAATTCCATTTCTATTGTTGGGACATGTATATATATGATCTCCTTACTGTCCATTACATGTAAATATGATGAGGAACCCCTTTCTCTCTCATCAACCTTTTTTATGAATTCTTATGTCACGCCGTTACGCTGCCGAAATCGCACCAATTTTCTAAGCCAATGTCTTTGTGTAGTGAATACCATGCCCATTTCTCCATCAAGGGTATTCACCTTTATGCACATATACGTATTGATTGTAAAGTTTCATGTATGAATTCCACATTCCTTTATCGTGGAAGAAATGATTATGTTTTATGAATCCATGTTTTATGATCCATGTGGCACACTTATGCATGAAATGAAATGTTTAAGAAGGGTGCGCCCTGATAGCGCTCCAATGCATTGGGTAAAGTATAGTATCATGATACGTCATGTGCAATGAGTGTTGACTCATGCTAATTCAAGTGCAACGAGGGTTTACTCGTGCTTCAAGTGCAATGAGGGTTTACTCATGCTCCATGTGCAATGAGCCTTGGCTCATGCTAATTCAATGTTAAGTGTTGTTGCCACATTTCCATGTTCTGATTATCATGCTTTATCATGCCTTTATGTTCATGTCTCTCTTGTGATCTATTGATATGCCTATTGCCTAACATGTATTGTACTCCACATGTTATTCATTATGTACTCCCTTACTGGGCTTTATGGCTCACCCTTTTCTTATGCATGTCCTCAGGTTATCCCATGCAATGCTAAGTACGAAGGAATGTAGTGGTCATGTAAAGGAAGTTTTCAATAAGGATGTTGTGTTTCATGTTCAAAGTTTTTATGTAATGATCCTAAGCCCCAAAGACACTAAACCTCTCGATCTTCTTTGTTGTATCAAGTGAAGTTTTATGTAATAAAGCATGTTTAAGTTGTAATAAAAAGCAGGGTTGTCATAGTTGGTATCAGAAGATAGGTTTAGTTATTTTTGGGATTAGGAAACCCTAGTAAAGCCTTAGATACAAGACTAAGCATAATAAAAACATCCCTAAGTTTTGGTAAATACTAAGTAAGTGGTTTATCAAACAAATACATCCCTGTCTGGATACGAGCAGGTAGAGGCGGCTCTGGCACAGATGTATCCTAGGGGTAAAACCCGAAAACACCGCTTTGAGCTAGACTCGAACGGGAACTGGTGCACGACAACGGGCCTTGCTGCACTCTTGGTTACGACACTCCCGGGGGATATGTTTTGATAAATTCACAATCTTAGTATGAACCCTTATTAAGGGAAAAATGCCCCTAAGAATATATGTTAGAAGGAAGATCATGAAAAGCCTGGATTGAATTCTATAGACTCATGAGTTAAAGAGATTAAAGTTTATTTATAAGTCATCAACTTTTGTCTTTGGATGACCCTTTATGTGTTACCCCTAACTTTCCTTTTATTCCAGCCAATGGCCGGTAATAGGAGAACTCGGGCTAACAACCGTTGTGAAGATCAGTGTGATGATTGTACCAATGAGATGCCCAATCCAATGGGAGCGGGAATCGCGAACTTTGTCACGCTTCTCTCTCAGTTAACTCAAGTTTTGAATAGAAACACTGGTCAAGAGGAACGTTCAACCCCCCCTAAGAAAGAACAAGTCGCTATTGAAAGCTTCATGAGACAAAGGCCTCCTACTTTTAGTGGATCATCCGATCCCACGATTGCTGAACAATGGATCAACTCCATTGAAAAGATATTCTCCATCCTCCAATGCTCTGAAAAAGAGAAGGTTCTCCTGGCGGCTTATCGTATGGAGGGTGAAGCTGATCAATGGTGGACGTTGATCAAAAATACGAAGCCTGAGGAGGAGATCGAGGCTTTGGAATGGAAGGTATTCCGGAAGATGTTTTTCGATAAATATTTTCCACGCACCCTCCATCTTAAGATGCAAAGGGACTTCCTTTCCCTCAAGCAGAAAGATGAGGAATCTGTGGGAGCATACGAGGCAAACTTCACAAGGCTTGCACGATACGCTTCTGGCTTTGTCGTTACCCCCGAATGCAAGGTTGACCGCTTCTTTGGTGGGCTGAAGCCTAGCTTGCGGAAAGCATTAGCGATCCGTGACTTCGACAGCTATGAGGAAATTGTCCGATGTGCCCTTAAGGTTGAAATGGAGATCGGAGAATCACAGGGGTATCATGGGGACAAGAAGCGGAAGGTGGACTTCAATGCTGGTGGTCCGATGGATAAATCCAACGGCGCTAAGAAATTCCAGCACCCCACTTGCCAAAAGTGTGGAAAGAAGCACCCTGGAAATTGCCTTAGGGGGACAAGAAAATGCTTCAAATGTGGAAGAGAAGGGCACCTAGCTGTTAACTGTCAGCAAGAAGGACCCGCGGCTGCGACGGAGGGGAGGAACGCTCCGTTCGAACCTCAACGCGTTGTTCAATGCTTCAAATGCAAAGAACCGGGTCATTTTGCGAATCAGTGCCCTAATCCAAGGGTTATCGGAGGCAATCAACAACCTCCAAGACAGCAAGGAAGAGCTTTTGCCATCACTTCTGCCGAAGTGAACCCCGACAACGAAGTGGTGACAGGTACGCTAGTTATTCATTCAAGAATAGCGAACGTACTTTTTGATTCAGGTTCTACGCATTCTTTTATATCTCAAAAGTTTAGTAGAATAATCCCTGCACCACCACAAGTCATGGAAGTAAAGATGTCGATGAGTACGGCAAATGGGGCAATCATTGTATCCCATGAGTATAAGTCCTCCCCTGTTATAATCTGTGGATTGAATTTCCCGGCGAACCTCGTCATACTCCCTTTGGTGGAATTTGATGCAATTCTTGGCATGGATTGGCTTTCCTTATATAGAGCCAACATAAATTGTCGGGAGAGGGAAATCACACTCCATATGGAGAATCGACCCCCGATTCTTTACAAGTGTCAGGAGGAAGATGAATCTCCTTTAGCTCCATCATCTCAAGCATGGATATTACTGCCTTATGAGCACGCATATCTGGCTCAGATGATTGAGTCCAAGGAAGAAACCACCCTTGAAGAAATTCCTATTGTGAGGGAATTCGCTGAAGTATTTCCCGAGGAACTTCCTGGTCTTCCTCCAAGAAGAGATGTTGAGTTCTCAATTGAACTTATACCTGGGGCGCTACCAATATCCAAGACTCCATATAGAATGGCTGCGGTTGAGCTTGAAGAACTGAAGAAACAACTACAGGAGAATCTGGATAAAGGGTTTATACGCCCAAGTGCATCACCATGGGGTGCACCAGTCCTCTTCGTCAAGAAGAAGGATGGGTCAATGCGGCTTTGCATCGATTATCGTGAACTTAACAAAATCACGATAAAGAACAAGTATCCTCTCCCAAGAATCGATGACTTGTTTGATCAGCTGCGTGGAGCTCAATACTTCTCCAAGGTCGACTTGCGGTCGGGATATTATCAAGTAAGGGTGAAGAAGGAAGATATCCCCAAGACTGCTTTTCGTACAAGGTACGGGCACTATGAATTCATAGTAATGCCTTTTGGACTCACCAATGCTCCAGCAATATTCATGGACTTGATGAATAGAGTCTTTAGAGATTACCTAGATAAATTTGTGGTAGTCTTTATAGATGATATTCTGATATACTCCAAAACCAAGGAGGACCATGAGGAGCATTTAAGAACTGTACTGGAGACTTTGCGCAAGGAGAAGCTCTATGCCAAGTACAGCAAGTGTGAGTTCTGGTTGAAGGAGGTCTCATTCTTGGGCCATATCATCACAAGCAATGGGATATCTGTGGACCCCTCCAAAACAGATGCAATTGAGGGATGGCCGAGGCCAACATCGGTAACTGATATCCGTAGCTTCTTGGGGTTAGCTGGATATTATCGACGATTTGTGAGAAACTTCTCACGATTGTCCAACCCTCTTACCAAGCTAACTCGAAAGGGAGTAAAGTTTGCTTGGAGTGATGAATGCGAAGAAAGCTTCAAGGAGTTGAAAAGGAGGCTTCTCACTGCACCTGTGCTCACTTTACCCACAAGTGGGGAGCTTTTTGTGGTATTCAGTGATGCTTCGAAGAAGGTCTTAGGATGTGTGCTGATGCAGAATGATAAAGTGATATCCTATGCCTCAAGGCAGTTGAAAATCCATGAGCGAAACTATCCAACGCATGATCTGGAGTTGGCGGCGGTGATCTTCGCCTTGAAAATCTGGCGGCATTATCTCTATGGGGAGAAATGTGAGATATATACTGACCATAAGAGTCTTAAATATATATTCACACAGAAAGAGCTTAATATGCGCCAGAGAAGATGGATAGAGCTCATCAAGGATTATGACTGTTCAATACATTACCACCCTGGGAAGGCGAACAAGGTGGCGGATGCCCTAAGTAGAAAGGATCCAGCAATTCTATCAATGATGAGAATTGAGAAGGATCCAATCTTCTTAGACTTGATGAAGATGGACGTGGGAATCATAAAGAAGGGAACATCATCAATCCTTTCACAAATGATTGCTCAACCATCTCTTTTGGAAAGGTTAAAGGATGCTCAAAAGGATGATGCGAGAATCCAAGAAAAAGTGGAAGCTATCAAAAAGGGAAAATCCTCAGAGTTTAATGTTAATGAAGAAGGAATTGTGCGGTTTGGGAAAAGACTATGTGTCCCATCAAGTTCGGAGCTGAAGAAGGAACTTTTGGATGATGCACATAGTTCAAATTTCTCTATTCACCCAGGGAGAACAAAGATGTATCGAGATCTCCGAGAAAACTTTTGGTGGGATAATATGAAGAAGGAGATCGCCGAATATACATCAAAGTGCCTGGTGTGTCAGCAAGTGAAGGCAGAGAGGCAGAAGTCTAAGGGGATGATGCAACCATTGCCCATACCAGAATGGAAATGGGAGAACATCACCATGGACTTCGTCACTGGACTTCCAAGGACATCCAAAAGCAACAATGCAATCTGGGTTATTGTGGATCGTCTTACAAAGACTGCACACTTCATTGCTATTCGAGAGGATTTCTCTTTGGATCAACTGGCACGGATATATATCAGGGAAGTGGTACGGTTGCATGGAGTACCACTATCTATTGTGTCGGACCGAGATCCAAGATTTACCTCTAAGTTTTGGAAGAGTCTTCAACATGCTCTGAATACTGAACTGAACTTCAGTACGGCCTATCATCCTCAAACTGATGGCCAATCCGAGCGGACTATCCAAACACTTGAGGATATGTTGAGAGCGTGCTCAATGGACTTTAAAGGAGGATGGGATCAGCATCTTCCTCTGGTTGAGTTCTCTTATAATAATAGTTTCCACTCAAGCATCCAAATGGCACCATATGAAGCCCTGTATGGGAAAAGGTGTAGAACACCGGCATGTTGGGATGAGGTCGGTGAACGTAAGCTGCTTGGACCAGAAATGGTCGAAGAAATGGTGGAGAAGGTGAAAACCATTCAGCAGCATATCAAGGAAGCCCAAGGTCGACAGAAGAGTTATGCAGATAATCGTCGACGAGACCTTGAGTTTAAAGTCGGAGACATGGTGTTTTTACGCATATCTCCGTGGAAGAAGGTCATGAGGTTTGGAAAGAAAGGGAAGTTAAGTCCAAGGTACATCGGCCCATTCGAGATTCTTGATCGTGTTGGGGCTGTGGCCTATCGACTAGCACTTCCACCTACTATGGCCAAGGTGCATGATGTCTTCCATGTATCCCTCTTAAGGAAGTACATACCAGACCCTTCACATGTACTCTCTTCCGAGGTGGTACAATTAGAAGACGATCTTTCTTATGAGGAGCAACCAGTGAAGATCTTAGATCGTAGAGAAAAAGTTCTAAGAAATAAGACAATTCCCCTCGTCAAGGTGTTGTGGAGAAACCACAAGTTTGAAGAAGCAACTTGGGAGTCGGAGGATATGATGAAGCTAAGTTACCCGCATTTGTTTTAGTGTGGGAAAAGGAAAATTTCGAGGGCGAAATTTCTTAAGGGGGGAATGTTGTAACGACCCAAAATTTCATTAATGGAAAATCCCTCTTGATCCAGTTAAATGTTTCTTTATGTTTTTATATGATGTCAACTTATTTTAGTTTAACGTTAAGATTTGTGACCGTTACTTTTATAGCCGTTGAACAGTGATCATCTGGGTAGTTTAAATGTAAGGCTTTAACGAACCAATTTTCTACTCAGACAAAGGAAGCGATGGCCTCATCCAGTAGAATTGCCCCTTACGAAGCCCATTTGTCGGAGCTCGGAAAGGAGGTGGCGTCTTTGGGCTTTGCCCTTGACCAAGCCCAAGCTGAGCTTCATCAAGTCAAGCTCGAACGTGATCGTCTACGGGAAAAATGGAAGTTGATAGAGATTACCACTCGAGCGATGTTATCCGAGCAACCCCAAGAGTCTGTCACCATCGCACACCTTACCCTTAGGTCTTATGCGGCTATTTTAAGGGGTTATGTAACAAATAAGTAGCACCATGTTCATGTACATTATTTTTTGTATATAATAATGAATATAATTTCTAGTCATTTTTGATGCATTGTAATTAGTTTTTAAAGTACAAATGATGTTTTTAGTTATTATTTAATTAAGAATTATATTTTATTAAATTAAAGGATTTTTTAATTAAATAATATTTTAATAAAATATTATTATTAATATTAAATTAATTTTTATTAAATATAAATGATCTTATAATTTTATGAATGCAATTAAAATTTTTACTAAGGTTTGAAAGCCATTCCTGTCAAAACCCGTGATTTTTTTATAAATGTCGGTTTTTATTTTAAAAGTGAAAATTCACATATTTAGAAAATTATTTAGATAAAATAAATATTATTTTTGGAATCAGGACGTCGAAATTATCCAACGGTGAATTTTTCATAATTTTCTGAGACAGTCAAATTTTTGGGTAAAAATTAAATACCATTTAAATATATAATGTGTTTTATGACATCATAATGACCCAATGGTGATGTAATAAAATACCATAATCCTTATGTTCGGCCAATATGTGTTTTATCATTAAAATAATGAGGTTTTGGGTTTGTTTGAATCACTTTTCAAAGCATTAATGGAGCCCTCAAGACTTATTCAACACTTTGCCTTTTTAAATTAATTTCCATGGGAGTGTGACTCACCTCCACATAAGCAACCCTAATTTTTTAATAAGTTCGGACTTTGGCCTTGTAAAATATTGTTTTCCTCTTTCCTTTTCCAGAAACCATGGGCAAATACCATGGGATGGTTTGTGGTTTGGATTATTTTAATATAAGGGGTCCCAAACCTAAATAATAAAGAATTCTCTCACCTTTCCTATATAAACCCACCCAAGCTCCCACTTCCTCCTCACTCAAAGCCCTTGAAGTTCGTCCAACCTCTGCCCTACTCTCTCTAGAATCCTCCCAAGGTTCCCCAAGCTCCCAAGAAGCCTCTCACAAGCCTCTCTCTAGCCTTTGGAAGCACACTTCCAAGTAAGGGTTTTTCTTCCTTTCTCATTTTTTTGTCAATTTTCTTTAAGTTGTATTGCCCTTTTAATTTCATTTATGAATGTTGGGGTATGGTTTCGCACCTCCCCCATACTGCCCTCTTATTGTTTGAATGATGGGAGAACCCTTTCTCTCTCATTAAATGCCTCCCATGTACACCCGTTACTATGCCAAAATTCCGAAAGGAACTTCTCTATATTTTCTTTTACATTCAAGCAATACTTTTGTATCAGGAATCTAAATTCCATTTCTATTGTTGGGACATGTATATATATGATCTCCTTACTGTCCATTACATGTAAATATGATGAGGAACCCCTTTCTCTCTCATCAACCTTTTTTATGAATTCTTATGTCACGCCGTTACGCTGCCGAAATCGCACCAATTTTCTAAGCCAATGTCTTTGTGTAGTGAATACCATGCCCATTTCTCCATCAAGGGTATTCACCTTTATGCACATATACGTATTGATTGTAAAGTTTCATGTATGAATTCCACATTCCTTTATCGTGGAAGAAATGATTATGTTTTATGAATCCATGTTTTATGATCCATGTGGCACACTTATGCATGAAATGAAATGTTTAAGAAGGGTGCACCCTGATAGCGCTCCAATGCATTGGGTAAAGTATAGTATCATGATACGTCATGTGCAATGAGTGTTGACTCATGCTAATTCAAGTGCAACGAGGGTTTACTCGTGCTTCAAGTGCAATGAGGGTTTACTCATGCTCCATGTGCAATGAGCCTTGGCTCATGCTAATTCAATGTTAAGTGTTGTTGCCACATTTCCATGTTATGATTATCATGCTTTATCATGCCTTTATGTTCATGTCTCTCTCGTGATCTATTGATATGCCTATTGCCTAACATGTATTGTACTCCTCATGTTATTCATTATGTACTCCCTTACTGGGCTTTATGGCTCACCCTTTTCTTATGCATGTCCTCAGGTTATCCCATGCAATGCTAAGTACGAAGGAATGTAGTGGTCATGTAAAGGAAGTTTTCAATAAGGATGTTGTGTTTGATGTTTAAAGTTTTTATGTAATGATCCTAAGCCCCAAAGACACTAAACCTCTCGATCTTCTTTGTTGTATCAAGTGAAGTTTTATGTAATAAAGCATGTTTAAGTTGTAATAAAAAGCAGGGTTGTCATAGATTATCTATCCAAAACATCAGCATAACAAGAGATCGTCAACAAGATAAAATAAGAATGAATATATGATCAATGTCACATCTCAAACTGTTGAGTCTTCATCTTCTCATTCAATATAATTCCAGGTTCAAACTACACAATCATGAAAAATTGGTTTGTATATTCCATCATGGTCCTATTAGTCTACTCACATTTCAAAAAATCCATATCCTTACCCAAGACCATAGAATTTGTATAGAACCGGTAAGTGAAATATATTTAATTTTATTCCACTCTAAACCCACATGTTTCCCCACTATCACTATTGAGTCCCACTATCTCCTGCTAGGTCCTTCAGGAATGATGGTGACACATCTCGAATTAATTAAATAGGGTTTTCCAAGAACTCAAACAGAAGCTCTATCTTCCTCAACCAATCCTTGGATTCTTGAGTATTATTATATCTTTCAAAATTTGGTCATTTCTTGTAAAGGAACTTCTGAACACAATTTCAAGACTCATCCCTCTGAGGTTCCACAATTGGATCCTAAATGAGAATGGGTGTAGGTGTCTGTCCTAGAGCTTGGACAACACAAAAAATATTCTTAATGAGATTATGGCCAATGAGAGGATTTATCACTATGGTACAGAAACATTTTTATCCTAGGCCTATTCATATTTCTTCTCAAAGGCATGATACTCTAAAACATCAACAAACAATATTGAAGACATAAGAATATCACTCTGATCAATAACTCAAATAATAGAAATGAGGTAATTAAAACCATAAGATTTGAAAATGATATTTGGATTTAAACCTATCCAAATCAAATATGGGAAAATACTATAATTATTCATCAATACACCTTTCCTAAAACACCAATGGTGAATTAATGATCATTACTATGGGTTATTTTATGTAACTCACTTGTAACTACCTTATATGCCCAAGAAAGATACTCCAAACTACATACTGACATCAAGGAAAGATTCATAACATATACCATTAATACCAATTTCTCACAAACCATCCTAAAAATCCTAGTTCCAAGATACCCTAAATAAAACTGACATAGACTAAAGGGTGTTCTTGATCCCCACAGGCTGGTGACTAACACCTAGCATCAAATAAGATAAATGTGGGAATTAATTTTACATGTAAATAGTGGATTATAAAGATACATATTAGTGTGCTAAAATCCTTAAAGTGATATTATACCAAAAACCAAAAAAGGTATAAAAAAACCCAAAAATAGTGCATCATCAAAGTACTCAAAAGTAAACAAGATTAACTCGACATCTTAAAGGACACAACACTCCAAGCCCAAAGGATCAATAACATCCACCTCCTCCAATAATCCCTTTCTCTTTTTTTTTCAGACATGGTAGAAGAAAATATACAAATTCCCAAAGGTAAAGGTAGGGTGTGAGCTAAAAATTCAATCAGGGTCTCGCTATGTGTTCCATTAAAATATGCCATAATAATAAACCAAATAACGCTTTCAGTTTTTATAAAATAAGGCATGGAATATTACATTATTTTCATATTTAATACAAAAAATAATTTTTTCAAAGGTTTGAAAAAATTTCAAAAATGCCTTAAATAAACACTTTAGATAATGTATTTTATATAAATTACTAGGAATGTGTAAAGCAGTTTCACAATCAATGAATTTTATAATCAAAATTTTCATAATAAGTACTATGATCATCTCCTATATGGTAAGATATAATATAATTATATTATCCTCATAATAAAGTATTTGTGATCATGGAAATAGGTTTATATATGTCCCTTAAGATCAAGATGAATAGTACTCATCAATATATCATTAGGAATAATATATTACTAACTCGTTTTAGTTAGAGTTTTCATCATCAAACTGTTGTTAGTGAATTACCATCCTAGCATTCTTTTCCCAAATAGCCCACTAACTACCTAGGATATCATGTTCTCTATAAATAAATTGAAAATGATAAAATTATTATATTTCAAATCCATAATCATTAAAAATTCAATTCCCTAATTTTCTTGTAAAAAATAAAAATTCATTTTCAAAACCAAAACGTGGATTTTTCATCAATTCATTCCTTTTCAAAAAAAACTAGTTATAGTTTTATCAATTCAATTTAATCCATTTTATGAAATATATTCTCAAGTAAATTCACAAATTCCATAAATTTTTAATATTCTCCCCAAATTCCAAACACATTTAAATTGGAGTTTTTCAAAAAACTGTATGCCAAATAAATTTAAATTCTAATTCTCATAAAATTGGGTTTTTAAAAATCAATTAAAATAAATATAAATCAAATCAATAAAATAGTGGTTTAATTATCTAAAAAAAAAATCAAAAACCAGCCACCTTTATTCATGGCATTAAAACCCAACACTCATAGTGATATTTTGCAAGGATGATAACTAAGATCATGAAATCAATCTTAAATTCAAGATCCAAATCAATAGAGTTTACATCCACTAAACGAGAAATTATCTATAAAAATAAATGTAGTATGGAAAAAGAGTTTGAAAAATAAATAATGCGAGGAGATCCAATTACTGGAGATGGATTAGATCTTCTACTTGCTCTTTGATTCATCAATGATAGGGGTTTGAGGAGCCAAAAAGGGTTCTTTTGAGCCTCTAAGACCTATGAATTCATGTGAGGTAGATTTAGGGTTTAGAGTGGGGTTAAATATGGATTCAATAGTTTTTAAAATATTATTCATAATTAAGAATTTCTGTGCACATGTGTAACTATGGAGGGCCACACATTTAGACAAATTGTACTCCCTAATCGCGCACCCCTGTTATGTGGTGCATGGTTCCAATAAGGCGGGAACATGAATTTTCAAACCATGTGACAACTGTTTAAACCACCATTTCCCAAGGTTTCATGTTTTTCACTAGGTGTGTGCACGATTTATGCAAGCCATGCACCAGCTATGCACAACCCAAAAACATCCAAAAATTCTAACATTTTATCTGAAAGAACCAGAGATGAACCCCAACCAAATCATGATAAAAAAATAGATACAATAAGTACATGAAAACCAGTAACATGATGTTAAAATATAGACATAAAATATTTAAAAAATACATTATCTATCTCTTTTTACTTTATTTTCAAAGGTTTTCAAAAGGAATGTTTTTACGTGTTTTATACAGAATATTTTGACAAACTACAAAAAGAATATTCTATTCTTAATATACACAATGAAAATGACTTTTCCACCAATGTGGACATTAATTTATTTATATATTCATTTCAAATATTTCTTGTTTTATTAAATAAATAACATTATTTTTATTTCTTTGGGTATTTTGGTATTGAAAATTAGTTTTTAAAAGAAAAGAGTATTTTTATATAAAGGTACTTTTATTATATTTTTAAAATATAATTTCAAAGGGTTTTCTGGTGAAATTGTTTATTCATGATATTGTAATTGAGTATTATATGAAATGGGTGAGCACAATACAACTTATATGATGGTTTTAGCCACATTATCTCTCACAGGTGAGCCCAATATAGGTTATTGGAAAGGTTGATCTCCATTATATAATATGAAAAATGGGTGTGTCCGATAGAGATCATGAAAAATGGGTTAAATGTATGGTTGTTTTAATTAAAATAGTTTTTAAAGGTATTATGAATTTGATACTCTAAGTCACCAAAAAGTGGATTTTAATTTCTATCTATGGAGTTTTAAGTATTTCTATGATGAAACATGCTTATTTTTTCTATGTGAGCGTTTTTTTTCACATACACTCAAAGCGTATAAAAGGTAAAGTTAAATGTTACATGAGTTATCCTATTTTTTCACTATACTAATGGTTTTATTTATTTTTTATTCTCTTTGATGATATTTTTATACTTATCCCACTTTTTAAAATGTTTTTAATGGGTTTTTAAGATGGTTAATAAAAAAAAGAATACAAATTTAATTTCATAGAGATTTTCCATGAAAATAAATAATGTTTTATTTAAAATATTTTATATTATGGGGAAATAGATTCTAATATAATGTTTCATTATTTTATTTTATATTTGTGTGTGTGTACAATTTATGTTCTAATTCTTTAAAACTATAAACCAAAAAATATCCTTAAATATAAGAGAATAAACCATTGACTTAAAACTTAAGAATATGTAATGTTTAAGGTCATGTCATTATAAAAGAATAATTATATGAATTTCAATTCACAAAGATGGACATATAATCTATAAATTACATTTAAACCATTCCTCATTTATGGTTATTTTAATTTATGAAAATGGAGGAACATTATGTACTTTAAAACCATTTTTAGAAAATATGTTATTGATCCTAAAAATGAATTTAAAATAATATATAGTGTAATAGTTATATAAATGTAATTAATTATATTATATATAAATAAAGAATTAATATTTTTAATTTAAATAAAATTTAAATAATAATTTTACTTTTAACGTTTTTATTTATTAAATAAATCACACTTTTTCCTAAATTGGTATTTTTACCTATTCAATGAAAAGATAATAAACGAAACAATTTCAAACTATGTTTATATGGATATTGTAATATAAAAAAATATTTTAATCTCATATAATAACATTTTTAAAAGTTCTTGAAATAAATTATAATATATTCTCACAAAAAACAATAAAAACAATTTTTAAATTAAATGCTTCTATTTAAAATTGAGCTCTTATTGCCAAAGAATTTATGAAAACATTTATATTCATTATAACACACACACACACACAGATATATATATATATATATATATATATATATATATTATAATATAGTTAATCCTACACATACCCTCTAATATAATATTTAATTTATAAGGATATTATTTAAATAATAATATTTTTATAATAGGATGTAGTTCATTTAAACTCAGTTTTGGGTATTGAAAATGCTATCAAACATAGTGTTCTTTTAAAATCATGTGGAATTACATTTATGTTTCAGAATAAACAAGACATGGCTCATATTCCAAAGGAAATATATAAAAATGTAAACCTAAATCGGGGTACAAAATGTAAGTCTAAATACAAACTTGAGACATAACATGATGGAATCCCAATGGCCCAGAACACATGATAAACATTGAGACAAGATTTAGTCTCCATGCGAATATCGATTACCACCATCCTAAACCACCCAAATATGAAATCGACATGGATGAGACTCAAGGATACATGATTCCTTTCCTATTACTTGATTCCTAAAAAACCAAGTTTTTACACAACCAAAGGAAAATTTAGGGTGTGAGGCAACATCTAGTAGGACACTTCCATGAAACCTTTTGTTCTCTATTAAAAAAACAATTTCATAAATTGGTATATATGAAGAAGGTATTTTCATAAAATATACCTCCTGTTTTAATTTTTAAAATAATCTATATCCCAAGCCTTAAGATCATGGAATCAAAACATGTTTGATTAAATACAATTTATTAACTGAGTAATCCATGCATATTAATACAAGTGGGAATATAATGCACAAAAATCCATGTAATTTATACAAGAAATGTGAAAATAAGATTCAAGATATTGACTACAATACTAGAAAAATCAAGGAACTCTATCCTACATAATGAATCCTAGGTCCCTACTAGAATACTTAACCAAGGCCTTTCACAAGTAACAATGTCTATCATTACATGTAAGATAATCTAATCCCATTATTTTAAAATTAACTTTATGGAATTTCAATGAAAAATAATAGTTCCTTAAAACATATTTTTTCTAAAATAACATATTAAATCATACCTCAAAACAACTAAAGATCACATAGGGATCATGGATTTAAATTTATTCCCTAATAACATCAAACCAATCGTAATAATTCACTAAAAATAAACGATCTTGCAAGAACATTCAATCATTCCATTGAAAATAATACATTGGATAAAGAAATCTACCTCTCAAATGGAGGAAACATCAGTGCCTTAGAATCTAGTGATGGGAAATAAAGATATATAGTCTTCAAAAGTCTATATCTACAAAAACACACAATCAATTATGTGATGAACATTACCAAAATATCTTAGAGCTAGTTTCTACATTACTACTTTGTCATAAAATATAAGGAATAAAATCCCAAAGGACTGAATAGTTTAGTAGTCTTAGTAAACTAGATATATACATGATTCCCAAATTACATTTAAATAAAAAAAATTCAACATAATTTTACTTCAATAATATCATTATTCCCTCTAACATGTACTTTTATATCATTCAAAGTAGACTTCCTTGATTCCTAGTAAAAGAAAAAAAATAATGTTTATCCCAAATTCTCAGCAAGGGTTAATTATAATAGAAGCTACCACGAATCAATAAGTGTAATAAACATGTAAAGGTAGATAATTTAACACACATGAAATTTAAATAATTTGGCTATCATGATTAGATAATGAATAATAAATATGTAAAGGTAAATAACTAAACACACATGCAATTTAAATAATTTTAATATCATGATTAGATAATAAATAATCAATATATAAAGATAAATAAATGAAAACACATACCATTTAATCAATAATATGAGAATTAAATGCATCTAGATATAAAATCATTCTGAAAGTATCATGGATAATAATAATTAAATTCAAGATGAAGGAAATTATTAATATATATATATATATCATGATCTCACATATTTTTTTTACCTCTACTATCAAGACCTTTCACATGACAGTTTAAAGCTGATTGGAAGGTATACACCCAAAACCCATTTAACTAAGGCTATCCAACTGATTCATCTCATGAGACTATAGATGAATCGAGGGGATATCTATAACTAAGCCCCATCTATATCTACAAATCCAAATCATTCCTAATATATTGAATAATATATTTTGTTCACGAATAATATTCCTTATCAAATAATTTCCATATTGAGTAAGGATTACAGATTAGAAATAATTTTACCAGTCCATTATATGCCTTTAAAAGTAAAATACCATATATAGAAATGACATAAATTTTATTTAATAAGTATATACATAATAAAAAATATAAATATTTAGGTGAAATTTAATGTCCAATGATGAGAAGAAAGTGAATATTTCAAGGGAAGGTTAATGATTACAAAACACAATCAAGAAAGAGAATGTCAATACTTTCCTTATTCTAACTGATTGTAAACCATTTAAATAAATAATAAGGTTGGTGTCAATACAAAATATCCCTTGTGTATCATAAGTATTATAAAGGTTTGATGTCATTAAATAATTGTAATACAATGAAAATTTCTTTAAAAACATTTATGGGGAAAATACCATTTTCAACATGAAAATAGATTTTCTAACAAAAAGTTAAAAAATAATATGAAAGTAATATTTTTTGAAAATAACCTTTAAAAATTGTAAATTATAGTTTAAAACAATAATTTTTCAAGATGGTGGGGAATTACATACACCCAATACTTGTTAAAATAAATATTGTCTTTACAATTTTGGTAAAATAAAAATTTTCCTTGTTTACAAAATGATACGAAGATTTCTTTCAATATATTTTTTTATAATTAAAACATGTGTAAAAATTTATTTCATAAATAATTTCAAAAATTTAAAAACATGTTTGAAAATAATTTTTAGAAAACATGTATTTAAATGGAAAATGATTTTTGACCGATGAGAGAAACAAATTTTGATTTTCATAAAAACATTTTGTCAATAATTTTAATTATCAAATAGGGGAAAATAGTACTATTAATTGGAAATAAAATGAATATACATTGGAGAATAAAATTAAATGGGTTTATAAGACATTGATAAAACAATTTCCTTTAATGAAAATTCATGAATAAATAATCCCAATTAAATAATTGTGAAATAAATCCTTACAATGATTATAATGTAGAAGTGAGAATTGATAAATGAATAAATTGTGCACGTCAAATGTAAATACATAGAAATTTTTTTAAATAAATAATAACATATTGAAAATTATTTACTCAAATAATATTATAATGTTAAAGATAGGGAAGATGTATTATAAACTAATGAAAATAAAAAGAGTTATGAAATTTTTTAGCTCTTGGTAATTTTCAAGTCAAATCCAATTAGACAAAATAATTAAAATTAAAACTCAAAATACCATGAAGTATGAAGTATTTATGATTTTACATGAAAACATCATAGTATATACACCATAAAAAATAAATTAAGTGCATAACATTACAATATTCTTTAATAAAGGGAAATTGAGATGAAGTCCATTACATCACCCTTACTTTAGGTTGAACATGATTTAACCTCCTGTATAATGGTGTAAATCATGTTATTAATTTATAAAATTAATATATTAATATTTATAATATCCTGTATGATCTTTTTAGAAAATCTTATCACCTATTCGCTAATAATAATTCATTATTACTATTGTTTCAGTTAATAACTATCTTATTTTCACATGCATGTTTTAATTTAGAAGTTTTGATTATGGAGAATATTATAAAGTTATCTAAAATATAAAATGATATTAATGTTATAAATATAATTTTTTCATTATTTATAATTTTATATTCATTATTAAAATTTTAATGAGGAGAATGGATCACATTGCTTCATGGAGATGGTAGGTCGTACATAGGCACAAGTGACGTTATTATTTCCTTAATGTGTGGAAAAATAATAAAGTGGGTTATATATTATATTTATATAATCAATATAATGTCATATATATCAAAAATATTTAGGAAATTTATTCTTATTATATTTTAAGTAATGTTTTAGTGAAAAAATAATAACATCGCTTCGTAAGGCGGTAATCCTCTATACACAGAAGCAATCGTATTGAAATTTAAACAGTATGGAAACTAAGAAGGAATATGCAATGTTATAATTAAATAATTATATTAATATTATATATATTATATATATACATTAAATATATCATTATATGAAATATTAATATGTGGTTAGGAAATACAAGTTACATCGGTTCACGAGGTGGAAGTCCATTTAACAAACTAATGGTGATTTCATTTTCCAATTGATGGAGGAGGAGATTGATAAAGTTTATTCCATTAAAATATTTACAAAATAAAATATGGTATATACTAGTATTATTTTACTATAATTATTTAATAATTTTTATTGTTGTGGAATGATAAATAAAATAAAAATTATTGTTTATGAATGTTGCTTATTCTTCGAATAACCTCTTTAGGTTTTCCCCAAAAGACTCCCTATGATGGATTTATGATAAAAAAGTCATATATGATGTTTTTATAGTATTAAGTAAGGAATTGTTTTAGTGATTACATGTACAAAATTTCATTTTAATTGTGAAGAGAGGAGGAGAGGGTGTGGCCTATTATAAGTGGGGCAGAGGACAGACCTGGAATTTTTGAATAGATTTAATTACAATCACATTCTAATAATTCCAAAATCCTAAAAAAATAGATATTATCAAACCTTATAGTTTATAATGTCTCTATATGTCCATGAAATGGTTGTTTTAAATTTTTTTATACATTTTAAACCGTATCTTTTTAGTATAACCCCATGTTAAATCAGTTTTTCCCTTAACCACGATAATTAATTTTTACAGATTTTAATGTTCATAATGTCCAAAAATTAAGTTTCACATATTAGATAATATAAATTAGGTTGATTAAAAATATTGAATCTATTTTTACAAATTCAATTAACATAATTGAAAAAATATAATTTAAAATTATACCCACACAGGCAATGAAAAACTGATTTCTAACGAGAAACTTCTAATAATTATTTAAAGTTTTAGTATCAAAATTCAAAATGGAATATATTATAATGACATATATTTTTTTCACATTGAAATATAATTGAACTAATTTTACTTTAAAAATAATTTAAAATATCATTTAACCTTGTAAATTATTTAAATTAAAATATAGTTTTCTATAAAAATCATGATTTATACTATTCATCAAAAAAATGAAACATTTCTGAAAAAAATTAACCATAAATGTTTTTGATATGATTCTTTAAAAAATTGTTTTAATTTTATAAAATAAATTTTTAATTTTTTTAAAAAAAATATATTTTAAATTATGTGTGAAATGTGTGACTAAATCGTCTTTTCGAAAAATAAAATTTAAAAAAAAAATTTATTTTTCATTCAAATGAATCTTATATTAATTATAATCAACAGATAACCAAACTTTTAATAATTTAGTTATTCTTATTAATACTCTATAACATAATGGTTATGTTATAATTTTCATGTTTTAAATAATAATATTTTAATACCCTATTTTGTTTCGTTTAAACAAGTTTTTGCGTGCATCACAAGCTATCAAAGAGATTGAAATTATTTAAAAATAAATATATCATAAAGTCTCAGGGTGAAACTATAGTGACCTAGGATTTTGATATACAGATAATAAAAAAATTTAGATGAATATTTATTACATTAAGAAAACACACACAAGTGGATTATAAAGGAATAATGTCTTTGTAAATCTGGATAGATAAACAATTAGTCTACTAGTGAGCAACACCATCTCTCACTGTGTTCATCATAACTATCTCCCTTATAAGAAATATCATAAAAACTAAATTTCTTTATTTCATAGGGAAAGTAAACATAAGAAATGGGGTTCTAAAATGTTTAGTTATGGTAAACAAGAGAGACATCAATATAAAATGATCATATGGGTATTAGAAGCTGAGAATATCATATAGAAACCATACCATTCCTTTAGTAGATCATAAAAATGAGTCACTAAATAAATCAAGAAAGTTCATAAGACATGAATCATAATGTCATCATATAATATGAAACATGAGGTCATAAAATTAGAATAATATATAGATTATAGAAACGTACATGATCATAAAAAATCTTTTGTCAAGGATACCCAAATGGATATTAATAACATGTTAGGATTGGGATAACCACCCTTGTACCTACTAAGGTGTTGGGATAGCCTCCTTTATACCATATTTTGGGTTTGAGATAACTTCACATGTATCCTCATTTGGTCTTGGGATAACCTCCAATGAACCCCCTTACAGGATTGGGATAACCTCCCATGTAGCATCCTTTAGGTTTCAGATAATCACCCGTGTACCATTTGATCTCATATACCATTAATAATTACCCAATGCATTGGTAAGAGATATATATCCCATACATCAAATAATTAAAATAATTTACATGTGTGCACCAAGATCAAAAAACAATCATCATATCAAAACCCATGAAAATAATTGGGTTTCATAATCATTTCATCATTTCTTAAAAGAATAACCCATGGAAAAATATGCGGGTTTCATAAGTAATTTATCATTGTATATCCTATTTTAAAAGAAGAGAGTTACATAAAAATTTTATCATGGTATAACCCATATAAAAGGAAGTGTGTGTCCTAATAATATTATAATGGTATAACCCATGTGGAATGAATCTGTTTTATAAGAATTATATCATGGTATGAACCATAGAAGGGAAATAGGTTGGGTTAAAATTTTATCATGGTATAAACCATAGAAAAAGAAGTAGGTTTCATAAGAATTATATCATATTATAAGCCATGGAAAAATAAGTAAGATTCATAATAATTCTATCATAGTATAACCTGTGGAAGGAAAATGGTGTTTATAATAATTATATCATGGTATAACCCATGAAAAAAAGTGGGGTTTAGAATCATTCTATCATGGTATAGCCCATGGAAAAAGAAGAAGGTTTCATAATAATTCTATCATGGTATAACCCATGTATGGGAAAAAGGTTTCATACACATCATTTCATGAGAGATATAAACAATTAAGATAAATAATAATAGTGGTATTCTTGGATCATAACCCTTGAAAATGATAAGAAACCTCAAAGGGTGTCATCTTAGGCAATGAAATATTTTCAACAAAAAATAACATAGAAGTTTTTGTGAGGAAAATATACTTATCACTTAAAAAAAACAATATTTTAAACCATAAAAAAATTTGAACACCATTTTCATTGAAAATAACATTTACAAATTATAAATTGATCTTCAAATTGAGTACTGGTCTTGACGGTGAGAAATTCTGTTCATGTTGTACATGTTAAAACAAATATTCCATTCACATTTTTGGTAAATTCCAAACTAGAATTGTTTGGAACAACATATGAATATTACTATAAAAAAATTAAAATATGGGTAAAATTTTCTTTAAAAATATTTATGCATTTTGAAAAAAATTATGATCGTTTTTTAGAAAACATGATCCGGGAAGAAAATGATTTTTTGATCGAAGAGAGAAATAATGAAAATTTTTCTTAAAAATTTCATGTTGAACTATTGAGTGAAAAAAGTGATGAAAAAATGGAAAAAATGAATCCAAAATAAATATATATTTTATATTAAAATTCATGAGTTTATATAGAGTTGTATAATATGATTTCATCATTGGAAGTGTAACAACAAAAAATACCAATATATGTTGATATTGTAATGTAAAACAATAATCAATCTCATATCTTTTAATCATATCACTATAGATAGATCTCTTTTTCTAATTATATATATTCTACTACCCTTTTCTTTTCGAATCATATGACACCTATGACAATTGGGAAGTGTCATGAACACCCAAACTTGGAGCCCTGTGATAATAACACTAAAGATTCCCCAACATATTTTAATCATGGCATCATCTAGGTGGTTTCATACACTATAGTATTTGTGGTCGAAAGAACCCCATTTAAAACATCTAGGATGAATCTTTGGTTTGGGAGGAATATTATCCAATCAAGCCATTTGATTCTGAGACGTACTCCCACATTGGAAATCGGTGTCCCACTTCCTCTTTCTCCCAACATTAGAGTTCCCACCATTTATTATGGGTATAAACATGCTTCCTCCTCCCATTGATCCATAGATTTCCCTTTCTACCACTATCATTCTTTTTACCATCTCCATTTGATCCATAATATAGAGCATAATAACCAATAATAGAATATCATACCCCATCCCTAATTCAATGATGTGTGCCTTCATGTACACACTAGTAACAATCATGGGTGACAAGCATACTAAATTCATGAAATTAGTCACATATTACATGATAGAAATATTTTACTTCTTCAAGATGAAGAAGATTTCAATTCATTGAATTTTGAACGAATGAGGATAGAATTATTTGTTAAATAATTTCTCAAAATCCACCCATGCTAGGCCTTGGTCAAATTTATCTTGAACTGCTAAATCCCACCACTAGCATACAAGATCATCCAGAATATAAATATAAATGTCGACTTTTAGCCCTGCCAGTGTGCCAATAAAATCAAAGAAATGACTCATCATATTTAGCCACACCTCCAACTTCTTTGGTTCTAAATCACCTTAAAATATGGGTGGATTTATCTTCTGGAATTGGATAGAATGATCCACTTTCCTTGTTCTATCCATCATGTTCCCTCTATCCACAAACTAAAAGGCTTAGTTAATACTCTAAACTAGATATAATTTTACATGTTTCTCAGGTTCAATCAAATTCTGAATAACTTTTCTTTATTGGTTTTTACAATGCCTATTGGGTGGCATTGTCAAGAAACACAACAGTGTCATAAGTCTCACTCTTTATCAATTGAAGGCCTAAAAAATTTAAAATTCTACCACATCATACTATCAAAAAATTGTTTCATAAAATCAATATTTTCCATGTTTAACCAATTTTAAAGAATTTTAATTTCTTCAAAAATTTATCCATTTTCAAAATACTACAACCGTGTTCTTTTTCATAATACCCTATTTGAAAACAATTTCAACATATTTAAAAAATTTACATTTTCACACAAAAATTAAAATACATTACTCAAAATGAAATATAAAATCATATTGGGTAGTCATTTCTATAATGTGTATCATGATCGTATCACTAGATAAACCCATAACAATGAGATTCCAAATCCTAAAAGTGTCTCCAAAACCCTTAAGTTCCCAACTCCCTAGTAACATGAAGTTCAATATAAAAAGGTTAGATATGTCTTTTTATGCTCTAAATTTCATATCCTAAAAATCCTACTTATTTATACTAACCCAACATAAGGAATGTAACAGAATTAATTTCAAATTTGAGACTCCAAAAAATAATGACCACTTGATAGCCACGGACGGGAAAAGATGATTCCACATATAACATCCTGCCCCTCCCTATTGGCTTTAGAAGGTGGTAGGATGTCACTTGGACTTATGCGAAATCCCAAAAAAGTGTGTGGTAGATAAATTGGAGTATATAATAAATTAAATATATGTATGTCTAGGTGAACACTATTGAGTTGAAATGAGGGAGGGTATTCACTATACTAAATATTGGCTTGGAATATTATAGGATAATTTCAAAAACATAATGGGCTTACATAAATATTCATGGAAGGTTTTAATTATAGTGGAAGGTCGTATATAATTTATTTAAAAAAGTAGTATACTAAAAGGGTTGGGTAAAATCATATTTCAATGTGAAAAATTGGAAATTAAATGGAATAATACAAGAAAATATTTGAATAAAGGGGAGGAGGATAGAATCCCCTTACCTTGAGTGGTTGCTCGTAAGAGCTTGAGAGAAGATTTTTAAGATCACAGGAACACCCTGGGAGGGATTTATGGAGATATAGGTTGTAACACCCCGACCCTAGAAGCCCAGAGTCAGTTTATTATTACATACCATTGGAATGATCACAAAAGATCAAGTCTCGAAAGACCGATTAGTTTAGTATCCTTAGAAGTATTAGATACATTCATAAGGTTTACATTACATCATAAAATTAAGAACTACAACAACATTGTTTCCATATACCACACTTATATGCCCTCAAACTATCCCTGCAGGTCAGTCATAAAATACTTCTTTGCATATTGGGAAAAATAAAACATAGAAATGGGTGAGCTCAAATGCTCAGTAAGGATAACAATATAGCAGAAACATTAATAAATATGCATAAACATTTAAGGAAATGCTTAATACTAAAACAAAAGCCTTTTAAACATGAACTTCAATATAATATAGAAAAGATAAAATCAAATAATTCCATTTACTTACTCACATGGATATTCTACAAGTCCAATAATCACATGAAATATCAATATCCACTTTTATAATGATGGAATGCATAATGCTAGACTTCATAACCAAATAGTCAAGGACTTGTGCCAAGACTAAAAATATGATTTTTTCAAGGCCTTGTTCCAAGACACTAGTTTGTATCATGAGATCTACCAATGAATTGAGAAGCTATAGTGGGCTCCACCCATCACATACTAAGTCCAATGCATTCCTCATATGAAAAGGCTTAAAAAGATCATAAACTTTCGTATTAAAACTAGCATATGAAATGTCAATAATTTATCCATAAAACATGAATGGTATAAAAATAAAAAATCCACAATAAAAAATACCACAAAACCTTCAATAAAATATGGATGTTTTTCATCATAATAAATCAACTTCAAATAAACTTACAATCCATCAAAGTATGATGACATAGATGAAATCAAAACCTTTTTAGATAAATATCTATTTCTATTTGAAATCATTTAAAATTCATATAATTATAAAATAAAAAATTTATTTTGGAAATATTCTTATAATCTTGTAAGGGAATATTTGATGATGTTATAATGGCGGAAAATAGCCACACCCACCGTATAAGTTAGAAAAAGACATTCTAACCTTAATTTTGTTGAAAAGGTTATAAATGACCTTGTTTGGAAAATGATGGAAAGATTCCTTTATAAACATCTTCTAAAAATTAAAAAAGGGTATAAATTAATTTAACCCATATTCTATAAAATATTAATAATTTATTGAAATACATTTTTAAGAAACATGGATGTGGATGATAAAGAGGTCACAGTAGATACTTACGTAAAAACAACCTCGGATAATAAAGAGATTGTGTAATTAACCCTTACCTTGTAATTTTCCTTGTTCGAGGGTATTTTAACCTCTTGTATAATGGAGAAATAATTGTTATTAAATTATACATGAATAACATACATTATTATGATATCATATATGATCTTTAAGCATTGCTTGGTTAATAATATCTTAGTATTATCGTTGTTTCGGGTGTTAATGGATTCGTTTTCCTCTATATTCTTTGTTATGTGAGTCATATTTTTTATAGATGGGATGTATATTATTAATATCCTGAATGATATAAAGTATTTAAACATTATTTTTAATCATATAATGAAAATTAGTCTTGAATGGATACGATGGGGAATGAATCTCATCGCGTTCGCGGAGACGGCAATCCGTACGTACGCACGAGCGACAATATTATTCTTTTGATATTAAAATAATATATAATTGGATGGTATATCATATATAAAGAATCATTTTAATGTAATATTTATTATTTACATCAATTACAGATCATTATTATACCCATCTAAATAATAATGTATTGAATAACAATTACACCACGACCTGTAGACGGTATGTCCTATGTATGCACATATGGTGACATGTCATTAAAAGGATGGATATAATAATGAATTTGGTTGTACCATATTTATAATAACATCATAGTATATAGAATATACTGGATTTATTATTTAATAATGGAAACAACAAAGAAAAATGAAGTGGAAGAAGAAAGGAAGTTGAAAGAGGTGATGAAATATTTACCTCTTCTTCGGGTTTTTCCTTTTGATTTGATCAAAAGGGCTCCTTAGGTTGGCTTTGAGACTAATGGAAGGCCTCTAGGATGAATGGAGTACAGTTTAGAGGGTATTTGGGTAGGGTTTGGCCGAGTCAAATGACTTTGAAGGTGTAAATTAGAGAGAAGGGGGAGTGCCCTTTTATAAGAGGGGTGAGGGGCACCTTAAGAAAAGCTAGAAATATTATTTTATAATAAAATAAAATTCGGTTTATAATGGCTCAAAAATATATTATTTAAAGGATAAGGTGGTTATGGGTCTAAAACCACTCAACCAATAGGTTTTAGATAAGTTTGGGTCACTATATTAACCTTATCTTTTAGATTTGACTCTTAGTTAAATAGTTATACATTTACCATGTCTGTTTGTATTTTTATATTATATGGTTAATAAACATACTATATAAATCCAAGAGAACCACAATTGGTTCATTAATGATACATTTATCATTACATAATTCTTTTGGCCAAACCTTAGATTTTTAGGAATAGAATATTAATTAATAATATAATATTTGTATTAAAAACTCTTTTATGTCAAATTTGACAGTATTTGGTATTTTGTTTTTTCTAAATTCATAACAGCATTATTACTTCGAAAAAAATTCATCTATCCAACTCAAATATGTAATATTAACTTAGAAAATTAGTTTAATTCATAAAAAGGATCAAATTACTTTTATTTGGATATTTATAATATCAAATATTTTAATATTTCATTAATACGGTAATTACTCCATCATCATTGTGTCATAAATAAATTAAATTATTTGATTTATAAAACATATAAATAAAATACCATTATGTAGGAAATGTTTTTATCTTTATAATTAATATTTATAGTCTAATTTATCTTATGTTTAACTCTATATTAAAAATGTTTTAGTTATTAAACATTGAATTTAACACTTTTAACTATTCTTTGAATTAAATAATAATAAATGTCTTAATCTAATCCTAGTGTACATTAAGGATCATATTTTATTCCTAAGGTTGTTTTTGGTCAAATTACACTTAACCAATTGAATTTGGACATGGTTAGGGTAATAATAATATCATTTTTACCCTTAATTACCCTATTTACTTTTAACCGTGGTAAGTAAAAGTAAAAAGTTACAATTCACCAAAAATTATTTTCATCTCATTGAACCACATTTTACTTACTGATATCAACTGTGTCTCTTGTATTTTTGAAATTCAACTCACAGAAGCGGTAAAATTAAATTTTATGTCAAATTTCAAATGCTCCTAGGAGGTGGGTAAAATATGGTGAAAAGATCAATTAAATTTTATATATCTAATATTATTACGAAATGAATCCAATAAATTATATTAAAAATATATAGGTATTATGTATCTATTTTGATGTAAAATAAATTTAAATAAAATAATTAATTATTAAAAAAAATTCAGTTTTAAACTTTAACTCTGTGTTTTTACCTATTCATCAAAAATTTAATGTTTTCTGAAAAATACCAAAAATTAAACCAAAGATAATTTTGGTATTCCAAATCCAAAAATGAAGTCCATTTTGAAAGTTAAAATTTATAAAATTTCAAAAAGTGGGTATTCCTATTCATAAAGGCTAGTTTGATTGGTTGAGATGTGTTAGAACTCGAAGTTGCGTACATCACACACATTGTAATATTCAAAGAGAAGCGTACTGTGGAAGCTTGGGGTGTTAGATTCTTCCCACCTTCAAATAATTTCATCCTTGTGATTTCTAGAATATTACTTCATAAAATGACTCTGGTGGTTCTTCATCATAAGTTCCTCGGGATACCATGTTGCCTCTTCCATCTTATGGTTTCTCCATAAAACTTTTACCGGACTAGTCGTTTGGTTTCTCAGAACTTGTTCTCTTGTATCAAGAACCTTGACAGGCTCTTCGCAATAAGACAAGTCGGGTTCGAGTTCTAATTCCTTATAGGTGAGTACATGCGTTGGGTCAGGCAAGTATTTTCTCAACAAAGATACATGGAACACATCATAAAATTTGAAGAGACTTGGCGGCATCGCCAAATAGTAAGATACAACCACAATTTTTTCTAGAATTTCAAAAGGTCCAGTATACCTGGGACTCAATTTACACATCTTACCGAAATTTATAACACCCTTCCATGGATATACCTTCAAGAAAACATGATCTCCTACCTGAAATTACAAAAGCTTCCTTTGGATATCAGCATAGCTCTTCTATCTACTTTGAGCTTCCTTGATGTGGTTTTGGATTACCTTCAACTTTTCCATCATTTCCTCCACAAGTTCTAGGCCTACGAGTTTTCATTCACCAGCATCATCCCAACAAGTTGGTGTGCAACACATATTTCTGTATAACTCTTTATATGGTGCCATATGAATACTTTAATGGAAGCAATTGTTATAGAAAAATTCTACCAGAGGAAAATATTGATCCCACATACCTTGAAAGTCAAGTGAGCATGATCTCAACATGTCTTCTAAGGTTTGAATAGTCCATTCTAATTGTGCATCAGTTTGGGGGTGGTAGGCAGTGCTCAAATGAAGATTAGTATCCAGGGCTTTCTGAAAACTTTTCAAGAATCTTGATGTAAAACGTGGATCACGATTAGAAACAATCGATAGGGGAACTACTTGAAGTCTCACAACTTCATTAATATATAGTATTACTATACGTTCATGTGTTAAATCTTCTCTTCTAGTAAGAAAATGTGCTGACTTGGTAAGACGATCAACAATGACCCATATTGAATCATTCATTCTTGGAGTCTTTGATAGTCCCATGAAAAAGTTCATCGTAATATTATCCCATTTCCACTCAGGTATGGGAAGAGGTTGCATGAATCCTCCAGGATATTTCCTTCCAACTTTCACTTATTGAAAAACCATATATCTAGACACAAAATCAGCAATCTCCCTCTTCATGATGTCCAACAAAAAATGTTCCTTCAAATATCTATACATTTTGGTGCTCCCAGGGTGTATAGAGAAATTGGAGCTATGAGCATCATCCAACAATTCTTTTTTAAGATAAGGTATTTCGGGAACACAAAGTCTCTTCCAAAATTTCAAAATTCCATCTTCATACACAAAGTCACTCAATATATCATTATTTACAGCTTTAATCTTCTTTTGAAACTGTTCATCACCGGTCTGAGAACTCTTTATCCTTTATAGTAAAGATGATTTGACAACCATTTGAAAAAATATTGATGTTTCACCTTCCATGGTGATTCCCATATCCATCTTTACTAGATCCATATATATAGGATCCTTTTCAACTCTCATCTTGTTCAAAACTCCTTGATACTTTCTAATCAAAGCATATGCCACTTTATTTTCCTTCCCCGGGTGGTAGTGTATAGTGCAATTATAATCCTTGAGTAGTTCAAGCCATCGCCTTTGCCTCATGTTGAGTTCTTTCTGTGAGAAAATATTCTTCAAACTCTTATGATTGGTATATATCTTACATTTTTCACCATAGAGATAGTGTCTCAAAATCTTCAAAGAAAATATTACAGCTTCTAACTCAAGATCATGAGTTGGATAGTTTTTCTCATGAATTTTTAGCTGTTGTGATGCATATGAAATAACCCTATCATTATTCATAAGGACACAACCAATTCCTTTCTTTGAGGCATCACTATAAATAACAAACCCATAATTCCCTGATGGTAGAGTCAAGATAGGGGCATTGACTAATCTTCTCTTCAGTTCTTCAAAAAAAATTTCACACTCTTTTTTAAAAACTATTTAAACCCCTTTAAATGTGATCTTGGTTAATGGGTTAGCCAATCAAGCAAAATTCTGGATGAAATGCTGAAAATAACCTGCTAAACCGATAAAAAAGCATACCTTAGTTATACTTGTCTGTGCTGGCCATTCTTGGATTGCATTGGTCCTAGAAGGATCAAAAGAGATTCCACCCTTAGAGACAATATGGCCAAGAAAAGAAATCTCTTGAAGCCAGAATTCACACTTGCTAAACATTCCATATAATTCATGTCTTCTGAGAGTCTTTAGGATAATGTGCAAGTGATTTTCATGATCTTCATAGCTTTTGGAGTATACCAAGATATCATTAATAAATACCACTAAAAAGTCATCAAAATATTCCTTGAAAACTCTATTCATTAGATCCATGAAGACAGAGGGTTCATTATTTAATCCAAAATGCATTATTGTAAACTTGTAATGCCCTTACCTTGTTCGAAATGCTATTTTCAGAATTTTTTCCTTCTTCACACACAACTAATGATATCAAGATCGAAGGTCCGTATTTGAAAAGTATTGAGCTCCATGAATTTGGTTGAATAAATCATCAATGTGTGGTAGGGGATACTTGTTCTTTATTGTTACAACATTAATCTCCCTGTAGTCAATGCAAAACCACATAGATCCATCTTTCTTCTTAACAAAAGGAACAGGGGATCCCCATGGAGAAACACTAGGGAGAATAAATCCCTAATTACTCAATTACTCTAGTTGTTTCTTTAGTTCCACCAATTACATAGTATCCATTCTATTAGGGGTCTTCGATATGGGCCTTGATCTAGGAATTAACTAAATGGAAACTCAATTTCTCGTTTTGGGGGATGTCCTCGTAAATCTTCTGGAAACACATCAACATATTATTTCACAATACGTAAATCCTCTATTTGAACATTCATTTCCTCACCCACAGTTATTTCATTCTCTTCCTCCCCAATAATTGAATTTAGTTGATCTACTGGGGGTGGATCTAGATAAGAATCAGGTGGTGACATTTCTTCTCTAAAGATATGGTGTTCTTTTCCATCATCATCAAAAATAGTAACCTCCTTCTTCTTACAATAAATTTTTTCATCATGGTCTGAAAGCCAATCCACAATGAGGATTATATCAAATTAAATCATGGGTACGATGATGAGATCAATGGATAATGAACATTTATGTGCTCTAATGGTGAAATATTCATAAAACATTGATGCAATGAAACATCCCTTAGGAGTTTTGACTGAAAACTCCCTTGTTAAATCAAGTTGGAAATATATAATTTTCTTAGAAAACTGGGAAGATATGAAACAATGTGATGATCCAGAATCAAATAAAGAATTTTCTAAACTTGAGTAAACCATTAAATTACCTTCCACCACGTCTTTCGGAGCTTCAACCTCTGTAGTAGTGATAAAATTAGAATGGCCTTGATCCCTTGGCATTTTCTGAGGTAAGTTCCCCAGATGCTTATGACATTCATTCGAATAATTCCCCTTTCTCAACAATTTTAGCATTCAACATAGATAGCCTCTTTCTTTCCCTTGAAATCACGAGATTGGTGGCCTATTTCACCACACTTATAACAGACTCCCATTCCATTCAGGATAGTACTATGATGTTTCTTCCCACATTTAATGTAGGATGGATATTAAACATTTCCCTTCTTCCCTTTATTTCCATTTCTAGAGTGTTCAACAAATCTCTTCTTCTCTTATTTTTCTTTAAAGTCGTAAGACTTAGAGAATTATTTTTCCGTCTTGATAGCACATGAGACAATATCTTTGTATGATGAATAGGATTGTGAGACTAATACTTGATGGAGAAATCGTTTTAAACCATCAAATAAATGATCAATCTTAATTCTTGGGATACATATATAATCTGCAGCATACCTCTCTAACCTTGTAATGTTTGCTTCATACTGTACAACATTCTCATCCTCCTTTTCCTCAGACTCATAAATTGTCTTTCCATATCTTCTCGATGGCCACAAGGAAAGTATTTTTCTATAAAAGACCTTTAAAATCCCTACATTCCATATTTGATTATTTATCATCTTTCTTTGTGTTTTGAATCAATGATCACCATTGATCAACATCTCAAGTGAGGTGGTAAACTTCCATGACACCTTTTTCCATTTCGCTACTCCCCAAGGCATGGAATATTTTCTCTAAGGAATTTATCCATTTCTAGGATACTAGTGGATTTATACCCCCATTTAATATTGGTGGTTGTTTCCCCATGAATTGATGTAACATTGATCCTCCACGCTATGGATCAGGGTGCTCTATACGGGTAATGTTATTATTCATAACCTGAGAGAGTTCTCCCAATATGGTGATTAGCTGATCAGCACCAGTTGCATCACCATATCCACTATAATTATCATGAGTATGAGGGAAATCCCTACATGGAGTGCGTTCATTGATACACTTTCCATTAATTCCACTAGGCATCATTTCTAAACAATGGCATAATCTAGATTAGTTTATGAATCAAAATACATAATTCCCAACTTGTAAAACACTTGACATAAATTGAACAGTTTATGGATATAATCCATAATCATGAAAAATGTTTTCTTTGAGGAATTATATACACATAAACCCTTCATATTGTTTTGTAAAGAAAATGAGAATTTTCCTAAGCATATCCCCCGGGAGTGTCGTAACCAAGAGTGCTGCAAGACCCGTTGTCCTGCACCAGTTCTCATTCGAGTCTAGCTCAAAGCGATGTTTTTGGGTTTTACCCCTAGGTACATCTGTGCCAGAGCCGCCTCTACCTGCTCGTATCTAGAAAAGGATGTATTATTTGGAAAACTCACAAAATCTATACGATACCAAAATTCTAGAAAGTTCTTCTATACTAATCCTCAAAGTCTATCTTAGGGCTATGTGCTCTAATCAGAGTTTATCTAAATCTAGTTTCCTAGGTTGTACTAAAATTCCTCTGATACCAACTGTAACGCCCCGAACCCAGAATCCCAGAGTCGGTGCATTATTATGTACCATTGGCATGATCACAAAAGATCAAGTCTTGAAAGACCAATTAGTTTAGAAGCTTTGTAAGTACTAGAGATATTCATATGGTTTACATTAAATCATAAAATGAAAAACTACAACAACATTTTTTCCACAGAACACATTCATAACCTCTCAGACTATCCCCGCAGGTCAGTCCTAAAATACTTCTTCACATCCTGGAAAAAATAAAACATAGAAATGGGTGAGCTTAGAGGCTCAGTAAGGATTACAGTATAGCAAAACCTTTCATAAATAAGCATAAACATTTAAGAAATGTATAAGACTAAAACAAAAGACTTTTAAACTTGAACATAAGAATAATATGGAGAAGATAAAATCAAATAATTCCATTTAATTACTCACATGGATATTCTAGTAGTCGAATAATCACATGAAATATCAATAGCCACTTTTATAACGATGGAATGCATAATTCCAAACTTCATAACCACACAGTCAAAGACTTGTGCCAAGAATACAAGTAAGATTTTGTCAAGGCCTTATGCCAAGACACTAGTTTTTCTCATGATACCCACTGATGCATCGAGGAGCTAAAGCCGGGCTCCACCTGTCACATAATAATTTTAATGCATTCCTCATATGAAAAGGTTTAAACATAACATATACATTCGTATAAAAACTAGCATAGGAAATGTCAATACATTATCCATAAACCATGAATGGTATAAAAATAAAATATCTATAGTCAAAAATATCACAAAACCTTCAATACAATATGTAAGTTTCGTATCATAATAAATCAACTTCAAATAAACTTAAAATCTATCAAAGCATGTTGACATAGATGAAATCAAAACCTTTTTTAGAGAAATATCTCTCCCAGTTTTGAAATAATTTAATATTCATATAATTATAAAAGAAAACATTTATTTTGGAAATATTATGATAAGATTTTAAGGGAATCTTTGATGATTTTATAATGGTGGAAAATAGCCACACCCGCTATATAAGTTAGAAAAAGACATTGTTACCTCAATTTTGTCGAAATGGTTATAAAGGGCCTTATTTGGAAAACGATGGAAAGATTATTTTTTAAACATCTTATAAAAAATAAAACAAGGGTATACATGAAATTAACCCATAATCAATAAAATAGTAATAAGTTTTTGAAATATATTTTTAAGAAACATGGATGCGGATGATAAAGAGGTCCTAGTAGATACTTACGTAAAAAAAACCATGGATAAAAAAGAGATTGTGAAATTAACACTTACCTTGTAATTGTCCTTGGTCAAGGGAAGGTTAACCTACTATATAGTGGTAAAATAATTTTAATTAAATTATACAAGAATCATATATATTATTATGATATCATATATGATCTTTTAACATTGATTTGTTAATAATATCATAGTATTATTGTTGTTTCAGGTATTAACAAATTCATTTTCCTTTATATTCCTTGTTATGTGAGTTATATTTAATATGGGTGGGATGTATATTATTCATATCCAGAATGATATCAAGTATTTAAACATTAATTTTAATCATTTAATGAAAATTAGTCTTGAATGGATATGATGGGGAATGAATCTCATCGTGTTCATGGAGACGGTAATCCTTATGTACACACGAGCGATAATATCATTATTTTGATATTAAAATAATATACAATTGGATGGTATATCATATATAAAAAATCATTATCATTTTATATTTATTATTTAAATCAATTACGCATCATTATTATACCCATTCAGAGAATAATGTATTGAATAACAATTACACCACGGCGTGGAGACGGTAAGTCGTACTTTCACACGTATGGTGAAATGTTATTAAAAGGATGGATGGAATAATGAATTTGGTTGTACCATATTTATAATAACATCAAAATATATAAAATATACTGGAGTTATTGCTTTTTAATGTAAACAACAAATAAAAAGGATGTGGAAGAAGAAAGGAACTTGAAAGAGGTGATGGAATATTTACCTCTTCTTCAGGTTCTTCCTTTTGATTTGATCAAAATGGTTCCATAGTATGGATTTTTTGGCTAAAGTAAGGCCTCTAAGATGAATTTTTGATAGTTGAGATGGTATTTGAGTAGGTATTTCCGAGCCAAATGGCTTTGAAGGTGTGAATTAGGGAGAAGGGGGGTGCCCTTTTATAGGAGGGGTGAGGGAACCTTATGAAAAGCTAGAAATTTTATTTTATAATAAAATAATATTCGGTTTCTAATGGCTCCAAAATGAATTTTTTAAAGGATAAGGTTGGTATGTCTCTAAAACCACTAAATAAATAGGTTTTATATAGGTTTGGGTTACTTTTTAAACTTATATTTTAGATTTAACTCTTAGTTAAATATTTTTACATTTACCATGTATCTTTGTATTTTTATATTATATAGTTAATAAACTTAAAATATAATTCCAAGAGAACCTAAAATGGCTCATTAATGATACAAATATAATTACATAAGTCTTTTGGCTGATCCTAATATTTTTAGGAATAGAATATCAATTAAAAATATAATATTTGTTTTAAAAACTCTTTTATGTCAATTTTGACACTATTTTGTATTTTGTTTTTTCTAAATTCATAACAGAATTATTACTTCTAAATAAATTCATCTAACCAACCAAAATATGTCATATTATCCTAAAAAATTAGTTTAATTCATAAAAAGTCTCAAATTACATTTATTTGGATATTTATAAAATTAATTATCTTAATCTTTCATTAATACGATAATTACTGTAGCATCATTGTGTCATAAATAAATTAAATTATTTAATGTATAAAAAATATAAATAAAATACCATTATGTAGGAAACATTTTAGATTTATAATGAATATTTATAGTCGAATTTATCTTATGTGTAACCCTATAATACAAATGTTTTAGTTATGAAACATTGAATTTAATACTTTTAACTCTTCTTTGAACTAAATAATAATAAATGTACTAATCTAATTCAAGTGGAACTAAAGGTTCATATTTTATTCCTAATGTTGTTTTGGGTCTAATTTCACTTATCCAATATAATTAGGACATGTTTTAGGGTAATCATAATAACATTTTACCCTTAATTACCCTATTTACTTTCAACCGTGCTAAATAAAAGTAAAAAAGTTACTATTCAAAAAAAATTATTTTCACATTATTGAACCACATTGTACATACTGATATCAACCATGTCTCTCGGATTTTTGAAATTCAACTCATAGAAGTTGTAAAATTATGTTTTATGTAAATTTTCAAATGCTCCTAGGAGGTGGGTAAAAGACTGTGAAAAGTTCAATAAAATTATATATATCTAATATTATTAAAATATGACTCTAATGAATTATATTGAAAATAAATAGGTATTATGTATCTATTTTTAACTAAAATAAATTTTCAATAAAATAATTAATTATTTAAATAAAAATTGAGTTTTAAAATATAACTTAGTTTTTTCCACTATTCATCAAAAATTGAAAGTTTTCAGCAAAATACCAAAAATTCACCCAAAGATAATTTTGGTATTATGAATCCAAAATTGAAGTCCATTTTGAAATATAAAATTTATAAAATTTTAAAAAGTGGGTATTACTATTCATAACAGCTAATTTGATTGGTCACGATGTGTTAGAACTCGAAGTTGCGTACAACACATGCTATTGTATTATTCAAAGAGAAGTGTACCATGGAAGCTTGGGTTTTTACTTAGGTAGAGGATCTTAATAATCAATATTTTTTTATTGAAGAGAATTGGGAGGTTGGTTGATTATTTATTTCAAAAGAGAGTGGAAATTTTTATTCATATATAAACATAGGTTTTGGACTCCTTATGATAAAATAATCAAAACCAAAAACCATACATTGGATTTAACCACGGTATCTACTAAATGGAAGTTGTTTTAAATATTTTACAATTCTATGAATCTAACATATTAATATAATAACATTGGTGTGGTGGATGTGAGTCATGTTTATAAAGAATTAATTTTGAAACATTAAAATATAATATGGGTTTTGAAGGATTAATTAATTCTTTATAAAATTAATCAAATAAGTTTTAAAATAAATTATGTTAAATGGTAAATATTTATTTGGTATTTAATTACTTTTATTTAATTTATTGCATCAGTTTCGGGCTTCTATGAAGTCATAATATGTACCGTAAATTTTTAACATTTTTAATTTCTAACAAACAATTTATCTATCATAGAAAATTATAAAAAATTAACCATTGGATAATTTCATCACTCCAATTTTGAAAATGATATCTATTTTACAAAAAATAATATTATAAATATAATAATTTAAACTATTAAAAATCATTATTTATTAGAAAATACTTGTTCCAACGACACTAACCACTTTCTGACCGTTATGAAAATTATATTGTACTTAATTAAATTATATTATCATTTATATTATAATAAATATTATTTAATATAAATATTTCATGAATTTAAAATTTGATTTAAATGTTATTGAATTTTTTATAAAGAGTGTTTTAATCATACGTATATATTTTCCAAAAATAATTTTGTTTTCCTGAAATAAAAATCAATTTTTTATTAAACTAATTATTCAATACTATCTATATAGTAATTATAAAAAGGATAAATATAATAATTATTTTATTCAGAAGAAAATATATAAATTTATTATTTTGGGTTCTAGATAGATAACCCCTTATTACACCAATATATTCCCTGAGGGTAAGGTGTCTAGCGGCGGAACATTTTTGGGGTGGTTCTGTGAACATGGTTTGGGATGTGATGTTGATAAGATTGAACTTATCATGTAAATACTATTGTTCATGCTTCAGCTGTTGAATTTCATATTAGGATTGTTCAAGTGAAAAATCCCAGTGATCCCATCTCCCTCAGAATCCATGAGGATTGGGCATCAAAGGGTATGATCCTACTAGTTGAGGAAATCCCTTCTTCCATCTATTTCAATTAGATTTTTTTTAAAAATGTCAATATTTATTAACTATAACAACCAATATATACTGGATATATTATTTATAGTTATTATTCATAGAGGTATTTTAAATCAGACATTATATATTTTATAATGTCTAAAAATAACTAAATTGGTGATTGTGTTTTCAATAAATCAATTATTGATTCAAAATGGAATTCATTTATAAAATCTTTTGTCATTAAAAATGATGAAAGAGAGATTTAATTAAGATAAGAAAACTAAAATATGTTAATGTATGAAGATTCCTAAAACATTTTTATAATTCATTGAAAACCCATAATAAGAAATTTTTACACAACCCATGTTTTTAAAATATTTTAACATGTCTTGTGGGTGTCTGGGTTTGATTGTGCAAAATGAAATTATTAGCTCCAGGGAATAAAAGTTTATAATTTTAAGACTTTTCATTAATAGAGAAATTGACCATTTGAAAGAAAATTTCGATTTTATAAGGTAAAATAATTCATAATTATCTAAATATCTAAACCTATAAACTTTTTGCGTATGTGAAAGAATTATTTTTCTAATACAAGATTTCAGGAGTCTGGATTTGGGTGGTTGCATTTGGTAACATGGAATGGTTTAAAAACCTTTATATATTATCATGTTATTGATTATGAATGAATTACGATTTAGAAGCTCACTTTTTTTTGTGGTAAGACTTTGAATATTATTCTTCAGATAATGATTAGGTTGACCCATGTGGGATCCTATAATCTATAGAGGGATTCTATTGGATTTCTAGGGTTTTACCGTAATATATTTCAAAGTTGTATTTTTTTAATTTCCTTGGTAAAATTTCCATTGAGAAATTTGATATCAAAAATAGTATGCAGTTATTATTAAGGAATTATTATTTATATTGTAAAAAATTAGAATTAGTTTTTCAAGTTACTTACAATTCAAAGTTTATTATGTGACATTGATATATTATGTAATGGATTCAATATTGAATATATAGGGTCTCAAAATTGTCTTCAGTCCCTTCAAGATAAAGTAATGAAATCTTTGTTGAAATGTAGAGGTTATGATATTTTAAAACCTTCTCAAACATATAACTCTTTTTCACACATCCATATAATATATATAACACCACCTACATACCCTAGAATATTAATGGTTTATGAGTCATTTTTTATTAAATTTTAAAGTCCCCATTAACTCATATCTCATAATTAGGGAAGTACCATCACCAAATTTTCAAATATTTAACCTTATTTTGATAGTATGAAGAAAATAAAGATTTTATAATAGTTATGTTTGAGGGCTATGTTTTTTAAAGATCTATATGTTTTGTTTTTAACTTTTCACCTTTTTGAGAAAAGGTAAAAGAGAAAAATAAAGGTTAGTAAATAATAAAATAACTATATAGTATAACATATCATCACGATAATCAATGAATACTGTTCCACTGAAGATGGCTATATAAAGAATAAAAATAAGCCAGAATATAGTAATTATTTTGTGGGTGAATTGGGATATATGATGTGTGGGTATTTATAGAATGAAGATATGAAAATTTTATGTGAATGAAATTATCAAGAATATAACCATTTAGGGAAATCAATAAAGTATATTTTTAGATACTGGATAAGATAAGGGATAAATCAACTAAAAATATTTATATTATAATTGTACAACTTATTTTTGTATTTATTTTATGTTAAAATGAATATGATAAAAATATATATTTTTATAGGGAATATATTAATGAGAATATTTATAAATGGTTTGAAATTATATAATGGTAAATATGGTAAATGATAAATATAAATTTTACTAGAAATATATCAATTTTTGAGAAATATAAATATAAAAGTAGCTGAAATATTAATTTGAAATGAAAATAAATATTGGTGAATTACTTTAATTTGAAGTCAATATATTTAATTTTATATTTGAATGTTAATATATTTTTTATCATAGTTAATTATTTTCAAGTGAATGCATCATTTGTGATAATTATAAGAAAATTATATTAATTTAAAAGGAATATATTTGATTATTATTAATAATTTTAATGGAACATAATATTTAATATGATATGTAAAATGTTAATTTGAAATTAATATAACAATAATTATAGTAAATTAAAAATTATATAGGGAGTATAAAATATTTAATATCAATAGATTAGTAAAAATAAATTAAATATAAAAAATATATAAACAATGAGTAAAATATAGGAGTAAATACTAAATAATAAATGGATTATGGGATGTAAAATATATTTCATTGAAAAGAAATAATAATTAATCATATTTAATAAATTATTATACAATATTAGGATTACAACATAATAATTATTTTTAGGAAAATAAGTGATTATAAAATTTATATATAAAATATTCATAAGAATTCATATAGGATTAACTATATTAAAAAAAGGGCTAGACAACCAGGCACTATAGGTGATCAGGACAGACACCTAGGTGGTCTACCCATCATCAAAAACATGTAGGAAAAGTGACATAGATTAGGTCCAATCATGAACTTAGGCTAAATGGTCACTTTGTTATTAGAAGCTAGCATGGGGTGTCCCTAGAGAAGGGGAATGGGGTTCCTATTGGTCAGTTTAGCAATAAGGGTATTTATCATGGGTCCACTTCCATATCTAGATATATGAAGGAGTTTGAGACGCATTTGAAATTTGATATGGGACTCGTCTATTCATCCACTATTCATTCCTTTTAAAAATAACACATGGTTGCAAAATTAAATATGCCACAACCATCATCTTCAACCTCTAATAAATTACTATTATAGTATATTGAATTATATTATATATATGTGTTTCTGTATATATATATATATATTCTATATCATGTAAACTGCTTGGTGAATTGGTACGGGGGTATTATGTAAGATGTGATATAAATAAACATCACAATGATCATCTTTAATCCCCAACATCCTGTATGCTGTCACATTGTTTAGAGGACATGAATTTACATAGATAGTTACAAAATTGAATCTTTGAATACATTGTTAATAAAATTATTCATTCAGTATTTTTATAGGTAATCTAAAATGAAAATATATAGGAATCTCTCTATAGATAATATTATATATTAAACTATGATAATCACATTATAATCAATATCATAATCTTCCTTCATCCCTAGTGTAAAACTCCTGGAATATTGAAATTCAATGTGTATATATATATTACATATTGTTAAATCAGGATCTTTATGAATATATAATGGAAAATACGGCCCGTAATATTTATAATGTTATGATTAAGTATTTACAGTGCAGTAGGGAGCTATATTTTAATAGTGGTATCTATGTGGTCTTTTCACAATTGAAAATCAAATTATTGTATGTCTATATATTATTTAAAATATAAAGTGGCATTGTAAATTAATGTATGACACCCATAATGGGTTAACTCTTATTTAAGTGGTGTAAAAGTTCCTAGAAATATGCATACTTATTAGGTTTTAATTTCGATGGAGATAGTGATACATGTGAGTGAAGTTCTAGTGCATGTCATCAATAAGAACATAAAATGTGGAATTCTGTCCATTATAGAAATTTTATATAAGGAATAAATACATTTAAATTTATCATTTTATGTTTTAATTTTTCTTCAAAAACTCTCTCCCTCCGTTCATTTCGATAAAAAAAATTTATATAAGAATTTATTTTTATGAGATCCCTTTATTTCAAACTATTTCTTGTGTTTATAATGTTCCATTTGTAAATTACTCTCTTTCACTATATCTACCTCAAATAACCAAGTTTTAATTCATGATTCAATTTATTATTTTTTTGAAGGACATTTACTTGTTTTTTTTCTACTTCGGGTGTGTACCTTAAATTTATATCTATATATTTATTTCGTGGAAAAAATTAATTTCTGATCACTAATAAAATTATAATACAATTATGTTTATGGATTTGAAAACAATATTTAATGAGTTTTATGATGAAAATTCAAGTGTATAAATGTTTTGATTAAACATTAAGGTACATAGGCATTATATAAAACAACGAGTTGGATCACAATTATATAGCCCTCCAATTAATTGATTAATTTTTTTCAAATCATGAGCTACCAAGAATTGTGTATGGAAAATTAGATAAAGAATGATATTTTATGTTTTGTAAGAATATAGCATTGACATATAGTGTATAATTAACTAACTTTATGTTATTAAAATGAAAATGAGCTTTGAAATAACATCTTATAAAATTCTAATTAAATAATGATGATACCCCAACATACCTCATGGATTTTTCTATGATTTATATAAAATATGATATTTCATTTAATATGAAATAAAATGTTGTTTTCAAAAGTAAAAAATCACGAACTTGAAAAGAAATTTCATGATCATAAGGGTTTATGTTTTCAAGAAAGTCATTTTCTGGTTATTTATGTTTCCTTAAATTAATTTTGAAGTACATTATTTTACATTTTATAGGTTTTGGAAATTTCTATTTTCAAAACTATTTTTATCTCTTACAAGGAATATTATGATAAAAATAAATGTTTTTAAATCCTAGTCTATTTGGTTTCAAGGATATTTCAAGAACCTTAAAGTGGTTATCATTCATTGAATACCCTTACTAATATATTTTTGGTTACCCAATGTTTTAAAATGTTTTTACAAGGATTGTTGTAATGCGGGTTTTATTATTCTAGATATAATTTAAATCTTTAGGTAGTTGAGGGGTGGCATTTGAGGGGTTTGTATTAATGGAAGAACACAAATTTTAAAATATATTTAGATTTCATATATAACATAATTATTGTTTCTCTAAATATAAAAACATATAAAGGTATTGGGTGTGTAATTGAATTATGTTTTTAGTAGTACATTTTGGTATTGTGGGTTTGAGTTGATACAGTAAATATATTGGAGTTAAAAACATAAGAAAAATATGATGAATCTAGTAGTTTTCATTGAAAAAATGACGAAAATCATTGTTAAATAATATATTTAAATTTAAAGAAATATACCATATTAAAATGGATATTTGTGAAGGAACTCTATATCCCTCTCAATTATATTATGTTTTAAGAGAAAATAGTAAAGGTCAAACCCCTTTACGAATAAAAAACAGATACCCAATGATGATGTGTATGGGGTCCTATAACACATACCTATCCCCATTCAAACACTAGAAAAAAATAAAAAACATCAAAGATCATATTCCATACCATTATAATCTTTATAGTCCTCATAATAATCAAAAACATATACCAATGAACTAATGTAGCAAACCCGAGTGTATTAACCATAACACTAGCTACCCAGATTTGGTGTCTACTTTTTTATTACATTGTTATTAGATACAAGGGATCTAATCCCAAAGTATCGATCAATTTAATAGTATTGAAGAACTAGATATATACATGATCCTTATATTATGTTGGAAATATAAACTGGATTGAATAAGAAACACTCTTGCATCCTTGATATTATACATAATATCCTTATTTATATCATGTAAAAGGAAAAAATATAAATGGTGAGCTCATATGCTCAGTAAGAGTTATGTATAGTAGAATATATCATTTTTAAATAATGCATAATCAACATGGAAAGTAAAATAATTGAAAATAAGTTACATTTAATCATTAATTTGAGTGTGAAATACATATAAGGATAATACCAATGTAGTAATCTCATGGATAATATTAACCAAAATTCTTAATGATGGAAATTTGTAATATTGGCCATCATGGTCTAAGACATTATGATATATTTATCACAAGGCATTGTGAAAAGACATTTTAATTTATGGATAGTACTATATGAAAAACCTATTTAATTTGGATAATTATTTATTGTATCATGAGAATTATTGATGAATCAAGGGATACATTATTACCAGGCCCCACCTATCCGAGAATGTCCAATAAATTCCTCTATATTAAATAGTAAATTTAATTTATAAAAAATATTCCTTTTCAATAAATATTTTTTTTGAGTAAAAAAATATAGAATATTAATATTTCCCCAGTAAATCCAACAACTTTTATAGTAAAGAACTATATGTATGGTATATGGTTTGGGAAAAAATCATATCCATGATATAAAGAATAATGATATTTTCAACAAATTTAAAATCTAATTAAAAATGATCACATAAAACTGAATGTTTAAATATAATTTTAACAGCTAAAAAATTAATAAGAGTTAAAATACGACCATAAATTCATTGGAAATATAGGTTTTATAATAAAATCATATAATTCGGAGAATAAAATAAAATGAAAAAAAATTAAAATAAAATTTTATGATATATTTTAGTTTTTAAATACATTTAAATCCTATAGAGGACATTAAAAGAGAATAAAATGGTTGTTTCTTTTGGAAAATTAGTTAAGATGCCTTTGTCAAAAAAATACTTATGACTTTTTTCAATGAAATTAAAAAATGAACATTTCATAAATCATTATAAATATTCCTTTTAAATCATTTAAAATTTCAATGATAACATAAAATATCATTAATAAATCATTTGTGTTAATAAAAAGTAATTTTTGAAATGTTTGTTTTTGAAAAAAATTGACATATAAGAAAAATAAATCCAATCAAATGAAAAATAAGATCAGATTCTATTTAAAATATTAAATTCTTGATACAAGTTAAAAATAGAGTAAATTTTTGATGAAAATATGTTAAATCCTTAAATTATCATATGGTAAGAAAATAAAAATATTTTATGAATTTTGGATTATAATATTACTTCAATGAAAATAAGTTCAATCCCAAAAACATGAGATTGTAAAAAAATTCTAACCTATTTGGTAACTTTTATGTTTTAACCCCTTGAAATAATAAACATAAATTAAAATATTAATAATCTTGAATAAATATATATTTATTATATATACATAAAATTGGATGTATATAGAACATATAAAAGTAAATAGGTCCATAATAGAAAATATGTCCCAATGGAGTGGAAATTGAAATAAAATACCTTACCTCAACTTATAATTTTCCCATAATTGATTTTAACCACATATATTATAAATTTATATTTATTATACTTTCAAAATATAATAATATATATCTATTATTTCATATATGATCCAATTATAACATATTATCCATAATTTTAAATAATCTTTTATTACTATAATTGTTTCGAGTGTTAACAAGTTTTTTTCCATATATGTTGTGATTTGGAAGTTTTAGTCCTTGTAAATTGACTAGGGGTCATTAATAATCATAGTTTTAATTATGATATAAATATAATATATATCAATTAAATATATATTTATATTTATCTATACAAATTAGATATAAAAATATGAATTACACCATTCATAGAGACGGTTGGTCATACATACGCATTAATACTATTTTCACTTTTTGACTAATGATAAAAATAAAGGTAAATAATATTTCACCATTAAATAATCACTCTTATATAATTTATATCATATATATTCATTCAATATATTATTTCTACCATCCATTTAAACAGAAATGAAAAATGAATCATATCGCTCTGTGGAGGCGGTAGTCTATAAGTATGTACGAGCGATGCTACCATTTGAAAATGGATTGGAAGGTATAAAGGTATATATAATATTACCATTAAATAAAAGTAATTATATCATAAATATAATATATATTTATTATTTACATCTTTATAACAGTTGATGTGAGGCAGAAATGAAAATAATTATATCAGTTCACAAGGTGGTAGTCTGTCGTACACATGAGCGATGTTTTTGTTTCCCATTTGATAGAAAAAAGTATGGATAAATATTATTACATTAACATAGTAACATATTATTATATGGTATATAATGGTTTTAATATATTATAAATATTAGGACATAATTTAATTGGTAAAAGAAGAATAAAATCGAAATTGCTCGATGGAGATGATTACCTTTTCTTTAAAGGGGTTCCTTTAGATATCCCCTTAAGGAACATAGGGTTGGTCTTTTAGAAAGGATTGAACCTCTTAAACATGAATACGAATGTTTTTAAAAGTATTTTATAGTCTTTTTTTTAATTTACATAGATTAAAGTGATGTAAGTAAAAGATAGAAATCATGCCCCTTTATAAGTGAGTGGAGGGTAACTTTTGAAAATTTATAAAATATTATAATATAATATGAGTCTAAATCATGTAAAATGTTTCAAAAATGGAATATATTAGAATATAAAGATATTTTATTCTTAATATAATCTCAAAATAAAATATTTATTTGTTTATATGTCATTTTAAACCTTTTTATTTGGATTAACCCTTGGTTAACCAATTTTAACCTCAACTATAGTAAAGGGTTTTTAAATATTACAGGGTTATAATGTTAATTATAATTTAAAAATTGGATAATAAATGTAAAAGGAATGAAATTTTTGACCCAATATTATCTAACATTTCATATTTATATATTTTTATGTTTTTGAAAATAATATAATAAAATCTTATTTTAATAAAATATTTTTATTGTCATTTTTAATGCTATTCATTTAATTTGACATTAAATACATCAATAAAAATATAAAATTAGATTATTATACTTTAAAACGTTTAAAATATTTCATATTTATCTATATTTTTTTTAACACATTAATTAATTCAAGTTGTACTGCTTTTAATATTTTTAAAATCGTATATTTTAATTATCTATTTATTGAATAAATATTGTGTCAGCATTGCATAAGTTTTTAAGGTAATTATTAAAACAATAAAAAGTAAAAATAAATTACCATCATAAATAATAAGTAATATTTTGAACTAACATTTAAATCCAAACAAATCCTCATTTTATCCTTATGGAGAAGTATTTTATATATTAATGTCAAGATTGCGACATTTTGTTTTAATTCTTTCCAAAAAGTAATATCAAGGCCAATAGTAGAAGAAAAATGGAAAAAAGTGACCATATTTAAAATTAATGTATGTAAATTTCCAAAATCAATTTAGGAAATAATATTAAGTCTTGTTTAAAATAATTTTTCATGCCTTATCACGTTAGTTTTTATCCTTAATTTCCTAATTTATTCTCTGTCTAGGTGATAAAATTTTTCTAAATTTTATATTCATAATGACCAAAAATAAAACGCACATATTTACTAAATATGAACCTCCTGACTGAAAATATGAAATCCATTTTATCAAATTAAATTCACATAATTATAAAGATTTATTTTAATATAAAAACTCAAAATATAATGGAAAATATTTTTTTTAGAAAAATGTGTTTTTATGTCCAAAAATGAAATTATACCAAAATTAGGTATTATGATGATTAAAATATAATTTAAGGGATTATTTATTACTCATGGAGTATTATGTAATTTTATTAGTAAATTAGTATTATTCATATATATTTTATGAAATAAATTATTGTTTTTTATAAATTGGTATATTTTTACATTTCAATGAAAAATCAATATTTTTAGAAAAAACCCTAAAATTTTAAAATATAATAATATTGGCATGATGAATTAAAAAATGATATACTTTTCACATAAGAATATTTTAATATATTTTCTTGTTTTATTTAAACCCATTGATTCATTTAAATAAATTTATAAAATAAATTTATTTAAATAAAAATGCATCATAAAATATCATGGTGTTACATTTTACCTGCATTCTAAAAATTTCTCTCGTGAAATTATTCCACTCTATTAGAAAAATGATAATTCTACCTCATTAAATGATTATTTTCCCACATATATTCCTTATTTTTTTTATTTCACTATAAAACTTTGACAAGATGAGTGTTTTTCTTTCATATCACTTTCTCTCTATGATCCAAATTTTACAATGGTTATTGATAGTAAGAGAGAACTTGATCAAAAAATATAAACTCTATTTTTTTATATGTGAAGGATTGGGTGTTTATTTTATCAAGAGAGATATGTGGGAAAAATAATGAACTATATGGATATTATGTGTATGCAACATGAGATAAACTAAAATCCTGATACGATTAAGAACATCAAAAGGATTGATATATTTTGTGCTCATATTTTCTTTATTTTTTAATCTCATAACCACCTTTCAAGGAGATATTCATAAGAATATATTATCACTAAAATAAAACATTATATGTCACCAATTATTAACATCATGTCTTTTTTTCTAGTTTGATATTCTCTTATGTTCTAATAAAAGGATCTATCTTTCTATATCATTTCCCTAACTTGATGAAGTACCAATATATATATTTTTGAAACCTTTTCCAAAAATGTTGGATTTCTAAAATTCCTTATATCCATCGAAGTTTAATTTTTTTTATTAAAACCATTTTTAGGAAAAATGGGAAACTGGAGTTCACAAAGAGTTACTACTATGTGCTGAAAGAGCTCACAAACTGGTTAAACACAAGACTAATGTTACTTGACCCAGCTATTCTACAAACCTACCAATGCAAGAAACTGACCTGGATACCTGGATCTTATCTGATGAGCTCTTCAAGATGGGAGATAATCCTTTCCATTTTCTGAATAAATTCCTCTGAGTTGATTTTCCTCTGGTTAAAGCCTAAGGCTAGAATTATATCTTGCTTATCTATCCAGACTTCTTGCTCCTTTGTAGCATCAACTTGCAACCTTCGTTCATAAATCCTCTTGAGTTCCTCTTCTGATACATTGGGTCGTAAGTCTTGCTCAAGCATGTCTTCCTCGGAGTAGAGAATTAGTTGCAAGCACTCCCCCTATTGTCCCATCTTTCCTTTGTTCCTTCCTTTCTTGGCCGATCGAGTTCCCATAGATTTTGGTAGGTGAGAGTAATCCTTGAGTCCCTTTGCCTTTTTCCCCTGAACCAATACACATTTTCCTAATTCTTTAATAATTATATTCCCCTTCTTCCTGCGAGGGCTATTAGGACCTTTAACTTGACATCGGTCTATGTTATCCACTGAAGGTAGATTATTACTTTCATACCATGATGAGTCATCCTCCTCATTCCATGGAGGTTCTTGGTCTTCTAATCAATCAAAGCGGTTCCCAAGATTTAAATGAAAGTCAACTATAAGGGGGCTCTGATTAATTTGAGATTTCCCTTTTCCTGCATTATTCTCCCAGCAAGTTCTCCTCTCCCCAGACCCAGCCTTCGGATGGCTGAGAGTGTTTTGGTTTAATTCCCTCAATATATTCACATCAACAGATTGCCTTTGATCCTCATGAGGTGTTGCAGCCAACAAAAAAGGATTCTCCTGCACTGATTCTGATTCATTGCATTGCACATACCCTCGGCCCATATACTACTGCGGGTTATTATTTTCCTCCTAGACTCTATTTTGAGACTCACAGAAACTATGTACCTCTCTCCTAGCTAATACCTTCTCACCATCATCGAGAGTCGCTATTGGGTCCACCGAGGCCGCTGCTAAGGGAAGATTCTTTTCAACTCTACAAATGTCCAAGTCCTACTTAAACTGGGCAAAGATTGCCTCAACCCATGGTCTAGCCTCCTCTGGCCTCCCCTTCTTTACATCCCCTGTGGAAATCAAGGGGTTTTCCTGATTCTTAGACTCCCCGTTATTGGCTCCCGCTGCAGGAGAATCCTGATTTCTAACTAGATTAAGCTGTAATGGAACTTCCCTGCGCACTTCTTCTTGCACTCCCAATCCTCCACTATCCCGCAGCTGATGGTCAAAAGCTGCATCCACTTGAACCGCTGAAATCCTGTCCCAGTTCGCACGATGACACTCAGAGGTGAAATGGACAAATTTGGTGCATCCCGAGCAGAAAGCAGGACATGCTTCAAACACCACTCTGTACTTCCATATGAACTCCTCTCTGACCAAGATCCACAGCCACTATGATGGTGGTTTGGAGATGTCTACCTCAAAAAAATGCGATGCAGAATCAGATGACAGATCACAGAGGTATGCTGATCCGAACAAATAAATCTTCCAACCTAGTTCCCAAGAAAGGAAATAATGGCAGGATTTTGGAAGGGTAGAGGAAGATCAGGAAAGCTTACCCACACTACAGCTGAAGGTGGGTCCCTATTCATGTTGAGATCGAAAGACCATCAGATGAAGAAGAAACCACATCCATTGAAGAACCGAGGAGCGTTGGACCAAGCGACGACCAAATCTTCCTCCGATGAGAATCAAATCATCAGCTAGCGGTGATCGAGAAGACCTACCACCGCCTAGTTTTGAAGACCCCATGCTTCCAAAACAAAACGGTCAAAGGTGCAACCGAAGGGTGACGACCCCTAAAGAGAGCGATTAGAGTTGATCTGTGAAGGTCTCATACTGCATTGAACTCCTGTGAGGAAATCGTGATAAAATTGAGAGTGGTACACCATACAATCTCACAAATTTCTTAATGTATAATTGAGTAAGCTGATCAGAAGATAAATCATCTATAATATCAATAAAATGAACTGATTTTGTGAGGTGATCAACTATAAATAATATATATTGTTTACCTCTACATGTTTTGGTGAGCCCAATAATTAAGACCATAGTAATATTTTCCCGTTTCATTTTTTATATGCAATGGTTGTAAAGTCCCCTTAAAATTATATCTCTCAGCCTTAACATGCTAACACTATTGGAATCCGGATACATACTCAACAATATCTATTTTCATATTACCCTAAAAAAATATTCTTTCAGATATTTGTACATATTTATACTTCCTGGATGAATAAAGAATGATGAAATATGATTTTTATCCAAAAATTCATTCTTCAACCATGGTATTGATGGGACACATATTCAGTTCTTGAACCGTATCTTTCTAGTGTGACAATGGTTGAACTTGGGAACATTCCTTATATTCTTATATAATTCCTCATATTCTTTTTGTTCCTTATTAATCCTATCATAGATGGATGGTTGGAAATTATTCTAATAATGATAAGATTTATCCCCTTTCCCATATATTTCAAGATCCAACTTCTATAAATCCATAAATATTTGATCACTTTCAATCATAATCATAGAAAAACTAGAATGGTCTTCAGAATTAGAGAATCACATACCTTATTTTCCTTCTCAAGGTGGTAATGTATTGAGCTATCATAATAATTGATCAGCTTCTACCATATTCTATAGAATATATTTAACTCTTTTTTTTAAGAAAGTATACACTTTAAACTTTTATGATCAATATATATAACAATTTTCACCATATAGATAATGTATTTGTATCTTCAATGAAGGAACTACCACTTTTATCTCCAAATCATGATTATGATAATTATACTCATCATTTTTCAACTAGGTATATGCCTAATATATCACTATATAATTTTTCATAAGGACGCGTCTCATTACCATATTTGATACATCACTATTTATTACAAACCCTTTTCTACTATAGGGTAGTGTAAGCACAAGAACACAAACCAACCCCTCTTTAGTTCTTTGAAAATATCCTTAGATTCATCTATCCACAATTACTTGACTCCTTCCATGTCAATATAGCGAGTGGATTATATTTTTGTGATAAATCTCTCACAAAACATTGGTAGCATCAATATAGCCCAAAAAAACTATGCATATCAATTACTATTTTTTTATATGACTTTCCTCAATAACATCCATCTTAGAAGTATCCCCAGATATACACACTCTTGAAATTATATCACCAATAACGAGACATTTTAAGCCAAAATTCACACTTGGTAATTTTTTCATATAACTTATTATTCTTTAGGGTCTTCAGCACAATTCTAAAATGTTATTCATTATCTTCATTTCTCATTTAATATATTATAATATCATTAATAAATACCACTATAAACTAATCAATTTTATCTAAAAATACTATATTCATTAAGTCCATGAAGTTGTCAAGAGTATTTGTAAGTACAAATGGAATTACTATGAATTAATAAATACCATACTCATATGGAATATAGCCTTAGATATGTCATATTTCTTCATCATTTTCTCAAAATACCCATATTGAAGATAAATATAGAAAAATTATTGAGTTTTTAATAATTGACCTAAAATATCATCAGTATTTGGTAGATGATACTGGTAGTTAATAGTTATTTTTTTCAACTTATAGATCATCAATGAAAAGATGTATTGGCCCATATTTATTATTAATGAACTGAATAGGTTCACAACATGGATATGAATAGGGATGAATAAAGCCATTATCTATATTCTAATAGAGATTCTTATTTGATTCTTGATAATCAAATGGGGAATTATATATGGAGACTTTGAAAGACGTGGGGCACCAGGTTTGAGTTCTATTGAAATCTCAACTTCATGATTTGGGGGAATACTGGGAAAATATCCTAGAAAAAAATTAAAAAAGTCTCATACAATATGCATTTATTTAATGTTAAGTTTATGATGAACCATAAGAGTTATATTTCTATCATGAATAAATAGTAAATCCCACATGATGAAAATAATTTCCATTAGGATTTTAATTTAATCATCCCATTGATATACTATTATAGGATGATATAGAAAATAAAATATAACTTCCCCAACAAAATAAAATATTTTTAGGGACATAATCAACTGGTCAGATATAATTGGACTATTAGTTCAATTAAAATATGGATTCTTATATCTTATTAAGTGATCCAATATATAGTAATAATGATGTATAATAATAGGATTATCCATTCAAGAAACATTATTAATCATAACCTGGGTAAGTTTCCCTAATAGAAGAATAATATTATCCATTGAAACACTAGCTATATTGACTTTCTCAACAAGTAAATCCCAATATTGTTTATATTTGTTAATTACATTTATTATATTAGGTGACATCACTAAATAAAAAAAATACTGAGTTATCCCACAACTATCAAGATTATTGATCCATAAAATAAATATCCCAATAATGTTAATTTTTTCCAAATACTGTAAGGTATTATCATAATTATGATGTTAGATATGTAAATTAAAAATATAATTCTCATGGTTTATAAAAAAATTCCTATAATACCAAATTTAGAAACCGTAACTGTAGTAACCCAGATATAGTGGATACTTTTTAACATTATTATAAGATAAAAGTTTGATCATCCTAAAGGACGGCTTAGTTCATTAGTCTTAATGAACCCGATACATTCATGATTTCAAAGTCAGAATGCGAATATAGAATACATATAATAATAAAAATATTGAATCCTTTATTTTATTCATAATTTCCTTCTTCATGTAATGGGGAATGAAAAAATATAAAGTGTGATATCAGATGAAAAGTAAGAGTTATGTAAAACACAATCAATCATGAGTAAATAAGGCATAATCAATATGGTAAGGTAAATAACTAAAAACACATTCCATTTAATGAAAAATTTTAGTTTAAAATGGATCCAAAAATAATATCAAGGAAGTAATATCATGAATAAGAAAAAATAAAATTATTAATGAAGGAAATAAATAATATTTTATTTCATGATATCAAACTTTATGATATCTTTAGTGTCAAGGCCTTTTTCCAAGAATGGATAAGGCATTCAATAGATTATCACAGTTTGTGGCAGTCTATATAGATGATGTGCTCGTATTTATTAAAAATACCACAGAGCATATAAAACATTTACAGCAGGTGGCTGAAGTGTTTAGAGAAGAAGGGATGATACTTTCAGAAAGAAAGATCATCTGGATGCATCCAAAGATAAAATTCTTGGGATTGCAGATCCAAGGAAGTAGAGAAAAGCTTCAACCACATATTGCAGAAAAGCAACAAACTTTCCCTGATGAGCTTACAGATCATAAGAAAATACAGGTGTTTCTCGGTATACTAATTTATGCTAGAGCATACATCATAGATTTAGCAAAAATCTCAGTTCCAATATAGAAAAAGGTATCCAGTAAGGTACCTTGGGATTGGACATAAAAAGAATCTGAAGTAATACAAATTCTGAAGCAGCAAGCACAAAATCTCCCAGAATTGGAGTATCCAGATGGGAGTGAAGATCAGCTTATCTTAGAAATAGATGCATCAGAATCAGCATGGGGATGTATCTTAAAGATAAGTAAAAACCATAATGGTAGTATCAACAGATTCTGGAGTGGATGTTTTAACAAGGCAGAGAATAATTATCCTGTCCATGAAAGAGAATTGCTTGCAGTCCTTAAAGGAATTAGGGCTAACGATCTTTTCTTGGGAAAACCTTTTACTATAAGAACATATAGTTCTTATATAAATAATTTTATGAGAATTAAATTGAAAGGGTTTACCCAGGCACGACTTTTACGGTGGAGGAATGAATTGCAATATTATAACTTTTATATAGAAAATATTAAAGGGAAAGAAAATATCATTCCAGATACACTGACTCATTATTTTGACTCTTGTAGGTGCAATGGCAGAAAGTAACAAATCAAGAAGATGCCCTATTTGCATAGATAATCATCTTATGGAAGAATGCCCGGTTATCAGAGCAATGAATGAAAGGGTTGATCGACTTGAACAAAGGAAGGGGATTCTAGCAGAGAATAACCTCCAGAAGAGGGGATCTTCATCCAGTAAGGTTGAAAGATCAAAAAGAATAGGTTTCTCATCTAGAAAGGTTGAAAAACTAGGAAAATCTTCAAAGATACCTCTAGGAAGTAAGTCTAAGGATAAAAGCCATATTTAATTCTTTGTATGTGGTCATAAAGTCTATTATAGCACTCAATGTGCAGATAATCCGAGAAACAGAAAGGCTAAGAAGAACCAGAAGGTTGAGACAAATGGAAGCTCTAAAGGAAGAGAGAAAACCATTAAGAGTTGGGATGATCATGTAGATGAAGAACTTGAAAAGCATCAAAGGTCTCAGAAAGAACCTCAATGAAAGAATGTTCAGGAAGAACAAGATCAAACAAGTTTGGATGATGAGCTAGATGAAGAGACCAATCCAGAAAAGGAAATATGGAAATATTTGCAAAGGATTCCAAATATTTCAAGAAATAAGTCCACAGCCGGTTATAATCAGATCCAGAAATGTAAAGATGATTGGATATTCAAAAGAAGTCTGAACCATGTTTTGGACATGCTTGAAGAATCTGAAGATCTTATGGAATATTATAAAAAGATGGATCTAGATATGATCAGTATGATCATCACTGAAGAGATCAGGCTGAAGGTCCAAGTTTCAGGACTCCTTGAAAAAGTTAGGAGAATCAAGGAAACAGGAATGGAAGAATATCCAATTTTGAAGAGGTTTTGTAGAATGTCAGGAACAGGGATTCCAAAACACCATATACCAGATACAGCATTAGAACCAGAAGAGTTCATTGAATTCCAGAAAGCTTTCATCATGAGAGCAGTATAGTTTTTGGGATTTAAGAAAATAAATTCCACATTCAATTGGGTACCCAGGATGGTCAGAACAGTTCTGAACAATTCATATCCACGTTTGTTATGGTGGGTTTCACATATTTAACCTATCATATTAGCAGACAGAGTGGTTATGCTATGGAACTTGTACCCAGGGCACTGGACTAAAGGACCTGTCTAGAAAGAATTCGAAGACTCGTAGTTTAGCAATGAAGATTGGCTAGAATTCAGTTTAAACAAAAGTCATTATGAACGCATCCAAATCGCCTGGAGCATTTGTCAAATTGAATCAAAATCAATGACCAAAGATTGTATTTTCTTTGAAGGAGACAATGTGTTTGTCTCTATCAACTCTAGATACATGCAGCATACAGAGATGACACATCTGACAGACTTCGCGGTGGAGGCAGACACGATTCTTGAAGAACTCAAGACATGGAAGGGACATAAAGAAGTTATCTTTATTGTCAGAGATCAAATCCAATGTGCCATCAAAGAATTGATCAAAATGAAGGATTCAGAGAAATAAGTCTCAGTTAGAGAGATTATTGATGCTCTATACGACTTGGATGGATTCTAGACGCTGATCCAGACACGCGTCATACCAGGCATGGACGAGCGGATCACATCGAACATATCATTTATGTAGTTTTTATTTATTGTAAAAGTGTGCGGTGGATGTTTCGCAGTAGTGCGGTCCACCTTTTCCTTTTCTTTTTCTTTTGCGTGTCCTGTATCGAGTCAGCTTCTCGGGAAAGCTGAGCCCATTGGCCTATATAAGAGACCTCCAACCCATTTTTTCGGAGAGGTGATTTTGAATAGAAATTAGAATGCTTTTAGAAATTCTCTCTCTACCTTCTCTCTAGGCCTTTGTGTTCTTCGTGCGAAGGGATTCCCAAAACGATCCTGTGAAGTCATCGACAGGTAGTCCCCTTATCCTCTTCATGGATAATGTTTTGTTGTTGTTTGTGATTTTTGCAGCCTTTCTGGACTCCCAAACTGGGATCTCATCGGAGACCTCATCGGAGACTTATAGGTTTCTATCAATGAAAATATTTGAAATTGTAAAAAATGAGATTGTAAAATAAATTCTTACCACTTTGGTAACTTTTTAATTGTAACCCCATGAAAGAATACACCTGATTTGAAACATTAATTATCAAGAAAAAATAAATATTAATTTCAAATCCATAAAATTAGTAGTATATATGAAACATAAATGTAAATAGGATCAGAATATGAAATATGCTGCAATGGAGTTCCAATTGAGACAAAATTCCTTACCTCAAGTTTGACTTTCCTTGAATGTTACTTAAACCTCCTATAAAATAAATTTATATTTATTATAATTAAATAACATATTCATATATATATATATATATTATCATATATGATTCATTTATATTATCTTATCATCTCTTTGTTAATAATATTTTATTATCATCATTGTTTTGAGTATTAACTTTTTTGTTTTCCATGTATGTTTTTCTTCGGTAGTTCTTGTACTTGTACTTTGAGTATGGTTTTATCATATCCAGAATATTAATCAAAATATAAATAAAATATATTTACATATATATAGAGTCATCCATAAAAATTATAGATAGAAAAAAGAATTAAATTATTTATGGAGATGTTTGGTTATACGTACACATGAACACTATTTTCAATTTTTGATGAATGAAACGAAAGAAAGGTAAATAATATATCACACTTAAAGAATAATTATTATATCATATCTATTATATATATTCATTAAGTATATAATTATTTATATCCATGTAAATTAGAAATGAAAAATGAATCACATCACTTCGTGGAGCTGGTAGTCCACACATGCGCATGAGCAACTTTACAGTTTTACACTGAATTGGAAAGTAAGAAGGCATGTATTATAGTTTAGTGCAATAATAATATTAATTTCTTAAATATAATATATTTTCATTAGTCTTATAATTATAACAATTCAAGTGAGGCTACAATGGACAACATTACACCAGTTCATTTTGTGGTAGTCTATAGTACACTGAAGCTATGATTTTGTTTCCTATTTAATGTGGAACGAGATGGATAAATGCTATTTTATGAACATAATAATATATTTTAATATAGGGGATACTTGTAAAACCTAAATATTTTTATTAAGTATTTTATTTAAATAATTTTAATTCTTCAATAGATTTCATTGTACACAATCATGAGTTAAAAAAATCACGAGCCACACTTATTATAAAATTACCATTATAGCCTAACCATTATGTTAGCGGGAAAAAGTATAACTAACTAATAAAATGCACTGATAATTCATTGGCTATCAATTATTTATGAAAAATATAAATAAATTAGAGATTTTTATTTTTGGGTGAATTACTATTGGTAAAGAAATTAATGATATATATATGTTATATATTTTTTACATTTATACAATTGCTATTTTAGTTAAATGGTATTAATAAACCCTATTTGATGTATAAAAATCGATTTTTTTTAAGGGTAATTTTATGTCGTTGAATGGATAACCCCTTTTAAATTAATATTCTGACATATTAAGAAACATTTATATGGAAACATTAGCATTTAATTATGAATCGGTATATAATAATTTACTTTTGATGAATATATGATATTTTTCTGAAAACATTCATGTTTTGATCAATAGTAAAAATACTCTAAATTTTATGTGAAAACAATTTTTTTCATTGAAATAATTTATATGGTTAAATTATAATATTCAATGGTATTAAATGATAAATAGAATATATTTTCATCATTAAATATAATTTATGTCATTATAATTAATTTTACATTGAATTCAGATGTAAAAACGTTTTAATATTTTTCAACACTTAACCCTTTAAAACTCATTCTCTCTTTTCATCAACAAGAATAATTTTAAAATAATTATTGCAACTTTTGTGTTATGATTTTTGTAAAAATATATTGAATATTTGGAATCAATGGGTCCAAATTATGTAAATAGATGTGTTTTATTTTTTTGGCATTATAAATAGTAACTTTTGTAGTTTTTATTAATACAGTAAAAGGGTAAACTGGGTAATTAAGGGTAAGAAACCTATTAAAAAATTACCTTAACACTTATATTAAAATCATTGGTTGAGTGTGTTCTGACCTAAATCAAACTTTGGTTGAAATGGTATCCATTTGAATCCAGTTGGATGAGATTATGACATTAAATTTATTTTATCTAAAGAAAAGTTAAATATGTCTCACTCGAATTTATATATCTAAATAATTTTTTATATAATTTTAAAAAATATATATATATTTTTATAAATTATCATTTAAAAGAATATTTTTTTTATTTATCTGGGTAATTTACTTTTAATTTTTAAGAAATAAATAATTACCATAATAGCTTACACCTTAATGACGCGTAAATTATTTAATTGATGATAAATCAATAATATAGTTTTTAGTAAAATAATAATACTCGTTAAAAGATCCAAACACTTGACCACATATTATTGGTTGAGTATATCTAATCCATAATAATACAAGGGTTGAGTTATTGACCATTTGGAACCTAATATAAGAAATTATAATATATATATTATTTTGTTTAAAGTGTGTTAAAGTTCTCACCTACATAATTTATGAATTATAACATTTTAAATATTGGATTTTCTAGAAAAAAATTCATCTTAAAATAGTATTCTGAAAGATAACATATTTATATTCATCATAGTGTTTTTTTATTTTTTATACAATAAATAATTATATTAAAAAATTTAAAAAAAATATATGTAGTGATTATTTTATTAATAGAGATGACAAATAAATTTTATTAAAAATATTAATGTAAAAATAATTTAGGATAATTGACATGTTTAATGAATTTTATAGATCTAATTGAACTCATAGAAATATAATAAAATTGTTGGTTCAAAGTTATCTTATTATATTAATATTTTTAAAAATCAATTAATTGAATATTATTAAAATTGACACTATTTATTGTTTATCAAAATAAAGTTTTATTAAATTATTTAAAAATCATTAATTTTTTTTTAAAAAATTTAATAATTATGATACGGTAGAAAATGATCTAATATCTTTATTTATGTTCTATTTTACATCAAATAAGTAAAAATTTCACCTTTTTAATATTGAATTATTTTTTACCCTAGTTAAAAATTAAATAGAATAAGTAAGTGTTAATTAAAAAGAGAAGGTTTAAATTGACAAAAACATTTTTCAAAAATTTATTGGGTGATTATATTACAACCCTATCTCATATTATATTATAAATGTGTACATTTTGGAGTTTTTGAGAAGGGTTCTATTTTATTATAATATATTTTTTACTGAGTTTTCAAAAGTACCTCTCTCCTCAATTATAAAGGGAACATCCACCCTCATCTATTAACTTTAATTTGAGCCTTAAATCTTGGAAATACCCCTAGATTTTAAATTTACTAACTTTACTATTTACATTCTATAGTTTCTTGTCATCTTCAAAGACTAACTCTATTGCTCTAAGAAGAGACTTGGAGGAAGCACGCCGAGGAAGAGGTAATCTCTTCTACCGATTCTTTCAAATGTTTTTCTACTTATAATTCATCTTCATCGGTTGTTTCATTATAAAGTAAAAACTTAAGTATCACTAATATTATAATATGTTATTATAATTATTAAACAACCATATTCTACCTTCTATACATCTTATAAAAAATGAATTCACCACGCCTACGTATGTACGACATACCATCTCCATGCCATGGTGTAATCTATTTTTCAACACCACCTTACTTGTATGTGTATAATGAAGGACATAAAAACTATATATGATTATTATAACATGATAAAATTTATGAAATATTATACACCATCCAATTCAAAACCATTTATGGGAATGACATCATCACTCGTGCTACATACGACCTACCGTTTCCATGATGCGATGTGATTCCTTCTAAATGATCTCCATTAAACCTTGATAATATACATGAATGGAATGAATAAATATGATATATATATATATATACTAATATCCTTATATAAATTATATAAATATAACATAATAAGGGGAACATGAACTTATCCAAAAAAATATGTATAAGAACATAACGCAGTTAATATACGAAAAATGATTGATAATGAGATGTTACTACAAAACAGATGATAATATAATCATATGTGATATCATAAAAATTAATATGATTATGGAATAAGCCAATAAAATTATTTAAATAATTATATTAGAGGTTCAGATACATAAAAAGGATATCAGAGCTAAGCTAAGGGATAATTCTTCAATCTCATTGTTATTCGAGATTATTTATTCATACATTTTTAATAGGGTATATTTATCATCCACATATCTACTCACTAAATATTGAATACTATTTCTACTCTTATACAATTTTTGAAATCCAATTTTACCCATTGGTGAATTTTTACTAAACGGTATGAAAGGAATCTTCTATCATTATTCAAAACAAGGGAAATTTTTGACATTTTTTATAATAGTACAAGGAGAATATTTTTTTAACATAGATGGAATGAATGTATTCTTACTCTTTCATGAATTTTTATTTACATGAAGCTCACATTATGATATTTAATGTTTGTTTTCAATTAAAATAATTTATTTTAAAATTGAGTAGAATTTGGAGAAGAGAAAAAATATTTGAAGAAAAAATGATATTTTTCTCAAGAATTAATTTCTAGTATTTTAGTAAAATTATTTTCCAACTAAGATGAAATTATTTAAATATGGTTCTGTTTCTATCCCAATTAATAATTTTATTTGATTTTGTTTATGATTTAATTATTTTTATGAAATTTATTTATATTATATGGATTATGATGGAATGATGTTTAAGAAACCCATTTTTGTTTCTTGGGTTAAGATATGATGAATGTTTTATGTTTCTGTGGAACATGTAAGAATGATTTCATTATAAGATCGGTGGGACCTATATATCCCTCTAATGCATTGGGTAATGATTTATATCTCATGATATAGACATGAATGGAACGAAAAATAAATCTGTAGCAGTAATATAGGATTAGAACGACAAGTAAACTCGATTTAGTAATGGACTTTTGTAACGACCTGGACCCGAACAGCTACCCGAACAGTGAAAAACAGGTCAGTTGTTTCTACCATAGATGCACCTCCCCAAATGCAAAAGGCTGATGACTAGCAATGAGGGCCTTATAGGTATAGTGGGGAGGATATACCCCCTGAGAGGAAGATAATGGTACTGGTCGGAGTATAATAAAAAAATATGCATCCAAATAAACAACTCAGCAGACTCAAACCAAAACCGTAGAGTGGAAGCACATTCAATATCATTAAATAGTGGAAGCAATAAATATAAACCACAGTAGTGGAAAGTAAACACAACTGCATGTTGATAACTTGTATCTACTACTGAACAACAAACATACATCCAAATTAAGTCATACACATCCACATGTAAAGGCACCAATGGCTAACCAACTGTAGCTTTACAACTAGTAAGCATGATGATACAGGAAAGAAAGAAAAACAAAGTAAACTCTAGCTGGGAAAGACCTCAAGGTCCACACCATCTCCAGGAAACAACTGATGTAGTCCAGTTCCTAAAGTTGACCTCTTTTCTGCACACAAATCCATAGTCTACATGCATCCTAATGGGCCCGTGCAGGGTGTGAGATGAATCTCAGTAGGATACCATCCAATGGTGCATACATAATATAAGTGTTTAAGAAGGCATGCAATTATATAGAAAATAGTAAACTAGTATGATGCACAAATAAACATAAACTCCACCGGTGCTTTGTAGCCACTGTGAAGTGTCACCTACTTCGGCCAATGCCAGAATCTATGTCATGTAACCCGACACCATATTCCCCCTGACACCACATGTCTCAAGGACTGACGTCCTAAAGGCACGCCTAATAAATAGTAACCCAGGGGAACAACGATGTCTGGCCTCAAATATGTAATCGGAGGGACAATGATGTCTGCCCTCAAATAAGGTAACCCGAGGAACAACGTTGTCTGCCCTCAAATAACGGTGAGCCTCTGCCCCCAACCCGATAGCCTCAATGTTATCCCCTGAAGGATCCTCACCATCCATGTGGCTTCCTAAGGCATGTACACCAAGACCAATAGTACATAAACTGCAACTAACGGGGGCCTCTACCCACATGAGTTGTCAAAACCTCCTCATCACGAAATCTCTCCGTGTGCACAATACTCAATGTTTTGGGTGAGCAGTAATCACCAAAATAGTACCCAAGCCACAACCTCTCTAACACCTCGTGCCCCTAAGACCATGCCACTCAAGTCCTATGGTCATTCCATCCAAGTATCCAAGGCCATGCCCAACCTGAAAATCACCCTGCCTCAAGAAGACCTCCATGACACCCAATCCCATGGTCAGAACCACCTAATGTGACCCGGCCAAAGCCCAACCTGTTATCCACATCACTCAAGAATATTCGGGCCATGCCCAACACAACCCAAAGGGTTACAACATATGCAAATCAAAAATTACATATATAACACTTCTAAACATGTCACATAAATATGAAAATAATCTAAACAATTGAATTTTCACTAACCCAACGGTTATCACACAATATCACTAAGGTCTTGAATGCCTACAAACAATGTAATTATGCTTTAATAGATTAAACATACCAGTTCCAAACAATAAAGACAAATTATAACCATTTTGGAACCCATACCAAAATGTCCCAATGAGCATCAAACTCTCACCTGACCATGCTTATGAGATATAGGCAATAATCCATGCCCAAAGGCATCCCAGGGGTATAACAGCTAATTCATTATGTAATAGCATATAAAACATGGTCACGCTCAAAATACCCAAATGTACACTTTAAGCCATGCCTCCCAAAAGTCTTCTAAAACACAAAAGAAGGTATGAAACACCTAACTAAGAATCGTAGATGTAGTCACATACTATATAGATCTCTGGCAATTCCACTCGGATGGAAACTACGACATGTGAGGCAAATAAACCGGAACGAAATAGGGTGCACGGGTTTAACATCACTGTTGCAATCCCGCAACCATTGATGTTTTGAAGAACGGACGTCGGATGATGATTCTGGGGTAGGAAATGTTCTTCGGGTGTTCAGAACGGACATGTTCTGAATTTGGGGAAGAAGAAGCTGTTTTCCAAAATAAGATGTGATGCTCTTTAATTTAAGCAGATTAAAATAAAAATACACAGTGTGTACAAAAGGACTACACGATGTGTAGTATATTTGTCCGTACTCCAACTTAAGTGGAGGTAGCTACACTTCTAGGATTCTCCACACAGGTCAACACATGGCTTGAACTCAACTAGTACACAGAAAGGATGATACATAGCATGTCAAGCAATTCTACATGCCGTGTAGTTGGAAATTCCTACACAGTCATCACATGACATGTACTCAGCGAGCACATGGCCGGTACTCGCCTAACCCATACACGTTGTGTACCTTAGAGTACATGGCGTGTAGTCTGGAAATTTCCAGAACTTCATAGATTTACCAATTTTTCTCAGAAACAAGTCAAAAATTGAAACAGGGTTGGATGTTTGACTTGTTTTAAAAGCCGGGGTTCTTATAATCTCCCCACCTTAATATAGCTCGTCCCCAAGCTATCAAAAAAAACATGGATATGGTACTAAACATATCAGCCCGATCAAAGTAACCCTGAATACCTCAGTCTCAATATTTCTGGATAAATTTATCAAGGGGATTCCCACCATAGGAATTACGTAACTCGGTCTCAACCCTACAAAACTCAAAAAGAAAATGTTCACTAAACTATTTCTAGACTCATGGTCCTCTCATGACACATAATCAGACTTGTGCCTCATTGGTTCTCTTGTGTCATTCCTGAAAACCCAAATATACCCCAAACTGCATTGGTGTTCACCTCTATGAGGTCCTACATACCATGGATGCTCAAAATGAACCTAGTTCCTAGAACCTCAAGTAACCCACATTCTCGATGCATTGATGCCCAAGGAAAATCAAGGAACCTGCATCCTCGATGCCCCGACGCCACACATCTCATACATATATACAAATATATAACTCACCCGATATGGCACCAATCCCACTGACCATCATCTAGTCAGTCCACATAAATCATGCACACCTCGTTCCCTAAAAACGGACATGCCTCAATAGGTTATGCCCAAAGAAAATGAGAAATTCACAACCATACTCGTGGTTTACCTCTTACCATTGTCAGATCATCAGCCTGCTCAGCCCCTGGCATCTCCACGGCATGCACCTGACCTGAAGTACCACTGCCTGATGCCTGACCTCCCTATGGTGCTGCTCCAGTCACCCGCCCCTGACCCGTCAACTGATTCCCACTATCTCTGTCATGTCCTCTGTGTGCAGTTGAAACATGGCTACCCTCTCCTAGTACCAAACCTGAATAAACTCTAGAAGCCACAGTCTTTCCAAGTCTCTACCTGCCGGCTGTCTGAGAAGGCTTCATGCAAAACCTCTCAAGAAGCTGAACCTATCCACATGCTGGACACTCCTCTGGAGGCCTGTCGCACTGAGTCTGAATATATTCTGGCTGCCAACACAGAAAGAAAACCACTACTGAACTTCTATGAGGTGGTACATCTAAGTACTTGGCCTGACTGTCCGGTTGGAACTCATCCCGTCCTCAGTTTCTATGGTCCAAACCATTACCTGAAGCTACCGCTTGTCTAACCAGGGGCATATCCCTCTAGTTTCCCTCAGCTATGAGCACCTGATTCACCACATTTAAGAATGAACCCATCCTGAAGATATTCACCTGGATCCGAATGGCGTGTACTAAGCCATCCTCAAAGAACCACACTCTAGCTGCATCATCTCTTACCATACCAGGTGCAAAGAGAGAAAACATAGTGAAAGTAGCTTCATAGTCCATGACAGACATGTATCCCTGCTCAAGATCAAGAACTCCCGATCTCTCTCTTCCCTCAATGTCCCTAGGTAAAAGTGATCTAAACACCTATCCTCAAAGTCTTTCCATGATATTCCCTCATTCTTGTGAGCCTGAAACTGCACATCCCACCTGCGCTTCGTTGGTCCTCTCAGTATGTATATCACCAAATTGACCCTCCTCCTAGGAGGCATCGCAAGCGGCTCAAAGATCATCTGCATGCTCCCAATCTAGTTCTCAGTCACCTGCAGACCACCCCCACTCTACAAAAGTGGTGGTTTATGCGACTGGAACTCCTTCTTTAGATATTCCATATATGGCTATGTACCCTTCTCATCTCTGTCGATCCCCTACAAGGCATGTACCAGGCTAGCTCTGAGCTGCTCATTGAGCCATGGTCTAAATGCTGCCAAACTCAGCTACTATCCTTCCTGCACTAGACCCTGAACCTATTCCTATCCATGAGCATGTACCTGTGACTCCAACTCTGCCTCCACTGGATCCTGAACAAGATCCGGTGGCCCTGTATCATCTCCCGCCCTACGCTCCATCTGAGTCGACTAAAAGGAACCTGTTTAATACCATAAATTTCCAGACAACCACATATATATATATAAATATATATTCAATATAGATAAGAAAAGCAGTAAAGAGGCAGTATAAAACAACTACCCTTACCCTCCCCTATCGCAACCCATGCTCATGGTATCCCGACCCCATGGCCTCCTTACCCGCCCTCAATAGAGACAAGTATCAAAAGTACATCGGGCCATTCCCATCTTGACAACTAACGTTGCCTCAAAATGATGACCAAGTCACCCAGTCCTCATGATCAAAATCACCTCAACCATAGTACCCATATACTTGTACAAGAGCCAGACTCAAATACCCTACCACATAAAGCTCTGCAAAAATATAATGCATGGAATAACACATTGCAATAAACAAATAATTTTATCAAGAATTTTAATTATTCACATTCAGAAAGAATATAAGGCATGGCAATTGATATTATTCACATGTAATTATAACTTCACAAAGCATACGTGCAATTATGTAATTGAAATACCCTAAAAATGTGCATATCAAAAGACAAGAAAACAAGTATTTCCATACCGATCTGAGGTCCAATTCTCCTTTACCGCACTGAGTAAAGATTTACATATCACAATTATTAACATCACACACCAAGTGAGCCACCGAGGTGGAAATTGTATAAATTGTAATATGAGAAATAAGAAAACAAAAATTCCCACCCATGGAAACGTGGTCCATCCCTCGTACCTGGGGCTGCAGGCACCCAAGAAAAAGCTATAGTTCCAGTTCTAGTCACTACATATCTTCAGTCTACCATATCCCACATAGTAAAACCAGCAGAAATAAAAAGAGAAGTTTCATTATCATTAGTATCTAGAAAAACACTGCTACTAAAACCCTTTCAAGAACTCCTCTGATACCACTTTCTAACGACCCGAATCCAAACAACCAGTCAAATAGTGCTAAACGGGTCGAGTGTTACTACCTTAGATGCACCTCCCTGAACACCAAAGGCTGAGGACTAGAATCGAGGGTCTTATAGGTATAGTGGGGAAGCTATACCCTCTCAGAGGATAATAATAGTACTGGTCTGAGTATAACAATAAATATGCAGTGGAATAAACAAATCAGCAGAATCGAACCATACCTGCAGAGTGGAAGAACATTCAACATCGATAAAAAACGGAAGCAAAAAATATAAACAATAGAAGTAGAAAGTAAACATAACAGCATGTTGATCACTTGTAAATACTACTTAACAACAAACATACATCCAAAGAAAGTCATACATATCCACATGTAAAGGCACCAATGGATAACAAACTACAACTATAAAACTAGTAAGAATGATGATATAGGAAATAATGAAAAACAAAGTAAACTCTATCTAGGCAAGACCTCAAGGTCCATACAATCTCCATGAAACAACTAATACATTAAAGCTCCTGTATGTGAACTCTTTCCTGCAAATAAATCCATAAATCCTACACGCGTTTCGATGGGACCATGTTGGGTGTGAGAAGAATATCAGTAGGACACCACCCAATAGTGAGTACCTAATAGAAGTGTTTAAACAATAATGCAATAATAAGGAAAACAATAAACAATACGATGCACAAATAAAAAAAATCCACTTGTTCTCTACAGCCTCCATGATGTGTCACCTGCTTCGGTCGTCGCTAGAATCTCTGTCATGTAACCTGACACCATATGTGCCGTGACACAGTGTGTCTCAACTACTGACGTCCCAAAGGCATGCCCAAGAAATAGTAACACAGGGGAACAATGATGCCTATCCTCAAATAAGTAACCAGATGGACATCAATGTATTCCCTCAAATAAGGTAACCATAGAAACAATGATGTATGCCCCCAAAAAATGGTGAGCCTCTTCCCCCCAACACGATAGCCTTAATGCTATCCGTTGAAGCCTCCTCACCTTCCACGTGGCTTCGTACGACAAGAACGACCAAACAAATAGTACCTAAACCACTACTAACGGTGGCCTCTACCCACACAATTGGTTAAAACCACCTCATCATGGAGTCACTCTATGTGCCCTCTATTCAAAGTTTCGGGCGATCGGTATTCACAAAAATAGTACCCAAGCCACAACCTCTCTAACACCTCATGCCCCTAAGACCATGCCGCTCTAGTACTATGGCCTTCCCATCCATGTAACCTGGGCCATACCGAACCTGAGTGTCACCCTGCCTTAAGACAAAATCTATGAAGCCCAATCTCGAGGTCAAAACCACCCAATATAACCCAGCCTAAGCCCAACCTATGATCAAAATCACTCAAGAATATCTGGTCCATGCCCAACACCACCCAAAGGGTTCCAGAATATTCCATTCAGCAATTACATATATTACACTTCTAAATAAGTCACATAAATAGTAAAAACAATTTAAATAGCTGAAGTTGAACTAATCCATTGGTTATCACACAACAACACTAAGGTCTTGAATGCCTCTAAACAACGTAATCATGCTTTACTAGATTAAACATACCTGTTCTAAACAAAGTAGACCAATTATAACCATTTTGGAACCCAATCCAAAATGTCCCAATGGGCATCAACCGCTCGCCCAACCGAAGTCGATAAATATAGGAAATAAGGCATACCTTAAGGAATCCCATGATTCTAATAATTAATTCAATATGTAATAGTGGATAAAATATGGTCAAGCTCAAAATAACCAAATGTGCGCTTTAAGCCACACCGCCCAAAGGTCTTCGAAAACACGAAAGAAGTTTTTTAACATGTACCTGAGTCTCATAGACATAGACATGTCTGATATCGATCTCCAATTCTAATCTTATGTTAATAGATCTATGTTTACATAAAATATCGGCAATTCCATAAAAATGGAAACTACGATGCATGAGGCAATGAAACTAGAATGAAATGGGGTGCGCAAGTTTAGACTCACTGTAGTGATCCTATAGCCACTGACAGATTGAAGAACAGACGTCAGATGATGATTCTAGGGTATTAAATGTTCTTCAGTACTTCAGAACAATCCTGTTCCAAAGATGGGGAAGAAGAATCTATTTTTCAAAATAAGACACTACACTCTTTCATTTAAGCGAATAAAAATAAAAATACACGGAGAGTAACAAATGACTACATGCTATGTAGTATCTTTGTCTATACTCTAATATATGTGGAGGTAGCCACATGGCTAGGACACTCCACACAGGTAAGCAAAAAGCTTGAACTCAGCCGGTTTGTAGAAAGGAGGATACACGACATGTCAAGCAACACTACATGCCGTGTAGTAGGAAATTCCTACACGTTCATCACATGAAATATACTCAGTGATCACATGGCTGGTACTCACCTAACCCATACACGACATGTTCCTTAGAGTACACAGTGTGTAGTCTAAAAATTTCTATAACTTCGGAGATTTTCCTAGTTTTCTCAGAAACAAGTTAAAAATTCAAATAGGGTTAGAATTTTGACCCATTCTAAAAACCTGGGTTCTTATAAATTTATATTATATAAATGTCTAGGAAACGAGTCTTGACTAATTTGAAAGAATTTCTATGATTATGTGTATGACAAAAAACTTCATGTCTTATGTTATGACTTTTTTTGGGTTTTTTTCATTAACTATTATGATCTTTTATCCTATGACATAATATCTTGATCTTTCATATGTAGGATGAGACATTCAAATGATTTGTTCCTATGTATTATTATTATGATATGATTGATATTACCCATGATTACCCTTAATGAGAATTTGAGATCACCCATTCATATTTTTCTTTTCCCAAGGTCATGAAGAAGGGCATTGAGAAATATATGTCAAAAATGAGTATAGTTTTGAAGATAGAGGCAGGAGACAACATAGACATTTTATGAACCAGTTGTTTATGTTTCCGAGTTTTTAAAGACATTATACCTATATGATATTGTCATGGATTTATTATATGTTGAAATGAATATATGTCAATTTTGATGTAATATCAATATATGAAATGTATTGGTCGTTATAGTTGGTATCAAAGGGAGGTTATAGTTATCCATTAGAATTTAGGATGAGAAAGCCTTAGTAAGAACTCTAAGGATATGTCAATGTATAGGTTATAATCCTCGAATTTTATAAATGTACTTGAATAAACTAGGATAAAACCCAAAGTGTCCTAAATTGAAATTTTATTCTTGATCATGTTGATTTCCCATAATTATTAGTGTTTCTCACACTATGCTTCTTTGTTTTAGTCAATGGATGAATCACAAACGAACCACATTAACGCTGAATGTGACGATAAATGAAATGATTGTCCTCCTGAGCAACAAAAGGTTATGGGATCCAGAATGAATAATCTTATAGCTATTCGCACACAACATTATCAAGATTTGAATTGTGCATGACTTCCAAAGGAGAAAAGGAGGGAGAAAAATTTAGTTGAATCATTCATGAGGCAGCGTCCACCTTCTTTCAGCAAGTCTTCTGATCCATTAAATATTGAACAATGGATCAGTTCTACTAAAAATATATTTTTAGTTTTACAATGTTCTAAACAGGATAAAGTCTCTTATAATTCTATTGTTTAGAAGGTTATGTGGATCAATGGTGGAATCTTATCAAGAGTACGATGAAAAGAGATGAAATTGAGTCCATGGAATGGGATGGGTTCAATAACTTATTTTACAATAAGTACAATCCACCTATTCTTCAAACAAATATGGATAAGTAGTTCCTTGAACTTAAGAAAAAGGATGATGAATATGTTGGATCCTACAAAGAAAATTTTAACAGACTTTCAATTTACACATCTAGAATTATTACTGAACATGAGAGTAAAATTGATCGATTCTTTAGTGGCTTAAAACCAGGTCTTTGAAGGGAATTAGCCACAAGGGACTTTAGTAGCTATGATGAAATTGTTCAATGTTCTCTCAAGGTTGAGATGAATATGGGAGTAACCCATCAGTCCAATGGGTTTGATAAGTATAGAAAAATGGAATTCAAAGGAAAATATAAAGAGCACATTGAAAATAAGATGTGTTTTCCCATATGCTCAATGTTTGGAAAGAGACAAGGATGAAATTGTCTTAAAGGGACTGATAAATTTTTTATGTATAGAAAATAAGGTCATCAGGTAGTTGAATGCCAAAGTGATGGGAATAAGATGTCTAATGACGAGAATAAAGAATATGATACAATGAATAAAGCTCCTACACATCAATGATATAAGTGAAAGAAAATGGGGAATTATTCCAATCAATACCCTACTCCAATGGTTATTTATGATGATCAATGTAAGTAAATTCTTAAGTCCAATGACAATGGAAGGTCACAAGAAATCACTATATGCAATGTGGATTATGATAATGTTGTGGTAAAAGGTACACTTACCATCCACTATAAAGTAGAAAATGTTTTATTTGATTCTGGACCCACACACTATTTTATCTCTAAATAATTTTATAAGGGTATCACTGTATTACATAAAAAAATAGATGTTGAGTTATCTGTGACAAATCCTAATGGAACAACAATCAAATAAAAAGATTACAATTTTAATCCAATTGAAGTTTGTGGGAAAGTGATTCTAGAAAATTTTGTGATCCTTACTATAGTGAAATTTGATGTGATTATTGGCATGGATTGGTTTTCTCTATATAGAGCTCATATCTATTTCCATGGAAGGGAAGTCACATTTCATATTCCAGATCAATAAATGACAATATATTGATGTAATGATGAATATTACCATCCAATAAAAATTTCATCCATCTTATGGGTACTGATTCTTATAAATGGAGGTTATTTATGTCAAATGGTTGGGGAGAAACTCACGATTAATAATTAACCATTTTATGATAGTTTGATGATGACTTTCTGGAAAAATTTCTAGGTCTTCCACTAAATTGTGAAGTTTATTTTTCAATAGAACTCATACTAGGTGCTATGACAATTTCAAAGACACCTTATAGAATGGCCCTAATTCAGTTACATTAATTGAAAAATCAACTCCTAGATAATCTTGATATGGGACTCAGATGCCATGGTGTGTCTCCTTGGAGAGTGCATGTTCTATTTGTTAAGAATAAATATAGATCAATGAGATGCTCCATTGATCATCGAGAGCTTAAAAATATCACTATCAAGAACAAATATCCTCTTCGTCTCATTGATGAATTATTCAACCAACTATGTAGAGTGCAATACTTTTCCATGATTGATATTTGTTCAAGATATTATCAATTAATGGTCAATAGGAGGATATAGAAAAGATGACATTATTACAAGGTAAGAAAACTATGAAATTATAGTTATGCCTTTTGGCCTTACAAATTACCCCACTATCTTCATGTATCTAATTAATTATCTCTTTAGAGACTATCTTTATCAATTTGTTGTAGTCTTTATAGATGATATTCTTGTCTATTTGAAGAGAAAGTAAGAACATCAAGACCTATTGAGAATTTTTCTTAACACCTAGATAATGCATAATATTTATGAAAAAAATTACCATTTGTGAATTTTGGCTTTATAAACATTCATTTTTGGGTCACATAATCTCAAGATATGGTATATCTATCGATCCATCAAAAATAAAAGTTGTTGAAAGTTGTCCGAGACTAGAAACGGTAACTAAGATCTGATTTTTCCTTGTTTTGGCTAGATATTACCGACATTTTGGGAAATATTTTTCAAGATTATATAATCCACTCACAAGGTTTAATTAGAAAGGTTTTATATTTATATGGATGGAGGAATATGAGGAAACTTTCAAAAAGCTAAAAAGGAGGTTAGCCAGTGCACATGTTCCCACACTGCCTTGTAGTAGAGAAAGTATTGTGATCTACAGTGATGCATCCATGAAAGGGATGGGATGTGTTATCCTGAAAAATGAAATGGGGATATCTTATTCCTCATTGTAGTTGAAAATCCATGGAAAAATTACCCAACTCAAGATTTGGAGTTAGTTGTGGTAATCATTACATTAACGATATGGTGATATTATCTTTATGGAGAAAGGTGTGATATTTATACTGATCATAAAAGTTTATAGTATATTTTCACACTAAAAGTGATGAATATGCACCAAAGAAGATTTTTGAGTTGATTAAATATTATTACTGCTCATAACATTACCACCCAGGGAAAGCGAATAAGGTGGCAGATGATTTGAGTCGACAAGACCATGAGAGCCTATCCATGATAAGGATCACAAATAATCCAATATTTATGGATTTGAAAAGGTTGGATCATGAAATTTTAAAGGAAGGAAATAAATATTATGTTTATAAAATTAATGTTCAACCATCTATACATGTGAATATTAAGGAGGTGAATAAGAAATTTGTAGAGCTACAAAATAAGGTGAGAAATGTTCTTAAATTAAATATTTATTAATATAGAATAATAAGGTTCACGAATTAGTTTTGTATTCCTCACATACCAGAATTAAAGAAGGTATTATTGGATGAGGATCATAGTTGTTCATTCTCTATTCATCCTGAAATCACAAAGATGTACATAGACCCGAAAGTGTGTTTCTTGTGGGATAACATGAAAAAAGATGTTTCTGAATATATCTCACGATGCTTGGTTTTCAGAAAGATAAAGCTAAGAGACAGAAGTTTAAGGGGGATGTTACAACCATTACCCATACCAAAATTGAAATGTGAAAACATCACTATGGACCTTATCATTATAATTCCCAAAAAATCCAAAGGAAATAATGTTATTAGATTATAATTGAATTCCTTATAAAGTTGGTACCATTCATTACTATTATATAAGATTTATCTCTTAATAATATTTCAAGTATATATGTTTAGGAAGTGATAACATTACATAGAGTACCAATTTTCATTATATATGACCAGGATCTGAGGTTTACCTCAAATTTCGAGCGAATTATTCAACATTATCTGGATACATAGTTAAGTTTCAACAATTCTTATCATCCCTGAAAAACAATTAGTTTTAGAGGACAATAAAAAATCTGGAATACATGTTAAGAGTTTTCTCTATAGATTTCAAAGGTGTTTGGGACTAACACATACCTTTGGTGGAATTTTTTTACAATAATAGCTTCCGCACCAGTATTCAAATGGATCCTTATAAATACCTATATAAGAATAAGTGCATAACTCCAACTTTCTAGGTTGAAGTTGGGGAAAGAAACATATTAGGACATGATATTGTTGATGAAATTGAAGAAAAGGTCAGATCTATTAAAAATAATATAAGATCATATCATATTCGAAAAAAATGTTATGCTAAAAACTAATGAAAAAACCATGAGATTGAAGTTGGTGATAAGGTGTTTCTATGAATATCTCCCTAGAATAGAGTAATGTGATCTGGAAAGAAGGGTAAGCTGAGCCCTATGTATATTGGTCCTTTTTAAATTTTGGATCATGTTGGGAAGGTAGCATACAATTGGCACTTCCACCGAATCTGTATCATGTTCATGATGTGTTCCATGTATCTACTAAGAGAATGTATATACATAATTCTTCACATGTACTAGACTTAGAAGTCATATCACTAAATCAAGATCCTTATTATGAAGAGCAACCAATAGAGATTTTAGATCATAGTGAAAAAGTTCTATGAAACAAGACCACTCACTTGATTAAAGTTTTATGTTGGAACCACCAATTTGAGTAAGATATATTGGAACTTGATAATATTAGGAGGGAGAAGTTTCCTAATCTTTTTTGCTTCCAAGTGACAAATTTTGAGGGCGAAATTCAGTTTAAGGTGGTAGAATGTGACAACATGATGTTTTTATAAAATATTTTATTTAAATAATTGTAATCCATTAGTAGAATGGATTGCAAAAAATCATGAGTTTAAATGATTCTCAGTACACCTTTAGTATAAAATTACAATTATAACCTAGTTTTTAGGTTAGTAGGAATAATTATAACTAACTTATGAAAATGTATAGTGAATTCATTGGCTATCAATTATTTATAAAAAATATAAATCAATTAGATATTTGTATTTTTGAGTGAATTACTATTGATAATGAAATTAATGAGATAAATATGTTATATTTTTTGATATTTATACAATGTATATTTTAGTCATAAGGTATGCATAAACCCTATTTGATGTATAAAAACCTATTATTTTAAAATGGTAATTTTATGCCTTTGATTGGAGAACCCCTTTTAAATTAATATTTTTAAACATTAATAATTTTTTATGAAAAAATAAACATGTTACTTTGAATCGAGATATAAAAATTTATATTGGATTAATTTATGATATTTTTATGGTAACTTTCATGTTTTGATGTATAAAAAACGTATACTAAATTCTATGTGAAATTTTTTTTCATCAAAATAATGATTAGTGTTAAATTATAATATTGATTGGTTTCAAAGTATAATTTTAATAAATTTTTATCATTCAAAATAGCTTATATCATTAGAATTAATTTTACATTGAATTTATATGTAAAAAAATTACAATATTTTTCACTTTTTTAATTTTTAGAACATGTTATCTCTTTTCAGAAATGGAAATAATTTTAAATTAATTAATACAAATTCTGTGTTTTAAATTTTGAAAAATGGAATCAATATTTGTAATTATTTGGTTCAAATTATGTAAATATGTTTATTTTATTTTTGGGAATTCTGAATAGTAACTTTGGTAATTATTATTAATACGGTAAAAGGGTATACTGAGTAATTAAGGGTAAGAATCCTATTATAAAATTACCCAAACTGTTTTATTAATATCATTGAATGAGTTTCATTCTACTTAAATTATATTATGGTCGAAATGGTATCCATTTGAATTAACTTTGATGAGATTATAAAATTTAATTTATTTTATTTAAAGAAAAGTTAAATATTTATCACTCAAATTTTAATAACTAAACAAATTTTTATATAATGTTATACAAAATATAAATAATATTATAAATAATAATTTTAAATCTTAAATGTTTTTCTTCATCATGGTAATTTATTTTTAATTTTTAGGAAATAAATAATTACCTTAATAGCTTATACATTAATGATGTAGAACTTATTTAATTACTAATAAATCAATAATATAGTTTTTATTAAAATAATAATACACATTAAAAGATCAAAAAACATGACAAAATATTATTGGATGATTATATCTAGACAATATTCATCCAAGGGTTGAGTTGTGGACCATTTTTGAGCGTTATAAAATTGAATATGACACTTAGATTATTGTATTTTAAGTGTGATAAAGTTGTCACCTTCAAAATTTAATAAATAAAAAATTTTAAATATTGGATTTTCTGGAAGCTAAATTAGACATAAAATATTATTATGAAATCTAGTAGATTTATCTTCATCATAGAGTTTTATTTTTAAATTTTATTCAACAAATAAGAATATAAAATAATTACAAAAATGGATGTAGTGATTATTTTATTAATAGAGATAACAAATGAATTTTATTAAAAATATTGAAGTTAATATAATTTGGGCTAACTAAGATGTATATTAAATTTTATATATTAAATTGACCTCTTAGTAATATTTTTTTTTGAATTTATCTCTTTATATAGTTATTTTTAAAAATCAATGAATTGAATAGTGTCTAAATTGATAATATTGATTGTTTATCAAAACAATGTCTTATTAAATTATTTAAAAATAATTAATAATTGTACAAAAAATATATAATAATTATTATCTAGTAGAAAATGATCTTATGTATTTATTTATTGTCTATATTAGATTAAATAGGTAAATATTTCACAATTTTAATATTGAATTATTTGGTACCCTAATAAAAAATTAAATATAATAATTAAGTGTTAATTAAAAATACAAGGTTTAAATTGATATAAATACTTATAAAAAATTTATTGGATGATGATATTAAAACCCTATATCATCTCATATTTTAAATTGGGACATTTTGGTGGTTTCTGTGGATGGTTTTATTTTATTTTAAATTAATATTTTTGGTGTTTCAAAAAGTGACCCTCACCTAAATTATTAAAGGGCACGTCCTCCCTCACATCTTAACTTAAATTTGGGACTTAAAGATCTTCTATACCCTACCCTTTTTCTTTATAAACTTCTCTATTTACATTTTAGAGGTTCTGGTCATCTTTAAAGTCAAACTCTAGTGCTCTAGGAAAAGATTTAGAGGAAGCACATCAAAGAAGAGATAATCTCTTCTACCGATTCTTTCATACTTATTTCTTCTTCTACTTCCTATTCATTAGTTGTTTCATTATAAAGTAATAACATTGGTATCACTCATATACTGATATTTTATCATAATTATTAAGCAACCATATTCCCCCTTCTATTCATCCTACAAAAAATGAAATCACCAATGTGTATACGTACGACTCGCCATCTCCACACCATGGTGTAATATTTTTTTAACCACCACCTTACTTGGATGAGTATAATAAGGGAAATAATAACTATATATTATTATTATAACATGATACTAATTATAAAATATTATACAACATCCACTTCAATACCATTTATGGGAATGATATCATCTCTCATGCGTACGTACGACCAACCATCTCCACGATGCGCTGCGATTCATTCTACATGATCTTTATTGAAACATGATTATATAAATGAATAAAATGAATAAATATGTTATATATTATAATAATATCATTATTTAAATGATATAACTTAAACTTAATAAGTTTAGAATGAACTTAGCTGAAAAAACTTGCATTAGATCATAAAGTAGTTAATATATGTATATCGAGTCCTAATGAAATGTTATCAACAAACGGATGATAATATGATAATATATGATACTATAAATGTGGATATGATTCTGGAATTAGTCAATAACATTATTTAAATCATTTTACATGATTTTTGGATATATACAAAGGACATCGAACCTAAGGTAAGGAATAATTATTCAATCTCATTATTTTCCCAGATTATTTATTCATAAGTATTTACTAGGGTATATTTATAATCCATATCAATGATCTATAAATATGTAATAATATTTCAATTATTCTATAATTTTTTAAAGTCAAATTTACCCATTGGTGAATTTTTACTAAATTTTATGAATGTAATCTTTTGTCATTATTTGATATGAGGTACTTTTTTAACTTTTTTGAAAAAAGAACAAGGAGAATATTTTTTGAACTTATAAGGCCTGAATGGATTATTATACTTTCAAGATTCCTTATTTCCAAGAATATTCCTATATAATATTTCAATTTTATTTTCAATTAAAATATTTTCTTTTAAAATTCCATGGAATTTTGATAATAGAAAACTGTTTCTGTGAAGAAAGGATATTTTATTGAAGAATTAATTTCATGTATTTTATCAAAAAAAATTCTAAATAAGAAAACATTATTTAAATAGATTTATGTTTATATCCCTATTATTACTATGATTTTAGTGTGTTTATGATGGAATTTGTTTTACAAAATATATTTATTATATTTGAATTATGATGGAATGATGTTTAAGAAAACCATTTTTTCTCATTGGATTATGATATGATAAAGTGTTTATGTTTTTGTGGAACATGTAAAAATGATTTTGTCTATGATGGAATGATGTTTAATATAGGGATGGAATGACATGTAAACTCAGTTCAGTAATGGACTTTGTCTGCTATGATGGTCTTGGCAATGAGCATTGACTAATATGAAATGACTTTCTATTATTATGTGTATGCCACAAAAAATAATGTCATACATTATTAATTTTTAGTATTTTTTCCATTAATTATAATGAACATTTATCCCATGATATGATATCATGACCTTTCATATACATTGTGAGACTTTCAAATGTTATGTTCTTATATCTTACGATTATGATATGACTGATATTTTCCTTGTTTACCCTTATTGGGCATTTGAGATCACTCGTTCATATGTTTCTTTTCCCGAGGTTATGAAGAAGGGTATTAAGCATGATATGTCAAAGAAGAGACTAGTTATGAAGATATAAGTAGAAGACAACATAGATTTTCTATAAACCAGTTGTTTATGATTCCCAGTTTCAGAGACACTATACATATACGGTCCTGTCATGGATTTATTATTTGTTGTAATGAATATAATTCTATTTTGAAGTAATATTAATGTACGTAAATTATGGCTCGTTATAATAATAGTGTTATTATATTGTAATATTTACCACAAAATTTAATGTCGTAAGAAAATAATAAAAACGAAAGAGCTCAACGAAGATGATTACCTATTCTTTGAAAAAGCTCCTTTTATCACCTCTTAGGGAACATAGAGTTAGAATTTTTGGAACACCAAATCCTCAGAAATATGAATATTTATTTTAAGAAGATTATTTTTAATATATTGTTCTATATATATTTAACACACCATGATTTCATAGTAAGTTATTTTCTTTAAAGTAATTCAATAACTTGTGCTACACGCAACACCGTGTTCGAGCGCACCACGACTTACCAAACTAGCCATTAAAAAAACTATTAGTAATATTATTAACGGAATTATTAATTTTATAACCTCCATATAATTTTATCATCCATATTATGTGTTTCTTAGACATAATATAAGAACAAATTCAATTTTTCAGATTAAAGAAGTATTTTTTTAAAAATGAAATTTTACCACCTTTTAATGGTGAACCCTTTTTAAATACTATATTTTACCCTTTTATATATTCCATTTAACAAAATAAACTTCTTATTTATAAGTGGTACATAAAAATGTAGTGTTGATAAATTTTCAGTCCTTTTTTGATAACTTTCATATTTTGATGAATAATGAAATATACTAAATTTTAATTGAAAAATTTTTTTTAATAAAAATTACTTAGAGTGTTAAATTATAAATTTGAATGGTTTTTAAGTATAAATATATTTTTTTTATCGTTTAATCAATTTTTGTTCATTTAAAGTAATTTTACATTTAAATTGGACATAAACACATATCAATCTTTTGATAGTTTTTACTCCTCAAAAACCAGCTTTATGGTTTTGATAATGGGAATATTTTTTTAAATTAATTAACAAAAATTATATGTTTTGAATTTGGTAAAATAGATACCATTTTTTAATTTTGAATATAAATATTAGCTTTGGGTGATTTTTTTGTTATTTATATAAAAACATTCAATTTCAAATGAATAGTGAAAACACTACGTTATTTTTTAAAACCAACTTTGTATTTAAATAATTATTTATTTTATTTAACTTTATTTTAAGTAAAAATAGATAAATAATACTGATATAAGTTCAATGTAATTAATTAGAGTCATTTTATAATAAAAATAGATGTGTAAAATTTTATTGAACTTTTTAACGTCTCTTACCCACCTTCTAGGCACATTTGAAAATTTATATAAAATGTAAATTTACCACTTTTGTGAATTTCATTTCAAAATTCAGAGAGGTAAAATTGACATCATTAAGTAGAATGTGGTTCAATAGGTTGAAAATAATTTTTGGTGAATAGTGACTTTTCAATTTTATTTACCACAGTTAAAAGTAAATAGGGCAATTAAAGGTAAAAATTATATTATAATTACCCTAACACATGTCATAATTCTATTGGATATGTGTATTTACACCAAAATAAACCTTAGGAATAAAATAGAATCCTTTTGTTCCACTTAGATTATATTAGGATATTTATTATTATTTAATTTAAAGAAGAGCTAAAAGTGTTAAATTCAACATTTAATAACTAAACCATTTTTAATATAGGTTTATATATACGATAAATTCAACTATACATATTAATTAGAAATAAAAAAATATTTCCTATATAATTTTATTTTATTTATAATTTTTTGACATTAAATAATTAAATTTATTTATGACACAATGACAATGCAGTAATTGCCTTATTATTGAAATATTAAAATAATTGATATTATAAATATTAATACAATTGTAAATTTAGAATTTGGATGTATTCTAGGAATATTATAGTTTAATATGAAATTTTATGGTATATAAAATAATTTTTTATTGAAGTGATAAAGTTTTTTTTACTTTCACAAAAACCAAATACTAAATACTATCAAAATTGACATAAATGAGTTTTTAGAAAAATTATTGTATTATTAAATGATATAATCTTCCTAAAAATATAAGGATCAGAGAAAGGACAGAGATAAGGTTAGATATATCAATAATAAACCACTTGGGGTTCTCTTGTCTTTTTATAGTATGTTTATTAACCATTTATTATAATAATACAAGAATACATGGTAAACGTTAAACGATTTAACTAAGAGTTAAATCTAAAATCTAAGGTTAAGATAGTGAAATAAACCTGTATAAAACCTATTGGTTGAGAGGTTTTCGACCCAACCCCACCTTATCCTCTAAATAATTCCATTTTGAGCCATTATAAACTGAATATGATTTTATAATAAAATAATATTTCATGTTTTTCCTAAAGTGAACAAAACCTATCTTATAAAATTTTACTTCCCCTTATATTAATTTCACACCTCCAAATCCATTTGGATTGGACAACCTCTACTCAAATATCCTAAGAAATACCCTCACATCAACTTAGAGGCCTTACATTGATCATAAATGCATCCTATAGAGCTATTTTGATCAAATAAGAAGGAATCACCCGAAGAAAAGGTAATAATTTCATCACCTCTTTCAAAGCTCTTTTCTTCTTCCACTTCCTCTTTTATTGTTGTTTACATACCAAAATAATAACTATAGTACCTTCTACATACTGTGATATTATTATAAATATGTTACAACCATATTCATTATTTTATCAATCCTATGAATGACAAAGTCATCATACGTGGGTACGTACGAGTTACTGTCTCCACGTCATGGTGTAGTTTTCTACTAAACACTTTATTATTTGGATGGGTGTAAGAATGTGTATAAATGATTTAAATAATAAATATAACATGTTAATGATTCTTTATATATAATATAAAATCCAATTACATATGATTTCACTACTAATAGAATGATATTTTCCCTCGTGCATACAAACGGCTTACCGTCTCCACGACATGATGAGATTTCATTCCCCTTCGTAACCATTCAAGAATAATTTTCATTTGATGATTAATAATAATGTTTAAGAACTTAATATCAATTTTTATATGAATCAAATACATCCTATCAATATCATACATGATTATGTAACAAAACATATAAAGCAAAACAAATCACTTAATATCCAAAACAAGGATACTACTGAAGTATCATTAACAAAGAAATATTAGAAGAACATATATCATATAAAATTTATTTATGTGGTTCTTGTATAATTTATTTAAAATTATTTAACTATTATACAGGAGGTTAACCTACCCTATACTATGGAAAAGAAAATGTAAGGGGTTTTCATCTCACTTCTTATTCCCGTGAGATTAATGCTATATTTCAACTATTTCCTTTTGTGTGGTGTATGTACTGCCCATGATTGTATTATTTGAGAAATATAATTTAAATTATGGGTATTTACATCTTAATTTTATGACCCTTCTTTCATGTGGTGTATGTTTCGTAAGTTACCATATCGGTAAGGGAATTTATAATTTTGATTTCCACTCATTGGGTTTTACGTAAACTTCATTGATTATTTTACTCCAAGATTATGTGTGGAATCAATATTTATTTATTTATATAGTAATTCACATTCCCCTTTGTGTGGATATACTTTTTATACACATATTCACTCCATTGATAAATTCTAAATTCATCGATATGAACCTGATAAGAGTAATCATAACTGAATTTTCATTCATTGAGTTAAACATCCAAGTCATTGGTGTTGTTTTTACAAGAAAATATGTGAATGTAATCTGATTGATTTAAAATGAATATCAAATAATATTGTGTGTATTTATATTTTTCACACATATTTATGTCATTTATTTATCCATAACCCAAGGATATAGTCTTTATAAGGGAATTCATCTCAATTTACATTCCATTGAGACCTCTTTGTTGTTATGCGCCAATATATATTTTTATGGTGTATATACTGTACATTGACTTAGTATATCACGAATCCCTTTATTCTCATGATATTATAACGTTTTTTATTACCTTAATTATTTTTATTCAAGCGTCTATCATTTTGTTAGGAACTCCAACTAAAACACCATTTTAAATGTTTTGAAGATTTATTTTTCTAAATATTTCTCATTAATGCCCATGTATTAAAAATGGTGTTAAGGATTTATTTATATGGACATGAATGTTTTAAAATTAAAATTCCTTTTAAAACATTCAAAGTGGTATGGGAAACATTTATTAAAAACTTAATTTTAACAGCTTCTTGATAAATAGTGAGGCTTTTAAATGTTTTTAAGAAAAATGGGATATTTATATCAAATACTTTTTCATATTATTTTAATCTATGAAAATATCCGTCATTATTCTTGATTGAGGTTAATACAATCTTCAATATTGTATTGAATGAGTTATGATTGACTGTGGATGTGATATTTTTATACCATTCATTGTTTGTGGTTAAAATATTGACATTTCATATGCTAGTTTTAATACGAATGTTTAGATTATGTTTCAACCTTTTCATATGAGGAATATATTGGACTTAGTAAGTGACGGGTGGAGCCCGCTATAGATCCTCGATACATCAGTTGGTATCATGAGACAAACCAATGTCTTGGTACAAGGCCTTCATAAAATCTTATATGTAGTATTGGTACAAAGCCATGATTATGTGGTTATGATGTCTAACATTATGCATTCCATCATTATGAAATTGGCTATTGATATTACATGTGATTATTTGACTAGTAGAATATCCATGTGAATAAGTAATTGAAATTATTTGATTTATCTTTTCCATATTAGGCTGATGTTTATGTTTAAATTTCTTGTGTTTTAGTCTTATATATAACCATAAATGTTTATGCTTATTTAGGATAGTTTCCTCTATATTGTTATCCTTACTGGGAATCTGAGCTGACCCCTTCTATGTTTTATTTTTCTCAGGATGCGAAGATGTATATTATGATTAACCCGAAAGAATAGGCTAAGGGATATGAGTGTGTTTAAAGGGGACAAAATATTTTTTTTCTTAATTTATTGATGTAATGTAAAACTTATGTATGTATCTAGCACTAACAAGGATACTAAACTAATCAGCCTTTTTCGAATTTATATCTTGTGATCATGCCAATGTTATGTAATAATTCACCAACTCTGGGTAACTAGGGTCAGAGAATTATAGTTGGTATCAAATGAAGTTTAGTACAAAACGTAGAATATAGATTTAGAGAAACTCTAATTAGAAAAAAATACCCTAAGATATACTTTGTAGATTAGTATAGAAGAACATCCAAAAATTTTGTTAATGTAAATATTATGTGGATTTTATAATAAATACATCCCTATCTAGATATGAGATGGTAGAGGCAGATTTGGCACAGTTGTACCTAGGTGTAAATCCGAAAACACCGCTTTGAGCTAGACTCGAACGAGAACTGGTGCAAGACAACAGGGCTTGCTGCACTCTGGGTTACGACACTCCTTGGGGATATGCTTAGGATAATTCACATTTTATTTACAAACCAGTTTGATGGGTTTTATTATAAGATGAGAATAAATAACCTTGGTTAATCCAATGGTGTTTTAGATTAACAATAAGGTGTCATGATATTCTATAAATAATTTTATAACTATTGTTACTCACATTATGATTTCTAGTTTTAGTCAATGGCTAGATTCCAAAGAAGTCATAGTAACAATGAACATGATGTACATGGTGGGAATGATGGTGGGGATGAGTAACTAAATGGAATGTTGATAGGCATAAAATATATTGTGTTCATTCCAAAGTAGGTTTCGAAAAATATGATCAATAATATATACATTAACCAAATCCAAAAGTCAATAATGAATAGAAAGTTAGAGAATGATAAGATCTCTAGAAGTTGAGAACATGGAGAAAATAAAACTCAATTTCCATCATGCTGGAAGTGTGGAAGGAGAAACCTTGGAAAGTGTCTCAATGGAACAAAGAAATGATTTATGTGTGAGAACGAAGGACATAAATTAAATAATTTACAATGGACAATGAAGAGTACTATGGAAGAAAATAAAAATGATCCAAAGAATCCATTTACAGTCATTTTCTGTAAATGTAGGGGACCTGGGAATTACCCGAGTCAATTCCCTATTATATAAGATAACCAATTGGTCTAGGGAGATCTTTTGTGGAAATAAATAGATTCAGAAATGTTTAAAAAGTATTAATTCTCTTTGTTTATGTGATTACTTTGGATAAATTTTCTGTTTTATGTGTAACCCTACAGTTTGTTATGTGAAATTTCTATTGGATAAAAAATTAACTTTTCTTTTCTGGATATAGTTCTAAAAAACAATTTGGGTTTATATGATCCCTTAATTTGAGTCAATTACTAGTTATTAATTTTTGGGATGACAATATGTGGAATGAGATAATTTTTTTGATTAAATTATGTTATAGTCATTTGGAGGAATTTATCTCTTTTGGGGAATGCTATAAAATATATTTTTTGAAAAAGGACAACATGCAGACCATGTGACAACCCATCATTTCGGAGAAAGATACAGGATTCGAACACACAACCAAAGTTTCACTTGGATTTATTGCCTACCAATGGACTACTTGAAGTCCCTAGTTAGTGTGACTAATTAATTTTAGTTAAATGATCTTATTGATCAATAATAAGTTGATTTTGGATCTTATGTTTTATCAAATGAATATCCTTAGTATATGAATGTGATTTGGTGATTAGGTGATAAAATTTATTTTTGGAAGATGTTTTCTCTATTCGAAACACTATATGCATTAGGAAAATAGAATACTATGAGATTTCATTTGAGGAGTAATGGTGGATTTTTTTTATTTTGGAAGAATCTATGTCTTTTTATAGAGATTAAGGTTATTAATGGAAATTATTAACCTATCATAAAGAAAATCTGATTTTCTTAATTAAACTTTTATATGAGACTTTAAGAGTAGTTGATGTTATTCGGAGATAAATTTCAAGATTTACTAAATAAGACTATGATTAAATCATTCTGAGTTTTGGGTCTGAATTTTAGTCTGGATTATATTGAAATATTTTAAGGACAATGGTTTCTTAAATGGTCTTTATTGATATTTGGGTATTGTTTGTTTAATTTTGGAAATTTAGATTAGTATTTCTTTATATAAAGTATTATTCAATTCAGGGATCTTATGATCTTATACTGACCATTTGGTTTTGGTTGGTTTCTAAAAAAGGAAAAAATATAGTTTATCCTTTGTGGATTATGTCATTCTTTAGAAGTTGATTCTACTGCTTTAGGTGTGACCAAGTCGTCTTGAATACTCATCATTTGGAAAAAGGATGAGTTAGTGGTAAAAATTTATTAAAGGATAAAACCCTACTGAAAAAGTAGGTATATCACTTTTTGTTCTTAGTCAATGTTATAAATAAATTCTTCAACATTATGAATGGAAGTTAAAACAAAAAACATTGTCTGTTTATTTTTCCTACTGTTAAACTAATGGCCGTTTAACCCATCATAGGTTTGTGGTTTCCTTGTTGTTAACTTTCTCCTAATCATGTTTTATATAACTCTCCATTAGAACATGAAACTTATTTTATCTTCCATATCTCTGTTTTCCTACATGGAATCCTAGTATGGGTTATCTCAGGTTACATTTTTTACTTCTCTTACGTTCTTTTAAATTGATAGTTTTATTGACTCTTTTTATGATGTGGGACATTCAATGAAGTTCCCAAGCACCATTTTAATATTGTGAGGAAATAATTTCCAAAAGGATGGAAGAATGTAACACCCCATGATTTCATATTAAGTTGTTTTCTTTAAAGTAATTCAATATCTTACGCTACAAGAAAAACCATGTTCGAGCACACCATGAGATACCAAACTAGCCATTCAAAAAATGGTTCTTAAAAGTATTTACTTCCTTTTGAAATTTATAAACTCCATATAATTATAACATCCATATTATGTGTTTCTTGGACATAATATAAGAACCAATTCAATTTTTTAGATAAAAGAAGTATTTTCTTTAAAATGAAATTTTAACACCTTTCAATAAAGAACCATTTTTAAATCCAATATTTGTCACTTTTTTATATTCAAATTGACAAAATAAACCTCTTATTAAGAATCTGTATATAAAAATTTATTTCGGATAAATTTTCGGTGCTTTTTTGGTAACTTTCATATTTTGAGGAACAATGAAAATTACTAAATTTTAATTGAATACAATTTTGTTATCAAAATTATTTAGAGTGTTAAATTATAAATTTGAAAGGTTTTGAAGTAAAATTAGATTATATTTTTATCATTTAATCATATACTGGTCTTTTAATGTAATTTCACATTTAAATTTGACATAAACACATAAAAATCTTTGGATAGTTTTTACTCCTCAAATCCCCGCTTTCAAGTTTTGATAACAGGGAATATTTTAAAAAAAAATAATTAATACAACTTATATGTTTTGAATTTTGTGAATTAGATATAATTTTTGAATTTTGGGTATCAAAATTTTTTTGGGGTATTTTTTGGTATTTTTCTGAAAACTTTCAATTTTTTGATGAATAGTGAAAAACCCTGCGTTATTTTTTAAATCCTACTTTTTATTTAAATAATTTTGTATTTTATTTAAATTTATTTTATGTAAAAATATATACATAATAACAATATAAGTTCAATGTAATTCATTGGAGTCATTTTATAAAAAATTATATGTATAAAAATTTATTGAACTTTTTTGCTTCTTTTACCCACCTTCTAGGCACATTTGCAAATTTGCATAAACCACAATTTTACCACTTCTATGAATAGAATTTAAAAAATTCGAGAGACACGTCTAACATCAGTAAGTAAAATTTTGTTCAATAGGATGAAAATAATTTTTTTTTGAATAATAACTTTTCAATTTTATTTACCATGATTAAAATTAAATAGTGTAATGAAAGGTAAAAATGATATTGTAATTACCCTAACAAATATCTTAATTCTGTTGTATTAGTTTATTTTGACCAAAATAAATCTTAAGAATAAAATATAATCCTTTTGATCCACTTGGATTAGATTATGACATTTATTATTATTTTATTTAAAGAATAGTTAAAAGTGTTGAATTCAGTGCTTAATAACTAAACAATTTTTAATACAGGGATATACATAAGATAAATTAGATAATATATATTCATTAAAAATATAGATAGATTTCCTACATAATGGTATTTTTTTTATAATTTTTGGTCATTAAATAATTAAATTTATTTATGACACAATGATAATGTAGTAATTACCTTATTATTGAATGATTAAAATAATTGATATTATTAATATTAACATAATTGTAAATTGAGACTTTTGATGTATTACACAACTTTTCTTGGTTAATATGAAATTATAGGGTTGATTAAATAAATTGTTTTTGAAGTGATAATTTTTTTATGACTTTCACAAAAACCAAATACTAAATTGTGTCAAAATTGGTATAAATGAGTTTTTAAAACAAATACTATATTATTAATTGATATAATATTACTAAAAATATAAATTTTGGCCAAAGGACTTAGAAAAGGTAACATATATTAATAATTAATTATTTTGGGTTCTCTTGGCTTTTTATAGTAGGTTGATTAACCATTTATTATAATAATACAAGAATACATTGTAAAAGTTAAACTATTTAACTAAGAGTTAAATCTAAAAGATAAGGTTAGTATGGTGACCAAAACCTATCTAAAAGCTATAAGTTTAGATGATTTGGAAATATCCCCACTTTATCATTTAAATAGATACTTTTTAAGCCATTATAAACCAAATATCAATGTATAATAAGATAATATTTCAATCTTTTCTTAAAGTGATCCTCACCTCTCTTATAAAAGGGTACTACCCATTCTCTTAATTTCCCACCTCCTAAACCATTTGTCTCAGCCAACCTTTACACAAATATACTCCCAAATACCTCTAAATTTAACTTATAATCCTTACATTTATCATAAATCCATCCTAGGGATCCCTTTTGATCAAATCAAAAGGAATCACCTGAAGAAGAGGTAATAATTTCATCACCTCTTTCAAAGTTCTTTTCATCTTCCACCTCCTGTTTTATTGGTGTTTCCATAAAAAAATAATAACTCTAGTACCTTATACATACTATTATGTTATTATAAATATGGTATAACCATATTCATTATTCTATCCATCATATTAATGACAAAGTCACCATACATGTGTATGTACGACTAACCGTCTTCCCGTCATGGTGTATTTTGTTATTCAACACATCGTTATTTGGATGGGTATAATAACATGTATAAGAGATGTAAATAATAAATATCACATTTTAATTATTACGTATATATAATATACCATCCAATTACATATGATTTCACCACTAATAGAATGATATTGTCACTCGTGCGTACATACGACTTACCGTCTCCACGCCGCGATGAGATTCCGTTCCTCATCGTAACCATTCAAGAATAATTTTCAGTTGATGATTAAAAATAACGATTAAGAACTTATTATAATTTTAGATATGAATCAAATACATCATATCCATAACCAACATGACTTACGTAACAAAACATATAATGGAAAATGAATCACTTAACAACAAAAACAATAATACTACTGAAATATCATTATCAAAGCAATATTAGAAGATCATATATGATATAATATCTATATATTTGGTTCTTGTATAATTTAAGAACAATAATTTCATCATTATATAGGAGTTTAATCTATCCTCTTCTAAGGAAAAATACAAGGTAAGGGGTTTTCATCTCACTTCTTATTACCGTGAGATTCATGCTATATTTCCCCAATTTCCATTTGTGTGGTGTATGTACTGCCAAAGATTTTATTTTTGGTAATAAAATTAATTTATGTGTATTTAAATCTTCATTTTATGATAATTCTTTCATGGGGTGTATGTTTCATAAGTTAACAAATCGGTAAGGGGTTTTTTAATTTTGATTTCCCCTCAATGGGTTTTACGCAAACTTCATTGATTATTTTACTCCAAGATTATGTGTGAAATCACTATTTATTTATTAATGTAGTAATGTAAACTCCCCTTTGTGTGGATATAATTTTGATACAAATAATAACTCCATTGATAAATTTTTCAAGTCTTCGATATGGCAATGATAAGAGTAATCTTATCTCAATTTTCATTCATTGAGTTAAAAATCCAAGTAATTGGTGTTGTTTTTACAATAATATGTGTGAATGTACTCTGATTTATTTACACTAAATATCCAATAATATTGAGAGTATTTATATTTTTTACACATATTTATGTCATTGATTTATTCTTAACCTAAGGATACGGTCTTTATAAGGGATTTCATCTCAATTTACATTCTATTGAGTCCTCTTTGTTGTTATACGCGAATTCACTTTTATATAGTGTACATATAGTACTTTGACATAATATATCATGAATACATTTATTCTCATTATATTATAATGTTGTAATTACCTCAATTATTTTTATTCAATCATCTCTCATTTGGTTATGAACTCTAACTAAAATATCATTTTCAATGTTTTAAATATTTATTACTCTAAATCTTTCTCATTGATGTCCATGTTTTAAAAATGGCGTTACATATTTATTTATATAGGAATTAAGGTTTTAAAATTAAAATTCATTTTAAAAGTTTCAAAGTTGTATGGGAAACATTTATTCACGAATCTATTTTTTACAGCTTCTTGTAAATAGTGATACTTTTAAATATTTTCAAGAAAAAGGGGATATTTATATCAAATAGTTTTACTAATTATTATCATCTATGTAAATATCCTTCATTATTCTTGATTGTGGTTAATAAAATATTCCATATTGTATTTAATTTGTTATGTTTGACTGTGAATGTGCTATTTTTATTTCATTCATGGTTTGGGGTTAAAATATTGACATTTCTTATTCTAGTTTTGAAAAGAATGTTTAGATTATGTTTCAACCTTTTTATATGAGGAATGCTTGGACTTAGTAAGTGATGGGTGGAGCCCACTATAGGTCCTTGATATATCGGTAGGTCTCATGAGACAAACTAGTGTATTGGAACAAGGCCTTGACAAAATATTTTTTTTAGTCTTGGCATGATGCCTTGACTATGTAGTTATGATGTCCAACAATATGTATTCCATCATTATAAAATTGGATATTGATAACACATGTTATTATTTGACTAGTATAATATCCATGTAAATAAGTAAATGAAATTATTTGATTTATATTTTTCATATTATGAAGAATTTTATGTTTAAAAGGCTTGTGTTTTGGTCTTATACATTTCCTTAAATGTATATTCTTATTTATGATAGTTTCAGCTACATTGTTATCCTTACTGAGAATCTGAGCTCACCCCTTTCTATGTTTTATTTTTTACCAGGATGCGAATAATTATATTACGATTAACCTGCAGAAATAGGCTAAGGGATATGAGTGTGTTCAAATGGGACATAAAGGTTTTGTTTTTTTTTTAAATTTCATGATGTAATGTAAAAATTTTGTGTGTATGTAGCACTTCCAATGATATTAAACTAATCAGTATTTTGATACATGATCTCTTGTGATCATGCCAATATTATGTAATAATGCACCGAATATGGTTAACTAGATTTGGGGCATTACAATATATATATAGATATATCCTAGATTTGATTAAATAAAAGATAAAATGGGAGTCCTTTTATAAGTAAGGGGATGTTAACTTTTGGAAATTTATGAAATATTATAATATAATATGTGTCTAAATCATGGAAAATGGTTAAAAAATTTAATATATTAGAATATAATTAGGATATTGAAATAAAATAATCATTCAATTAAATTTTCATAGGTTTATAAGTCATTTTTACCATTATCATTTGAATTAACCCCATGGTTAACCAATTTTAACCGTAACCATATAAATAGATTTTTAAATATAAAGGGTTATAATAATACTTATTTCCTGAAAATTGGATAATAAATACAAAAGGGATATAATTTTATAAAATATATTATCTCATTTATCCTCTTTTATTTTTTTTGTTTTTAAATAATTTAGTAAAATGTATGTTTCATAAAATACCATTAATGTCATTTTTTGACGCCATTCATTTTAGTTGACTTTAAATGCATTAGTAAAAAGCATAAATTGAAATATTATCCATTTAAACATCCATAATATGTCATATGTATCTATAAAATTCACGTTACATAGTAATTCATCAAAATTTTTTTACTTTTAATATTTTCTTAAAATCATTTATTAAATTTTTCTATTAGTTAAATAAATACTATGTTGGTTTTGCGTAAGTATTTAAAGAAGTTATTAAATTATTAAATTTTTAAATAAATCTCAATGTAAAAAAAAATTAATTCATGTTTCAAATGAATATTTAAAACTGAACATACCCACTTTTTAACCTTATGGAAAAATATTTGGAATATTAAATTCAAGAAGTTTCCATTTTGTTTTTAAAATTTTTAAAGTAATATAATGGTCAATATCAAATTTAAATAGAACCAAGTGGATATATTTTAAATAATTTAATGTAAATGGATAAAATTAATTTATAAAATAAGGTAAAATAATGTTTTATAGTTATTTTAAAGATATATCACATTAGTTTTAACCTTAATTACTAGATTTACACTTTACTAAGGGGTTAAATTTTACCATAGTTTCTATTCATAATGATAAAAAAGGGACCTATTTAAAAAAATTGAGCATAATAATTCTAAATATGATATAAATTTTATACTATTCAATCCAAAAAAATTGTAAGAAATTAATTTAAGATTAAAACACAAAATATAATAAAAGCTGTTTTTTAGGAAAATGTGTTTTGAAGCTCCAAAATGAACTTATACCAAAATAATATATAATAATGATTAAAATTTATTTAATTTGATTAATTATAACCAAATGGGGATTATTTTAATTTTGGATTAAATTAAAATATTTTTTATATATTTTTTCAAAGAAAATACATTTTTATTGAAATAAATATTTTTTAATAATTCCTTAAAAAATAAATCCATTATGATAATCCCAAAATTTTAACCTATGATAATATTAGAATAATGAATATAAAAATGATATAGTAGTGACATGATAATATTTTAAAATATTTTTCCGATTCCATTAAACTCGTTGTTTCATTTAATGAAAGCTATCAAATAAATTTATTTAAAGAGAATTAGATCGTAAAATCTTGAGATGTTACATTGAGGCTCCCTCCCATCTACATGAGATATTGATATTGTTTGTGTGGTTTGATTAAGATGATATTAATCCACCCTTGGTCCTGAATTATTAATTGGAACTGATGAAAAACCATCAGTCTCATTCTTCTTACCATAAAAAATAATGTGCCTAAAAGATTCCATTGGTTTTGTATCATTATCACCCATATCCTTCCATTTTCCCTTAATAACTTTTAGTTTTCATAAATTTTAAAGCAATTATATGCATTGGGAAGCTGTAATAGAATATCCATAATAATTGACATATGTAGGGTGTGAATTTAGTCCCTCTTGTTAAAGTAGAAAAAAAGATTCTACTAAAGATAAATCCAAATAAGAATCAATCTGATTTCCCAATTGAGGAAACTTCCACATACCTGACTATATTTAAAAATTTATCTTCTTATAAGGGATGTAAGCATACACTTATAATTATTTATTAAACACATTCCCTTGTCCATGGTCATTAAATTTATAGTTTAGATGGGAGATATCCCGATTACCTGATTCCCCAACAAGATCTATTTTTTATGTACCATGTTACATTTTTTGAGAACTACCCTTCTACACATATGACCTCATTACAAAAGGCCACACATTTTAAGAATGTCTTAAGCATGTTATCTATTGGGAGGAATCTCTATAATTTGATCCTAGAATGCAGTTCCTTGGATATCTGATTGGATTCCCAAGGCTAACTTGATCACTAGGAAAACTCTTCACCTATTCTATAATAGAGGATTTAGCTTTCTCAATACTAGAGAGCACACCCTCAGTAATAACATTATTTTTATAATGAAAAAATAAAACTAGGATAGGATATTATTGATATGAGTTATAAGCCATAGCTCCCACATCCTCACTTTGATAATTAACTATGAGGTCCCAACTCACATATACTATATCCTTTCCATTGTTATATTTATGTTTTTCAAACTCTTTAACATGAGTACAAGCACTAGACAATTTATTCTCCTATTTTCAGACTACTGATGGTTTAAAAACATTTTCCTTTGATAATACTCATAATAATGAGATAATGAATAAAATTAATAAGTAATTTCCATCCTATTGTTTCCTTTAGAGTGACCAATGATATTTCAGACAAAATAATTCATGTATCTTCACATAAGTGAGACTAAGAATTAATTCATATTCATGTATATCCAATTATGCTTTTTTGGTGAGCACCAAATTCTAATTAACCTCAAATAACACCCAAGAAGAATACCCATGTCTTTATTATTTAGTCTCAGTATCCATTTTAATAGGGACACTAATTACTGAGGCAATTTCATATTAGATTTAAGTGTGATATAATATCCATATTAATAAATATATTTTTTCCCAGAATTGAGAAAAATTTGTTTTTATTTAAAACAAGTTGAACCTTAAACTCAATTAATGAATATTAAGAATACCTTGTTTTAGATAAACTAAACCATGAATCCATGAAATTTTCTTGAGATGATGGATTTAATACACGTGGTTTATGATTCTTCAGATTCAATAACATGATATAATAATAATATGAGTATAAAAGTAGTTTTATCAAGGGTAAAGTATTTATGCATATATCTGTTAAAATATAAATTATTTGATACTAGAATGAGTGGAATATTTTAAAGAATATTTTCTTTTATATAAAATACATTCTACACATAGAATACCATATATTCTAGGAATATAAATATTTTATTTGTTAATATTCTCATAAAAGGGAATGAGTTTTATATTTTAAACCCAATGATATTTTAGATGTTATCTTAATATTATAGGTGAATATAGTGTCTAAGATTCATGTTGGAATATATTTTGGACATTTATGAAATAAAATTTACAAAATAAAGGATTGTTTTTATTGGAGAATCATGTCCCGACTCACTCTATAAAATTTATATGGACTAGTTAGTTATATGACCTATAGTTCACCTACCCATATGCCAGAGCCTACTAACTAGTAGTGAGGGTTTAATGATTGTATGGTGGGGAGACTCTACCATCACATTCTGATTTGAACATCAATATCATATGAATAAAACAATAATAGAAGCAGATAAATAATAGAGAATTAGAAGATAATTGAAATAAATTTATAAATTGGCTGACACTAAATCCACAATCATTTATTCATGCCCACAAGATACTACAATATATTAGATAAAAAATTAAAACGAGAAATATAATATAATAAATGGATAAATAAAATAGAAAAAAATATTTAAGGTATATTTCTAGGAGTATCTTGAGATCTAACCTAGTCCTTTAATCCTAACTCCCAGGTACAAGCAAGAAAACACAATCCAATGATCTTAATCATGCAACCAATGAGGTATGTTGGGGTACCCCAATGTAATGGAGGTTAAAAAATGGTGTCAGATATATTTAGTAGGACATCACTAATGGTTTGTAAAGAATAATCCAATTTCCGAATATAAAATACCACAATGTGCATATATATTAACAAAGTAGTAAATAAATAAAAGTAAAAAAGTTGTCTTAGGTTCCTAAGGGTCACCTGGATGACCATACCAACTGCATCCTAAACAATAATATCTCTAACCATAGTCAACTGATATAGATATAATGCATATAAATATATATATACATATAAATCAATGTGTGATAGGTGTATCTACAAGAGAATGTAACAAGGTCATTATATGGGTCAAATACAATCATAGACCGCACCAGATCATGTTATTTAGCATGGTGAACTCATCCAAATATCTGTTAAACTAGAACTCCATAGATCTATAAGTAAGAGTTATTAAGGTTCTTAATCAAAAGTCTTCCTAGGACTGTCCATGGTGATTTATAAAAATAAATCCTAAGTGTCTCACCAGGATAACTGTAATTGCACATCACCGTAAGAGTCCATCCAAGGTGGTTTAAAAAAAGGTATCCCATATATGACTCTTGATATGGTGTAAATGCATACCCCACCGAGTCCATCTGTAGTGCCCCTCAAAGGGGACCGAGTATCACACATGGAATGGTATTTCAACATTTCCACCTATCCCATCCTAGGTAAACCACTAGGGGACCAGGTATCACTCATGTGTTCAGTAAACATTGATATCCTATGAGCCCATCTAAGGAATTCCTACAAGGGAATCCAAGTATCTTTCAAGAGCACAGAAAACTAGGAAACCTATGAGACCAACCTTGGAAATAATATTAAGAACCCTATATCGCTAAAGGTGTGGCATTAGGGTATAACCCACTAATCCAATTCTGGGTGTATCACTAGTGACCAAGTATCACTTGTGCAATAACGCATACACAATCACTCACAAATCCAATCAAAGTTACGCCACTAGGGAAACCAATATCACTCATGTGTACTGTAGTCTCAAACATTCTATGATCCCATAAAATGAGTTCCTAAACAGGAATCCAAGTATCATTCATGAAATACATAAATCCTTTAATCATCTAAATTTAAATAATGAGGAGTTCCATGTTTATAATCATGCCACACCACCAGTCATGTATACTTTCTCAAGACTATCCCATGTTACCATTTCTATTTATGAATAATAAATTACATGTACATATAAATCTCATTATAACAACCTATATATAAATAAGTAGGTACTAGTACATTTATCAATTCAATTATCCCAATAAATTGCATCTTTTTATTAAGGAAGACAACCCACCTCAAAAGTGGTTTTTATTATAAATAGAGTTTAGTATATCATATTAAATTTATCTAATTAAAATTCATTAATACTTATGAGAGGATTCATTCAAAAGATCTAAAAATATAACCATGAGTGATAAATTCAAGGCATTGTAGATTAACCATTTAAAGAAACATTGATAATGGTGATTTAATTGCAAAAGTAAAAGGTAGGAAATTTCATATAGATGACACAACCTAAGGGGTGGTTCATATTGAGGTCACTAACCTCAAGTAGTTTAATTTATAAAAAAATGAATATTTAATTTAATGCTTAAGTTTCTACATGTTTATTTTCACTTATAAAGCAAAACACATGGAAAACCCATCATGTGACATAATGGATTAAATTATAAACAAGCTAGATATTAAGGGAAAATATATATACTATCTAAATCATTCTTAGGATAATCCACCTTTTCAATATCAAACATTTATTTGAGTTTTATTAAGGGAAATCAAGGAAATGAAAAAATGATATGAAAATAGGATGAATTAGATCACATAAATATTGTGTAATATATTTAAAAGGTAACTGAAAAAGGAGGAAGGATGATTTGTTGAATTGCTAACATGCCTATAATGTGACGAAATACACTCAAAAATAAGGTAGTACAGTGGATATATTATCATTACTATAGGAGGAGAGGAGGATACCATGGGATAGCTACTACACACAGGTAAGAGGATAAGAAAGGGGAGGAGAATAGTTAAAAAGAAACAAGGTAAAAAGGTAAATTCACTCCTTCAAATGAGGATTCGGGTTTGGCCACACCATTAGCCAAACTGTAAACCAAGAATTTATGGGAAACTCTCAATATATGGAGCTTGAATGGTTCATGTGCATAGTTTGAGATGTTTTGTGATAACTGTGAGTGAATCATATGTGAAAACACCCAAAACACACATTAATGTGGAATAGTGTTCATGCTTAGAAAAAACCATGAGACACCCTCAACCTCTTGGAAAATTCCACGTTATCCCCCTTGGTGGAATACACAATCTCAAGAAAACCTTGGTCCTCTACCAACTTCTCCTAAAATTGAATTTTTCAGGCTCAACACTGCCAAAACACAACAAAACCCCTGGGGAACCTCTCAATAATTTAAACAAGTCTAATGTCAACATATTTAAGTGTTCCAAAATCTAATATTTATATTATGAATATTGGTTTAAATAACTACCCATCCACAAAATAGTAAAATTAAAATTCCCTTGAAAACCACACTTGGTCCAAAACATGGGATGTTACAACCTCCCAACCTTAGAACTTATCATCCATGCGAAGCCATTGGGAAATAATGAAAACAATACATGACATAATTCGGTTATGACGTTTTATAAATTAGATAGATTTTGTTTCAAAATCCCCAATGATCCTCAATGAATAACTTAAGAGTACAATATATAAGCCGTTAAACACGATCCCATAGTTATACTTAGGACCTAACGTCGATAAGATGCTTAACAAATCCCATATAACTTAAGATATGATCACATCATCATCTCTTTCACCATCCATTATATGGTGCTCCCCATCATAAGTTCTACCATTTTACATCCATCCTTGAGCCACAATATATTTACCATCAGAATTTTTTATTTAGGCATGCCCTTATCATGCTAAAAATTCTCATGAATTGATTCTTAATTCATTCAAATGGATAACTCCCAATCGACCTCTAACTAACTAGTCGAGTAGGATTTTCCCTGAAAAGACCCAAATGACCACATTGATCTCAACTCACACCTACAAAGTTCTAGAATCGGATCCTTAGAGACCTCATTTAATGGAACAAGATGGAAAAAAGTCAATTTATTCCTGTTTGACTATTCTCAGAACACTCAGTTTAGACGACCAACATATTTCAAAAAATAGATCTTGATACCTTTAAACTATGATACCTAGATATATTCTATGAGAAGGATCATTGAAACCCATATCCGGATTCCAATGAAGTATCTAGCTAAAATATCCATTTATGTTTTCATTCCACAACATGAACGTAAGAATATACTCGATCCGACACCATTGGATCGTCATGATTAAAAAAATATGATCTGATTCTGAATATATGTCCCATGTAACCTAGAAATAATCAAATTAAGTCTAAGGAGATAATCCAAGGTAATCCATACTCTTATACTACAAGTGATAAGTTGTTATAAAATCAAAATGTTAATGCATTAAAAATACTGAGTGATCCCAAAGAGGCATCTATTTGGAGATCAAATCCAAAGTAAAGATCTAGTCCATGAGTCCATCCAAAGTGATTCCACCGAAAAAAACCAAAATATCACTTAGAATAGTCACACTTATTAAAATTACCTTGTTTTGGACATGTAACTCCAATAAAGATTACTTATCAAAATAGAGGGAGAATTTTAAACTTTTATATTAGTGTATAATCGATGACCACCTAGTGTAGACAAGATTATGTCAAGATAAGGGACCTGATCATATCTAAATTGAGAGTACACTAAGAGGACATTGATAATGTGAAAGAATACATGAGTCTATCCCATTATATCCAAGATAAGGTGAACATTATGGTTTCCAACCAGCCATATCCAACTAATAAAAAAAGAGAAGTTGAATCACTACTTGTTGAATTCTTTTAAAAGAACTCGGATACACATGTTGAGGCATCATCATTACCTAACCATGATGCATTTACAACTAGAAGAATCTTGTGATCAGTCATGTACAACCAATAGATTCCATCCATAACCAATGGTATTTTTCAGTGTTTATATACTAAACCAACCACATCATCATCATGCTTCCTTAAAATCACTGAAAATTGAAAAACATATTGGTCCCATAAGCTTTCCAAATCAATGGATTTTTTAAATGATCCTTACATGGTTGTTCTCCCAACACCATGATTGGTGTTGATAAAAAAAGTATTTTCAATAAATTTAAATTTAATTTCATTTTTTTAAATACCAGTTAAATATTAATTTAAGATAAATTACCATATTTTATGATATTGATGGTATTTTGAGCTTAATCGTAAAAATGACTCATTTCATATTTTAAAAGTTTTAACATTTATCTGTATTTTTTCCATAACAATTTCTATATTAATCCAAATTGTGAAATAATTTCTTTTTATGATTCTAAACAACTAGGTATTCATTTCATCTTGCTTGATCAAAAGTTAAATCGACCATATAGAATCTCAAAAGAAGCTCACAAGTTGGACCATGAAAACTGTTTATAGATCTATCTATTTTTGGTTATGGGTCTGTACGTAATTCATAGTGGACCCAATTACTGTGAAATGTGGTGGATGGATTACCAAGGAGTTTTTTAACATATTTAATAAAGTATGAGATGTGTTAATTGTCTATTTCAATGGTCATTAAGGCATTCTAATCTGTAGGTGTTCAATTTGGAGATTCTGACAAGACAGAATAAATTGTCATAGTAAAATAGGCATAACTCTTGTAATACATATCCAAATATGATGAAATTTTAAAGAGAGATGGAAAATATATCTATATAAAACATTAAATAAGGTTAAAACACGTGAATGATCATTTATTGGGGCTACAACACATAAACATTCAGGGAAAAAATTATGCCTATAAATGGAGGGGAGCTCCTTCCTCCTAACACATCTCATTCCATCCCATTCCTTCTGGGAAGCCTAGGAGGAGAAATTTTCATCATTTTATCTTTTAATTGATTTCATTTTCTTATATTTGAAATTCCTTATTCTTTCTAATTCACCTTGATTACCCTTACCATAGTGGGACACATATTTTGAGTGAATGATAAAGGGATGGTTTTCTATTTTGTAATTCTTGAGTTTTTGGACATAACTAAATGAAATTTCTTTCATCATCAAAGATTTATTCAATTTAATATAGAGGATTTTTTTATAAATCATGATTGTTATTGAATTTTAATGCTGTTATTGATTCCTTATTTGTTAAATAACTATTATCTCCCTCCACTGATTTCTGGTTTATTTATGTTTGAATAGACCATGGATTAGTGGTGAAGTATTCGATGATCATCCGTATGTGTAAAAGGTGTTGTGAATTATCTTGATTGTTTGCGATAAACAAGACCTGATCAGTTAATAGCCAATTCAATTGAGTATATTCATTTCAACTCTTTTGGATATGGATGTAGATTAGAACAAACTGATATCTAGGTAAGGTTTTCTCCCACAATCATAATTTCACCAAGTAAGTGAGAGGAAATGATTATGGAATATCACTTTAATCAACATAAAAGAAGTGGTTTTAATTAAATTAAACAAGGATATAATTACAACTGGTAAACCGACACCAACCTGATCACCCTTACAATATCATATTTTTTAATCATTTGAATTTCAAATTTCATTTCAAACATTTTCTTATTGATTTATTCAAAAACACATCATTTTTAAGCTCATTTAAATGTGACCAACTGTTTTGTGTGTACTCCTCTTTAAAAAAATTCCTAGTGTTAATAACTAGACTACACATAGGGAATATAATTTCTTTTTCATGCCCCATGACACATGTGTGTTAGACGTGCTAAATATATTGATGTGACACTCCCCACAATAAGAGTTTCCTCATTTCTGAATTATTGAGAACAAATACTCATATCATTACACACACTATATCAATGAATAAATGTAGTTTATAGATGTGTAAAACATACTTTTACCAAGTGATAACATTATGAGAGAATAAAACTACCCTATTAAAAGTACACTATATCATATTCACCTTCATACGCACACATGAAGCTCCTTTCGAGTTATGTCTATGCGAGCCATAACATCAAGTGAAAGGCCAAACTAACCTAAAAAGTGGTTTCATGACACCCATTCCTTTTATAACATCAAATTATGAATTGGGATGAAACATATTTACTTCAATGATCAGGTAACTCTACCTCAGAGATGACATATAGTTGAAGCTTATAGCTCAAGGATTTAATGAGTATCAATGAACACATCTGGTATGATGTACCTTTTAATAACACAATAGTTACTGCATGTGTCAATGCATACTACCCAAATATTTAACAAGTATATCAGCACATCCTTGATATTATCCAAAGAATATTGAATCTATGTGTCTCAATATTTGATGGACCATAAAAATAATTATCACATATTCATATTATCCCATATTACTTTAATCCAGCTAAATACATACTGAGTCATCCATCACATAAGAAGAAGAATAAGAAGAAGAGGTTCACATAGCCTAATATGCATCTATCCATTCACTAGGAACATATAGCCAATTTAAACTGCTCATTACTTGATTTGGATGCCCATAAGAAGCATAAAATCATTTCATGACCCCCTGTCCAACCTGGGTGTAATTTTTGAAACTAAAGAGTCCAACATGGGATAAATTGAACCTGAATGAAACCCAACATATAAATTGATTCACAATAATTTATAAAGGTTTTATGTTCTGAGGGTGATACCTACATCAGGATATCACCTTACTCGAAAAAGGAAGCGTCAACCATATCACTAATTCATGACAATAATATTACACTAGGCCCTACCACCTATCATAGTGGATAAAATAATTGGGTGGGAAACGTTCATGTTCAAATTCTATGGCAGATTAATAAAAATTGAACTTCCTTTATTAGAGTATTAAAGCTAAAAACCCACCTTAAGATTCAATTTCACGTCATTAAATAATTCAAATTTTCTTCTTTGAAAATTTATAATTATTAGGCTTAAACATCAACCATGAGTTGTAATAAAATTTTTCATAGAACATTTTTTGTCAATTTATATTATGAACTCCACTTAAAACACCATTAATTTTCCAAGAGTTTCTCAAAATAAGGTATTAGTTGAAGAAGATTTCAATTCCAATATATAAAGGAAAAAATACGATTATGTTTTTATTGTAATTTTAATTAAATAACTTATCACATAAGTACATACCTAAAGTAGATAATAGGTTAGTTATAAATTGAAAACAAGACTTCTCTATTAATATGACATGATATGTCTATATGTGAACCCATATAGGTTGATGAAGGAACTTTAAATATTTTTCTCTATATAACATAAACATACCCCTATAGGGTTTTCTAATAATGAAATGTTGGATTAGGTGACCTAAGATGGACCCGTTAATCCATTATAGGTTTACCTAAATGCAACCAGAAATATTTTTTGTTATTAAGATTGTGAAAAACCCTTAGTTGTTTTATCTAATTAGTATGTAGCACCATTACTAACCTATATTGGTTGATTTTGATTTATCTAATAACTATAATAGGTCAAGACAGACCAACTTTTTTTGAGTAATGTAAATGTTCTATCAGAAATAAATTAATGTCATGTTTAAAGATTAGTATCTTTTACATTTATACAATGGTTTAGAGGTCTATTAGTCTCATAAAGTTAGTTTTATTATATAGGTTTCCATACCCAATTTGAAGAGCACCCAAACAATTTATAAATCTGAAAATAGATCCCATTTAATCAATAACATTTTGTTGTAGCCCGTGAAACCCATTATTACTAGATTAAACATTTAGTAATTTTTTGAGTTAAGGTGGAAACATAAATCTATGTATGAAAGACCATTTAGGTTGATTCTAACACTTTAACAAACAATTTTATATCAAAATTATAACAATTTATCATATCATAAGTAATAAATCATAGTAAACATAATAATAATCACATAGTGGAAAATTAAAATGTAAAGTAAGTAAGAATGATATATAAAATGTAAAAAAAGAATACATACCTATAAACTGGATATCATAGAAGCATGTCACATCACTCAAGGAACCTTTAACTATACCATACAATGTAAGAATGAAACCTACACTGTATAGAATATGCAATGCATGTTAATATCTATGTGCCTATAATGATTCATGTAATTCTACTTTCATTATATAATGAACTAAGGGTAAAATAAATTAATATCATAAATTAGTAATAGTGTAAAGTAAAAAAATTCACACAAAGTGAATCAATAAACAATTTTAATGATAAACAATACAAAAAAAACCAGTCATTGTCCACTTTATTTTTTTTCTCATACATAGGCTGGTTACTCCCAGATAAAACTATTTATCAAGAACCAACGCATTCTGAGTCTCATATATACCAATTAATAAATATTAAAACACATATAAAAGGAAAACCACTCAGATTCCACATTTTAAAATCCTAACCTAGCTTGATCTACAAATAGTATCCTAACCAGTTGTTCAAATGACCTCAAGTGTGCCTCCCCATATGTCAGAGGATGACGAATAGTAGTGAAGCTCTACAGATGGTATTATAGGGAGACTATAACCTCATGATTAGAGTATCACAATGGTATTATATGGATAAAATGTCAATAAAATCAAATAAATAACATATTATTGGAATATAATAGGAATAAATTGATCAAGTGGTTGATGCCACATATACAATCATGCATTCATTTCCATAAGATGACAAAATATATGAGTTGAGAAAGTAAAATATAAAATATAATATAATATATGGATATAGAAAATGAAAAAATCCCCACGGGATATCTCTATAATCATCCTAATCTCTGATTCATTCATGTTCTCTTAACTCCCAAGTACATGCATGACAATAAAATCCAAGGATCCCGATCCTTCAACCAATGAGGTATGATCAGGTACCCCAATGAAATAATGGATCAAATAGGGTGTGAGATATACATATTAGTCCACCAACTTCGGTGTATAAATCATAATCTAGTCTTTAAATATATAATAAAATAGTGTGTAGGTATATCAATAAATAAGTAGATAAATAAAAGTAAACAAGTTGGCTCAGGTTCTCAATGGACACCTAGTTATCCATACCTACTTTTTTATAAGACATAATATATCTGACTATGGTTAACCTATATAGATATACTATGTGTAAATATATATATTTATGTGTGTGATAGGTTTATGCACAAGTGAATTTCATAGGTTCATCATATGGTTCCAATACAAATATGTACCAAACTCAATCATGTTCTTTGGCATGGTGGACGCATCCTAAAATCTGTAAAATTAGATCTATATATATCTTTAAACAATAGGAATTAATGTCATTAATGCTCAAATTAAGAAATTTGATTATGTAATGAAAATAAATGCAATAGAGTCATTGTAAAACCATGAGATTTTGTGAATTATTTTTTTCAAATTAAATTATCATTTGGATATTTTGCATTTCACATGACAGCAGAAATAGTTTTGTATATATATATATATTAAACACAAAGTAAACATGCCATTCACATGAAACCAACATGGATTTCTCTACATGCAATAATTACTTGGATTGCGCTACCTGCAACACTGACTTGGTGTACGTTACACGCAACACCGAGTTTTTTCAAAGCTTCATTTTATTATAATTTTTTAAATGATATAATTATTACAAAGATGTTAAACATAGTGATATGAATATTAATAAATACTTTTAATTTTTTTTCATTATTATTTTAATGAAATAGAACATATTTATAATTAAATATCTAGTTTTTGGTAAAGTCTTTAAATGCTTAAAAATACTATGAACTACACTTCTTGTACTTATTTAAAAAACAATAAAACTAATTTTAGAAACATATATAAATTTATTTTAAAAAAAATAAACTTAATTTATGAATTTTTAATTTTAAAATTATATTAGGGTGAATTTTTTGGATTTTTCTGAGAAACATCATTTTTAATAAATAGTGAAAAATATCATTTTTAGTTAAAAACTACACTTTTATTATAATAATTATTAATGTTAAATTATATTTAATTTTTTTTAAGTTTCAATTAAAAAAATTGTATATATTAATATAATTTAGGTCATTATAATCATTTTCAATTTGAAATTGAACATAAAAACTTAATAATCTTTTGAACTTATTTCTTTTTTTAAAAACCATAATTTTGTCCCGTATGTGGGATTAACATTAATATTAATTTTTAAAATTACATGAATTGAAAATTTAAAAACTAAAATAATCCATTGTGATAAGATTAATATTTATATTCTAATAAGATCAATTTAATTTTTGACACAAAATATTAGTAAAATTAATTAAAATTAATCACAGCGATTAATGTCAAATTAATCTTAATTAGGTAGTAAATCTTAATCGTAGTGGCCCAAATGACCTATAAACTTGTATAAAACCCATTTATAGAAATATTCCATATATAAAACTTTGATTTTTTATTTATGTATTTTATTAATTTGTTAAGTTAATTACATATGTACACCTAACATGTTTTAAAGAATTCTAAGTGAGTCTTTTTCCTTCCCAATAAAAGGCCACCACCTCTCCCACTTTCTCACAACTTTAAAACCTATTAAGTTCATCAATGATATTCCCAATACAATTTAAAATATCCCCACATTACTTATATAATCATTACCTTGGGTAGAATTCAATCCAAGGTATCCTTTTGGCACAAACTAAAAGGAGTTGCCTGATTTAGAGGAAACAGCATCTCTCAAACTTGTTTCTTTTATTTTTATTCTCCACCTCTCAGGTATATTTATCACATGATTTTATAACAAAAAAAGTATACTAAATATAATATTATATTTTTATTATATTTTTAGACCTAAAATAACACACACCTTCCTCTAATGGGTAACAAACATGTTGTCTATATGTATGACGAACTTCCACCTCACAAAACAATGATGATTCAATTTTTCATAGCACCTCTCATGGTTGAAATTTTGAGTAAAAATATGTTTAAATATAATATATATTATATATTTTTTATTTATTATTATTTAATCCTTTTAAAATACATAACTTTTTTGCTTTCTATTTGTTGTAAATACGATTTTTTGGAGGAAGTGGGAACTACAACCCCCTCAAAGCGATGTGATTCGTTCACACACAACATGGAATGTATTAATGACTAGTTTAGTGAAATTATATGATATATATAATATTATAATTATAATTTAATTATATAATATACATATATGTTATTTTCTTTCTTTCTTTCTTTCAATACAGCAATAAAAAGGGAACATCGTTAATGTGTACATACGGATCACTGTTTCTATGAATAGTGTATTCCATTTCAAACATCTATATTATATATATTATTATAATAAAAATATATTAGATATATATGATATTTATATAACAATTTACATTATCTAATCTTGATATAATTATAAGGACCAACGATATAACAAATTAAGACACATATGAAGAACAAATGAAATATTTTGCGAAGTGAAAACTTAACATACGATGGTTAAAAAATGGGGTATATATGGATGTAAAAAAACATATATGGTATTAGATATAATAATATAGTTATTGAAATGTTTAAAAAATATTTATTTTTATTATAAAGTTGGTTTTAATGAGTACAACGAGAGTCAAGACACAAGGTAAGGGGATTCCATCCCACTTTTTATTTCTGTGAGATACATGCTTTATTGACCACCAATTCCTTTTGTGTTGTGTTTATACTAACCATGAATGTATTGAATGATTATTATATTTATATTTATGGGTATTTATATATCCATTCTATGATATTAACTTCCTAGTGTTTAATTTTTTGATGTTACAAAATTGATAAAGTTGTTCTGTCTCAATTTCCCTTCTTTGAGACCCATGCATTGTTATGCACCAAAAATATTTTTTGAGGTGTATATAATTAAATTTTAAATTTCATGTAATTAATATAATTATTTTAATGATATCTTTAGCTTTATGTAATATCAATTTATTAAATGGGTATTCAGCTTCAGTGTTACTAAGTGATAAGAGTTTATTGAAGCAATCTCATTGATTTTTGAGATTGATTATGATTATGCCTCCTTTGTTGAAATATTTTGATTCATCCCTCAAGATAACTCATAAATATTTTTATTCCATAGTTATTCATGATATATTCATGTATTGGTGAAATTTTTATACTCTTTTGTATATAATATAGTTACAATTTGTTTAAGAAAGCCTGACTTCACCCTATCATAGGTCGAAAATCTATGTTCTTTCAAAACCATGTTTTCAAAAAAAGGATTCCAATAATATATTTCCATTATACCATAATGTTTAAAATAAAGTTTAACTTTTTCTCCAATACTAATATCCAGAAAGGAATATTCTTGTCTCTTTTCTAGTAGATAATTTTTCTACACTTTTTACCGGGTAAAAGGAATGTTCTTTTTACCTCATATGACATGTAGAGATTTAACCACCATTATTTATTTGAAGCTTGAATTTAATTTTTAAATGGATAATTATTTAGAAAAACTTTTTATAAGAAGTTTTCAAGTAAAATTATTTTCAAATTGGTTTCACGATTTTTTATAAGTTTTCAATGAATTTTTTTACAATGTTTTTAATCCTTATTTAAAAGTTTTCTAAGTATTTTCAATGAAATGGTTTTATAAAAATTGACAATATTATTTCATATGTTTTCATATAAAATGGGTGTTATACCATTTTCATGATTTATTTATAATTTTTTGAAAGTATTTTCAAAGAAAAAGGTTTTTAAATTTCCTCAAGATTTAAAATAGTTTTTATATTAAAAATCAATTTTCATAGAGAAATGGATATTTTCCAAAAAAAATGTTTTTGAAAGATATTTAAAAATTATTTTCCATAAAATATGACATCTATTGGTGTTACTCATGATATTATAGGAAATGACCTAAAATTATCAATAATATTTTTTCTATGAATGGGTTATTATTAATGTCATGGTGTTTTTGAAACCCATTTATCTTTCAAGGGTTATATGTTTATGAAATATGTTTCTCTTTCATTTGTTATTCTTTGGATGAAACGATTATGAAACCTATATTTTTTCCTCATGTTATTATATAAATACATGTTTTTGATACCCATTTCATTTTATGGGTTATGATATGATTGTTTATGATTTTGTGGAACATGTTTGTATGATTTCATTATGAGATGGTTGGGAATTTTATTTCCCTCTAATGCATTGGGTTAATATTTATATCTCATGAAATAGACTAAGATAGACTTGGAAGTAAACCATGACTACTAAGATGGCCATTGGAGTGAACCATGACTACCATGATGGTATGAGGAATGGACTCATGATTAATATGTCTATGAGAGTGAACCATGACTACCATGACGGTATAGGGAATGAACCCATTCTACTAAGATAGTCTTGGTAGTGATGACTTGGATACTATGGAAATCATATTATATACTTAGGTGTTTGCATCAATTCCATGTTTTATTCTTATGTTATGATTTTATAGATTCTGTCCATTATTTCCATATGATTCATGTCTTATAAACAACTAATATTTATTATGATATCAAATATAAAGGTTATGATCTTCAAATGTTATTCTCATGTTCCATTCCAATTTTTTATGTTATGCTTACACATTTTCTTTTTTTACCTTATAGATTATTTCATCTCATCCCTTTCTTATGTTTCCTTTCCCCAGGTTATAAAGATAGTTTTTAGGTATGCGTACTAAAGTTAGAGATCTTTATGGGAGATTTTTAATATATTTCACCAGGATTGAAGATTTTGTTTCCATGTTTCCAAATACACAAAACTATTATGGTCCTCAGGCATGTATTTTTGTAATGAACTGAATATTCCTATAAAATGATGTAATATCCAGGTACTCTAAGCCTCAATCATTATAGTTGTTATCAAAGGAAAGGCTTGGTATGACTTTAGAAATTAGGATGATAATGAATTACTAAGATCCCTAGTTATATTTCTATGGATATGTATAGGGATATATATAAGGATAAGTATAGCAATGAGTTAACATTTAGGAAAATGATTGGGAATTTTGGTAAAGGGTATAGTGAGTGGTTTCCTAGAAATTCATCCATTTATGGATAGTAAAAATGGATGTTGATCTGGTATTGAAATACCAATGGGTAACAACTATGATAGGATTTTTCTAGCCTAACTTGGGGTAATCTGGTACATGACAACGATCCTTGCTGCACACCTAGTTTGACTCTCTTAGGGGATATGAATTGGGAATTCACAAAATCATCATGAACCATCATAAAGAATTTAAATACAAGTTGTCTATGAATAACCTAGGCTGTACCTAGAGTGACTTATAATAATTATGGTTTCATTATTTATAAATCCTAAAAGTAAATATTTTCATGACAATTTGTTTTTATGCTATGATAAGTAATTATTAAAACATGATTCTAGTTTTTGTCAATGGAGGGAACCAGAAAGAACTAGATTAATGTTGATTGCGATGAAAATTTTTTCTAATAAGCAGTCAATTGGGTTGATTTTTAGAGTTAAAGGTTTTTTCATTATGCCAAATCAGTTTTCACGGAACATGATTAATAACATGTACCTTAACCAATACTCAGACTCACCAAGGAAGAGAAAGAATGATTCTACTGAGAGTTTGGGTAATGGAAACTATGATGGAAAGAATATTTGGTTTACTTTGTGTCAACAATATAGAAAGAATCACATAAGTGAATGTATTATAGGAATGAGAAGATATTTTGACAATGGAAAATAAAGAAACAAAGCCTCTGACTAAAAGGGAAAATAATGATTTTAGTTCATGAAATGGATGAGAACATTGGCCTCCCTAAGAAATCATTAAAGGTTATGTGTTTTAAGTGTTAATTAAATAGAAACAAGGAAACTCAATGTCCCATGATGAAAGCTCTTAATGGGAACCAACAAGGTGGTGTGAGTAATAGTTACGTTGGTGATGATGAAGAGGCAATATATGAAATGTGAAAGGAAATAGGTATTGTGTAATAGGATGAGGTAACCTTTTTAATGGAATAAATATGAAGTGGAATAATCAATGATTTTTTGTGTTTTTAATGAAAAATTTTGTTATATGAATGATGAAATATACAAGGATTATTCAACTTGTGTTTTTATCTTTGTATTTATATGTTTACATTGAATGTTACCAATGGACTAGTGAAGCGATTTAATAATAAGGTGATATTTTGAATAATGGAAGGAAACCCTTACTATTTTCTTTATGTTAAGATACTTTTGTTATGAATATATAAATTAGAAGGTATATAGTACCTTGGAACTTAGTGAGGAATTATTGATAGACGTGTTACGCTATCATTGATGGATTTTAGATAACTTTTTGGATTTATGGAATAAAGTCAATATAATTTGGAATAAGGAAGAATGCATGTGTTCCAAAAGGATTTATGGTAATTAAGGTTTCCACCATGTTTCAAGGGAATATATGATAAGGGTATTCACATGTTTGGAAAGTGAAAAATAATTGGTACATTGTGATATATGGGGGATCAATTTTAAGATGATTTTCACCATTTTTATACTGTTTTTTATTTTCATCCTTCCGAAGGGGTATAAGGAAAACCATTCATGAAAGGTATATGTTAAAAATTGGAGGAAGTATTTATTCACGTAGTTTTTATTTAAAAAATTGGTTAAAAGGATACTTAGTGATTAAGCTTGTTTCAATGATGTCCATCTTATTTATTTTTGTAAATTAGATTAGTGTCATTTTAGAAAGGGACATCATGTATGTCAGATGACAACCAATCAAGTCTGGAAAGGCCATAGGTCTTGAAACCATGACCTAAGGATGATAAGGGTTTCATTCCTACCACTGGCCTATGTGATGTCCTAGTTAATGTATAATTATTTTCTCTGAATAATTATTTTTGATGAAATATTAGAGTTAATTTTTATGTTTATAGATTAATGCATTTTTCATATTTATTTTTAAGAATAATTATAGAAAAATAGTTATACTTTTCATTCTTTTATAGACCTATGATATGTTAAAAGTATATATTAGAACTTCAGGCATCAATGTTAATTTCCAGATTCCCTTTACATGAAGTAATGTGTGAATTATAAATTGATAAAATCACAACTACATAATGGAATATTTTTTATATAAATTTATAAAGTATATATATTTTATTATATTCTTAGTCAATAAAATATTTACTCAATGTTAGGAGAATGATCAAAAGGAAATGTGTTGTCCTAATACCTTAATTTTGTTGAACCAATGGTCATTTAAATAATCAATGATTTATGAATTTTAGGCCCTCAAATTTTCATTGAACAATCACATGTCTATGATTGTTGAACAAAATCATTCCCTTTAAACATTTATGTTTTCCTCCATGTCCAATCTTCACTCCCAACCTATGTTCTCTTATATGGAAACCTTATTATAAATTACTTTGGGTAACTGTTATGGTCCTTGCATTACCTTTTATGATGAGTTTTAGTATTCATTTTTACAATTTGGGTTTCTATGATTATAAATTTTAAGTATTAAACATTTAATAAGCCAGATGAATTTTGATGGAAAAATTCATTTTAAAGAAGGTAGAAAGTAACACCCTAAGATTTTGTGAATTATTTTTTTGAATTAATTTATCCTTTTTTATTTACCATTTCATGTGACACTAGAAATAGTTCTTTATATACACATATATATACACATTAAAACACGAAGTCAAACATTCATCTCACATGACACCTACTTGAATTGTTTTACATGCATTACCGACTTGGATTGCGCTACCTGCAACATTGACTTGGAATATGTTACACGCAACACCAAGTTTCTACGAAGCCTCGTTTTATTATAATCTTTAAAATTATATAATTATATTCTAGACATTAAACTTAGTGATATGATTATTAATTATAAATTTTCAAATATTCATTATAATGGTTTCACATAAATAAAACTGTTTGGAAAAAAATACCCAAGGAATTCTCTCAGTATGTTTTCGGTATGGTTGTGTCTGTTTAAAAATCCAGATGACCGTAAGCGATTATGGTTGGTGTTTTCCGAAGACAGGTATTTAAGGTTTTATAGTTTCCCAATGTTTTCCAATTTTCTGGGCCTCAAAATAATATGTTTGATGTTGGAAAAGGAAGGATTTCTTCATAGGAGCAAACACTATGAAGAACATTGAAGAAAACTCAAAAAGGGAGAGAACCATGTACCATAATGCACAGACCGCATACCATGTTCTGGGAATAGAACGTGGAGCCGTGGAAACGGTACGCTGAAGTGGTTCGTGAAAACTAAAAATAGTTCATGGTGGGAGGTGATGCGGTACACTGATGGGTTGAAGTCGACGGAGGAGATCGACCATGTAGTAGAAATGGAAGTATGCGGAGAACATATGAAAATTAGTTCACGAGTGGTTTATTTTCTGTATTGGCATGAGTAATGGTATGTGATGGGACTAAGATTCAATAAATCTTGATTTAGTTGATTAATAAGAAATATTTATCTATATAAGAATCACTAACCCCATAGTTTACTATGGATATTGAACATCATTAGAAAACAAATTTTGCTTCTAGAATATGGAAATGTCCAAAATTCGTTTGCAGGGAAGGTGTTTGAGGGGATTCTTAACCCAAAAAGGAAGCTCAATATGTAGAGGAGGGAGCTCTAGTACATGGAAATGAAGAAAGTCTACAAAAAAAGAACAATTTTTAGACATGAGGGGTTTTTCCGAGGAGGTTTGCGGAATTGGTATGCGATGGAGGTACATGATCGCAATGGCGTAGGCAGTCCATAGATGAAGGGAGGTTCATAGTAGTATCAACGGTATGCGAAGAAGGTTTTCTGTGTACCAAACCATGCACTCAGTACACGATAGAGGAGAACAGTTTGTGATTTGAATAAGGAGGCTTGCAAAATCCTCAAATCAGTTTGTGAATGGAATTCATGTTACCTAGCAGTACCCGAGAATGTGGAATTCATCTACAGCTGAAAACAAAACTTCAACAGAGCATCTACCTATAGTTGAGGATGCAAGAAATCATGAAAATTAATGTACATACATGTACATAAACAATGTTTAACCTAAAATTCCATAAATTGTGAGTGGATTATTTTCCAAGAGCATTAAGCGATGGAATAGGAAGACAATGACCCTTTCCACTAACAGAGAACCAGAGAAAGAGGCAAATGGATTGACACTTTGGAATGTACTGAGCAGAACCAAAACTTTGTAAAGGCAGTGAGCCTGAGCATAGAAGATCTATCCGAAACATTGTAGTCATTATTGGCAGTGAGTCTCAGTGAATTTTGTACATCGACACATTTATATTGTATTATCCTTGGACGTAGCCCAGTATGGGTGGACCAAGTAAAAATTGATGTGTCCCATGAAGGATTTCATATATGTTCATATATTTCTATGTTAGGAAGTGATAATTGAGTATTTTCTAGCTACAACGCAAGACAAGGACGGGAGAAATTTTTAATCTGTTATACTTTGATTCAACCCCCCCCCCCCCCTCTTAGGGTATTCGACCTAGTTGACCTAATAATTGGTATCAGGGTGATAAGTTACTCTTATCATATTTGTTTGCTATAACATAATTCATTCAATCATTGAACCAAAAGAGACAATCTACAATTATCCTTGTGTTCCATAGTAAAGGTAAACACATCAAATAAGAAACAGAAATTAGAAGGTATCCCTTATTATGAAAGTGTATATGACAGAAGTGTGATTGAGTTAAATGAGGACAAGAGTTTGATAAAGGAAGGTTTGGATGAATAAGGTAGGGAATATATGGACTCAATCAATAGTGATATTAGAATATGTTAAGTACTTGAAATCTAAAGTGATTTCAAAACTACTGATGTGGAAGAAGTTGCAAGAATACCATAAGTGGAAGCTATCAATAAGACAAAGGAATTGAATTAGAAATTGGATGAAGAAATAAAATCTAAATATATCCATACCCAAGAACTGGAAATTGATGTTCACAAGATAAGAGGCCTAAATTAAAGGCTTATTAATGTGGCTACTGATCTGAGGGAAAATAATGACTCTTAAGATTAAGAACTACAAAAGTGGTCTACAAGGGTAGAAAAATCAAAAGATGATGGAAAGTGAAAGAATCAAGAGTCAGATGAAGTTCAGAATTTGAAATCTAGAAATGATGATCTTTTTGTACAGGTATCTGAACTGATTAAGAAGAACCAATGGCTAGATAATGATAATTCATGCTATAATGATTCTGTTACTCATATGAATTATACGTTAATGGAGAAATATGATATGATATATAAGCTCACACAAGAATTTTGAGATGATATGAGTCGTCAAAAGATTCTTAAGGAATAACTCAATGCCAAAATTTAATCTAGGGATGAGAAGATTAAACAACATGGGAAAGAACTAAAGTTATTTAAGAAATAATAAAAGGATTCAGATTCTAAAAGAAAGCGCAAGTTGAAGGTTTCACTGCACTTACTATTCGATTGTACTTCGACCAGTGATGATGAAATGAAAAGAATGTATTCTATTTTTGAGAAGAATCAATAACATCTTTTCACATCTCAAAGACCACAAAGTATAGGAAAATTTCTAATTGTATATGATGATCTCTCTCCAATGTATGATAGGAAGAGAGTAGTGAAGTGTTCCATAGGTAGGGAAATTAATGTTGGTGCTAGAGATATACCTAAAAATACTTTTACAGGATATAATGACAATATGTGATATTTTTGTGGGGATCATTTTCATACATAAAGATTTTTTTTCAGAGGCTCATGAATATATTTTTTCTGTGAATATAAAAACTTTTAAAAATATGCTAATATGAAAAATCATCAATTGAATTTAGATAGAAGAGTCACTCATAGGAAAACATTCATCAGATGCTATTGTTATGGAAGAATGTGACACACTATGAGTATGTGTCAGGAAGCTTAGGAGATCAATGATAGAAGAATAACTCAAGCTGCATAAAAATCTTGGATGAGAAATGATGAAATGTGGTATACCTTTGATGGAAGATGTTTTGTATGTTATTATTATAGGAATTTAGAAATACATTGCATTAAGAAGTAGGAAATAAAATGGGACTCAAATAGAGATTATTGACACTAGTTATGCATAATGAAAAATTATACACTGGGAGACAAAGTGGTATATTGAAGAATAGGCTTAGACCCTCATGGGAATTATAAGGATCTGAACAAAAGGTGTATAAGTCGCCTCCTTTGTCACACTCAGAAAAGCTGTCTCAAAAAGAACATGAAAAAATATGGAAGAAAAAGGGAGGAGACACTACAACTATGAGTAAGAAAAATGTGCGTTCAGTGGAGGACCCAACACCAACGCAAAATAGTGTGGTGAATCAGATATCAGATTAATGAAAAATAAACAAAAAATGCATCATAACACTTGAATGTCATGTGACACGAAGAGAAGTGGATAAAAGAGGAAGATCCCTGCAATGGAAGAAGGGGAAGGTAATATGACAAGAAGATATATTCCTTCTCAGAAAAGTAATTAAGGGAAATAGAATTTTAGTGGAAAATCAAAGAAGGAAATGTGCACTAGTGGGTTTAAACCCCAAATTATGAGAATGGTCGGGCCTGCAGTATTTACATATTAGATAATGATTTAGCATGTGTGTAATGAATGCTTAGTCATATTTTCAGAGTAGTTGAAGTTGGCTAGGCATCTAAAAGAAGCAGGGAAGGAGTGTAATTCTCTATAAGAAATAATCAAAGGGTTGACCCATCACGATCAACCAAATTCCTCATCTTGAAGATTCCAAAAACTCCTCTCTTCCAATTAATATGAATATTGTTAACTAATGTGTCAAATTTTTCAGGATTTAGGGAGATACAATCTAAGGGGATGTGGCATTTAATGATGAAAAATGATGAAGTGATATGATTCAAAGTTTCAATTGATTCATATAAGGTACCAGAGTTATATATAATGCGAGAAAATGTGCATAATAAAATGTGATTGTGTTGTTAAATTTATCTCTTATTTCCTACACTATGTTCCAACTCAGTAGGTTTAGTGATTTTGTTTATTGATTAATTCCATGTGCCAGATGAGAATAAAGTACACAAGAGGAGAATAATGCTTATGGGTCTAAATAGTGGACCTAATAGAAAGAGTTGAGAATCATATGGGGAGAATTCAATCCCCTAGAAAGATGAAATTGCATGAGAAGAGAATAAATAGAACAGTTGAAGTTCACATATGATAGAATCTGAGAAAATAATTTGAAAGAAATGGAATGACATAGATGAAAGGTGCTTCTTGAATGTTATGATGTGGTAAAATACTCAGGGGGAGAAAAATTGGAAAATGATGATTCTAAAGAAAATGCTGAAATGAGCGTGAGGAAGTCAAGTCTATCAGATGATGATAATTAGATTCAGGAAATGAATGAAGAGATTGACCAAATTGAGAACAATCAAACACGGGAAATTGTTTCGAGACCCATATAAAATAATGTTATCAGGTCAAAGTGGGACTTTAACAAAAAAATGAATAAGTATGGTGTTTTACTTTGAAAAAAAGAATGGCTAGTGTGAAGATGGTTCTCCCAGATAGAGGGTATAGATGTTGATGATACATTTTCACCCGTTTCAAGGCTGAAGAAAATCAGATTATTCTTGGCCATAGCTTTGGAAATAAATTTTAATGTTATCTAGATAGATGTCAAGTAAAAATTTATGAATGGAGTTCTGGAAGAAGAATTTTACATTGATAAATCATATGGTTTTCTCATTTATGAAGATGAGAAAAGTTTTGTCAGCTAAAGAACGCTTTATGTGGATTGAAGTAAGCACCAAGAGCATGTTATTCAAGGCTTGATCAATTTATAAAGAATCACAGTTTCTTGAATAGTAGAGTTGATTACTATATGTATTTCAACAATGTAAATAGTAAAAGGATTATGATGTTGGTTTATGTCAATGCTATAATCTTTGGTGGATCATATGAAGCACAATGCAGAGAGTTATCGGAATTCATGAAAATCTTGCACAAAATGTTGATGATTGGTGAGCTGACATTTTTTCTTGGCATACAGGTGACACAATGAAGGAATATCAGTTTTATTTCTAAATATAATTATGCCAAGTTGGTTTTGAGAATATTTGTAATAGATAATTCCAAATACATAAAGACTCTGGTTTCTACCTAGTAGAAAATTTCATGGGATGATGACGGAAGTGCAGTTAATATCATATAATATAGGGAAATCATTGGAAGTATGTTGTACCTAACTGTGACAATGCCTGATATTGTATTTTCCACATGCCAAGCAATGTGTTATCAAAGAAATCCCAAGGAGATCCACATGATTTTAGTGGAAATAATACTTTAGTATATCAAGGGAACTGTGGATTTTGGTGTAATGTCTAATGTCGAACATCAGTGAGTGTTATAGGAATATACATATACAGATTGGTCCAGATTATCAGATGGAAGGAAATGAATTTTAGGAGGTTCCTCTTATCTTTGAAGGTTTTGTATTTATTGGTTGAGAAAGAAACAACATTGTGTTTCATTAAGCACCACCGAAGCTGAATACATTGAGGCAACTCAAGCTTCCATGAAACTATTGTGGATGAATCAAAAACTTAAATATATGTTAATTCAAGTGAAATATCCGATCAGAATCTATTGTGATAATTCATGTTCTATAAATCAGAGAAATAATCCAATCCATCACTCAAGGAAAAATCACATTGAAAAAAATATCATTTTATTAAAGAGATAATAGAATAAGGGCTTGTGAAGTTGGTGTATGTGCCTATAGGACAACAAGTTGCTGATATTCTTACAAATACCTTACCCAAAGAAGTATTTTAAAGGAATCGACTAGCTCGGGGAGTCTAGTCGACTTCCCGCACTTCAGAAATTGTGGATGTGGGTCCCCCTCTGGACCAAGGTATGATGTTTCATTCCTTAATGGGAAGATATGTGTTCTTTACCCTATTACAGATAACCTTGAAGTACCTTTCATGTTCATTGAAAAAGGGGGAGAATGTTTGAATATTTTAGGGGTTGAAAGATGCGGGGAGAAGCTGTTAAGTGGCGTAGTGATATTGGGGGAGTTGCAGCTGTGATGAAGCAGTTTAGAGGAGCTATAATATAAGGGGAGGATTAAATCTAAAGATTCTAGGAGTGGTCAATCAATGATGAGATATCATGACATGTTAGGTTAGTAATGAAATAAGTTCATTTTTATAAATTAGTAATCAACAATTGGTGGTTAAAAATTAAGTGATTCATTGATGAACTTTACATTATACTATATTTTCTCACACTAAGCATGGATCATGCGTGCTTAGATTATGGGTTGTGTAAATCATTGTTCTCTATCTTAATTGCATGAAGCTAATGGTGGTTGATGTTAGAAGAGGTTTTAATGAGCTATCAAAGTGTTAATGAATTATTATAAGAAGAATTGTCAACAAAACCAAAGTGGGAGATTCTTGGGGAAAAATACCTCAAGGAATTCTCTCAGTATGTTTTGGGTATGGTTGTGTTTGTTGACAAAGCCATATGACTGCATGTGAGTATGGTTAGTGTTTGTAGAAGACATGCCTTTAAGGTGGTGGAGTTTCCCAATGTTTTCCAAATTTTTGGTCCTCAAAATCAGAAGATTGATGTTGGAAAAGGGAGGATTTATTCATAGGAGTAGAGGGTATAAAAAACATTGAATAAAATTGGAAAAGAGAGAGAGTTGTGTACCATAATGCATGGACCGTGTACCATGTTTCGGGAATAGTACATGGAGAAATAGAAATGGTACTCCAATGTGGATTGTGAAAATAGAAAGTAGTTCGCGGTGGAAGGTGATGTGGTACACAAATGGGTTGGAGTCGATGGAGGAGATCAACCATGTAGGAGAAAATGCGGTATGTGGAGCGCGTATGAAAAATAGTTCGTGGGTGGCTTGCAGTTCGTAGTGGCATGAGTATTAGAATGAATTGGGTCGAAGATTCAGCAAATATTGATTTAGATGATTAAGAGAATATCTTTGTCTATATAAGAATCGAAAACCCCACCATTTACTATGGATATTATACATCATTAGAAAACATATTTTTCTTCAGGAATTCAGCAATGTCCAAAAGTGTTTCATGCTAAAGGTGTTTGTGAGGAATATTAACTCAAAAAGGAAGTCCGGTACATAGATGAGGGAGCTCTAGTACATGGAAGAAAAGGTAGTCTCTAAAAAAAAGAACAGTTCATAGAAAAAAGGGGCTTCATAGAGGAGGTTCACTGAATCAGTACGCGATAGTAGTATGTAATCGTAAAGTTGGAGGCAGTCCGCAGATGAAGGGCGGTTCGCAGCAGCAGCAGTATGCGAAGAAGGTGTGCCACATACCAAACCCATAACTCAGTATGTGGGAGAGGAGAAAAGTTCACAATTTTCACAATGAGGCTTGCAAAATCTTTAAATAAGCTTGCGAAAGGAATTCCTGGTACATAGTAGTACCCAGGAAGGAGGAATTCATATACGGGTGAAAATGGAACATTGACAGAGCATCTATATAGCATCCCGCCATTTTAAAACATAAACTTTCATTACATTACACAAAAATGAGGATCTTTAAGGTCTAGTGTCTTGGAAACCAGGAACGTAAAACATGAAAACAACATAAAAAATTCTTCTTAAACTCTTGAAAGGAATCTCCTTAAGTTCATTCTAGGTTCATTACTGCATCTCATAACCTGGGGACATACATCAAAAGAAAGGGTGAGCAGAAGGCCCAGTAAGGGAAACAAGAGGAACATTTTACATGTGAACTTGAGATACATTAATAAGGACATGAAAAGAACTTTAAGGCATGAGAAAGAAATCATGAGGCATTTCATAATAAAAATAAAATTTTCCATAACTTGAAGATGTAGCTACATCATATAACATAAACAATCATGAACATATCACCAAGGTCCATCCCCAAGGTGTCATTTGAAAATTACCAAGGTTATTCACCAAGGTATCGTGAAAATTGTAATCTCTAGTGGTTACATCATTACCCAATGCATTGGAGCGCTATCAGGGCACACCCTTAAATTTGCCTTTATTATCATGTGAGCCACATATATCATCATCAAACATTTCATAAATAACCCACATAGCATAAAATAAATAGGTTTCATTTCATAATCATAACGTTTTAAAAACTGCTTTAAAGACATGATCTTTACGTCACTTTAAACCCACGGAAAGGGAAAGAGGGTCTCATGTATGTAAATCCCAGAATTTAAAATGGAACATTTTGATATATATATGTGAATACCCTTGTAGAAATAAAATCTTTGAGTATTCACTTTATAACATAAAATAATTTTTGAGAAAAGAGAGAGGCATTTTGAGGGGAAAATTCTGCAGCATAACAGCTAAGTTTCGGGGTTTTAGAAAACATTGAAATGAGAGGGGACATGGGTCATCCACTCATAAATGATCCATAAAACAGTAGGTTGAAAGAATAAGAAGGACATATGGACATGGTAATGAAATTTGAGGGACATACCATTTGAAATGAAAAACATAGAAGGAAAAAAAATTAGATTTCTCTTATGAAAATTCGGCAGCCTTACGGCGTCACTTAACTTCAAAAGAAAAAATGATTTGACAAGATAAAATAGGGTCCCTCATCATATGATCATAAGAGAGCAGTATTATAGATATAGAGATCATACCCCAGCATAATAAAAAGGAACGTGAAAGACTTGACATGAAAATCGAACTTGAAGAATGAGAAGGGTGAAAGAATCCCTTAAAAATTCGGCAGCCTAACGGCGTCACTTAATCGTTCATAAAATGAAATGATGAGAGTGAGAGGGGAACTCTCATCATATAAACATGAAAGGGCAGTAAGAGGAATATAAAAGAACACCCTCTCACATAAAAAAATGGAGCATAAAAGGAATGACATAAAAGAGATTACATGAAAAGAAAGAGAGGGGTCGGATCCCTTACCTTAAAACGTGACTCTTGAAACTCAAAGGATTGGACCTTGAGGGCTTGGGGGCACCTTGGGAGGACTCCATGGAAGGTAAGAAGACCAGAACTTCGTTGGGGGAGAGTTGGGAGTGAAAACTAAAGGAGGAAAGGGTGGGTATTTATAGGGAAAGTGAGGGGACACGGCATTAATGGCCAAGGGACACCGCACATGTGCTTTTCTCAAACCCATGAGCTCTCCCTTGGCATTTATCATGGAGTTAGGCCACATGGGGCCCCCAAAACAATAATTCATCACCCTTGGCCGGCCAACCCTCAAAAGATCTCATGACATCATCATGACACCATTATGATGTCATTAAACATACCGAAACCCTAAAACTGTATTTTTACTATTCACTGAAAATTCAACTTTCTCAGAATAACCCCAAAATTTCACCTTAACCAAATATCAATGCTCTGATTTCAAAAATGAAATCCATTTTATAAAAATAATTTTCTAAATATTTTTAATTTAATTTTTAAATGAAAACACTATTCATCGAAAATTCATTTTTTTCAGAAAAATACCCAAAAATTACTTTAACATAATATCGATGCTCTGAGTTCAAAAATAAAGGCCTTTTTATAAAAATAATTTTCTAATTATTTTTAATTAAATTTTTAATTAAAAAACACTATTCATCCGAAAAACTAATACTTGACTAATAATTTATGAAACCGTTATTTACCCATTTTATTGAATCACATTACTTAATCTAGGTGTCTAAATTATATTAAAACTTTCTTTGAGTGAAATTACTAATCCATTTGGTCATATTAATAATCCTAAGCGTAAAATCACTATTCATAATTTACTATTCATCAAAAATTAAGTTGGTCTTATTAGACTCCAAATTCCTTACTGAACACTTTTGTAGAAGACCATTTTTTGAAAATCATTACACATAATTAGTTATTTAGGGTTTACATAAATGTTTTAAAAAATCCCTTTTTAAAAAATTCATCAATAAAATACATTCTAAAATTATCTGGACATTTGAAATTTCACAACCATCACTAAAGGAAGAAATCTCATTTTATTCACCCGAAAGGATTACACAAGGAAGCTAGGGTCTCGTCACATAGCCCCTTATAACACCGGCATAAGACCTAAGTGTAAGGTGTGCTATGGTGAGAGAATCTGAGGGAGGCTCAGATAACATTTCCCTAGTAGTAATCTCTACTAACTTGAACTTCTCTCGTAGGCGTTTCCGTTCAAGCTTGACACGCTGGAGTTCGGCTTGGTCTTGGTCCAAATCGAAGCCCACAGATGCTACCTCCTTCCCAAGCTCTGATAAGTGGGATTCATAAGGGTCGAGTCTACTGGATGAAGCCATCGCCTCCTCTTTCTGCATTGACCATTAACATCTTATTAAATCATTAAGAGTAAGTTAATATACTACTCAAAAAGATTGGGTCATTATATTCTTCCCCCCTTAAGAAATTTCTTCCCCGAAATTTATACTTGAGGCCTAGTCGAAAAGGTGAGGGTACTTTTGCTTCATCGTTTCCTCAGGCTCCCAAGTCGCTTCTTCATACTTATGATTCCTCCACAACACTTTCACAAGGTGGGTAGTCTTGTTTCGTAGAACCTTGTCTCTACGGTCCAAGATCTCTACTGGCTGCTCCTCATAAGAGAGGTCATGTTCAAGTTGTACCACCTCTGGGTTCAGTACATGCGAAGGGTCGGGTATGTACTTCCTCAAGAGAGATACATGGAAGACATCATAACTTGAGATAGGTTCGGTGGAAGTGCTAGATGATAGGACACTGCTCCTGTGCGATCAAGGATTTCATAGGGGCCAATGTACCTAGGGCTGAGCTTCCCTTTCTTCCCAAACCGCATGACTCTCTTCCATGGAGAAATTCGAAGGAAGACTTTGTCACCAACACCAAACTCCAAGTCCCTTCGACGATTGTCAGCATAGCTCTTCTGCTGACTCTGAGCAGCCTTTATGTGTTGTTGGATGGCATGAACCTGTTCTGTCATCTCTTGCACGAGATCAGGCCCAAGAAGCTTCCTCTCACCAGTTTCATCCCAACAAGTAGGAGTTCTACACCGCTTTCCATACAGAGCTTCATAGGGTGCCATCTGAATACTCGCATGGAAGCTATTGTTATAGGAGAACTCCACTAATGGGAGGTGTTGATCCCAACCACCTTTAAATTCCATTGAGCATAATCTCAACATGTCTTCGAGTGTCTGAATAGTCCTTTAAGATTGGCCATCAGTTTGAGGATGATATGCCGTACTAAAATTCAATTCAGTATTCAGAGCATGTTGAAGACTTCTCCAGAATTTTGATGTGAATCTTGGGTCACGATCAGATACGATGGATAGTGGTACCCCATGCAGCCTTACCACTTCCTTCACGTATATCTTGGCAAGCTGATCCAGAGAGAAATATTCCCGAATAGAGATAAAATGGGCTGTCTTGGTGAGACGGTCCACAATAACCCATATCGCATTGTTTCCTTTGGATGTTTTTGGGAGACCAGTTACAAAGTCCATGGTGATATTATCCCACTTCCATACTGGTATGGTTAGCGGTTTTAATACCCCCTTAGGAAGTTGTCTTTCTGCCTTTACTTGCTGACACACCAGGCACCTTGTAGTGTAATCAGCAATCTCCCTCTTCATGTTATCCCACCAATAATGATCACGAAGGTCTCTATACATCTTAGTGCTTCCCAGATGTATAGAGAAAGTAGAGCTATGAGCTTCATCCATCAGTTCTTTCTTTATCTCCGGAATAGATGGGACACATAGTCTTTTATGAAATTTCAATACACCTTCTTGATCAATATTGAAATCAGGTAACTTACCATCTTTTACAGCCTCCAACTTCTCCTGTAGCAAAGGATCTTCTTTTTGAGCCTTCTTGATCTTCTCTATTAATGAAGGTTGAGAAATCATTTGGGATAGGGTTGATGATGTCCCTTTCCTTATAATTCCCATGTCTAGTTTTACTAGATCTTTAATCAAGGGATCTCTCAGGATCCTCATTGTTGCCAGAACAACAGGATCTTTCCTGCTTAACACATCCGCGACTTTGTTTGCTCTTCTAGGGTGATAATGAATTGAACAATCATAGTCTTTAATAAGCTCCAACCATCTCCTTTGTCTCATGTTCAATTCTTTCTGAGTGAAAATATACTTTAGACTTTGGTGGTCAGTGTATATATCACATTTCTCCCCATAAAGATAGTGCCTCCATATATTTAGAGAAAAAACAACTGCCACCAGCTCTAGATCATGCGTAGGATAATTCTGCTCATGAATCTTCAACTGTCAAGATGCATAAGCAATTACCTTGTCATTTTGCATGAGGACGCACCCAAGCCCTTTCAGAGATGCATCGCTAAAAATAACGAATCCTTCTCCGATAGAGGGCAGTGTTAACACAGGTGCAGTAACCAATCTCTTCTTCAGCTCTTGGAAACTTTCCTCACATTCCTTTGTCCAGATAAACTTAACCCCTTTTCGAGTCAACTTGGTTAGTGGATTAGAAAGCCGTGAAAAGTTTTTCACAAACCTCCTATAATATCCCGCTAAACCAAGGAAACTACGAATCTCAGTTACTGTTGTGGGTTGAGGCCACTCCTCCACAACCATTGTCTTTGCAGGGTCAACCGAGATTCCTTCATTGGTTACGATGTGCCCCAAGAAAGCCACTTGTTGTAACCAAAACTCACACTTGCTGAACTTCCCAAAGAGCCTCTCCTTCCGTAGAGTTTTCAAAACAACCCTCAGATGATCTTCATGCTCCTCACGACTTTTTGAATATATCAAAATATCATCAATAAAAACTACCACAAAGTTATCAAGGTAGTCCTTAAAGACTCTATTCATAAAATCCATGAAAATAGTAGGAGCATTAGTCAAGCCGAAGGGCATAACAGTAAACTCATAATGCCCATATCTTGATCGGAAGGCAGTCTTTGGAATATCTTCCTTCTTCACCCTCAGTTGATGATAACCAGATCGAAGGTCAATCTTAGAGAAGAATTGAGCCCCACGAAGTTGGTCAAATAAATCATCAATTCTTGGAAGGCGATATCTGTTCTTCACTGTGATCCCGTTCAGTTCTCTATAATCAATGCATAGCCGCATTGATCCATCCTTCTTCTTCACAAAGAGAACTGGTGCTCCTCAAGGAGACACACTCGGTCGGATAAACCCCTTCTCCAACAAGTCTTGGAGTTGTTTATTTAGCTCTTCTAGCTCCACATTTGCCATTCTATACGGAGTCTTTGATATCGGTTGAGACCCAGGTAGGAGTTCAATGGAGAACTCTACCTCTCTTTCTGGGGGAGGTCCAGGTAACTCCTCAGGAAATACATCCATGTATTCATGAACAATCAGAACATCTTCAATTTGTATGCTCCCTTTCCCTTCTTCATCATCACCGATTAACTCCATAAAGAAATCTATGGGAGGTGCTTCTAGATAGGGATCAGTTCGGGATATCTCTCCTTGGAAGATTACTGTAGGTCGTTCATTCAAGACTACTGAGATTTCCTTACTTCTGAATTTGATCTTAGCATTATACTTTGAGAGCCTGTCCATCCCTAGTATAATTTCGAATTCCATCATGGGAATGAATACTAGATTTGCGATAAGATTGATCTCACCAAAGTAAACACTAGAGTCTCTAAATACTTTTGATGCCAGGATAATCCCACTTGGAGCCTTGACTGACAACTCTACCTCTAGCAGTTCGAGGATTGATTCTATATTCCTTGCAAACATGGAGGAAATAAAGGAATGCGTAAAACCAGAATCAAATAAAGTACTTGCTAGTTTTGAGAGGACAACAAGAGTACCTGCTACCACATCGTTCGGGACTTCAACTTCAGCTTTTGTGATAGCGAAAGCACGACCTTTCACCCTTGGCCTCTGCTGAGGTTGATGGTGATTCCCCTCCATCGCCCTTGGATTTGGACATTGATTAGCAAAGTGCCCAAGCTGTCCACACTTGAAGCATGTGACTTCGAGTAGGGCCAGAACCATCTTTCCTCTGTCGTTAGTGTTGGGAAGTTGAGGCTTCACATCACTACGACAATTCTGAGAAATATGGACTTCCTTTTCACACCTATAGCACTTACCACTTCCGATCAAGCAGTTCCTCGGATGCTTCTTCCCACATTTATTGCATGTGGCATGTTGCATATGCTTTCCACCTCTTTCCTGATCAAAACTTCTTCCCAGGCTTGGTTCTAGAGTTCTCTTCTTTTCATTAGATTTGTGAGACCACTGTGTCTCCCCAAACTCTAGTTCAACTTTCATAGCACTTCGAACTATTTCTTCATAGCTATCATAGTCCCTGTTGGCTAGATTCTTCCGTAGATGAGGTCGTAGTCCACCAAAGAATCTATCAACCTTCCCATTAGGGTCCATGACAAAGCTTTAGGTATAACGGGAAAGCCTTGTGAAGTTCATCTCATAGCTTCCGACAGATTCGTTCTCCTTCTGCTTCAGCTCGAGAAACTCTTTCTCCATTCTCGTTCTCATGGAACGAGGGAAATACTTGTTAAAGAAAATTCCCCGAAATTCTTCCCACTTCATAGCTTCCATCTCTCCTCGTGGCTTTGTGTTTTTGATCAGTGACCACAACTTATCAGCTTCTCCCTCTAGGCGGTAAACAGCAAGGGTGACTTTTTCTTGTTCCGAACAATGAAGTACAGAAAAGATCTTTTCAATGGAGCTTATCCATTGTTCCGCAACCAATGGGTCAGTAGATCCACTGAATGTTGGTGGTCGTTGACACATGAAGGACTCAACATAAAGTTGTTCCCTTCGTGGTGAGGTTGGCCTCTCATCTTGATTCAAGTTGTTACTCATAACTTGAGTCAGTTGGTTCATCATTCGCATGAATGTTTCCATTCCGGCTTCCATCGGAGGGCCGTCAGCACATGGTGCATTGCGGTCACCATCGGCACAGTTCCTCCTATTGCCCGCCATTTTCTAAAAGAATAAAACCTTAGTGAGAAACTTATTTCATTTATGGATCTTTTAACTAAGACTTCATGCTTATACAATTACACTTTTCTATAATTCCTTCATAATGATTCATAAAAATCTTGTGATTAACCAAACATATCCCCCGGGGAGTGTCGTAACCAAGAGTGCAGCAAGGCCCGTTATCGTGCACCAGTTCCCGTTCGAGTCTAGCTCAAAGCGGTGTTTTCGGGTTTTACCCCTATGTACATCTGTGCCAGAGCCGCCTCTACCTGCTCGTATCCAGACAGGGATGTATTTGTTTGATAAACCACTTACTCAATACTTACCAAAATACCAGGAAGTTTTCCTATATTTAAACTTTTCTATAGGGTTCTTCCTAAAGTTTTTATATCCTAATTTCCACAAATAACTAAACCATCCTTTGATACCAACTATAGCAACCCACCATTTTAAAACATAAACTTTCATTACATTACACAAAACTGAGGATCTTTAAGGTCTAGTGTCTTGGAAACTAGGAACGTAAAACATGAAAACAACATAAAAAATTCTTCTTAAACTCTTGAAAGTCATATCCTTAAGTTCATTCTAGGTTCATTACTGCATATCATAACCTGGGGACATACATCAAAAGAAAGGGTGAGCAGAAGGCCCAGTAAGGGAAACAAGAGGAACATTTTACATGTGAACATGAGATACTTCAATAAGGACATGAAAAGAACTTTAAGGCATGAGAAAGAAATCATGAGGCATTTCATAATAAAAATAACATTTTCCATAACTTGGAGATGTGTCTACATCATATAACATAGACAATCATGAACATATCACCAAGGTTCATCCCCATGGTGTCATTTGTAAATTACCAAGGTTATTCACCAAGGTATCGTGAAAATTGTAATCTCTAGTGGTTACATCGTTACCCAATGCATTGGAGCACTATCAGGGTGCACCATTAAATTTGCCTTTATTATCATGTGATCCACATATATCATCATCAAACATTTCATAAATAACCCACATAGCATAAAATAAATGGGTTTCATTTCATAATCATAACGTTTTAAAAACTGCTTTAAAGACATGATCTTTACATCACTTTAAACCCACGGAAAGGGAAAGAGGGTCTCATGTATGTAAATCCTAGAATTTAAAATAGAACATTTTTATATATATATGTGAATACCCTTGTATAAATAAGAGCTTTGAGTATTCACTTTATAACATAAAATAATTTTTGAGAAAAGAGAGAGGCATTTTGAGGGGAAAATTCTGCAGCATAACGGCTAAGTTTTGGGGTTTTAGAAAACATTGAAATGAGAGGGGACATGGGTCACCCACTCATAAATGATCCATAAAACAGTAGGGTGAAAGAATAAGAAGGACATATGGACATGTTAATGAAATTTGAGGGACATACCATTTGAAATGAAAAACATAGAAGGAAAAAAAAATTAGATTTCTCTTATGAAAATTCGGCAGCCTTACGGCGTCACTTAACTTCAAAAGAAAAAATGATTTGACAAGATCAAATAGGGTCCCTCATAATATGATCATAATAGATCAGTATGATAGATATAGAGATCATACCCCAACATAATAAAAAGGAACTTGAAAGACATGACATGAAAATCGAACTTGAAGAATGAGAAGGGTGAAAGAATCTTTTAAAAATTCGGCAGCCTAACAGCGTCACTTAAACTTTCATAAAATGAAATGATGAGAGTAAGAGGGGATCTCTCATCATATAAACATGAAAGGGAAGTAATAGGAATATAAAAGAACATCCTCTCACATAAAAACATGGAGCATAAAAGGAATGACATAAAAGAGATTACATGAAAAGAAAGAGAGGGGTCGGATCCCTTACCTTAAAACGTGACTCTTGAAACTCAAAGGATTGGACCTTGAGGGCTTGGGGGAACCTTGGGAGGACTCCTTGGAAGGTAAGAAGACCAGAACTTCGTTGGGGGAGAGTTGGGAGTGAAAAATAAAGGAGGAAAGGGTGGGTATTTATAGGGAAAGTGAGGGGACAAGGCATTAATGGCCAAGGGACACCTCACATGTGCTTTTCTCAAACCCATGAGCTCTCCCTTGGCATTTATCATGGAGTTAGGCCACATGGGGCCCCAAAAACAATAATTAATCACCCTTGGCCGGCCAACCCTCAAAATATCTCATGACATCATCATGACACCATTATGATGTCATTAAACATACCGAAACCCTAAAACTGTATTTTTACAATTCACTGAAAATTCAACTTTCTCAGAATAACCCCAAAATTTCACCTTAACCAAATATCAATGCTCTAATTTCAAAAATGAAATCCATTTTATAAAAATAATTTTCTAAATATTTTTAATTTAATTTTTAAATAAAAACACTATTCATCGAAAATTCATTTTTTTCAGAAAAATCCCCTAAAATTACCTTAACATAATATCGATGCTCTGAGTTCAAAAATAAAGTCCTTTTTATAAAAATAATTTTATAATTATTTTTAATTAAATTTTTAATTAAAAAACACTATTCATCCGAAAAAACTAATACTTGACTAATAATTTATGAAACCGTTATTTACCCATTTTATTGAATCACATTACTTAATCTAGGTGTCTAAATTATATTAAAACTTTCTTTGAGTGAAATTAATAATCCATTTGGTCATATTACTAATCCTAAGCGTAAAATCACTATTCATAATTTACTATTCATCAAAAATTAAGTTGATCTTATTAGACTCCAAATTCCATACTGAACACTTTTTTAGAAGACCATTTTTTGAAAATCATTACACATCATTAGTTATTTAGGGTTTACATAAATGTTTTAAAATATCCCTTTTTCAAAAATTCATCAATAAAATACATTCTAAAATTATCTGGACATTTGAAATTTCACAACCATCACTAAAGGAAGAAATCTCATTTTATTCACCCGAAAGGATTACACAAGGAAGCTAGGGTCTCGTCACATAGCCCCTTATAACACCGGCATAAGACCTAAGTGTAAGGTGTGCTATGGTGAGAGAATCTGAGGGAGGCTCAGATAACATTGCCCTAGTAGTAATCTCTACTAACTTGAACTTCTCCCGTAGGCGTTTCCGTTCAAGCTTGACACGCTGGAGTTCGGCTTGGGCTTGGTCCAAAGCTAAGCCCACAGATGCTACCTCCTTCCCAAGCTCTGATAAGTGGGCTTCATAAGGGTCGAGTCTGCTGGATGAATCCATCACCTCCTCTTTCTGCATTGACCATTAACATCTTATTAAATCATTAAGAGAAAGTTAATATACTACTCAAAAAGATTGGGTCGTTACAATCTACCTATAGTTGTGGATGCATGAATTCTATGAAAATGAAAGGACCTACATGTCAATAAACTGTTTCTTAACTACAGGTCCATAAACTATGAGTGAATTCCTTTCCATGAGCAATGAGAGAAGGATGATGATGATGGTGACATTTTCCTCCAGCAGTGAGCCAGAGAAAGTGGAATAAGAAGTGACCCTTGGGAATGTAGTGATCAGACCCTAAACTTTGTAAAGGCAGTGAGCCTGGGACTAAAAGATCTAACCCAAACTTTGTACTCATTATTGACTGAGAGCCTTAGTGAATTTGATACATCAACACATTTTCATTGTATTCCCCTTGGGCGTATCCCAGTGAGGGTGATCCAAGTAAAAATCATTATGTCAAATGCATGATTTAATATTTCTTCATATATTTCTATGGGAGGAAGAGCGATTTGAGTTTGGTCTGACAAAAAACCAAGATTTTAATAGGAGAAAGTTTTAATCTATTATACACTTATTCATCTCCCTCTTAGGGTATTTGACCATATTGATAAAAAATGATATTATTTTTGCTAAAATCCTTACATGTTTCAAAATACTATGAACAACACATTGTGTCCTTATATGAAAAAAATAAAATTAATTTTAGAAACATATAGAAATTGAATTTGATAAAATAAACATCATTTTGAAATTTATAATTCCGAATTTTTCTTAGGGTGAATTTTTTATATTTTTCTAAGAAACACCATTTTTTGATGAACTGTGGAAAATACTATTTTTTATGTTAAAATGCTACATGTTCATTTTAATAATTATTAATGATATTTTTTATTGAAATTTGTTTTAAGGTAACATTATATAAATTATGCAAATATTAATATAATTTAGTTCATTATAATAAATTTCCCTTTGAAATTGAATATAAAAACTTAACAATATTTTAAACTTCTTTCTACATTAAAAACTCTTAATTTCATCCCGTCTGTGAGATTAACATTAATCTCAAATTTCCCTCTCTTGTGAATTGAATTCAAAAAAAGTTATATAAACCATAATAATTTTTAAAATATTTAGAATCTAATAATATAAAATTAATTTTGACCAAATTTATTTGTAAAAGTGATTAAAATTAATCACAATGATTAAGGTTAAATTAATCTTAATTAGGGACTAAACAGTAATATTAGGGCCCCGAATGACCTATACACATGTAAAAAACTCAATATTTAGGTATATTTCGTCCAAAAACCTTCCATTATTGATTTATGTTAGTTTATTAGGTCTTTTTTAGGAAATAACATGTGTACACCTAACTTTTTTTAAAAAATTCCAACTGAGTAATTTTCCATCCCAATAAAAGTCCACCACATCTCCCACTTCCACACACATGTCAAACCTCTTAGGTTCAGAAAAAATTTACAGAATAAAATTCACAACATAATTAACTTCCTTCTAGAATCCATCCCTTATGCAGCAGGCAATTCATGAAATCCTTTTGGCACAAACCCAAAAGAGTTACCCGATTTGGAGGTAACGCCTTCTCTCAAGCTCCTTTCTTTTATATTCCTTTCTCCCAATAAACTCTATTTATTCCACGATCATATAAAAATATATTATAATAAATATACTAGTATGTTTTATGATGAGTTTTAGAACTACACTTACAGACACCTCCATATATTGGGTAATAAATTATTGTATTTATGTGTTCGGTGAACTTCCACCTCACAAAATGATGATTATTCAATTTTCCTTACTACCTCTCACAGTGGACATTATGATGTAAAGATTGTTTATTTATATATATATATATATATATATATTATTTTTATTATTTTTTAATATTTTTTATTCCTTTTACAAAACATATCTTATTTCACTTTCCATTTGGTGTAAATATGATAATTTCCTTTGAGGAAGTGTGGACAACTGCCCCTTAAAGTGATGTGATTCATTCACACACAACATGAAATGTATTAAAGATGTGCTTATTGAAGTTAAATGATATATATAACTTTAAAAAACTTATTTAATGATATTATATACCTATATACATATATTTTTATTTTTATTCTTTCTTTCAATATGACAATAAAAATGGAAAAAATGTTCATGCGTACGTAAGGCTTACCGTCTCCATGAATGGCGTATTTGATTTCGTAATTCTATTTTATATAGATTATTTTAATAAAAATAAATTACATATAAATGGTATTTAGATCATTGTTTACATTCTAGAATCATGATATAGTTATAAGGACCAATGATATAACATATTAAGACACATGCAATGAGAAAAAAGAATATTATCCGAAGTGAAAACTTAACAAAAGATGGTTAACAAGAGGGTAATATAAGGATATAATAGAACCATATAAGGAATTATATATAATAATATGGTTTTATAAACCATTTAAAATAAATTTATATTGTTTATATAGATGGATTGAAGGAGTATGACGAGAGTCAGGATACAAGGTAAGGGGATTTCATTTCACTTTTAATTTCCCTAAGATACAAGATTTATTCACAACCCATTCATTTAGTGTGGTGTATATACTGAACATGGATATATTAAATTATTATTATACTTATATTTATGGGTATTTTCATATCCATTTTATGATCTATATTTTATGGGGTTTATGTTTCAATGATTACAAAATCGATAAAACAGTTTCGTCTCTGTTTTCCTTCTTTGAGACTCATGTTTTGTTAAATATCGAAATTAATTTTTGAGGTGTATATACTTCCATTTTACATGTTATATAATGAATATAATTATTTTAATAAAATTTTATACTTTATTTAATTACATTCTCTTTCATGGGGATTTTGGTTCAAAGTTACTAATTGATAAGAGTTTATTTAAACAATCTCATCGATTTTTCAGATTGTTTATGATTATGCATCCTTTGTTAAAATATTATGATTCATCCTTCAATAAAACTCATGAATTTAATTTTATATAGTTATTAATGATATATTAATGTATTGGTACCATTATTATACTCATTTGTAGATAATATAGTTAAGAAAGTATCTTTAATAAAACCAGACTTTTCCCTCTCTTCGATCATAAATCTATGTTCCATCAAGACCATGTTTTCTAAAATAGGATTCCAAGAATATTGTACCACTCTACTATAATATTTGAAATAAAAAGTTAACCTTTTGTATTTTACCAAATTTTTTTCCTAAATGGCATGAGGGCCTTCATTTTTTATTAAATTTTCTATAATAACCATTTTAAGGGTTGAAGAGGAACCCTTGACATTACAGGACTAGAATGTCTTAACAAAATCATTCATTAGAGGTTATGACTACTTGAATATACCCATCCCTAGTGTCTAAATCATGATTAGTTCTCTAAAATTGGATAGTGGTTTGACTATCTATCTTTTTTAGAGGTTCATAGGCCTGAAACCTATGGAAAATGACATACCCACTCATTCTTCCAAATATATTAGCTCTGCTCTAGTGAATGCACCTTGCTCTGTATCCTCTTCTGAGGCTTGTTCCTTGTAGAATATTTCTAGTATCATCAACAAATTAGGTGTCCTAAAGGCCTTAAAGAGTCTTGAATGCCTTAAGGAGGCCCAAAATCCTTACTGACCTAAATTCCTAAGTGGCCCGAAGGCGTTAAAGACTCTCGGCCCAGACCAGTGGCTCGAAGATGAATAGTTCCAACTACTAGAGTACTGAAAATTACATACTACAGTGTCTTCTACAGTTCCTATTATATTTCCTACTATAGTTCTTCTACATTAACCCAAAATTATGCAATTTCCCAAAATCGAACATAGGTCTCGTGGATACACTTGGAGAGTCATCACCAACTGGGTTGAGGCTCATGTTCTTTACCAATTTTTCCAATGTAATATTATTGTCTCTTTCCTAAAGAGTAATTTTTATACACTTTTACCATGAAAAAGGAATGTTATTTTTACCTAATAGGACACGTACGGATTTACCCACCGTCATTTATTTTATGATTCCTTTTCATTTTTTATAGGATAATTTTTATTAAAGTGTTTGTAAAAGTAAATTTGAAATAAAAAAAGTTTCAAAAAAATTTCAAGCTTCATTTATTTGTTTTCAAGGAAAATTGTTTTCAAAATATTTTCAATCATTATTTAAAAGTTTTCAATTTATTTTCAAAGAGATATTTTTCCAAAAAAAATCAATATTATATAATATGTTTTCAAGTAAAAACGTTTTTCAAACATTTTCATGATTTCTCTATAACATTAAAAAAAATTCAATGAAAAAGGTTTTTAAAATGTATTGAAGCTTATTTTATAAGTTTTCAAGGAAAGAGGTTTTCAAAATAATTTGAATTCTCATTTATAATCTTTCAAGGTATTTTCTATGAAAATTATTTTCAAATGGTTTTATAAATTAAAAATCATTTTTCAAATAAGAAAGGATATATTCATCAAGAAACGTTTTTTAAAGATATTTCAAAATTATTTTTCATCTACATTGACATCAATTTATGTTACTCATTCCTATCTAGGAAATGATGTACCGGTTTCATTCATATTCTTTCTATGAATGATTTGTGCTTAATGTCATTGTATTTATGAAACTATTTATCCTTCATGGGTTATATGTTTATGAATGCTGTTTCTATTTTGTGGGTAATTGTTTTGATGAAAAGATTATAAAACCTATTTCTTTTCAAAAGGTTATGATATGATTACATGTTTATGATACCCATTTAATTTCAGTGGTAATGATATTATTGTTTATGATTTTGTGTCAGATTTATGTATGATTTTATAATAAGATGGGTGTAACCTATATCTCCCTCTAAGGCATTAGTAAAATATTTTTATCTCATGATATATAGTAAGATGGTCTTAGGATTAAAACTTGACTACTAATATTTCCATGGGAATGAAAAATAACTAACAATATGGTATGATGAGTGAACTCATGCTACTAAGATGTTTGTGGGAGTGAACCATGATTACCAAGATTTTATGGTATGTGAACCCATACTATAAAGATGGTCTTGAAAGTGATTCATCGGAAACTATAGAAATCATATTATATTATTATGTGTTTAAAAAAATTCATTATTTTAAGCCTTTGTAATACCATCATGGATTATGTTCTTTATTTCCTTATTATTCATGTCTTATACACTATTAATATTTATTATGATCTCTAATAAGTAGGGTATGATCATGAAATGTTATGGTCAAGTTCCATAACCTTTTGTTCATGTTATTCTTGCACTTTTCCATTATTTACCATATTGAGCATATGATATCTACACATTCTTATATTTCCCGTCCCTGAGTTATCAATAAAGGTTTTATGTATAATTACTAAAATTGGAGATATTTATGGGAGATGTTGGAGATATTTTACTAGGAAAGAATATTTTTTACAAGTTTCTAAAGAGACTAAACTATTATGGTCCTCATGCATGTTTTTTTATAATATACGTAATATTCATCTAAATTAGGTAATATCCATGTATAGTAATCTTGGGTCATTATAGAAATTGAGGCCTGAAATAGTGGAGGACAAGGGAATATTCCTAAACAAATACAATGAATTTAGGGGAATAGAAACCATATTGGAATAAATAATGAGAGGGTTCCTTTGGTCACCCTTAGGGGAAAGATAATCTAAAACAAAATACCCATGGAACCATGTTTAGTTCATATTAGATAGAACAATTTAGTTCCTATTACTTATAATGTTATAAGAAATATACCAAGGAGGTTCAAATCTTCCATGAAGAGAGTTATATATAACATAAGAATAAATTTAAAACTCTATGGGAGTAATATCAGATGAGTGGAAAATATCTAGTATATAAAAAAATCCTTATCCTCAAAAAATTAGAGAATCACCTTGAACAAAGAACCCACTAAAGGAAATCACCACTGTGCCTCTTGAGACCTGGACAGTTTTTTCCCTCTCATAATGACAAGATTACAAGAGCCATTAATATTGAGTTTAAAACAACAATATGTGGGATTCCAATTAATTAATTCCCTAAAAAATACAATCTATGGACAGATGTTACAAATAACATTCCATCCGTAAGATTCCTCATGGAGAGAAAAGTTTTCCAATTATTCAACTAATAGACCTGATCAAACATACAACTCTTGGATCAAGTTTTTAGGCCCAAGCAATACCACGTGGAGCCTTCATTCTGTTCTTTATTTATGGCATTCCAAATCGTCCAACATCCATCCTCAATGAACATGTCCCTCATATTTCATTCCATTCCATTGGTATCCACCCCATGAAACCAGAAGTTACCAAGCATGTCACCATTGCAAAAAAAATGATGATACCAGTCAGACACCTGAAACCAATCCAAGTATACCTTGCCCAATCTCTTTTAAATAAAACGTGATCAACTGATTGCTATTATTTTCTATGAAAAAATGAACCATTGGAAACAATGTAAATACCTTTATTCCAAAAAAATTTATCCATCAGAATAATGTGTTTTCGAATATTCCCCATGAGGATGTTTAATTTAATCAGTTGAACTTTTCCCCAAATACAACGTTCTACTTCCATTGTAGGGATTATTTTGAGGGGTATATGATAATATTTAGATTATAAAATACCTGATGATTTACTAGAAAACAAAAGTTTACCAGGATCCAAAAATAAGATGAATACTATTTAAGACATCAAGATGGTTCTAATCGATAGTGGTTTGAATGAACCATGGATTAGAAATGGAATTTGAGAGAGATATATCTAGGATTGGATAACCTAGGAAACTAAGGGTTGAACCTAACCAATTATGCTTCCAGTAGAAAATTTCAGAACACCTGACTATCCACTTAGACTGATGTTGAAGCTTTGGTAAATTTCCATAGAGCATTTTCCATATATTGGAGACCTTCCCCTTCATGTTATCTATGTCATCCCTATATTTACCCATAATAATCTTTCTCCACATCTATTGACCTTACATGACATCCCACATTAATTTTTATTAAATACTATAGATTTTATCATCCACACTCCTAAAAAAATGCCTCTTACCTCCACCAGCATGGCCATTTTAGCCCATAATGAGTACTAACAATGACCATCAATGTGAGCATCCCAAACTAACGAAACAGTGATGTTCGGTATTTTTTTAACCACTAGCTTTGGGACTTTGAGAATAGAAAGTAAATTCATTGTGATAGAAGTTAGCATGAAAATAATAAACATAATGAGGCCCCAAAAGGATTCCTAGGCATATCCAAGTCCATAATAAAAAAGGAATACCAAGTGTCTCACCAAGAGAACTATAATAACTCATCACCATAATTTCTCATCCAACACAATCCATAAAAAGGAAACCCAAGTATCACTTTCAATATGGTATTAAGTCATAACCCTCTAAAAATATCTCTGATACACCTCATAAGGGACAGAGTATTGGTTGTGGAATGTAATATTAACCTTTCCTGTGAATCCCATTATAGGTAAACCACTAGGGGACCACATATCACTCACTAGTAGAATAAAATCAAACAACCTATAATCCCATCCAGGTAATTACTATATGGGAATCCAATTAATTATTAATTTCACAACACATTAAGAAACAAATGAGTTCATCTTATGAAATTTGTATCAAGTACATAATATCACTAAAGGTGTGGCATAAGGGTATAACCCACTGATATTGTTCTAGGTATACCACTAGGGAACCCAGTCTCTCTCTTGCAATAGAACATAAGCATCCTTCCACTAAGCTCATCGAAGGTTGTTTACTACAAAACCCAATATCACTTAGGGGTATTATAGTCCCAAACATCCCATGATCCCATCTATGGAATACCTACTTGGTAATCCATGTATCACTTAGGGAATACATAAATCATTCAATAATCTAAATTTAAACAATAATAAAGACATGTTTATAAAGATTCCACATCACTAGTCAATTATACTTTAAGAGGTCACTCCCATTTACCATTCTAGTTTATGAAATATAAATTTCATGTACATAGGCATGCCATTATCATAACCCAGGTATAAATTAGGGGGACATGTAAATTTATCAATTCAAGTAGCCTAATCAATTAAATCATTTTATTAAAGAATAAATTGCACCTCAAATGATGTTTCTTTTTACAGAGGGAAGATTCTTTCATAATTATTTGTAACCAAATAAATTTCATTAATCCTTTTGAGATGAGTCATTCATCACAACTAAAAATATTAATAGGAGTGATCAAGTCAAGGAATTATAGATTAATCAAATTAAGAGACATATATAAGCATGATTTAATTCCCAAATTTTGTTTTGCATGACATATAGATGATGAATCCTAAGGGTTGGTTTTTATTAATTTAAGTAAACTCCAATGATTCAATTTAGCACAAAAAAATATTTATTTTATTGTTTAAGGTTATACATGTTTAATTTTATATTAAAATGGAAACATAAATAAAATCTGGCATGAAATATAATGACATTAATTATAAATGACCTATAATTTAAAGGAAATGATATACACTTCCTTATTTATGCATAGGATGGTCCACTATTCCAATATCATGATTATAATTGATCTATCTCAAGATAAATCAAAGAAACAAATAAAATACCTATAAAAGGGTGAATTTTCTCACACCAAGATAGTGAAAGATATGGAGAATGATGTTGAGAAAAGAGGAATGAGGAGTCACAAAATCACTGATATAGGTCAAACACAGAGAACATAACTATGAATGGAGACTATATGAAGGAGATATCTCCATTCATATAGAAGGATTAGAGTTCCTACATAGGAAGGCTGAGGTGCATGAGTAAGATGGGAAGAAAATGGAGAAGAAGAGTTAAATGTGTGTAAGGGGGAAAAGGTAAATTTAACCCTTAAATAGAAGTACACAGTTTTGTCACATGGTTAGAAAAAACATGTTCCAACCATAAATGGGATAATTTTTATACATGGAGATTTATTGTTTCATGAACACTATTTGAAAAATGGTGGGTTGAAAGGTCTAAGGAGAACCATGTGACTCTTAAAAATTCTCCTAAAATTGGGTTTTCAGGGCCCAATGCTCCCGAAAAAGGATGTAACACATGAGGAACCTATAAAGATTTTAACCAAGTCTAAAAACTACACATTTATGTGGTTTAAATCATGGATTTACATTTTGATGCTTGATTTAAAGAATATTCCATCCACTAAAAGGTAAAAATAAAATTCTATTGGATGTTTTACGTGGTCCAAAACAAAGGAAGTTACAAAAGTAAAAATGAAAAGTGAATGTATTGTAATAAAATAAATAGTTTAGGTTATGTCTTGATAAGATTAATATAATAATTTATATAAGTTCTCAAATGATTTCAATAAAAAATTCTGATGGTATAATTTTCTAAGAATGGTGATGATGATGAACATAGAAGAAGTTCTATAGAGAATAAATAATTTATAAACACCATAACATTTGATGTTTTTTATAAAAGGTAAGGGGAACCCCCGTTATTATGGAAGGAAAGTCATATTTTTAAACTAGGCTAAGAGGAAACCCTGAACATGACCTGAATCCCCAATGGATTGAAGTCTGATTACATTTTTTGATGCTCGAAAGGACTAGTAGCCTAATGGTATATATGTGTCCCTTTCAAGGACTTGAGTTATAAGTCTTCAAAATTCCATGTATATAGTGTTACATTACATCCCCCCATGCTAGTAATCTTCACACCTTTATCCCATTATGATTATTTCATCACCCCTCCCTCTTTCCATAAAACATTGAATCGTGCATGCTGACACATCATGGTATATCACCTCTCCTTATATGGTTTAGTAGGAGGGATATATGATAGGTTTTATCATACCTATCAAATTTTCAAGCCACCCACCCTATAATTCCTACATGGACCACGCTTCCATCACATGCCTATTTCTTTACATCCTCAGATCTATCCATAATATAGATGGTCACATGGAAGGGAACCCCTCCATCCTAAATCAGTTTCATAGTGATTTAAGGATCAATGATAAGTGATAGTATGCCTATCTCACTTAACAATGCTTCCCACCCAATGATTCCTTCCCATACAACCTTCATAATGCCCCAAGATCGTTGTTTGGTTCTTTTCACCCAACCTTTTTTGCACTATTTAGAAATTTTCGTGTGTATGGTTGTGTTAAAATTCCTAAAGGTGTATAAGAATATATATATCATTTAATAAAAAAGTAAATATATACAATCATTATTTTATTCTTTCTATAAATACTCATGATTTGGAATGATAATTGAACTCTAAATGTAAAACTATGAGTTATCCCTAAATAATGTTTATCATTGAGTATTATATGTTATTATGAAATTTTATTGGTATCCTAAGTTGGTTCCTTTTATTGGGATTAAGAATATACTCATGAAGAAAAAAACTTGTTTGCTGGACTGGATGAGACACAAATTATACCACATAGAGTTCCATATATTATGTCTTTTTTATACTTGGGGTGAATGATTCATATTTGTATTTACCTAATCTATGAGGTTGATGAGGTACCTAGAATTTAAACATTCATACTTTGATACATTGTGTAATACTTGAAACTTATATAATCATGGAGTGGTTGGGTATATTAGTGATCATATCAATTGTTCAATCTCAAGAACGATGGGATTTTTCTCCAAAATGATGAGTATAAAATTCAGTCCACCGATTGATATATAATGAAAATGATTATTTTAATATCAGTTGTGCAATTATATTAAGTAATATTATTATTATAAAGAAAATATATCACAATCCACATAACTTTATTTAAGAATGTGAATATTTTTTTTAAAAAAATTATAAATTTAAGTTTATGGAATCAATTTCATTTTTATTGTAGATTTTCAAAATTATATTAGGTTAATTTTTTTATTTACAAAAATAGTTGATTTATGGGTGAATGGTGAAAAATAATAATTTTACTAATACTACCAACATTATGAAATTATAATTTTATAATAATAACATTAAAGTTTATGAATTTTATTTATTGAAAATAAATATATTTAGGAATTAATTTAATTCATATAAAATTAAAATTTAGGAATTATAAATCTGTCACTAACATTTTATTAATTAATATAATGCTTTTATATATATTTTTTGTTCTTCTCTCTTATTCTCGTATTCAAAATGTTTTTCTCGGTTTTGGTATGCTGTTAAATGATAATAACTATTAATATTTATAAATAGTACAATTATTTCCATTATAATCAATATTATAAATGATTTTTTTTCTAAATTCATTTTAAGGCTTAAAACAAGCATTTTTTTGAAACAGGTTTCATTGCATTTTACAAAGATAAATTAAAATTAATTTTTACAAAAAAAAAACTTTAATCTTGTAATATGGTTTAAAAATTTGGAATTATCATAATAATTATTTTTCAATTTCTTTATCTTAATAGTTTATCATTATTTATAGTAACCTTGGTAAATATTTATCGCTTTTCTTAAGGGTGAAAGGAGTTAAATGGGTTAAAAATAAAGGGATAAAACTTCAAGATTACATAAAATACATTCTTAAATATAATTGGATGTATTGATATGGAACATAACCATATAACATTTTATGATATGATAATTTTTATACAATTTTATTAAGTAATACAAATATTATATAATAATGTTTCAAGTAATTATAAATTTTCCACCCACCTCACTTATAAAAGAGCACAATTATACTCTCTTATTCATAATAATTAATAAACTCATATTGTACAATAAATAAAAATATACCTTCCAAAGATTCCTCCCATTTCCTATAGATGACAGTGTCCCAAAAATACCACTTCAAGAATGATTTTGTTTAAGTCAAATGTTGTTACCAAAAGAAGGGTTATATGTTATTATAGAGATTTTTCAAGTTAATTTCAGTTAAATATTCTATAAATTTTCAATAAACATGTTAACATGATCAAATTATTATATTCAAAATAATATTATGTTTTTCTGTTAGTGTTAAATCAAATTTATATTAGTTTTCAATGCTATGAAAAATGAAAATATCTATCATTTGTATTTAAGACATACTATCTCCCAGAGATGATGTAATTTTTTTCATCACCACTTTAGTGAATGGGTATAAAGATGTAATTAATGAATATATATTATATTTATGATATAATTATTATTCTATAAATATGATATATCACTTACCTAATTACCCTTCTAACCATTGGATTATGATAACATCTTTTGCGTGTACATGTGAACCACCACCTCTATGAAGTGATATATTTTGTTTCTATATTACCACCATAAATGGATATTCTAAAATAGTATATAATTAAAAAATTATATTCACGTAATTATTATAATTTTGGGGATTATTGATCCATTTTATAATAAATTTAACATTAGTCAACATACCGAAGTAATTTCATAGAAATTTATTGAACAACCTTAAGTGGTCAACGTCAACAAGAACTATTCAATTAATGAATTCCAAATGGTTATAAAAGGAATTTAAAAATGAAATATAGAAGAATAGACACTTAATAATTTACTTAAAAAATATAAAATGATTATTTGTGTGGGTATAATATGTCCTACCAAGAGGAAGTCTATGGTAAGTGTTTATTCTATAATCTCATTTTTATCCATGACTGTTTATGTTTTAACTTCCATTAAAAGAAATTATAAAATAATTATATTTTAAAGTCCACATATTTTCTATTCCCCTATTTATGTATGGATTCTATAATTTTTTCCTTACATTTCCTCTATTTTTTAGTTAACAGGATTAATATTTTTCTAATAAAATTCAAACTTATCTCCTCTTTGGCCGAGGAAAATTTTCTTCAATGTCTGTGTTTCTTAATTTGTTTTCAATAATACTGTTTCTTATAATTATATGATTATTTAAAGAAATTTTAAACTATATTTTACTTCCTTACACAAGATTAAAGCAAATTATCTTGTTGTTTTAATAATGAGGTTCTTTTGACTTTTTATCAAAAGTGTTAAAGAAACCCATATTTTATCATTCATTAAATAAATTTTTTCCCACTGTCATAACTAATCTTTTTAATCTTTAATTACAATTTTAATGGTTTTTTTCATGAATAGGATATTTTCTCAAAATTATGTAAACTTATTTTTAAAATTTTATCAAAATAAAATTTTATTTTCTCATATTTTCAAACAATGGTTTGAGTGTTCACTTAAAAGAAATTTTCATCATTATCAAAATCCTTTTGATGATTCATATGATTTTTTGGTGATATATTCTAATGATACCATATAGTTTATTTCTATTGACATATTATATCATTATGTTTTTAATGTATTAAATATGGAAAATATTAAAATTTTGTATGTTAAATTTTCAATACAAATGATTATGTTGATTATCTACTAAATATTAATTTATTTCTTTTATATAATGAAGGAAGTAAACTTACTATGAGATGGGTGTGGTCCATTATAGCCCCTAGATTCACTAGTAGGTCTTAGGAGAAAAATTAGTTTAGGTATTTAGCTTATGAAATACCAGTTTATATATGATTTCTTGACCTGAGGCATTGATGATAAGATTATGATGTCCGATATTTTGTATTCCATCATTATAAAACTAATTATTACTATTCATATGATTATTTATATTATTATTTAATCCATGCATATATTCCCTTTTTGATATTAATAATATGAAAAATTTTGTTATTATTTATCTCTTCCATATCATTCTTGATATATTTATCATATTATACATTCTATTGTATTTTTACCCTTACTAAGAATTTGAGATAACCTTTTATTCTATTTTCATTTCCATAGGATACTAAAAGAGGATATCTAAATGATTTCTGGAACATACTGTAAGAAATAATAAATTTATGACTATAATTTTATGTTTTATACCATTTATCAAATTTAATGTGAAAATCATTTATGTATATAGTCTTCCAAGACTGATAAAAGGTTATATCCTTTTTGGATTTGATCTCATGTATCATGTGCCAATATATTATGATAAAAACAGAATCTGGGATACTGGATTTGGTGTGTTACATATATAACCATACCAATAAAAGACATAGGATGTGTTTATCTATTAGGTGAGGGGAATGTAATGTGATTATCCATAAAGGTAAATAGAATGTGATATATTCCTCAACCTAGTTAGTCATAATTAGAGAGTTGAAAACTTCTAATAAAGCAATATGGGATTAACATACTCTATGTAATATTGTAACATATTGACATAGAGAAAGGGATTATATGAAAATTCTTTCTTATATATGATACTGCTAGTTAAAACATGTATAAAGATAAAAGTGATTGATAGAGATCATGCGAGTTCCCTTTATAACATAAATATAAAAAATGTTTTTCTAGATTCCTCTCTTTTATTATATTTATAAATTTTGGAATTCCCAATAATTATCAACACAATAATGGATTATATGGCCACAAATTATGGTTGACTGGATTTGGATTTACTTGTAGTCATAGATAAATTCAATAAGGGTTTTAGAGTTATCAAAAAGGTGTTTTTGATTTGTATATAGATGGTATTTCATATGATGTGATACAAGGTGAAGTTGATGATATCTTTTCAACGGTATATTTGAAAATATCCAATATTATATGTGGGTATTATTTCATATGTTATTATATATGATATGACATAAGGTGAAATGGAATAATGAATATTAGTGATTTTAGAAAGTATAAAATTGAAGGATATTAAGAAAATGCTTTATTTATGCATATCATTATAGAATATAAAGGTATATCACATTACTAGTTACTATATTACATTCCACTACCTTGAGATATTAATTTTTTGGAATATGATATATTTTAGTTCATGATTCAAAATTTTTGATTCTCATTGAATCCTATGATATGTTGGGAACATGAATGATAAGTGGTATAATTCTTCTTTGTTTTATATTATTATTATAAATGATTTATTTTTTGAAATAATGGGAGGATCGATTCATTATTGTGATGAAATAATGAACATTAAGGGAATTAATTAATACGGAATGTAATATATGAGTTAATTAATGTACACTTAGTAATTTACCAATGACTACATAAGGGATCCACCTAAATAGTGATTTTGGGGTTCATGTATTTTCAATATCCCTGAAATTATTCCTACAAAAAAAATCTTTTTATTCCTCCTTTTCACTGAGAGTTACCACCGTACAATAGAGAAATAAAGAGTCCCACTTGAGAATCATGATATTCTTTAAAATAATGTATATAACATTGAGAAGGGAGTTTATTGGATATTTGAAATAGAAATTCCTAATGAATATTAGTGAATATAATTAATTTTTAAATAATTTGTGAATGGTACACAAGTGTCATTAGTACTATATATGGTATGGTTATTGTTTTATACAAGGTACATATCGAGAATTTAGGTCACCTTTTAGTTCATATGCATTGATTATTTCACCCCACAAAACTTATTTATCTTTATTTCTTTATTTATTTAATTATTTTGGTTTTTTTCATTGAATTTTGGGCTGTACAGATATAAATCATTGAAATTTTGGAATTTCAATACAGGATCATGGTCATCACATGACAGGTAATATTTGTGTAAAAACTATACACCTATGACTGTAATGGGAACATGGTGTTTTACGTGGTTGGTAAATGATTTCCCAAACAATATTTCCAAACCATATGGGATTCCTAGTGTTCCTAATAAAAGGTTAATGGTTTGTGTGTGGTTTGGAAAACCATCGATAAACCGTATGATGTTTCTAGTGTTATGAAATTGTAAAATTCCTAAACTAACACTTTTTATTTTTATTCCTCTTCATGGAAAAACCTCCAACCTCACTCCTCTCACTTCTGAGACACATAATATGGCTTGGTGGGCTTCCCCACAAAATATTCTCAAATCTCTTTCTCCGACTAATTGATGTTGTTTATCCCTCTATTTCTTAATGTAATCTCCTAGGTTATGTTTTCCTATCCTCTTTATTCTTCTCTCTCCCCTATCTTCTTGATTTTCCTTAACCCTCATACTGTATTATTCCTAATTAAAAACTATAGGAGGGTTACGATTCAAGTTTACTATTGATTTGATCCTTCCAGTGTATGCCATCCTTCCCATGTCTTCCCTTTGGAATGTATGAAGGGTCTGACTCATTAATATATTGCGGGGGACATAAAAATTATTGATGGATGGGGAGACACTTGGATTAATTAAATACTTTATGTTTTTTTATTTTATTTCAAATAAAAAAACCATAATGCTTATTTTTTGAATATTCCCTCATAATTAAATTTTTATTTCTCGATAATGGTAAAAATTAGTCTACTATAGTTTTAAATCATCTATTAGTGTCTTAGTGCTTCACTATTATATACTTTTCCTTTTTTACTTGGTTTTATCTTTTGATCTAACATAATTTAATACAGTGTAAAATCTACACTAGTTATTTAAGTAATTTATTGGTTTAACAGAATGTGAGTTGATATTTTAAAGGAGGGTGACCAATTGGGTTGTCAAATAAAGAAAGAATACGAACTATTAAGGAACTTTTCTCTCTCATTCAACCTAAAAAAATAAATCATGGTTTAAAAATAAACATGTTTCACTAAAACGTTGACCCCAATTATTTTTGTGAATTTAGGATTTTAATCTATTAAATCATAGAAATTTGGTGTTTGGGAAATATTCATGACTAATTGAATCAAAATTCACAGAGAATATAATATTTTGTAAAAGGAAATTATTATTATTTATATCTAATTTTTTTAAATAATTTTGAATATATTTTTAAACCATTCTTAGAAATATATAAATTGATTTTATGTAAAGTGATATTGCTAGTGAAACATTGTTTATCAATTTATTTTTCTTTATTTCCTTGAAAATACATCTGAACATTTTAAAGAAAATTCATGCTCCTTATAAAATCTTTATTTTCAAATCAAATGCTTATTATTTCTTATGAAACAATGGGTTACAAATTGTCTCTTATTGTGTTTTAATGCATTCTAGAATCCAAAAAAAGTTTATACTAGTTATTTTATTATCTATCATTTTATACAAAAATTTAGAAATTTCATTATCATCTTATACCTTCTAGAAAACCATTTTGAACCTCAAGTGTTAATAATAAATTTTTATTTATAAAAATATGGTATTTTTACAGAATATTTGATCAAGTATCTGACTAAAAATCAATTTTTATAACCATGATGTGTCAATTTTTTTTGTATGAGTGGAAAATACTCCTTTTAGACATTATTTTGACCCTTTAAAATTAATTTTAAGTAGTATATTTGAGAAAAATGGAACTAAACCATTTTAAATCATTTATCCCATATTAAAGTCAACATTGATAGAAATGTTGAGTTTTATGTGTAGGGGAGGAGCCTCTAACTATGTTAAACTGTAATTAATGAAGTTCACATTAAAAACACCCCTAAATTATTACAAAATTTAATTTTTCCACGATCTATTTTTTTTGTTTTTAATTTTTATAGAAGTAGAGTATTGTTTTATTAAATAGAGAATTTAATAATTTCTATATAATCAAAGATACAATCATGTAAAAAATTTCCATTCCTCTATTAATTTTTTTAATTGATATTTGAGAGTATTTTTTATAATTTTAAATGAATTTTAACTCCTTGACTGGATTTGGGCTAATAATATTTTCATTCTAAGCATCTAAGAAAAGCATAAATTTATGGTTGATCTTTTCATTTCATATAAAAACCATTGGATGATTAATTTTTTCTTAATGTCCTTTATTAGACTAACTCATCTCTTCAGTTATCTCTAATTATTCTATGTGCTAAATTATGTGATAATATTAACCATGAGGGAAAAATATTGTACGAATAGTTGAGTGCGTTCATAAGTTGGTTTAAACACATTCAGAAAAATTAAATTAAATATTCTTTATAAAATATGAATTATTTTTTTCCAAATAAATTCTTTATAGGAATATTAATAACTTATAATTATTAAATCTAGTGTATAGAGGCTAATATAATTTTAAGGTCCCCTATTGTTAAATTTAAAATCATTAAAATTTTAAATTAATTGAATTACACTTAATTAGAATAATTTATTAATTGTGGAAAAGTTATGGATTAAGTGTGAGGGAATTTTTGGGGGTTTAATTTCTATTCATACCTACCTTATTTTTTTAGGGAATTATGTCATGTTTCTTGTTGAAATATTCTTTAATTACAAATATTGTAAATATTTATCATTGTTTAATATAAATACGATTCATTTAATAATTTTTTTACATTTTTTTATCTTTGTGCTACAATGATCAAATTTTATTTTACAAAAATTTTATATGTTTTAATAACAAATTGTTTGGGTTTTTATTTGAATGTTCAGCAAAATAAGGTTTGGAAGTGATTTTTTGGTCTAAAGTTTTGAGAATAACATTTTAAAAGTTCTATATTGTGAATATCTGACCTATCCTATTATAATTAATTTTAAAATATCTTCTATGGTTATGAATTTTTTCATTCAATTGGGATGTTTAATTATTCATTTTAAATTTATAAATATCACATTTGTTTAAATTTTTGTATTGATGGTATGTACATAAAGATAACACCACAGTAAATTTGGATTCATAACAGTAAATCCACATTTCAAAAAAGTATATCAAGTTCAATAATCCCATAAATAACATTCTTAAATTCCATTTTTAATAGAAGTGTCCATGTATGGTTAAATTGGAAGATTTTAGAATGGGTTAATATGGCATTGAGAGTGTTACTTCTGGGTAATATTATGGTGTATATCACTATATATGTGACATTGGTGCATCAATAACCTAGTTCTAGGTACCTCCATATATGAGGAATCATATAAGGTAAAATTCAATGTATTATGGCTATAAAAATATCTTTTAGTATTAAATAGTAACATAAACCCCAAATTGGTAAATAAAAACAATGGGAAGTTGAAAATGATCAAATTATAAATACTAAGTAACATTAGAGTCTTGTAGTATAATCTCAGGAAGATAATAATCATTTTGAGGGCATGATATTTGTAGGAATATTATACATGTGTCATTGAGAAGAAGATAATGAATAGTGACCAATATCATGTGGAGTATGGTGATATAAGACTTGGGGTTATTTTCTGTTAGTCATGATAAGGAATAATGATTCAAATGTGCAAGTCACATTAATTGAGGGAAAGGAAGAATTTTAAAGGGAAGAGAATATGAACTAGTATTGATTCAGAACCGCGGGCATGAGATTCTAATCAATAATGAGTTTGATTTCATTGAAGAATGATTTTTGAGATAGATAGGGTATATGAATATGATATTGATGGGGATAAAATTATTCTTTCTCATATGATTTTCTATATATTTCAATATATTTTTTATTATGTTTTCCCTTATTTATAAACATCTGATGTAGTTTAATTCTTTGAGGGGAATATAATTTGTGACAATTTTTAATTCACCCAAGTATAAGTTTAATTTTTTTGATATCTTACATTAATTTTGGTTTTTTATCATTTAATTAACTTACTTATTTTATGGGATGTATTGATAGAAGAAAACCAATTTAATGGCATTTTCTCCCAATTTACCTGCATCAATAGATCTATAAATTATTAATTCAGACCGGTTAATTAGATTGACAAATAGAACACAGTTTTATATATAAGGGACTTCACAATACAAAGATCTACTGTTCCCATTATCTGTAGAAACATATCCATTAATAATTTTCAATTTTAATTCTCTCTTAATAATTTTTTTTTATTTTATCCTACCCATAATATTAATTTTTTGTATCATAGAATTCTAAAATCATTAACTCCCCTTTTCTTTCATTTATTCTAAACATAGTGTTAATTTATTCAATAATTATTTATGTTTCTTGATTTTAATAGTTTTGTGATATATAATTCTATGTACCACATACTCACCTTACAATGGGTGAGTGCCTTAAGTTATATTCTAGTATAGAAGGTATAAAGGATATTTTTATGGTTGTTATGACCTCTATCCCTACCACCTCCACTGAAAACTTCTTCGGAAATTTTTACTGAATTACCATGATTCTAGATATCTTATATAGAATCTGGTTCATCTGTTTGACCACACATTTTTATTTTAGGGATCGAGTAATCATCCTATAAAACATAAATTCTTTTATTTCAATATAATAATTATAACCATCTACATATATACTTCAATCCACTATCATACATCAACCAATTATACTTCAATCCACCAACTCTTTCCCCCATGAAATTTCACCAAACAAATGTTTTGAATAATTCATACTTTTTCTAAGAAATAATACCCAAAAATTCTTTGTCACATTATCGATTATTTTAAGATAATAAATTAAAACTATGTGAGTTAAAACAAGATAAGACCTAAATAGTATCATATAAAATAACTTTATATTTCATTTCATTATTGTAATTCCTTCTATATCAAAGGAAACCTTCCACTTCACCCCAAGGATGCACTATTTTAATATTTCATAAATTAGACTATAATGTTTCAACATTCCCATTATATCTAGTACCTTAATCCCATTCTATCCCAATTTTCCTAGATAATAATGAAATAAATTTGGTATGTTGATTTTGTTGTACCATTATGTGTATTAACCTATTAACTCCTAGTGGATATAACATTATCTATAATATTACTTTGTCTATAACCTCTTTATTGTATATTATCATCCGCTATCCTTCAAAAGAACTTATATATAATCTTTTATAATCAATATAAAAATCTGAGAAAAAAATAATCATTAACATCAGTATACATCTCCCCCATTGAATCTCTAGAATGTATTCAATCCTTGTTTGTATATTCACAACATATTTTCCAGTGATTTCATAATTAAAATCATATTAAATATGTAAATTTATAAATCTTATTTATAATTAATTTTCCATATCCTTTCTCTTATGTGATGAGTAAATTATATCCCCAGAATCAATGGTCTATTAATCCAAAAGACTAGTACATATACAAATATATTTATTTCACATTTAAACCTAATATTTTTAGAATAAATTATAGACTAAACCCTTTTATAATTATATCTATTTTAATTTAAATATTTAATTATGTGTCACTAGTTTCCACAATCAATGTGTGTGGGTGCAGACCTAACTAATTTACATTATATATTCTCCCTTTTCTCCCCCCTTCTTCAAACTATGGTTTTCTCTTCTATAATAATTTCCCGTACTTCATATATTATAATATTCTTAGTTCCAATTTTTTACTTCATTAAAATTTCCTCATTCAAGAAAACACCCTATATTTTCCTGAAATCTAATTAATTATTTCTGGTATAATTATTCACAACAATAATAATTACATCTCTATATTCTAGAGTAATTAATAAAGGATTAAGTCATTCATTCCTTTAGTAAAAATCATAGTAACAATATTTAGTTAACTCTAGGACACGTTGAACCTATTTAAATGATAAAACTATAACCTTTACTCTAAAATCCCCATGATGAAAATTATTTGTAACATGAAAAAAAATTTATCATAGAGGAATTCACATAAATTTTTAAAATACTCACCATCAAAAAAATAGTAGTCTTCACCTCTTAGATATTGATGGCACCATTCATGTATAATAAAACATGAAATATGTTGAGTTCTTCCAAAATAAGTTTTTTTCATTTTACATTTCCTATTTCTTTTAGATTTATACACTTAAATTAAAGATAATGCTTCTTCTTATATATATAGTCTTACATATTTATTCAATATAATATGATTTCTAAGTTGTAAAATGTTTTTATCCATAACTTATAGTATTCAACCACCATTCCATTCAAAACAATAGGTTCCCACTAAAATTAAAAATTATAAGTAAATAAATATCACAATAAGTCTTCTTTAAATATATAGAGACAATTATTTTACTAGAACCAATAAATTTGATCACCCCTTCTAGAACATCACCTGTACAACAATGTTTAAAGAAACATAATGTAAAGCATCAAATTATAATGTCAAAAAATTGAAATCAACACTAATGTATCATGTTGAATAACCTTGATATTTAAAGAAACACACCCATATTAAACACAAAAGAAAATGAAATAAATGTATCAAACTCACAAAACAGAGCAAAAAAATAGTGTTTTTTTAAAAAATATGACTCCATAATAGAAACATTGATACTCATTGTGAATTATTGAATAGAATTATTATAACATTTTTATACAAAGAAAGTGATTCCACTCCAGGATTTGTTAAAGACTGCATGTGGTAGATATGGTGTAACCACTATAAGTTCTATATGAAAAATCTCCACCACCTTATTATCATTTTCGGTAACCCTTTATCCAGTCAATTCCACCAGATGATGCACCCCCATAACTCCTAATTTTTGGGGAACATTATAATCCCACATTATAATTATTATATGGCCCTCCAAAAGAAATTTAAATATACCTTGTAAACTAAAATATTATTCTTATAAAATCCTTAATAATTATTCATATATGAGCCTATTATTATCCCGCACATCCATTTTCAATATCTAGTTTTTTCAAACACTATTAAATCCACTATCATCCACATTCACATTCACATATTCCTATGGTTATCCCTAGTCCCATTTCTATTGAATCTATCTTGTTCCTCCGAAACATTATCAAAAATAGTTATTCAATAAGATATATTCAACTTATCTGGAAACCATTATTCATTAAAACAAAACACCCCTCTATGTTATTTGTCCCTTAATCACATTTCCTTGTATCCTAAACTCACTACTAAATTGATCCATATTTCATGATTTATTAATGATTATTATAGATGAATTTTTTCAATAAATTTTGATGAAGAAAACACTACCCAAAGGATGGGTTTCACACTTAAAACTAATAAATAAAAATCCACATTCTATGGATGAAAAGACACTAAAAGATAGTGGTGTTATGTTTATTGGAATATTATATCCATAAAAATATATATTTAGTGACTGGTTGATCCTGTTTTAGAGCTATCGGGAGGATTATAGGATACCATGTTTACTTATATAATATCTAGGTGGAATCATTGGTATAAAAAGGAAAATGATCATGCCATAAAAAATCTATATAAATTTTGTGATTAACTCATTTTATTTTTTTATATAGTTATTTATTAGTATAACTGAGATATTAAATGGTTATATAACTATTAATTATAAGAGTATTGTTTTTGTTATATTATGAGACTTTCTCTGTAACACATAACATACACTGACTATAATTAAGTAATACATATATTATAGGACATTGAATACAATGAATGGATGTATGATCAATGTTAATCTTTGGTTTTCGTTAAAATGTAAACATATAATGATTTATTCTTTAATATATGTTGGATAAGTTTTCATTCTAACTAGTGTAGTTATATATTACTATAGAGTGAATTGTGAAGGATTATATTATATCCTAAGAGGTTATATAACTACATGATGAAGGAAATGGATTGTGTTTTATATAAAACTATAATGTATAAGACTATCACAACACTTAATATTAGACTCTTTCCATGACACATTAAAATTATTTCCCTTAATGTATTTCTCATATGGTGATAAGTGGTGTTTCAAAGTTCTACACAATTTGATAGACTATAACCCAGCGTTCCTCTTTTCATGTCATATCGAGTTGTAGTCCATGATTCATATTATAAAGTGAAATATAATTCTATATTTGTATGTAATAAAATTAATGTATAATTTTATGTCCATAGTTTGACAAATATTTCATCTTGTGGTTGGAGAAAATTTTAAGTACGTTTGGAGGCTCTATTTTAGCCTATTTTTTGTTTACATGGATTTTTGGGATCTCAACCATGGGTATTATTGGGAGATTAATGAGGATTATTTGTAATTTCAATGGATATATTTTTAATGGGAAAAATATCCTTATAATTATTGAATGAAATATTTGGGTATGTAATGGGGACTTTCATGTGAAGAAAAAAACACTACACCTTGTAATAATATTTTATAAGGAAGTATAACGAATAAGAAAAAAATATTCATCACTTTAACCTAGTTATATACAAATAGAGATTAAGTGATAATGATATCATAAACCATAAAAATTTCTTGATCAGTAACACATAGAACAACATGATGTTGTCATAAGCCATGACATGAATAGAACTCATATTATAGGTTGCGACATCAAGCTAACACAACCATTAATATACAAAAAAATCAAAAATGGATTTACCATAGAAAATGACATGATTATATAAGAAGATTTGATTTTATAATATATACTTATTAAGTATATTTTAGGATAGTTCACCTGAAATTTAATGAAGAATACATCAGTTTTTCTTTTTCATTGACTCTTTTATTGAATCTAAATTACAGAAATGAAAAAAAATTATTTTACATGTGAACTGTTCATATGATTTTTCATCTAAAATAGATTAAAAGAAACATATTTAGAATAATGAGAATGTGATACATGTATCTTATAGACATATAGTGTTGTAATCATAGTTTTACCATTTCTAATCAATGAGGTTTGTGGATCTATTGTTATATATATCAAACAACCCTGATAATCAGAATTCATAATTTGAGATCATTTATATAGATATAAGGGTGATGACATAGTAAAATAATGAAAAATATTTCATATATATAAATAACTAAGTATGAGTGAGAGGATAATTTACAGGTGAATTTCAGTAATCGTTATAAGTATCCAATAGAAAAAATTATTGGTGGTTAATTAGTGATGTTGATACAAATAAATAGATAGATAGGTTAACCACATCATAAGTTCCATATTTCTCATTATTAATATTGTATATGCATATTAATGAGAGGTGACGAGTGATTTGAGTATATTGGGTTTTCCCTATAGTTCATGTAATTAATGTGTTAATAAAGATATGGTTCTAGGGTTGTATCCCATAAATTTATAAGCTGTAATGAATTCTAGTGATCTATGAGGAGAGTAATGATATTTCTCAAAATATGGCTGTTTCCCACATTGAATTAAAAAAGTAAATATTATGTGGTAAATTTTATAATTTTTTATATAGATGTTTCTTGAATACAAAGAGGTATTATGAGTACCTAACTGGTGAATAAGTATAAAAAATTATCTCTTTTACTAATAGGATAATATAAGATGAAGTATTGAGCACAAGAACTAAATGAAATTAAAAAACTAGCATTGCTATATTTATCCTTATTCCCCCCACCCCCTCTTATGGAGTCCCACTAATCAACCCTTAAAAATAAAATTTAAACCAGATCCATGTTTTCTTAGTTTCCCTCACTTGAATTCAAAATAAAATATCAAATAATCATTATAATACATAAATAAATTCTTCCTCATAGAATATATATATTCTTTTTTGAATGATATTTGTTTTAATACATGGGAACATAAGTGTATGTATTGTTTTTATATAGATGGTTCCAAGTATATATAAATTGTTTAGGATTTTCTATGATTAATATAAGACATGTTTTGGAAACTGATTTAAAGTAACGAGTTTAAAAATTTTATGTCGACACCCATGAACTAGTATGTTCTTTATTGATAAAGAAATATGTGGAATATTCATTTACCTAAAAACATCAAAGAACGTATAGGAGATATTATGTAATATCTAAAACTAATTATTATTATCAACGGAATAAATATTTTATACCTCAAAACAATTAGATAATTTAAAATAAGGTTAATTTCTAGAGTTCTAGTATGAGAATGATTTCTTATTTGATGTAGAAATACATACATGGATTAACATGGAATATGATTCCTTAGTTTAAAATATTTTATGTATAGATGGAAAAGAACCAGTAAGAACAAGTTTTCATTTAAGCATAGTTAAAAATATTATAGGTTTTATCAACAGGAACTCTATAATTTAAGAATAAATTTAACTACTTGAGATCACATGAGAAAAGGGATCATCTATTATGAGAGATATTAAAAATAAGAATAAAGAAATAGTGAAGTACATGAATTCATATTACATGGGTCTAGAATGAAAATTAGATAAGAATATAACATTTGAATATAATATCTTTATGATGGGTAGTGGTTTTAAATCCATGATCACTATTCATAATTGCCATCTCAGTGTGAAGGAATAAAATGATATTCAAATTGAAGAGTATCATGAAGATACTATTATTCGGTTTAAATGGTAGTTTGATAAAAATATAATTTTTTTTGAATTCATGAAAATATATTTTACATTAATCTTGTTGAGATATATGTATAGATAAAAAATATTGAAGTATGTAATTGAGCTTCGAAAAGAAAAAATATTTAGGAAAAATCTTTTAATAAATGAAAATACATGGTTTTAATTATAATTTATTAAAAATATTATATTGTAACAGCTTAATATGTTTGAAATAAAATATATACTCAAACAAATAGGGAGACAGCATTTGATTCCAATAGTCCATAATATAGAAATGATAAGATATTCTCAAAACATGAGTATTAAAATTGGAGACATACACAAGAGACTCTATGTATGAAGTAAAACAATCCCCATGAATATATAAAATTGAAACTAATCATATGTAATGGATTTTTAAATTTAAATCATATTAATGTAAAAATATATAGTTTATATTATAAGGATAAGTTCTCCACTCAATTCTATGAATATGATAAATATTAATTTCAAGATACCTATTATAAATAAGAAAATAAGGAATTATTGTCTGGAGAATATATATATTTTTATTGATAGTTAATTTATAAATTGAATTTATTTTGGAATTCTATGAATATAATTCATACCTGAAAAAAAGGATTTTTGATTGGAATTTAGTGAATATTAGAAATCAACTTTTATGGAATGTGTTAATTCCATTGGAATTGTGAACATTCAGTATATTATTGAATAATATATTTTAATTTTTGGAACATAATAAATATTAAAATAATATTTTAGAAACACATTTAATAGAAACTAATAGCCAAAAAAATTTCATTACTTTTAAGATGTTTTTATGTGTAAATAAACAATATATTTAGAGATATTTTTATTAGAGGATATTTAACCCCTGAATAATTAATATACAGTCATCTAGTTAATACTGAATCAATTATATTTAGAAATAAATTTCATAAAAATAATTGAATATGTTTATGAGATATAAGGTAGTGTGATGAAATATATTAAATTAGTTATAATTTCTTATGTATAAATGAAGATAAGAATGAAATTAGAAAATCTAAATGAAATGATAAAGACTCAATGGATGCATTGATATTTAAAAGGAAAAATGAAATATAGAATAATAAATTATATAAATAAATATTAAATAAATTCTAGCTGGAATGAATATTTATTAAATAGTGAAATGAATTTATATGTAATGAAGAAATAATATTAGAAAATGATAGTGGTACATAGTAAATTTCCATTGTAACAATAGAATAAATCCATAATATATATTTATAAAATGATTGAGAATATTTTTATTAAAAAAGATAAGAACTTTCATAGTTAATGAATATGAAAAGAGACTTTATTGAAAAAGAAAATCAATATCAGAGTGGAAGAATGCTTATTTTTACATAAAAATATAGTCAAAGTTATGAAACAAGAATAAAATTTGAAATATATGTTGAGATATGAAACTCATCATCTTCACTCACCCAAAATTATCCTAGCTAATGAACACTAATCGACCCAATGGAATTTATTGAATATAAATGTTGGGAGCACATTGTAATTATTGAACTAGATAATAAGGGGGAGATAGAAATAACAACATTATATAATTTGTTTTATGTGTTTATTATTACAATATATATATATATATAAACATATACTTTTATTTATTTGTTTATATACTTATAATTTTTTGAGAAAGTATTTATAGTTCTATTTTGATTAATGGAAGAAATTCCACTATTGAAATATAAAGGATTAATCCCATGATGATTTTTGTACATCGGAGTATACACTTAAATAAAAATTGGGGAGTTTGTATAAGACATTTTATATTACCAATTTATATTTAATTTAAAGTTTATCTACTACTTGTGTTCTATACATGTTATTAATGGACATATGTAAGCTTCCATGATAGGGAGAGTATATGAGAAATAAATTTACTGGAAAATTTCATTTGGGGTAAAATAAGTAAGATAGTTATTAATGAATGGAATGTGATAAATAGTTAATTCACTTATTTCCTACATTAATCCATGTCCAATGTAAGTTTTACATCATAATGAAATAATTTGTGAAAGGTAAACCTACTTAGAAGGGGTGGGGTGAACTAGTAATCCAGTTTAAAAATAAATATTTCTATTATTTTACCATTTTACAAACATTGAGATCCTGATGATGATTTCTACATGGATCACCAATAGGTAATGGAATTTTGATGATAAAGATGAGATATAGAGTAATATTAAGAATGATATAAGCACAATATATTAAAATGTTCATACACAACTTCCTTTATGTTCAATGATTTTTTTCATTTTACTCACATTAACATCTTATTATCAATAGAGAAAAAAATGTTGGATAGATAAAAAATGTGGCTTTGAACAAAATAGGTTTTTCAATAACAATCCAATTGAAATTATACAAAAAAATTAACTCTATTTTACTTTTGTTATCTTCCTTTTTTAACTCTAATATAATTGATGTTTAGTGCACTATTCTTCTCTCAAGCATGATCTGGTTTGGCAGTTCTATAATTATTTAAATCACTAGAATTAATTATTATCCATACATTATAGAAGATTTTAATCATCTATATTATAGAAAATTTTCATATCTATATGACTTAATTAATTTTTAAATCGATCTACAAACCCCAAATAACCTCACCTTAGTCCATTTGGATTATCTAAATAATAAATTTTCAAATATGCCAAATCATATCCCAAAAGAACGCCCTTAAACTCTTCAATCCATCCATAATATATAAGAAAATTTATTTATATATTTTCTCAGTTTAATATAAACTAAAGTATAATGGGTTCTGCTATGATATATTTTTTCTAGTCAAAGTGAGATCTAAAAAACATGACCCAATTGGTTGCTACTAAAAAAATCAGAAACCCATTTTATCTTCAATCTTTCTACGAGTTTATTTAAAACTTTTTATTATTTCTAGTATGACACATCATGTTTCTATATCCATAACATGTCTTAATTCTATAGAGACATGATCACCATAATTACAACCATTTTATTCTCATATAACAATATGGTATACAAAACATTATGATTTCCTATATATATTGGACGCTGACTCCCTTAGCTCAGAAACCATGATTGGCCTCTATAATAAATTTTCATCTAAACTATATCCTTACCGATTGGACCACACATATTTATATTATTCATGGTGTCTACGGATTTTAACAATTTTAGATATAAACTATATGGAAGGATACATTCATTTTATTTTAGCTACGAATGACGGTGAAAAACAAAAAATATATTTCATCATCCTAGTATCATCTCATCATTATTTAGGAATATGAAAAGATCTATGGTATTTTTCATTATAATCATTCACAAAAAACTTTCTCATTAAATAACCAATATTTTTTTAACACTATATCATATTTTTCTTATATGTGAGATGATTATTTTATATAAAATTTAATATATACACCTTCCTCCTTAGAGAAAAATCGTGATATGGAAAATATAAATGCAACATTTTTTATTTTATATGTAAATGAAATAATATATTAATAAAATGTGAGTTTTTCTAAATTATTATTTATTTTATAACAACTATAATATATTAAAAACATCATCATGATTCCATTAGATCACCTTAATCTTCTCCAACCAAATTGATACCCATTATTCATTCACATTCATTATAAACAATGTTATAACAACATGAAATATACCATGATCTATAGAAATAAAAAGGTTTTTCTTTCAATGGTACCATTAATACACAACCAAACAAGATATCTATATAAAATATGTTATTGTGTCATAAAATCCTTTTCATAAGAAGAATCTATAACAATATCTTTTAAGAGGTTCATGCCACCATACCATTGATTTTGATATTTTATAGAAGATATCCCTACCCTTTTTAAAAAAGAAATCATGTAACCTATAACACCTTGGAATTTATAATTTTATTTTGATAGATTGTATAACACACAAAAACAATTTAAAATTGGATAAAAACTATTAAATTAATATTATTAAAAAATTTATAAGACTAATAAAACCACTAGTGAATAAAATATCTTTACTCAATGAGAATTTTTTATATTTATAGGATAAATAATTAATATAATTTAATATTAAAAAGGATTTTCTATTCCCAAATAATAAATTCATAAAGTGTGTTATATTATTTCCTAATAAATTCAATTTAACACTTTTTAAAAAGTATTATATACAAAATAATATATTTACATTAATAAAATTATAGATTGATATACATGTATATTGTACACAACTAAAACATAATTTTTCTAGTAAATTAGTATTTCATTATATTTTTCATTCTCATTAATTTTTTTTATAAAATTTATAATATTAATTTTGTAAAAATTAAATTTGTTTAAATTAAGAATGTTTAAATTATAATAAGATGATTTTTGGTGTTTTTATATAAAAATCTATTTTAAGACAATAGTAAAAATTTTATTTTTACTAAAACAATAGATTTTATGGCTTTATTAAGAAGAAAGTATAGATTTAAAACTTCTAAAAATCAGTATTGAAACTATATTTTTGTAGTGAACATATGAAATTAAATTTACTTTTATGAATTTAGAAAACCCATGACTAAGATTTTGAAAATTAATCAATATTTTTATAATAAAAACTATGTTTAGTCTTTCTATTTTAATTGGGTTCTCAATAGGTGAAATTAAGTTTTAAATTTATTTGAAATTTATATATACATACTTTGGTTAATAATAAACCTGTTTATGTTATTAAAATCAACAATATAGATATTTTTATCATAAACATAACATTTAATCTTAAAAATATAATTTTTCTAGAAATAGTTTTTTTACGTGTTACATGTGATAATCATAAAATAAATTTATAATATAGATTGAAATTTAAAATAAATAAATTCTTATTTAGAATCTATCAAGGCCCCCTCTATCCAAAGGTACCCATTATAATTCATCAATTAAGTAAGATAGATAACCACCCATTGAGTCCCATATTTGGAAAGCCTTGAGTTGGAGAGTAGCACTGAGGGTATAAAAACTCTCTCAAATGGGAGGAATTTGTCTATATAATAATAGGATTGGGAGATAGGACAAATAAATTAAAAGAATATCCCTAACATAATATAAAAAGGAAACCAAAACAATCCCATAATTCATGTATAATTAAAATATATATAGAAAAAATACTCTAAATAAAAACCTAAAAGAAAAGCTATTGCATCAACACAAAACAACCCAAAGGTCCAATATTGTAATGTACCAAATATCCCATGTATTCATCCTGAAAAAAATAAAAATAGGTTTTATATATAGAGGTTAATAATTATATTAAACTTAGTAAGCTCATAAAAAAGTTTCATATGAAAATGTGAAAAAAAATCATATTAACACACCTTTGAGAAAACAATAAAACTAACAACACATAATAAATTTAACTAAGGAATCACATCCAAACCAAGGTATTATCACCAAATAATCCATACATGTAAAATAAAAAAATAATAATAATACCGATAAATGGTTCCATGTATCGCTTCCCCTACTTATTTTCTGATCTCACACCACTTACGTCATTCGTCCTTGCACTTCCATCTCCTTAAAACATCACTTAATGCCCAAAACCTCATGTGAAAATGGATATCACATCACAACTATTCCAAATAAATTTGGTCTTTCACATCACGTATCTTTTAATGACACATGGTAAATGACATCACATCTTTCCCAAAGACACCCGAGTCATCATTTTACATCTCTCCCAAAGACACCCAATCCATCTCATAACATATATAACCATAATAGTAGGGTATCCTGAGTATGAAGGACATCAAACTCATACCTTTTCACAATGCATGGACCCAACCCTAATAAATCTAATAATCCTATAAAAAACCAACACTACTTCATTTTTGGATTCTATCCATCACAAATCATGCATATCTAACTTACTATGAAAAGAGAGATGGAAAGTGTGGGTGGAAATCCATCCATCTTAACTATAGGGATGTCGTGGGAGAACCCCTACAAAATATATTTGGTTATTAGAACATGGTTTTGGATATTTGTGGGGTGAATATATAAATCACAAGGAATGTACAGGGTATATCTAAATATATATAAACACACAAGAAAAACCTTTGGGTTCACAAAAATAACTCAAAAAAAAACTCACAACATCACCCCCAGGGTCTCACAAACTTTCACTACATTTTATTCCACCACTAAATAAAGAACACCACCATGAAATCAACAAGCCACATTCCACCATTTCTTTTCAAATTCTCCCAATATACATATTTCCCTTTACTATCTAATTTCAATAATTAAAACTCTTAATTTTACAACCCATTCATTTCATTATTTCCCTCATTTATTCACATTTAACAACCACCATCTAATACTTACTTCCCATTTTCATTCATTCATTAACTGTTTAAACCATTCCATTGACATTTATTATTAACAAACTAATTCCAATACTACTTAGTAAAATAGCATAAAACGTCAAACCACAACAAAAAAACCCATCATTTCAATGCAAACCAACCCACACTACCACTATCACACAACCATGACTACCTCTTCGTGAAATCTTAACATCACTACCACTTTCTATCAAAACTACCCCATATCATAACCAGAAAACCCATCAAATCACCCCCCACAACATAATCACACATCACAACCCCCACGTAATATATCGAATTCTCATGACATCACCACACCATAAAAAAACCTCACCTAACAACAATATTGACATCACATTCACATAACATGTTTCAAAATTTTTAGGGGGACTTCATTCCATTTCACTTCTTTATTTCAGGGGATTTATTTAAAAATCCATATTTTTATTGTGAAAGCAATTTATTTTGTGAATAAGATTGCTTATCCATTTTTATATGTGATTATAATCAATCAAATTACAAAGGTTTTCCAACTCATAAACTATAATGAAAAAAAATCCCCCAATGACTATAATTTTTAATGAGGCATCAATCATGTAAAATCATTATATCAATAATATTTAACGGCTATAAAAGAATTTTATTCAATCCATTCTCCTTAATTTTAAAATTTCATATTCATTATACTCATTAGGATAGTGAAAAATATATTCCAAAATAAAAATAAGATCATAAAATATCCCATATGAAACACTAGATGAGAAATGAAGGATCCCCTACCTCAAATAGAGATTTTTGATACACTCTGCATTTTAAGAACAATAGGAAGAACAAGGAAAAAAATTAGATAATAATGGATACACCCCTCACTATCCTAGTACAAAATAGCCACATCATAATTTTATAAAAAAATACTAAAACTAAGGTACTCCATTAGCAGGTACATCCATGGACAAGAAAACATGGAAACATGAAAATAAGAAGTGAGAAACTAATCCAAACCACCAAAGATCAATCTCGTAATACAACATTTTAAAGATGATTATTAGTGGTAGAAAGGACTCTTTAAGATACACTTGGTTCACCCAAGAAACAAGAGAAATGTTATAAAATAAATGAGGTATGAGGGGATTTAATAATTTATACCCAGTATTCAAAATATAAGACAATAGATCATCCCCTAAGAACACAACATATAATTAACAAAAACTAAAGGGACTATGATGAAATTGGGAGGACCAACCCATATAAAGACTATTAAAGTATCCTCTAATATATATGTTTATTTCCATGTTGTAAATCTTACGACCCAAAGGGATACCATGACACCACCCAGAACACAATGTCATATACCCCCAACAACCAAGAAAAAGGACCACAATGAAGACAAGAACACTATGTCATAAGACTATTGAACAACAAATGAGGATACGTCTTATACCATATAAATGGTGGAGATAAACTAAATATTATAGAACCCCCTAAAAAGAGCATGTGACACTATGGTACAACCACTTATCAATGCCTAAGTCATGCCAAAATTGGATGTAACACCAAAAACTCATCCAATTACCCACTACACTATAACCATCCCTCCTACATCATAGAAGTATACCATAAGAAAAGGCCCCAAACTCCATGCCATAACTAACTCCTCAACTAGAGTTTTCATCCAACTCCTCATTTTTTCCACTAAACATATCGAGACTAACCCTGGACACCACCTCTATCAGAATCACTATAATGTAATGGGTTAAAAGGTCTATTCCATTACATTTTAAACCACCCAAATTATTCTCTACCTAATGAATTGAAACCATCCTAAAATGGAATAAATGTAATTTGGTACATGAAAACATCCCATGATATAACTCTCTAGGAAATTATTAAAACCTAACACAACCACTAACCAAACTCACCAAAAAAACAAAAAATTCCACCAAAAATCCCACATGACAACACCACTCTACCATCTTCTCCAAAAGAAACTAATACACACCATTTAATACTAGCCATAAAACACCTCCCTTAAACAAAATCAGTTGCTCTGTTATCTCAACCTCTACATGGAATAAGAAAAAAACTATCACAACCATTACACAAATCACCCTTAAGAAAATAAATCAAGTAACTCAATGTTCTATTTCCTGATATTATCCACTTTGGTTGGCACTAACTTTCCTTGATGGTTTTAATCATGTGAAATTATAATGTGTCTCTATTGGGAATTATGTTTCCCCTCTTCATAGGCTACAACATGTAATCAAACATCACATCAAGAATAAATCACATCTTAGAAAACATAAATATCCAAACATAATATCATTAGAGAAAAACAAAGAAAGTTAAAAACTCAAAAAATGGTATTATACATGTATATGCATATCTTCCTCCCATGTAATATCTTCTAGACTATCATTCCTCCATAACACACAAAGAAATAGAATGGTTTGTGCATGAAAAACATTATCCCAAAGATCTTATATCTCTACAGGCTTCTTCAAAAACGTCTCATCATCCTTAATATTAAACTATCTTCTGTAAATAACCTGAGATTTGTCATGAAAATATCGATGTAGCTAAGGGAAATAGAAGACATTGTGAATCATTTCCATCCATGTAAGAAGTGGACACTTATAAGACACCTCTCTAATGTATCCAAAAACCATGAAAGGCCCAACAAAAAAGACTGATATCTTATAATCCATAACAAAACTCTACTTCCCATATTGAGGGGATACTCTGAACAATGCATTTTCTATAACCTAAAACTCCAAGAGAAACCTCATTTCATTAAAATAATACTTTCCCAATTTCATTACTACCTTCATCATCTCATAAGACACTAACACTCTATTTCATTATCTACACCACATCAGGATCGTAAAATAACAACTCCCCAACATTATCAAATCACAACAAAGAATGACATTATATATTATAAAAATCCATAAATGGGTCATTCCTGTGGTTGAATGGTTGTTTTAATTATACAAAAACTCAACCAGGGTAAATTTATTTTACCAAGATCCACCGAATTATACGATTAATTCATACAACATATCATCCGTCATTTGGATAGTGTACTACATATACATGTCCATTTGAGAGTGGAATGCAATGCTGAGGTGTATGTGAGTACCAAAAGAATACTAAAATCCCATATAGACTTAGAAATTAAAATGTGTGTATGGATCCTATAAAATGAACCTTGGATCTCTATGAAACGTTCCATTAAACCCACATACCTCCTTGACAAAACGTCCACATTTCTCAACTACCTGATCTCTATGAAGTTAGCTGATTTCATGAACTGATGCATGATTAAACAGATATAATCAAAAACACCCTAAGATTAGGGTAACCGTATTATAATGTATAAATATATTTCATCCCATTTCTACTTGGAAACATATATAGGACAAAAATAATCGATCATCAACATAGTACTTATCCTTTACCTACATGCCTACCATACATTAAGCCACAAACTCTACCACCACCTATTTCATCTAGGTCCACAAAAACTGAACCCTTAAGATATAATACATCTTAGATACCATTAATTTAAAACCAAAAGTGGTCTATGGAACTCCTTAAGGACCCTCATGCATTAATATCTTAAAAAATAGTCTCCCTTGAAATAAAATCTACTTCTGACCATCCAACAACCATACATCTAAGGAATCACCATTGGCAACATTATCATGCATCATCTGTGGATCAGAGTATAATCATTAAGACTCTTTCACCTAACACACCAAAGAAGTCTTCTCTATCATCTGAAATAAGAATCCTCTACTATCAACCACCCTTTCAACTAATAGAAAAGTTGTGAAGTCCTCCATCACATTTCAAGCATATTTCTAACTCTTGAACAACATCCTTCTTTGAATTCTTGAACAAAGCATAATCCATGAAATTTTCTTTTACTATATTTTTGGATATAACAAATTGATAATCCTAAATAATATATATCCACCTTCACTATCACTAGTTAATATTATTCTAATAAAAGATATACGTCAAGCTCCTGTAATTCATTAAGACAACAAAAAACTCCCTAAGGGGGTAATGTCACCAAACCATCAGCACAAACAAAATATTTGTTAACTCCAAATCATTAGGGGAATAGTTATTCTTTTGGGTGAATAATTTAATAGAACCACAAGATATCACTACCTTAAAATACATGAAGATTCATCCTAAGTCTAGATGGGAAGTGTTATAAAACCCCTCAAACATCATCCATACATCTGGAAACTAGAGCAACAACGCCCTAATAAATCGCTCATTAAAGTAGTTGAATGATTAATAACACTGATTATTCCAGATATAATTATACACATATTTGGTAAAACCTATAAATGGGGTTAATATCCATTATAAACCAGACACGAAACTTCAGTCATAGACTATTAGACCATGAAAAATATGAACCTCTTCCACATTATTGGGTTCTATATAAAAACTATCTCAGCCTCTGATGGTTCTGTGACCACACCCCACTAATACACGACATGCCTAAGGAAATATACCTCTCATGTCCAAAAAATACACTTGGGAAACATTCCATATTAATGGTTGTGTTAAATAACATTGAAGACAACTTTTAGGTGTTCATAATGTTCTTCCTGTGACTTTGATAAGATGAATATGTCATCGATGAACATAACTACAAATGGTCAAAAAATTCATGAAACAAGTATTTCATGAGTCCCATGAAAATAGATGGTGTGTTCATCACACCAAATTTCATGACCACTATATATAAGTTCATGTACGAATATTTAAAGATTGTATTCATGACATCATCTATCATGAATCAACCCGTGTGGACCCCAAACCAGTCACCCAAGATAGATCACTACATATAATGTCCCATGATTAACATACATGGATATTAAATTATTTTAGATTTATATTCATAACATTACATAAAATAAATGTATGATGACCGCAATAGTTTAGTGTCTTTGGAAAGATGGGAAAAAATCTTCTATCCTGGTGAATGATCTTCAACATATCCCATAAAGATCTCTACCTTTATTACTTCTACCTAAAACCATCATGACCTAGGGAAATTAAATATAATAAAGGGGTGAGCTCATATTATCAATAAGATAGAATAAATACAATGTGTCATCATAACATGAACAAAGTGGTATGGAACTTGATAATATAATTGGAATATCATACCATTAATAATAGAGATCATAATAAATATTGAATTTCATAAGATATAGATCATAAGAGAATGAAGATAATAATTCCTAAAATCATAACATAGTAATAAGACATGGAATATATGGAATTCATATAAGAATAGAAAATCATATGTCAAGGATATCTACCAAGAGCTTTATAACATGTTAGGATTGGGCTATAACCTGTGTACCTTATTTGGTCTTGGGATAATGACATCTGTTCCATATTACATTTAGGATCACACGATATCCCATGTACCTTTTTTTTAGTATTGCGACACAAATCGTGTACCCTATAAATTTTAAGCATGTGCTACAACCCATGTACCTTCTTGTTTTCACTCATGGGATACAACTCGTGTACCCTCTTACATTTTGTATTGGGCTACAACCCATGTAACTTATTTTTTTCGGATTGGGAAAAACCCTGTATACCATTGGATCTCATATAAAACTTATCATTACCTAATTCACTGGAGGGAGATATTGGTCCCTCCCTTCTAAAAATAAAATCATCCATACATGTTCCAAAAGATAATAAAACATTCATTATATCATGAACCATAAAAAGAGATAGGTTTTATAAATATAAAATCATATCCTAGGAAATGAGATGGGTATCATTAAAACATCATCACATCATAACCTATTAAAAAATATTTGGTTCATAATAACTTCATGAAATCATAACTCGTGGAAAGAAGTAGGTTTCAAAAGCATAAAACATGTGGAAATGAAACAAGAGTCTTAAGAATCATTCCATCAAAGCATAAAAAATTCAAGAAATAATAAGAATGGATCCTTTGGCTAATTTCTTATTAGGGAATGAATAACATCAAAAGATGTTATCTTATATGGAAAATAACATGGAGGATATATTGAAAACATTTCCTGAGTTAAATATCCCTTCTTCATTGAACTGGGATCTTTCAAACATAAAAACTTTTGAAAAAACATTTTCCTCCAAAAAGAATAAAAGAATATATATAACCATTTGAAAACCATTTCCTTGAAATATATTTTAATAATATTTATTAAAAATCAACCTTTTAAACATGAAAAAAAATCTACAAAGAATTGATGGTGGGTAAATCCTTACATGTTGTACGAGATAAAAATAACCTTCCTTTTTATGATAAAAATGTTAGAAAAATGTGTCATTAAGAAAGAGGAAAGAATATTCCATTGAAAACATTGATAAAATACAAAAAGGATAAAAATTTCATTTAAATATTTTGTTTTAATAGAGGATTATTCTTGGAAACCCATTTTAGAATTTTTTTTAAGGAACACAAATTTCTAACTGAAGAGATGATAAAGTCAGTATTTCATAAAAAAACATTCTTAACTATATTATGTAACAAATAGTGGGAAAATTGTACTAATAAATTAATGTATCATAAATAGATATATGATAATAAACATTATGAATTTTCTTGAGATATGGGTTATAATATTTCACCAAAGGAAGCGTAACATAAAAAATCTTGAAAAGTGATGAGATTGTTTCAATAAACTCTTATCACTTGGTAAATTGGGATCATGATATCCATGTAAAATAAGAAATTAAGTAAAGATTATAATTTCATTAAAATATTGATAATCATGATATATCATGTAAAATGTTAGTATATTCACCTCAAAATGAATTTATGCTCATAACAAAACATGAGTCTCGAAGATGGAAAATTGAGACAAAACTATTTTATTGATTTAGAAACTTTATAAATTTAAACCCCATGAAATAAAGGTCGTAGAATGGATATGTAAATACCCATAAACTTAACTATAAGAATCATTGATTACATCCATGGATATTATACACACTACACAAAAGGAATTTGTGTTGAATAAATTATATTTCTCATCGAAATAAAAAGTGATATGAAATCCCCTTATATTTGTCATGACTCCCTTCATACTCATAAAAACACCTTTATAATAAATAAAAAAGAATTATAAATATTTTAAAAAACAATATTTTTATATATAATACCATATGTGGTTTTAGTATGACCTTATATAACCCTCCTCTTAACAATCCTATATTAAGGTTTCACTTTGGGTAATATCCACTTTGTTCTTCGCATGTGTCTTAATTTTTTATATCCTTGGTCATTATATATATATATCATGATTACATAATTTATAGAATGATATAAAATTAAATAATATTAAGTAAATTTGTATTATAGTAATCTATAGAATATATAAGTATGAAATGGTATACACCGTTCATGGAGATGGTAAGTCGTACGTATGCATGAATGTTGTTTCCATTTGTATTATCATATTGAAAGAAATAAAGAAAATGAAATATACCTATATATTTATATAATATAATTAAACTAGAATTATAATTATATATATATCATATATGTTTATTGAACCCATCCTTAATACATTCCATGTAGTGTGTGAATGAATCACATCGCTTTAAGGGGGCGGTAGTCCACACTTCCTCAAAAACAATTATTGTATTTACACGAAATGTAAAGTAAAACATATATGTATTATTATAGTAATATAGAAGATTAATGACATAATAAATATAATATGTAAAATACATAAATAAATTATCAATTTTAATGTCCACCATGATAGGCAGTAATGGGAAAAAATAAACAATCATCGTTTAGTGATGCGATAGTTCGTCATACATGTATACAATGTGTTTGTTACCCATTAGATAGAGGTGTTTGTAACTATAGTTAGAAATATTAAAAAAAATAATGGTATATTTAGGATACTTTTTTTCATAAATATGTAATAAAGATAGTGGACGGATGGAGAAGGGGAAGAACAGTAAGGATCTTGAGAAAAGGCGCTACCTCTTAATCGGCTAACTCCTTTTGGTTTGTGATAAAAGGATTCATTGGAAGAAATTATTTCCAAATATAGGATTGAAGTAGGATGTTAGGGCTTTTCTAAGATTATTTTTCATATATGGTATGAACCTATTTGTTTTTAGAGGTGTGAAAAAGAGGGAGATGTGGTGGCCTTTTATAGGGAAGGAGGAGTGGCGTTCTTGTAAATATTTGAAGAGAGAATTCTACCCACATTTTTCATGTTGAAAGTGGATCCAGTAATGATAAAAATTATATAAAAGGGAATATAGGATATAAATATTGAAATACAATTTATTCTCAACAAGTTTATATGTCGTTTTGGGCCATTAGGTTATGGTTTAGTCACTTATTAGGCTCAATTTAACCGTAATCGATGTAATTAATTTTAATCAATTTCACTAATATTGATCATAAAAAAACTATGCTGAACCTATTATAAATTATAAATTATGATGATTCCAAATATGTAATCCAGTTTACAAATTCTAATCACATAATTGGAAAAAGATTAATTTAATATTAATCCCGCAGTTGGGTCAACAATGTGGGTTTGTGAAGTAAAAACTTTCAATAGTTTGCTAAGTTTATAGATCCAACTTCAATATAAAATTGATCTAATTGAAATAAATTGTATTAATTGGTAAAAATAATATCTAATTGAACTATTAAATCAATTTAAAATATTTTTTATACTTTTTAATAAATTAGATGAAAAACTAGTTTTGAACTAAAAATCTATATTTTTAACTATTCATTAAAAAATTAAACCTTACTAAAAAATACCAAAAAATTATCCTTACCAAATTTTTATGTTTTTATTTGAAATATTACTTTTATTTTTACATATTAATTCTATAAAATCACGATAATAGTGAATTAAAATGGGTTATCAAATAAAAGGTGGTAAAACTATATTTATAGAAATATATGTTTTAAGCATGAAATTGGGTTTGTTATTTATCTTATGTATATAAAATATATTTAATTATTATAAAAAAATATTTTATTTAATATATAAAATATATATTACATTAGTATCACTCAAAAATTGTATTTATTTTAATTTATTAGTGTAAAACATCTTTCTGGCCATAAAATAATAAAATTAAATTATCTATTCAATCATGTTTCATATTCATTTATAATTAATTGGTAACATATGAATTAATATTATATTGTATAAACCATATATTTTTTAAATTAGTTAATTATATTCATAACCTATAATTTACCTTCTATTTTATATCTTATTACTGTAAATAATCATATTTTAATAATATATTTTTATTTGGTAAACCTCGGTTTTTCATGTTACATAATACATCGAGGAAATTAATTTTTTAAAATAACATAAGCTAACCTCAATGTTATATATAGATTAATCAAAATTTTATGTTTCGTTTTGTACAAGATTAACTTGGTTTTTCATATAATGCAATCCAAACATAGTAATTTTATATAAAATAAACTATCTTTAGTGTTTCATGAAATGAAATATATCATAAGTATTGAAAGAAATAATTCAAAAAATCCTTTGGTGTAACATTATACCACCCTTAAAATGAATTTCTACCTAAAAATCCATCTGGGTTATAACAGGTTTAATACTTGAAGGTTCCATTCGTAGAAAACCACATCATAAAAATGAAGATTAAAACTTTTGTTAAAAAAGGAATATTATAACCATAATTGTTACATAAAATAATATATAACTAGGTTTCTACATAGGTAAACATAAGTTGGAATAGAAAATGTGGTAATTGAATAAAAATATTACTATAAAATTCTACTGGATAGTGATAGAGAACAAGGTCATGAGAAAGTTAACAATTAGAAATTAATAAATCTATGATGAACTAAGGGACAATCTGATTCATTGGAAACAGTGGTATAGGAAAAAAAATATCATTTCAAGATCATTTTTCTTAAAGTTGAACAATTTTCATGAAAGTATATACTTTCATTATTTTGGGACAACATCACCCATTGTTGTTCATTATCCACATCACCTCATTCCTTAAAAAGGAAGGTTACTTTTTCATTCTTGAAGTACAAACATATCATTTGATACATGATTTTCCATACCATTTGTAATCAGTTGTCATAAAAACAAAGTAGTTTGAATAGGCTATCAAAAATGCATAAATCCTTATATAAATATATACCAGTTTAATCTTACTGACTTTATCTGAGGTTTAACTTAAACTTTCCATAAATGGTTATCCTTATAAACCTTCCAAAAGAAGAAAATTCAGTGATTTGGAAATAATGTCATGAATCAACTTAACATTGATCCCCCATATATCACAATGTACCACTTGGTTTTCACATCCCAAGCATGTGAATACCCTTATAATATATTCCCTTGAAACATGGTAACAAACTCAATTACCATAAATCCTTCTGAAAAATAGGCATGCTTCTCTATTCTAATGATTGCTGGATATATCTTATAAATACACAAAGTTGTAAACTTCATCCTTAATGACATAGAACACTTTGTCAATAATAATTTCCACAATATTCTTTACTATCAAATTTACTTTTTCATATCCAACATATCATTATCCAAAGATCACTATCTAAATTTTAGGAATTAATTAAAGTTTAAATTCCCTTAATCAAAATATTACATTCCCATGAAGTCACATTTATATGTATTCATCACAATTCAACATGGAATTTTAAAAACTTAAGGAAATCTTATACTGAAAATTCGTACACATTTCAGGAGTCATAAAACATAATATTTAAATTACAAAACATAAATACTTCATTCATCCAACTTTATTATTAAACCATTACTCAAGATTCATCAAATTATTTCTTAATAAGGATTTAGTGTAATATTAAACATGAATTAGGTATTAATGTTCCTCAACCTCTATATAATCGTTATTTTTATGTTTAATTTAATCAATATAATAAGAACATCACATAACATTCACATTTTACTTTTGGTCTCTATATATTCAGAAGTATTACCAATGTTTGTACCACCTTCTTGATTTTCTTTTTGAGATTTACACTTGGTTAATCAATTCACATAAAGCCCATAATTTCAACATCTGAAACATTACATCAGAACCGTATTCTTTATAGTTTTCTCCATCGACTAAAACCAGAAACGATAATTTGATAATCATTTATCATATTGAGATACCTTATAATCATAAAAAATTACTTATAGGGTTCCTAAATCATAAATCCTACTTATTTTAATATACGACACCTAGGTTTTATCCTATAATATTCATATTCATCCTCTATTTAAATATTTTGTGATGGTTCGTAATGATTTTGTCAAATCACAAAGCATATCCCCTGGGAGGGTCAAACTTGGTGTGTAGCAAGGACTTTTTTCATGTACCAGAATACTCTAAGTTGGGACCATGCCATATTTTCTGTGTTATTACCCCTAGGTACATCTATTCTAGAGACACATTAACTTTTAGTATCCTGACAAAGATTTATTTCTAGGTACCATCTCACTCTATCCTTTACCAAAATACTAGGACATTTTCTAAAATGTTGACTCATCATTATACTTATCCTTAGAGACATTCATAGACATATCCTTAGAAATATACCTAGGGATATGATAATGTTTTGTCTTCTTAATTTCCAAAGGTTGAATAAACATTTCCTTTAATACCATATATAACAAACCAAGCTTAAAATAAATGGATATTACACTATTTAAGATGAATATTTAGTACATTACAAAGATACATTGCCAATGATCATAATAGTTTAGTGTCATTGGAAACTTGGAAAAAAATCTTCTATTATGTTGAAAGATCTTCAACATCTCCCATAAATATTTCCACCTTCATTAATTATAAATAAAATCATTATTCATAACTTGGGGAAATGAAACGTAAGAAAGGGGGAGCTTAGACTATAATTAAGGGTAAATAAAGGAAATTCATAAGAATAACATGAACAATGAGTATGGAACAAGAGCATAACATTTGATGATATTTCACTGCATATTTGGGATCATAATAAAGATTGGAATTTTATAATACATATATTATAAGGGATTAAAATCATAAGTCATGAAATCATAATATAGGAATAATACATGGAATATTTGGCATTCATATAAGAATATAAAATCTTTTGTCAAGGATAACTACCAAGACCTTTATAACATGTCAGGCTTGAGCTACAACCCTTGTACCTACTTCTGGTTTGGGATGAAAACCCATGTACCATATTACATTTAATATCATTCAAAAACCCATGTACCTTCTTTTTTTCAAGTTTTTGATAAAACTTATGTACCCTCTTTTTTTAGGCTTGGGCTACAACCCGTGTACCTTCTTATTTTCAGGCTTGAACTACAACCTGTGTATCCAATTACTTTTAGGATTTAGATACAAACCATATAACTTCATGTTTTTGGGATTGGGCTAAAACTAGTGTACCCTTTGATCTCATATACAAATTTTCATTACCTAATGCATTTAAGGGAGATATAGGTCCCACCCATCTCATAATGAAATCATCCATACATGTGCACAAGATAATAAAACTTTCATCATATCATGAACCATAAAAATAGATAGGTTTTATAAACAACAAATCATATCCCATGAAATGAAATGGTTGTGATTAAAATTCCATACCATCATAACATATGAAAATATATAATTTTCCGGATAACATCATGAAAGCATAACCCATGAAAAGAAGTGGGTTTGAAAAGCATAAAACTTGTGGAGGTGAAACAGGTGTCTTAATCAACATTCCTTGAAAACCTAAACAATTCAGTAAAGAATATGAATGAAACCTTTGGATAATTTCATATTAGGCAATGAGTAACATCAACAGATGTTATCATAGATGGAAAATATCTTGAAAGTATATTTTGAAACATTTTATGAGTTAAACGTCATTTCTTCTTTGAGAATGGATTTTTAAAACATAGAACCATTGGAAAACCAATTTACATAAAAATATATAAAAGTAGTCAGAAAAACTTTTGAAAAACATTTCTTGGAAAAAATATTTTAAAAAAATAATATTAAAAAATAAAATTTTAATATGAAAATAAATATCTAAAGAATTGACTGCAGATAAATTCATACATGTTGTACGAGGTTAAAAGAACATTATTTTTTCACAGTAAATATGTTATAAAAATTCCACATTAAGAAAGAGACAATATGAATCCTTTAAAATAATTGGTAAAATAAAATAGTGAAAATTTATTTTAAATATTTTAGGATAATGGTATAATATTCTTGGAAACCCTTTTTAGAAAACATTGTTTTTATAGAACACATATTCCGACCAAGGAGAGGGTGAAGCCGGGATTTTATTAAAAAATATCTTAACTATATTATATACCCAAGAGTGTAAAAATTTAACCAATACAATAATATATCATGAATAACCATATGATAATAAACATCATTAATGTTTTTAAGATATGGGTTATATGATTTCATCAATGGAAGCATAAACATAAACAATATTGAAAAGCGATGAGATTGTTTCAAAAAAATTGTATCAATTAGAAACATGGGATCTTGATCTACATTTAAGAAAATAAAATTAAATGAATAATATCATGGAATTATTTATATTCATGATATATAATGTAAAATTAATTAATATACACCTCAAAACTAATTTAGGTGCATAAAAAACATGTGTCTCAATGAAAGAAAAATTGAGAAAGAATTATTTTACAAATTTGGTAACTTTTGAAACATAAACCCCATGAAATAAAGGTAATATAATTGATATGTATATAACCTTAAAATGATATATCTGAATAATTTATTACATCCACGAGCAGTATACACACCACAGAAATGGAATGGGTGGTTCATAAAACATGTATCTCACAGAAATAAAAAGTGAGATAAAATCCCATTACCTTATGTATTGAATCCCTTCATACTCATTCAAACCACCTATATAATAAATATAAATTGATTATAAATATTCTATAGACCCATACTATTATATATAATACTATATATGTTTTTATTATGACCTTATATTACCCACGTTTTAACAATTCTACACTAAGGTTTCACTTTGGGTAAGATCTCCTTTGTTCTTCGCATTGTCTTAATTTGTTATATCTTCAATCCTTATGCTTATATCATGATTACATAATATTAAAAATGATATAGATATAATTTATATTCACTAAATTTTTATTATAATAATATATAAAATATAGAAGTTTGTAGTTGAATACACCGTTCATGGAGACAGTAAGACATACGTATGCATGAACGTTGTTTCCATTTTTATTGTCGTGTTGAAAGAACAAAAGATAATGAACTATATTTATATATCTGTATAATATTATTATAGAAGAATTTAATTTTATATATATCATATAATTTCACTAAAATTGTCCTAAATACATTCAATGTATTGTGTGAATGAATCACATCGCTTTGAGGGGCAGTAATACACACTTTCTCAAACAAAATTATCGTATTTAAACCAAATAAAAATTAAAAAAGATATATGTTATAAAAGAAATAGAGATGCTTAAATAAATAATAAATATAATTTATATCATTTATAAATATTTTTTCATCATAATTTATACCATGAGAGGTGGTAAAGAAAAAAATGTACAATCATCATTCAGTGAGGCGGTAGTTCACCGTACAGATAAATAGTATGTTCATTATTCATTAGTTGGAGGTGTGTGTAAGTGTAGTTATAATAAATAGAATAAAAATATACTGGTATATTTAGGATTCTTTTTTTTTATACAATCATTCAATAAATTGACTGTAGGTGTTGGGGAAGGAGATAAAATAAAAGGATCTTGAGAGAAGATGTTACCTCTTAATTGGGTAACTCATTTCGGTTTGTGCCAAAATGATTCCTGGAAAAAAATTATTCCCAAAGTAATAATTCAAGGGAACATTTATGTATGTTTATAAGTGTATTGAGAAGATCATATTCTAGCCTAAGTGGTTTGAGAGGAGTGAATAATAGGAAGAGTTGATGGCCTTTTATATGGAAGGTGGAGGGGCACTCTTGTAAATATTTGAAGAGAGAATTCCACCATCATTTTTCATGTTGATAGTGGATACAATAATGATAAAAAATAGATATATGGTAAGATATGGTCTAAATATGGACATTAAATATATTTTTTGAAAACTTTATAAGTCGTTTTGAGCCATAATGTTGTGGTTTAGTCCCTCATTAAGCATAATTTAACCTTAATCGATATAATTAATTTTAATCACTTTCACTAATATTATTAGTAAAAATAATAATTTGGCCATATTATAAATCATTAATTATTATGGTTCCAAATATAAAAACCATTTTTCTAAATTCTAATAACAAAACTATAATAAATTAATTGAAAATAAATCCCATAGTCAGGTCAACAATGTGGGTTTTAAAGTAAAATCATTCAGAATATTGCTATGTTTTTATATCAAATTTCAATTTAAAATTTATATAAATGACCTAAATTTTATTAATTGATAAAAATATTATCTAATTAAACTTTTAAACTAATATAAAATTTAATTTAACAATAAATATAAATTAGATGAAAAATTCTTTTTGACCAAAAACTATATATCATTAACTATTCATTAAAAAATAAAAGCTTAAGAAAATACCAAAATTTTATTATTACAAAATTTTTATGTTTATATTTAAAATATAAAGTTTATTTTGACATATTATGTCTTTAAAATTTACAAAATTGGGATTTAAAATAGGTGCTCCATTAAAAGGAAGTAAAACTACATTTATAAAAATAAATGTTTTGAAGCATAAAATTGGGTTTGTTCTTTATCTTATGTCTATAAAATCTATTGAATGAATAAAAAAAATATAATTTAATATATAAAATATATATTTAATTAATATGACTCACTAATTTTGTTTAATCTTATTTATTAGGATCAAACAGCTTTGTGACCATAAAATAATAAAATAACCATTTTTATTCAATCAGTTTTCATATTCATTTATCATTAATAAGTAACTTTTGAATTAATAATATATTATTTAGAAAATAAATTTTAATAAATTATTTAATATTATTCATAACTTCTAATTTAATATCTAGGTTATATCATATTATATTAAATGATCATATTTTAATAACATATTATTTTATGGTAAACCACGGCTTTGTGTGTTACGCAAGCCATCGAGGAAATTTATTGTTGAATATAATGAAAGCTAACCTTGGTGTTATGTGTAGAGAAAGTTGATGTTTTTTTGTAATTAATGTCTGATTAACATGGTTATTTTTATCAAAAAATCAAAATATAATGATTTAATATAAAAAACTATATTCAGTGTTGTGTGATATAAAAAACATTGAAACGATTAAATTAATTCATAAACAGTTATTTCCCAAAATCTAAGTGTGTAACACTATAAGGACAAGAGGCATTACTAATCCTCCTGGACTGAAAGATAATATTTTGAATCAAGAATAACCCTATTGGTAATTAATTAGCTGAATAAAAATATAAAAATAAATAAATCAAATAAATTAAAACTATAACTTGAAGAAGAATACAAATAAACTAAACATAACTCTATATGACCTCACAGGTCACCATCGACCATATGAAGACACTCACTCTATGGAAAAAACAGAGTTAATTGGAACCTGAAATAGAATATTATAAGGATTATAGGAATGAGTATTTAAATTATTAGTAGGAATTCCAAAAGAAAACCACACCCTATGCCTTACCTTTCAAAGGAAATCCATTCATTCCATTTTAAAAATAAGATATAAACTTAAGGTTTTCTACTCATTAAAAAAATTAAGAAGATTCCATTTTTATAAAAACAAATTTTTCTCATATTTTTCAAAATTATTTTCAAAGACCGGAAAAAATTTCAGAAAAATTATTTTTAAAAGATAATCAACGTAAAAACAGATGCCACAATATGGAAATATAAAAAAAGTGCATTTAAAAATGATTTCCAGGAAAATAAGGATTAAAATTAAGCAATAACCATAGGAAATAACTATGTAGCTTAGGTTAGTGGGGTCATATGATCCTCATACTCTCAGTGATCAAATCATGGACATGAAGGTATGTCGCCTACTAGAGACAACCAATCACCATCCCAAAAGTTTAATTTGAGTTGATACATAATAATACTAGGGAGACCAGGCCTCAAAAATGAAAAGTCACATAGAATACGAGTTATAGTATTCCAACCAAGATACCAAGGATTACAAAGTGGTATTACTTTCCAAAAGAAATTTATTTTTTCCTTTTTTAACCACACAAAAATTCATTATCATTCAAAGATAACTATCACATGTTTGATAACAAACTTTATACATAGTCTAAGGGGAAATACAGTTCACAACCACTTCAAACACACCAAAGAACCTTTTAAATCACCCTTTAAACATAAAAACCAATTTATGAATCCTATGAGACATTTAAAACAATTTTTGTTACACTTAGAGTTGTAAAACATGATTAATGAAGAATACACATGTTGGAAGCTAAGTATAATTATGTAAAACAGATGAAAATACCATTTTTAAGAAACATAACCATTTTTATAGAATATAAATACTAATTAATATTAAAAGAAAAATTTGAAAACATTAAATAAGGTAAGGAATTCAAATTAAAGTCTCATACATTTAGAATCCATCTCTAAACATTCTCTTTTTCTATAAGGTGCACCTGATTATTACCTTTTTCACTTACAAACATATGAGCCTTCATTTATATATAATGAAACCTAGACATAATTTATATCTTTTCAGGGCCATGAGTGACTATATATAAATAGGGGACTTATTTATGTGCAGTCTTATATATGCATACACGTGTAAGTTCCCCTCAATAACCACGACTTGAATTCACTTCTACGATATCCAAAATACCTTATAAAAATAAAAGAAACCCAAAAATTACAAAATCTGCAAATAAAATTTGGCCGAAGTGATGGAACTAATGAACCATTAACCAAAAACAATGAAAAAATAGCATCCTTCAACAACCATGGAAACAACCAACATTAATTGTGGCTTAGAACCACTAAATAACTAGAACCAACCAAATTGAAAAACCTATAAGGGATCATCCATGACATGAGAACCAAATGGAAGAGAATAAAACCAAGAAAATTAGGTGGAGTAGAGAAGAATATTACCATATATGATTCCACCCAAGCCCAAGAGGAGAATTAGCCACCGATTGAGAGAGTAGGGGAGGTTGTAGCGCACAGGAGCCCTTCTAGGAAAGACATTAAAGTGCGATAGAGAGTAAGGGGAGGGGTGTGGTGTTGTGGGTAAGAGGGGGGATACGAATAAAACAACCTTTTAGGGTTATATAAAAATAATAAAAACAACAACAACAACAACAATAATAATAATAATAATAATAACAAAAAAATAATCATAATCATATTTTATTTCATTTTAAAAAAAATTGGATGATCACACGGTTTGGACACATGGTCTGTCAGAACAGAAACCAACCTGGTTATCACCTCTATATGGGCCCACACATGATCCTTAGGTATGGTGAATGGTTTTGCACCAGAATGTTCGGACTCAAAAGATCCACTATTTTGGTTAGACATTTTTTCCTAGGAAGGCTTACAGTTTCCCCAACCATGATCTAACAATGTTCCAAGGATGATAACTCTCAAATTAAAATTTTAAAAACATGATCAATATGAAACTCAATAACATGACTATATATAGATAAATAACTAAATATAATTAATATATCTGGGCTGGGGTGTAACAATTCTCCCCACTATGAAAATTTATGCCCCATAAAGTCCCAATGACTTATTTGGTCACAACATTAGAAAAAATGAAACAGCTATTAGATATTAGGGTCTCAAAACCAAAAGACCAAGGGTTAATAATAACCCTATTCAGGAAACCCATATATTAAAAATATTTTAGAGATGTTATCTCCCAAGAAAAGAACCAACAATAGATGATAGAATAATTGAGACCCAAGAAGTCAAGTCTCCTAATAATGATTCAATGAAGAATATCAAATCCCAAAACACAACATTAACAAAGAACTCAACAAACTATAACATAGAAATCATCAGGGACTATTTTTTGTACTTCATAAGAATTCATCACGCATCCCACTATCTGATCTAACCAATTACCATGATCGGGGTCAGGAGGAGGAAAAAAATAAATTTCCCCATTATGAATTCTTTTAAGATTGAGTTCACCATGAAAACATTCTATTGTAGTCTCCCCACCATTTGAAAACTCTTTTTAAAAATGGTTTCTTCATGTTAAAAAAACCATTCATTAGACGAGGCACTAAATAAGAAATTCCACCATCCACAACCAAATGAATAAAAATTACATTAGAAAAGATAATTTTTTTGAGACCCGAATTTATAAGGGAGAAAGGACAAAAGGCTCCATGAAAAAAACCCCAATACTAAATGTGGGAAAAGGGTAACTCTATATATTGAATAAATCCACTAAAAAAGACATGAAATCAAAGAAATATGACAACCCCAGTGTGGAATTTCTGTTTCCCTAGCCACACTCATTCAACTCTAGGAAAAACAAGGAGAATATAAATGGTGGGTTTCTCTACCATTGAAGAACCAAATAACACAATGGCTCAAACATAATAAAAATTTATAATCTACCAAGATAGATCATCTCCAAACAAGAACCACCCTAAACAAAAAACACTCCAAAAGAAGGAAATCTATTCACGTGTATACATGCATAAGGCACAACCATAAAAATCCAAAGAAAATTAGGACACAAAGATCTCTTAATAATAAGTTTCAAAAAAAGAGATGCTATAGAGAGGTGAAATGTAAATAGATTCTACTATGTAGTTTGAAAAAATATATTAGTTACAGATATACCACAACGATTTTATCCTCCACTACAAGGAAATTTTAACTCCAAGACTAATGGATGGATCCAAGATGTCTTATATAATATTATACCCAATCGAAAGAAAATGGACATATTCAAATGAAACATCTTCTTTTGATAGAAAAAATTAATAATAAATCCCATTTAGGTGATGAAAGAGGCCATGATGAATGAAAAATATCCTCATTAGACAACTATGAATGAGGCATTATTTTGTTTTTTGGCTAACTAAGGTGTTTACTAGACTAAGTAGACTTGGGTGTGGTTCAATGTTAAGAAATGATCCAGATCCACCACTCAATTCAGAGTTTGGGTATAGTCTTCAAAGGGAATTATTAGAGAAATAATTATTCATAATTTTCCCAAATAATCCAACCACCTAAAATTTCATAGGTTAAGACAACTAAATAACAACCAAAACTGATTTACAAATAGACCATCACTTAGACTACCAAGAAGGAACCCTAGAGACTAACCACCCACTCCTCACCAGGACTTATCAAGGGCACACTCAAAATAAAAGAAATAAAAAACCATATAAAAATTCATTAGAATACAAAATTACATATCCAAATCACAAATCAACAACTCAACTCAAACAACACCTCAACATAACTTCCAACACATCCAAACCAAAAACACACAGAAAGGAGAACTCCAAACAAAAAAGGAAACACCTCACCACTTCCATTACTCAAAAAATTTTAATAACCCTTTTTTAATTTTTTTTAGAAAACAATAAACACCTTAATAGGTTATGTAACTTCCATTGTTATTCAATAAAACATCATTTATATACATCCATATAATATCTCAATTACCTATCCAAACATGCTAATAACTAATTATCCACTATCCACGTATAGACATCCATATATGTGATCATTTATAGGAACACCAAGGGTCAATTGACAATATATTTCCATTAACAAAATATAAAATTCAACCCAAATTCAACCTCAAAACCAATTTGAAGCCTCCCATTATAATCCCAAAAGTAAGCATTTCCAAATTACCCTTTTTCAAGAAACATCCATTTTAAATTTTGAAAAACCATACAAATACCCAAAAAAATCCAAACTGATTTTATTTCCAAAACAATTACCATTTCCAAAACAACCCATTTCATTTTCAAAGAAACTGAGATTTTCGTTTTGGAAATCCAATTTCAGTAAACCAATTACCATTTTAGAACCCAATAGAGACCCCCCAGAACCAACACAAAAAAATATAGACAATAAACCAAAGAAAATAAATAATCAACCATATATCCCAAAATATCATAGGAAAAATCACTACACATGGCTTGACCACGTTGTTTGGATGGTCGTACACTAAACTGATGAGCACATAATAAGTCATAAGTGTTAATTTTAGGGTCTTCACATGATTTTCCAGAACATTCAAAACAACCATAAACCCCTTGATTCCCTCCAAATGTTGATTCTAACATTTTTAGTTTCACAAAACAGCCCATAAAATCTTTAATTCAATCTAAAACACTCAAAAATGACTAAAAACATCAAAAACATCTGAGTGAAAAGCTCATATTTTGAGGCACAACCACCCTGAACCACCCTAGAAATTCAAACATCTTTCTGAATATGTGGTGATCATGTAACTACCCATGATTGGCCACTTTAATCCTAAAAACATTCAAGATCCAAACTATCATACATACCCAAATAATAAGGGCTATGGACCATAATACCATTTTTTTCACAAACCATCCCATGTTCACCCTGACCTGGTCACCCTAGCTAGTCCACAACATGGCCTAAGAAGCATTCCTGATCCTCTAAACCTAGAAGAATTCATGATCCTACAAAACTAGAAACTAGTTCTTTAGAATAAATCTTGGCTCTATTTAGAATTATTTAGCCTAAAAACTATAGGAAAATAAATTAATAAAAAATAGTAATTGTTAATAGAAAATAAATAAAGTATACAAACCCCCTTGAGACCTCATAGGTCTCCATAAAGCATAGCAAGATTCAATCTCCATGGACAAACCAGAGTTTGGTAGAATATCAACTGAAATATGATAAGGAATATTAGAATGAGAATTGAAATGACTATTGTGAATTCCAAAAGAAAACAACTCCCTATTTCTTACCTTTAAAAGAAAATATAATCATGCCCATTTAAAAATAAGATATTTTATGGTAGGGTTTTCTATTATTTAATAAAAACAATTAACAATATTCCATTTTTATAAAAACTAATTTTCATTATATTTTTCAAAACAATTTTAAAATACCAGAATGATGTTTATAAAAATTGATTCTAAAAGATAATAAAAGTACAAATAGAATCCCTGGTATAGAAATATAACAACCAAGTGCATTTAAAATACCATTACCATATAAAATAAGACTCAAATTAATCAATAATCATGGGAAATACATATGTATGTTGGGTTAGCTAGGTCCTAGGATCCACATACTCTTAGTGATCAAATCGTGTATATGAAGGTCCATCTCCTACATGATCCAACGAATCCCCATCATAAATTTTTAGTTAGTGTTGTAATGTAATCCTTCTAGGGAGACTAGGCCTTATCCATGCCTACTTACCTAGAGTACTAGACCTAGTTTTTCCACATTGATACGTAGGATTCCCAAGTTCTGTAAATTGAAAAAATAAAAGTGTTTCCAATTTTTAAACCACACCTAAATTAACTATCATTAAAAACTAACTCTTACATGTCAAAGCACTAACATTCAATAAATTCTAAGGGTAAATCCATTTCAAACCCATATAACACATACCAAAACACCATTTAAATCCCCAATTGCACATTGAAACCCATTAAAAAACCAATGGGACATTTAAAATAATTTATATTACACTCAGAGTTAGAAAACATTATTAATGATGAAGACTAATGTTGAAAGATTAGGTAAATTATGTAAAATAAATTAAATTACAATTTTTTATAACTGAAACCATTTTTCAAAGAATACACATACTTATTAATATTAAAATAATAATTTTCATATATTTAAGAAATTTAATTATTCTAATTAAAGGCTCAGACATAGAGAACATACCTCAAAACACACTGCTTTTTGATAATAGACACTCTAATCTCACCATTTCTCCTTATAAAAAAATTCAAATTCACATATATATATAAGGAAAACTAGCTCCAATGTACATATTTCATATCAAACATTGAATATATATAATGGGTGAACTTATATAAGTATATGCATACCTATGAATACACATATAAGTCGCCTTCGACAATTACATCTTGAATCCACTTCAACGAGGTCCAATATACTCTAGAAAAATATATGATACCCAAAAATTAAAAAATACCCAATTAAAATTTTTCCAATGAGAATGAACTAAAGAACCCTTACTTGAAACCAATAAACAACTCACTTCCTTCAATAGTACCTCCAAACAATTTCCTTAATTGAGGCTTACAAACCCTAAACAATAAGAACTGACCAAAAAAGAACCCAAAACTAGTTAGGGTTCATACACGGCATGCACACCACATGGAAGAGAATAAAACCAAGAAAAATATGGAGAGGAGAGAAAAATAAAACTATATAAGCTCACACCCATGATTTATTGGATAATTTTCCACCAATTGATAGAGGAGGGGAGGATATGGTATATAAAGACACGTAAATTTCAAGGAAAAGTTTTTCTTAAATACTTTGGAATTTTACGAGTCTTTGGTTTCTGACGGAACTTGATTCCGACGCCCGGTGTGCCCGGAATAAATTTCTGAAGTTTTGTTCAGGTATGTTCAGTAAATGTAAGTGTGGGTTTTTCTATCTTTTGAATCGGTGCTCAGAATTGAAATCTAAGAGCACCGATGAACTCGTAGCACTGGTATTCGCTTAAGGGGACCTTTACCGCAGTTGCGTTTTCTCGGGAGGAGAAGTTAATTTTTCGTGATTTAGCTTAAATTAAATAAAATTGTGGTGATACATAATTTTAATATAAGAGGTGGTTATTTCCTCCAAGAATAAGTTAGGGGTGGGGCCCACACCCCACATAACCTCTCATGAGGGGATTTAGTGTTGTTGGGCTCACATGAACCCAAACCCTTTCACATCCCATCAACTCCTTTAAACTCCCCATTAACACCCCCTTTATTTATTTTGACAACACCCCTCATTTATTATGGTGGAGCCTATCCACCTCCCTCTCATTAAGTATGCCAACAAAATTAATTAATGACTTCATTAATTAATTTGTGGTGTCAAAAATTCATTTGAATAGTTTTGAATTGCATGGATACTCTATTAAAATTGGGTAGCTTTTATAATATTTGTTTGGAAAATATTTCGGTGGAGAAACCTCTGGAGAATTAGAAGAAGGTGTTCCTCTCTCGACGAAGAACACCATTCTTCAATGAAGAATATCTCCGACGAAGAATGTGAAGTCAACAATGATGCTTCTTTTTCAGACGCACCCTGACGTCAATGAAATTGATGTTCTTTTTCCGCAATTCTTGTCGTTTGTGAATCGTTGACATGCTCCTCTATTGAAATCGAGGTATGGGTTTGTACAATTTTAAGTGAATATTTTGTACCCCGTTCTTCGTTGAATTTTTGGATTGTCTTCGGACTTATGTTATCGTCTAACGTGGAGGGCGTGGGCCAAACAAACATGGCCTGAAGACCTTTCGATGGTTCTTGACTATTTTGGCAGCGGTAATCTGAGGCGATGGTGAACGGAGGAAGCGGTGGTCGTGTGTCGGCCGCGCAGAGAAGAACCACAGACCGCATCCACGGGCCGCTCAGCCAAAAAAGAATCGGCCGGACGTAGCTGGCCGGACAGGGATACCGCGGTACCCCAAGGGGTGCTGTGCTGTGGAGGACCGCGGGCCGTGCTCTGCGGTCCGCTTTGGCGGTGAACCGGCTGGATGCCTGCCAGCCGGGTTGAAGTCGCAATGCCACTTGGCATCGCATGTGGAAGATGGCGGCCCTCCCGAGTGGGATGCTCATGCCGGTGAAGACCAGCCAGATTCGGCTGGCCGGACAGGAGGAGCGGCGCCGCTCAACACTGCCGTTTTGGAAGACCGAGCCCCCCCTGATCCTCTCGGCCAGCTGGCCGAGCCGCGCCCAGCCGGGCAGGGCCGCACCTCCTGGGCCGGGCTGCGCCCCCCCCCCTCGGGCCGCGCCACGCCCCACCGGGCCGGGCCGCGACCCACCAGGGTGGGCTGACCCATTAGCTGGGTCGGACCCGCCGAGCCAGGACGAGTCGAGCCGCCAACCCACCGAGTTCGACGGGTCGTGCCCATTTCGCTTAAATACGGATAACTTCGGGACCGTGCGTCCGATTTACGCACCGTTTATGGCACTATGACCCTCGCGAATAGGTGGTACTTTTGTGATACTCTAATTGAGTTTTGGACATCTTTGGAAAATATCCGGTTTTGGAACGAGCTTATTTCCAACCAGGCCCCTAGAACGAAAATTCTAATAACTCTCAGACCGGGTGTCCGATTGACTCTCCGTCTGTCGCGTTGAGTTCCGTTTGACGAGAAGGAACTTTAGGATACATCAAATCTGGACTTCATAATAGTTGATGTATCAACCCTCTTGGCTCGAGGAGAAGACCCTCCCGGAATCGAACATGTTGTATGCGGGAACCCTAGAGCTGGATGCGACTATGACGACTACCATACCAGAATCCTTTGTGGGTTCGACGACGACGAAAACTGTACTGGAATCTTTCATGGGTTCGATGGAGATGCCTAATGTACTTGAATCTTAAGTGGGTCTGACAATTTTACTTCTGTACTTGTATCTTGAGTGGGTCTTACAGAGTAGCTGGTATAGTATTCTTCGTGGGTCTGATGGGATTAGCTAGTCTAGTATCCTATGTGGGTATGACAGTTTAGATGAATCAGTGACTAATCTGATTATCTCTATCGCTATAAGAAATATATATACCTATGTGAGCTGAGTATTGAATTTAAATAATTATCATTGATGTGATTTACTTACTATCCTGTGTGGACTGGGTTATGATTGGGCTCGAGAGTTGGAGCCGAACTGTGATTGATAACTTAGGTATATGTATGGGAATATACCTAAGTAGAGTTAGTTTATACTTCGTGATTGTATCCTTCTTTTTTTATTTTATCCTTCGTGGATTCTGGGAGACCTATGGGGGATAGGGGTCCCTACTGAGTATTGTATACTCACCCCTTCATGGGCTATGCCCACACTATGTTGTGTTGGATATAGACGATGGACAACACTGATCAAGGTGGAGACTTGTGGAGCTAGATGGTACCCGAAGGAGGACCACTTGGTGAGGTGTACGCGGAGTGGACGGTCAAACCTGAGGTGCTGAGGAGGCCATCTGCACCCACCCTTCTGGTTAGATTTCTGTAGGACAACTCAGTGGTTTCTATTTTAATTTACTGTAGCTGTACTAGATTTTCATTTGTACTGTACTTACTGTTGGTCTTGTATTTCTGGCCCCTTTCCTTTCAACACATACTTTTGTATTCAGTATTACTTAGTGCTTTCTTCTATTGCGTATTTGTTGTGTTTGTTTACTTTTATAAAGGCAATCCCTTACCTTTTATAGAGATTTATGCCTTTGGTGCAAGTCGTCAGCCCCTGGACTATGGTAGCCGAGCTTGGGGTAGTCACGACACAGGCCCCAGGGACAGGTCGTGAAAAATTGGTATCATAGGAGTTGGTTCGACCGCATAACTTAGGACTCTGATCATTATTTTCTGTGAAGCAATAGTGTTAAGACTATTGAGTGTGGTTTTCAGTCCAGGGAGTCCAGTGTTTATGAGGCGGCCGACATATCCATACACCATGACTCTGACCTCTAATTTCTAACTCAGTGCACGAAAAAACTGATTGCATGTGTGTTTTGAAAGTTTTCTTTGTGATTAATTTGTATCAGCTCACAAGGTATACTGTTTGACTGTGGTGCACCTATTTTTTTCAGGATATCCCCATGAAGGCAGCCAACTAGGGTTCCGAGTTACATATGAGATGGTAGCTCACTGAGTGTCGAGGCCTCGGTGCAGGGCCCCATCATAGAGGAGGCACCAGCAGTACCACTACCCATTGGGCCACCCATACCACTAGCCCCATCAACAGAGAGTGCACGCCACCTGAGTGCATTTCATGAGTTCCAGCGATAGAGGCCGCCCATGTTTGATGAAGAGACGGACCCACAGGCTGTTGAAGATTGGATGGACCCTATCATTATAGTTTTCAGATTTTTGGGGACACCAAAAAACTTTATGGTGATCCTTGTCGCAAGTCTTCTGCATGAAGCAGTAGGTAGATGGTGGAGCCTGATGCTCTAGGTGCATGACGATGCATATTTACTTCAGAAAGACATCGAGAGTCTCTTCCGCTCAGAGTTTTTTCCACCCACCCTTCATGGGGTGCAGATTCAAGAGTTACTTCATCTGCAGTAGGGCATCATGACAGTCGCTCAGTACTCAACGAGGTTCACCGACCTCTCATGCAACTACACAGATATGGTGTGGGACCCATTCTTCAGGGCCCAGTCCTTCGAGCAGGGACACAAGAATGAGATCAAGGAATCAACGATTACCCTCAGCATCCTGACGGTGGAGGGGGTGCTAGATCGATCCTTTCTAGTGGAGAGATTTCTCGCCGAGCAGTCACCAGCCGTGAGACTCACTGCAGGGCGACACGTAGCAGAGTCTTCTGCAGCTGGAAGTAGACAGATGACATAGTGGTCCAAGTGGACCAGGCCATTAGGTGGGAGATCTCAGGATACAGGTTCGGTTGTACATGACACATGGAACAGAGCCAACTATACAAGGATCAGGAAATGTTATGCATGTTGCGGGTAGGGTCATACGGCTCGAGACTGTTCAACCCTCCATGAAAACAAGAAACAGACTGTAGAGGGACCTCCCAAGCAGCGGTAGAGGTTCGACCGTGGTGGTCTTCTGAGAGAGGGTGAACGTCGCAGAGGAGTTGGCCGAGAAGCAGGTGGTGGACGACGTTTTGAGAACCAACCACCACCACCACCAGGAGGACCACCCCGACAACAGGGAGTTGGCGGATAGAGGCGGGCTCAGCTCTAGGTAGCCGAGGACTATGACTACAGTGCACCTGAGATGATTCTAGGTACAATATGTGGCTACTCCACCCTTTCGGCAGTACTTATAGACACAGGTGTGAGTCATTCTATTATTTCTGCTACCTTTGTTCGAATCTCAGAGATTCCGACGGAGCCATTGGGTCGATCCTTATGGATAGAGACTCCTACAGGAGCAGACTCGATGATTAAACACTGGTGCCAGTAGTGTGAGATTAATCTTGGAGGAGAGAGCTTCGGCTGGGATATTCTTGTAAAGGCATCGAGGCCTTACGACGTTATCTGGGGTATGGACTGGTTATCTACATTCCATGCTCAGATCGACTGTATTAGGTGCAAAGTGCGGTGTGTCCGCATGGATGAGACCAGGTTCACCTTCACTAGAAAGAAGGGAGCCTTTGCAGCGCATGATGGAATTTCACAGAGGGGAGGGCATCCGATCACACATCAATTGGCTAGTATCTTCCTCAGAGCGGTTGATGTTTAGAGTCCGAGTTTTTTTATTTTGGTTGATTAGTATGAAGACGTTTTTTCTGATGAAATTCCAGGACTACCTCCAAATAGAGAGGTAGACTTATACATAGACCTATACCCAAGGACAACACTGATTTTTAATCCAGCATATCGGATGGATCCCATTGATATTCGTGAGTTGTGGGTACAGCTGGAGGACTTGTAGGGAAAAATATTTATCCGAACCAGTGTTTCACCCTAGGCTTCTATAATTTTGTTCGCAAAGAAGGTAGATGGGAGCTTGAGACTGTGTGTCTACTACCGTCGCCTGAATCAGGAGACCGTGAAGAACAAGTACCCACTACCGAGGATTGACGACCTATTTGATCAGCTCAAGGGAGCACAATGGTTCTCAAAGATAGACCTCAGGTTAGGATATCACCAGCTTAGAGTTCAAGACGTGGATGTGCAGAAGACAACCTTCAGGTGTTGGTATGGCCACTACGAGTTCTTGGTTATGCCCTTCAGCGTAACCAATGCTCCAGCGGTGTTCATGAGTCTCATGAACAAGATCTTCCAGCCTTACCTCGATCAATTTTTCATAGTTTTCATTGATGACATACTAATTTACTGGACTACTGAGGAGGAGCATGCCTACCACTTACGGGTTGTACTGGATACACTCCGAGAGAACCGACTTTATGGTAAGCTATCGAAGTGTCAGTTATGGATTCGAGAGGTTCACTTTCTGGGACATGTCATCTCAGAGACTGGAGTTGCAGTGTATCTAGAGAAGATCGAGGTAGTACTTGCTTGGGAGCCACCCAGGAGTGTGATGGAGGTGCGAAGTTTCTTGGTTCTAGCTGGGTACTATCGGAGATTTGTACCAGACTTCTCCAGGGTTTCAACACTGCTTTCAGCCTTGATGAAGAAGGAGAAACCATTCATGTTGTCAGATAGATTTCAGCAGAGATTTCAGGAGCGGAGGTAGAGGTTGACCAGTGCGCCCATCTTGAGGCTACCAGAGGAGGGCGTTGGGTACGTAGTGTACTGCGATGCATCAGGAACCAGACTCGGGTGTATAATAATGCAGGAGAGAGCAACGATCACTTATGGTTCTCATCAGCTGAGATAGCAAGAGCAGAACTATGCTACCCATGACCTGGAGTTAGCAGTAGTGGTCTTCGCCTTGAAGATGTGGTGACACTATCTGATGGGTGAGTGCATTACAATATACTCTGACCACTAGAGTCCCAGGTATATCTTCTCCCATAAGGACCTAAACCTGAGACAATGGTGATGGCTCCAGTTCCTCCAGGACTATAACTTTGAGATATTCTATACTCTTCTGAAGGGGAACATTGTAGAAGATGCTCTCAGCAGAAGATTGGGCATTCAGCTGCTAGGAGAGGCGACAGAGCAGCTAGCTATGTTACAGATATCCTTTGTGGATATAGATTAAGCAGCCTCTCTACAGACTCTCATAGTCACTCCCAAACTTATTCAACGATTCAGAGAGGCGCATCATGGGGACACTGACTGTGAGACACGATGTGCTCAAATATCCTCAAGTCTAGCTCCTGAAGGATTTGCTAAAGGTGGGGAGCACGCCATTCGTTTCATGTGATGCACTGTGGTACTAATTGCACTATAGGAGGAGGTGTTGATGGAGTTCCACACTTCCGATTTTGTGGTACATCCAGAAGTGGTGAAGATGTATTAGGACCTCTGACGATAGCACTGGTGGTCGGGTATGAAGAAGGCAGTAGTAGAGTTCATTTCACGATACCTCACTTGTCAGCAAGTGAAGGCACAACACCAGGTACCAGTAGGCTTGGTACAACATTTAGAAGTTCTGGAGTAGAAGTGGGACGAAATATCCATGGATTTCTTGACGGGGCTTCCACGTACATCCAGAGGACACGACTCTATTTGGGTTATCGTAGACCAACTCACCAAGTCGGCCCATTTCCTACCGATCAGAGAGCAGGGCACAGTAGAGAGCTTGGGACGCCTCTACGTTCATGAGATCTTATGTCTTCATGGTGTGCCATCGACTATCGTCTCCTATTGAGATGCTCGTTTCACTTCCCGGCTTTGGAAGGGATTACAGGAAGCTTTTGGGACGCAGCTCTGCTTGAGCACTGCCTTCCATACTCAGACAGATGGTCAGACTGAGAGAACCATTCAGACTCTCAAGGACATGCTCCGTGCATGTGTCCTTGACTTTGGTCGCAGCTGGTAGGATCACCTACCCTTGCTGGAGTTTGCGTACAACAACATCTATCACTCCACCATCGGGATGGTCCCTTATGAGGCATTGTACGACCGACCTTGCAGATCACCTCTGTGTTGGACTGACCCATGCGATTCAGCACTTGTAGGACCAGAGATGGTTCAGGCTATGATGGAGAAGGTGCAGATCATCCAGGAGCAGATGAAGACTGCACAGAGCAGATAGAAGTCATATGCTGATAGGAGGCAGAGACCACTGGAGTTCGAGGATGGCGACCATGTCTTCCTACGGGTCTCACCTCGACGAGGTCTGTGGAGATTTGGCCAAGGAGGCATGTTGTCTACTCGATTCATCAGACCATTCCAGGTCCTCAGTAGAGTAGGAGAGGTGGCTTACTACTTGGACCTTCCACCTTAGTTGCATTGGGTGCATGACGTCTTCCAAGTATCTTAGCTGAGGAGATACGTGCATGACCTGACCCACATCATCGATCACGGGGAGCTGAACATTGATGACAGGGCAAAATTCATGGAGGTCATAGTGGAGATTGAGGAACGACAAGATTGGGTCCTACGTGGATGGTTTATTCCTCTGGTGCACGTTCATTGGCAGCACGGGAACCTCCAGGAGAGCACATGGGAGAGGGAGACTTAGATGCGTGCTCAGTACCCTCATTTTTTTCCCTAGTGTGTGTGGTAGATTTACGAGGACATAAAGCCCTGAGGTGCGGGTAATGTAAAGACACGGAAATTTCATTGAAATTTTTTTCTTAAATACTTTGGAATTTTTCGAGTCTGCGGTTTCTGATGGCACCTGATTCCAAGGCCCAGTGTGCCCGGAATCAATTTATGATGTTATGTTCGGGTACGTTCAGTAAACGCTGGTGCTGGTTTTTTTATCTTTTGAATCGATGCTAAGAATTGAAATCGATGGGCACTGACGAACTCACAACACCAGTATTCGCTTAAGGGGGCCTTTACCACGGTTTCATTTTCTCAGGAGGAGAAGTTAATTTTTGGGGATTTAACTTAAATTAAATAAAATTGTTGTGATACACAATTTTATTTTAAGAAGTTCTTATTTCCTCCAAGGGGAAATTAGGGGTGGGGCTCACACCCCATATTTCCTCCGATGAGAGGATTTAGTGTGGTGGGGCCTACACAAACCCAAAACCTTTCACCTCCCCTCAACTCCCTTAAACTCACCATTAACACCCCCTTTATTTATTTTGACAACACCCCTCATTTATTATGTTGGAGCCTCTCCACCTCCCTCTCACTAAGTATGCCAACACAATTAATTAATGACTTCATTAATTAATTTGTAGTGTAAAAAATTCATTTAAATTGTTTTCAATTTCATGGCTACTCTATTAAAATTGGGTATCTTTTATAATATTTTCTTGGCAAATATTTTGGTGGAGAAACCTCTAGAGAATTAGACGAAGGTGTTCTTCCCTCGACGAAGAACATCGTTCTTCAATGAAGAATATCTCCGATGAAGAATGAGAAGTCACCAACGATGCTTCTTCTTCAGATGCACCCCGACGTCAACGAAATCAACGTTCTTTTTCTGCGACGCTTGTCTTCTGCGACTTGTTGACGTGGTCCACTCTTGAAATCGAGGTAGGGGTTTGTACAATTTTAAGTGAATATTTTTTACCCCGTTCTTAATTGAATTTCTAGATTGTCTTTTGCCTTATGTTATCTCTTAATGCAGAGGGGGCGGGACGAACAAACATGGCCCGATGACTCTCCGATGGTTCTTGACTATTTTGGTGGGGGCAATCAGAGGCGATTGCGACCGGAGGAAGCGACAGCTGTGTGCCGGCCACGTAGAGAAGAACTGCAGCCCACATCCATGTGTCGCTCGGCCAATGAAGAACCGACCATCCGCAGCCGTGCAGACAAGGAGACCGTGGCGTCACAAGGGGCGATGCGTTGCGGAGGACCATGGCATGTGCTCTGCAGGCCGCTTCGGTGGAGAACCTACCGGGTTGAAGGCCGTGGCGCCACCTGGCACCGCGTGCAGAGGATAACGGGTTGGCCGAGTGGGCCGCTCGCACCGGTAAAGACCGGCTGGCTTCGTCAGCTGAACAGGTGGGGTGTCCTCGCTCGGCGTCGGTGTTTCGGAAGACCCCCCCCCCCCGATCTGCTTGGCCAGCTGGCCAAGCCATGTCCAGCTGGGCCGGGACATGCCCCACCTAACCGGGCCACTCCCCACTAGTCCGGGTCATGCCCCACCAGGCCCGGCCATGCCCCATCGGGCTAGGTCCACCCCTTAGCCAAGTCGGACCCATCGAGCCAGGATGGGCTGACCCGCCAGCCCACTGGGTTCAACAGGCCGGACTCGTTTCGCTTTAATGCGGATAACTTCGAGACCACGCGTCCTATTGATGAGCCGTCTATGGAACTAGGATTCTCACGACGAGGCGGTCCTTTTTCGATACTCCAAGTGATCTTTGGATGACTTTGGAAAATGGCCGAGTTTGGAATGAGCATATTTCCAACCGGGCCCTTGGAATGAAAATGCAAATAACTCTCAAACCGGGCGTCCGCTTGACTCACCATTTGTCACGTTGAGTTTTTTTTTGTCGAGATGGAAATTTGGGATATATCAAATTTAGATTTCATGATAGTTGATGTATCGAACCCCTTGGATCGGGAAGTGGACCCTCCTGGAATCGAGCGTACTGTGTGTAGGAACCCTAGAGCTGGCTGCGACTGCGACCACTACTATACAGGAATACTCCGTGGGTACGATGACAATGACAAATGTACTGAAATCCTCCATGGGTTCGACAATGATGAATACTATACTGGTATCCTAAGTGGGTCTAACAGTTTGACTTCTATACTTGTATCATGAGTGGGTCCAACAGAGTAGCTGGTCTAGTATTCTACGTGGGTCTGAGAGCTTAGTTGGTCTAGTATCCTATGTGGGTCTGACAGCTTAGATGAATCTCTGACTACATGTGATCATCTCTATCGCTATACGAAAGATGTATACCTATGTGAGCTGAGTCTCGACTTCCAATCATTATCATCGATTTGATTGACATGCTATCCTATGTGGACTGGGTTGTGATTGGGCTCGAGAGTTTGAGCCGGACTGTGAATGATAAATTAGGTATATGTATGGGCATATACCTAAGTAGAGTTGGTTGATACTTTGTGATTGTATCCTTCTTTTGTGGTTTATCCTTCGTGTATTTTGGGAGACCTTCAGGGGATATGGTTCCCTACTGATTATCGTATACTCACCCTTTCATGGGTTATTCCCACAGTATGTTGTGTTGGATGAAGAAGACACACAACACTGATCGAGGTGGAGACTTGTGAAGTTGGACGGTACCCAGAGGTGGACCACTTGGCGAGATGTACACGGAGCGGACGGACGGACCTGAGGTGCTGAGGAGGTCTTCTGTACCCACCCTTCAGGTGGGATTTTCATAGGACGAATCAATGGATGTTGTTTGACTGTACTTCAGTTTTACAATCTTTTCAGTTGTACTGTACTTACTGTTGGGCTTGTATTTCCATCCCCTTTCAATTCAACACTTACTTGTGTATTTAGTATTACTTAGTGCTTACTTATGTTGCATACTATGTTGTGTTTGTTTACTTTTATAAAGGAAATGCCTTCCCTTTTATCGGGATTTATGCCTTTGGTGCTAGTCGCCAACCCCTGGCCTATGGAAGGTGGGCTTGGGGTAGTCACGGCACTGGCCCCGAGGATGGGTCATGACATGGCACTTTGAAGCCCTTCAAGGTGTGGCATCGAGTGAGAGAGGCACTCGTGAGAGTGGTGGGGTGCGACTGGTAAGTGTGGGGGAGAAAAATGAAACTCCATTTTTTGAGTTTTGTAATAATAACAATAATAATAAGAAAATAATAATAAAATAAAAATAATCATTTTTTCTTTTTTTGGAAAACTTAGAATATGTTTGTTTTGGCCACACGGTCTAGTAGGCCATGTGCCAAACAGTGTGGTCACATCTATCTGGGGCCGAATGTTCACCTAGGTGATTGTACATGATCATGCACCTGATCGTGTAGTCTAGAAAAAGAAACTGTCTATTCATCGTTGTTTTCCCCAGAATAGCGCATGGATTCCCCTAATCATGCACTAACCATGTTCCTAGGTAAAAAAATACAAATTTTAAAATTAAAAAGTTGACTCTACCCAAAACTCAAGAATGTGACTAAATATAGTTAATTTATTACATATATTTAATAAATTAAGGTAGGGGTGTGATATTATCCTCCATCAGCCTCAGCTGGTGATACCCAAATAACTTATAAATCATATAAAACTAGCATGGCAACTCAACTTGTATTAGTGATCATTTATCATTGGAAGACGGTAAATATTATTTATTGTCACCTAATTCAACCTCCATGTATCTATACACAACCTTAGACTACCATAAATTTTCATAGAGAATATTGAAGAAGTCCCCCATGATGAAAGACTACACTGGATAAGACCCTTCTACCTCAGATCATTAATCTAGATCCTAAAATCCTACAACTCAAAATGTACCATTTGATAAGGAGCATTCAAAATCAGATAAAACTGAGATGCAGGTCTATCCTAAACACAACATCACTTTGAGGGGGTGTCATCACAACATTATCTAAAAAATATCCATAATATCCCTAACAACCATAAGAGCCTCCTATATATTAGTATTTACTGATTCCATAGAAAAGTCTTCCAACATATAAATAAGGAGATCTACATGCTTACTTACCATTGGAAAATTCTAATCACCAATGAAAACATGACATTATCCATCCCCATCTAATAACATAAATTTCCTCCAGATTTTATTTAATAACAAAACTCATAGAATAAAACCAATCGATATTAATAATGGAATCATGTGAATTCATATATAGAAAGAATAGATCTCCATGGAATTAATGTGTCCCTTTCATTAGTTTATAACACTACCAGACATCAAACAAGATAGTATGGTCTCTAACCAGCATATCCAACACCAAGGACATAATAATCCTCTCTATATCTATCCCTAGAGTATGGACTAGATGGGGTACAACAAGGGAGTGAAATTTTAATGAATCAAAAAAATCACAAATAAGGGTATAGAAATAGATAACATAACTCTAATGATCTAAGGCCCTCAAGCAATACCAGCTCCACAGCATGAAACTAACCCCACCAATATCCTCTGCCTGTCTTATAATGTTTACCTACACATCCACATTTAGGAAAATGTCCCTAAATATGAGAAACATCTTGAGGCCGGCCTATACCTCCTTCATCCCTCTCGATGGGGGATATGCAGGATACCCCTACTACTAAAACAATCTAATTAGAAGCTGCTACTAAAGTTGAAATTAAACAAGTTCACCTTCACTATACTGAGATAAAAGAACCACTAGGCATTGATTGTGTTGATCTCCACAAACCCCACAGACAAACACATTAACCTATGTTCCACATAAAAATAATAAAAACCACATGACCTAGAAGGATGAAAAGGGAATTTTTAGGGTCGACTCTCTATTGGTCAATACTCCGATGTCCGTAATTCCTATAGCCTTCTGTTGAAAAATATTCTCTTTGAGGAAACCTATTTTTTCCAATCTCATAGTAAACCTCCTCATGAGTTCAAATTATCGGTCAAACTTCCTTATTCTTAACCTCCAATTACATCAGTAATGTAATGGGAGTAATTGCATACTGGATAGAGGGATGGAGTTCATCCTCAGTATTCCTCAAATGGGACTCCTCATTAGAAACAATATCATGGGGGATGAAGAAGGTCCTTGAAATTGATTCCCATATCATATATAGACAATCTACCCTACTAAAGAGAGATATAATATCCTACCTCTTTAATTTCATCATAGTCTACAAGAGGAACTCTATATGAAATTTTTTTGGAAGGTCAACCACAAAAAAATATCCTTCCACTCATTGATATACATCATACACAATTGAAATGATGTTTTCCACATATAAACTTCCAATGAGACCCAATACTCCACTAAGGCTCATATCAAAATGATAGTGATCTCAAACTACTCTCACTTGATATCTAGCTTTATATGGGAATCACTGCCCTCATACTTCCCCAAATAATTCTTCTAAAAAATTCACAATTATTTATTCCACTGGTCATCCTCACAACTAGATCATCCCTTTGATGATCAAACGGATCAACTTGTTTAACCAACACTACCCAAAAAACATGTGGATGATGACCGGGATCCCTAGATGAAACAAGAAACAAGGGTCTTCTAAGATCAGATGCATGTAATTTTATTAAGATTCATTTAATAAATTTTAAATTATTTCAAATTTTGTAAAAAATGCTATTTTTAGAAAGAATGAAAGTCATTCATGATACATGAACCTCTCCCATGTCTCTTCCCTATAATCAAAATCATGTCACTTAGTTAATTTTTAGTCTCATCATCCTTGCATCGGGTTATGGGGGTCCTAAAATCTTATGTCTTAGATGGTCTCACCTATCCTATGTTATACACAAAGATCAACTAACTACATTACCCTACCAAACCATGTAATCCTCATATTGATTGACTTATAACTCTATATTATCCCTCAACCATACCTCTTATATCCCCTTTTCATGGTTCCCTATCTCCAAAGGTACCCCTTAGGGGCCCTCAATAAAGGATGAGATATAATGACCCCCTGAGTCCATCATCCTGTAGGCCCTAGTTAGAGACTATCACCAAGGGTATAAAAAATATCCTGAATAAGAGACATTACCCTCCATAATAATAGGATTATGATGTATCATAAATTAACCAAAATAAACTCAATGATATAATATTAAAAGAAAAATAAAACCATCCCATAATTCATGTACAAGTAAAATAGTTATAGAATAAAGTATCCAAAAAATACCCAAAAGAAAAAGACAAGGAAACAACACATTTACAACCTAAAGTTTTAAGCTAGTAATGTCTAACACAGTCTACATAGTCCTCCTGAAAACCTGAAAATGGTTTTTATATACATAGGGTTCACGTGAAAGTATAATCAATAAGATCATACCTAAATTTTATCATTCACTTGTGAATAATATCATACTAATGAACTTGTGAGAAAATAGAAGAACAAAAAAAATGTAAGCAGGTCAACTAACCAATCCCAATGTTATAAAGACATACTCACTAAATAACATATTCAAGTATAATAACATAATAATAATAATATCAAGAAAGGGTACCCCATGCCATTTTCCCTACATATTTTCTACTCTCACATCCCATTGTCATACATCTTTGAGATCTCATCTCTTCATAACATCACATCATACCAAGAACTCCCACATACAACTGCCCATCACATCACATACCTCCTAGAGACACCTGGGCCATAACATCACGTCTCACCAAAAGTCACCTTGTCCATCACATCACATATCACCTGAACACACCTAGGCCATCACATCACATCTCACTTGAATACACAAGGTCCATCACAACACATCAAAAACAAGAATTGTAGGGTTTCATGAATATGAATAACATCAACCTATTACCCTCCTACTACCATGAATGACCCACACCATAATACATATCATCATCTTATCAAATAACCACTACTAGAATATATGTATCTTCTCTCCATCACAACCCATGAATAAATAACATTCATGGAAGAGAGATTGAGAAAGATTCGGTAGCTTTCCATCCATCCTCACCACTAGGATGTTGGAAAAACACTGCCAAAAAATAATATTTTTTTCAGCACATGGCTCTCAACATTGATGGGAGAATAATTAAATCAAATAGAACATAAAAAGTATATATATATATTTATATATACATAAATCAACACATAATTCCAACCTACATGTTCACAAAAATAGCTCCAACTAACTTACAACATCACCCTCAAGGACTCAGATCCTTTTTCCACTTTTTTTGTAGTAATAAATTCAAAACCCCATAGAAGAATATGAAAACCATAAACTACTACCCACGCTTTTTTTAAAATTAATAAAATTGCCATATTTATCATTACAACCCAATTTTATTCATTAAAACCATTAATTTTCCATCCCATTCATTTCATTATTTCATCCTATTTAATTCACATTTAACAAAAACCATCTAATCCATACTTCCCATTTTAATTCATTCTTTAAAAATTCTTCATAGGACATTACCATTCATTATTTATAGACTAACTCTAATAATACCTAGGAAACTATCATAACACATCACACCACAATAATAAGAAACCCATCATCCCCATTCCAACAAACCCACATTACCAACATCACATATCCCTAACTACCTTTACATCACAAATGTCACATAAAACGCAAATTCTCTCACATATACGCCATATCACAACCCCACAAGTCATCATATATGAACCCTTAGAAAAAATCACAGCAAAACAACTGTGTATCACATATGATTCTAATCAGATGACCACACCCCAATCAACTACACATCACAAAAAATTTCACAACACATTCACATAATATTTTTCAAATTTATCAAGGATATTTCTTCACATTCCACTTCATTATTTCAAGGTAATTATCATAAAATAAATAATTTCTTTATGAAACGAATTTAATATCATAATGTAAGTGGTTAGAAATTTATTGAATATGAATCAAATCAATCACACGAAAAGGGTTCCACAAATACTAAACAATAGAAGATACAAATACCCTAATGACCATAATTTTAAACAACACATCAAGCCTCAAAAATAAAAATATCAATAATATCAAATGTTTGTTAAAATAAGTGACTGAGGTTGAAAGTTGGTGACTTAGAACCAACTTTTGTATGATCTTTTATTACAATTACATGTATTTAGTCTAATATATGTGCGTGTTTACCTTATGAAAAAAGTGTATATTATTTTTTATCCACTATATTTATAGTAATTTCTTTATATAACATGTATTATCAAATGGTTATAATAGTTATTGGATATACTAAGAACATAGATATAAAATGATATTTATATTAATGATATATCATGTGGTCCAGATACAATATACTAATAAAAACATAAATTATGTGTGACCATCGGGTGTTGGGGACTCATATGCATTGGTACTTCTTCTTATGAATTCCTCACTTTGTGATCTTGAGTAAATGTGATCATTATGATCAACCTACCAATTGAAACACCACATGTTTAAAGATTCATTTTTTGTTCCTATTAATAGACATGTGTATTGGTCTCCTGACATGAAATCATTATCAATGTGTGTAATTTTATTTCTTACTTTGATATAAGGAAAAATCCATAAAATTTAAGTCATGGAGATGTATCTTGTGTTGTGTGTGTCATTGATGATATGGAATTAATTGAATGATAAGGAAGGAATTTTTTTTCTTTCAAGTCGGTGAAGTGATATATCTGTTCTAGCTAATCAGAATCACAATACCTTCATAAATCGATGGCCATTTTAGTTAAAGGTAAGCCCATCTAGTTAGATTAAAAAAAATAATAAAAAAATAATCTATGATGACACATGTTGTGTCTCCATCTTTATGATATATCACGAGACCAAGATATTACATTACACAGTATGTGTTTGTTGGAATGGTTTTCCTTAGTAAGAGTATTCCATATCTATTTAGGGGCCTTTAAGGGTTTATAGACTCTTCACTTGGACTGTGAATACTATTCACAGATATCTAGATATGGTCGATGAGGGTCACATATAATAACACATTCAATATTATTCTATACTATGGTCAATAGGTATATTGATATTTTTCTATGAATTAATGATCACCAATAAATAAATAAATTCATTATTATTTGAGTATAGAATAATTGGGACGAGTTTATTGTTAAAATTATTTACAAGTGTTTAAGTAAATATATGTAATAATATTATATGAACAAATATTAATGTAATATTGAAGGTTTATTTATTATTAATGTGAATTATGAGTTGCTTTAATGTATTGGTTTTATCATGAAATATATTTGTTATATATTGAAAGTATGTAATAATCTATAAATTATGTTTGTGATGTAGTCAGTTCACCATAATTTATTATTCAGTGGATGTTAAATATTTGGGGGACTGAGGGACCCTAAATGGGAATTTTGGACACCCACTCTATGGGAATTGTAGGAGCTCTATTATATAGACTCTTCATTATTCATAATTGAGGTATTCTCTCTACTACAACATCTTAGAGAGATAAAGGCTTTATTAGAGTGCTTGATTCAAGAACACCTTCACAGATTGAAGGAACGAGATTAACATCATCATCGCGACATCGAAGAAATAATTGGATCTCCATAGTAGCTCTTGAAATTTGAAGAATGGTGTATGAACTATTTCTTGAAGTGTCTATTAATGATTTGGAGGGGTTTGGACTTGGTTCCTTTAAGAAATAATTTTTTTTAGCATGAGATAGATGAGCATGCTTTGATTTCCAATAAGGTAATTATTCTGTTATGTTTTTGTACATTGATTATACATGTGAGATCCCTAAACTCTATCCAAGCTCAGATCGAGAGATAAGATTATTTTTCATGATTCTAATGATCAAACATTTTAAATCACCAACCCATAATCTTCTTTTATGAATCCGTGTACCATCAATTGGTATCAAAGATAACACATGAACTTTCGGGTCCAAGAAAATTAATATTTTGTTAAATTTAAGTAGAAGGTTGAAATTTGGTCCTAAAAAATGTGCATTGATCACATATCAAATGGAAAAGTTATGTTCACCATGGAAGAATTATTATATATTTTATGTGTAATTTCTGGTATTTCAAATTGAAGAACATATTATATAGACATTGTTTTTTAAATCATTACCAGTGGTCAATATCAACATTGATTACCTACAATTTTATCAAGCGTGGAACTGGCGGAATTCTTATCAATTAAATAATACATGTCAGTTTCAATTCATCCTCCCATATATGGAATTTCAAATAATAAAACAAAAAAGACTATTTTTCTTCAATCGAGGGCGGATTTGGAAGTTAATTTAAAATAAATATATTTTTATATGCAAAGTTAGGGGTGTGGTTTACCAGGGTAAACATCATAAAAATAGGCTAAAAAAATTAATATTGATTTTTAAAGGGGGTGGCATGTCCAGAAAAGGTCAAAAGAAGTGTAAAAAAACTATCATATAATTTGGGTTTTAATATTAAAAAACAAAATTTTGTTAATTTTAAAATAAAGAGGAGGGGTATGGGTATTCTTAATGTTAGACTTGTTGGCTGCCTCCCACTATCACAATCCCTCCTTTACTCCTCCTGGATACACCGAAGGCCACCAGCCCTGCCATGTTGGTTCATTGGTTCAAGACACTGCCACCATCTCTCTCATCACTTCCTCCCTCTTCGGTCATCATCGGTCAACCGAGCCACTACCATCCTCCACCAAAACCTCATTTTCCATATGTGGGTTTCCTCTTCATTTCTTATCTTAGACGCTGCCACCCTTACTTGAATTCATCATCCTACCTTGATGGTCTCGACCACATCAATGTCCCACAAAACATGGTAGTAGTTGACCTCCCTATGATTCACTTGATCAGGGTTCCAGTGCATGGTTTAGCTTCCTGTTAGTTTTGTTTGACATACCTATCCCCACAATGAACATGGGTGGGTCTATTCAACTTAGAATGGTCTATAGAAGTTAATTCTTGCCCTAAACAACCCTAAATGGGGTCTCATAGGACCGAAGCGGACCTATATGGGTATGGGTTAACATTAAATGGGCTTGGGAATATTTTATGGTCCTTGGATAAATTTTAATACCTAAAAAAATTAAGTTATAAATTTTTGGATTACAAATAATAAATATTTTAATATTTCAAAAAAATTATTTATTTTTAGTATAAAATTATATTAAATATTTTATTTAATTTTTTGAATAAAAATTAAATTCATATAAGGACCAAATATGAAAGAATAATTAGAATTTAAATAATTTATTTAATTTATATAAATTATCACAAACTTTTAATTTATATAAATTTCATTTTACCGTGTGTTTATTTGATATATTGACTGGTCTTGAGTAGTGACCTACCCTACATATGTTTGGTTAATTTTATTTAATTATATATTACCTACGCGTGATGCATATAATAATTAGTTAATTCTATGACACTCTAGGCAACATCCTTTTAATTCAATTTGTATATGTTCATGTGCATTCACTCATGTATGTATGTATATTTCGCTTCCTAAGAACTTATCACATGTGTCTGAGTATTGATGTACTACTGATGTTTACTTTATAAGTCCTTGAACCCACTAAATATGTGGCGGTACACCATACAAGAAATGAAAACACTGGACTGGGGTGACCTGTGATGTGAGCCAGGACTCATGTCAGGTATAATATCCTAAGGTCATAGTTGATCTATTAAGTTTAAATGGATCATTCAATAACAAATTCTCAAGGACATTAGAGTAATATTATTTTCTTTTTTTCATTGTTTAATATTTTATGCATATTCATGTTTACTGTGGGAACACATAAAATAATAAATAAGAAAAAAAATTCATAAAGATGTGTTGAATGTTTTTTGTATTAATTCACATTCAGTTGTGATTGTGAGAACAAAGTATGAACATATTTAATAAAAAAGGATTACAATAATCAAGAAATATTGAGACCCCTATTAAAGAAATAGATCTAATGAACTCCTATTTTTTATATTTGAAAAAACCGGGTGTACGGGGTGCTTGTCATCAATAGTTTAAGGTGCCTCCTACCACTGGAGTGTTATTATGTAAATGATGGGTTGTCTTAACTAAATTTGGTTTCAAAGAAGTATCCATAGCTAGTTTTCTATCCCTATGAAGTCAAATAATTGGGGGAATAAAAGTTACAATTATGATAGGTTAGGAATTTACTCAACATATCAAGGAAAAACATGTTATTGTGGTTATCCAACCTAGTGACTACCATGGAACTCTCTAAGTAGTGGAAAAACCATAACATGTAGACTACAAGGATAGGTTTCAAGGATTCATTCACTATAATAATCAAGAAACTTGGTATTACAAATCTAATTGTGAGGGAAACAATAGTTCGATAAAATAGTGGGATACATTCAATTATTTAATTAATTACTAAATAATGTCCATGTAAATAATCATGATAAATTAACAACATAAAAAATTTAGTTATTATAGATAAAAATGAAAATAACCAATTCCAACATATCATTATCACTTCAATGAATATTGGAAAAATAAAATATCTGCACTGGCTATAACATCCAGGAGTGGTACAGGAACTTGCATATGATACTATTACAATAAAGGAAGCATTATCTTAAATATTCCCCACATCATGTTGTTCCACATTAGGGATAAATAAATAAATATAAAGGAACATAGAATAATAATTTAGATGATTCACTAGATGTTTAGTGTATCATGTGGTCATCTATGTCCAGTTAGTAGCAAAAAATGCATGAGGAAAAATATTCCTATAAGATATAGACTCATTTCCAAGAATTATAACTGGAGAGAGCAAGGAAATAATGTGAGGAAATACAAAGTGTATTTCATAGGTGCAATCTAGTATAATGGAACCTTGTACGACCTTGTGTATCAATATGATTGGGTATATTGAGAGACTTTAAGCCCTTGGGATCAAGATAAATCATAAACTAGAAACCAATCTCATTCTTTCCTACTTACTTCCATTATTATTTTATTTTACTTATTAATTAAAATATGAAAGAAATTAACATTTATCTCTTATATATTTCAGATTTAATTCTCTAATCAAGTAAGGATATGGAGAAAAAGATTATTTAGTTATTATAGTGCACACGTGGAGGAATCATAAATCAAGGGGTCTAGGTCTATGTCCAAGCTGAATACATTGATTCACCACTTATCCAAAAAGAAAAAAATATATAGGGTGGGAAATGATAATGAGGTTGTTTTATTTTCATGTGGAAAGAAAGGCTCCTGGAAGAACTCTTTCCGAGCTAGAATGAAGAATGTGGTAATACTTATACATTAATTATTTTTTTCATTGAATGTAATATGTTTATATCTACAAGTTGGGTATTGGATACAACATTTGGATCACTCATTTTTATTCAAATAGATGAAACAAGTAGATTCAAAAAGATTTAAAAGGGAGAGGCGGATCATTGAGTCTTAAATGGTGTGAGTCTAGCATCCTTAGTTGTTAGAGAATTTCACCTAACCCTACCTAGTGTTTTTTTGTATTAAATAATTGATATTATTTTCATTTAGTAACTAAAAAATAATAACTATGTTAGTTCTAGACACTACATGATTCTATATTAGGTTTTGAAATAAATTTTTTGTTTTTTGAAAGTATATCATGTGTGATGGTATTGAACATCTTAACAATGGATTTTATATACTTCAACTTGAAAACCTAGTAATGAGAATCAATGTAAAAAAAATGGTGAATAGAACTCGTAAAATACCCACCTATGGCACATCAGGTTTGTCCATTTCAGTGACATGTGATTACAAAAATTTACATCAATCAGGGTATATAAACAAAACCAAGTATAAACTCATAGATTCATATCAAACTTGTGTATAGGGTAAAACGACAAAAGCACCGTTTTCTTGGAAGGGAGTAAGAGCCACTGAATTTCTAGAATTAATCCATACAGACATGTGTTGTCTATTTATAATAAAGTAAAGGGGTGGGTTTTGTGATTCATTAGTTTTACCAGTGAATATAGTAGGTATGGTTATATCTACTTAATGTTGTATAAGTGAAAATCTATTTAGATATTTAAGAAGTATCAACGTGATATATAAAACCATCTTAGTATGAACATTAAGGTACTTCACTAAGACTAACAGAGAGAGTAACTTAACCAATCTTTCATTGATCACTTAATGGAGTATGGGATAGTAATCCAACTCACTCATAATTATACACCATATTTGAATAGTGTAAGTGAATGACGGAATCCAAAACTATTACACATCATCATATCAAGATGAGTTAAGAAACTATTTTATTATCCTTTTTGGGATACACCTTACAGAAAATGGTATATACCTATAACTGAGTACCAAATAAAGGTAAATATGGGATTTAGTATGAGATATGGTACTGAAAGAAACTCAGTTGGTCACACATACCAATATGGGGATGTAAGGTTTTTTTCATGACTATACCTCATGAAAAATTTTCATCATGTAGCATAAACTTCATCATTATTGGTTATCCTAGTGAAACTAAAGGATATTACTAGTATAACCCTTCAGATAAGAAATCAATTTTGGGGAGACATTCCATGTTTCTAGAAAGGGAACATATTTTCGATAGAAATAGTAGGATAAATAATGAATTCTTGAATTTTTTGATCTATATGCATACAAGTTGGTATGGGGACAATATACCCAAGATGGAATGGGGGATGAAGAAGTTCAAAAGTCACATGTACTACATAGATCAACAAAAGAGGTTTAAGAACCATGGATTTTTAGTTTTTCCAACTAAGTTAGGTGAAACATTAATCCTAGAGAATGATAAACCTCTAACCTATAAGGAAGATGTATAAGGAAATGATACTGTTAAATGGAATGATTAAATGAATTTAGAAATAGTTTCAATATTCTAAAATCATGTTTGTATTTTTTTATACCCTCCAACTAATGTAAAATCTATTTGGTGTAAATGGGTATTCCTGAAAAAAAATTTACATTTATGGTATGTTTAATACCTATAAAAAACTAATAGTTGAAAATAATTTCAAGAAATGTTAGGTATAAATAATAATGAAACCTTCCCACCAGTGGGGATGCTTTAATCCATCAGAATATTTCTTGAAATAGCTTCATTACAAGATTTTGAAATTTGGAACATGGATGTCAAAACTGAATTTCAAAATGGGGAGTTGGTTGAAGATGACTACAAGAATCAAACTGAATGGTTTATTAAGTGAAAAAAATTCCAAAAAAGTGTGTAACTTGTAGAAATAGATATATTTGATGAATTAGATATCATGATCATGGAATTTTCTTTTTAATGACGCCATAAAAATTTTACTTTCATCAAGAATGAAAGAGACACGAGTGCCTATAATAAATTAAATGGGAATTCCATCATTTTCTTTTTAATATATGTCAATTACATATTCATTATGGGAAATTAGGAGAATGTATTACAATCAGTTAGGAATTGGTTAAATGAATTCTTCGACATTAATTGCTTGAGATAAGTGACCTACTTTATAAGGATCAAGATCTATCGAGATAGATCTAAGATGAAACTTGGGAAATTTAAAAGTAAATATATTGAAGAAGTATTTACAAGGTAAAATATTGAATATTTTAAGAGAGGATTGTTACGAATTTCACATGGTATCAATATATCACCATAAAATGTGTCCACAAATATAGTAAGAGTCTTAAAGAATGATAATAATCACATATTCCTTGGTAGTGGGATCTGTCATGTATTCCATTCTATGTACTATGTTTGATTTTTCCTTTTATTTAATTATTATGGGTATATATCAATATAATATAGGAGATATTCATTGGGAATCTTTGAAAACTATCCTCAAGTAATTCAGGAATAAATAAGATGTGTTCCTATTGTATGGGGGATATGAGTATCTAGTATTGAGAAAATACACTGATTCTAATTTCCAAATTGATCAAGATGATCTAAAATCACAGTCAGACTATGTCTTCTTCCTTAATAGTGGTGTAATAATCTAGATAAGCTCAAAGAAACCTATGGTTTCGAATACTACATCATAATAAATAACAGCTTATTATGATCCTATGGAGGTAGTTTGGAAACACCACTTGGTTTCATAAATTTGTGTTATTCTTAGAAGTTCAGAACAAATTCCAGTTATTGTGATAATATTATATTAGGGGTTCTTTCCAAGAAGACCATGTTGCACCAGATGAAAAATCATATACTTTTGGACTTTCAGATCTTTAATTATTTTACATAGAGAGGTGATTTTGAAGTTAGTAGAGTATCTATAAAAGACAACATGCTCGACCATGAGACTAAATTAATATCATTGTACAAGCATTGTTCTCAAGTGAGATCTAGTGGGTTAAGACTAGTTAGTAGATGTATTTAGTTAATTTGAGAGTATTGAATTTGGGGGCCCTAAACCCAAATTTGTTTGGTACGTTGATTACCATTACATGTATGAAGTTGGATATATACATGCTTTTATCTTACTAGAATAGTGTAGATTATTCTCCAACCACCACATTTATGGTAATGTATATATATTATATAACAACCAAAGCATATCATACATTTATATTACATCCTTTTTATTAATATTCATTATAGTAGATAAACACATACCTGTGGAACATAATAGTTCAGTGTACCTAGAAACTTGGAAAACATAAAATTTTGCTTCATAAGTAAACTATATTATTTTCATCTATGATCTTCATAACTACCACACTTCTTAAACATATCAAAGAAAAAAAATCTTCATAACCTGGGGAAATAAAACATAAAAAAGTGTGAACTCAAATTCTCAGTTTGGGTAAACAAGAGAGATACATGAGCATAAAATGAGTATAAGGGTATGAGAACAAGAGCATAACATTTTAAAACAATAACCTATATAAAAATGATCATAATATTGAGTCATATAATAATTATTGGAAGTTTATAATAAGTGAATCTTAATGGAATAAAAGAATATGATCCACTATAACACAACATTATAATCAAATATAGATTTTCAGAATACTCATAAGAATAAAAAATAATTTATATAGTAGTCAAGGATCACTTCTAAAGGATATAATGGTGGAATTGTTTCACTCCCCAAACAATGGAAAAATTTCAAACCAACTACATCATAGTGGAAAATTTTCATTACTTAACTAGGCTCATTCCCTATTCTAGACCTATCTATATTAAGAGATATAAGTCTTTACCCAATGAATTGGTGGGACATATAGGTCCCACACATGTCATAATGAAAACTATATTTATTTTTTTAATATATCAAACAACATTCATTATATACAAACCCATGAAATGAAATGGGATTCATAAAAATTTCATCATATCATAACCTATGGAAAAATTATAGATTTTATAACCATTTCATTATCTCGTCAAATAATAATTCATGGAAAAATTAATTTCATTAGACTACTCTATGGTATAACTTGTGGAATAGAAATGAGTTTCATAAACATATTTTCATTATAAAACATTCATAGAAATAATAAAATGGTATCCTTGTTTTATATCCCCAATAAATCATAAGTTATAACAAAGTATGTTATTTTTTATGGAAAATTGTATTGAAAGATAAATCACTTAGATTTTTTCCTGAGGAAGGTAAATTTTCATTGAAATAGGTTCTTAAAAGGTGAAAAAAATTTGAAATTCTTTTCTTTGAAAATAGAATTCAAAACATATAAGATAAGGTTTAAAAATCATTTAAAATGTTTTTTTTGAAGAAAATACCCTTTCAAATTAAAAAAAGTTTTAAAACATTAAATATTTTGAAGATAATTTTATTTGAAAATAAACTTGATAACACATAAAGTAATATTTTAAAAAATATTTGGTCATGATGTTGAAGAATTATTTTCATGTCGTACACATTAAAAATAATGATTCCTTTTACATTTTTTTTGCTAAAAGTAAAATGGGATTTTTTTGGAAAATGACATGAAAATTATTTTCAAGACACATTTTAATAAGTTAAAAATGGGTAAAACTGTTATTTCATAATCATTGGAGAATATTAGAACTTTTTGGGAAACTTTATTTTTATAAAACATGGTTTTATATGAATAATGACTTTCAACCAAAAAGAAAATTTTTCTTAAAAACATTATTTTTTAACTATTTATTACATAAAGAGAGTAAAATTAAGGGGAAACATATATTCTCATGAAATAAATATAGTATAATAAAACTCATGAGTTTCTTAAAAGATATAACATGACATTACATAATTTGACAGTATAATCACATACATTCCTGAAAAATGATGAGATGGTAACATATATATCTTCCCACGTAGGTAAAATTAAATCATAATCCTCCTAAAATAATAAAATTAAATAATACATTGAATATCATTAAATTATTTTTATTCATAATATAATATTTCAATTTTCATTATATACAACTCATATAAGAGGATGGGTTCATAACATACGTTATCTCCCAAAAAAATGAGAAAAAATCATTTACTTATTTGTTAATTTTTAAAACATAAACCACATGAAGGAGAAATCCAGAAATGGATAATTAAACCCATATAAGTTTCATGATATTCATCATAAGATACATTAATGTGAATTTTATATACCACATAAATGAAATAGTTGGTTAATACGGAATGTGTCTCACAGAAGTAAAAAGTGATGCAGAAATCCCTCACCTTAAATATCAACATCATTAATATACATTTAAACATCCTTTATAATAAATATAATTTTGTTATACATCTATTAAATATCTTACTTATATATATCATACAATTTATGATTTAATTATGATCTATTATTACCCATTTATTTACAATTCATTGTTAAAATCAAGTTTTAGGTATTAACTGTTTTTTTAATATGATTTAATTTGTTTCCTCCTAATTTCACGATGATTACATATTCTACATAATATTAATATTGAAATAATTTTAATATTTATAATTTATAAATTTAGTTATATAAATCAATAAATTTAGTGATAGAAAATGAAATACATCGTTTATGGAGATAGTAGGTCGTACGCACACATGAACGTTGTTTCCATTTTCCATTGAGGTTGAAAGAAATAAATGTTAATGATATAATATCATTATATAATCATGTTTATTTCAATTATAACACATAGGTTCATTAAACATATCTGTATAACCTTCCATGTAAAGCACGAACTAATCACATCAATTTGCATGGCAGTAGTCTATCGTACACATAAGAAAATTTATCATTTACCCTAAATATGGATAGTATGAAGGTGTGTGTGGTATAAAAATTCCAAATGTATAGTAATATCATAAATTTATTTTATAAATAATAAATCCAAAATTATTTATATCCTTAGGTGGTTGTAATGGAAGAAAAAATGACATCGGTTTGTGAGGTTGTAGTATGTCGTGCACATGAATGATGATTCTGTAACCCATTTCATTGAAGTGGTGATGGTTGTACACCATTAAACTAACATAACAATATAATATTATATTTAAGATACTAAGATTATTATATCATCATTTTATAATAATAATATAATTAATTTTAGGAATAAATAAAACCAAAAATCGTGTTTACAAACATTACCTCTTCTTCGGGTATCCTCTTTAGGTTTGCCCCAAAAGCCTTATTATGTTGTATTTTTGTCTATAATAAGGCCTATAGAATTTTAAAATGGAATTTTGGAGGTTTTGTAGGTATTTTTTGGCAAAATAAAGTGTTTTAAAAGTGTTAATAAGGGAGGAGAGGTGGTGGCCTTTTATAAGTAAGGTGAGTGACACACTTCTAGTGTTTTTAAATGAAAACGGAGGACTCACATTTGTATCATGAAAAAAGGCTCCAAAATAGACCATTATTTATCCTATAAGGAATAAGGTCTAAATAATTCCATAAATAATGTGTTGGATATGTTTCTATTAATTTTCAAACCTTATCTCTTTATTTCCACCCTTGGTAAACCCATTTTTACATTGATTGTAAAAAATAATTTTTTATGATTTTACTATTAATTTTTTTTAAAATTAATTTGAAAATATAAGATAATATATATTATCATGATTCAAAATATAAAATCCATTTTTCTAAATTATATTCACATAATAAAAAAATTATTTTAAAAATAATCTTGTTGGCGTGATTAGAAAGCATGTTTTTAATGAGAAAACTTATTAATGTTTAAAAGATTTTATTTCCAAATTCAATAATAATTTGATAAAAATTTACCTGAAATGTATTAATGGATTTATAATGTAACTATTTTTACATAAAAAAATGTAAAATGTAATTTAACATTATAAATAAATTGATCAAAAGTAAGTTTTCAATTATAATTCAGTGTTTTTCACTATTCATCAAAAAAATTAATATTTTATGAATTTTATAAAACATTTACCATAATATAATTTTTAAATAATTATTTAAAAAATTGAGATTGTTTTTATTAAAAAATTTTCTAAAATATGAATATAATTAAATTGAAAACAAAACCCGTAGATGCGACGGAAGACCAAGTTTTCAAGATTTGTAATTGTTTTCAAACATAAGATCATTTTATATTAACTTTATGTCTAATAATAATCATTTTAAAAATATAAGTTAAAATTTATTTATATATAAAATATAAATTTAATTTAAAACATTAATCATTAGTTATTATTTAAACTAATTATAATAGAGAAACATTATACACTTTAAAATAGTTTTCATAAAAAACCAGTTTTTTAAACCCAAAAATAAACATATACTAAAATCCAATATAAATTTGCATAAAAATTAATTATGTGAATTTAATATAACTAAATAATACTTTTTTTACGTTAAAAAATAATTGGAAATTTATATTACTTAATTTATTGAAAAGAAATGATAGTTTTACAAAAATTTAATGTTTTCAATATTCAGAAAAAATCAATATTTTCTGAACAAATTAAAATATTACACCATAGGTTAATTTCGTTATGATAACTTTAAAAATTATTTGTATTTTACAACAACAAATATATTAAATCTCTATAACTTCATTGTATTATTTTCATATAAAAATGAACAAAAATCATTTTTGAAGAAAATATATTTTTTATGAAAATGATTACATTACTTAAAATTGATTGATTATTTACTAAGAATTTTTAAATTCATTTATATCAAGTAGAACATTTATATTCATATTTTATTATGTATTAACTAGTATTCATAACAACCTATTTGATGTCTAAAGCACTAAATAAGATCTGTAATAGAACTATAATTCATTGCTTTTATCTCTGGTTTTTAAAAAAAAATTATCATTTGTAATACAATATAGATAAATGTTCATATGGTGAAGTTATATTTTAATATAAAACCACATTCAAAGTAAAAAATTAAACAATTTTTTAAATGTTTGACCATATAAACCTTACAAGATACAAAATTTATATATAAGGTCACTAAATTTATAAATATAAACTTAAAATTGACCCCCAATATATCATAAAGTATCTATTGATGGTCACATACAAAACATGTGAGAACCTTCATCATGTATTCTCTTGAATCATAAAAATAACATTAATTACCATAAAGCCTTATTGAAATAATACATGATTCTTCATTACTTAAATAAAACATATATTATTCTACATATTCCCTAAATCCAAAAAAATTTAAACTCCATAAAAGATAGTATAAACCAGTTTGAAAAAAATAGCAATTAAGTTCCAAGTTAATCATTAAAATACAATTTACTTATTCATATCCAACATATCATTATAAAAATATAATTATCTCAAAATGAAAAACAAATTAAGTATTATCTTCCATTAATAAAAAATATCACTTATCATTAAACCAATTCTTTATTCTGTCAATTCCAAATACCATATTCTTGAAAATCATTAATGAAAAGTTTATATTAAAAATCCTTATATATTTCATAATCCTTGAATTCCAATAAATTAATACTTCAATCATAAAACTTAATTCCCAAATAGTAAACTATGTATCATAATATTATTCCTTAATACATATTTACTTTAACATATAATTTATAATCACTTATTCATCAGAAATATAACAATTAATCATACAATATTGATAATTATCTTCATGATATTTCCCTAATGAATTTGAATTTCACAATTTACAAAATTTCCATATTTAAAATATTCAATAGTTTATGATACATTAGGGAGACCATTATTCTCAACCATTACATTATTCCAAATTTTAATTTTTCTTTTGTGGTTACTTTCGTTTTGTCCTTATTTTCCACATCCAAAACATCTTATTTTACCTCTAAGAAATTATTTTGACTTATTTTTCTCATATTCATGACATATAGTATATTGAATCTTCTTTCCTTTATTACCTACACTACCTAAACTCTCAAAAGACATTATCCTCATATTATTTGGTGATTCAGATAGTTAGTTAAGGTGAATATTATTAATAATGTTCAATAATAACAGATTTGGAATAATAACAATATAATTTACTCTAGTAATCATCCCATTTGGTTACTAATATATAAATTTTATATTTCATTTATTTTTAACCCAGTTACTTCAGGTTCCATAAATTGTCTAAAAGAAAAAAGAATAGTGTGAGTAATGCTAATCATAATGGGAAACCAAATAATCATGGAAATATATTGTCATTTATCTAAATAATGACACCTTATTTTTAAAATATGAAACCATATTTCAATCCTAATTTATTTATAATAATAATATATTTAAATCATTAATTATTATTTGTAAAGAGTTTATGAATTTCCAAAGAATATCCCTCAAGAGTGTCAAATCAGGTGTATAACAAGGCCTGTTTTCATGCACGATGTGATTATTCAGTCCAAATCAATGCTGTTTTTTTTAATTTATTACCCATAAGTACCTCTATGAGAAATATATATACCCTTTTATTATCCAAATAGGTATGGAATTTCTTGTAAACCACTTCTTATATCCTTTACAAAAATTCCTATACATTTTATAATACTTTGAATCATCCTAAAAATTATGCCAAGATGTATCCCTATACATATCCTTCAAAATATCTCAAGGTATATCACTAATATTTTCTCATCCAAGTTTACAATGTTTCACTAAACATTTCTTTTAGTACCAAATATAGTGACCATGAGTTATTTTAAATATATATTACATCATTTTATATAAATATTCATTACATTACACAAAAACATTCCTAATGACTATAATTGTTTAAATTCTTTTGAAACATGGAAACCTAAAAAACTAGCCCATATGTAATCTAAATCATCACACACAATGATCTTTATAACTATATCCTTTATTAGAAAAATCATACATAATATATTCCTTCATAACATTGGGAAAGGAAACATAAGAAATAGAGATCATAGATGCTTAGTAAGGGTAAAAATGGAGGATATATAATCATCACATAAAAATAGGCATATGAGAACATGAGTATAATATTTAAAAACCATACCATATATATATAAGATAATAATATTGAGCCATTGAATAATTATTGGTATTTTAGCAGACATGATTCATAAAGGAATCAAAGAACATAATCTGTGATAGAATAACATTTACATAAGTCATTGATTTTTTACATACATATAAGAATAGAAAATAATTTACATAGTAGTGAAGTATCATAGAAAAGGCTATCATAGAGGAATGGGTTCACTCATGAAACCATAATAGAAGCAGAGGTTCACTCCCAATGATATTATAGCATACAAAGTTTTATACTAAACGAAGTACACTCCCATTCCAACCATATCTTTCTAATGAGATAAAAATCATTATCCAATGCATTGGATGGAGATATAGGTACTTCCAATACCAAAATTAAAACAATATTTATCTGTGCCACAGGATCAAAAATCATTCATCATATCATAACACATGAAATTAAATTAGTTTCATAAAATTTCATGGTATCAGAACATGTGAAAAAGAGAAATTTTTCATATTCATTTCATTATCACATAAAATCAAAACCTTTTGAAAAATAAATTTGTTTTACAATAATGTTTCATGGTGTAACTTTTGGAAGAAAAATATGTTTCATAAATACCTTGTCTTCATAAACCATTCAGGGAAATAACAAGAATGTTATCTTTGGTCTTTATACATAGTAAATCATAAGTTACCTCAAAGGATGAAATTTTTAATGGAAAATTAAATTTGGAAGATAAATTACATAGAATGTTTCTTAAAGAAGATAAATTTTCATTGAATATAAATTCATAAAACATAATAAATTTTTTAAGTACTTTCATTGAAAATAAATTTTAAAACATATAAAGGAATCTTTAAGAATCATTTGAAACATTTCTTAAGGAAATTAACATTTTTTATTTAAAAAATTCTTTTAAAAAATAAAACATTTTTAAAATCATTTTATTTGAAAATAATATTTAAAACATATAAATTAATCATCAAAGAAATAATTTTTCATGATTTGGTATAATTTTTTTCTTGTAATACACGTCATAACATAGATTCCTCTCACATTGTTTTTGCAAAAATAAAATGGGAGATTTTTTAAAAATGATATGAAAATTACTTTAAAAAAATTTTGAAAAAATTAAAACATGAGTTAAAATTCCTTTTAATAAACATAATACAAATAGTAAAACATATATGAAAAAAGATATATTTAAACATGGTTTTGGACAAAAAAGGGATTTCACCTGGAAAGCCAATTTTTCTTAAAAGCATTCTTTGTGAACTATTGAGTACATAAAGAGAGTCAAATGAAGATAAAATGTGTATTATAATGAAATAAATATAGTATGATAAAATTCATGAGTTTCTTGAGAGATATATAATAATATATCATGACTTGAAATTATAATTATAGACAATCTTGATAAATGATGAGATTGTAACATAAATTTTTTCCCACTTTAGTAACATTGAATCATAATCCCCATGAAATTAAAAAATTAAATTCAACAAGGTATATAATGAAAATATGGATACAAATTATATAACATGTAAAGGGTAATTATATACACCTTATAGAAGAATATAGGTGTATAACATAACTTATGTCCCAAAGAAGGAAAATTAAGTTAAAATCCCATACCGATTTGTTAAATTCTAAAGAATAAAACCCATTAAAGATCTATCCTAAAATAGAAAATTAATCACAAATAGTTTTTGTATAATAAAAAACATATACATTAATGTATAGTACATACACAACATAGAAGAAATATGTTGTGAATATGGAATATGTATCACATAAGTAAAATGTGATATGAAAATACCATACCATGAGTCTTAATATCCTTTGTATGAATTAAAAAATAATTTATAATGAATATAAGATTATTATAAATCTTTTAAAAATACATAATTATATATATCATTCCATATATGATTTAATTATGACCTTTTATTACCAATTTATTAACAATTCCATGTGAAAGTCATTTTTCGAGCAATAACAACATTGTTTTTTTAATGTGATTTGATTTGTTTGTTTCGGTCGTATTATTTTGATCATGGTTCCATGATCTAAAAAATAATAATAATTATTACATAATTATAATATATATTCATTACATTTGACTTTATAATAATCCATAGAATTTAGTGATACAAAATGAAATACATCATTCTTGGAGAAAAATGTCATATGTATGCATGAATGTTGCTTACATTTTCTTGTTGGATTGAATTAAGGAATGTTTAATGATATATTATCAATAAATATAATATTTTTTTAATTTATATCATATATTATAATGAAAACCATCTTTATTACATTCCATGTTAAGCGTGAATAAATCACTTCATTTCGTGAGTCAATAATCCATCATACACACAAGAGATAATATCATATTCCCAAAAAAATGAAAATTATGACGGTATGTGTAAAATTCCATGTATTCCCAATTAATTAAATTTTTATTTTGGGTTATGGGGGTGTTCAGAGGAGGCTTGTAGGGAGTTTGGACAAGTTCGATTACTATAAGATGGAAGAAGGAGGATTACACATCGTGTATTTAGATTACACGATGTGAAACTATATTTCACGACTTGTCTTGGTGGTTTTCATGATGTGAAAATATTTTACGAGATGTGAATAAAGGTCTATCATTGTGTAATATTTTAGGGTTAGAAAAATAAAATAAAATAAAGATTTAGTGTGCTTTTGGGTGAAAACCGAACCCAGGGTATTACATGATATGAACTGGGATTACACATCCTGTAATGACCCGATCATGTTAAGTTTTAAAATTATTTTTTGGTTGAACCCTCATTCATTCGGACATGGTGTCATTTTTCTTTTTTTTTTAGTGAACCCCAAGTGCCTCAAACTGTTCTTCTAGCCCTTTCCCTCCCTCTTTGATCTATTGACCCCAGTGTATGTTTGTTAGTGATCCATGGTTGATCTATAATTATTTATATACTCTTTATTATATGTTTTCTTCCATTATAACACCATGGATCTACTATAGAAGTGTTTATTTGGTTTGGGGGTGAATGGGGTTGCATTTCTACTGATCCTTTTTGCGGTATAGGTTGATCTGCAGTTGTTGTGGTGTGGTTGTGATTTGGGAGAATTATTTTTTTCCATACAGTGCGCAACAATTAGAAAGCTCCCTTGAGGTAGGATTCCTTTTGTTTCCCTCTATTGTGCATAACGTGAGAGGGTTTTTACTTTTTTTCTATGAATCATGGTTCTTCTAGCCTAATTAATGAAAAATAATTGTTTATTTTAAATTGAGGGGTAAATGGGGTTTTATTTTCATGATTTTTACACCATAGATATTGATTTTGATATTGATTGTTCAGGCCTGATTCCCCACATAAAATTGTGGTTGTCGGTGGTTTTTTTTGAACTGGATACATTTTTTGTGGATGTTTTATATTTTTAATATATTTTTTTATCACCCTAAAATTAAAATTGGCTAACCACGTATACTTGGCTAATGAATTGGTTTCACCGGGATTTTGTTTTTGTGATAAAACCCCAAAGAAAAATAAGGTAATGTGGTATATGTTCTTGTGAAACTATAAAATGTTTTGTTGTGATGTGATGTGTGTTTTTTGTGGTTTTGAAGTGCTAAAAAATTGGATGGTATGTGTTTTTATAGTAGGGATGTGATGGATGTGTTATGTTTATGCAGTAGGACCACATTACTGGTTTTTATATGTCATATTTCTTGATGTGGATGTGAGTTAGGGGTCTGTTTTGGTTGGCATGGTGGTGTGGCTGAGATGAGTTCGAAGAAGGATAGTAGTGATAGGTATGGGTAATTCCCATATAGTTTCTATAGTTTTATGATGAAAAAATATTCACACCATATATAGATATCGATATATGATATATCATGAATGAGTGTTAAATGTGTATGTCATGGAATGATGTGTCCTCAATGTGGAGTTTTCTTTAATTTATCAGGATATTCATCTTATGAAATGACTTTTAATGTGTTTCATGTTATGTGTTGTTCTTAGTGATTTTCCGGGAGTGATTGAATGAATAAATAATTTTTTCATAATGTTTGGAATGGATCTGGATGGTTTGGTTAATGTAACTGAAATGGTTAAATAATTTGGATGGGAATGTGAAATGGGTTTTATGAATTATTGTGTGGTGTTTTGAATTTATAGGTAGCCGCAAATGTGGAAGTGTTTTGAATTGGTTATTTGTTTGATAACCCATATGTTGGGCATGAGTGTTTGATATCATATATATATACTTCTTTTCCATTATGATTTATATTTTTACCCAACCCATGTTGATCACTATGTGATGAACACCTGCATAGTCACGTTAGGGGTTTCTTTCCAAACATCCCAATGGGATGATTAATGTATGGCCACCCACTCTTCCCAGAGCCCTTTTCTATTTGGTGATGACCTGAGTTTCTTCAGTCTTGATGTAGTGAGAAGTGGTATCCTATGTGTTTTCGAGTAAGGTGGTTTATTTCCCAGGTGTCTCCATGATGAGTTGTGATTTGATTTCCTAGATTTGATAGGGTTTAGTTATGATACTCTTTCCCCAGTGTCTTCGGGATGAGATGTGATTTTTTTTGACACCTAGGTGTGTGCAGGTGGTATGTGTTGTGAGTCCCAGGTTTGTGTGGGTAGGATGTGATGTTGTATATTTGAAAGAGGTGGGAGCACCCAAAAAAATTTCATTGGAGGGTGAGACTGGATAATCAATGGGAAATTGGTGTAGGTTACCCTATCATTGAAGTGATTTATATAATATTACATGAATTTTTTACTTGGTGAACATTCCTTCGTGAGGCTGGATTTGGTTATTATACATGTTCTGGTGCTTCTTGATAATGAAGTTTTCTCACAGGGGCACTGGTATGCTTCTTTCACATGTGCATAAGAAAACTCGGTTTCCCTACTGAGTATAACTATATCCTCACCCTATATATATAATACTATTTTTATGATTCCAGGAGGATTTTGTATACCATTTTGGACCATACTAGCTTGGACCTTGAGGATTTTTTTATCACTATCTAGCTTTACTTTTAGTATTTACCATGGATACTTTGGTATTTGTATGACTTCTACTTTTTAATGCACATGGGATGGATTTTGTATTTTACATTGATATATGTCTTAGAGTTTTTTGGATGATTCATCTTATCTATCGGTATTGTTTCTTATAAAAAGTGTATTTCTTCCCATGTTATGATGTTTGTACACCTATGGAACTCGTCTCCAACTAGGGGCCTACTGGATGTGAGATGCAAGGGTCATTTTATCTCTCACCTCATTATAGTATCTTTGGAAGGAGGGGGTCATGACAGAGTTATATCAAATATGATGGTTGATATATAGGATAGAGTTTTAAGTTAGGCACAATGAGGACTGTATAAGATAGTATGGTATCAGATCCAATTGACCTTGGTGTGTGACACAATAAAGGGAGACTGACTAGGACACATGATTTTAGGCCCTCGGGTGATCTAGTGTACAGACTCTGAAAGGCCAATTAAGATCAACCTACTTGTGGGTTAAATTCCTATGAGGGGTACATTCATCATAATGAACTAGGTTCTTGATTAAGTTAGGTTTTTTTGGATGGTTAAAATGAATTACATAAATTTTAATAAAATTACATACTACTCGGGCTTTGTAAATCCTTTCTTTCCTTTGTTCTATGGCTCTTGGTCATTGTCAGCATCTGACTAGGGTATTGGAGGTTTAGTATGCTGATCTGGTTGATTTTTGTAGGGTTTATCCAGTATAGGAGGATGATCAGTGGTAGAGAACATTGCATGTTTTCCAGTAGTAGACTTTGGGAAAGTACTATTGAAGTGTTTTTTTGTGGAAGTAGAAGGTTTGATAGGGGACCTAGAGATTTTATTCAGTTTGATCTAGTCCTAGAAAGTGTAAAAGGTCTCTTTGGAAGTTATCCATATGTGGGGTTCTTCATGTCAATGGTGGATGTTGTATCTATGAGAGTAGAAAGAGGCATAAATTTTGTGGGTTTACTTTCAGAAGGAGATTCAGGCGGATTTCCTTTCTTCAACCATGAGGGTTAAGAAGAGGCAGGAGATACTCTACTTTTCAGCAGGGGAGTATCTTGGTGCCGGATAATGGGATCAATTTCATGGACCTTGTTTGTTTTTTCCCAAACCTTTTTCAGGATGAGGAGTCTCATGTGAGACATCTTGAGGAGGCACTCCACCCATATATCTAGTATACAATTTCTCCTTCTACATTGATGTCGTATTTAAAGGTTCGTATAAAGGAAGGGGTGATCGAGAAGAAACACTCATGAGGAGGTCTACTGTAAGTGGAGATCCAACATATTTCATAAAGAGGCAGAGTTTTTAGTGGAAGATCTAATGCACTAGGACCTTTGAGGTTTCTACATGTAGAGATATGGCCATATCAGCTTCCTTTTCGTCCTTTTGGTTCAAACAGTCTTCGTTCTTTTCCTATGGGCTTTAGGCCGATGTGTGCCTTCTATGGTGTTTGTGGATATCATTAATATCAGTGCCTTGTGGCTGCCCAAGAATAGTACAGTGGAGGGGGATAGGGTCAGCGTTAGCCTCAACAATAGTTACTGGTGAGATAGTTTCAGTAGCAGGGATACTAGGCTTTTCCTCCACCAAGTGGTGATGGATCCAGTAGAGTCAAACCTCAGGATGTCCCTTGTGCTCAGGGACCACTACCTGAGAATGGCCATGGATGTGTTATTCAGTAGAGAGGCAGAGTATATGGGTGTGGTCTGTTGCACGTAGTGGAGGAATCAGTTCCATTGGGGCCAGGGATCATCAAAGGTGTGATCAGTTTTTTAGTACACTTACTTGTGTTTTCCATTATTCAATAGATTCTCACTCCTTCAATTCACCCAATTTGAACCAAGATGTAGAGAGGTTTCATGTTCCCCTGGAATTGAGTACACCAATTGGAGGCCAGACCAGATTGTTTGATGTGTATTCAATGTATAGACTAATGATGGTACCACATCCATCATGTGGGGATGTCTTCTTGCTACAAATGAATCCATATAATGTCAATATTGGAAACAAATGGTTGTATTATATATTTTCTATTATTGACTGCTTCTAGATGAGAGTCTTATTTTTGGATATGGATGGGGACCATGTGTTTTTCATTGGCGAGCGAGGTTGTCTGGTGGTCAGTCATCTTGTGGAGCCCCTTCATTCATTTTTGGATCAGCTGACAATGGAATCCGTGGAATCTGAGATGGTATAGATTCCTTGGGGTTTTGGTAAGTTCATTGATATTTTCTTGATGAGGTTGTGATGTTAACCCCACGATGAGATATTGAGTTTGGGATTGGATTGAATCATAATGATTCTCCAATTTATATGGATACTTATTGAAAGGAACCTTTTGAGTTGAAGGAGTTGATGATTCTGATAGATGATAAGATGCAGAAGGGTTTTATCAGCCCAGTGTGTCATCAGAGGGTGCTTTAGTGTTGTTCACAAAGAAGGCGAACAATGTTTTAATGTTGTGCATAGACTACCAAAGGTTGTATCAGGTGGTGTTCAAGAACTATTACCCTCTCCCAGGGATAAATGATATTTGTTACCATCTTAGAGTGGTGACTAGGTTTTATAAGATTGATTTGCGTTCTAGATATCACCAAGTGAGGGTGAAATAGGGTTATATACCAAAGTAAACCTTTAGATGTATGTACATGAAAATCAATATTGTATTCATTCCATTCGTTGTTACTGTAGGGTCCTGAAAACTCTGCAAGCGGGAAATCAAATTACCCCAAGAATTGGAAAAGGACCGAACCGGTCAGCGCACTGGCTCCCAGTAACAGCACGCGGCCAGTCCGACAGACCGCCCTCCCGAAATTCCGTGGACCAACATCATCCGCGAAGCAGAGGTGGAGAACCTCTGCGGGCGCGAATCAGGAAGACTGCTGGTGAAGCAAGGCCGGTCCACCACTGCGAAGCGTGCCAACCGGCCCATGCGGCGTGCACCGTCGTTCGCGAAATGGAGGCGGAGCACCTATGCGGCCATAGAACGCTGTCCTTCACGGAATAGAGGCCGAGTGGTATCCAGCCGTGGAGTAATTCCGCAGATCTTGGATCCTAAAATCCCCAGTTCACCAAGTCATCCACAGGTGGGGATTCATTCTTGGGCTTCCGCAAAATGTGCCTTGAGCCCATCAATATTACCTCCTCACAACTCTATAAATATTCATCGAAGGGAACCAGAAAAAGGAGAGGGAGGACAGGTGAAAACCCATGGTGAGACGCTGGATAAATCGCTCCCAATTGTCCGCGACCATCTGTGAACCCCATGTTGTACACGGATGCACTCTTCCGCAGAGAAGAGAAACTATTATATGAACCACATGCGGACAACTCTTCTACGGCCAGCCCTTAGCAGTCATCCTTCGTGAATGGCCATATCCTTCGTGGACCAGTGTCGTTCGAAAAATGGAGGCGGAAACCCCTCTGCGGGCACGTAGTAGGACGGGGGCCAGCCCCTTTGTAGACATCCTCTGCGGATGGTCATACTTGGCAGACAACATCCTTTGCGGATGGCCCTCCTTCATGGACAACCATCCTTCGCGAACGACCATCCTTCGCGGACGTCATCCTTCGCGGACATCTCCTTCACAAACACCCTTCGCGGACACTTAAACCGCGAACCACATACAACACCCCTCGCGGCCAGTCCATCGCAAACAGCTCCTCCGAGGCTGGCACCTCACGGCCAGCTCCTAGCAGAGAACCCCATGCAATTTCTGGTCCATACTGCGGGGTCTACACCCCCGCACCCCTTCTCGGGGTAAGTTTCGGCCTGCCATCCCGTCCCTCTGGGACGGTCCCTTCGCTACCATCACTGACCCCCATGAAAAATGGAGAGTCGCACCACGAACTTTTCGGGCAGGGTCAACAGTGTTTTCCACTGCACCCTTATGTCACTCCATCATCTTTCCTATACATTCCATGAGTCGAGCTACTCCTCATGACTCTCCTACAACCCCATTTCCAAGCTCCTTTTTCTAGGTTCATCAAGAAAGGTCCGCCCTTGCGTAAGTCCCACACCAACCATTGATAGGTATCTCCTACCTAGTCGTCCTGACCACATAATGTTAAACTATATAGAAACAGTCCTATCTACATGACTATAAACCGTGGCATTCCCTATCATTCAATAATTGGATGCCTCTTCCCCATGCAAGAGATACCTCATGCCATGATCACAGTGGTGTAATTTCAAGAGCGCTGGAATCCGTTCAAACATTCCATCACTCCACCCCACGCTTTGCGTGTCCTTCATTAGGATCCTCATCCACTTCCATGTCTAAAGGGACCCCCAAATGGCCTGTCCTCATGCTGCATCGGCTCACCTACCGTCCTGGGCCAACGCCCCAGAAGAATTTGGACAACACATCGAGATAGGTCCTGTGTTTCGAACACGGTCAGCAGTCGACCCTCATTTGTTTGTCCCCATTTCAGGCTAACATGATATGAATACTGTCTTTCGAACATGGTCAATAGTTATCCTCCATCACCATGCCATCCTCATTTTTTTCTGAATGTCAGTCATGTGATTCACACTTTTTATCTCCCTTTGTTTGGATTGATTCCAATACCCTTGGCGTTATCCCGATTGTGCACTTGCGCATAGGTGTATACCTCAATGGGTTGGGATTACCTCATGGTTAGACATGAGGAAGACATTCTGGGCGTCCATCTCAGAGTAAGCCCCGACCTTCCGGGCTTCCTCAGAGTGTAAGCCCCAATTCGTCACCCTGGGCCGCCTTTATGCATAAGCCCCACTCCGTTTCTCACGGATGCACCTTTTGCGACGTGATCCTCTGGTCCCTGCTGCCTCTTGTTTCTCACACCGAGCATGAATCACGTGGCCTTAGATTAAGCATCGACCATGACATCCTCCTATGGGTTTCCCTAGAGCGTAATCCCCAAGCCAAAGAAAACTATGGGGACTTTGATCCATGCCAATGCATGATACGTAGGAAGCCTCCACGAGGTTCAAGCCCACCACTCGGTCTTTTCTTCACGTCGAGTTCTACCCTCATCTAGCATGATGATAAACTATATAAGAGAACTATGTGGACTTTGATCCCTTCTTCATAAGAAGGGTACGTAAGAAGCCTCCCTGAGTTTCAATCCCAACAGTCGGTTGATCCGATCATCTTTACATCGGTTCACCACGGCACTCCTAGTGCTGCCTCAATTGAGTTCCAACCCTTCAGGGTCATTAATCCAACAAGGGATGGTAAACCTCAGGCATAAATGATTCCAAAACCCTGCGTCCAGCTGACCATTTCCCACCAGGGTTGAATCCGTAGATGCTATGTTTGGGTATAATCCAAATATTCACGAACATATGAATAAGTCTTAAATCTATAAGATAGTCCCAGAACATGCAATAATTTCCCCCGAAAAAGGGTGTGATGAGCCCAACTTCCCATCCTATCGACCAATGTGAGTTCTTAAGAGTCGCTGGTCAGACCATTCGGCGAACGCCTGCCTTTGGAAAGCAGGTCCATCAATCATTGGATACGGAGCTATTGGGCGTTTCATGGATGAAAACCAGAACGAGATAGTTACGAATGCATCATCCATGTTCATGGGGCTTATGAAATCTATGTTACATGAGTTCTTGGATTATTTCTTCATCATATTCATTGATTATTTCTTAATTTACTCAAAATCAGAGAAGGAGAATTATTCACATCACAGAACAATAATTTAAGTTCTTTGACACCATCACCTCTATGGAAATTTGTCCAAGTGTATGTTCTATAAATGACAGGTATGTTTCCTCATGAATGTGGAGTCTCAACAGGGAGTGGTGATATACCCATTAATGTTGGAAGTATTTGTTTATTAGGAATCACCCAATAACATGGAAAACATTCATAGTTTCCTTGGTATTCTGAGCTATTATTAAAGGTATGTACCTAATTTATCTTGAGTTTCATCCCCATTGGAATATTTGACTAGAAAGAACCATGATTTTGTGTGGAGTGATCAATTTTAGACACTGTTTGGTTTCCTGAAGTGGATGTTGGTCAGTTCCCCAAAGCACTAGTTTCTAGAGGAATGGGTTATGTTTAAGGCGTTTTGTGATGCTTCCCATTAGGGATAGAGATGCTTACTAATGCAGATCTAGGAAATGATCTTTTATGGTTCTAGAAAGTTACATCCTTACGATTATAACTATGCCACCCATGATCTAGAGTTGGTAGTGGTGGGTTTTACTCTAAATTTGTGGAAGTATTAGCTCATTTGGGAGCACTTTGTGGTCTTCCCGGATCATAAGAGTTTGAGGTATATCTTTTCCTTACATGGAATGAATCTACAACAATAGAGGGGGATAGAGTTCTTTAGAACTATGATATTGAGATCTTCTAAACCTCAGGTAAGGGAAATGTCGTTGTAGATTCTTTGAGTAGAAAGTCGTAGAAGGAGGTGTTCAGGAATCTATAGATTCATGGAAAGTAATGAAGGATTTAGTTTCCTTGTAAATAGATGGAAGAGTGGATGATCGTAAAGGTTGTTTGTTTCAAATGGAAGTGCAATCTTCTCTGATGTATCTAGAGGAGGATTCTTAGGGGGGCGAATCAGAGGCAGAGGTGTTGTGTGATCATGTTATTCATGGTGATGCTCTGGAGGGGTGGTCCAAGGATGGACGAAACCCAATGTTGTTTCATGGAAATTTGTTTATTCTCATATAATTGAAAAGTATAATTATTTGTGAGTTTAATACGTCCCACTTTGAGGTACATCTAAGAGTTTCCAAGTTGTATTGTGGCATAAAAAAGTAGTTTTGTGGCATGGGATTAAATAGACAATGGCAGAGTTTGTGGAAACGTTCTTGGTTTTCTAGTAGTTAAAGGTCGAGCATTGTGTTCCTCGTGGTTTGTTCCATCCATTGGTTATTCCTGAGTGGAAATGGGATGGAATATCAATGTATTTGTTTATAGGATCCCCCAAATCTAAATGAGGTTATGATGATATCTTGGTGATAGTGGGTCGATAATTGAAATTTTCCTACTTCTTAGCGATCAAGGAATCTTGCATAGTGGATTCCTTGGCCAAGAGGTAGATGGATGAGGTGGGGTAGTTTTATGGAATTCTGAGGTCCATTGTCATTGATCAGGACACTCGATTTACTTCACAATTTTGGAAGAGATTTCAGCAGGCTTTTGGCACCCAATTTCTCCTCAGCACTACTTTACACCCCTAGATAGATGGGAAGATAGAGAGGACAATCCAAACATTTGAGGATATGGTGTGGGTCAGCATCTTAGACATTGGTGGATCTTGGGTACAACACCTAACCTTGGTGTAGTTTTCATATAATAGTATCTATCACTCTTCCATTGACATTTCTAAATTTGTGGCATTTTATGGGAGACAATGTCGTTCTCTATAATGTTGTTCTTAATTTGGGGAGATAGCTGTTCTTTGTCTTGATGTGGTATAGATCCTGGAAAAAATGTTTTAGCTCATTTTTGAGAGGATGAAATTAGCTCAAGATAAGAAGAAGTAATATTTCGATCATTGAAGGAGGCACATAGAGTTAGAGGTTAGGGACCACATGTTATTGAAGATTTCCCCTCGATGTTTGTAGTAGTGGATTGGTAGAGGGATTAAGATTTCTCCCAGGTTTGTTGGACACTTTGAGGTGTTGGGGAGATCTAGAAATGTGGCGTATCATTTAGCATTACCATAGTAGTTGGATAGGATCCACAACTTATTCAATGTCTCTCGAGATCTTCGATATCTACAAAATGACTCCCATCTCATGGACTAGGGAGATTTAGATATTGACGATGATATGATGTTTTTGGAGGAGCCAATGGAGTCCTCATATCATTGAGAGATGTTTCTACATGGATGGACCATTACTTTAGATTGTGTGTTTTAAAGGCACAGTGGTTTGTAGGAGTGTACTTGAGAGTGAGAAACATAGATGAGTGCCCAATACCTAGAGTTGTTTTGGGTTTTTTTTATTTTTATTTCTTATAAATGTGATGTTTGATCATTTTGATTTTATGATATGAGTTGTTTTCTTAATTTATGATTTTGTGTGGTGTGATGTGTGATAATAGGATGACATGTGGAAGAGAAGGAAATGATTCCATATTGATATACATTAATTTTGATGTGATTAAACTTGTGCAGAAGTGTAAGTGACCTCCAGAGTGGATGGTATCTTGACATTGAAGATAGAATTACCAGATTCAGGTGTTGAATATGGTGAATTATGTTAGATGTATGGTGGTGTGGTTTTTTGGTTGTAGTAGTTGTGGCCTTGGTCTGTATTGAGGTTTAAATGGTTGTGTAGTATGTCTATGCATTTGGTATTGTGAGTTTAGCCAGTGGTAATGTATGAAGTATGACAATATCCTTGAGAGGTATCTTGTGATGTAGTTGTTCATACCCCCTTTTCCTCTGGTCTTTGTTTTAGATTCTTGTGGGATAGAATTGTTTGAGAGGTATCTGGTGTAACGGTGTGTTTCTTTGAGGTCTGTTCTATTATGATTTTCTGTTGTTTGGTGTTTTTAGAGGATGATTGTAGGGAGTTTGGATATGTTTGGTATCTAAAGGTAGGAAGTAGAAGGATTTCACATCGTGTAACTAGATTACATGATGTGAATCTCTAGTTAATGAATTTTCTTGGAGGTTTCATAATGCACATACATTTTACTTGACATTGGGGTTAGAAAAATAAAATAAAATGAAGAGGTGTTTCTTTTTTTGGTGAAAAATGAACCATGGGTATTACATGACGTGAAAGGGAATTACAAGTCATATAATACCCGGATCATGTGCATTTTAAAAGTTATTTTTTAGGTGATACCTCATTTATTTAGACATAGTTTTCTTTTTCCTCTCATTTTGGGCATACCCTAGGTGCTCTGAAGTGTTCTTCATGTACTTTCCCTCTCTTTTCAATCTGTTGACCCTATTAGATGTTTTTTGATTATCCGCAGTCGATTTGTGGTGAATTCTATACTCTTTATCATCCATTTTCTTATGTTCTTCCCATAAGGATCCACTGCATAGGTGTTTCTCGGGTTTGTGGTGTGTTGGGTTTACTTTTGATAGATCCTTGGTGCAGTATAGGTTGATCCACAGTGGTCATCATGTCATTGTGATTTTTGAGCATTTTTCTTCATCCTATGGTGTGTAGTAATTGGAAGGATCCCTTATGTAGGATTTCCTTCCTTTCTCTCTATTATGAATCATGATAGTGGGGTTTGACTTTTTTTTTATCAATTAATCATGTTTGTGATAGTTTAAGTAAAGATAAAGGATCAGTTAATTTAAATTTAAAGGAAAATGGGGTTTTATTCAAATTCTTTTTACAGCTTCAATATTGATTGTGATATTGTGATTGTTCAGCCTTGATGACACACTAAATATTATGGCCATTGGTGATTTTTCTTATGCTAGATACATTTATTATGGTTGTTAACTTTTTTATGATTTGTTTGGTATCACCCTAAAATGAAAATTTTCTAACCACATATACTTGGCTAATGAATTGGTTGCCATAGGATTTTGTTTTCCTGCTAACTCCCCATATAAAATTAGTGGAATGTTTTATATTTTCTTGTGATCCTATAATTTTTTTTGTGATGTGATATATGTTTTGTTGGTTTCTATGTGTAGGGGAAGTGAATGTAATGTGGTTGTATAGTGAGGCTATGATGGGCATGGTACTTTTATGCAGCAAGGATGTAGAACTAATTGTGTTGTGTTATATTGATGGATGTGTTTGTGAGTTGTGGGGTTTGTTTAGATTGGCATGGTGGTTTGGGTAGGATGACTTTGAGGAACGATAATAATGATTGGTATGGGTAATTCTCCTAGATTTTCTCCCTGAGTAGCATGCATAATGATTCAACCAGTATCTGGATATTGAAATATGATTTATCAATAATGGGTGTTATGTTGGGTTGTTATAGAATTATGTATCATTAATGTGGATCCTCTTTAATTTATTAGGCTCTTCACCTTCTGAAATGACTTTTATTGTGTTGCATTTAGTGTGTTGTGCTTAGGGGTTTCCTAGGTAGTGAAGGAATGAATAAATAATTTTTCAATAAAGTTTGTAATGGAATGGGTTAGTTAGGTTAATGGAATGGAAATGGTTAAATAAATTGGTTCATAATGTGAAACAAGTTTTATGAGTTATTGTGCAGTGTTGTCAATTTAGAGGTAGGAGAAAAGGTGGAAGTGTTGTGAGTTGGTTGTTTATTTGACAAATAATTGGTTGGGCCTGATTTTTTGATATCACATATGTATATACTTGTATTTCCTTTTGATTTCAATTTGACCCCCACCCACGTTGAGCCCTATGTGTCGAACACCCGCATAGTCATGTGGGGGTTGTCTTTACCAACATCCCAATTGGAAGATGGATGGTTTTCCACCTGCTCTACCCTACTCCCTCTTATAGTAAGTGACTCCCCATGTTTATTTGATTTAGATGTAGTGAGAAGTTGTATCACAGGATTTTTTGGGTGAGGTGGTTTGTTTCCTATGTGTCCTAAGTTTGAGTTGTGATGTGATTTCTGATGTGTATTTGAGATGAATTGTGATGTAACTTCCCATGTGTCTTTGGGATGATATTTTCTGTGTTGTGAGTCCCAAGTGTGTGTATACATGATGTGTTGTGAGGCCCAAGTGTGTGAGGGAAAGATGTGATGTTGTATATTTGGAAGAGGTTGGAGCACCAGGACATTTTTGTTGGGGTGTGAGAGTAGAAAATTAGTATGAATGTTTTGTGGGGTACCCTATCATTGATGTGATTCAAACTATATTACATGACTTTCAATACATGGTGAGTATGCCTTGGTGAGGTTAGGTTTGTTTAGTATACCTATTTAGGTGCCGCTTGGTTCTTCTATTTTCTCATAGGGGCATTAGTATGATTATTTCACATGTGCATGAGAGACTTTGGTTTTCATACCGAGTATACTTTTATACTAACCCTATGTATATATGTTTTTTATGTTTCAAAGAGGATTTCAGGGATGGTGATGGACCTAACTAGATCAAACCTTGATTTTTGTTGTGTCGTGGTCTAGATTTACTTTATTGTATATACCTTAGAGACTTTTATATTTGTATCAGCTCTACTTTTTCATACATGTGGGATGGTTTTTGGATTTCAATTTTATATATGTATTGGATTTGTTTTGGATGATCCATATAATCTCCTGATCTTGATTCTTATAAAAATTTTAATCCATACCATATTGTGAGAATTGTACACCCTTGGTGCTAGTCTCTAACTCGGTGCCTACTGGAGGTGGGACTCAGGGGGTCATTGTCTCTCTCCCCTCATTGTGATATATTTGGGGTGAGGGGGTTGTGACAAAATGTGTGACATAAAAATTTCATTAATATAATAATATTATAAATATTATATATAAATAATAAATCTATCATTATTTCTATCAATGAGAGGTTTTAATTGAAAACCAAATGACATAAGTTCATGATGTGGATGTCTTCCGTACACATGAATGATGATTTCCTAACCCAGTTGGTGGAAGTGAAGACAATTGTAGGTAATTACCTTAACATAAAAAAATATCAATATATTTAATATGAAAATTTTATTATATCTTTATGCTATAATAATAATTAAATGTGATGTATGAATAAATAAAACAAAAAATGCTCATTGATGAATGTTTCCTCCTCTTCAGGCATCATCCTTAGGTAGGCACCCAAATACTTCCTAGGTTGGATTTATGTATAAAATATTGATTATAGGATGAGACTAAGGAATTTGGGAGGTTATTTTGTAGGTATTTTCTTAACTAAAATGGTTTTAAGGTTTGAAGATGAGAGGAGATGGGTGTTCTTTTATAAGTGAGGTTACTCACACACTTTTATTTTTTTGAAAAGAAAAGTTGTACCCATGTTTTTATCATCCCAAAAGGATCCAAGGTGGACCATTATTAGTTATAGAATAGATTTGTTCTTAATATATCCACCAAACAGGTTTCAGAAATGTTTTTTTTATTTTTAACCCTTGTCTTTATAGTTTTACCCCCATTGTAAACTAATTTTTATCTTAACCATGGTAAATACATTATAAAATTTTTTCTATTCATTTTGGTCAAAAAAAATTCAACATTTTTATATAATATATATTATATATATTATAAATGTTGGATCCATTTTTCTAAATTACATTCACATAAGTGGAAAATTTTAATTTTAAATTAATCCCAATGGGATGATGAGAAAGAAGGATTTTAAAGAGAAAATTGTCAAAAGTTTACAAAGTTTTTATATCAAAATTCCATATGAAATTGATTCAAATGACCTAAATTGGATTAATGGATGTATAATTGATTTTTTTTTAACTTATTTGAATTGAAGCACACTTTTCTGTTGAATGTCACCAGTAAACAGTGCTCAAAGAATCTAAAGCCAAACCCCTCTAGATTGTCCACACACGATTCAAGAAATAGTTTTCATAAAGTTCATTTAATTATGGGTTATTGCACAAAGCTCCAAATATTTCATAATCATTGTAATGATCAGCTCCATATTTACCCCTTTTATCTATGATTTAATTCTTGGATTGAATGGTCTGATAAATCCTTTGTCTCTCTAGTATGTGGGAGGAGAGATAATCACTCAATTTCGAATGATGAATAGTATATAGAATAAAGATCCTCACCTTCAAGTATATTGGGTGTAAAAAATAATCGTTTAAGATCCCCCTTGTATATTTAACATTAACTAAATAAGAAATTATGATTAACTAACTACATCATAAATATAATTTATATTCTATCACATACTTGTAATATATAATGGATATATTACATGATAAAACTGAGTCGTTAACCCAACTCATAGTTTCAACTCTTATTGATGGAACCTTAAATTATAAGATAATACTCATTAATATAATATTATTCCATTTATTTACTTAAAAACTTGTAAATACTTATAATAAATCAACGCAACCAAATTATTCTATACTCGAATAATAATGATTTGTTATATTTTTTGGTGATTGTTAATACTAGGAAAAATCTTATACCCTGGTGTGGGCACCAACATTCCCTATATACCTATACACTAAAATATTTATTATTCCTTAACGTGGTATTGTGTGTGACCCTCTAGGACATTTTCTTGATAGAATTGAATAGTATTCAAAGACTAAGTGCATGTTTCTTAACTCATCAATGTACCGAAAGAGATATGGAATAATCCTAAAAATTAAAACATTTCTAGTGAAAAAGAACTATCTATTATAATATCTCTGTCTCATGATATCTCATAACATGGGGTGTGTGTCTTGTGTAATCATCTATTATTGATTTATAATTTTTTGATCTAACTAGAAATACTTAGCTTCGACTACCGTGGACATGGATTTAAGAAGGTAATACCATCTTGATATACTAGGGGTAAGATATTACTTCCTCAACTCAAAAGTCAAAAATTATATCTTGATCATTTAACCCATTCTATAACAAAATTTATATACCCAACATAAGCTAACTCACAATCAATTCAATGTCACAATTTTTTCCTTTCATAATAGTATGTGATCAAATGAAATATATAGAAAATTATTTTATGTTTTGAGACCAATAAACATGTATGTTGATAGGAACAATCAATGACTCTTGAAACATGTGGTGTTCATATTGGTGGCTATTTAATCGTGATATCATCTACTTGAGATCAAGAAGTGAAAAATTCAGGATAATAAGTCTCAATTATTATGATCCCCCAACTCCATATGATCACACATCATCTATGTCATGTCAGTGTGATGTATCTAGACAATAGGAAATGTCTTTAAAATTGTTTTCATGGTATCTATTGGTTCTCATGCATGACATGTGACCAATTAGAATCCATCTATTAAAAAAAGGTAATTGTTCAGTTAAATTATTTTTTCTTTGATTATCGATGTGATATCTTTGGACTCTACTAAGGCTCAAATCATTAGATTCAATGATTTCACAGTGCTCTGATGATTAAAATATTTAAATCTTCCGCCCCCATATTCTTCTATTCACCCTAGTACCATCAATTAAATCACATCCCATTCAATTAGAAATTTAAAATTCATTTTCTTTAATAGGATAGAAAAAATTATCTTACCAAGGATAAAAAATTGAGTGAACCCACTTGTATGATATACTAGATTAGAAACAAAATATCTCATAGCTCAAACAATTATTATTGATCTATTACATAAGGTTAGAATAATAGTAAATCCATCACTAAATACTACAATAAAGTAAAACACACTCACCTACAATGAACACAATTACCACATTATTCCTTTATAAAAACCTACATCAATTACATGATTTTTACATAGTATCAACCTTTCCAGACAAGAAAATAAGGGAAAACTAGAAAAAAGGAATATAAGAACTCACCTAAACCACCACATATCAATTTCCGAATAACATTTTTGAAAGGTGATGATTGTGGGTTGAAAGGACTCTTTGGGAAGCAGTTGCGTCATCTTAGAAATGAGAGAATAGTTAAAAAATGATTGGAACCTAGGAGATTTGTGAATTTATACCATGTATAAAAATATATTAAACCACAACATAAACCTTTGGAATATACTATATAATTTTTAAAACCCATATAGACTATGACACAGTGAGGAATAACATGTCGTAGCTAGTATAGTTAGATCACAATATGAGATATGTGTTTAATTCCTCGTAGTGGATCCTATAAACATTGGGGAAGACCCTAGAACAAACCTGACTACTACCCCACAAACCCATAGAAAAAATAATAAAAGTGCAATCTTATAGTTAAAAAGGATACACCATAGGACTTATTATCCATAAAGAGTGTTATTCCATATGCCATCTAAATAGTGTATATACCTTGAAAATGATAGTACACCCAAAACTGAACCTCCAGACACTACACCACAACCACTTATCTACATTACAACCATGACATAATTGGAATTACTGCTAAAAACACTTCCAAATACACATTAAACCATATTTGGGCCTCCAATGTCACAGTTGACACCCTTATGGTGTATACCCATGCTCTTTATGAGATCTACCTCTTAAATTGGATTTTACAACTAGGTCCTCTTTTTCCCCTACAAACTCCTCAAGACTTCCTCAGAACACATCCACTATCATAATGTCTTCAAATCAATATGTTATAATTTACAATCCAATAAAAATCAATATTTACAAAATATTTAATCTATACCACTTAATATTTCGGAATTAAAATTAAATTTCATAGGTAAAAATTAATCACCATAGCAAAAACCTAAAATGGTAAAAGTAAAAAATATATGAGTAAAAGAGTTAATAACATGTTTAAATCCTTTTGTAAATGAATAGTTAAAGGATTATTTACCATAGCTTATCCCTTACTCCATTATTTTCTACTATATATCTATATTCCATGTGAATCATTTTCTATCATCATATTAATAACTTATATTTACAAAAATGTCAACCCATTACTTTTTAAAGGAGAAAACCTCCACCCCATTTTTCCACCCATTATAAAAACATTGATAAACCAAAACTCTAACCTTGTATCTTAAACACTATTCCCTCACATCATAGTATCCTTTTTATTTCAAAAAGACCAAGATAATGATTTTAAAAATATTCCAAGGGGAGAACATCCAAGGGGAGAGGTAATATACTAAACCGAGCTCTCATTATTGAATTATTCTTCCACCCAATCAAAACTATTCTATAAATAAATGAATAATAACATAAGTATACCACATATTTTAAAATTTTATTATACTAATAGAATATAAATTTTCTATATTCCTCTAAACCACTAAAAATAATACGGTGTCATGCATAAGTGGGGACTACCACCTCCCTGAATGATGTTCCTGATTTTTCAACATTTCCTTACACAAATTTTAGCAAAAGATAATTTAATGTATTTATATGATACGTATAACATTATATAATTTTTCAATTCCTAAACCATTCCTTATCATCCATCCAATATATGGAAAATGAATGTGTCACTCGTGAGTATGTGTGGAATATCACCTCTATAAAAGAGACATATTTTGTTTTTCATTTAGTATTTTATTCATTATCAAACTCTCTTAAAATATAATTCACCACCTTAAAAATTAAATAATATCATTATTATTATTCAATAAATTATTCATGTGAATGGAATCACTTAGCTATACTCACCCATAGATTGTGGATTATTTTTGTTTGAGTGGGTTTAAACACCTACATAAAAATGATGTAAATATCTATCATGGATGACTATGGAAACATAAATATTGGTGTTACTATAAATTAATGAGAAAATTATGTTTGTTTTATGGGCCTTGTAATGTAATATTAATATTTATCTTATTATTGTTATAAAATTTTTTGTTCTATAAAAAATACTTTAACAAGCTCATCATCAACTTCATCATCCTGAATCATAACGAAAATACAAATGAAATTAAATTAAAACAATATAAATTATTATAAAAAACCTATTACCATACCTATAATGATCTCATAATTATAAAATATATATCTATAAAAAAGTATCTACACCACCATTTTGATGCTAGTTTTAAATAAACAATCGATGCTAATAACATACAATGATGAAAATAAAATTGAACTAACTAATATATATGTAATAAATGATTATAAATTAATTTTAAAACCTATATAATTATGAATAAGTTTTTTAAATAGGTTATTAAGAATGTTATTTTTATTATACATTAGTTTAGATCACATTTGTCTAAGAAGAATTAAATGTAAATGTATTTTTGTAAACTCAAATACATTTTCTTTGAGTTATAGTCTTTCATTATAAAATTATAACTTATAAGATTAGTTTATTCAACCATATGTTACTTTTTTTTCTCTATTTAGTCGTTGGAGGCCTTCAGTGGATACAATCGACAGATTCTTCAACACCCAATGGGTCTTTGTCGTCGTGCGGTCGTCGGTCTGCTCGACTCTCGACAAATGATGGTTCGATTTTCCCCAGATGAAGATCTTTCTCTGGCATGGTCCGGTGGTGCATGATCTATCAAAAATCATAGGTTATTTCTCCTTTGTTGGTCCTTCGATTTGCAGTTGAAGTGTGACTCGGAGACAATGGTGATTTGGGTTCGTCTTCCAGGTTTTCCACTATCCTTTAAAATTCCTTCCATATTGCGGATGATTGGTAATCTACAAGGTCATTTCTTGGTCGTGGACTCTAGGACCCAAGTGGTTTTCCATCAAATTGAACCTAGAATCTGTGTAGAGGTCAATATATCTGAACCCCCTTTGTATTTTATCTAGATTGAGATTTAAGGTGAATATAGTGTTAAGCAGTAGGTTGTTTACGAGTTGTGGACTCATTACTATGCCTCCTGCTTCTTCCAAGGTCACTCAGCCCAGAGCTGTCATAGAGGTAATATCCTACCTACTTTGAATTCGGTTAACGTGGCTAATTTGATCCACAGGGAGCCTTCCAATGAGAATTTTGGAAAGTCTCAGGAGATTCCTTACTTTGTGTAATTTGTTATGCCCATTAATGATGCAGGGTTTAAAGTCATTGTGGCGGATCCCCTAGGCTCTGGGGCGAATGGGTTCCATCCTTCCCATAAAAAGGTGCGACTGGTCACTGGAGAGGATGGATTTCCCTAAAAAAATAAAAAAGATCTACATTTGAGGCCCCCATAACCCAAGGTCTCAGCGGTTTTTTATAGATTAAGAAGCGATTTGGGTATCAAGAACATGCTTCAGGGAGATGGGCAGGGGCAAGCCCAAGTTCCTAGGTCCCCGCTTACTTTGTAGAGATGGTGAAATCAGGCAGTAGAGGTCCTCAGGTGCAAGGTGCTTTGAATTCTGGGGAGGCCAGAGAGGATGTTCCACCTCTCGACAAAGAATGACTTCTAGGCAGCAAAAATAGGTTTGCAGTGCAGGGAGAAGATGAGTTTTAGGCTCTTGGGTAAGGGGATGATGTGTTTTCCTCTAAATATAACCACCTATGTTGGGAGGATTCTCAAGAGGAGGACTCTACTTTAGATTATACTATCGAACCCAAGGAAATAGGAATGCAGAGGAATATCTAAGATCCTATTGAAGGAAAGGGGAGAACACTATTATATATTCTGATGATTTTATTACACACTCCCGAAGGCCGTGAATAAGAAAATATTATTCAAATCTACCTAGTCCCATTGTTATAATGTCTTCAAGTAAAGGCAGGACACCTCCAATGGTTCCCAAAATATTGGACAACAACACATCTTACAATCATAAAGACTTCGCAAAGCATACTGAGGCTGTGACCCCTAAGGAGCATGAATCAAAAGCAGGTGAATCTCCTGTCATGGATCTGGTGGATGAGGAAACTGATATTGTAGAATCTTTTATCCCCCTGTGTGGTAAAAAATGACGGAGTGTGATGTATGGGATTCTATCATCAGCAGTAATAAAGAATTCATAGATAAGGAACTTGTGGTAGATGCTACTCAAGAGGAGTTTGATAGATTGGTTGGGAGAGGCATCTAGTTAAATCTGAATGAGGAGTAGGGCAGTTGGGTTCGAAAACAACTCATCATATTGGCACACGGATTCAATAGAAATAAGATTATTGTGGAAGGACTCATCCAATATTGGGACAAGTTGGAAAAAAGCATTGAAGACATCCTCAAAGATGATCCGGATGGAAAGGCCATCACTCTTCAATGGAGTCTCCGTATAGGTATGTTTTCTAAAAGGCTTAAACTGCAATCATAAGATATGATCATTACCTATGGTGTTGGTTGATTTTTTGGTTGTGTCTAAATCAGTTTCCCACTTTTTTCCATAAAAGTGGTTTCTTAATAAAATAAAAATATTTTTGGGGTAAAATTTCCTTAATAGTTTATATGTTACGTTGGGGATATGATTTTATTCTAGAATCCACCCCCTTTGTCTATGTGACTTATGAAATGATCTGTGGTTGTTTTTATTAAACAAATCTCTTTTAAATTGGTTAACTAAGAGATTTTTTAAATAGTAATGTCTCCATGTTCTCCAAGAGCACAAATGTATAGAAGTTGTTATTTACATATGGGGTCTTCTATATCCCTCCAATACAGTGTTTAATATTTTAAATATCAATAGATAAATAAGTTCACATACATAGTACCCCAATCAAAGAGGGTATAATTGTTTTTAGCTAAATCCCAAGAGGGTACATGGGTTGTAATACAAAGTATAAAAGTTAAAAGAGGCTGTTATCCCTAATAAAAATCGTTATACATGTTGTTATCCCAATCCCAAGAGGGTACATTGGTTATTAATCCCACTATCTGATGGGAATCGAGTAATAGTGATTTATTCTCTAGGTCATGATTTTTTATGAATTATCTTTTACAAAATTTCAATGTTATATGATTATGTTATACTATCATTTCTCATTTTTATTGTTTCATTATTCTATAATCATATTCCATGAAATATGTTTAATCATTTGGGACTATAGGTCATTGTATCATTCCTTATAGGAAACTCTTATTGTTGTCTAATTTTTAATAAAATATTTATTTCAAGATCTTGTTTTTTTATACTTATGATCTAACCCTTAATGACTTTTGGATCATTTTCCCCGTATATTTTGATATAACTCCTTAATTATGTTTCCATTCCCTAGATTATAAAGATGAGTATAAATTGGTAGAAATCTATAAGGGTGTCTAATGTTGTTTCATTATTGGAAAACGTTCACATTTATCATAACATAAGATACTTAAATATTTGATCCTCAAAGACACTAAAGAATATATTATTGAGATTGTGTGAAAATTTGTTAGATTTAATTTTAAAATTTTGGAAATGGTATAAAATTATTATATATTTATCATTGTTTGGATAAAATCTAGTGTTTAAAGAAATTATTTTCTGAACTAAATTATGACATCTGGGTCTGGGGTGCCTTAGTGGGTATCAGAGTAGGGTTTAGTTATTTTTAGGAATTATGAGATGAAACATTTAGCGAAAAACCTAATAATGTGTTTATATTTAATAAAAACATCTAGAAGGTTTTGAATTTTAGAGATTATATGGTTTCCAAGGAATTACATCTCTATCTGGAAACAAGTAAGTTAATGCATTTATGGTTTAAATACACCTTAAGCTAATTATCTTAAAAAAAGTAGGTTACATATCAACTCAATCATCACAAGGTTCCTGATAAGTGTCTTGGAGACAATACACCATGTAATTCTCTCTTATGGGATACGATTTAGTTAATTAAAATTCACTTAATAAGCCATTATGATGGATTTAAATTCCTATCCTGTTTAGTTATATAAAATTGGATTGAGAAGACTATGGATTACTTATATTGAAATGTAGTTACTCGTATATTTGGGTATATATTTCATTTATGAGTTATTTATTATAGGGAGAATTTTGTTTATGAATTTCCTAATTTATCATTTCTATATTTACATTATTTAATTTAATAGATGTAAGTTGAAGGTACCATGTATGCGTTGGTTGAAATGGAAAAGTTGAGATTGTCCCATTAAGAAGATGAATGGGATGAAAATATGTATGAAAACTTTGTGAAAATTTTATTCCTAGTAATGAAAAATAACACAAACCATTTATATATACTGAATGAAATAATGACAGAGAATCATTATATAGATTCTTTCACACACCAATAACCACCAATCATCATTGTGTATACTTATCAAATAATTATTTAGTAATGAATCGATATGAAAAAATATATTTTCTACTCCATGGAGATGAGACCATATGATGAGTGTTTTATGTTTATATCATTTGGATGTTGAAGATTTTCAATTATGGATAATGATCAAGAACATTTGGCCAAAATATGAAATCAAATCAATGAAATAGTAAGAGTTTAATGAGGAGTTATTTAGTTAATATTTTCCAAAAAAAACATTCACATTAAAAGGAGGAGATAATTCCTTGAGTTGAAAAAAATTGAATAAGCCTCCATTAATACCTATAAAGGAAAATTAAAAATGATTTCAAGTTATGGTTCTGGTTTTATCATTGAAACTATAAGTATGATCAAACATTTATTTAGTGGTTTAATGTTGGGTCTCTACAAATCAATGTCTATAAGATATTTTGGAAGAGATGAAGATATTGTTTGATGTGAACTTATGATAGAAATGGAAACTAGTGACTATTTTTTATTTTCACAGTTTGGGGGATAATAAATGATTAATTTACTTCTATTGTTATTCAATTGATATAAACAATATAGGAGAGAACATTCATCATTCATTGTGTAGAAAATGTGGAAAGAAGCATACTTGGGGTTGTCTCTAAGGAAAAAGTAAGTGATTCTTGTGTGGAAGATAAATTAATAAATAACATGAAAGCTAGAAAGATTTGAAAGACCATAAAATGAAACGGATTTAGGGAAATTATTTCTAAATGTAAAACCCTTGATCAATACTTCAATTAAAAGGAGTATAATTATTAGTCAAAGAAGTTCACCAAACCCTAGGTAGATAGTGATAGTGAACATCAACATCCACCTTAACCAATGAAAATGGAAAATTATATGCAATGTCTATTATTGAAGTGGTTCATGAAAATTAAATTATTCTATGTATGCTTATTATTTGCTCTATATTTTCATATTTATTATTTCATACAGGTTTTCCAAATGATTACATATTAAATTCTAAATAAAATCACCAAGTTGTCTCACTATTATACCAAAGGTATATGAATCCCCATCAAGGAATATGGGTTTATGATTTATTCATGCCTTATCAACTATTCATGGTATATTATTATATACAATGTATATGATCTATCTTGTAATAATAATTCGGGTAAAATATTTATAATTCCTAATCATGAGGGATTCTTAACTCAAATGGCTGTAGAAAAACTCAATTTTAGGATTGACCTATTTTGAGGGGAAAAATATATTTCTAATGTTTGTAAAGGTTATATATCTCTAGAAATTATATCTGAGGATATTTATATATTATATTATATTTATTTATTTTTATTAGTGGGTTATAATTAAATTGGTTAGGATGTAAACCATTTAGGGGGAAGTAACAACCCGAGATTTTAGAATATATTTTTTGATAGCATTTTTAACAAAAAATACCAAACTAAAAAGATTCATATCATATCATATAAAAATATTTATGAATATTATATGTATAATAAAACCTCATGTAAATAAAATTTTATTAATTAACAAGAATTGCTTGCATTTAGATGATAAATAATTAATATTATTTAATATTAAAAAGGAATGATCTTTCACAAATGACTATGTTTTAAGTCTTTTATATTTTATCCTAATAAGTTAAATTGAACAATTTTAAAATATTATTATATGTGAAAAAATATATTAATACTTTTTAAATTATAAATTGACATGAAATAATATTTAAAATTCTTAAAATTGTATTTTCTAAGAAATAGAGTTTTTCCTAAAATTTTGTATTCTCATAAATAAATAATTTTTTAAATTTTTAAATAATAATTTTATTAAAATAAATTAATTTTTATTTTATCATGTCAAAATTATATTAGGATATGTTTTTTATTTTTTTTTGTAATAATTGATTATTAAGTGGATGGATAAAAATACAGTTTTTTTACTAAAACCAAGATATTTATGCTGAAATAAATAAGTATAAGAAAAAAATTATAAATAATTTTTATTTATAAAAAATGTATTTATGTAGTGGAATTTTTCTTTTAAAAATACTATTTTGAATTTAAAAACCCCATGCCTATCATTTTTAAAATTATTCAATATTTCTCTAATAATGTTTTTTTATCATTCTTATTTTATTAAGTTTTCCCTTTTTGTAATTAGGTTTTGAATATATTTTGAAATAAAATAACCGGAATTTGGTTAATAAGAAACCAATTCATTCCATTAAAATTACAAAAAAAATATAATTATTCCTAAACATAACATTAAAGATTAAAAATATACTTTTTTTAAAACATTTTACACATTAAAAGTGAAAATATTAAAATTAATTTTTATTATAGAAGAATATTTTAATGTATGAAATGGATTTCATATTTTAAATCAGTTGGTATAATTTATATAATATGTCTATTTGAATTTTATACATTGAATTTAAATTACATAGGTAAAATTTAATCACCATTGTAGAAACTTAAAATGGTATAATTAAAAAATATAAAAATAAAATACTTAATTAGATATTTGAAATATAAGTGAAAATTAATGGGTGCATGATAATAAAACATACCAAATAACACACACCATAATGTTTCACTTTGGTTTTACTTTCTATGTGAAATATGTTCTCTCTTTATATAAAGATGTTTTATTTACAAATAGTTCATCCCATTCACCTATAAAATAAGATTAACTACCCCCCATTTCTCTACAAATTATTATGAATTATATTAAAAAACTCTAATATAGTCTATCCTAAAAATTCTACCAATTTCCAATTATCTGTTTCTTTCTAAAATGCGAAGATAATGAGCCTTAAGGTGTTACCCACAGGAGAACATCCAAAGGGAGAGGTAATAAACTCAACTAATCTCTCTTAATTCTCTTATTTTCTACCACTATAAATTATTATATTTATGAACGTATGATAAAATAAGTATTAATAAAATTATTAAAGTTTAATATACTAATATAATATTCATTTTTTTCATTCCTCTAAAACCATTTGAAAAATAAAGGCGTCTTCATGAATACCAACTAACTAACCCCTCCACGAATGACATGCCTGAATTTTCATTACTGCCTTAAAAAAGTTGTCACAATAGTATATTTAATTCATAAATATTTTTTTATAACATTATCCATATTATAATGTTATAAACTGTTCCCAATCTTCCATATATTCTATGGGAAATGAATATGTCACCTATATGTACGTGAAAACTACATCCTCCACAAAAGTGACAAATTACATTTTTAATATACAATTTTATTTCATATAAAACACACTATAAATATGATTTAAAACATTTAAAATAAATAAATAATATCATTATGATTCTATAATAATGATCTTATTTCAAATAATCACTTCCTTAACCATACACACCCCTATTCTATAACTTTTTCTTTTTTGGGTCTATTTAACTTACTACCTGAACAATGAAATAAATCTATGTCATGGATTGCTATATGAAATTAATTATTTAAATTATTATAAATTAATGATAATTTTTTAAGGGTCCTATAAATGTTATATTAAAACTTACATTATTATTTTTATATTACCAAATTTTTCATTGAAAATTATCCTAACAATCTTGTCACCAACTTCATCATAATCTATAATAAATAAAGAAATTATGATATTAAATTATATAATTATAAATCATTATAAAAAATATATTAATTTACATATAATTATCAAAAAATTATTAAATGTGAATCGATAAACATTAATTAACACCTCTAATATAAAATATGTAATAAACAAAAAATCAATTATAATAACATCTGATGATGAAAATAAAACACAACTATGTAATATATTTGTAATAAATGATTATAAAAAAAGTTTATAAAAGGATAAATGTATAAATAAGGTAATGAAGTAGGTTATTATGGTAGTTATTTTATTATAATGGTGGTCCAAGTATGTTTTTCTAATCAAGATTAAATATATGAGTTTTGTGTTTACTCAAACCCTATTTAGTTGAGTTATAATGTTTATTCTTGAAATTATTACTTCTATTATTGGTTTATTCCAAATTATGATTTTTTATCTTATATATATTTATATATAATGTAAATTACACTTTTGATTCAAATCATCCCCCTAGAGAAATTTATTCCTTCTAAAATTATGGAATTGTTTGGAATAATTCTCATTATATTTATTGATGATAGTTCTCCCATAACCATATTTTCCATTATTTATAATTCTCACCTTACTAGTTGGAAACCTAATTATGTGGTATCTCTTGTGAACTAAATATTTACCTTCTATTAATTTTAAAATGACGTTTTATTATCTCTTTTTATGATATGATATTTAAAAAATGGTATTTTAAACGACTAATATTGTTTTCATTCAATGATTGTTTATTATATCTTCCAATATAAATTTTTTTGAGATGGTATTTATGTGATTTTAAAGGATAAATTGTTAATGGTTATACTTTAAAAGTTAATTTAAAAAACATTAAAATAACCTTTTTTAAAAGAAATTTTTTAAGTGACCTATAACTTCATCTGTTTATGATAATGTTGGAGATGTTTTTTAAAATCTCTTTTAAGTATTTTCCATTTGAACACATTCTTGAACCATTATGAACATTATTTTAAATGGATATTCCTTACTATATTTAAAATGGGTTTGAAATTTAATCTAATTCATAAATATATTAATATTAAAATTGGTATTTCCTATTCTTTTTCAAAGAGATTTACACAATGGTCTTAAAAATCTATTTTTATCTATTTAAACATACTTAAAAAGCATTATATTACATAGAATATATGTTCTTATAACTTTATCCACCTTCATTACCTAGGTTGATAATGCAATTTCTATATATATTTTATTGAAACATGCTTATTTTACACAGGTTATTAATATCTATTTGAAATACGAATTTATTCATGTTATCTTATAACAAAAATTTGTAGTAAATTATTATTGATTCGAGGATTCCTTTATCACCCTCAAATGAATTAGTTAAAGTTTTAAATTCCATGTCCTAATAATGGGTACACTAGAAGTATCCCTCTCCTAAGAGGGTATAAATTTTTTTATCCCAGTCTCAAAACAGTAAATGGGTAGTTTTCCTAATCCCATGAGAGTACATGGGTTGTTAGAACAAGACTAATAGGGTAAACATGTTGTTTTTCCATGATTATGGGTTTATAGGAGATTTTATCCAACGTCTAATAATGTACATGGGTTTTTATCCAAATACCAATAGGGTACATGATTTTTTATCCCAGTCATAAGAATGTATCTATTTTTTTGTCCCAATACCAATGGGTTATAAGGGTTGTTATCCCAATCCCAAGAAGGTACATGAATTGTTAAATCAATTCCAAGAGGTTATAGGTGTTGTTAGCTGATTCCCACTATATGTTTAGAATAAAATAGTAGTTCCTTCTTCATTATATTATGATATGTTATGATTTTTCATATACCCCAATTATAACATATATTGTTATGTTATGATACAATATATCTTGTTTATTTTTCCTTTTTTCTTCACTCTTGTTATATGGAATATTTTTAATAATTTGAGTCTACACAATATTCAATCATTACTTATAGAAAACTATTATTATTATTTATACTTTTGAATAGAATAATTCTCTCATTATCATGTATTATTATATTATTTTGATCTAGTACTTGATGATATATTGATTATTTATCCAATAAATGAGTTGCTAAGATAACCCTTACCTTACATTTCAATTTCCCAGGTTATTTTGAGTAGTATAAATTATGAAGAGTCTATAAGTGAGTATAGTTTTGTTCTATTGCAGGAAAATATTCACAGGTATCATAAAATAAGTTTCATGTATAGATAATCATTAATTACTCTAAACATTATATTCTTAGTATTCTATTACTATTTGTGAGATATAATATTAAACTTATATAAATAATGTAAAATAAAGTTATGTTTATCTTGGTTTCTAACAAATCCATTGTGTAATGAAAGTGTTTCTAGCATAATATCCAGGAGTGTGGGATTGGGCACCACAAAGCAGGAAGAAAATCCTTTGATTTCCTCCCTAATCTTACAACAAATATAATATTATCTATAATATTTATTATCTTCCTAGTATAAGTTTAAACCTCCATCTATAGTCAGTCCATATATGATACATGAACTTCTTCTACCTTCATCCACAACTACTCCTCCCATCATGTCATCCACTGATGTTATCCTTTATGTTTAATCTTCTATAATAAATACAACATGTAATATGCATGATATATCAATTTTCATTGATAATATCAATATGTTTAAGGTAATATGAAATCTAACATGAATTTATAATGATAGCAAAATATAGCACATCATGTATGGACATCATATTTATGACATAAACGGGTAAAATATTCTCCACTTTTTTATTTTTTTTACAATACAACCATCATAAAATCATATCATAAGTATTTAAGTGTTATTTGAAACATAATAAAAGAATAAATGTGATATCTTGACTCTAATAGGTCAACCAACCTTTAAACTATGTTGACTTTTGGATTTTTTGGAGAAGAAAGGGAAATATGGTTGGGTATATTGTCCTAGAGACCATTCATTACATCCAGGTGAGGTATGGAAGAGTCAATTGTCATTACATTGTCTTATGTAATATTTAATCAAGAATTTTCATTCTAGGTTAGTGGGAAGTAAGGCCAATACAGACATTATAGAATAGTAAGGACTATTTATTGAGGTTTAATTGTCATGATTTGACTTTTAAAATATTGATTTGTTCCCCATAAACCCCATTATACCCATTACAATGAACTTAAAAAATCGCATTGATTCTTGAGTGAAATATTCAGGTCAATCTATTGATGAAAAATTTAATTATTTAAGTGATTGATCATATCAACATCTGATTTGAGGTTTGGTCTTAATGATATTGCATGCTCTTCCACCAATCTCTTCCCTCATTTTCTAATACTCGATCTCTATATAGATCAATGTTATTAAAATAGATAAATATATATGAAAATATGGAAGAAATCATGAATGTAAGAATAATGATTTCTTATTCATGTTGATATGGTCTGGATGATTAAATCATGATTGTTCACATCAAAACAAGGTTTCCAGGTTTTTTATTTATTTATGGTGGGGGAACATATTTAATCATTATGGGATTGTGATTCATTTTTGTTTGATTGAGGTGATATATATATATATATTTCTTCTTATATCATGTATTTATCAAATAATAGATTTAAAATTATTTAAAAAATGAATATTTCCATGATTTGAACAGGATTGGGAGACTAGGTTTTCGGAAAAATCCATGAGAGTTGGTTTTAAAAAGGATTTTTTAAAGAGGGTTTTAGTTATCATAAAATATTTTAGTTTATATTTATTTTGGATCATATTTTTGGGAAAAATAATATCATCATATAAAAAAATTATAGAGTTCAAATGTTTAGATATGCATTATGTTTAGGAAGTATTAGTTATGGGTTGAAGTGTTGGGTAGTTGATTTTTAAGGAAGGAAATGTCACATGTGTGGTATGGTCTTAGTATGCCATGAATGTTTGGAACCAATTAGGTTGGTGGTGATCCAAAATGGGTGTACGTTATGATCAGGGACAAGAATTTATGTTCCATTATTTATTATTACCTAGGTATCTTTAGTATACATTGGATAGTGGATGCCTAAATGTTTGGGTATAATCAAAATGATTATCATTCAATGGGGAAAATAATAGGTTGTATTATTTTTATATTGAATTCAGATTCATCAGGGATAATGGTTTACTATTTTTTTTCAAAATTTTCAACTTTTTTTTAATATCATTGGATAAATAATTGGGATTAGGCAGTATATGCGATTATATGAAAGAATTATGGAACCATACTATTTATATGTATACTAAACCCTACCCACACATCATGGTTTGTGTGTAGATATCTTATTTCATGACATTTGTAACAGTTTGTCTCCATTTATTATTGGTGATAGATCTAAATATCTGAGTTTATAATTGAACTAGAGGTGTTTCTGAATGTATTTTTGGAGTTCTCCAACCATTTATGTGGAATGTAAATTATATCAAAGGTTTTATCTTCATGTTATGATCTATGAATGGATTAAGTTCCACCATATGTTTTTTAGATTAAAACTTAAATTGAACATATCTTTAATGTTTGTTTAGGTTTTTAAATCAAAGATGCATTTTATTTATAAGGATTTTGTTGTTTATATTTGGGGAAAATCATTCTCCAGTGACAATGTATATCCCTCATTCCTAGTTTTTATCCTCTAATGATGTGGGAACTTTCCTAAGGCCATGTGTTAATCCCATATTGAGTCTCAATCATTGAACTCCTAGGCCATGAAAATAACAATTTAAAATAACATTATTATCATAAATCATTGATGTCAATTTATTCATCTAAACATATTTCGAAATTTTTTTTAAGAAATTTTAATTTATCATACCATTCTACCCCATTAATAAAATCTCTAAAGGAAAAATTAGACTTTAAATAATTGAAAATATACTTTGGTCCATATCCTTTTATATATTTGGAACCCCCATTTTGAATAAGGAATAATTATCCTTCATCGGTATACAATTAATTTACCCCACCTCCATCATATTTACTCTCCCTTTTATTACTGATCAATATTTTCATTTTCCCCCTTTGAAACAAGTTAAGGTATTTTCATGAAACAAACCAACTCGGGTTGACCAAACAGGTTACTCAAAATGTCACAACATAGTGCTTGGAGTGCATTCCTGACCACCATGGGTTGATGATAAGGACTTGGGTATCAAAAAATATAACCATGGGGATTATTTCACCCTAAAATAACACATCATATCCCAAGTATTACAAGATAAAGATAAAAAACTAGAGTAAAACATGGAAGAAGAAAAAGTACTTAACCATGAGACATAAAAAAATTAAAAAGGCTAAAACTGGAATAAAAACCCTCTAATACCAAACTAAGTCTTTATGTGACCATTTTTCACTACCACCCTAACCCACTATGATGGAAACATCAACCAAGATAAGGAATTAGTCAATACAACACCCTTTAATTTACTTTTATCTTAAAAACCCAAATATATAAATTCCCAAAAGCATAAGTTGGGTGTGAGGAAAATTCAAAATAGTATACCTTTCGGATTATGTTTAGTTTAAATAATAATTAAACCATAAGATCTAGATTGAAAAAAAAATAATATACAAAACGATATTTCATTTGAAATCTTTTTATGAAATATCCTTTGGTTTTACTTTAAAAAATTTCAAATCCCAATTAAAAAGAACATGGAAGACAATATTGATGATAACATAGAAGGAAATATTCAAAATTTTCCATATCTCCAAAGAAAAACATGTGGGCAGTAATAGAATAAAAAAATACATTAATAATAAAACCAATAATAAATCAAAAATGAAAAATGGGTTTTATCCTATTGGAATACATAAATAGGATACATATGGAATAATAAGGTGAAATAATGTGAATCCTATGATAATTAGTTCTGTCAAATTATGTAGTTATCAAGATACCCATTATCTACCATAGCATAATAAAAACATATTCATAACCCCTAGAGGTTCCCCAATCACTAATATGTTTATATGTCTCTAAAAAAACACCCAAGGTTCCCATCTGCAATGTTTTCTTCAAAACATTCAAGTAATCCATGATCACAATCTTAGAAAACATTTCCTCAATGAAAGAATTACAAATTTTTGTTCTTGAAAAGTAATTTTATATTCAAAGGAATATTTTACATATTTAATCAAACATATGAAGTGTATGAAACAATTTTAACCAAAATACCTTTTAAAACCATTTTCCATGCCACCAAAGTTTTATTTACACAAAAGATACCTCATTAATTTCAAATCAAGGCTTTTTATAACCCAAACCAAAGTAAAAAAATTAACACAATGCATTTCATAAGGAAGAACCATTTTATAGAGACACCTACCTCACCAATAGTGGAAAAGTATATGCTATTGAATATATAGGAATAAACAAATATATTGGGTGCTCAAAATTGTATCAGTAAGAAACACAATCAATTACCCATCCAAACCTACAGAAACGGATACCACAGACCCCTAGAGTATTATGGAATCAATGAGAATATATATTAAAATATGATCCAAATAAAAGTATTAGAATCAATATGAGATATGTAAATATCTTGATTATATCCCCGCAAACCAATAAAGAATCCTCAAGAGACCAAGGGGAAAACCTTTTATATGATCAAGGAGATAATGGGTCATACTAATGAAGTATTGGGAGGATATTAGAGTTAAAATTTACAATGAGTGTCATGGTAATTTTCTAATTCTATTAATATTTCATGGGTAGCAAGATTAGGTAACATGGTTGGAAAAAAATGTTCATACTATGTTGTTATTGTTATCCCTAAAAAAACTAAAGTGCATATTCACTTGGGAATAGTCACCTGGTTATAAATAAAAATATGTGATAGCCTATAGAACCAAACCATTTAATCCACAAAGTTTTTCTAGATACTCTTGTGGATAGAAAAATCTTTCTCAAATAATGTAAATTTCCACTTGAAATAAAAAATCCATTTCACATGGTTACCACATGATTACTACTAATTGTGTTCCTAGTTCGTTTCTCCAAAATTTCTTGATTCAAAACCCTCAAACACTAAATGGATATAAAATATAAATAGTGATAATATAATTCCAAATTTTAAATAAAATTTAAACTATATGGAATCACAATTTTCCCCACCATGTAAATTATGGCCCCTATAAAGAACTCAAAATTTTAGACACAGAAAAAGAAATGTCCACCACTAAATAATCAATGATTTCTAATCCCCTATTTTATCGGTGTCCAAAACACACTTCCATAATACATAGAATAAAGTAATTGTTTCACCACACAACAACGTATCATGGAGATCCATAATCATAATTGCATGCTCATCCCTGAAGGTGTCAAGATCAAGATCCACGATATCGCATTAAATAAAAGGAGAAGGGTTTGGTTTATAACTCTTCAATTGGGAGACATGAAACACATAATGAATTGAAATCATGTGAGATGAAAAATCAAATCAATAATACACATTTCAAATTTGTTTTAATACATATAAATGGAAAATAAGACTCAATTCCCACATACCCTACTTTTTCAAATGGTGATGAACCAAATTAGGTGAAACCCTAAGAACAATCTAATTAACTAAAATAAACTCCAATTGGAAAAGATGAAAGTATTCATATGATATAAGAGGAAATCTGAGCTATCTTTACCCACTTTCGAACCTAAAATAACTTCTTTATCATCTATTGAACAAGGATCTATCCAACCAAGGATTTTTCCCCTAACTCTATCCAATACAAATGACATATTTATGGATAGCCATAAAAACTTCAAAAGGTTCCATTTTAATCAAACCTTGATAAATATTTCTACATGTGAACTCAAAGAAGGTAAAATACTTCTCTCATGAAGAAAAAAAATCCATTTTACACATTTTAAGCATATAAAAAATAATTTTGATGGGTTTTCTTAATATTCTTATCTATCTAAGGGTGATATTTAATTGCTGACATCAAATGGGTACCCATTTACTCTTTTAAAAAAATTCAAAACAGAGAGTTAAATCAAGAATATCTTTCAAAAATAATAGTATAAATCACTCCATATAGATTCATTATCTCTTAGGAATATAGGTTCTCATGATCTTCCACCATATATATCTTCATAATATAAATAAAATGAGATTATTTTATGGATCAGTCAGATATTACCTGAATCACATCATTCCAAATAAGATAACATATTATACTAAATATTAATTCCATTGATATATAATCCTATTTCAATAATTTAATGGGTAAAGTCTATAAAAACTGGTATATCTCAGTGCTCTTGATTAATCTTTTGTTAGGTAAGGAATCATGATATGAAGTCCAAAATTGATCATATCATCCCTAACCACCAATACTGAGGTCTCAAATCATGATACATTATAGTAGTCCCTGGGTATATGGAACAACTAGAATAATGTATACATTATATAAACTCCATTCAAAAAGTTATCTAAATAACCAATATACCTATAAAACTCAAGAAATTATCATGTGACCAAGTCTATCAATCGAGCTCTCCATACTATAAACAATTTCACTAAAATGTCGACAATTGATTTATGCTTCTTGTATAAGATAAATTCAATCATTAAATGAAGAATCTAATTTTATATACTATAAGAAAATATTCACATTATCTTCTTCCACACCCTAGAACATCTATATTAAAAGACTCATCAAATTCGACACTACAATTTATTTCATCAAGGATTGGTTCAGAAACCACTTGTTCAATTTGCCGATTACTGAAATACCTTTTCAAAAGGTTTATGAAATATCAAAGTATAAATCTTGATGGTATAGTATCCTTTTTGTTTTTCAAAATTTTAGATCTTTATGGTCAAAAATATACTTCAGGATCTTATGATCTAAATATAAAATAATGTGCTCTTAGGAGAGATAGTGGAACTATTTATTGATAGAATGCATTACCACATCCAAATTGAGATCATTGGTATGGTAATTAGTCTCACAGTGGAACAATTTGTGATAGATATATGTCACAAAATACGTTCCCTATATAAAAAACACCCAAAACGCTTACCCAAGGAATCCTAGAAAATGTTATAACCCAAAAATGGTTATGGAATAATCATATTGGAATCCAAATTCAACCTATTATTTAATTCCTAAGATGATATTTGAAAATTATCATTACATTAGAATTAAACACCCTTGTTGGTAAAATCTATCTTAGGAGAATGAAGCATATATAAATCCAAAAATGCACCTGTATTAATAATCTATACCCAAGAAGCTCAAAATATCAAACATATTCCAAGGATTCTCCAAAGACACAATCACCTAAATATTTTTTGGATCCACTAGGATTCCTCTATCTTATTTATCATGGAATAAAAAATTCAATTCTTTGATCAAAAAATAATATATAAAAATATTTCCATATAGAAGATACACCTTTAGAGTTATAAGTATAATATCTTTATGATCTCAATGTTATTCCTTTGTCTTAGAAAACACCAAAATATCATCCATATAACCACCAACTAAAAGTCCCAAGAAATAAGGAAATATTAAATTCATCAATTATATAATCTCTATTAGAGTTTTTAGAAGATAAAATGGAATAACCAAATACCCATAATGACCACAACTTCTCTAGAGTAATGTCATAGGTATATTCTTATCTCGAAAACTTAGCTGATGCTTCCCAAATTTAATATCAACCCTAGAAAACCATCGAGATCCCCATAGTTGATCAAAAATTTCATAAATCCAAGTAAAATGATTCGAATTATTAATAGTAAACCGATTAAGATTTTGACAATCATCACAATGTTAGAGGCTTCCATTTTCCTTCTTTGTGAAGAGAACTTGGGAAGAACAAGGTAAGACACTCAGATAAATAAATACTGTAGACATAAGATCCTAAATCTAAACAATATTTTCCTTCAACTTAGTAGGTTATACATATTAATTTGAAAAAAATATGGGACTCATCCTTGAGAGAAAGTAAATAGATAACCTGACCACCTTCTGGGGTAGTAACCGATACAAATTATTATAAAATTCCCCATGGTTCCCATCCCCCAAAATAAGAAATATACCACTAAAATTGTTTCTGATGAAATTAGTAAACATGCTAAAAAATTATCATGATATCATTATATCCTCAAGACCAATGGCCCCCATTTTATCAGGTATAGGATGCCACTCATCATGAATGATGTGGGTAATCCCATCAGGTGATACAAACTAAACCTGAAAATGATAACAATCAATATAGTATTTTAAAGTTACATTTTAATATATGCTAATGATATGTATAAATATATCAAGATAAAGATCTTTGAAATATTTCATGGCTTCATGGTTCGAGATCATTACTGGTCATTTAGAAGATTTAAGAAAATATTCCTTCCTTTATCCCAATAGAGTGGAATCATTATTCATAAATGGAATAAGCTTCAAGATTAATACCAACATATAAATCAACTAAGATTTTATAATATAATTAGGTGCACTCATATCAAAAAAAATCTAAGATTAAAGTAGATAATAAAAACATAGTTTCTCTCACATCCGTTTTCCACCAATGGCATGAAAGACAATTCCTCTCACATTAGTAGGGAACACTTCAAATTAATATAGAATAGAATCCAATATATAAAGTCATATGGCTTCATCCCTAGATTTGCCTTTATTTTCTATACAATGAAACCCCTTTTCATGAGATATAAGTCCACCATCTTTCAATGCATTATTGTAGACCTGGGATCCTTTGGAAAGGGTTCATCTATCTCTACTTACTAGGTATAGCTTTCCCAAAAACACTTCTGATAAACAAATATTTCCATAATAATGAAAAATACTAGGTGTTACCATATAATCAGTCTTTTTATGGCCTAGTATTTCACACTACTAACACAACACCTGGTGCTGACCCGATGAATCCCCTAAAACTACTAATATTGTAAACTAACCACCATTTTTGTGTTTTCTATTTTAAAAAGATGAAAAACTTGGCTAACTCAGGATATAACTGAAGCTCCATGAATAAATTTCCTCCTAGAAATTTATTCCTCAACCATAGCCTCTTTATCAACTACCTTAAAAATGTCTATAGGTTCATAAGAACAAGCATTGATCAGATCTTGGGCTTAAGACCATCTTAAACTTCTTACCCTTAAGGTATTCATTAGGGAAATGTTCTAGAGATCTATAAACCAACTCAGAAAATTGAGTTGCATTCTTCATCATGGAATGGTATCCTTTATCAATTATTACAAACTCATGAGCCTTATCTATAAGAAACATCTCTTGACAGAATTACTGATTAATGGCCTTTTTAAAATTGGTTCATGTGAGGTCCTTGTGTAATTTAAATTGCATGATGGAATCTCACAATTTCCTTCTAGGTACTTCAAGCATATAAGTGTCAAATCCTTACATAGTTTCTTTTAGAGTCTTTAAATAGTAGAAAATGTGTTCTATTATCTCAACAAATTCCTCAGTTTATTAAGCTACTTTGTCAACACAAATGATTTTTTGATTTTGTTTGGAAAACACCAAATCATGATCCTCCCATTGTTCCTAATTTTCCACACCCACATAACCAGCAGATTGAATAGTCTAGATTCAATTTTTCACCAAAACAAGGACAATAAGAGGGTTTTCCTATGGGACTTTCCCTATAGGTCCTTCCCTATAATTTAAGGATATCTTTATGGGAAGAATTATCTGAAAAATGGAAAATATAACACTAGAATATCACTGGAATACTACTAAAAATCAAAGAAAAAACTTGATGATTTCATATAAAATACCTTAAAATGAATTTAATGAAAAGAAGATTCAACTAACATGGGATAAAAATTTGAAAACCAATATAAGGACATGAAAAGGTTCTTTTAAATAAAACCAAAATCAATTTCATCTAAATAAAACAAAAAATAAAGCATAATTCATTTATAATAATCCATTACACACATGGTAATTTAAGCTCTGAAATAGAAGTGTGATGTCCAATAACCCTTATTCACTTATTGTATGAGTTTAAATGTTCTTAATCTTGTCTACTCACTATATTGGATAAAAAATCATGGACTCTAATAACATTTTTTAATGAACCATTTTAGGTTGACCTGACACATCACTCAATATAACTTGTTTTGAGGCTTGAAGTACGTTCCTAATCTCCACAAGATGGGAATATTTATTTTGTTATCAACATACATAACCATGAGATTGATTTCACCCTATAAGATATCACATTGTGCATCTTGTATAAAAAGAGAAATATAAAGAACTAGATTATGACATGAATAAAAAATAACATAACCCTGAGTCATAAAAAATAAATTTAAAATTATAAATCGAGAAAAAAACTAGCCATAAACATCCCAAGTGTCCCTATTCCCAAACATCACTAACATCACAACCCACTATAAATGGAAAATCAACCAGGAGAAGATGTTGAGCTATAGGAAACCTTTCCTTTATATGTATCCTACAAAACCAAATATTAATAAATTGAAATTCATATCTAGTGTGTGAGGAAAACTCCAAATATGACACCACCAAGAATCTAAATAGTGTTAGTCTCAATGAAAAACTTAGTTTTAGATTTAATAAAAATGTTCTAGGAATAAAAATCATTTGAAAAAAATCAAAACACAATCTATGGGTTTTCTTCCAGAACTATCCATATAAAAATTCAAAAGAATATAAAAAACATCATAAATGAGAACATATAGGACTATAGAAAAAATATTATTTGTCTCAAAAGATAAACATGTGATAATCCAAGGAATAAATAATAAAATTAAAAAAACCAAGTACAAAACACAAATAAAAAAATGGTCTCTAGGCTATGGGAATAAATAACTAGGATAGTAATGAACAATAAGATAACATAACCTGAATCGTATGATATAGAGTATTATCATGGTCTGTGGGTATCATGCTACCAATTAGATAATAAAGTATATATACAACCTCTTCATAATCACTAGTGGGCTTGTACTCACTAAGGTTTTCGCATGTCCATAACCGAATGTAACCAAGGTTCACATGTTCTATGTTTTTTCAAACATTTCAATTAAACCATGATCACAATATTAAAATTTTTTCCAAAAGTTATGAATTATCACTACCGGTCATGGAAAACCATTTTAGAGTGAAACCCATCTTCGAAATATTCCATTGAACACATGAAATGCGTATAATTTTATTAAAATAATAAACAATTATAAACCATTTTCCAAGCCACAAAATATTAATTTACACAAAATAGCCATTGTATATTTTTATTTAATGACCTCATAAGCCAGAATAATAAAAAATACAATGGCACAAGTTATTCCATGAGAAATAATTGTGAAATAGAGAAACCTACCACATTGATAGAGGAAACATAATCACTTTCAAAAATGGTGGGATGAAATGAAGAGATTAGGTCCTTTCGAGAATAGATCTATAAGAAACAGCATTAATCCACTTTTAAACCATATAGGTCTAGTTATTTCATCCCATTATGGTTACATTGAATTAAGGGGAAGATGCATCAAGAGAGTATCTAGAGAAAAGAGGAATAATCAATAGAATATCAAAACATACATTAATGATATCAAAAAAATAAATAGTGAATCACCAAGATACTATAGGGATCACCTCCTAGAGAATCTAGTACATGATGGGTTGAGCTAATAAGAGATTAAAAGGATATTTTAGTTATAAATAACCCATTATATCAATGTAATTATTTATTTTTAAGAAACCTGTACAGGCCACACAGTTAGGTTGCATAGTTAGAAAAATCATATACTGACTATACAATAGAAAATATCTATTGAAAACTAAAGTGAAAAATAATCTAGAAATAGATTTATATTTATAAAAAACTTACACCAGCCTTGTGATAGTCTCTAGACCCAAACCCTTCCATCCTCATGCTTTTCCAAGTAACTCGCACAGTTAGAAAAACTGTAATCAAATAGTTAAAGTGTATACTAGAACCAAAAATGAAATTTTTTGTGGTTACTACATGGTTAATAATAATGTTTTATAGACAGTTCACCAGTTATGCTGCCAAAAAGTTTCTAAATTTTCAACCCTTGACCTCTAAAACCCTTTAGAACCACAAAATAAATAAACTTAGCCCAAAATTATAACTTACTTATTTCCTGGATGGAATAAAACTACATGAATCAAAAAATACAAGAGATAAAATTTTTCACTATATTGAGTAGAAATCCATGTCAGGACTATCCTTTTACAATTTTCTCTATTATAAAATCATCAACACAGTGCTAGAGATTCTAAAACAAATAATACGTGACATTGTAAATACCATCTAGCTACTTTAATCCTATGATAAACCCCTTTTTATAAAACTATACAAATCAGTAAATAAATATTTTGGTACTTGAAATATCCTATAGAAAAATACAATTTAAACCCCCTCTTTGATTTATCTGATTGAAATCCCATTTTATAGAAAAACATCAAAAAATATTATAGAATATATATGTAAAAATGATTAAAAATACAGGAATTCAATATTTTCCTAGTAAAGGATATATTGTTCAGAATACCCATTGATTATTAATATTTCCATCAGATTTTGTTTTCAAACCATACTTTACACTTTTTTGGTCATGTTTTATAAATAATTTTTTGGGTTCATCAATAACATGTGGGTATACTCCTTTGTTCGTTTTATTTTTTTATCAATATATCCTTAATCCATTTATTGATTTGAAACATTTTAATTGTTTCCTAATACATAGAAAAAATCAAAACACATTTCTTACTTCAGATACCCACTTTAAACAAAAAAATTTACTTTTAGGCTTCAATGCAGATTTAGAATGTTGAACTACAAAATAAATTTTTAAGGCCCTTTTCTAAGTGAATTATTCATTTTATTTTTACCCAGTATGTTTTCATTGAGTTATTCTCTATTTTCCTCCGCCACCATTACAAGAACATTATTATGATTCAACTTCATATAATTATTAGAATAATAATATTATTTAAAACACTTCAATGTCCATGATAGATGAATTTTAGTGGTGTGTCTCAATTATTTACATTTACTATATGCCTCTTTATGTTCACCAATGTTTTTTGACACATTATTCTTCTTTTTGGAAAGAATCAATTCCTTTTTAGTCTAATTTAATTTTTTTTAAGTTTATACCAAAAATTTATTAATTTTTATCCAATGAAAATATATATCTTGAAACATCCTTGATACCTTTAATCCCCTATAAAATATTGATCCACATTGGTTTTCAAGAGGTATTTCACCCTATTTTTATTTTTAGGGATAAGATTTTCCTTATTGAATTAGTTATTTACTTGAAAGCTCTCATAGTGGGTGAGTATCCCAAATTCGTATTACTAAAATATTTTATGATGTCCTTTTTCCCACAATGTGTGTTCTTCTTGAAATCATGACTGAAATTATTGGGTCTTTTAAAATGTGAATTATCCATATGTGTAATCCATTAACCAAGGGGTTTTATTTAATTTATTATATAATTAAATTAGCATAAATATTCTTAACAAAACATTACTTAGGTATTCTCTTAATCAATGATTTAATCTCTTTTAATCCTTAATATTTTTTTCCCTTTTACAATTCAATTGTTTTCTAAAATAACCTCTTTCAAATGTATACTTATTTTTCTTTTATAAAGATAATTTTGATTAAAAATGAATGAAAATTTACCTTTATGATTCATAAAAAATGAATCAAGTTTGAATATTAAAATATTAATGTTCATATGACATCAAATTAAGAAGATTAGAAAATACACCATCAATATTAATGAAATTATAGTGATAAAAATTGCCAAATTCTTTTCGATATTTAAATAAACATAAATGATCCTCCAAATTTTTAACCTATAATCCACCAATGAAGTATTAAGGAGTTATCAAATAAAATTAATAAGATTCAAAATAATATTCAAAAATTGAGCGATACATTTTCATAAACCAAAAAAAATAATTATTTGAATCAATCTCCCAATTAATAATTATTTTTTTAGTTTAATGCTTTTCTTTTATTATCTCACACTCATAGAATTTTTTGAAAAAAACACCTTATAAATTTCAATAAAATCAATCTATTTACCCATTTTCCCTCTTATTTTATAAAACTAATAGACATATTTTTCAAATAAACTTATATTATATATATAAATATCATCCAAAAAAATATCAATAAATATCCTTAAAACATCACTTAATTTTTAAAGGAATAAAATAAAAAATCCTTTATTGATGAGATATGTAATATAAAACCAGAATATAACTCTATAAATTAAAATAGAGTAAACCCCAAAAGATAAATAGAGTTGTGATATAAATTCCACTTATATAAATTAATAAAAAATACAGTAGGTTTATTTAACTACTTAGGTGAAAGGATATTAATAATTTTGAAATAATATAAAGTATATTTTTCACCACTATTCTGGTAGAGTACCTTGGTTGATTGAGTTTACAAAGTGGTCACTAGACACTTGGGTTCATTATTGGGGGCTCTAAATATGTTTAATGGTGAAGTGTGGACACGACATCATTCAAACTCTATGAATGGAATTTTGTATCCATTGTTGGAATATTAGCATTGAGTGGGGCGGGATCAAGGCCAAAAAAATTCATTGATTCATTAATGATAAATAGTATATAAGGAATCAGACTGTGATTCAGGATGATAAAACTTATATAAACTATATAGAGGAAGTGGATAGTTGGTCTATTGAACACTTTAATGGTGTAATGGTTGATACAATACCTGATAAGAAGGTTGGATACCCAAGGGAGAATTAGGGGGATTTTTTCCTCAATTAGATTCCCATTCTTGTAGAGTAAAATAATAATATATATTTATAAAGGATCCTTGAATAGAGAGAGGATAAAACGGTTATGCTTAACATGAATCTTGTTAGAGCACCTGAACTATATTTATTTCCCAATTTGTTCTTATATTCTACTTATAACATCATCAAATATATCCTCCTCAAATCCAAACATGTATTTTTTATAGGGGTATAAAACTGAGAGTGACCTTTACTATAACTATTTTCATTATTCATAAGGTGAATGATTAGATTTATATTAAAAAAATTGTTTTATATACCTTTTCAACTTTCCCTACAAGGTTTTGGCCAAAATATTTAATAATAGGTTCTCCCAATTAATTATCAATATGAAATCAGATGATAAATATCTATTCCTCTAGAATATGAGAATTAAAGTTTCCCCTGTGTTAGATAAAGATATGGTGAATGATATCAATAGAAATTTTTTTGGCTATAATATCCTTATGATGGCTGATATATACAATTACAAAGATTGGATTGAGTGGAATTTCATTCTAAAGACAATGAAATACTTGGTATTTTTAGAAGGATATTGTGACCTCCTTTTTTGATACTATTATTTTATGTGGTTTTATATTTCTATCAAAAGGACGTGAATATAGGATCTGAGAGGTTGATCTAGTTTCATCTAGAATTTTCATCATGAAGTAAGACTATTTAAATTGAATAAAAAATATTGGCATCATAGAAGGGTTGGTTTCCATATAAATAATTAATATCATATTTATTGTGGTGTCTTACATATTTATTTTAGATGCCATGATATTCATTTCCATTATGAAGAAAATTTCCATTCTGGGTATGTATAATATCTTACAATATTTTTTAAAATGGAGAATCTAAATTATAAAAAATAATAAAAAAAATTACATTTCCATGACAAGTTTCTCTAGTTAAATAAAATAGATCAAGAAAGTCCTTGGAATAGATAGGAAAAAAATTTAATATTTAATATTTGTGAGTTTTTATATACCCAGGTACCACAAGAATATTACACTATGAAAGGATTTTTAATCAAATCACATCATGGATTATCAACTGGAAGAGCGAGTCTATCTCTTTTAGAGGATGGATAATTCGTACAAACAATAGTATTTCCTCTATCCTTTGGAATTTCATTTATAAAATACTTTCTCCAAATATAATAATAAATATCTTTGAAATAATCATGAATGATTTCAATTTTTTGATTCACACTAGGAGAGAAGGTACCACTGGGAAAGATGGAATCAGATGACGATACCCATTGAAGAGGGGTTATTCATATGAGATACATATAGTTTAGAATATACCATATTTAGGAAGAAATTTCATGGGATATAGTTGGTGAAACAAATATTTGGTAAAGGTTCATACAAAAAATCATGAATAGAGATGATAAATCTCCTTGGTTGTATGGTAAATCATCACCTCTCTGTAGATACATGCAAGGCTATTTCCCACATTTATGGAATAATACAAGATGGATCATTGAGTGGGGAGACATTTATATCATGAAGGACAATTTTTATATGAGGATTTTTTTTCTTTAATGGTTTTCTAATTATGAAATGAATGTTTTGAAATAGTTTTGGTATTCCATGTTTCATTCAATAAATCCTTAATAATGACAATAATCTATTTTGAAAGTTTTAAATTTTCAAAATAATAGGATCAAAATATATTAATTGTGTCTGAGTATGATTTTTTAGAGTGTAATAATTTCAGAAAATTATACATGAACACAAGGGTGATGGGAAATTTATAGGAATTCATGGTTAAATGGTACACTTTTGAAATAAAATTTTTCAATGTGGTTCATCTACAACAATTCCATCTCAATATATAAATATTTGTAAAATAAAATATTTCAACTTTACTCAAAATATAGTTTCAATGAGAAAACAAAAGGGTAAAATATATATAACTATAACACCCCAAGCTTCCATAGTACGATAACGTGTGTTGTACGCAAATTTGAGTTCTAATACACTACGACCAATCAAAGTAGTCGTTATGAATAGTAATAACCACTTTTTAAAATTTTATAAATTTTATCTTTCAAAATAAAATTCATTTTTGGATTCATAATTTCGAAATTATCCTAGGGTGAAATTTTGGAACTTTTTGGATAAGTTTTATATTTTGATGAATAGTTAAATTTACTAAATTTTAATTAAAAACAACTTTCTTAATCAAAATAATTAATAGTGATAAATTATGAATTTGAGTGGTTTTAAAGTATATTTAGAATATAGTTTTACCATTTAATACAATTTTGGTCATTGGACGTAATTTCACAATTAAACCAGACATAAACAAGTGTCAATATTTTTATAGTTATTATTTCTTAAAAACACACTTTTTGTTTTGACAGTGGGAATTAATTTTAAATTAATTTCTGCCACTTCTAAGTTTTGAATTTTAAAAAATGGATTCCATATTTATAATCACGATTTCCAGATTGTGTAAATAGGTAACTATTATTTTTAGACATTTTGAATAATTACTTCGGTAAATATTTTATTTACCATGGTAAAAGGGTAAATCCGATAAATAAGGGTACAAAATAATATTATAATAATAATAAATTAACCTAAAACGTGTCCTAACCTTATTTGTTGATACATCTCTAACCATGGGCATCTTTGGATCGATTTATGGACCCCATGGAGCCATTTGTTGGTGATAAGGACACTTTATACTAATTAAGTAAAAGTAAATACAAAAATAACATAAGCATATATCTTTTAGAAAAAAAAATTTTACATAGTTTTATATATATTATATTTTTGACTATTAATATTTATTAGAAATATAAAAATATTTCCTAAATAATTGTTTTTTATTTATAATTTTTAGACATTTAATAATTAAATTTATTTATGACACAATAATGATGCAATATTTTCCATATTAAGGAAAGAATCAAATAATTGGTATTATAAAAGTTAAAAAAATATAATTTGAAAGTTTTGATGCCATAAAAGAATTTTATTTGTTAATATTACGTGTTAGGATTTCTTAAATGAATTTTTTTTTGAATTAATAAAGTTTTTAAGATTTTAACAAAAATCAATTATTAAATATTGTCAAAATTGACATAAATGTGTTTTTAAAACAAGTATTATATGATTAATTGATATTATATTCCTAAAAATCTAAGGTTCGTCCAAAGTAATTATATCATGATAGTCGTGTCATTAATGGACCACTTTGGGTCTCTTGGATTTATATATTATGTTTATTAGCTATATAATATAAAAATACAAAGTGACATGGTAAATGTCAAACTAATTAACTAAGAGTTAAAACTAAAAGATAAGGTTAATATAATGACTCAAAACCGTCTAAAATCTATTGTTTGAAATTATTTCTATCCATTCCCACCTTAATATTTGAATAATCCACTTTTGACCCATTATATACCGAATATTAATTGATTATAAAATAATACTTTAAGTTTTTCCTAAAGAGCCCCTCCTCCCCCTTATAAAAGGACACCATTTATAACAAATGTTTCACACATTAAAAGCCTCTTGGTTCGGAAAATCTCAACCCAAATACCCTCTAAATTATACTCCATTAATTCTAGAGGCCTTAGTTTAGTCAAAATGACAACCTAAGGAGCCCTTTTGATCAATTCAAAAGGAAGAACCCGAATAAGAGGTAATGATTTCACCACCCTCTTTCAAGTTCCTTTCATATTCAACTTCTTCTTTCTTTGTTATTTCCATTATAAAATAATAACACCATTATATTCTATATACTATGATGTTATTATAAATATGGTAGAACCATATTAAGTATTCTATCCATCATTTTAATGACATGTCATCATACGTGCGTACGTACGACCTACTGTCCCAACGTTGGGGTGTAATTGTTACTCAATACACAATTATTTGGATGGGTATAATAATAATGTGTAATTCATATAAATAATAAATATAACATGATAATTATTCTGTATATATTATATAAAATACAATTATATATTATTTTAATATCAAAAGAATGATATTTTCACTCGTGCGTACATACGGATTACCGTCTCCATGACGCGATGAGATTCATTTCCAAGTTCACCATTCATCGACGATTATAAAAATATATATTAGTAATAAGTATGTAATATATGACATAATAATGCTACTGGAGATATATATATTTATATATATAAGTATTTATGTACTTACATATATCTTATTCACTTACTTCCGTTCAATACTATATGAAAACGGAAACAGCGTTTATGCGTACGTACGAACTACGTTCTCCATAAATGGTGTTTTCCATTTCATATATACGTCTATTATACATATTTATATTCTAAATATATATGACATATAAAACACGTTTTATATTCTGGAATTATTTAAATCATGATCTAAGTGATACAATCAATATTAACAAGTTAAAACACGTACGATAAATAAAGCGATTATTACCGGAAATATTAATATAACATGGAAATTATTATTAAATGGGTAGTATAAAGTCATAATTGAATAATGTATGATATCATAAGTATTAATATGGTTCTGGTATAATTTTATATCATAATATATTCTTCATATAGGAGGTTAAACGTACCCTCGACTAAAGAAAAGTTCTAGGTAATGGGTTTTCATCTCACTCCTTATTCCCGTGAGATTCATGCCATATTGCCACTATTATCTTTTGTGTGGTGTATGTACTACTCATAATTGTATTATTTGTGTAATAAACTTTAATTTAAGTGTATTTACCTATTCATTGTATGATATATCTTTCATGGGGTGTATGTTTCGTAAGTTACCAAATTGGTAATGGTTTATTTCACAATCTTTTCATTATCTGAGGTCATTTGTACATAATTATATATTGGGACCTCTTTATCATCTGCATCCATGTTTCTTAAAATTTTATTTCAGAAAATTCTTACTATTTTACAGAACATGGATTAAATTCATTTATACCCTTGTTTGACTTTTTATAAGAAGTTTATAAAGGAATATTTCCGTCGTTTTCCAAACAATGTCCTTTTTAACCTTTTCGACAAAATTAAGGTAAGAGTGTCTTTTTTAACTTATACGGTGGGTGCGGTTGTTTTCCATAATTATAAAATCGGTGAATCTTCCCTTAAAAGATTTTAAGAATATTTTCAAAGTAAATGTTTTCTTTCATAATTATGTGACTTCTAAATGATTTCAAAAAGTAGATATTTCTCTCAAATAGTTTTGATTTCATCTATGTCAACATCCTTTGATGGATTTTAAGCTTATTTGAAGTTGATTCATTATAATAAAAAATGTTCATATTTTATTGAAGGTTTTGTGGTATGTTTGAATATGGATGTGTTATTTTTATACCATTCATGGTTCATGGAGAAATTATTTACATTTCGTATGCTGGTTTTAATACGAATGTTTATTTTATGTTTAAACCAGTTCATATGAGGAATGCATTGGACTTAGTAAGTGACAGGTGGAGCCCTCTATAGCTCCTCGATGCATTGGTTGGTCTCATGAGACAATCTAGTGTCTTGGCAGAAGGCCTTGAAAAAATATTATTTGTAGTCTTAGAACAAAGCCTTGACTATGTGGTTATGATAGTCTGGCATTATGCATTCTATCATTATGAATGTGGTTAGTGATATTGCATGTGATTTTTCGAATAGTAAAATATTCATGTGAACAAGTAAATGGAATTACTTTATTTTATTTTATCCATATTATGCTGAAGTTCAAGTTTTAAAGGTTTTTGTTTTAGTTATACATTTCCTTAAATGTTTATTCTTATTTATGAATATTTCCGTTGTATTCTTATCCTTACTAAGCGTCTGAGCTCACCCCTTTCTATGTTTTATTTTTCCAAAGATTCCAAGATGTGTATTGTGATTGATATACAGGGTTAATCCAAGGGAATAATGATGTTCGTGAAGGATTATTTATGTTGTTTTGTATGTTATGAAGTGTAATGTAACATTACAGTATGTAATATATTTTTCAAGACTGTTAAACTGATCGGTCCTTCAGTACTTGATTCCTTATAATCATTCCAATGTATTAAATAATGCACCGAATCTTGTAACTGGGGTCGGGGTGTTATAGTTGGTATCACAATAAGTTTAGCAATAACCTTGGAAGATAGATTTAGATAAAATCTGATTAGAGCACATAGCCCTAAGATATACTTTGAGGATTAGTATAGAAGAACTTCCTATAATTTTGATATTGTAGATATATTGTGAGTTTTCCAAGAAATACATCCCTTTTTGGATACGAGTAGGTAGAGGCGGCTTTGGCACAGATGTACCTAGGGTTAAAACCCGAAAAAACCGCTTTGAGCTAGACTCGAACGGGAACTGGTGCATGACAATGGGCCTTGCTTCACTCTTGGTTACAACACACCTTGGGGATATGATTAGGATAATTATAATTTTCTTTACAAACCATTATAAAGGGTTTATGAGTATATACTTCCTCAAAGAGTACATTTTTATGATTATGGATTATATCCATAAACAGTTTAATTTATGTTAAGTTTCTTACAAGTTTGGGATTAGGTATTGCTATTAATAAACTAATCTAGTGTATGCCATTGTTTAGAAATGGCTCCTAGTAGAAGGAATGAGAACTCCAGCAACACACATGATCCAAAGAGTAAGACAGATCATATCTTTCATGGTCTTAAGACATCATTTAGAAAGGAAATAGTCTCCCATGTATTATCATCATATGAAGAAATAATATCATGTATTGATAAGATAAGTAAAGAATTCTCGAAGTCCTATGACTTTGAAGGGGAGCCAAAGAAGTAAAGGATGGTATAGAGAAGGATAGATAATGTGAAGAAGGTAAAAAAGGATTTTCCCATATGTTATAACTGTGGAAAGAATCACCATGGAAAATGATTTAAGGGAATGGGAGTATATTATAATTATGCAGAAAAAAGGACACCAAGTACGTGACTGCAAGGGTAAGAAAAAGGTTTCAAATGTACAATGCTTCATCTGCAAGGAGTTTGGACACTATGCGAACCAATGTCCCAGTCATCAGACAATGCCATAAATGATGCTATTGGATAATAATCAAGTTATGATACTTCCACAGATGAAGATGAATGACTAGTGTTCTTTTGTTTTTATTTTGGAGTTATTTCATGGAAGTGTTGTATCAATGATGTACTGGAAATAAATAAGGATTGTACTGCAGTACTATTTCATTGAGGATTTGAGATTTTATGGTACTAAGAAAAGTGACTCTAGAGTAAGTTAATCTTTTTGGAAATTACATGGTTGAAGGAAAGATAAACCCTAATATGGTCCTAATATTGAGGTACTGATTTTGGAATAAGATATGTTTGATTTGGATAAATTATATTTGAAATTATTGACTACCTTGAAACTGGTTAAAGATTTGTATATTCTATAATTTTTGGAGTTTACAACATTTTTGGATGGATGAAGTATATCCAGTATTCTATAAAAAATAAAGGAGCATGAATGTAATCAATAAGGTTTTATGGTAATTCAGGATGTTTCAATGTTTTAAAAGAATACATGATGAAGGTATTCACATGTTGTTATGGTGTAAAAAGGATCTACATTATTTTTACCTTTCATATAAATTTTGGACTGAGATTTTATAGAAGTATTTGGGATAAGTATAAAGGTTGAAATGGATTATAATTTACATTGGATACTATTGTTAAAGTTATTTTTGGATATTTATAAAAAGGACAACATGCAGACCATGTGACAACCAGTTGCATCGGACAAAGCTACAGGAATCAAACCCAAAAACATAGTGCAATTGGGATTTATCTCCTTCCACTAGAATACGTGAAGTCCCTAGAGTGTATAATTTAGTTTTCATTTTTTTAAAAAAAAATTTCTGATAGATTAATTATACATTTACTTTTGGAACCTGAAACGGTTAGGATAAATAGAATATTTTTGAGTTCTATTAACATTTGAAGTGAAAGATGGGTTTGTGGTAAAAATTTATTAAAGAATTAAAGTCTATATGAAAAGTAAATATATTTCCTTATGTTCTTAGTAAATCTCCTAAATAAATTCCACAACTTTATCAAAGGTAACTTAAAATAAAAATGTTTTCGGTTAACATTTCTTACTGGGGAATCAAAGACCATTTAACCAATCACAAGTTTGTGATTTTCTTGTAGTTAACTATCTCTTAATCCTATTTTCTGCAACTCTCCATCAGACCTTGATGGTTTGTTTCTCCTCCATATCCATGTTTTCAAAGAATCCTAGTATGGGCTATCTCGAGTGACATTTGTACTTCTCTTTCTTTATTTTAAAGTTATATTTTTATTAACCCTATTTCCGATGTGGGTTTTCCAAAAAGCTATTTTTTATTTTCATCATTTTTTTTCAAAGAAAAATTTCAAATTGCAAGGATGAAATTTATTGATGGAGGGGAGAATGTAACACCACAAGATTTCATGGTACGATAACATGTGTTGTATGCAACTTCGAGTTCTAACAAACCGCGACCAATCAAAGTAGCTGTTATGAATAGTAATACCCACTTTTTGAAATTTCATAAATTTTATCTTTCAAAATTGACTTCATTTTTGGATTTGGAATACTGAAATTAGCCTAGGGTGAAATTTTGGTTCTTTTTAGCTAACTTTTACATTTTTATGAATAATGAAAATTACTAAATTTTAATTAAAAAAACTTTTTTAATCGAAATAATTAATAGTAATAAATTATGAATTTTAGTGGGTTTTTAAGTATATTTATAATATATTTTTACCATTTAATAAAATTTTGGTCATTAGACATAATTTCACAATTAAAACGGACATAAACAAGTGTCAATCTTTTGATAGTTATTATTTCATAAAAGCACGCTTTTTGTTTTGACAACGATAATTAATTTTAAATTAATTTCTTCCACTTCTGTGTTTTGAATTTGACACAAATGGATTTCATATTTGGAACTAGGATGTTCAAATTTTTTAAATAGGTAACTCTTATTTTTATACATTTTGAATAATTACTTCGGAAATTATTTTATTTACTATGGTTAAATGGTAAATCCGGTAAATAAGGGTGAAAAATAATAATATTATTATAATAAATTACCCTAAAACGTGTCCTAACATTATTGGTTGATACATGTCCGACCATGGGTATCTTTGGGTCGATTTTGGGACCCCATGGATCCAGTTGTAGGTGGTAAGGACACTTTATATTAATTAAGTTAAAGTAAATACAAAAATGACATAAGCATATATCTTTTAGAAAAACAAAATTTACATAGGGTTATATATGATATATTTTTGACTATAAATATTAATTATAAATATAAAAATATTTCATAAATAATGGTATTTTATTTATAATTTTTATACATTTAATAATTAAATTTATTTATGACACAATAATGATGCAATGTTTTCCTTATTAATGAAAGAATCAAATAATTGGTATTATAAAAGTTAAAATAAATATAATTTGAAAGTTTTGATGACATCCACGAATTTTATTGGTTAATATGACATGATAGTATTGCTTAAATTAATTTGTTTCAAATTAATAATGTTGTTAAGACTTTAAAAAAAATCAATCATTAAATATTGTCATAATTGACATAAATGAGTTTTTAAAACAAGTATTATATTATTAATTGATATTGTGTTCCTAAAAAACTAAGGTTCGGGAAAAAGACTTATATCATGATAGGTGTATTATTAATGGACCACTTGGGGGTCTCTTGGATGTATATAGTATATTAATTAACTATATAATAGAAAAATAAAATGTGTCATGGTATATGTCAAACTAATTAACTAAGAGTTAAAACAAAAATATAAGGTTAATATAATGACCCAAACCTATCTAAAATCTATTGGTTGAAAGGATTTAGACCCATACCCACCTTATACTTTGAATAATCCACTTTTTATCCCTTAGAAACCGAATATGAATTTATTATAAAATAATACTTTAAGTTTTTCCTAAAGAGCCCCTCCTCCCCCTTATAAAAGGACACCACTCCTAACCAATTAATCACACATTCAAAGCCTTTTGGTTCAGGAAAACTCTGACCAAATACCTTCTCAACTATCCTACCTTAATCCTAGAGGCCTTAATTTAGTCATAAATCCATCCTAAGTATCCCTTTTGATCAAATAAAAAAGAAGAACCCGAAGAAGAGGTAATGATTTCACCACCCTCTTTCAAGTTCCTTTCTTCTTCAACTTCTGCTTTGTTTGTTATTTCCATTATAAAATAATAACTCCAGTATCTTATATATACTGTGATGTTATTATAAATATGGTACAACCATATTCATTATTCTATCCATCCTTTGAATGACATGTAACCATACGTGTGTACGTACGACATACCTTCTCCACATCGTGGTGTAATTGTAATTCAATACACCATTATTTGGATGGGTATAATAATGATGTGTAATTCATGTAAATAATAAATATAACATGATAATGATTAGGTATATATGATATAAAATCCAATTATATATTATTTTAATATCAAAATAATGATATTTTCGCTCCTATATACGTACGGATTACCGTCTCCACGACGCGATGAGATTCATTTCCAAGTTCACCATTCATCGACGATTATAAAAATATATATTATTAATAAGTATGTAATATATGAAATAATAATGATACTAGAGATATATATATTTATATATATAAATATTTATGTACTTACAAATATCTTATTCACTTACTTCCATTCAATACTATATGAAAACAGAAATAGCGTTTATGCGTACGTACGGACTACCGTCTCCATAAACAGTGTTTTCCATTTCATATATTAGTCTATTATACATATTTATATTGTAAATATATATGATATATAAATCATTTTTATATTCTTTAAGTATTTAAATCATGATCTATGTGATGCAATCAATATTAACAAGTTAAAACACGTACGATAAAGAAAGTGATTATTACCCGAAATATTAATATAACATGGAAATTATTATTAAATGGGTAGTATAAAGTCATAAATGAATAATGTATGATATCATTAATATTAATATGTTTCTGGTATAATTTAATAACATATTATAGTCTTTATACAAGAGGATAAACATAGCCTCGACTAAAGGAAAGTGCAAGGTAAGGGGTTTTCATCTCACTCCTTATTCCCGTGAGATTCATGACATATTTCCACTATTACCTTTTATGTGGTGTATGTACTTCCCATAATTTTATTCTTTGTGTAATACACTTTAATTTATTTTTATTTACATATTAATTTTATGAAACCTCTTTCATGGGGTGTATGTTTCGTATGTTACCAAATTGGTAACGGTTTGTTTAACAATATTTTCATTATTCAGGGTTGTTTATACGTAATTATCTACTAAGACATCTTTATCATCAAAATCCACGTTTCATGAAAATGTATTTAAAAACATTCTTACTATTTTACAGAATATGGGTTAAATTCATTTATACCCTTTTTTGACTTTTTTATAAAAATTTTATAAAGGGATCTTTCTGTCCTTTTCCCAAAAAGGTTCTTTTTAACCTTTTCGACAGAATTAATGTAAGAATGTCTTTTTTAACTTATACGGAGGGTGCGGCTATTTTTCATCATTATAAAATTGTCAAAGCATCCCTTAAAAGCTTATAATAATATTTTTAAAGTAAATGTTTTTTTTATAAGTATGTGACTTTTAAATGATTTCAAAAAAGGAGATATTTCTATCAAATACTTTTGATTTCGTCTATGTCAACATCCTTTGATGGATTTTATGATTATTTGAAGTTGATTGATTATGATACAAAACTTGATTATTTTATTGATTGTTTTGTTATATGTTTGATTGTGGATGTGTTATTTTTATACCATTCATGGTTTATGGAGAAAGTATTTACATTTCATATGCTAGATTTAATACGAATGTTTATGTTATGTTTAAACATGTTCATATGAGGAATGCATTGAAATAAGTAAGTGATGGGTGGAGCCCGATATAGCTCATCGATGCATCGGTAGGTCTCATGAGAAAAACTAGTTTCTTGGCACAAGGCTTTTACAAAATCTTATTTGTAGTCTTGGTATAAGGCCTTCACTATGTTGTTAAGATAGTCTGGAATTATGCATTCCATCATTATGAAAGTGGTTAGTGATATTGCATGTGATTATTTGACTAGTATAATATCCATGTGAATAATTAAATGAAATTACTCCATTTTATTTTTTCTATATTATGCTGAAGTTCCAGTTTAAAAGGCTTTTGTTTTAGTTATATATTTCCTTAAATGTTTATGCTTATTTATGAAGGTTTCCGCTGCACTGTTATCCTTAATGAGCATCTGAGATCACCCCTTCCTATGTTTTATTTTTCACAAAATTCCAAGATGTGTATTGTGATTGATATTTAGGGTTAAGCCAATGGAATAATGAAATTCGTGAAGGATTATTTATGTTTTTTTGTATGTTATGAAGTGTAATGTGACATTCATGTATATAATCTATTTTCTAGGACTGCTAAACTGATTAGTCCTTTAGGACTTGATTCCATGTAATCATTCCAGTGTATTAAAATAATGCACCCACTCTGGGTAACTGGGGTCAGGGCGTTACAAAAACTCTTTCATTAAAGGTTAAGGGTGATGTTTTGGTGTAATATTGTCAAGCGATTCATGGGGATACAACCTTTTATGAACAAATACATTTATACACTCACTGTTGAAAACATAGAGCCTAATGTTTAGTTATTTTCCCTAGTATTGGGTTTTTGGTTTATATGGGAGGCCTAAAGTGATTCTATAAACATATTTGTACGCTTAAATTTTTAGTGTATGTATGATAGAGTAAAGAATCTAATAATAGAGATCAATTGATCAATTAAATGGATGGGAAAGCCTCCCTTCACCAATACCCTCACTTATTAGTCTATATTGGGGGTGTATAATGATAACTATATTGGTTGAGGAAGATATGTTTATTGGAACAATCATAGAAATGATACAATGTATAATAATTATCTTCCATGTGATATTGGACTCATGATAAGTGGGGCCTAATTAATTATATATGTTTATCAGTGTTGTTGTATTAAAGTAAACACTAAATTCCATGTAACTCTACTATAGTTGAGTAAAAATACTTTTCATCAAACTCTTAATATGAAAGCTTTAAAAAATTATTTTTGATGACGTGGAAATAGATTTATATCTTTTGAAATAATTTATTATATAATAAATTAACCCTCAATAGTATATTATCAGTCAAATCAGAGCATGTAAGATTGTATTGATCTACATAATAGAAATTATGGAGATGTGGTGGGAGGAAAATACAGTATTAGATAAATTTATATCAAAAGAGAGTCAGTAAGATCCTATTGTTATTTATTCCTATATTGGTTTGTTACCACAAAAGTGTATGAGCACAGTAAATTTTTGAGTTTTTAAGGAACTTCTTTAATAAAATATTTAATTTTGAGTGAGTAAAGATAGATCATAAATTAAAATTTGATATCACTTTTTATCATAAACTGATGATATATGATTACATGATGGATAATTTTTTTCTGAAAATAATGATAAAAAATACTAAAATATTAATTCATAAAAGATATTTGGGAGAGAAAACAGATCGGGGGACTCTTGAAGACCCTAAAATAGATATGCTTACCTATAATAAAATGATTGATGAATAGTTTATAAGTGATCTCAATAAATTTTAGTACATTGGTCTTCAATTAATATGAGAATGATAATGATTATGAGATATAAAGTGAGTAATAATATATAACACACTCAGAGAAGGTTATATATGTCACGACCCCCTTCCATCAAAGATACCCCTCCTGAGATGGCATTGGGGAAAGGGAGATAATGACCCCCGAGTCCCGCCTCCAGTAGGCCCCGGGGTGGCGACTAGCACCAAGGGTATGAGTTTATTATTATTTTTCAATCATGGGAGGCATTACCCTTTTTATAGTTAGGATCGGAAATAGGACAAGTCAACCACCAAAAAGGAAAAAGAACAAAGGTGCTGAAAAGAAACCCAAACCATTCCCATATGCATGTATAAATAAACTGAAACAGGTACAAGTACAAATAAGCTCAAAGTACAAGTGAGTACAGTACCAAAAGAAAAACAAGAAAACAGCAACTGCACAGCTCCCACTGCCTGACTAGTAGGGTCCCGCACGACCCTGGTAGTCCTCCTGAAAACCTGAAACAACGTAGGGTGAGCATACAAGTATACTCATTAGAGAACCTAAATCTCTCGTGCACAAGTGGGGAGACACCCTAAGGTCCCGTGAGAAAATAGAAGAACCAGAAACTAACAAGGAAAAACTATCCACCCAGCCTCACTGGTCACACTCACCATGTAACACAAACAAGTTTAGTATATATATAGAACAAAAGTATTGGGTACCCCGCACCATTTCCCACTTAAATAGATGCAGCTCTTCCTAACGGCAAACGTCCTGATGCTACCACACTCTTCCCGCCCGCACACACCTGGGCCAAACCACGCATCCCGCCCGCACACACCTGGGCCACAACCACTAACCCGCCCGCAGACACCTGGGCCTCATCCCGAAGGTTCTTGGGAACGTTAAGCCTGCCCGAAGAGTCTTGGGCTAAAGGTCGCATCAAGCCATCACAGCCTCCGAGACCTACCCGAAGAGTCTTGGGTGTAAGGCCACCTCAAGCCATCATAGCCTATGGAAGAAGGAGCAGGAAGGAGCTAGTAACTAAGGGGGAACACCCTCTCCCATAAAATGGGAGTGTTCGGCACTAGGTGCTTGACATGGGTGTGGTGCGACAAAACACAAAGATACAATTATATATATACATATACCAAACACACAGTCCAACCTATGGCTTCTTAAAAATAAAAACTGAGCATGTGCCTCGGCACTGCTACCACGAAGCATGCATCAACAACCAAACAATCATCCCCCAACCCCATTTAGGTTTTCATGTTTCATGCAATGGTTTAACAAATTATTACTACTGGGCAACTAACATCCAGACAAAACCTTTCACAAACATATCCCTGCCATCCACAACCAATGTTAGGTAAAACGCAAGCAACCACATGCCATTTCATTTACAAGAGATTATCACAACCATACAACATTCCATCATTCATTTATTTCAAAGTTCCACACATAAAACCCTTTCCACACACAAAACATTTCCGCATTTGAAAACACATTTTACTTCAAAACACTTTTCATAATCAAAACACTATTCATAAATAAAGGCATTTTCCACAAAACAACCAAACCACCAACATGTTCATTATTCCAACTTTGTTCAATCGGGGTGATCACACAAGGTTTTCATTCTCATTTAATCATCCAGTCTTTACGTGCTTATCCATTTTCCATGTTTTAACAAAACCAACCATAAACAATTCAGATATCAATTGCGCACGCAAAGGCCACCAATGGCCTTGATTTTCAGTAGGCAAAGGCCTTTCAATCCAAAATCACAATTAGAAGATAAAGAAACTGGAAGGCAATAAAAACAGCACAAAACCCCAAACCCTTATTTATCCGGTTATTATCTTTATTTAAAGTTCAACTGCATCCCATGGAACAAAAGAAAAATATCCCACCCCGCATGTTGCACCAAAAAGAGAGACGAAGGTAAACCCCTACCTCAAAAGGTCCTGATCACGTCGCTTCCGACGACGTCCTTCGGTGTCCTCCGCCTTCGCCAAACCCGACAAACGCCTCCTAGGATGGAAGCTAGAGAAGGAAGGTCGGAAGGAAAGGTGACAAGTCCGGGCTTAGAAGCTTCGTCTCGTCGCTACGATCATGTGGCCGCTGACGGATCGTAATTCGGAGCTCGGACAAAGAAGTTAGAGGAGGAATACTTCTCGATCGTCCAAGAGCGTCGTCGTGCGACAAAGAAGCGATCGATATGGCAAATAAAACATGACCTCGTTCTTATATAGGCAACGAATAGGTAAATTCGTATTCAGCGTGCATTAATGAATACACAATGTGACCGTACATACGTTACATGTTTTGATTGGTTAACACACAACACGTCACGCGGTTTCCACGCGTTTTAATAATAATGATAATTCTATCAATATGTGGTGTTTCGTTGACCCGAGGCATGAGTCATAAAAGTAGCTCATTAATGGTCTTAAAATGACCGTCATAATTTCAGGGTTACACTGTCGCTGACGGATCGTCAATCTGATACCGTATGAGGGAGATATGTTGGATACAAGATCCCGTAATAATAACAATATTAAATCTATTAATTCATGAGCGTTTCGGGTACCCAATCCGAAAACCTGAAAAAGACATCCAATATTGGACTCATAATTTTTTGTCTCGTAGTCAAGGTCGCACTGCCACTGACGGTTCATGAAACCGAGGTCGCACGAAGAAGTTATTGTGAAAAAAGTGTTTTATTATCAAAAAAAATGATAACAATATTTTATTAATTATTTATTTATTTATTTCTCTAACTCCAATCAATCACCATCTTTCATTCTTCATGCTGGAAATTCATCACCAATTATCTCCTTTACTATTTATTTCACACTTAATTTTATTCCCATTAATAAATCCTCCCTCTCTCCAATCTTTATTAATTCTTTCTCCCAAGATTCTCTCCCACAAAAAGTGGCACCTCTCTCTTATATTTATTTTTCAATAAATTTTATTTTCTCTCTCCAATCTTTATTTTGTTGGTGCGCCTCCCCTTTTATTTCATATTATTATATTTTTCATCTTCTCTCTCCTTGTGGCATGCCCCAAATTTATTTTAAACCTTTATTTATTTATTTTTACACAATTATCATAAAATCTTTAATTTATTCTCATATCTCAAATCTCATTGCATTTAATTCAAAACATAATTCTCATTAAATTATTATTACCAGATCTATCAAAAAAACCAACATTATTATTATAATTATTTAGTATAACACTTATAACAAAACCCCAAAAAAAATTTATTAACACGTCACCATTTATTATTAATAATTATTATTATTTTTTATGTTCGCCACATTGACCACATAAAAAAACGTTTTTACAAAGTAATCGACCGGAGAGGTCCGGGCCATTACATTAGATACCTCTCAAAACATTCTCGTCCTCGAGAATTAAAAAAACTGACCCAGAAGAAGGAAAGGATCTGAAGAACCACTCCACAAGATACCTCTCAGGGCTCTCGTCATGACAAGGAACCAACCAACATCTCTATGAGTTAGGAATTCCCTCTCCTATGTCAAGATACTTTCCGCTTTATGCGGAACTGACTCGCCTGCACGGGTTTAATCGCATCCTCATTAATGCGTCTTGATTAAGGATCGGGTTTTTCCTTTCCCATATATCCGGACAGGCCACACACTTCCCAAGAACAAGGAACAAAGATCTCACATCCAACAAGACAACATTTTATATATCAAAGGTACAGGGTAACACCAACAAACAAAGGAAGGTACAAGTCAAAACAACCCTGGTTACTGAGCGCGCATCTGGGTCTCCCGCTCCCAAGTGCTCTCCTCAAGGCCGCCATGCCTCCACAACACACGAACCAAGCCGATGGTTCGTCCACGGAGCACTTTCTCCTTGCGATCCTCGATCCGGACTGGCCGTTCCTCGAAGGTCGCGTCTTCTCCCACATCTTGCTCTCCCCAGTTGATGACATGAGAGTCATCATGTAAGTACTGACGAAGCTGGGAGACATGGAAGACATCATGGACCCTCTCCAACTGAGGTGGTAGGGCCAGCTGATATGCCACCTCGTCAACTCTCCTCAGCACCTCAAAAAGTCCGATGAACCTAGGGGAGAGCTTACTCCCCTTTCCGAACCTCCACTGCCCCCGTCGAGGGGAAACCTTCAAGAACACATGATCTCCCACCTCAAACTCCAACGGCCTCCTCCGACGATCAGCATAAGACTTCTGCCGATCCTGAGCTGCTTTCATCCTCTCCCACACTAGCTGGACTTTCTCCGTGGTGCTCTGCACTACTTCTGGTCCAAGAGTACCAGTCTCACCAACCTCTGCCCAGCAAAAGGGTGAACGACATGGTCTTCCATACAAAGCCTCAAAAGGAGCCATGCCGATAGTAGAGTGGAAGCTGTTGTTGTAGGAAAACTCTACTAAAGGCAAGTGTCGTACCCATGATCCTCCGAAATCCAGAACACATGCTCGCAGCATGTCCTCCAATGTCTGGATAGTCCGCTCTGTCTGTCAATCAGTCTGATGGTGAACAGCAGTGCTAAGGCATAGCTGGGTGCCAAAAGCATGTTGTAACCCCTTCCAGACTCGTGAGGTGAACCGAGTGTCCCGATCTGAGACGATAGTCTTCGGAACTCCATGCAAACGCACCACCTCATCCACGTACCTCTGTGCTAAGGTACTCACAGGTCCTGACTCCTTGATGGCCAAGAAGTGAGCAGATTTTGTCAATCGATCCACCACTACCCAGATAGCATCATCCCCGCCCTGAGCTCTGGGTAGTCCTGTGACGAAGTCCATCGAGACGTCGTCCCACTTCCACTCGGGAACATCTAAAGGATGCAACAAACCACCAGGAACGCGGTGTTTAGCCTTCACCTGCTGACACACCAGGAATTTAGCCACAAACTCTGCCACTGCCCGTTTCACCCCGGGCCACCAAAACTGTCCCCTCAGGCCTTGGTACATTTTCGAAACACCTGGATGTACTGCCAAGGCTGAGCTATGGAACTCACGAAGGACTTCATCATGCATCACCTCTGGAACAAACAACCTTCCATGAAAGAGAATCTGATGTCGGCTGTCCTCCGACCATCCTTCCGGAGCGTTCCCCTGATCGACACGATCCCGCAACACTTCCACCTCAGGGTCTCCCCACTGAGACTCTTCCACTTGCTACAACAAAGAGGACTGTACCGTCATCTGAAACAAGCAGCCTCTAGCACCTTCCACCCTCGCATCCAAGTGCACGGTAGCCAACTCACCCATCGCCTTCCAAGAATCAACAGATTCCCGAACCACTTCCTGATGCGGCTTCCTGCTCAGGGCATCAGCCACAACGTTTCCCTTACCTTCAGTGTACGAGATCTCAAAGTCGTAGTCTTGGAGAAACTCGACCCATCTCCGCTATCGTATGTTCAAGTCACACTGGGAGAAGATATATCGCAAGCTCTTGTGATCGGTGAAGACCATAAAGCACTCCCCAAAGAGGTAATGTCGCCACAGCTTCAATGCGAACACTACTGCTGCAATCTACAAGTCATGGGTGGCATAGTTCCGCTTGTGAGGAGGCAACTGCCTAGACCCATAGCAGATCACACCTTTCTTCTGCATCAGCACAAATCCCAAGCCAAGGCCAGAGGCATCACAAAACACCTCATACAAGGATCCTTCCTCTGGAAACCTAAGGATGGGAGCACTAACCAACTTCTCCTTCAGGTAGTCGAAAGATTCCTGGCACTGCTCATTCCACAGGAATACCTGATTCTTCCTAGTCAAAGATGTCAACGGAGCAGCAACTCGAGAGAAGTCCAAGACGAACCTCCGATAGTATCCAGCCAACCCCAGGAAACTACGAACTTCTGCCACGCTCTTGGGTGCTGTCCAAGAAACAACTGCTTCTACCTTCGACGGGTCCACTGACACTCCATGCTGAGACACCACGTGCCCAAGGATGTGTACTTCTTGCGTCAAGAACTTACATTTTGACAACATTCCATAAAGCTGATGGTGCCGAAGGACTTCCAAGACAGCCCTAAGATGCTCAACGTGCTCCTCCTTTGATCTTGAGTAGATCAAGATGTCATCAATGAACACAACAACGAACTGGTCTAGGAACTCTCGGAAGACAAAGTTCATAAGAACCATGAACACAGCTGGTGCATTCGTAACCCCAAACGGAATCACTACAAACTCGAAGTGCCCATACCTGCACCTGAAAGCTATCTTTAGGATGTCACTGTCTTTTACCCTCAGCTGATGATATCCCGACCGCAGATCAATCTTAGAAAACCAACATGCTCCCCTCAGCTGTTCGAAGAGATCATCTATTCTCGGAAGGGGGTAACGGTTCTTGACCGTTACCTGATTCAGCCTCCGGTAGTCTATGCATAGCCTGAGACCACCATCCGCCTTTTTCGCGAACAGAACCGGAGCACCCCATGGAGACACACTGGGTCGAACGAAACCCTTCTCCATCAGATCGTCTATCTGAATCCGCAACTCCCGCAACTCCGAAGGTGCCATCCGATAAGGAGCCATTGAGATCGGACGGGCACCTGGCTGTAAGTCTATCCCAAACTCAACATCACGTTCTGGGGGTAGAGTCACAACCTCCTCGTGAAAGACATTGAGGAATTCCCCAAAAACTTCTTGAACGTTCATCATCTCCGTATCAGCTGGAACCGCTGATATCCCACTCAACAAAGAAAAGAGAGGCTTCACATGTCGGCTTCCCACCTGATAGCTCATCTCGCCAACAAAAGTCACACACTGTCCATCCATATCGAAGAACACGACTCTTCTCCGGAAGCAGTCTATAACAGCACTAACAGAGAACAGCCAGTCGATGCCTAAGATGACGTCGTATGGCTGCATCTGTAGAAAAAGAAGATCTCCAATGGACCAATGTGGTCCCAACGTCAGCTTGCATCCCCGACAAACACAAGACAAACGGGTCTGACCTCCAACAGGCGTACTCAGTACCAGGGGTATAGAAAGTCTCTCTACGTCTAGACCCAAAGCATGGGCTAGACTGGGTGCAACAAAAGAGTGCGAAGCTCCTGAATCGAACAAGGTAGAAACAAGAGTGCTGAACAAACAGATCGTACCTCGTACCACCTATGGTCCCGCTGGAGCTGCCAACTCTGCTGCGTGTAACTGTCCACGCCCAGCTCCTCTTCCTCTCTGATGTCGACCGCCTCCCCGACCACGCCCTGGTCGAGGTCCCTGAGGATCACCCTGAGATCGGCCTCCTCCTACAAGGTCTACCCTCGGAGGGCCCTGCTGCTACTGAAAGGGCCTCGACGGCAACTGCTGCTGAGGCGGGTACTGATCCTGACCACCTCCACCGTGCTGAGCTCTGGTCGGGCACTGACTCCGGACGTGCCCAAAACCTCCACAAGAAAAACACTTCAGTCCAGGACTCGAGAAGGAAGGACGAGGGCCTGAAGACCTGAACTGGAACCACTGGGGCCTGCTCCCCACTGGCCTGAACTTGGAAGGTCCGGTCGCAGGAGGTCTGCTACTGACTGCCTTCCCCTTCGACGGACTCGCCTGGATCCCTTCTCGGGGTGCACCTCCCTGCAAGTTCATCCTCTCTACAACTTCCGCCTTCTTCTGTACGGCTAAGTATGTCGGAAGGGTGAAGGGGGTCACAACCTACTGGAGCGAAGGACGAAGCGCCTCTTCCAAACGTCTCTCCCGAGACTCTTCATCCGGAAAGAGTTCCGGAGCAAAGCGTAGGAGATTATGGAACTTAATTCCCAACTATCGAACAGTCATACTCCACTGCTGAAGGGAGAGAAACTTCTGAAGCTTTTCCACCTTGATCAAATAAGAAAGGAATTCCTCTCGGAACTCCTTTTCGAAGTCATCCCATGGAATCTCTACCTCCTTCCTCTCCCCGAGGTAGAGCACCCACCATTGGCGCGCCGCGCCTCTCAGCTGAATGACCGGTAGGGGGACCCAGTACTCCTTCGGAGCACGGATCAAGGTAAAAGAGATCCCTAGCTCTTCAAGACACCCCTCCGTCTCCAGGTCCGAAGTACTTCCCTCGTACTTCTTGAGAGTCTGACGCTGGAAAGAACGAAGGGTCTTCTGCCACTGGCTGTCTTCCTCCTCTTGATCGATCCTAAGTTGATCGATCGCCTGAACCTGCTGGGCCTCGGCCGCCTGAGCCACCTGGGAATGCCGTCCAGGTGCCATAGCTGTACGGTAAACAAGGAAAACCTAAGCCCGAGTAGTAAGGAGATTTCTCAAGGGTTCATTTTATCATTTTACATTATCCCCAGAACGCCCCAAATCAAGTAAAACACAAACATGATGATGCATGTACCTTTCCTAGGGTTTCTACCCTAAAATCAATGTAGCCTCCCTTGGTTGATCGGTAGGCTCAGAGTCCTTGCATCGGATCACGGGGGGCCCTAAAATCCCATGTCCTAGCCGGTCTTCACTGGCCTATGTCACACACCAAGATTAGCTAACACTGTTTCCCTACCATCCCATGCAATCCTCACTGTGCCTAACTCCAGACTCCATCCTATCTCTCAACCATTCCTCTGATACCATTCCGTCATGACCCCCTTCCATCAAAGATGCCCCTCCTGAGCTGGCATTGGTGAAAGGGAGATAATGACCCCAGAGTCCCGCCTCCAGTAGGCCCCGGGGTGGCGACTAGCACCAAGGGTATGAGTTTATTATTTTTTTTCAATCATGGGAGGCATTACCCTTTTTATAGTTAGGATCGGAAATAGGACAAGTCAACCACCAAAAAGGAAAAAGAACAAAGGTGCTGAAAAGAAACCGAAACCAATCCCATATGCATGTATAAATAAACTGAAACAGGTACAAGTACAAATAAGCTCAAAGTACAAGTGAGTACAGTACCAAAAGAAAAACAAGAAAACAGCAACTGCACAACTCCCACTACCTGACTAGTAGGGTCCCGCACGGCCCTGGGAGTCCTCCTGAAAACCTGAAACAACGTAGGGTGAGCATACAAGTATACTCAGTAGAGAACCTAAAGCTCTCGTGCACAAGTGGGGAGACACCCTAAGGTCCTTTGAGAAAACAGAAGAACCAGAAACTAACAAGGAAAAACTATCCACCCAGCCTCACTGGTCACACTCACCAAGTAACACAAACACGTTTAGTATATATATAGAACAAAAGTATTCGGTAGCCCGCACTATTTCCCACTTAATTAGATGCTGCTATTCCTAACGGCAAACGTCCTGACGCTACCACACTCTTCCCACCCGCACACACCTGGGCCAAACCACGCATCCCGCCCGCACACACCTGGGCCACAACCACTAACCCGCCCGCAGACACCTGGGCCTCATCCCGAAGGTTCTTGGGAATGGTAAGCCTGCCCGAAGAGTCTTGGGCTAAAGGTCGCCTCAAGCCATCACAGCCTCCGAGACCTACCCGAAGAGTCTTGGGTGTAAGGTCACCTCAAGCCATCATAGCCTATGGAAGAAGGAGCAGGAAGGAGCTAGTAACTAAGGGGGAACACCCTCTCCCATAAAATGGGAGTGTTCGGCACTAGGTGATTGACATGGGTGTGGTGCGACAAAACACAAAGATACAATTATATATATACATATACCAAACACACATTCCAACCTATGGATTCTTAAAAAGAGAAACTGAGAATGTGCCTCGGCACTGCTACCACGAAGCATGCATCAACAACCAAACAATCATCCCCCAACCCCATTTAGGTTTTCATGTTTCATGCAATGGTTTAACAAATTATTACTACTGGGCAACTAACACCCAGACAAAACCTTTCACAAACATATCCCTGCCATCCACAACCAAGGTTAGGTAAAACGCAAGCAACCACATGCCATTTCATTTACAAGAGATTATCACAACCATACAACATTCCATCATTCATTTATTTCAAAGTTCCACACATAAAACCCTTTCCACACACAAAACATTTCTGCATTTGAAAACACCTTTTACTTCAAAACACTTTTCATAATCAAAACACTTTTCATAAATAAAGGCATTTTCCACAAAACAACCAAACCACCAACATGTTCATTATTCCAACTTTGTTCAATCGGGGTGATCACACAATGTTTTCATTCTCATTTAATCAGCCAGTCTTTACGTGCTTATCCATTTTCCATGTTTGAAAAAAACCAACCACAAACAATTCAGATATCAATTGCACACGCAAAGGCCACCAACATCCTTGATTTTCAGTAGGCAAATGCCTTTCAATCCAAAATCACAATCAGAAGATAAAGAAACTGGAAGGCAATAAAAACAGCACAAAACCCCAAACCCTTCTTTATCCGGTTATTATCTTTATTTAAAGTTGAACTGCATCCCATGGAACAAAAGAAAAATATCCGACCCCGTATGTTGCACCAAAAAGAGAGACAAAGGTAAACCCCTACCTCAAAAGGTCCCGATCACGTCGCTTCTGACGACGTCCTTCGGTGTCCTCCGCCTTCGCCAAACCCGACAAACGCCTCCTAGGATGGAAGATGGAGAAGAAAGGTCGGAAGGAAAGGTGACAAGTCCGGGCTTAGAAGCTTTGTCTCGTCGCTACGATCCTGTGGCCGCTGACGGATCGTAATTCGGAGCTCTGACAAAGAAGTTAGAGGAGGAATACTTCTCGATCGTCCAAGAGCGTCGTCGTGCGACAAAGAAGCGATCGATATGGAAGATAAAACATGACCTCGTTCTTATATAGGAAACGAATAGGTAAACCCGTATTCAGTGTGCATTAATGAATACATGATGTGACCATACATACGTTACATGTTTTGATTGGTTAACACACAACACGTCACGCGGTTTCCACGCGTTTTAATAATAATGATAATTCTACCAATATGTGGTGTTTCGTTGACCCGAGGCATGAGTCATAAAAGTAGCTCATTAATGGTCTTAGAATGACCGTCATAATTTCAGGTTTACGCTATCGCTGACGGATCGTCAATCCGATACCGTATGAGGGAGATACGTTGGATACAAGATCCCATAATAAAAACAATATTAAATCTATTAATTCATGAGCGTTTCGGGTACCCAATCCGAAAACCCGAAAAAGACATCCAATATTGGACTCATAATTCTCGTCTCGTAGTCAGGGTCGCACTGCCACTGACGGATCGTGAAACTGAGGTCGCACGAAGAAGTTATTGTGAAAAAAGTGTTTTATTATCAAAAAAAAAAAATTATAACAATACTTTATTAATTAATTATTTATTTATTTCTCTAACTCAAATCAATCACCATTTTTCATTTTTCACGCTGGAAATTCATCACCAATTATCTCCTTTACTATTTATTTCACACTTAATTTTATTCCCATTAATAACTCCTCCTTCTCTCCAATCTTTATTAATTCTTTCTCCCAAGATTCTCTCCCACAAAAAGTGGCACCTCTCTCTTATATTTATTTTTCAATAAATTTTATTTTCTCTCTCCAATCTTTATTTTGTTGGTGCGCCTCCCCTTTTATTTCATATTATTATATTTTTCATCTTCTCTCTCCTTGTGGCACGCCCCAAATTTATTTTAAACCTTTATTTATTTATTTTTACACAATTATCATAACATCTTTAATTTATTCTCATATCTCAAATCTCATTGCATTTAATTCAAAACATAATTCTCATTAAATCATTATTACCAGATCTATAAAAAAAACCAACATTATTATTATAATTATTTAGTATAACACTTATAACAAAACCCCAAAAAAAATTTATTAACACGTCACCATTTATTATTATTAATAATTATTATTTTTGATGTTCGCCGCATTGACCACATAAAAAAAACGTTTTAACAAAGTAATCGACCGGAGAGGTCCGGGCCATTACAATATAATATTATTATTGAGAAGATATATCCTTTGTGTTGGAAATGTTTTATCCGACTATCAATGTCAAGATCATAGTATTAAAAAGGGAAATAAAATTGGATATATGCATAAAATAGTCCTAAAGTCTTACATGTATTCCAATGATAATACAATGGAAATAAGATCTCCATATGAAATATTGGGGATATACTTTATATTCCTCAACCTTCCATAGGTGCCTCTAATCTAATAAGTTTTTTACACTATTATTGAGTTATTTTAGGTATCCAAGAATTCATCTATTGTATATATCAATATATAAATTCTAGATAACCTTATGTGGGTATTTATTAAAAAATTTATCATTAAATATGCCTAAAATAGATTCTAAAAGACTATCCATAAAAACCACAATACATAGCTAATAGATAATGAATTTTAATTTTTTTTATTTTTTTACCAATAGAAAGAAACAATGGGTATCTTTTTCCACTATCATAAAAGCCTTGATTTTTTTTGTTTTTATTTAAAAATCCCATTTTTAACTATTCATAGAGGTAGAATTTAGTTTTCCTAGCAACCAATAATATATTTAATGAAGATGTAGATGAATAATGACCTTTAATCATTTATTGAATGTTATAAATTCTCCCCCAACACTACTACATGATTTTTTAATCAAGCTCAACACTTACAATGTAGTCAATCATGTCCATGCACCATGCTTGTGTATGTGGAACATAATCCCAATGGATTGAAACCTTGTCCCTCTCAGCCTACTTTCATTAGTTAGTCATGAAGATCTTTCTTAATCCCCTATTATAAAGCATATCCTAGAGTAGTAACCCAATATTTAATTATATATTTATCTTTAAATAAATTTTATATGATTTATAGCTCACTTTACAAACCACATCAAGATTAAATAAATAACAATATAGTATTGAAATATTATTATCACCTAGATGTTGGATTAATGTGTATGAATAGGAAAAAATAGGCAATGAAAATTATTTAAAAATGTTTTCCTTAATGAATAAGTAATGATTAATTCCTAGGAAATAAGTACTCAATTTTAAATATTAAAAATAATGGTGTTTTATAGAAAAAGATCAATTTTTCAAACTTTTCTATTTATCTATATATTATGTATCTTGATATCTAATAAAAACAATTTTATGAAATATATTATTTATTTTATTTAAATAAATTAACAATTATTCATGGATTTATTATTAATTGTTTATATGTTGATATTAAATCATTTGAAGGTAAAAAAGAGTTAGTTTTCAAAAAATATATTTTTATATGTACAATGTATTTTTATTCTGTTAAATTAAATTATTCATTATTATTGAATGATTTAAATTTAATTTTTATATAATTCATTCAATAAAATATATTGACAATAGTTAGATGGTTTTTACTAGTAAAGGAATAATAATAGATTCAATTTTTTTCTTAAAATGGGGTTCTTTATGTTTTACACACTTATTTCAAAATGATATTATTACAAGAAATAGTAATTTAATATGATAAAATTGTATCCATATTTTTAATTATCATGAAAAATTTTATTGGTAATTTTAATCTCATTTTTTTACATTATGAGTTGTAATCGATATAAAATATTCAATTCAACTATTAAGGTTTAAATGGTTAATAATGGGATAGAAAATAGATAAGTATTAATGTGACCAAAAAAATATTATAAATCCTATTATATTAATTTACTTCAATCCTATATCATCCCATATTCAGTCATCATCCAATTAAGATCTTCTTTCCCTTGATAGCGACTTTATTTTATTTTAGTATTCATTATAATTACTTGTTTTCCACTACCTTCACTTATAAATAGGCGCTTAATACCCTATCATATACACAAAACATGATCCCTTTATCCCAAAATATATATACTTAAATAACCTCCCATCCTTCCTCCCCTCATCCTATAGTTTCTAGTCTTCATAAAATACCACTTCAAGAAGGATTTATGTCTAATAAAAAGTAGGCTTCCTAAAGAAGAGTAATATGTTCTTACTGTATGTTTTTATGTTTCTTTCTCTTTAAACATAATACTATTATTCTATAACCTTATTAACAAAATTTAATAAATATATTTATTATAATTATTTTTTATATTAATTTTATAACCATTTTTTATCTTTAGCACATTCATTGGAAAATAATGTTGTTGCTCATGCCTATGTGTGGACTACCACCTCCACAAAGCGATATAATTCATTTTTCATGTCATATTTATATTTATTATAATATGAATATATTTAGTTAATATATAAGTTATTTATGAAATTAAAATAACTCCAAAAAGTTGAATGATTATTTAACTTTATTTCATTCAGTCTATTTTAAAGAGTAAACAACATTAATGTGTGCGTATGAAATATCATCTCCACGAAGTGATTCAATTAATTTTTCATCCCTAAACTATATTTATTGTTATAAAAGAGTTTATAATTAATTAATATATTATTTATAAAGTTATTGAGATTCTGTAAATTATTAAGCCGTGTCCACAATGCACGGAACAAAAACATCGAATTGAAACATTCATGGAAAATGGACTAGTTTTCACCCACATAATGATTTAAATATATAATAAAAAGGTAATTGGAAATTATAATGGTATGATACATAGTATAATAAATATATGAATATTTTTATATAATATATTTATAACAAATATATATTTTTTATACATGATTTTTCAAGGCATATAAAAAAATGGGACTTGATGTAAGGGTTCTTCATCTGAATATTGTTTTGTTGAGAAATGAGTCATTTTATAAACATATTTGGTTTTATATGGTGTATATAATAACCATTTTACAAATTATATCCTGAATATATTTGTATTAATGGTTTTTAAATATTAATTTTATATCATTTCAATTGGATTTTTATTGAAAAGATACCAAAGTGGTAATGGTTTATATTATAGCCTTATTTCTTCTATTTGTGACTATCAATGTTAAATTTACAATGAGTAAAAATTATATAATACATATAATTTAAATCTAATATATTTTATTCTAATAATTTTAAATTATATTTATTATTTTACTCTCTTAGGTACTTAAAATGGTTGGTTTTTTTAATAAAATCTAACTTTATTTTTACTTTGCTCAACAAACTTTTTATTTAATGTTTATATTCTTCAAAAAAAATTATTTATGTTTTTATCTATATATAAATATTTTATAAAGTTTATATTTAAGACCTTTTACATTATTTACAAAATATTTAAAAAAATAAATGTTTTACATACAACTCAATTTTTAACATTCTACAAAACTGTAAAAAAAATATATTTTAACATATATTGAATTAATGTATTTTTTCCATTTTCATTAATATTATTTGTTTTTATGAATCATTTAAACACTATATTGTTATTTTTTTTAAAAACCTTTCCCAATAATCTATTAATTTTAATTTTTTAATGATACCAAATGATAGGGATATTTTTTATTTTTTAATGAGATGTCTGAATTAATTTTTAAAGGTATTATTCATATATGTCAACACCGTTTAATCATTTTTATGATTCACTAATGATAAATCTATAAGATACAATCCACTTCATTTACCTGGATGGATTCTGGTGATGATGGTTTAATAATGTTTCTTAGGAAACCCATTTCTTCTAGGATTCAATTAATCTAGGATGAAATTGTGAATGTTTTTATGACATGATTTTATTCATTTATCTGGAAATATTATAATTATGAAATAATGAAATAATTTTTTAACCTATTTATTTTTCATGGGTTATGCAATTATGAAATGGTGAATTCTTTAATGATCTTGTGGAATGTTATTTATGGTTTCCAACATACAGTTGTTCGGCCCAAAATTATTACACCATCATAGGAATTGTGTAATGATTGATATCATATGATATAATATAGAATGGAATGGAGGAGTGAACCATGTTATGTAAGGTAATTAGTCCATCTTTATATTCTTAAGAGTGATCCTTGACTAAATAAATTATGGAATACAAAGTTAAACTAATCCAATAGAGGAATTTGTCCACTATGATTATCTAGATAGTGATCCTTAACTAAGGAAATGATTTTCTAAACATATGATTATTCCAAACACTTAAATTACATTCATATCAAACATTATCATGGATCAATCTTGATTATTGATAATAATACACTCCTATAAATAATTTACTTTGTTTTAATGATGCCTTATTCCATAAAATGTGATTAATGTTCTTTTATTTATTGGGAATAACTTTTATAATAAACATTCACGTTCCAATAACCTTCTACATATCTTATTCTCAATTATTATCCTTGATTTATATCTCCTTTTAACTGTTATTATGCCTCTAAGATCACCAATATGTATGTTTATATTTCCCTATTTTATGAAGAAAGTTTGTAAGTAGGGTTCATCTAAGAAGGGTGTTAGGTTAGAAGAACTTTATATAAGATGTTGAATATCATTCATGAAATAATTTGATCATGTATCTAGTGTCCTATAACAATTCTAAATTATGCTTTTGTTTCATGTATTATTATGGGATATGTTAAATGTAAATATATAATTATGAAATGATTATTTAAGTAATTCTTGGGCTGCCTCACCTTGTCACACCACTCCTCAGAGATGAACTAGATGCTATGTCACAGTAAGGCCCATGATGAACTAAAGGCCCAGTGACCTGAGGTCCCGATACCATGGTTCAAAAGCCCAACTTTGGTTAATAGGATTGTTACTATATTTATTCACTATAGTACATCAACTAACATAGTTCTAAAGTACTTTAATATTACACTGGTAATTCATCCATAAATATATTTGAGTTTGGGATGAAAATATGATTACGTAAGACATAGACATTTTTATCTCAGACCACACTATAGTATTGAAACATTAATGTTTTACTATAAATATTTTATACAGACCCCAAAAACATGGAAACCATGATGATCCTCTAATATCATTTTCCATGTGACCCATGACATGGTTTATTAAACAATATCCATTTTTTATTCCTTATTGTTTGTAGATATTTGTTCAAATAAACTTTAAAAACAGGATGAAAATCGTTCTAATTTTATATGAACTAAAAAATGAGGTATGATCCAAGCCTTTTTTCCTCCATGTTGTTATATTCAATCAATATTAATAGATATAACTAAAATTATGGTAATTTACTTGATGTTCTTTCTCAAGGTATTTTTTAATAACAAAACACATTGTGTTTTTTTGAACACTTCATCTTGGTTTTTAAATACGTGAGATTAATTATTTGAATAGTATTTAATACTTGTAAGTTTCTTTTTAGACATGTTCCATATATTTAAAGATATATCAATAATTTGGTATTTTCTATACATGATTTTTTTTCAACCATTCACTAAAATGTGTGTCTCCTCAATTTTTCTTTTATTCACCGTCTTTGATATGATGTTATAAACTCTATGATGATGTAACAATGTCAATTTATTCTAAAATATTCAAATAAATCCTCATTATTTATTCTGTTTATTCATTATTCATGAGATAATAACAAATAATATGTCAAAATATATACCAATCACATTGGGTTTTTCTAAATATTATATTCAATACACAACTAAAAAACATATGTATATGATATATGTTATTTTTTCACAAACCTCTTATCATAGAAATAATGCATTGAAAATTATTTTATAAATTTGTGTCACTGTATCACTTATTTGGATAGTTTCAGTGACATATCTCTATCCCTTGGTAATTATATAAACGTACAGGAAATGAAAAATCCATTGATTTCATCCAAAAGTAAACAAGGCGTATAAAAATAATAAAAATTTTATTTTAACTCTTTAAATAACATAGAAACTTTATCAACATTCCTATTATATATGATTCTAAATCATCATTGTCTTCTTCCTCAAAAACCCATCACATTAATTAGTTTCTGTATTCAATTATGTTCAATATTACAAAAAAAATCATTATACTTTTAATAAATTAATATCCCTTGAGAGCATTAATCCCTTGAATGTATGAAAAAATTTATCATTCAAGTATATTTATAAAAAATCGAATGCTTTGTGCATGGATTTTTCTTGTAGGGGAATAATGAGTAGATTACATTTCATATTTTGGATTTACCCTCAAAAAATACAATGTGTGTATTATTTTATAAATGATTTAATTTTTGGAAAAATATAATAATTTTTACATTTCTATCAAAGAGGGAGTAGGATTAATGCTACATTAAAATTAAATTAAAATTATAATAGTTTCATTCATTTGGAAAAAAATCTATATAGAAGCATGTGTTTCACCACTTGAACCAACAAATGAGAATAATACATAGATTGTATAAGTAAATATGATAAAAGGTTGTACACTAGGACTGTTAAAATCATGGATCCATAATATATATTTGAAAATAATGATAGATCATGTTCTAATGTTATTTTTATGATGAATAGAGATCAAATGGCGTGATATAATGCCTATGGGGAAGTGGTGGTGAAAATATTACATCGATCATGCTATAAGGAACATGAAGAAAAGAAGTAATAAACTATACATGAAGTCAATAAACGATTATGTTTTAATTGAAATAGGGAAAGAAAATATAGAATAAGTGTCAATTTTTATAGAATGGTTCGATGAGTATATTATACTTGATCTATAACACGTTATATATCTACAGAAATTTGAAGTAAAACATATATGATTGGATAACACATGATTTGGATGGTATCTACAAATATGATATGATGATAACATAAAATTTAATTGAGGTTTCTAGAAATAATTAAATGAAATATATTCTTATAATATATTTATTATATGGATATAAGTGTAGGGAAATAAATGACATACCAGACTTGAGAGGGATTTAGTAGTCCAACAATTATAACATTTCAAGTTCTAGGCATTGTTCATATCGTAGAAAAACATTTAATCCTACTAGTCCTTATGATGGACTTAATGAGTAAATATATTCCCAAAATATGAAATATATTTCATCATATGATAAGAATATACCACAAGTTCATTTAGTGGATCTTTTTTATCTTTATTTTAGTATTTACATGTATTTGATGGATCGAAAACAATTCTATAATAAGAAGATACATTAAGATGTTTTGGGGGTGTCCATAAAATTATTTTGAATTTAATAAAACTTACTTATGATTGATATATAATGTTTGTGGGTTTTTTATGGAGATTTAAGACATTCATAAATATATATTATACTATGAAATGACATTATAAAATGAATTATAAAAAAAGTGGAAAATCGTATTTTATATAGGGATATTGTCAAATATTTGAAATGATTGACACATAATAGTATCGTACATTATGACAAGATAAAGAATTATACAATGTATAGTGGAACTAATATTACTAAGTTATGAAATATAGGTGATCCATATTATGGGTAGTGAAATTGATCTAAGAATACCAACAATTAAGTAACAAGAATGAATTGTGATTTTATATCGATGATTATTGGGTTATATGATTAATAGTGGTTCATATAATACAATATCTCTATAAGTTAAAAAACTATAATATAATATATCTCTCAACTCTCATAATCCCAATAACATTTATCATATAACTATCTCATCAACATAACATTACTACAATCAACTGTATATATTTATTTTATAACCTACTATATATATAAATTGGTCACATTCAACCCTCTAAATATACTTATACAATATATAATTTCATTGAATGAAATAAATTCATAATTAATTTTCCATAACAAGATCAATATGAAGAACAATAACAATTCAGTGCTCAGCACATACAAGGATGATATAAGAATCAATGGAATATTTTGTCTAATATAGTAAGGATGCCATGAAATTGTAGTAGGTCATGGAAAATATCTTTTTCTACATGATAGAAATCACAAAAATGAAATTAATTTTATGGAATCATTAGATAATTATTAATAATAAATTTATTTTACATCCTATATTATCTGATACATTGGTATGAAATTTTTACAAACATTTTCAAAAAACATTTTTGTTAATTTTTTCCCTTTATTATTTTAGTGATTATTCTTGGTTTTCTTTTCTCCTAGAACAATGAATTCACTTATTTTTTTATTTTATTTAATTATAAATATTTTACTTATATTTCAATTATTAGAGTTAGGGTTTACACTTTTCCAGGATGAAAACATTTTAAGATGGTGAGGATGTGAGGCACCACAAGGTTAATATTATTGTTAATTCTCTTACTTTAACCTCATATTGTATTTTGTATTTTTAGGAAAAAAATTCCCAAAATGATATATAATTTGGATATCAATAAAATAACACATTGAAGTTCAATGATATTTTAATTTAATTTTCAAAATTTATCAAATTAATGAAAAAAGTTGATTGAATTTAAAAACAAATATTACTAAATTCATTTTATAATATAAGTTATAATTTCTTATTTCATATTATTATTACATACTAATTATGTTTTAAAATATTGAAATTTTTTTGTTAAATGTTTTTTTATTAAATAAAAATGGGGTTTTAGTGAATTTATTAAATTAATGAGATATTCTTTATTTATTTTATTTGGGATGGGTATGGACTTAGAAAAATAATGAGGAAGGTAGGGATTCTTATTCAATTATATTAAATAGTATTTTTTAATAAAAGTAATATTTTTATTATATAATTAAGATTATGCATAGTTTTAATAATGACGACTCAAGGATGATGTAATGATTCTGATAGATTAAATTATATAAATAAAGGGGAGTTGATAAGTTAGTTTTACACTAAAATAGTTGTTTTATTATTGCATTTTTCAAATTGGGGATATCCTCTTTCTATTTCAGTAATGGTGAATAAATTAATCAAATGATGGTAGACATGAAATGGTGGTACCTTAGTCATGTTTTAGTAAATCTTATTTGTTTACAAGTATAAAAAAATGAAATATGATATTCATCTTCAAGATTTTTTTTATTATTCTTGGGTTATGATATTTGTTTTAATGGTCATTATAAATGTTAGATTTTATATTCACATTAGATTTATTTTAAGATATTTTTATATATTCCATTCAAAAAAAATAAGTATTTCATGGTTGAAAAATAATTTAATGGTGTTGTTCCATGTTATGAAAATATCACCCAAATGTATTACAATTCTTCTATGTTACGATTCTATTAGACATTGAATGGTTTGGGGATCCTTCTAAATGACATACGTGTATCACAACTTACTAGGTTAAATTCTAAGTCAATATTGAGAATTAAAAAAGGGCCATATAAGGTCTATGCAGTTCCATTCTAAACTGAAATAGTGTTATGCCCAATCTATTTTCACCTTTTCTGTGCAATTAATATGTTATTGAAGTTGTTTATAAAATTATTTCATTAAAATTTAATCAATATTAAATTGTAAATGAATATATTTTCATTATAATACTATTTATTTCATGGATTATGTATGAATTTCCAATGATTAATGTGTCTTTATGGTGTAGACTTAAGTATAGAGATTATAGTGAAGGATATTATGGGCTTATATATTTGATATAATATTGATATTTTTTCTGGAAATTAGGTTATGAACATAAAAGGTTACCATGAAATAAATGTTTTAGGTAATAATTTTTATGTCCAATAGAGTTAACTTATTTTTTATTTTTAATACTAATTGTTGTTGTTTAGTGGTTTTGATGTGATGGTATGAATTTGCGTAGTTTATATAAATCTATCATCTCATTTTGGTTATTAAGTAATATATTGTGATGTTAGGATATAAGTTAAAATTAATTTGTGTTAGTAAATTAAATTTTATAATAAACAATAATTACATCATATGGGGTAGAGGGGTCATGATGTGTGAAATTCTATTATTATTTCTATAAAACTTGGTCATATAGTGGGATATAGCATAAACGTCCTTATCTAGTAGTCTATTATTATCAATAAGGTATTAAAGGTCCACATTGAATTATGTTGGAATAAGGTACATAGAAATATATATTTACTTATGCTAGGAAGAGTTTTTCTCCTTCAAGTGTATGTCGATGGATGTTTAGGATGTGATTTGTTGCCCGATTAGTAGTTATCAGCTCATGGTTGGAAAAGGAAGCACGTTGTGTTATATTTTAGTAGGGAACCATCCTAGAATGGTTGAACTTATAGGAGGATAATGAAGTGGTGAAGTGATTTTTAAGTTGAAGTTATTTTATTAAATATATGATGTTAATGAGATGATATTTTTAATGTGGGTGAAGAGTTGATCTGGGTTGAACATATGTTTTATATTTGATATCATTCTAATATTTTATCATAGTGAGTTACGTATTTATTGAGTGTCATGAACACCCCTATTTTAACCTCACCAGATTTGATAGTTATGATGATATTTACTACCAAATTTTTGTGGGGTGTAGGCGATAATTTCAAGATATGTTGTTCTGGATTGAGGTTGTGATGTATTAATTTTTATGATTCTAAAATGTGATTGTGGTGTGGGTACATGTTTCGGGACATAAATAGATCTAAAATTTTATCATAGAGAGATATGTATTTATTGTGTGTCGTGAACACCCCCATTGTAACCTCAACAAGGTCGATAGTTATGATGAGATTGACTCCCAAAATTTTGTGGGGTGTATGCAATAATTTTAAGATATGTTTTTCAGGATTGAGGTTATGAAGCATGAATTTTTATGATTATGCAATGTGATTGTGGTGTGGGTACATGTTGTGGGACATATATAGGAGGATGTAATAGGGTTAATTTCCTCCATGTTCATGTTAATATGTTTTGATGAGGATGTGTTGCGTAATTAAGATATGTTGATATGGTGCATATCTATGTCGGTGGATATACAATGATGATGTCTCCTCTATATATGTTTTTATCTATAGATATGTGGTTGAATTGTTTAATATAGTTTTGTGAATATATATGGGATGTCACTACGATGTCATATATTGTTGGGGAATGAGGATTAATATATCTTTGGGATAAATACTTGATATATTCCTTTGATATTATATTTTTGTACTTCGATGAGGGATTTCACAAATAAGACTTGGTGAGGTTGGTTAGTAGTAGACCTAGTATTCATGATGAGTTGGTTCAATTATTTATTAACTAATCCATTAATATTCTTCTTCTTTATTTTCATGAGATGTTTTTTAGAGGATCCAACTAAGAATACTTTTTTATTAACCCATAAATATATGTGCGTGTCTGTGTTTGTGTTTGTGTTTTTTTCAGGTTCTAAGAGGGATTTGGTGACTGTATTGGAATGTACTAGGTCATGGTGACTATTAGTGTTGATAGACTCACTATCATAGGTTCTAGATTAAGTATTTCATCTTTGATACTTTTTAATATATTCAACATTGACACATATTGGGGTATTATGGTTTTTATTAAAATTATGTTATGGATTTTATTAGTGGGTTTTTATGCCCATTTAATTTGCAAGATAAATCCTTCTCATTATGTCATTTTTATTCTACTAGTCCTAGTCACCAACCTATGGATTATTAGAGGTAAGATTTGGGGGGTCACTCTCATTTTTAATACATATATGAGTGAGGTTCTAGTGGGGGAGATCCAAGGAAGGGTGGTATCTAAGATTTTGTTCAAGATATTGGATAATGTTAAATGATAAGCATTATTGATGACTTATTTGGTAATATTTAGTAAATTATATTTTTTATATTAGTTTTGACATAGGAAAGACGGACTAGCTATGAGAAAAAATGATTAGGGATCCTTGTGATTTTCCAAAAGGACCTTAATCATACTAAACATATAGGGTGAGATGATACTCGTTGTTGGGTGGATACAATTTTGTGGTAAATGCTCTATGTTGTCTTGTGCATATGCTAGATATGGGTAAATGTTATGGAAATAAAATAAATTTAATTAATAAGTATTAATTTCCGTGTAACCAGAACTAACCTTCTCCATTTTATTTTTCATATATATGTATAGGGTTCATTTTCTACTTGTGACACATATTGGGTTTGGAAAAATGATCCTCTAGTTAGTTATGGGATGTTTTACCTAGAAATATATGAGGATTCTTATAAAAACTCACTGCATGATATTCAACATCCAAGATTGGTGTAGTATGAGCTGAAAAACTCCAACTAGGAGATGGATACATGAATTAAGGATATTAAGATTTACTTTCATCTAATATTTTCGTGGAAAGATCATTGGATCCCATTGGTATTCATTTTATTAAGGAATATTTATCATTAATGGGGTATTTTATTATAGTGTGTCTATAAGGAATCTACAGACTAATGGGATGATTTATGAATGTTGATTCTTATTGATTTTATTGTTTTTGTGATATTGGAATTGAAAAAAAAATTCTACACAGTTTTCCATGGAATACATGATATTATAATTACTCAAGTAACAAAAGTCAAGTTTAAGAAGGAAATTAGCATTGTTCTTAAAGAATATGTAAATGGGATCTCTATTTTTTGCTAGCTTTTTCACACTAATATGGATGGAATTACTTCAAAAACGTCTTCCTATCTAATAATGTTATGGTGAGAACCTATATTTAGGAGTAGGATGTGGATTTTATCTATTATTATAGAAAAGGGTGCTTCATTACATAGATAGATTTGAAATCCCTTTCATTCCAAATATTCCTTATAAAACAATAAATATGGGTATAAATTCTAGAAATGGGAATAGTTCCATTCAAATTTTTTGATTTGATATCTCCTAGAGCCAAAACAAACATCTGTATTATAAGTTATATCAAATTTCTATTGGGATTAATTTAGAAAATTTGTAGGCTAAAGAAAGTAGTGAAATTACATGTTCCTAAAAGAATTAATTTTCTAGGATTCCATTTTCTTTTAATAAGTGTGATCCCTTTTTGGTTAAAAATAATTATGTATTAACAAATTGTTATATGGTTGAATGGTAGAGACGGTATAGTATCTCTTGAATATTATGTAGATGTGCAGTCACATGCAGTAACATGAATCTTTTGAAGCCACGTGAATTCATCAAGAAAAAAATTTATTTTAAAATGGGATAAGGGTTTTATACATGTTCATAAATGTCTTATAGTGCTAAAAAACAATATGTAAAGTTATATGAATTTTAAGAAAACATAGTGATTATTTAGATCATGGAGTCCAAAAAATTAAATCATTTATGATAAAAAAATTCACTAGAAATTCCTTGGAGAGGAATTATATCTAGTAGACATGAATTCCATGTCTAAATAGGGTTGAAACCTATCATGAAAAAACATCACGGTTTTATCTGCACCCCAAAAAACATCATAGTCTAGTCTATATAAGACCATTATTATGGGATAAATCTATCATGTTTAAATAATAAAGTGAAGCCTTTCAACTGTATAAAACCTATGCAATGTCCATTAATGAACCTCCATACCACTTGGTGGACCCTATCCACTCACTTAAAACAAATTTAAGGTGAATTTATTTCTTCTTATTATCCTTCTTTCCCACATATTAATATTATGTATTTATATAAGATTTTGATTAGGGTAATCCATTTCATAAAAAATAATTCTATTAATTTCTAATACTTTTTCTTTAAGAACCATGATTTCACATCACACATATATTTTGAAAAATTCTAGGATCATATACCATCTATTTATCCCATTGAGAAATCACAACTCATTGTATGATTTATTGTTAGTAATATACTTTCATGAAATATTTTTCATCTTATAAGCTCTTGAAGAATAATTAGAAAAAACTTACATGAGTCAATTTCTCCCTATTATAAATCCAAGATACCGTGAGTAAAGATACTCATCACGGTATCTTAGAACACCTTGATTCAAGATACACAACTTGGTTTCCTCAAATACCTTGTGTCGAGATAATCCTCTTGGTTTTATAAAATATCATATGTGAAGATTCACTAATTAGGTTCATAAAATTAATCAAATTGATATAATCCTCTTATATTATAAAATAACCTTGAGTCGAGATTGTCCTAGTGCTTACAAAAGAAACATTTAATGGTATTTTCATCTTGGATCTTAAAATGTATTCACCTGAAACGTCATATAGGGTAAAAAAGAAATGTACAGTTATGTGTATGCCCCAAACCATACCATTTATAGGTTAGTTTCACCTAGTATTCTACTAATAATGACATTAAATTGCATAAAAGTGGTCATGGATTCCTCACATTAAAATTAATCTCTTGAGTGGAAGATTTTTTTTGAATGGTTTTGAATTGTTTTGAAATTTTTGAAACTCACGGTGTAATTTTTGAGACTCGAGTCCATATACTAGAATCCATTTAGTTGAATAAGGATCCAAATGGAGGATTAATTTCATAAAGACATATAAAAATTGAAATCATATATATAATACAATATAATATAATCATAGGGTGGATTAAAGAAAACATTACAGGATGAAGTTCATGAATGGAGGTAATAACTAAATAAAATTATATTAAATTAACAATAACACTTATAAATTTGATAATGAATCAAAGAAAAATTAATATGGAGATCTTAAATTAAATTGAAACTCAAAATAATAACAATCAATTTTAAGATATTATAATTAAACAAGGCTGAATTTCCATAATATTGGTTCGATTTGTCTATTATAAGAAACATGTATCAAGAGGATGAATTACGGACAAAGAACGCTTACCTCATGACCCAAATAAGTTGGTGTGTGTGTCTATCCTCCTAAATAACAAATTTATGTTTATTAAATAATTTTTTGAGAATATTTTTCAGAAATATTTCATTTTTAATGTCTATTTATTATCATATTTAATTTATTTATTTTATAGTTTTTCATTCATCGACCTCTTGTTGTTGTTTTGCCAATTTATCCAAAACTGCTTTGGCGTATTGACCATGGTAAAAGGAGTAATAAAATAGTTTTATGATATAAAATTATATATATATATATTTCCAATATAATTCTAGTTTCACAAATATATTATATATCAATATGCTCTTTAAAATAGTTTCAATGCACAAACCATGTATCGTTATGCTCATTTTTGGTGGCTAAATTAATAATTTCCATTTATTGCTAAAATTATTTATATAATTTTTAATTCCATGATAATAATAATTTATACAATATCATATTTATTCATTAAATTTTCTTTTATAACCTTTCAATTATTGAGGAGATGAAAAATGAAATACATTGTTCACTGATGTGATAATCCAATCATAACCACTTTGATGTTTTAATTTTTTAATGAATAGGAGAAAATTTGATAATGTATATTTAAAAGGCATATTAAATTTTCAATATACTAATGATACTATTTTAATTATTTTTGTATAGTTATAATATATTTAGAGGATTGGGAATAAGAAATAAAATTGAAAGAACTCAGTTACAAAAAATCATTTTCTTATGATATCCCCCATTTTACCAGTCATTAAGAATTATTATATTAGTTTTTAGATTATAATAGATCCTCTTGGATTTATTGAAATAGGTATGGGTAGTATTTTTCATATATGTTTTATTTATGATATTTAATGTGTGAGACGAAGTGGGGTTGTAAATGGGTCCTTTTATAGGTGAGAGGTGTGAAATTTTTGTTTATATTAATTTCTTACTATAAAAAGAGATGTATTATTAAATTAAAGTTGGTCCAAAATTAATAATTAGAGAGAAATATATAATATATAATTAAGAAATTGATCCTCCATGCATTTATATATGATTTTTGTTCATATTGATACATTAACTCTTAATTTATCACTTTTACGACATTTTAACCATTATCGTGGTGTCTAATTTTTACCTTGGTAACTTATTTTAATGTACAAACATGAAATTCACTTTATTTAATAACTTGGAATATTTTATGCCTAGTTAACAACAATACTCCTATATTTTTTTTCAATTTGAATATATTAGTTTCCAGAATTGAATATAATGATGTTTACTTGTTGGTAGTGATTTCAATTTGATGTATAAAAAATTAAATTACTAAATTAGTTATTTTTATTAATTACCAATATTATAGAAACTACTGGATTATTAATAGTTATATTTATCCCATTATTTCATGAAATCATTGAATTACCTAATTAAAATATTTAGAATATTCTATTGTTTGAATATTCCATTTTCCTGGATCCTTTCAAACTTATTTTCATAGATCAATCTATGTATATGACACTAATCATAAATTTTAAAGTTTTTATTTTTTCTTGCCATCCACATTGACTCATGAGAACATGATTTGATGAGTATAATTATAACTCTTTAAAATCCCAGTCTTGGATTTACTTAATTGTTTTTCTCTAAAGTTAGAGAAAGGTATTTGCAGATAATTTATTTCATTGGACTTTTTTATGTTGACCATCCACATGTCAAACAACAATCCAATAGTTGGAGGAAATATCAACTCTTGTTTAAGAGAATTGTGTACTTATATTTTTTTACAAATTAAAGTGATAGATGGTTTTTTAAATAATATTTCTTTGGTGGGTTTTATTTTTTTTCACAATGAATAAAATAAATCTAAATTTATCATTATTTTTACTCTATGATTGTAGTTAAAAATTAATTATGTGTAAATAGAAAACATTTAATGCATATAGATTAATTTTTATCTATGTATTCTTGTTTATTACTCTTTGTGGTCATAAATAAACTACATGTATAGAAAATAAATAACCAGCTCATAATATTTTTATAGTGGTTGATCCATCAGGAATATTTTGGATCAATAGATACCCCATGGGAAACTCCATGTGTCGTATTTAACTCGAGTTCCAAAACTCAGATTATCCAATGCATCAGACACCTTTCCAGTGCTTCTACAAGTCTCAATTAGAACTACATCTCCATCATCCCCTTCATTATACATTATTTCTCACTCATGGGTGGGGGGGTCTAGGTTTGAAAGATATATAATTAATAACTCCCATGGATAAAAATATGTTATACATATAATGATGGTGAAGGACAATGAGTAAATCATGATTTAATGAATAATTATTTCAAATATTTTACATTTCCATAAATAAATAACACGAAATATAAATTGGATGGTTTGGATCATTTTTATTCAATACAAATTTAAATCATATAATAAAATTATATTTTCAAAAAATACCACTTGATGGAATTAATTTGGAATTAAAATAAATACAACTAACTTTAATTCGTAATCTACAAGAATAATAGACCCAATATATTATTTATTAAGGTTGCAATTATTTAAAACATTTTTATGATTTGTTTCATATTTTGTGGTCATTAAGGGCCTCTGAATATCCCATGGATAGACTCTATACCCTTTTGGGATTGTATGTACTATGAGTGTCCGGTGGATTCTGACCCATCCCACCTCATGTCAAATCAATCCAACTATGTGATAGATTCATGAAAAGGGGGCGTGTCTCATCTGAGGTTAACATCAAGAGTAGGTGGTACCCTTGTGGAACCACTAATAATAAATAATTCTTATATTAAAACATTCCTATTACATACTATTTTTATGGGGAGTATTCTAGTCAAAAAGGCATGTGGATTTTACTACCTAAAGATCCCATGTTTATTTTTTAAAAAAATATTATTTTTTGGAATGTTAACATGAAATCTCCCTACAACCCCTCTTTAGAAAACCCACCACTAACAACTCCCAATAGATCTAGGGATATCTTCCCCATGCCTCAATATAGTGTGTGTGTATGTTAGTGTGTGTGTGTGTTAGTTTCAGTATTGTCATTTTAATGAAAAAATATCATCAGATTACCATAAATTAGCCATCAAACTACTAATCATCACAATGTCAATGGTTTTGGGACCATATCGATGCCAACTATCTGAATGTTGTAAAGAAAATTTAATTTTGAATTAAAAAAATATATAACCTCTCCAATTGCACTTGTTTCTACATGGTATTTCAAAAAAGAATAAAAGATGCTAAAAATAGACTATTTCCATTAGATTTATATCATAGAGTCTAATATGATATAGTATTACATAGTTTTCAATGTGATGTTCACTTATAATGATATTTTTTGTTAAATATTTAATTTAAGATACTTTTCTTTTGAATTGAATAAATTATATCATTTTTCTCATTACTCGTGGTCATTTCTTGAAGGAGTTGAAGTGGGAACCCTTTAGATAGTCCACTTAGGCTTCAAAATATATCAAGTAAATTTGTGTTTAAATTTTAGTGATATTATGTAGATTCTAATTTTCTTTTTATGTACTCATTTTCATCAGTTCACTAATTGCTTTATATGGGTGACTGATCTTAGATCAAGGTTCTCTAAACACTCCTTTCTCAATCTAGAATGTGAGTGAGATGAGTTCGAAGCTATCAAATTCAAGAGTGAAATTGTATCGATGAATATATCTAATACTGATTAATATTGGTTGGTTATAATAAGTTAAAATATTACTTATGTATTTTAACAAATTTAATATTCTAAATAAACAAAAAATAATGCTTATGACCTTGCAAACATATTATAATTGTCAAAAGTATATTATCATTTACATGTAGAATCATGAATAAGTTATGTTATAAAATATTATTCATTAATAGGTCCCTTTTATATCATAGATTATTTAATGAACCTTGAATAATGAATATTCATATATAAGAATTTTTTTTTGTTTTCATTTAATTAATTTTGAATACTTTGAGTTAATAAATTCAATACTTTTTATTCTAAACATGAATAGTATTGAATTTATTATTTACATTGGATCAATAAAACAAAAACATTACCCAAAAACTATTGGGGGACTTGCTATATACATAACCACAAATTCACTATAATTTCATAATCTTTTGAATTCAAATTGTGTGTGACCTTTTAGATCCATACCTCTTTAATAGTAAACGTCCTTTGTAAACTGGGAGTAGTGTCTAGAATCATGTCAATGACCATAAATAGATATGCTAAATCCATAGTAATGAAAAACTATCAAATAAACTAGACCCATGTAACATATCAATTTGTCTCATGATATCTCATGAATTTGGATACATAACTTATGTCACCATCCTTATATTCATTATTTATTCATTCTTTGACCATAATATAAGGAATTAAGTCTTTCAACCATAGATATTGATTTAGTGAATATAAAAAAAATCATAGTTAACAAGACAGGAGATATATCTTCCTATACTAATCATTTATTAATCCTTTCATTATTATTCAAATCAATTTCATATCATACATTATGAACTTCATTCAAGATATAACCCCATAAATATAAAATATGATTATTTTCATCAAGCATAAAACTATATAAAAAATGATACGTATAAAAAATAATCTCATTTTATGATACCAGTAGTGATGTGTGCAGAAAAGAACAAACAAAGACACCTCAAACATGTGGTGATCCTATTCTAGGGTCATTCATTATGATCACAGCCACTCAAGATCACCATGTGCGATCTTTAAGGGAATAAGTATTCATGATAATTTTCCACCAACTTCTTTTAGTTAAACATCATCTCTATCCATTCATAATGATGTATATATACGATAAGTCACGTTGTAATTATTAATGTAATAGTATATACGGGGTATAATTAAATTTTCAAACTATGATGTTAGTTTTATATGACATGTCATATAAATACATTAGCATATATATAATAAATGTGGAATTAATATTACTATCACGGTAAGAAAAGATGAATATAAAAATTGGTATACATGTAATGGTAATCAAAGTAAACATAAGATATAGGTATAAAGTGATCCATTTCATAATAGAGAACCATCAGGATGGGTTTTAAATCATTATCAATCCATAAAATTAACTAGGTGGATACTATGATAAAACAATAATAACAATAACTCAAGAAGATGTAATTTAGTGAACTAGTGAGAAACCTAAAAGAGAACCTCCATTACCACTAAATATATCAATAAAATACGAAGAATTTTTATATTCATTATAGATGGTGAAATATAGGTTATGGTGATATGGATTTTAATATTTGAAAACCAAGATTTATTCCTTCCAAAATGATATGGTTATGGGGAATTTCATCTTTTCCAAAGTGTGAAACCCAGTTGTGTTTCTGAAAATCAATAAAATAAAAAACAAATATGGAATATTAATGAATAAAATTACTACTCTTACCATCAAATATTGGGAAGCACAATCCAAGAAACATTTTCCAATCAGTATTTTCTATAAAATATAGTCAATAATTGTTAAGAAAAAAATACAAAGTACAAAGGATCATTTGACTTGTGTATCCATTATTCATCCTGGTGAATTATACGAATATAAAAAGGTTATGTATGTGAACAAACACATGTTTTAGGATTGTATAACTAATGAGATATTTATTATATAGAATTACATAATCAGGTTACTTCTAAATGAACCAGTCATGAACCTAATTCCTTATGCCAATAACATTGTATAACATTCTACTTATTAACCTCTCAATATCGGACACAATTGAAATAGGGAAAAAATGGGCAAGTGGGTTCCCCAAGGACTCGAAAACAAGTCAAAACTCTTATAAACATCAGACCCCATTATTATTAGAATGGTAATTATCCCAAAAAATGATACCCTCTTCCTATAATGATCACCAATGGTCACCATCTCATTAAATAATATCCCATTATCCAGAAGAGAACCAATGGAAATAGTCCCACTAAACTAAAATCAATTTTTATGAAAATAAATAGTTCTCCACTATCAATTTTAACAATTTTAGGGAAAATATAATTTATAGAGAAGAGTTTTATGGATTATAATCCAATGTTTCTAGGTATTTTGGTTTTATAGGGTCCATATATTTATGACTTAGTTTTGACATTTTTTCTTTTTATAGAGACAATCACACTTTTTTACAATCATTTAAGGATTAATAGGTTTCCCATCCTCTACTTCTAATTTTGATAAAAATATTATTGGTGTTACCCAAACTATATTTAAAGAATTCATCTATAACCCTAATGATTCAATAGATTAAAATGTTGAAAGAGTTTGTGCCTGATGTCAAGGGAACATTGACTTATCAGGATCATCACCAATACTTTATCCTCATACACCAATCATACAATTATATAACAAAATATAATTCCAATATCTTCTTCCCATAAACCAATAAAATCTATCAGTGCCTAAACTATTGAAGATTAGCTCATCCAGTTTAATCGATAAAATTGAAATCTATGAAACATAGTTAAAAAGTTACTTCAATAATGAATTTCAATTCATGATAACATTATGGGATAATATCCCACATTCACTAGTTGGACCCATACAATATCAAGTCATTCAATAAAAAACACTATTATGAATCATCGAGGATTTTTTTTCATAGTGAAATTTGAGAATTTAACTATAATTTTCCTCTTTAAATTGAAGTTCCCTGGCCTAAATGGTTGGGATAATATTTCTATTTTTCACCCCCTCAACATGTTCCTACCAAACCCTGTGAACCCTTAGTGAATGTCACACATTCATAATGATATTCAATTTTTTCTAGGTTTATGTATAACCCATCAATTTCAAAGTCATTATATCTTTATCCTACACCCTCATATTGATTGGGATTATATAACTATGAAATGAATCTAAAATTGATCCATGTTATCATAAAAATTAAGGCATGTGTGATGTGAATGAGAAAAATGTTTGCAATAATACCATGGTAGAAAACAATGTGTGTATTCCTTACAACTAGAGAATATTTCAGATTATTTCAACCTTTTGTTGAAAATAATTTTGACAAGATCCAAAAGACCAAGAGATTTTTTCTTAAATATTTGAAATTCCATGATAATTATTATTTATATCATTTATTGTTAGGGTATTAAATTCACATTTGATTCATCTTCAATGATAGTATTTAGAAGTTTATATATGATGTTATAAATGAGTTAGTGACACCTAAATCTCTATATCATATATGTGATCACCCTAAAACGAAATCACATAGTAAACAATGGTTTCATGGGAACCCATCTCTCAAAGATAAATGAATCAAATTTTGTCCCTTTAGGCCTACACTATGTATTTATACTTGATATATTCATTAGTGAATTATTTTTTAATCTATTGGGGGTCTATACACCCTAGATCATAGTTTTGAATTACCTTATCAATTATTTTCTTTACCATCAACATTTGTGGAATATGATCAAAAAATGAGTTTTCATTACAGATTAGATCTAGATATAAATATATGAAGGAATAAATGATTTAGATAATCTTTATATACATGATACTTATATTTGAGTCATCATTACTTTGATAAAGAAGCCTCTCCCTTTAAAATTTAATTAGGAATCAAGGTTATTGTTACAAGAACTTAAACTGCATAACCCGTGGTCTATTTTATAAGACCTAAAAAAATATGACATGTGTTCTTCCCCATGACTATAAATGACATGTTTTATAGTCCATAACATATGAATTCAAGATATTTTCAGGTGTATACTCTTTTCTACCATAAATAGTGCAAATCCTTTTGTATAACAGCTTGATCTTCTCAATCTACTTTTTTTGGGAGAATTTAAGGATCAGTTGAAAAAAAAACTATTTCACAAAAGAAAATTGTTAATATATGAAATGACCTAGATGACCCCCATTATATTCTTAGGCCACACTCCCTTTACTTTGAGGATTAATTTATGATGTATCAAAGAAAATTGAAATCTATGGTACCATACATTTATAATAACTCAGTCTACATTATAGTTCTACCTCATAAAATATTTAATCGATATTCGTACTTATTAATTATCTAATGTTAAGTTATATTAAAACTATTAATTGATTATTATTATCACATGATATGTAATGATTCTTTAATCTCTCATACCAGTCCCATAAAAAATCACATTCTCATGTAATCCTCTACACTATCTATGTTTGTGATATTACCAATTTACACTAGGTCTATTATAATATCCCCAAACTAGGATAAAATCATCTTATATCTATAAAAATGTATGTATTGATTAATATAATCTGGGAATAAAAAGTTTTTCTTAGATCACATATCATATTTTTAGCTATAATGTTTCCACTCATGTATGAACCCGATTCTTATTCTTCAGGTACGAGTTTCTTATTTTCTCTTTTGCTTAATTGTTTTTGAGAAAATAAGTAAAATGGGGAAAAATCACAAATTTTGTGGGTACATGCCACGTAATTTTTCACATTCCATGTACTTTGGCCATGTGGGATGAGTACACAGGGTGTGTATTCATACTGGCGATGAAAGTTGTAAAAACCGACTGCACGCCGTGTACTTTTTATTTACACGCCATGTAGTCAGTCGGCAGGCGAATAGTAAGGTGGTGGCAAGATAAGTGACAGTAAAATCCATGTACTCAGGAAAACATGTCGTGTAGTCATTTCGACATATGAACAGTGCCATGCTGGCGAGAAGCCGCCGAAGGAACAGTTAATAATGGAAAGTACATGCTCTGTACTTGAAAAGTACACGCTGTGTAGTCTGTTTTTTGGCTTAAATCGGGCAGTAGCCTCCTCTGTTCACAGAGGAAGCTTAGAACCGGAGGGGAGCTCAGAAGGACAGTCGAACCCTAGAGGATCAACCGATCTAGCACCGATAATCTGATCCTGCTTCGGTCGATCATGTTGGAACCGCATGGGTAAGCCCTCTCTCTCCTTGTGTAGTTATTGCCAATTATTACACTAAGGGAAGTTATTTGAGTTGGAATGAGGTTATGTTCACCTAAGATCTACAATGTTCTTGGATGTTTCTAGGAGCTTCATTCACATATACCAATAAGGGGTGATCGAGGTAGGTGGTCTGGTGTTTAATTTCCAACTAATGTGTGTTTTTTTGAACCGTTGAGAAACGAACCCATGTTTGGGGTATCGTATGGCTGAGGCCTTGGATGTTTAAATACATAGAATTGTATAGGTGGTTAAATTTGGTTGTAAACTACTGTTTGGGATCGCTGCGTGGATCCAGGACCACCTCAGGGGTGCATTCCACCATTTAGCCATTTGGAAAGGATACCTAAGGGTATGCCATAATTATAATGTGTATTGAATTTCCTTGAGAGGAATGGTATGTAAATTTCATGTTTATGCTTTGGGCTCAGCCCAGTTAATTGTGCCTAAGGGAAGGGTTTTACTATATCCTGAGGGAATGAATATATTATCCTGAGGGTAATATTCTATTTCACTTGTGGGAAATAGTTCTTATACTTGAGGGTTGTGACTTCTGTACCAAAGGGCAGCACTTCGTATGCCTGAGGGTAGATACCTGAGGGTTTCGATTATATTTAAATGAGGGTAAGAGTTTGTGTGCATGAGAACACTAAATATTTACTTAGAACAATCACCGAGGTGATATATTATATTGAATGTTTAAATGAATATTAAAAATGGAAATATAAGTGTTAATGTTAGTTACTTTTGAGTACTGCTTAGTTTATTGCATTTACTATTGCACACTATTATTGCACTTTTACACTGACAGTTGGGCACGGGCCTTTGGTGGGTGCCTAATGGGATTTATTTCTCACACCCTATTTGGGACATGTCTTTGTCCCCAACAGATTATATTGCTACAGGTGTCGACAGGGGAATGAGTCTCTATAAAGGTACTTGATTGTTGCTGAGGAGTAGGAGAGCATGGGACCAAGCATAGGCTCTCGATGCCGCTGGTTGTTCTGTTTTTCTATTATGTACTTTTACTTTAGTTGTATTGTATTGCAGTGTAACATGTTTTGGCTATTTTTATAGAATAGTGACATGTTGCATCTTCATATATATGACTGATGGTTTCCTTTTACACCAGTTATCTATTTCAGTTATATATATATATTGTTTACTACTTCCACTTTTTGTATGCTATTTATCTTTACAGTAGTTCTACACTTTGAAAAATGAGGGCATAGCTTTCCCACTATCATACATGGGCCCTCGCTACTAGTCAGCGGCCTCTGGCCTTTGGGGAAATGCGCTTGAGGTCATGTGGTGAACCATGTTCGGGGCACCTGTTGAGTGGAATCCGAAACCGGGACATTATAAAGTGGTATCAGAGGAGTTTATTTTCTTTAACATGATATTTGGAGTCATAGTCAGGGATAGGATGGAGAAGTTATTTGGTAATAAGTTGTGCCCGGCCGTAGCTAACCCGTGTATAGGGAAAAGCCAAATTACCCCATAATTGCAATTTTATTAGTTTCACAAATTTACAGTTGATTTGATTTTCTCCATTGGCTGAGGCACTTTTATTGTTTTGTTTATATTTTATTCATTGTCTCTATTTAGTTTCAACCCGATGAGATGAGGGTATGCCATCTCTTGCATCATTTAGGCACATGCTAGAAATCACATGACATGCATAGTTCCATGCCATGTAGGCGCATTAGAAATTGCATGCTGTTGTGATAGTGGTTGTGCTAGAAAAAGAATGTTGTTGTGATAGGTCCTTTGATAAATTCTTGCAGTTTAATAGGGTAACATTGTGTGAGGTGTTGAAGATGAAAGCCAAACTTTGGTTTTTGGGGAGTATGGGCCCTCATTGACCAGAATTTGGTGAATCATTGACTTGTTTACCTTGTTATAACACATAAAAGATGCACACCGTGTACCCTAAGTACATGCTATTTAGTCTCACGCCGTGTGTTCTTCTATGGAAACACGCCGTGTGTTCTTCTTTTCGAGAAGAAATGGGAAAAAATTAAATACACACCGTGTACCCTAAGTACATGCTATTTAGTCTCTTCCCATGTCATAGACCATGTGGGTGGGGACATGGGGTAGGGAATAGTTTGGGGAGAACACGTCGTGTACCGGTTGTACATGCCGTGTAGTGTTGACCTGGATTCCGCTCGTGTAATGAACAACATGGACAGAGGAAACCTTAAGACAGACACGTCGTGTCCACTATCGAACACGCCGTGTAGTCAGACCTGGGGACCCGGCCCTGTAGCATACAACAGTGTTCGGTGTTACCCTACCTTTTACACGCAGTGTGCTCGTGGGACACGCCATGTAGTCTTGAACGGTGAGAGATCGTGTGGACTTGGTCATGTGGCTGGGGAAACCGGGTGGTTTACACATCGTGTGCGGGTGAGACATGACATGTAGTGTTGGCCGAATAGGCATCTGTGTCACGAACGACACATGTAGTAGGAAATTAAACCATACATGACGTGTAGATGATATACATGTTGTGTAGTCTTGTTCAATGGGAGACGTGTGTCTTAGCCATGTAGAAGGATCCGGGAAGGGGAAGAAAAGTCAACTAAACTCCGTGTAGAGTAATTTACACGCCGTGTAGTCTTACTTTGAAATTTTTGAATACTTTCTTCCTCATGTTCCCCTTTTGGTCCCCTCGTTTTCAGTTTTTGTAAATTTGAATCTAAGGCATGTTTTTGACCTTGTAGAGTCATGCCACCGAGACATTCATGCATTATTTTCTAGGAGAGCGGCAACGATTAAACTCTAGAGATGGTAGGCCACATGCTACCAGTAGATCCTCCAGTAGAGCTAGATGCGGCACCAACCATTATACCAGACGCAGGCGCAGATGCGAAGTTCCATGAAGGCTTCATGCGGTTCATGCAGACCTTTCATGGAGCACCGCCGACTACCACATCTATGGCCGAGCTGACTCATATCTTCCACCAGCAGCATCCGCTTATATTTTTAGGGGATGGAAGAACATAGGATGCAGTTTCTTGGCTGGGGTCGATGCAGATTATTTTCGAGCATCTAGAGACACCTCCTGGGCGGAGGGTCAACTCACAACTTATATGCTGAATGGTTCCGCCCCGAGGTTGTGGGATGTTTCCACTCAGTCAGAGCATCACCGTGACATGGAATGATAAGATTTTTAGATAGCCTTCTATGAATTCTTCTTCCCAGAGACACTAAGGGCAGATCGAGCTCAAGAGTTCATGAACCTGCATTAGGGAGCTATGTCGGTGATGGATTATTCTTCTCATTTCCCCGATATTTAGACTTTTTCACCTGTTCTGGTGGGTTATGAAATGTTGAGGTCTAGATGCTTTGTGTATGGACTTCAATATAAAATTCGAGCACTGGTGAATGTTTTCAGGTTTCCTACAGTACATGTTATCATGAAATAGGCACTGATTACCGAGTGGAACCTGCGAGAAACTAGTGGTGCGGGCCAGGGTGGTTCAACACCGGTTTTTGGTACTATTTCTACCAGTAAGAGGAAGTGGCAGATGGATTTCTCCCACGGTGGAAGTACTATCCATATGAATACTTCAGATGGCCAGGTCATGTGCTACCAGTGTGGTAAATAGGGGCACAAGAGACCACAGTGCCAACGTGACCCAGTGAAGTGCCGAGCTTGCAGAAAGATTGGTCATCTGCAACACTTTTGTAGTGAATTTTTACCGGTGCCTAGTGAGAGGGGTTCTGTGCAGACTCCACATGCAGGAGCAGGACCATCAGCATCTTACCAGTCAGGAAACTGGAATACGTCAAGGCATGCTGGCCGAGATGGGGGTCGTCGCCCTGGTAGCCAGACACTAGGATCACAGAGGCAGTAGGGTGGGACAGCTCAAGATAGCCAGGCTATGTCGCAGGGTTGCGGTACTGGGCATTCATACGTAGTGAAATAGACATAATTGGAGAAGGATTCTGGACCTTCTACTGTCATAGGTACTACTCTAGTAGCTTTTTTTTATCTTCAGAACTTTTCGATACAGGTGATACACATAGGTTTATATATGTGCTCTTTGTGGAGAGCCTTGGGCTCTATGTTTCTTCTTATTCCAATGTCTTGATGATAGACACTCCACTGGGAACTAGAATGGCTGGTGTGCGTCCGTGCACAGAGTGCCCCATAGAGGTTGGTGGGTGTCACATTCTATGGTACCTCTATGTCTTAAAGATGAAGAGCTATGATGTCATACTCGGGATGGACTTGTTGGTTCTCTATCTAGAATTTGTAGGTTTCTATCGTCGTAGGGTGAGTTTCACATCACCAGAGGGTGGAGAGTTCCTATAGAAGGGAAAATGGGATGTTCAGGTGAGTCGAGCTGGAACAGAGTGTTGTGGGTGAGGTGGAGTCACAGCCCAGATTGTGAGTTTATATATGGACGACCAGGGGACTTGTCAGAAAGATTTCCCTCCAGTCATTGATCGTTTCAGGGATTTCTTCCCAGAAGACTTTTTAGGTCTACCTCCGGAGCGTGAGGAGGATTTCTCTATTGAGCTCATGCCAGGAGAATCACCAGTGTCCATTCCTCATTATAGGATGGCCACTCTTGAGTTACAGGAGATCAACAGATAGTTAGAGGAGTTGCAGTCAAAGGGTTTTATCCGACCCAGTACATCTCCTTTGGGTTCTCCAGTCCTTTTTGTGAAGAAGGCGGATGGAACCCTCAGACTGCGTGTGGATTATCGAAAAAGGAACCAGCTGATGGTAAAGAACTGATATCACTTGCCAAGGATTGATGATATTTTCTATCAACTTCAAGGAGCGCGAGTGTTCTATTAGATTTACTTGAGATCTGGATATCATCAGTTACGAGTTAGACCATCACATATACCACTTACAGAATTTTGGAGAAGATATGGTCTATACGAGTACTTAGTTATGCCATTTAGACTCACGAACATGCCAGTAGTATTCATGGCTCTGATGAATCGTGTGTTCCACCCTTATCTAGATTCTTCTGTGGTAGTCTTCGTGGACAACATCTTTTTATACTCTCACACTTGAGACAACCATGATACCCATCTTGATATCATATTGAGTACACTGAGAGATCATCGGTGATATGCTAAGCTCTCAAAGTGCCACTTTTGGATGGACCAGATACACTTCCTGGGTCATAAAATTTCAGAGGCAGGAGTTTCAATAGGCCCAGAAAAGGTGAGAGCAGTAATTTCCTAGAAACAGCCTAGGAACTTTTTTGAGATATGGAGTTTCTTAGGGTTAGCTGGTTACTACTGGCGCTTTATCCAGAATTTATCCCTCTTAGTAGTGCTATTGACAGGTTTGACTAAGAGGGGTGTGAAGTTCTTTTGGTCAGAAGCTTGCGAGACATCCTTTGAGAAGATGAAGAGAAAGTTGACATCAACACCAATCCTGATACTCCCAGAGAAGGGGAAGAGCTATACGGTTTACTGTGATGCATCAGGTATTAGGATGGGAGTTGTGTTGATGCTGGGTGATCGAGTTGTTGAGTATGGGTCTCGGCAGTTGAGGCCATAGGAAATAAATTACCCGACATATGACCTTGAGTTGGCTGATGTTGTGCATGTGTTATGCTTTTGCAGGAATTATATCTTGGGAGAGAATTTTTTTGGAATTCACGGACCACAAAAGTCTTAAATATATCTATACCCAGTGTGACATGAACTTGAGACAGTGAAGGTGGGTTGAATACCTTCAGTCCTTCGATTTTGAGCTTGCCTATACACCTAGAAAGGGTAATTCAGTTGCTGATGCACTGAGTAGGAAGACTCAGACACATGCGGTTCATGAGGCTAGTGGTGAATGGCAGCTTATGGCGTTGTTCTCTGAAATGCATTTGGAGGTGCACGACCATCAGGGGAAAACCTATCTATCATCTTTAGCTGTGACTTCTACCATTCTAGATAGAGTGATAATTAGATAGCTATATAATTCAGAAGGCCTAGTTCTATAAGAGTCGGTGGAGAGTGAGGACCCTCCTCTTGGATGGATGATAGGTGATGATGAGGTACCGTGTTTCCATGGATTAGTGTGGGTTCCAGGGGATATACACGAGGAGCTGATGTGGGAGTTTCGTGCTTCAGCTTGGGCAGTTCATCCTGGAGTTACCAAAATGTATCGTGACTTGAGACGTCAGTATTGGTGGCCGAGAATGAATAGAGATGTAGCTGGTTTTGTTATGAGTTGTTCCACCTATCAGCAAGTGAAGGCAGACCATCAGAGACCAGCTAAACTGTTACAGTAGTTACCCATTTCGGAGTGGAAATTGGATGATGTTGCGGTGGATTTCTTGACTGGGTTTCCTAGGTCACATTGAGGCAATGATTCCACGTGGGTTATTGTGGACAGACTCATGAAGGTAGCTCAGTTTTTTCCGATCAAAGAGACCTTCGGTGTCGACAAAATCAGGAATTTTTATATCCGAGAGATCATACATCTTCATGGGGACCCTCATTCTATCATTTCAGATAAGGACGCCTGTTTTATGTCTCGTTTCTGGCAGAGTTTTTAGAGGTCACTGGGTACACAAGTGCTTTTGAGAACATCTTACCACCCTTAAATCGATGGTCAGTCAGAGCGTACAATACAGGTGCTAGAGGATATGTTGGGTGAATGCATCCTAGACTTTGGGGGCTCTTGGGAGAAGCATATACCCTTAGTCGAGTTTTCCTATAATAATAATTTTCAGGAAACTATTGAGATGGCACCTTATGAGGCTTTATATGGTAGGCCATTCTGATCACCTTTGTGCTAGTTAGAGGCAGGTGAGGCAGCTTTACTAGGACCACAACTCATGCAAGAGACTTCTGAGCAGGTCCAGTTGATTCAGAAATGGATGGCTACTCCATAGTCTCTTCAAAAATCTTATGTTGATCACCACAGACGACCCTTGGAGTTTGTGGTCAGGGATCATGTTTTCTTGTGTGTTTCATCGAGTTTGGGACACAAGAAGATCTGGAGAAAGGGTAAACTTTCACCGAGGTATGTGGGGCCATTTGAGATTCTGGAGCGAGTCGAGCCAGTTGCTTGTCGGTTGCAGTTACCACAGAGGTACCGGGAAATGCATGACGTCTTCCATGTATCTCAGTTGCGCTGTTATCATTCAGAATAATCTCACATCTTTCAGCCTGAGGAGGTTGAGCTTCAGATAGATGTGTTATTTGAAGAGAATCTAATTCATATCGTGGATAGGAGCATGAAGGTTCTCCGAGGTTGGTCAGTTCCTCTCGTACGGGTTCTATGGTAGCATGGCCGAGTGCAGGATAAAACCCAGGAGTGGGAGACTGACGTACGTGCTCAGTGGCCAGAGTTATTCCAAGATTTATCTTCACCACCCTTGTAATGTAATTTCCGGGACAAATTTCTTTAAGGGGGGAAGTTTTTAAGAACTCTATTCTTATTCTTTAGGTACGAGTTTATTCTTTTCTCTTTTCCTTAAGTGTTTTTGAGAAAATAAGGACAATGGGGAAAAATCACAAATTTTGTGGGTACATTCCATGTACTTTTTCACACGCCGTGTAATTTGGCCATGTGGGATGAGTACATAGGGTGTGTAGCCATGCTGGCGATGAAAGGTGTAAAACCAGACTACACGCCATGTAGTTTGTATTTACACGCCATATAGTCAGTTGGCAGGAGAATAGTAATTTGGTGGCGAGCTGAGCGATAGTACACGCCATGTAATCAAGAAAACATGCCATGTAGTCATGTCGACATATGAACAGTGCCACGCTGGCGAGAAGCCACCAAAGGAACAATTACAAGTGGAAATTACATGTCGTGTACTTGAGAAGTACATGCCGTGTAATCTGTTTTTTGGCTAAAATCGACCAGTAGCCTCTTCTGTTCATAGAGGAAGCTTAGAACTGGAGGGGAGTTCAGGAGTACATCTGAACCTTGGAGGATCAACCGATCGAGCACCGTGAATTCAATCCCGCTTCCGTCGATCGCGTTGGAACCGCACGGTTAGTCCCTCCCTTCTCCTTGCATAGTTCTTGCCAATTATTCCTATAAGGGAAGTTATTTTAGTTTGAATGAGGTTATGTTCACCTCAGATCTATGATGTTCTTGGATGTTTCGAGGAGCATCGTTCACGTATACCGATCATGGGTGATCGATGTAGGTGGTCTGGGCTTTAATTTCCAACTGCTGTGTGTTTTTTGTACCGTTGAGCTACGAACCCATGTTTGTCGTATTGTATGGTTGAGTCCTTGTCTATTTAAATACCTAGAATTGTATAGGTGATTAAATGTGGTTGTAAACTATTGTTTGGGATCACTGCTTGGATCCAGGACCACCCCAGGGGTGTATTCCTCTGTTTAGCTATTTGGCCAGGATACCTGAGGGTATTTCATATTATAATGTGTATTGAATTTCCTTGAGAGGAATGGTATATAAATTGCATGTTTATTCTTTGGGCTCAGCCCGGTTACTTGTACCTGAGTGTAGTGTTTTACTATAGCCTGAGGGCATGACTATATTAGCCTGAGGGAAATGTTCTATTTCACTTGAGGGAAACACTTATTATGCCTGAGGTCATTAACATCTGTGCCTAAGGGCGACACTTCAAACACCGGAGGGAAGATACCTCAGTGTTTCGATTCTATTTACCTGTGGGTAAGAGTTTGTGTGTCTGAGTACATTGACTATTTACTTAGAACATTCACTCAGGTGATCTCTTATATTTAATGGTAAAATGAATATTAAAAATGGAAGTATAACTATTAAAGATAGTTAATTTTGAGTACTGCTTAGTTTATCGCATTTACTATTTCACACTGTTGTTACAATTTTACATTGACATTTGGACACGGGCCTTTGGTGGGTGCCTACTGGGATTTATTTCTCACAACCTATTTGGGACATGTCTTTGGCCCAAATAGATTATATTGTTGTAGGGGTCGACATGGGAAATATTCCCTATACAGGTACTTGATTGTTGCTAAGGAGTAGGAGAGCATGGGACTGAGCTAAGGCTCGTGATGCCGCTGGTTGTTCTGTTTTTATTTTATGTACATTTACATAAGTTGTATTGTATTGCAGTGTTACATGTTTTGGCTATTTTTATAGAATAGTGACATGATGAATCTTCATATATATGACTACTGGTTTCCTTTTACATTAGTTATCCATTTTAGTTATATATATATTGTTTACTTCTTCCGCTTGTTGTATGCTATTTATCTTTTCTGCTGCACTACACTTTGACAAATGAGGGCATAGTTTCCCCACTATTAGTCTGGGGCCCTCGCTACTAGTAGGAATCCTCTGGAATTTGGGGAAATGCGCTTGAGGTCCCATGGATAAATGTGTTTAGGGCACCTGTTGAGTGGCACCCAGAACCGGGACGTTACAACTCATTTGGTCCTCAATTATACCCAGGTGTTTGGATGTTTCCAATTCATGTTGAGTAAGTCCTATTATCCCCTCAATGGGGAACCCCTTTATACAATTCCATTTCTTCTTGTGTATTAAGTTGATATACATGAACTAACATAAGTGTAATATCCTGATATTGTTAAATTAAATATTATGATCAATAGCACACAAGATATGCAACATTGAGCACAAATGATCCATGAAATATTATTATTTAAATGTGACCATTATAACATAGAAATAAAATTGTAAGGCATGAATAGTATTAACTAAATTTTGATATATATATGAAGGTTATAATCAATATATATTTATTTAATAATTCTTTATAAATAAGTACTCATTTTTTATTAAATTCAATTTACTCATCAAAGTTATATTTTCTTCAAAAATGGTTTTTTATTTATTGAATAATAAAATTAATTCCTATAAATTTTAGAAATTGTATTAGATAAAAATAAATATAATTTTTGAAATAAACGTATCTGAATTACCCTATGGTTAAATTTTAGTATTATTCTGAATGGTTTGATTTTTCAATGAGTATAAAAAAATTTGATTTTTATTGAAAACTATATTTTCTTCTAAAGTATTTAAAAAGTAAATTCTATTTTGGATTATATAAAATTTTAATTAGTTCATTCTTATTTAATATAATCTAATTATTTTTTTAAAAAATAATTTTAAACATGAATTTAGTATAAAAACATTCTATACTTGAAAAGCCATTTTTTTGAAAAATAGATTTTCATCTAATTATATCAATTTAATTTTAAATTAAATTCTTCTACTTATTTATTTTCAAATTTTTAAAATTGTTTCTATACTTGGAATATATGGTTCTAAATTTTATAAATATTTCCCTTTTAATTTTTGTCAATATGAATTGTAATCATTGTAACTTTTATTAAAATGATAAAGTGTAAATCTGGTAATTTATGTTTAACATAAAATCACAGTGACTCAAAAACCCCAATACTTACTTAATTTCATTTTTTTGATTCTATTTAGTATATAATAATCCATGATTTGGTTATATGGAATTTTTTCCATTTATATGTGATTTTGTCCAATATAGCATTTTATGTAAAGAAAAGTAATATATATCTCACTCTTGTTTTTAATAACAATAATATTTTTAGCAAAGAGATAAACAAAAGATATTTTCAATTATAAATATTAATTTTAAATATAAATTATTTTTATTCATAATTACAATTTATTTTAAATTTTTCGTGTTGAAATAATTTCCTTAAATTCTTAGACGGTGCTTACAAAATAATTATTCATATAATTTAAAAATAAATTAAATGATATTATAAATGTTAAAAATAATATATTTTAAAATAAATAATTTGGTAAATTAATTTTATTGATTAATATAATATTATATATTTGTAATAATTTTTTTTCTAATTTAATTTCCTTTCTTGATTATATAAAATTCATTATAATTAATTGTCCTAAAATTAAAAAAATAATGATATTTTATGTTAAATGATAATTTATTAAATGATATAAAATTCCTAAAAAAATTATATTTATCAAATTTATTATTATATTGTTGATAATATCAATCAGGGTCTATTTATTTAATTTTCTCCCCATTTATTGTAAATATCTTAACCCTTAGAGAAGAAAAAATGTTTTTGTCATGATAAATGTTAATGGGGTTAATGAAAGGTTAAAACAAAAAATAAAGGTAAAAACATTATCATAACGTATATAATTTTCATTATATAAGATTATTTATACCCATACACATATGATGTTATAAATTAATCATTTCAGATCAAATTGTAATTGAAAATTAATTTATATTATTTCAATATTTTGAGAAATTCTAAGAGTGCCATACTCCTCTCTAATAATAGAGAATCTATTATGCTCTTTACTTCACACATAAAAACCATTTTAATTCACAAATACACAAAAAAATACCTTAATAACATACCTCAAATTTTATATATGCCTTATTTATGTAAGAATACCAACCTTAGTTTTCATACGGTGTTAAGCGAAGGAGGTTGTCTAAAGGGTTGGTATCATTCTTAACCATGTATTTTCATTTTTTTATTCTTCATTTTTCATAAAATCTTTTCTAATCATTATGAAATAATAAAATAGGTATATGTAATGTAGATATATTTTATTATGTTAGTATAGTAGGCTATATCTTTATCTAACATTCATCAAATGTGAATGGAATCCATTCTCTATATGCAAGGCGGACTTCCGCTGTGCGAACCAATGTAATTATTTTCCATCACTACATCTTATGTCTGGATATAATAATGGAATTAATGTTTATATAAAGTATTAATGACAAATATTTAATTATTAGAACATAAAATATCATTTAGTTTCTTATATTTTCATTTACTGAAAAATGATATCTTCATTTATGTGTGGGTATGGACTACCACCACCATAAAGCGATGCGATTATTTTTACATAAATACATAAAATGGATGATATATATAAGTATTTTTAAATAAATAAAATATTATTTATTAAATAATTATACATTTTAAAAGATAAAATTATACTTACCATCATTCAATAATTATCATTGAAAAATGCAAATGTCCCGCATGCATAAATACGACCTACCATTTCCTCAATTGTATAGTAGTTAATTTTTTATTACTAATTTTCATGATTGCTTTTAAAAGATTAAATGATATTTAGAAATATAATTATTTCATGAATATTATTATGTATGTGATGTAACAATGAACCCTTTGACTAAGTTCAACACAGAGAAGGTGTTTTGAAATTATGTACTGATCATCCTCATAACACCCAATGTGGAATTAACTAACTATATATTTAAATATATCATTAAAATAAAAAAATTAAAATATTTAAGGACAATTTATTTATAATTTATAAGGTTATTATGAAATAAAATAATTTATATAAGTTAATAATATTGGTGTTAAATGGAACACATACAAAGTCCATTCTCAATGTGAGAGATTCTGTCCCAATTCCCTTTTATTAAAATATATTTTGATGTTATGCACCTAAGTTACTTTATATAGTGTATATACATACAATTTTATATTACATATCATTAATCCTTCATACTTCATGGTATTTTTAGTTTTAATTTTAATTACTTTCTCAAATGGGATTTGACTTGAATGTTACCAAGTGGTAAAGGGATTTTTAGCTTGATTTCCTTTTAAAGGCTTATAATTTATTTTTTGAAATTTTCATTCCATGATTATGTGTTAATTAATATCTACGATTTAAATTTATTTTCTCCTTTTTTAATTAAAATTTTTACACGTATTCTCATTTGATCGATTGTCAATTAAATAATGTGATATTTTTAAGGTTTATTCATCTCAAATTCCATTTATTTGGTAAATACATTCATGATATACACATATCTTATTTAATGAAGTATATATACTACCCATTTGATATTTTATATCATGAATCTCCTTTTGTTCATTATTTTTAAATTTTCATTTGACTTTATTCTTTTATGGGTCTTATGATTGAAGAGTTACCCATGTGGCAAGGATATTATGTTATAATATTCATTCTTTTGGGATTGTTGATGCACAAGTTTCATTTGGAGTAAATCATATGATCTTATTTTCATGAAATTAATATCTTTTTCTATCATATAGTTATTAATGTGATTATGTTTTTTTATTTATATTTCTTCCATTTTGGATTAAATAAATATCACGAATGTTATTTATAAGTGATACTGATCTTCTATATGCCTTTAGATCTAAAATATTTCTATTCCATATCCATGTCTCATAAAATGTTTTCAAAAATGTTCTTTAATAAAAATAATTTCTTTCCAAAATATACTTTAAATAATATTTTTAATTCTTTACAATGTTTTTAAAAATAAATTTCTTAAAATTTTCTAAATGGGACACTTTAGACACCCTTTAAAAAATATTTTCAAATAAATTTTATTTTTAACATTTACAACATGAATGGTTTTTCAAAAAATCATAGAAAATATTGACATTGAATATTCCTTTCAAACATTATATGTATATTTCCATGAAGAAAACAAATTCCTAATATTTGAAGAATCTTTATTATTTAAAATTTATATTAAATGTGAGAGGCATATTTTCCTTAATATTTTTTTCAAAATATTTTAATGGTATTTCCATTAATCAATTACAAAAACCATTGATATTAATATTCTCCACTAGGGAAATTTCATAATGATACCATCATAATTATTTATCTGGTTGGATTATTACTGTTTAAAATATATTTTCATGGAACTCATTTCTTTTCCATGAGTTAATAATGCTATGAAAGAAATGCTCTATTTTAACATATACATCAACAATGAATTTTCCCACTATTATAACCTTTATTTGAAATTTGGATTACTATATAATATTTCATGTTTAATTTAAATAAAACCCATCCTTCCCTTGTTCTTAGTGATTTATTCTTTGAAAATGGGTTTTTAAAACGGAAATATATTTCAATATCCAAAAATGTTTCATTATGGGTGGAATGATTATTTTGAAAACTGAAAACTTTTTTGTGTTATGATTTTGTTATAGTTCTTGACAATTGTTTATAATGAATTTTTGTTTCATTATAAACTATAGGCATGTGATCCTGTTATAAAAATCCAATTTATTGGATAAATGGAAGCGTTAATAGATTAGGATTCTCCTTCTATATGTTTGGAATATGTTGTGATGGTTATTACAATTGATACCATGATGGTTATATTATTTTTAACCATAATTATTATTTAACGTTTAACCATTAAGGTTTTACAATTTTTAACAGTGATATAAAAATGATGTCTAAGTATATTATATTTTTTTTCTTTATATGTGTTTTCACAGATATCCTATAATTTTGTAGGGTAAGATAATGATTTTATGTTTAAAAAATATATTCTATTAATTATGGGTTAGAAGCTATAGGTTTTCAATGATTCATTATATCAATATTATTATCACATGGCTTGTGATTATTAATTCCAATGACTCTTGCCTTTGTAAAATCATTATGACATGTCTCATGATTGATTATTCCAATATTTATGTGTATGAATTACCTTATTTTATGCTCATTCACAATGATTATTTCATCATACCCATATTCTCATCTTAATCTCACTATGAACATTCAATTTTTAATTCTTGTGTTTACCCTTATTAAGCATTTTAGATCACCCTTCTTATATTTACTTTTTCCCATATTATGAATAAGTATAAAAATGAGTTATGTCTTGAAAGGTTTCAAATTTAGAGAACATAATGGGAGATACTGAAGATTTAACATGAAATCTGAAAAGAGAAGTATAATTGGATATGATGTTGATTTTATAAACCTGTTGTTCATGAACCCAAGTTTCTAATAGTTTATCTTCATTTTTTATAACTCTAAGGCTTAAAGGTCCTTGATTATATAAGTTATCAAATATTTCATTTTTTTATATGATTTGGATGGAAAATGTTTTGTCACATTTATCAATATACAATACAGAAATGTAAATTTTATGTTTTTAGCACTGAATATGGGAGTGAGGGTTTATGGATCTTAAAGTTTCTAACATAATGAGGTTTAGATAACTTTTTATATTTTGATGTTTTCGAGTGAGGTTATCTTAATAGTTACAGATATTATCATGGGTTTATATGTTTGAGGTTAATCGTATGTTTAGAGTCTTAGAAATCTCTTTTTAGGACTTATGTTATATAATTTTAAAATGTCTAATGATATTTTAGGGGATGTTTAATTTGGTTGAGGTATATGTAACATGTGGGTTTAACATGAATTATTATTTGAGAAAGAATTATTTTACATTATGTAGACCTAATTTTAAAAGTTATTTATATAATTTTGGGTTTATATGATCATTAATGATTATGGGGAACATTATAAGAATTATATAGTTTTAGTAAAATCACAACCTGAGGGCTGGGTGATAACTCATCACATCTGATAAAGCCAAAAGGTTGAACCCAAAACCAAAGGGAGACAAGGGAACAACACCTACCACTAGCCTATATAAAGTTTTAATTAGTATAAAATTGTTTATATACTTGAATGATTGTTAAATTTATGATTAAATTCGTTTTGGTAATATATGTTTTTTCAAGTAGATAATAATGAGATTCATAATTTATTTGGTGATTATGTGATTTACATTATTTTATAAAATGTACACTATTTTGGGAACCTTATAAGATTAAATTGAAAAGAACATTATGCTATTTTATTTGAGGAATAAGGGATGATTTTTATTTTAAAAGAATATATTATATTAATATGGATTTATCATGATTTAGATTATTTATGGAATGATTTATTTTTATGTTAAGGTATTAATATTGAATTTTAGAGATTACTATTTTTTTATTCGTATGAAGGTTTATTAATTTTTATAGTTATATTAGCTTTTTGTAAAAAAAATTGTTTTTCAAAATGTCTAAAGATATGGGAATATCTTGATATTTTTTTTGGATTATGTAATACATAAGAAGTTAATATCAGTACTTTGGTCATAAAAACATCATATTGAATACTAATCATTCTACAAAAAAGATTATTTTACCATGGAAATTGATTAAATTTTGAAATTATTCATGAAAAATACATATATTTATTTATGATATTTCTCTATATGGTAATGTAATTCCTCAAATATTAAAAAAGTTCCACAAAACTAAAATATTATTCATTGAATTTTTGTACTATGAAATCAATGGTCTTTTAACCCATCTAAAATTTTTGGTTTTATGGTGGTTAACTTTATGATGACCTAGTTAAAAATCCTTTGGCATTATTATTCACTTCTAGGTTATATTTTCACTTATAAACAATTTTTTCCTATCAAGAAATCTAGTTATGTGTTACACTAGATTGACTTCATATTTCCTTTGTCCTCCTTTAAAGATGATGTTTTATTAACCATTTTTAACATATGGGATTTCAACAAAGGTATTTTGATTACTGAACACATGTTGAAATTGTAAGGTTTAATTTTATTAATGGGGGTTATAATATAAAATCCAAATATTTTTAGAATAAATACTTTGATTGATAGCATATAAGATATGAAACACCGAGCATAAACAAACCATGAAATATTTTTATTTAAATGTGATTGTTATAACCTAGCCATTAAATTGGAAGGTATGGGTAGGATTAAATACTTTTTACAACATATAAATATGTTTTGATCCATAATTGTTTTATTAATTCTTAAGAACTAGAAAATAAATTTTTAGTAAAGACATTTTATTCATTAAAGTTATTTTTTCTTAAAAAATGATTTTTTTAATGTAAATTGAATGAAAAATTTCTGGAAATTTTATAAATTTAATTTGATAATATAAATAATTTTTTTTAAATTAGTGTATTAGAATTATTGAATTCTAATATTTTTAAATTTCTATGAAAAATGTTATTTCTATGTGTATAGTGAAAAATATTGATTCTCATTGAAATTTGTATTTTCTTTTATAGTATTTCCAAAGTAAAATTCAGTTTCAGATTAGTTTAAAAATTTTACTATTTAATTATGATTTAAAATACTCCAATTATGGTTTCTAAATAAATCTTATATTTGAATATAAATAAAAACATTTTGTACTTGAAAACATATTTTCTAGAAATCTCTTTTTCATCCTGTTTTGAAAATTTAATTTTAAACTAAATTCTTCTAATTATGTTTTTTTAATTTTGAATAATATATTCCATATTTATCAAAATTTGGTCCAAAATTATAAAATATTTCTCTTTTATTTTGGTATAATATTTATAGTAAAATCAATAATTATTTTATCACAGTAAAGAGTAAATCATGTAATTAAAGTTAAAAATAAAATGATGAAGACTCAAAAATAACCCTAAAACATTATTAAATTTTATTTTATGATTATATTTCATCTATAATCATCCAAAATTCATTTATATATACTTTTTTTTATATATGACTATTACCATTATAATATTTTATATAAAGAAAAGTAAAAAACGTCACACTCTTGTTTTTAATAACTATAATATTTTTAGTATGTGAATAAATAGAAGAGATGTTAGATTATAAATTTTAATTTTAAATATATATGATTTATCTTCCTCATAATTTATTTTTAATTTTTTGTTAGTAAATTATTTCCTTAAATGCTTACACAAAGCTAACACTGTAATTATTCAATTAATAGAAAAATCAAATAAATTATATTATAAATATTAAAGTTAATATATTATCACATAATTAAGGTGATCCATAAATTTTATATATGAATATAATGGGTTAGTTATATAATAATTTGTTTTACTTTTATTTCTTGTCTTGATTTTTTTGTGTCAAATTAATGAGTAGTTCTTAAAATTAACATTAAATATATTTTAAAATAAATAATATTTTATTAAATTATATAAAATTACTAAAGATATTATATTAAGAAAATTTATTATTATATGGTTTATAACATCAACCATTTTATATTTATGGTTAGTTTAAACATTTATAGTGACTATCTTATCCCTCAAATAGTAAAATTCTTACTGTCAAGATTAGTGTGAAAGGGGTTAAAACCAAAAGATAAGAGTAAAAACATAGTAAAAACTTTAATATTTTGTATTTTATTATATTATTGATACCCATAGTCATATTATATTCTAAATAAATCAGTTTTTTCTATTACTGAATGAAAATTATATTATAATAATTTAATATTTTGATAAGTTCCAAGAGTGCCCCTTTCCTCTCTTATAAGTAAGCATCTCTCTATATCATTTCTTCACACTTAAAAACTTATTTCTTTCAGAAAATATCAACCCAAATTCCTTAATAACATAAAATCCCAATTTATAGGGGGGTTAATTATGGAATAACGCCTTCTTAATGGTCTTAAGGTTTTAAGAAAAAGAGGTTGTCTAAAGAAGAGATATTGTTCTTAACCGAGTGTTTTAATTTTATTTATTCTTTCCCCTCCTTCAAGTATTTTAAAAAAATTATCAGATAATTAAATAATTATATCACATGTACTAATATTTTATTATTTTTTTTAATAACATATATCTATCTTCTACCACCATAAAATGGGAATGAAATCTTCCCTCTATGTGTACGGCGGACTATTACCTCACGGACCAGTGTAATTTTTTTTCATTACCACTTTTGAAAGATATTTATAATTATGGAATTAATTTTTATATATGATACTAATTATATATTTATCATTATTAAAAAAATATATATCATATAATTTCTTAAAATTCCATTCTCTAAAAATATAATTTCATTTTTGTGTACGTGTGGACAACCACATCAACAAAGAGATTTGATTCGTTTTCCATCACCACATCAAGTTTATGATATCTATAAGTTTTTTTTAATGATAAAATATTTTATTAATAAAATAATAATAATTACATAAGGATTAATTATTTATTGACTTCTTTCTATAATTATCATTGAAAATGGAAATATTACTCCTGTGTATGTATACCTTATCGTACCCATGATTGTAACATACTTTATTTTTCAAAACCATCTATCATGATTGGTTTGAAAAATATAATTAATTTATAAAAATTTTTATTATTTCATGAATATTATTATAGGATATTATTTAACAATAAATCATTTGAACATTATCAACACACCAAAGGTGTTTTGAAATTATGGACAGAACATCTTGAAAACACCTGATATGCACTTAAATGACTAAGTATTTAAATATATCATTAAAATAAATTAGATAAATTATTTTATGATAGGGTATTAAATTTATTAAAATTTATTTGGAAATAAAAAAATTTATAGGTTAGTTATACATGCGTTAAATGAAATATATAGAATGTATATACTCAAGGTGAAGGATTTAGTCTCAATTTCCTTTCATTAATGTATATTTTGATGTTTCACATCAAATTTATTTTATATAATATATATAATACCCATTTTACATGTTATATAATGAATTATTTATAATTATTTGTTTTTAATGTATAAATTTTGATTACTTCATCCAAGGGTATTTGTCTTGAACGTTACCAAGTGGTAAAAGGATTCTTAACTCAATTTCTTTTAGTTAGCTTATATCTCTTTTTATTGACTTTTTTATGGCATGATTATGTATGAATTGATCTATAAATTGATTTATTATGTATTTTAAATTGTTTTTTGTGTATTTAAAACTACTATACAAATTATTTTAGTTGATTCATTCTCAATTAAATGTTATGATCTTTGTAAGAGTTATTCGCACTAGTATAAAAATAGTTTTTTATGTTAGTTATTTTTTCTTTTTCACTTCGGTTTTGAACTGACGTTTTTGCAAGCGACATTGACAAAAAAAATTAACTTAGATTATTTATTAACCGATGTTATAAATATATTTTCATGATTTTTCACGTCGGTTATTTAAAAACCGACGTGAAAGACCGTCTATTTGTCAAAAAAATTGACATTGAAACTCTATTTTTCATGTCGGTTTTTAAATAACCAACTTGAAAATCATAACAAAAAACTTTTTTACATAGGTTATTTAATAATCGACATTAAAAAATGTTTTTTATTTTTAATGTCAGTTATTTAAAACCCGACGTAAAAGACCATTCGTTTTAAAAAATAATGACTGAACTCTATTTTTCTCATCAGTTTTTAAACAACCGTCATTAAAATGCATTTGTGATGTCGGTTATTTAATAACCGATGTGAAAAATGTTAACAATATTGTATATAATCTTGTGAGCTTTGATTTTATAGGTCGTAGAGCTAAAATAGTGTTACGGTTCACAAGTTATGACTATTAGAAGATTCATATTTGTTTCCATGGAAACATCGAATGAGCCAAAGAAAGCTTCATCTTAAAAGGATTTTTTGAATCAAAATGTGGATTTGAAGTTTTACCATGATAAGAAACATTATTATTCATTATAATAAAATAATAATCATTACATAGTATGTGAATTAAGAAAACAAATAATAAAAAACATAAATCATGGAAAAATTATAATGAATGCCTTCACGAGATCGTGGAGTGAAGAACTTGGTCTTAAAAGAAGTTTTGGAATTTGAAGGATGAATTTTAATTTTCCCACGATATGAAACATTATTATTCATTATAATAAAATAAGAATCATTAAATGGTATAATAATAAAGAAAACTAATCATAAAAAACATAAATCATGGAAAAATAATAACAAATACCTTGATAAGATTGAAAAAAGAAGAAATAATGGATTCATATTGAAGATCAAACGTGTTGACCCAGTTTGATGGTGACGGTTAAAAGAAATTATCATAAAAAATTTTAACCATACGTGCATAATGAAAACATATAAATGTTATGGTAAAAGAAAACGTGGTATTAGATGTTTTAGGCGGAAATCAAAAATTATGATTTCACGCTGTAAAAAATTGAAATTCGGCATTAGCATGATATAAATCTTATCATTCACGTCAGTTGTAAAAAAAGTGACATGATAGTTAGAATTTCAAATCACGCCAATAATGATATCAACTTTTTTACAATGCGGCATCGAAATTTTCAATTGCTGCCTAATATTTTGTATGCTGTAAATTTATTTTCCAGTGATTTTTTCTGATTTTTCACGTCGGTTATTATATAACTATTGTGAAAAAAATAAATTCTTATTACTTTTTCATGTCGGTTATATAAGAACTTATGTGAAAAATACATTTTTATGACTTTTTCACGTCAGTTATTAAAAAACCGACATGAAAAATCAATAACAAAAATGTAGTTAATTTCTTAATCTTCTATTTCACTGGTCCCAGAGCTCAAATGGAGTTATAGATCAAAAGTTATAGCCATCAACATTTGATCACCTATAAAAGAAGTCTTAAAGAATCTCAACTTCTAATGGCCATAACGTTTGATTCGTAACTCCGTTTGAGCTTCACGACCACTCAAAACGAATCTTGAAAAATTATCTACATGTTTGTAAACATTTTTAACGTCAGTTATGAAATAACCAATGCATAAAATGACTTTTAACTTCGGTTATTTAATAACAGATGTGAAAAATCAACTTTCATTCGATTTTTCACATTGGTTATTAAATAATAGATGTTAAAAGTCATTTTTCATGTCGTTTATTTAATACTGTCATGAAAAATGTTTACAAACATGTAGATAATTTTCCAAGATTCTGTTTGACTGGTCACAGAACTCAAACGGAGGTACGGATGAAAAGTTATGGCCATTGGAAGTTGACATTCTTTAAGAATTCGTTTAGAGGTGATCAAATTTTGATGGCTATAACTTTTGATCCGTAACCTCATTTGAGCTTCAGGACCTATCAAATAGAATATTAGAAAATTAACTACGTGTTCTTTATCAATTTGTCACATCAGTTATTTAATAACCGACGTGAAAAAGTCATAAAAATGTATTTTGTACGTTGGTTCTTATATAACCGATGTGAAAAAGTCATAAGAATTTATTTTTCATGTCTGTTATATAATAACTGATGTGAAAAATTAGTGAAAATCACTTGAAAATAAATTCTCAGTATAAAAAATATTAGGTAGAAATTGAAAATTTCAATGCCGTGTTGTAAAAAAATTAATCTCATTATTGGCGCGATTCAAAATTTTAACATTCACATCGGTTTTTTTATAACCGACGTGATAAACTCATTTATTATGTCAGTTTTTATATAGCTGATATAAAAAATTTGCTTTATCACGTCAGTTATTTTATAAACGATGTAATAAAGCAAGATCATGTATTTATCAGGTCAGTTATTTTATAACCGAAGTGATAAAGTGATATATTTGATTTATCACGCCGGTTAAAAAATAACCGACGTAATAAATCAACATAATGCGTTTTTGAAGTCGGTTATATTATAACCGACTTTATAAATCAATTATATAGCATTTCACATCAGTTATAAATAACCAATGTAAAAAATGTTTTTTATACCAGTGTCTTCTCAATTTCTATTTCTTTGGGACATATTTTTATGACATATACCTATATTATTTTATGATACGTATATAAATTCCCATTGACATGTTATATAATAAATATACTTCTTTTTATGATTTTAAAACTTTAATTTTAGGTCATTATTTCATGGGAATGATTAATGAAGATTTACCAAAGTGGTAATGGATTTATGTTAAATTTTCTTTCATTTCGGGTTTGTTGACATTCAAGGTTCCTATAGATAAAATCTTATATTCTCTTTATTTCTTCAAACAAATATATTTTATTATAGTATTGTTATAAATGTGGTTCACATGTTTAATTTCAATTTCCTCATTTATTTATTTAATAAGTATTGTGTAAATTGTTTATTGGTGATATTGATCTTGTATCTCCCTTTAGATCAGGAATATTTATATTTCATATACATGTTTTAGAAAATATTTAAAACAATTTTATTTTATAAACATATATTATTTTCTAGAGTAATTTTAAATTATCTTTTTACATATTTTAAATGTTTTTAGAATGAAATTTCTTAATTTTTTCCAAATAGTTTGATTTTTACTCCCTTTACAAAATGTTTGAAAAGGATTTTTATTTTTAATATTACAACATGAAAGTATTTTACCATATTAAGAAAAATTGTATTATTTTAAGATTAATTTATAATATTTCATACATATTTTCAATAAAAATGGTTTTCAAAATATTTTATGAATTTTTAGTTTTTAAAAGTGATTTTCAAACTGAAAAAAATATTTTCCTCAAGAATGATTTTAATGATAATTTAAAGGTATTTACATTAATCAATACCAACTACCCTTGATTTTTATTATTCTACATTGATGATATTTTTAATGATACCATCCTTATTCTTTATCTGTAATGATTATTATTTTTTAAAATATATTTTCATGCAATTTGTTATTTTTTTCAGGTTAATCTGGTTATTAAATGAATGCTCTATTTTAATGTATACGGTGAAAATTATGTTTCCCTCCACCATAACAATTATTTTATGTTGGTAAAACCTTATAAGATTAAATTTATTATTTAAATAATAACCCTTATTCCCTTATTATGGGAGATTTATTCTTTGAAAATGGTTGTTTAAAAGGAACGGATATTTCAATATCAAGAAATGTTTTCTTATGGGTGTAGATATAATTTTTAATGATACAAGTTTTTATGTGTTATGATTATTTTCTAGTTATTGGGAATTTTTTGTGATCATGAGTGGTTTTTTTATAAACCAATTTTGGTCGAGGCTATAATATCTCCCCATTGTATTCGGTAAAGGGATGGAGTTAACTGATAAAGGTTTCTCCTAACAGATTATGGTATTATTCTACAATAGTTATTGTAATTATAACCTTGATAGTTATTTTATGAGTAACAATGATGGTTATTAAAAGTGTAACTATATTAATTATTCCATTTTTAAGAGTGATGAATATGATGCCTCATGTTTTTATATAATTTCTATTTTATTATTGTGGGGTTTTATGGAAATATTATGATTTTCTGAGGTAAGAAAATTAGTCTATGTTTAAATAAAATTATTTTGTACTTCTTATGGGTTAAAAGATTTTGGTTTGTAATAATTATTGTATTAATATTGATACCATGTGAGTCATGATTATTGATTTCAATGCATCTTTCCTTTTTTTCTTTATTAAATGTCTCATGATTGATGATCTTTATATTAACCATTATGAATTCCCTTATGTTATGCTCACTAATTATAATTATTTCATTGAATCCTTATTATAATCCTACTCTTACTGAGGAAATTCAATTGTTAGCACTTATTTTTACCATTATTGAGCATTTAACCACATCGTTCTGATAAGTTATTTTCCCCAGGTTATGAAGAATTATAAAAAATGATTTGTGTCTAGAAAGTTTTTATATATTGAGAACATTATGGGTGATGTTGAAGAATTAACATGGAATATAAAAATCTATGTGTATTAAAAGATGATGTTAATCTTTATGAACCATTTGTTTAGGAACCCAAGTTGTTTAGAGTTCATCTTAATTTTCTAAAAATATATACCTAAAAGTGTCATGGAAATTTAAGTGATCAAATATTTCCATTTAATGTTGATTGTTTTTTATAGAAAAACTTGTGTCACGTTTATCATTAGGAAATCAAAGAATTTGATTTTTATGTTTTTTACACCAAATATAAGAGTTTGGGTTCTTATTTGTTACACTAAGGAACCTAAAATAGTCGAAGTTCTATCACTTTAAACATTGATTAATGTGATATTCTAATTATTATGGGAATAAATTGTGTACACTATTTTCTACCCAGGTTTTCTAATACTAGTATTAACATTAATAATTTATGTTTTGTCAATTATTCCCTCATCACAAGGAATATATCCTCATAGTTATTAAAAAACTTTTTCTCTGTAACATTCACCACCTATGGTCTTAATTGTATAACCATAAACTATTTTCATTTTTACTTGGATTATAGGATTTCAACACCAGTGTGGGGTTCAAAGTTAAAGATAGTCTATTTATACACTTTTTTCTATAGAAAAATCATTTTGTTCTATGTTTTATGAATATAATAATATTCCAAATTTGGTCAAGGATATATGAAATCGTCATTAACCAATTATTTTCTAACTATATGTCTATTAATTTCAAGAACCAAATTTTGGTCAAAAAATCAATAACATTAATTATAAATGAAATAAATATAAATTCTTTTCGTATTAAAAACCTATAAAGGGATGTAAGGTTAAAAGTCATGTGTCTTATCAATAATATTTTACCATTTTGGTTAATGTAAAATATAAAGAGTAAAAAAATAATGAATATGAGACAATGGATTGTGATGTTGAAACCCCATAAAGGGTGACCTCAACCAAAGTAAAGTCTTTTATCGCTACTAATTTTACCTTTCTTATCTTAAGAAAAATCATAGTAATAAAAATAAAAAATACATATATTTTTTTGACCAATAATATACCCTTTAAAATATTAATATATACTACCTACACCTAGTGTTTATAGAAAATTTATAAAAAATCCTCCTCATACAAATTACATGATCGTAAATTGTGTCTTGGGTACTCTATAATTAATGAAATGCAACCTATTGAAATTTATAAATCACTCTTATTCAAGTTAACATATTTATACGAATAATTTTATATCACATCACTTCACTCTAAGAATGTGTTTAATACATGATGGTGTAACCTTTATGGTTCTTTAACACTTATTCAACAACATGTTCTTTATAAATATACATTATACAATTGATGTATTAGTCATAATCACACAAAAAGAGTTGAGTTTATATTCGTATCATGATATCTAAAAGTCATTGAGTTTATCCTCATGGTTAACCTATTATTAGAAATTAGTAACATAGTTATTTACAATTATGAATAAACTACTTTGAATGGTAAATATCATAATTTTGGTTAAGCTTCCTATTGAAACATAATACATTTTATTGATCCCAAAATAAATTCCTCCTTTATCCCTAATTTTGTTTTCTATTTTTAAAGTGGTGTAATCTTCTTTAAAATAGTATACATATTCATACTAGAAAGCATTCCCCCTTTTCCCATCAATTAATATGTTATGACTTACTTTATACATAACCCAAATTTTTAAATTATATTAAAATAAGCATTGTAATATGAATTCATGAATAATACCCATTTTAAAATAAATTTTATTACATACTACACTTTTACCCGTTTTTATATATGGGAATACCTTTTTTATGAAAATAAAAAAAGGCCTTTAGTTAAGGCCCTCCTCTGGACCAACCCCTATAAGTCATTGATTTAGGATAATCCTCTAGTCCTACTATAAAAAATTTTAGTTGACAATCTCATCTTGGAAACAAAAAATCCTTGATTTTAGATTCTCCTCTTGATAAACACAGAACCTTGATTCAAGATTCTCTTCATTGAAAATTCATTTTGGGTTGATAATCGTCATTGCAATACACTAAGTGAAATAATACAATGGTTTATTAACAAATACCTTAAATTAAATAGATATGTATATTCTATATGACATTATCACATCTAATATTATCATGTCCTATGTATGTTACACTTATGTAAGGACTTACCAACTAATGTTATGTTTCAACCTTTCCCCTTTCCCTAGGGTACACCTCCATAGCATCCTATTTTTTTCATAACATTTATCCCTTATTTATTCACATTGGGTTTCTCTAATAAATCCTCATGAAAGGAAAAAAATCTTTCCCTTTTCTTCTTTTCATGAGATATATATATATATACATTAAATCCATGAACTATGTTTGTATTTATTCCAATTATTATGATATATGGGGTGATCCTTAGATCTAAAATCCTCATCAAAATGAAAACATATCATCTATTATTATTCATTACTCTATCATATTATTTTGGACCTCTCTAATTTATGATGGTTCTCCTCTAATAATCTGAATATTGGAAAGAGTCATTTAATTTTAACTTATGTATGAGTTGGATTTGTATAATGACCATTTTTCTAATAATTGTGTGAGTCCAGATTTTTATTCTTAAGGAAACAAATTGATTCTTAGATAATTTTTTTCAGACACTGTTTTATATTTTATATTCATTCAAACTCTCCCAGTGCATGATATACTAATTTTCATTGGGTTTCTACATAGGGACACTATATATTGAATTATAGATCTCCTATCTTAGGGACATGTATATGGATTCTATATTGGTCCAATATTATACCAGAAAGTAAAATCCCTATTCAAGTATTATGAGTGGAATTAGCCATGTTCTCATAGAATATGTTGTAATGACTATATCTCCAATCTGAGTCTCATCAATAAATTTCTCATTTAACCAATCATTTTCATATCATGATGTTAGAGATAGTCAATTGTGTTTGATTGGGATCCTCATCATGTGTCATGTGAAATCCCCTTTAATCCATCTCCATTATCCCTATAGATGATCTATATCTTTGGATATGACCTTCCAAGAACTACATGTAGTATTATTCTTATTCTCTAAAGATATGTATTTATGTTGGAATTACCAATTATGGACCTATACACACACTCCGCTGTAATTACAATTTTCTTTTTAATGGAAATAAAAACACCTTATTTTGAGATTCTCCACTTAGTGGATGAATTCAGTAAGTTTATATTATTATGTTAGGGAAAATTATCAGATTGAATTTTTATCTTTAAAACCAACCTTATGATCATGTATTATAGGAAATTTGACTATAATAACTCAGAATAAAATTATTTTTATTTTGAAAAAAAATCTAATTTTAATGAAGGTATTTTTTTGTCTAAATAATGTGTGCACTTTAGTTTTTTATGGAAACAAGTATATTTTACTCAAATAGATAAAATATGTTATTTTTTTTCTAAAACTTATCTCATTTCATATCAAATATATAAATATTATCTACATGTACTATGTAATTTGTCACACACCGGGGTATTTCGTTCCTTAAAATAGTTTCCCAATATGGTTATGTGGTGGTAAAAACATCCTAATGGGATTAAACTGTGGATTTCAACCATTATTAGTGAAAATAATTTTATAGTAATTAGATACATTTATAGTTCCCTATAATTTCCTTCTATACCATGAAAAACACATATTATGGGTAAACATAATATCTAGTGGTATAGTTCACTTCATAAGATTTTATTTTGATGGCTTGTGGAGTCTAAAAGACACCCTCATAAAAAAATTGAATGTTTTAATTTACTTTTTTTTATAAGTGAAGGTTCAAAACCACATACATATAACATGGTTTTGAAAGAATTAAAGATTCAGGATGTCTCTTTTAGATTAATGGTAGAATATCATTGTGGTTGAGTGTGAATTATGTGTCCTTGAAGTTATTATTTTGTAAAAGGTGGAGTCTTTCTATAGGTTATTAAATCCTATATGATTGTGAATTCATTTATAGACACTAAATTATTTATTAGATGATTGCATATTGTATTTAAATTTACCATTTGTGAATTTAAGGAAAAATTCTTACACAGACTTTAAGTTTTCGTAAATAAAAAATTAGATTTCATGGTTATTAATCATTTACAATAAATAGATTCTTTATATTCATTTCATGAAACGAGGGGGAAGATTTATGTAATGTATAATAAAATTGAATCATTATTATGAAAATCCATATAAGAAGGTATTTATAGAATAATTCTATCTATTAAACCTGAATTACATGTCCTTGGATGGAGGAGACCCTCAAGGTAAATATTTCATGGTATTTTATCTTCCAAGTAAAAAAGCATGGTCAGGTTTTTAAAAGTCCTTTGTGAAGGTATCTTCGTCCCATGAGTAAAATTTTTATGGTGGGGTTTCCACTATATAAAATTCACATGGTATTAAACCTTAAATCTCTATACCCCTTGGTTGACCTCGTTAGTTCACTTAAACCAAATATTATAAAAAATAATTTTTTATAAAGTAATTTTTAACATCTTCTTAATGGTCTAACTATATATAATACTTTACATATGACACCACCTTTCATAAAATATATCTTATATGGGTATCTAACCCTTGTTATATAAACAATTTCATTTCACATTAAGAAAATATTTATTATTATTCTAGCATCATGTATTCCTTTATATCACCATTGTAAAATCTTAACGTCATAAAATATTTGGTGTGAGGAAACCACTTTTGTGAATGATTATTCATTTGAAAAGATCATGTGTAAACCCTAAAAAAATCTTTCCTTCACCCAAGATCATTATATTAGATTCCTCAAATACCTTAATTTGAGATACTCTACTTGGTTTCTTATAACACAATGATTCAAGATAATCCTCTTGGGCTTCTTAAATTCATTGAGTCAATATACACATATTGATTTCCTAAAATACCTTGATTTGAGATAAACCTGTTGGTTACAAAATGTGTACCCAAACCCACACTACTAGTTTCATTGATCAAAACATCATAATCCTTCTCTTCTTTTTTATTGAATTTGATATTAGAAAAATTGACCCAAATTATTAATTAAAATTACAATATCATTAACTATTATTGATTCACTACATACCCGCCAATATTTTTAGGCTAAGAAATTTATATAATTATGAATTTTATTATATATTAACATTTGAAAACTTTATATTAAAGGGTAATTTTTCAGAAAAGAAATTATTTGGATATTATCCTTGATTTACTAAATCTATTCCAAATACCCTGGAATTGAATCAATAATAGATCCAACTCATCAGAATACCCTGCGATTTTTTTTTAAAACCTAGGATGTGTAAAAACGTTCAATGAGTGTACTTAAAACAATGAGAGAAAACCTTTTTTTAATTCTTGAAAACTCTTTAAAAGTGTTTTTATTCAAATAATACATTAAACTTTATTAAAAAAATGAATAATTTATCTTAAAAATAAAATTAAATTTATAAAACCTATTTCAAAAATATTATTCTTTCAAAAAACATTCATTCAGAGGTCATAAAATATTAAAGACTTCCTTTAAAATCTATTTTTAAAATCAAGATTCCATTTTTAAAATCATCCTTTTACTTTGGAAAATATAAAAAAAATTATTCTAAATCAAAATCCAAAAATATTCATCTATCTTATAAAAATACTTGAGGACACCTTGAACTTTGAGGTTATATAAAGGGGTCATATTTTATATTGTGGATAATTTCTATTGTGTTTTTTTTAACTATCCATCCATCATCAATATTTAAATTTCCCAAGTACCAATTTTAAAGAAAAAAACATATTTTACCTTTCAATTATCATAAATTTTATTAACAAATTTATATTCAAAAAGCCTATATTAGTTTAAAAATATTTCCAAATACAATAAAAATATATAAATAAATACTTGATTAGTTGATGAGTATGTAGATAAAATATTTCATTTCTATGAAATTATTTAAACAAAAATTATAACTCTTATATAAATAATATATGAAGATAAATTATTTTTTAATGAAAACATGGTATCACAAAATATAGGGAATGAGAGTTTTGATATAAAACACTTCAAAACATGAAATCATATTTTTTAAACTCCTTAAATATTAGCTTTGAAAAAAATTATTTAAAAAAAATTATTTTCATAACACTATATACAAATATAAATTTTTCTAGAGAAAATAGATGAATTATTACAAACTTTTAATATAGACTTTTTTTAGAAAATAATTCCTTTACTCAAAGTGTTAAAATACCCACATTGATATTAATTTTGAATGATTGCATTAAAAAAATTAATGGATTTTTTTAATCAATCTATGACCTCATGTTACTAACCAACACTCCCATCCTTATGTAACTTTGTTATTCAGAATGTAACCCCTACACTTACTCTTCTTCCTCTCTCTCTCTCTATAGCTAGGGAATATATGGGTATTTGATTATTTTCATGAAGGGAACTAAGGTGAGGGTTTCTTGATGAATGGATAAAGGTAGTATTTTCTTTTATATCTAAGATACACTATGTATTCTAATATAATATAATAATAAATAATTACTTATAGTCTTTTATATCTAAGATACACTATGTATTCTAATATAATAAATAATTTTAATTAAATATATATTATCTTGATATTAATACAATTAACATATAATTATCCATAATATATATATATTCACTAGAAAATAATATATATTTAATTAAAATTAATACAAACTTATTATATGTATATCATACATTACATTTAATTATTATATAAATTTTAGTTCATTACAATTGTATTATTTATTTATTTATAATTTTTGTACACCATATTTTATATATTCATCAAAAACTAAATTATAATGTAATTTATCATTAAATATATTCATTCATAGTTAATATAATTCTATTATAATCATTTTGTATACCTTTATTTCAAACAAATACTACGTCTTTCATCATATTTATATTTATCAAATTATATATTTATTTATTATTAGCTTATATATCATAAAGAATATTATTATTATTTTAGTTCTACCATTATTATTAAATGTATTGGTATCAAAATAATATTATTTATCTAAAATAATTTTCATTTTAAAATAGTATATTTTTTATAGTAATTTTTATATTTTCCAAAAAATATAATATTTATATTAGAATTTATATTTATCATATACTATTAGTTATCAACAAAATATTCTAAATCATTAGCATTTAATTTTATTATATTATTACCAATAAATTTATTAATAAACTATATTCAAATATTATCAAAGTATAAATTTTAAAATGTGAACATATTAAATATATTTTATTTTTTAAAAAAAATCAATTTAAAAAAATCTAAAATTTGGGATAAAAATAGATAAAGTAATAATTTTAAAATGTAAACATTTAAATTAATTTAATACATTTTTAAAAGAACCATATAATTATTTCATCTAAATTTTTATATTATTTACAGTCAAAGACATAATAAACAGTCATAATTTTATCTTTAAATACCAATGCTTCATGTCCTCTTATATTGTTTATAATGATGACTCCTAAATTATGATGTATCGATATTCCCACTATATCCATTTTGGGGGAGTTATATTTATTGATAATTGTGATGAATAGTTATTAAATATTGTTATTTTATTGGTTAGTATCATTTATTTTCCACTTGTTCTTTTCTTTTCTATGTTAAATATTGTATTTTTTATCCATGTTTCATAGCACTAATATAATATTTTCATATTCTATTTTTATGGAAATTATTTTGAAATAATCTAACATATGAGAGATACCTCATGCTAAAATATTTCATAGTTTGTTTTAGAGTAAAATAATCCATTTAATAAACATCTTTAAAAATAAAAATTTAAACATGAATCTTGGGGAATTACATTATACCCCTTTAAATAAATTTAAGTCTCTGAATTTTAATTATCTAGGACATGATAAATTTTTTATTCGTAATTAAGTGTATACAAAAAATAATTATTCATAATTATGATTTCGTATGATATTTTAATGAAAAATTTCATAGAAAATTTATATATAATTAATAAATAAAAAATCCTTTTATAAAGGAACACTACTGATTACTAAATATGAAATAATTAATTATTTTAAATTATTTTGGATCCTCTTAGAGATTACAAGGTCAATAAAAATAAATTTTGTCTAAAATAGATTGATTAAATTAAAATATATTATCAATATCCTCAAAAGATAAAATATTCATAATTGAAAATATATTAATCTAAATATATATATATATATAATATAATTTTGATACCAATAGTGGTTCCCCAAACCCATGTTCATGGGCCTAATGCAAAAAACATCATTATACACTTCTTTTTTAATTCCTTTAATATTAAAAAATGTTACTAATTTTTTTAATTATAATTAAAACATCACCAACTGTTATTTATTTACTACAATCCCAAAAATCATTTTAGGCCTATATCTTTTGGGATTTAGGAAGTCTATTATCTATCATACTCATATTTGTTCTTTTAAATGTGAAATTTTTCCAATCAACGGGAATTCAACGAATATTATCCAAAATAAGCTCATTCTAATCCTCATAAATATGACATGACTCCGTAATAACTCATATTCCTCAAAATACCTTGTCAATATTTTTGAACAATTGGGGTGAGCATAAAATCTCATTAAATTTTTCAAAAGAATTAAAAAAAACCTTTTTGAAATGATAGAAAACATCATTAAAAGTATTTTATTTTAAAAAATATATTTAACATTATAATAAAAAATAAAAATTATCCATAAAATTAAAAGGGTTTTCGGAAAATAAATTTAAAAAAAAGGATTATTTTAGAAAATATTTGTTTTAAGGTCATAAAATATTGAAGGATTATATTAAAATATAATAAATTAAAGAAGCATTTTAAAATCAAGAATCCATTATTAAAATAAAAATTTTACATTTTGAAAATATGAAAAATATTTCCATTTAAAACTGAATCCAATGATATTCAACAACTTATAAACAATACTTATGGATGAATAGAATAATAAAATTTTATAAAGGGACTACACACAAAATTATGTAAAATATCCCTTGATATTTGGGTTCACTCTGCATTCTTCACCATTATTTCCAGTGGTCAAGTGACAAATTTTAATAAATAACTTTATGAATATTTTTATTACCATAATTTTCACTAACAATTTTCTTTTAAATTACTAAACATTAGTGTAAAAATGTTTAAATGGTAGAGAAAAATATTTAAAAAAATTAATTATTAGTCAATGAGTATATAGATAAAAGTGTGTTTTCTTTGAAATATTTTAAACAAAACCGATATATGTGAAAGATAAAAATCTGTTAATATGAATTCTTCTAAATGGAAAATATTGTTCCATAAAATAATATAGAGTCGAAGTTTTGAGAAAAAACCATTTCTATAAGTAAAAAAATTAAATTTAAAATACCTTAAATATGACATTTAAAGGGAATTCAATGAAACCAGATTTTATTTTCCAAATACCATATAGAAACATGTTTTTGTTATAATAAAAAATAGTGTATGATGTTGAAACATTAAAAATGTAAAAAAAATTAAAAATAAGTCCCTCACCCAATCACCTTAAATTTGTACTTTTAAATTAATTTGGAAATAATGTTTCAAAAAATTGAATTTAAAATTTCAAAATCAATCTCTTACCTCACACTATTAACTAAAGCCTAGTAAATTTCATAACTTCTTACACCTAAACATAACTTCTACACCTATTCTTCCTCCTCAGTCAAACTCTCTCTCTCACTCTCTACAACTAGTGTAAATATAAGTGTTTTTTATGAAAGGAGTTATGTCGAGTGTTTCTCAATGAACACTCAAGGTTATAATTTACTTTTATATCTAATACCCACAATTTGTTTCAATATATTATAATACATAATAATTATTTATAATTTTTTTAGATGTGAGTAGTGACCTTCAAATCGAAATTCCATTGCATGTTCTTTTATATGTCCACTTTTGGATTTTGATACATTACATGCATTGAAAAATAATTGTAAATTATTTGACCCTCCATGTGTTTCCAACCTCGCATGAAGAAAAACATGTGTTTTTATGCATATATATAAAACCTTTTCCAGCCTTGTAATAGTGGTAATGATAATGATGTCTCTTTATGTATACATTAATTTTTTGTTTTAATTAATCTGATTTACACTTTTTCCTTACATTAAAGATCTATAATAATGACACATTTTATACTATAAATACTATATTTCCATGAAATTCACTCAAAACCTATTATGTATAGTTTCCTAATGTAATAGTATATTGTCTCTGTGTGTATATATATATATCTGTTCAGTATTCAGAATCATTTGTTTCAAGGGGAGTGGAGGATGTTTTCCACAAATAAATCACTTTCTAACACATTTTTATCTATAAAAACATATAGTGAACCACATAAGGTGATTAATCAATGTAACTATTATATATACATGTATCCTTGAATAATTTATAGTTTTTTCCTGAGGATAAAAATTAGAATGATTTTTTAAAAAGATTCCCCATACATGCCATTTCAACAGCATAAAATTACCCGTTTAAAAAATCCAACATCAAACATTCTCTTGGATGGGCCCTCCCTTATATAAAAATGCATGGATTATCATATCAGTAAGGCCTAAAATTGTATTATTTTTCATCATTAGTCTCATGTGATACCTCACACATGAGTGGTTGAACACCACTGTTCCATGTGTTTTGACTGATGCACTTCATGCCTGGCCTATGCTTCATCTAGTATCTGTTTGTGCTCTCACCCTCCCCTGATATCAGCCCTAGGTTGTGGTTTTCCATTTAGGTTTATATCTAGATATAATTATACTATACACTTATATGAAATAACTTTTAAACAAAAAAATTTAAGGAACTTTTATCTTTTTCTTATATTATTTAATAATATATTTTTAATATTATTATATGTACGAAAATAAAATATACTCCACTGCTCATATGATTTTTAATTTATTAAATTTATAATCATATAAATTTCAAAGAAATTTTTCAGAGAACATAATATATAATATATTCTCATTATAATTTATAATTATTCATTTTTATTACAATTCATTTATAATTTTCATTACCATATATATAATCACTTCAAAATAATATATACTTTTTAAAAATTAATATATTTTTCATATTATTTTTCTCATAGATGGCATTAACTTCTGAAAAAAAAAAGTTTATTATACTTATCTTATTTATTTATTTTGATTTTTTATACTATAATATTTATATTCTTCAAAAAATATTTACTATTGGAATTTATCATTAAATATTGTCATTTATAATCAATATAATTATCTTATATGTATCTTAAATAAATTTATATCAAAATAAAACATTATATGAACCAATATTTGTATTTTTGAAATTGAATATATATTTATTAATGTTTTATATCTCATAGTAAATACTGTTTTATTTAATTCTACAATTATAATTAAATATATTAGTTTCAAATTAATATGATTTACTTATAATTATATACATTTAAGATTAATATTTTTTTATAGTGATATCTATATTTCTCAATAAATGTAATATTACTATTGGAATTCATATATATCATTTACTATTATTCATCATGAAATGTTTATAAATCAATAAAAAATAATTTTATTAACATATTACCCATAAATTCATAATTAAACTCTATAAAAATATGTCTGAAGTATAAATTTTTAAGTGTGAACAATTTAAATTTAATATTAGGATTAACAACTATCAATTTACATTACATTTATAAAATTAACTATAAACATTGTTTAAGTAATACTTTTGAAACACAAACATTTAAATTAATTTATTCTTTATTCAAAGGGATCCTATAATGATTTCGGGTTAGTAGATATTTTATTTATAGCCATAATCATAAGAAAATGTCATAATTTTCTTCTTTAGATACCAATTTCTTTATCTTATTATATTTCTAGCAAGGATGATTCCAAAATTCCCACTTATCTATATTTTGACTATATTTGGGAGATCTATCTTCATGGTGTATCATAAAAAGTTGTTCTACAATCTTTACATTTTGTTTCTTACTATATTCTATTATCCTCTTTTTATTTTCCTTTTAATGTGAAATATTTTATTTTTCGAACTATTTTTCATTGTACTAGGGTAATACATTTTATTACATTTTTTGAGTTTATAGACACCAAATTTAACAATATAACAAATAATTCGTGCCAAAATATTTCATAGTTTATTTTTTCATGAAATAATCCATTTGATAAAAACTTATTTAAAATAAATTTTTATACTAAAATACGAGGGAATTACATGTAAAATTCCTTTACTCAAGGTATTCCTCTTTGTTTCCGAACAAAAATATTTCTTTAAGATTTTCCTCTTGATTCCATCATATTATTGATTCCAAATATTCATTTTAGTTTAGAAAATAAAATCACCCCACTAATCACTAAGTTTAAAAAAGATGGGGGTATTATAAATGTATGTAACACACCAATGATTTTCTATATTCACTTAACTTAATAGTTCGAAAAAAAAATACTGTAAACTACTTTGAAGTTTTCTTGGAAGCATGACCTTAAAATGGACCATAATAGATCTTCTCTTATGAACATAAAAGTTATGATTTTTTTAATATACGAAACCAAACATTTTGGGTGTTGATTCCATTAAAATATATATATATGAATTTCCTTTTATGAGCCTAATATCTCAATAGAAAAACTTCCTTTGTCATTTCCCTAGTGACCAAAAGCTCCCTAAATGGTGATAAAATCTATAGTGCCTTCCAAAATGGGTATAAACTATAGAGTGAAAAAAAATATTTAAGTCCAATAAGAAGTATTACAACTCCCCTATCAAGATTGTTCTTTGATACATGTTTTTGATCAATCACATCCCCCAAGAGAATAATTGATATTTTTAGTTTGAACAATTTAATGAACATTTCTTAAATCAAAAATAGATTCCTAGATTATAAACTCTTCCCCTTGAGGTGAAGATTAATCCACCCATCATTTCAACCAAAGAAAATTAGGGTTTCAATAAGTATTGATGTATCTCATATTTTGAATGAATTTGAGTCTGATAAGACCAAAAAAACAAATTCATCATATAGAAATGAAAACTTCAAAATTAGATGGTGATGAAATCAAGGTGGTATGATTTTATCTCCCTTAGTTAGAGGGACTTGATCATGTTGGAAATTGAAATTTAGTTCTATAATATTATTTATTTATGTAAAAAAGTTATCATATATGTGATAATAGATGGGGACATTTTGAGGAGGTGATGCATCCTTAGATCCAACACCAAGTCACCCATTTTATATTACTAACATATCAGGTGGTGATATATAAGGAAAAATTGGTAGAGAAGATCCATATATTTAATTGGTGTTCATGATATGGAATTCATACAATCCTCTATATGAGTTGGGATATAGATTATGATTCTTGGTTTTCAGGTTGGTTAGGGTTCTCTTTTATAAGGAGTTAGCATCGACATTCTTGTTCCAATTTATTGGGAGCGATATTTTTATTAACTTATACCAACAAATGTATTATGGTGGGATTTTATTATCTAGGTAATGGTAATTATAAATTTGAGTTCATAACCATCTTGGTTTTTCATAATAGGATAGGTATTCACTTCCTTGTGCATCCTTTGCATTAGATTCCTTTGAGGTCTTATGAATAACAACAAGCTCGGTTAGAATATAGAAATATTAGTTGATATATAGATGGTAGAGGAAAAAACTATAATTTTTTCATACTTTGGTATATATATCTAATATTATTCATATAGGCCATCATCATAAAATTCAATGAGGTATATAACTGATGCATGGTGTTTTTTATTCTATGGTGTTTCAATCATTGGATGATATAATGATTATGTATTACAATATTTGTTTTTATTATACCATGATTTATAAATTGAATGATTCCTAGTATATCACTCATATATATCTCCTTCCTTAGTCTGAGGTCTATTATATAGGCTTCTAGTCCCATAGTGTTTTCAATGCCATTTTGATGCAGGTATGATTTTCTTATAGTATGTTGGGTTGTGAGATGATGATGGGGTAGTATCAATTGATGTGGTATCTTTTCATTATATAGATATGGAATTATTATACAATATATGTAATGATAAAGTTGAATTATATTTATTTCATCTTGATGATTTTTTTATATGTAAGGTAATCATTCAATGTTCCTTGGAAAGTATAATTATTAGATGGGTCGTATCCATAAGGAGAAAATTTCATCAAATCTATTGGATTTGATGTTATTTTTGGTGGATGTTTAGTAGAGAGTGTCAGTAAGTAATAAAGAGGATTTTTCTATTTTTCCCTTTAATAAAGCTATATAATGACCCCATGAAATGATATTTTTTTCTTGATGATCAGTAACATGTGTTATTTTGAGGGATGATATTTTTTTCATCTGGGTAGATGAGAATATTACTCATAAGTTTCCTAGATCACTATAAACAATAAATCATAGTATATAATATATGTATCACTATTTGGGGATATATTTTTTTTCTAGCGATGAAGAGGTTTATCATGAATTTTTAGACATGATGCCCATATTTCCAAGAGGTGAAGATATAAAATTTTATTCATTGTGATTTACTAAATCCATTGGATATTTCTAATGATAAATGGAAAGTATGCTCAATGGGTTTATTTAATATTTTTATACAATGAAAATTATGATGTGGTCTAATCTTGGTGATTATGGATCAGTTGGTGATGTATTACCATTTATTATAGTTGATACTAGTGGATGTTTTATTGAGTTTGTATGTGAAGGATATTAGGTAGCTTCATGTAATTTTGATGGAAATTGTGTTTGATTTTAATTATCATTTTACCTTATGAGTGTAGAAGAGTATTAAATTTAATTTTTCTCTCTCCTATATCATAGAACTACATTTTATCCTTAAATATATTGTTAGATATAATAGAATATTAATACACAAGAGTACATATTTCATTCATGTGTTCTATATTTTAGAGGTTTATAGGTGAAACACCTACAATTGGTTGAATGTACCTATAATATTAGAATGAATTCACACATTATTATAAACCCATTCAAGTAATTATTTGAGTGACATTTTCTATATCAATTATGGTGGACTAAGGTTGTGGGTTTGTGATCCTTGGTTTATATTTGGTGGAGAGCATGACTAAGAAGGTGCACATGAATTACCATTAGATGTCGATATCATAGGATCTTCAAAATTATGATATGAATTTTAAGATGAGAACTATATAGTGTGATTATATTGATCATGTGTTCCTAAAGGATTCTCATCATCATAGGTAGTGGTGGTTCAACCAAGCGAGTATGTTATCTCCTATATTTTTCAATCCTTTTGAGGGTTTATAGAATATTGGAAAGGTGAAATAGAAATATGTTATTTCTCAATAATATGGATTAAAATAAAAAAAATATGATATAGTTATTATATAAATACACGATGTATATAAAGGTGTTGGGGTGAAACAGAAGTAGTTGGGTGGATTCGCCAAAATGTTTTCTTATCAAATCCAATAGATAATCGTTAGGAACATAATAAAGACCCATAATATCTAATATAAAAATACCAAAGAACATGAAGTACACAACCCCATAATAGTTTCGAGTGGATTTTTAACTTTTTAATTATATATATTTTAATACTAGAATTACCATGAACTGGGATATTCATTTACAACAATATTATTACAATTATTATCATTTTTTCACTATAATAGATAAATCAAACATGAATTCATCTAGTTTTATGAACATATTATTTATTAATATCCAAATATCATCCTTGGTAATTCATGTTCTAATGGAAATCAACCAAGTACATTACGTTATATATAGTTGATCAAAATAAGATATATATCCTTGTAATGAACCACGTCATTATGGGTTGTGAAATTAAGAGGTAACTTGATCTTCTCATCTAGTGGATGGATTATTTATAGAAATCAATGTCAAAAAAAGATAACTCATAGCTCAAAATATAGTTGGGGTATTTTCTAAAACTGTCAGGCTGTAGAAAAAGAACCTTCTACCCAGTATGACTCAATGGAAAGATAGTGAGATTGCACCATCTAACCAGTGAGTTTGGAAGTGTTCTATATGTATATTATGGCTCACTATATAGCCATTTAGCCAACATCTTCTAGTTTTTTTTTGCCAACATAAGTTATTGGACATCAGTAAGTGATCCGGCGGGGTGCACTGGGTAGGGGTTTAGTGATGGACATTTTGGGTTTTTTAATTGCCAAATACCCTTAGTTATTTAAGGTTTCAAAAAACATTTTGAGTTATATTACGCCATTCATATACCTTATCCTCCCTATAATATATCTTCTAGATTCGAGAAATATCTAGATGTAAAATATTGCATATTTTTGGTGAAATCTTTTGTTATTATTTGATCCTGGACTTATTATTTATAATACAGTGGTTGACATCTATTTATTTTATCCTTGAATAATCCTCATAGTAATAATTAGTCCGTAAAATTTATTTTTGTCTCAATTATCCTTGGATCCTCTCTCCTTTTATCCTTAGGATCACTGATTGATCATTAGTGTGATCTTCCTTAGGGAATTAGATTAAAATTCCATTAGATCTTAATGTAATTTTCATGATAAATGGAGAATTAGATATTCATATCTTGAGGATGTCCCATTTTTTGATGATGTTATGTCCATTTATGATCACTTATATGTTTTTGGTCTGTTATAGTAAATCATCCATCATGACATGGAATTGATTTGGAATTTTTTCCAAACATTTAATTGAGAGTTCATGAGGAATGGATCGAACTCTAATGGACAATGTGGCAGATATGGTATGTCACTATGTTGATCTTGATACAAATGTTCCAATTTCATAATATTAAATTGGCTGATTAGGCATTGTCATGTGATATGTATTTTTATCGAAATGACGTTGTATCATGTTATAAACCCTTCATGGATGGTTATTCAAGGTTCTAGCTAAGTGATGATTTATAATAATTATTTTAGAATGTGTGACTTTAACCTTATAATGTTATTTTCCTGGTAAATAATTAATTAATTATAATTTGGTTATAATTAATTAATTTTGAATTCATGGGTATAAGTTTTACCTCATTGAAATAGATGGAAGAAAACTAAAATTAGATTACATGGAGAAGTGTTTGGTATATCTTGGGCTAGTGTTGAATCTGTTTGAGATATTTGGTTATATGTACTCATCCCTAATTTTTATACATATTTTATTGTAATTTAGTAGGTTTTCATTCAATCCTTTTGTGGTTGACCTTGAGATTAATGTAGCACATGGAAAATTAATGGAAAACCCAATAGGATATTTAATTAAATAACTAATCAATTAAAATGAGAGACATATTTAAATACCTAATTATTTAAAGAAAATTATATCTTAACTTATAAATTAATATTCCGGATGAAATGAAATGTTTATAAGGGACACATTTAGCCATGTGTGTTGGATTGTTTCCTAGTAATTGATTGTTGAGGCATGATTGGAAGTGTATCGAGTGAAGCCTATTCTTTATTTCATGTATATTATGTGTGTGTGTGTATCTCATGAGGAATATTCTTAAATAATTTCATGTGGTGTGTATTTCTATAGACTTGTGATGCCCATTTCTTGATACTGATCACATGTGTACACATGTAAGCCATGAAACCTTTGTTTGATGTTTACTCACATATAGTTTTCTAGGGTTGTAACTATTTATTTATATGATTTTATGTTTGAAATGTAATCTTGTATACATGTATGCATGTGTTATTTGACTTTCCTCTGTAGATTAGTGTTCAGGTTGATCCACAGGAATTATCCCCCTGAGTGGGATATGTGATATATTTATCGGCATGTACATGTGTTATCGCTTCTTGTGGGATGTGTAAAACATGATTTTTAAACTATAATATCATGGAGGGGGGTGTGTGAGACATGGATAGTTGATTCTATTCCTCGCATGAAGGATAAGTTTGTACATCCAGGGTTAGTTCTTGCTTAATGATTTCATGATCGCTCGACACATGGGTGTTTATATTTTTTTTTGAATTGGTGATTGTATGTTATGATTTAATAGTTTATGTTTTGACTATTTACTTTCTTTTTATCTATTCTTATAACATGAACATACACTACATTTACTGGTCAAGTATGGAACCTCGTTGGTGGTGTCCTTCTAAGTGTTACTCACACCCTCCTAAAGCTATCATGGAACTTGGGCACCCAAGAATCCTTAAATTATTGTAGGTATAGGTTGGTATGAATCCTTTGTTTGGTCATCTATAAAGATATATTTATCTGGTTCTAGTGATCGAGATGAGGGGAGGCTTAGAGTTTCAGAGCCTCTTGTACTTTTTTCTATCAAGTATGTGATTTTCCTGGTGGGTGATCAGTTAATTTTTTACAGTTATGATTATTGAGCATGTTGTTTCTACATTCATTAGTACTATTGAACATTTTATTTTTCATATTACTTTGATTGTATTCTGGTTACATTTTTGGTTATTTATTTTTTTGTTCACTATGACTGAGGGTATAGTCTACCCATAGTTCCGCCTTAGGTCCTCACTTCTAGTTGGTGTCCTCTAGTGTACAGTGAGGTTCACTTGAGGTCATGTGTCCTTATAGCTCAGACCTAGTGATTCATGTTGGGATGTTACACTCATGTCCTCTGTTGTTCATGAGAGTTCTGGAAGAAGATTGATCTCTACTGTCTAAGAAATTATAATAGTGTTTCATTGTGATAAAACACTCACATTTCATAAATAATATAATTGGTATATTATATATAGTGTAAATAATTAATTATCAAATAATTTCAAATTATATAATTGTTTATTCTAGGTAAACACCATCTCAAATAATGAAATTATTATTATTGTTATATTACCCTAACATGTATTAAACTCATGACTATAAATTTATTTTAATATTTATATAACTATAAAAATATTTATATTAATAAATTTACTAAATTAGTAAAAATATGAAATCTTGTTAATAATAAACAGAGATTAAATAATATAAATTCATGAAACTTTTGAGAAAATATTTATTTAAATATTGAACTCGCATATTCTAAACATGAATATTTGGGATATGAATTTATGAGATTAATGATACATGAATAATTTTTATTATAAAATAAAATAATATTATTTACTATAAATAAATTCAAAATAATTTAATGGGATTTGTGATACTCATATTTTTTGACCATCTCTTACATTTTCCAATGGAATTAGGTAGACATACCTAATTTCCAAGATCAGTGTTTAACAACATGTCAATGAACCCAAAGAGAAAAAAATTAATGTTTCCACAAAAAAACCTTCAATCAAATGATGTTTTCTAATATAATTCATTTTACATGTCATCTCTTCAATCATGTTCCATATCATAATTATCAACCTATATACTAGATTTATCTTCCATCGACTCTCTAAAATGATCTTATTGATGAACTAATTGGGCCATTAATTTAATAAAGCAATATTATTTCAATTAAAGGGAATATATATTTAATTACATGAATTCAAAATGTAAAAATAATTTCATGAATTTTTAAATAAATACCATTTGACTTATATCACCCCCAACATATTTTACTACCCCACAATCATAATTCATCATAATTCTCATCCATACATTAGATTATATAATCGATTATATACATTAATAATAATCTTACAACTAATGGACAATACACTTATTCATTGATAGGAATATCCAGTTACATATATAATATGTGGAATTCTAATTTTATTATCTGTCCCCATAGTGTACCATATTAGAGACAAAAAAGTGTGGATTTCATGATAGGAAGTGACACCTTAATATTTTAAAAGAGTATCATCATCTTAGATAGAATATATGAAATGAAACACTAATTTTAGAAGAGAATGTAACAACCTAAGACTTTATGAAATATTTATTTTTAAATAAATTCAATATTATAACACCCCATGATTTTAAAATATTTTCCTTCTATCAGAAATTTAATTTTCTTTCTACCTTTATTTATACATAAATATAAGTTGTCTTATGTTACACAAAATACTGAGTTCCTTCGATATAGTATAAGACACACTAGTCCAAGAATAGAAATGATTATATCATCCTGAGTAAATATTATATATTTAATTTTATATTATATATTAAATAAAAAAATTAAATTCATATAATAGATTTTATAGACATATGATAAGAAAATATCCAATTTTGTGCATAAAAACTGTAATTTCTAAAGGAAATGTTCTCTCCTTTCAATTGTGCACAAATATCGAAACTAAAATTTCACCCTTTTATATTTTTTCCAAATAAACTTACTTTTTTATTGTGTAATTTCAAAATTATCTTAGGGTAAATTTACTGTATTTTACTAAGAAGTTTCATTTTTTGATGAATAGTGAAAAATACTTCATTTCAATTGAAAATTATCTTTTTGTTTAAATAATTATGAAAGTTAAATAATATTTTGAATTAGTTTTATTATCAAAATAGATCAATTATTAAAATATTAGTACAATTTATTTCATTGGGATCATTTTTGTACATAATGTATAGATAAAACTTAATGATATTTGGAACATTTTCACTTTAAAAACTCACTTTCTTGCCACATATGTGATATTATCATTAAATTTAATTTTTACACTTATATTTATTGAATTCGTAGAAAATTATATACATAAATTTAATAATTATAATATTTATATCCTAATCATATCGACTTAGTTTTTTACCCAAAATATTAGTGATAAGTAATTAAAATTAATTACTACGATGAAGTTAAAAATAGGTTACTTAATGGTTAAACATTACTATTAAGGGGTAAAATAAACTATAAACTTGTAAAAAATCCATTATTTATCCATATTTTAACCATATACACTCTTGGTTTGAATTGTATGAGTTAGTGAGATACTATTACATTAAATTGACCTATATCATAAGTTAAGGAATAAGACAAAAAAGGAACATTCCTTACCTTTAAGATTTATAAAGCCTTGAGATATGGAAAAATATCATATTTTTAGTTATATATATATATATATATTTGAAAGATAAATGATTTTTTTCATAATTTTTTATCATTAATTTTTAGATATTAACTAATTACTTAAAATGATTAAAAAGTGTTAATTTAGTGATTATTTAGTTAATAATGATGTAAAATAAATGATACTAAAATATTAAAATTGAATAAAATTTAATGAATTATTGTGTTACATTATTTTTATATGTGAATATTTTAATTACATAATTGTATTGATATTTTAAAATATAAATTAAGTAAATAATGTGAAAATTGACATCAAGGTTATTTTATAATAAATGATGTTTAATTAAAATATTTAAAATTATTAATAAATTTATCATTTAAAAATTGATTTCAAAATGTTAATAAATATCAAATATGGTCGATTAATGGACCAATTTATCTTTTATAATGAACATATTTACCCCTAAATAGTAAAAATATTGTTTGGAGAGTTCAAGTTAATGTAGTGTTTTCACGTGTTACACGCACTTATTTTAAAATTTAATTCCAAAACACACGACTTTACTATTTTTAAAAATTATATATAATATTTATAATTATTTGTGTCAATAGGTTTTAATAAATATAAATTTACTTTAGGCTTAATGGTTAAATTACTTAGGTTATAAAACTAGTTACCTTAATAATAACCAAAATGAAAAAAATGGGGAAACATAGAAGTTAAGGAACAAAATTATTAAAATGAAATTATATTTTTGTGGTGGAGGATTTTCTCGACCATAAGTAAAATTTAATCCATTATGTATCAATTTTTTAGTCGAATGTGTTAAGGTATATTTCCCAATAGTTTTTATCATTTTATGTTTACTAGAATTCCACTCCTCCACTATAATAAGGCATTCACTCCCACCATTTCTTCACATCTCACAATCCATTTGGATCATCCAAAAACTACTAAAATAAGATCTTAACATCCCTAATATAAACCTAGAAGACTAAATTAGGTCATAAATCCAACCAATGAAGTATGTGGTTATAAACGATATGTAGTTACCCAAAAAATGTAGCATTATTTAACTATCATTTTAGTTTTATTTCTTTCTTCACTCCTTCAATTATTATAATATATTGTTTATATAATATCATAAATATAATAAATATAATGAGATGTTTTTATATTGTGGGTATGAATTAAATTTGAACACACTTTCATAAAATTTAATGTACATTCATCATTCATGTGTATGGAGGATTACCACCTCGTGAACTGATGTCATTTGTTCTGTTATTTCCACATTTCCAGGATGAGGATAGTGAATGAATTATATTTCATATATTATATATATTATATATGTTATTTAATTATTATTCATTAAATATTATATAACACATACCATTATGTGTTCCATTTTGTGGGAATACGATAGCATCGTTGGTGGATGTGTGGATTATCGCCTCACCAAAGAGATGTGATGCGTTTACACTATACATGGAATGTATTAGAGATGTTTTAAATAAAAATATTATAATTATATGAAATAAATATGATATAATAATTATAATATACATATATATAATTTAATTTTAATTATTTTTATATGGAAAGAAAATTGAAATAGTGTTTATTCGTATGTACGGTCTACCATCTCAATGAACGATGTGTTTCATTTTCTATCTCCAAACCTTATGGATTACTCTAAATATATATATATAATTAATATATATAATATTTAAAGAACTATTTAAATTATTTATATTATTAAATCACTATCTATGTAAATGAAACAAAAATAAAAAGTCAAAACATACACTGGAAATTAGGCAATTTACACCCGAAATAATGAAAATATTGAAAGATTAGTAAAAACGGTTAATAAGATATTATAAGAATATGATATATAATATTATGAAAAGGATTATGGTTCTAGAATAAGTTAATAAAATTCTTAATACCATTATATAAGAAGTTAAATATATTTTCCCCAAAAGTATGTATAAGTTAAAGGGTTTCATCTCAATTTACATTCAATTGAGACTTATTTATTATTATCCACCAATTCACTTTATCATGGTGTAGATACTTTCCATTTTTAATTGAATATCTTTATTCAACCATAATTCATTTTATTTTAAGTTTCACATTGAATTATATCATCCAAGGGGTATTTACTTTAAAATTACCAAGTGGTAAAATTTATCTTTGCAATCTCACTTTCTATTGTGATTGTTAACTTCCACTTGAAACAATCACTTCCTTATGTTCAATTTTTCTTATAAATTAAATTTATATTAAATATCCATTTTCATTGGTGTTGGAAATTATTATTTACTAAACCATATTCCATATTTACATATGGTTTTTACATTGAGATTTATTTTATTGACTATGTAAATATTGATAAATCTATATCTTTTATTCAATAGGGATTTTTGATGATAAGGGACATTGTTTATAAATTAAATTGGTTATAAATTATATTAATATTTATATGGAATGGATATCCAAAGGTTGGGTACTATTTTAAATAATCCCCTTGATGCATCTATGGTCTCATCGTATGAATTTAGTTGGAAAATTCATTCACGCTTGAAACCAGTATGTTTTAAAATGTCCTTTAAAAGGTCTTGATAGTAGAGTTATGGTAATCCAAACTGACTTTATTTTTACCCAATAAGTTTTAAACTATTTTTTAAAGGTATTTATGTTAAAGGTTTCATTTTCATGAAAAACATGAAATTCAATATTTAATCCTTACCTTTATTTCAGTTATTATTATCTTGAGGATTTTCAATACGAAAAAATTTATGGATGTATTTTATTATCAGTTTTTTGATTACATGTAATATGTGTTTAGTTATTTAACTTTACATATTTGTTATTCTCATTTATTCATTATCACTTCTAATATACTTAACCGTTACACAGAATTTGAGATCACCCTTATTTTGTTTCCTTTCCCAAAGTTATGAAGAAGTGATCTTTGAAAGAGTTTCAAGGATGTAGTTTATTAACCATTGTCATGTATTATGTTTTATTTTCTATTTTTCATTGTAAAAAAGTTTTCATTTGGGTATCTAGTTTCCAAAAAAAAATTATCGGTCCTTTGGGACTTGATTTCTTGTAATCATGCCAATGTAATAAATTAAGGCATTGGATTCGGGCTTTCAGGGCTGGGGTCCTACAGTTAGTATCAAATAATGTTTAGTAGATACTTGGGAAACTATATTTAAGAAACCTTTGATTTATAAACATTACCCTATAATAGGACCTGAGAATAAGTATTTAATAACATCCAAAAGGTATGATGTTTATGATTATTAGATTTGATTTTCTTAAATGTTTTAATTTATGTTAAGTATTTCACTAGTTTTGGGAATTATACATTATGTTCCATAATTATATGACATAATATTGTTTACATAATAATTTAGAAATGGTTCCTAATATAAGTAATGGGAACCTTACTAAAGCACATGATCTAGAGAGTAAAAATGATCCTATATTTTATGGTCTTAATGAAATATTTTGAGTGGAACTAGTATCCAAAACATTTTCATCTTATAAGGATATAGTATAATGTGATAAAGAGGTAAATAAAGAGTTATATAAGTATTATGGATTCAGAGGTAAGAATTAGAAGAATAGAATAGCTGGGGAAAATCTATATAAATAGAAGAAGGTAAAGAGGTATTTTCCCACATGTGATAATTATGGAAGGAATCACCCTGGTAAATTCATCAAAAGATTTAGATTTTTTTATTTGATAGGATAAAAGGTTAAACATGAAAAATAATTCAAAGGTAAGAAATAAAATAATATTATTTAGTGTTTTAACTATATTGAAATGGGTACTGTATAAATAAATTCTCCAAGCATTAATGAAATATACCTTAAAAAGTAAATGGATCATGATTTTGATTATGCTTCTACCAAAGAGGAAGAGGAATGATTAATATTATTGTGTTTGGATTCAATAATTTGGTCATTAGAGTATTTTATTGGTGATGTACTTATTAAAATAATGATAAAATATTTAAGGATTGTACTATAGGACTTTTTGTTAAGGATTTAAAATCTTGTGTTCAACAGTACAGATGGCCAAGAAAATGATTCAGTAACAACTTTAAAATCTTACAAAATACATGATTTAGAGAAGTACAACCCTTAACATTTTCCTGATGTTTAGAAAATTATGGTTGGTTAAATAGAGTATTTATATGGATAATTTAAATTGGATGGTACTACCTAGAAAATGATTAATGATTTGCTGATAATTTGGTTTATGATATCATTAATGGAGTCTATGAAAATTCTGGATTTAATAAATATATCCAATATCCTATATTTTATATAATTAATATGGGAGAATTCATTTTTTCAATAAGGTTTTAATGTAATTTGGGTTTTTACCATGCTTCAAGAGATTGTGTAAAGAATGTATTCACAGGTTGTTATGTGATGATTAAGATCCACTTCATGTTTTTTGATAAGTATATTTTTCAAATTTAGTGACCTTATTTCTTTACTATTTCATCATACTCTTATTGAAAATTTATCCATTTATGAAAATTTTTAAGTTGATCTTTAGACAATTTTTGTTTATTACTTCACTATATGATGCCACATGTTCTAAGAAATTAAGTAGAAATAGTTTAGGGAACAACCAAAGGGTAAATTTAAATATGAAATAGAAACATATATTTAATTAAACTATAATAGAGTAAAATAATTATTCAACTGCAGGAAAAGGATCCTGAAATAAAAAATTTATCTTATTTCATTCAAATTTGATGAATCAAATGGTCCTTCATATCATCATATATGATAGGTTTTTAGGCCCTTACCTTTCCATTAATCACTTACTTTCTTATGACCAATGATTATAGTAATTTACGATTTTCTTCCTAGTTCAAGTTTTACTTCCACACATATGTTCTCCTACATGTGATCTTAGTAACATTAAAATCTTACTTCTATATCTCTATAATTAAGAGGATATTTTATTAACCATTTTATAATGTGGATTTTTAAACAGAGGGATTTTTAAATACCAAACCCTAGATTACCCATATCAAGTTAGGATTAAAAAGAAAAATATTTATTTTAGGAGCATAGATTATAACACCCCAATAATTTATAATATTTTCTTTTTAGAATAAATTTAATTTTTTTATCCTTATTAATATGCAATACAACATTGGCTTGTGTTACACCTAATATTGTGGTCCTTCAATAGCATATAAGACACACAAGACCAATCATAGAAGTGTATATAATATCCAAAGTCATTATTATATATTTATTTTTATATTTTGTATTAAATAATTTTTTTACATTCATACAATAGTTTTTCTTACAATATGATATGAACAAATCATGTTTTACGCAATAAAAAAGATAAATTTTTCTAAAGGAACTATTGTCATGTTTTAATGGTGTACCTATTCTAAAAATAAATTTGGACCCTTTTATAAACATTATTTACCAAAATAAACTTTATTTTTTAATTCATGGTGTCAAAAATATCTTCGGGTGAATTTTTCTTGTGTTTTTCTAAGAACATTCCTCTTTTGAGGAATAGTGAAAAATACAGTATTTTAGTTGAAAATTTTTTTTCATTTAAAAAATTATTAATGTTAATTTAAATTTCTATTTTTTTAAGATAAAATATATCAATAATACATATATTAATACAATTTTTCTCATTTGGACCATTTTATATTTAATTTATAAATAAAAACAAAATGAACTTTTGATCATTTTCACTTTAAAACCCAACTTTCTTGCTATGTCAATGAGATTAGCTTTAAATTTAATTTTCCCACTTCTTTGAATTAAATTTTCAAAAATTGATATACATATTTTTAATCATTATAATCTTTATCGTATAATAATATCAACTTATATTTTTACCAAAATTATTAGGGAAAGTAATTAAAATTAATGACAGTGATTGAAATAAAAATTAGTTTACTTAGTGGTTAAACATTATTCTTAAGGGATAATGAAAAAAAACTTCTTGAATAGCCATATTATACCCATATTTCAACCATATGACGTCCATTTTATACTTTTATGTGTTATTTGAATATTATTCCAAGATATTGGCCTCTATAATTATTTATGTAAGAAAAAAGGACAAAAAATGAACATTCCATACCTTTATCATTTTTAATGTCTTGATATATAGAAAATACGTCATAAATTGGGCAATAAATATCCATTTCAAATATAAATGATTTATTTTTATCATAATTATTTATAATAAATTTTTATATATAAATTAGTTGCATAAAAGTTTTTAGAAATACAAACACAATGATTATTTAGTTAATAATTAGATAAAATAAATTATACTGAAAATATTAAAAGTGAATAAAAATTAATAAATAATTATATTACCTAATTTTTTTTTAAAATAATATTTCAGGTTTAATTTCTATGAACACAATATATTTTAATTCCATAATGTTTTGATATTTTTAAATTTAAATTACTTAAATAATGTCAAAATTGATATTAATTTTATTTTATAATAAATGATGTTTTACTAAAAGATTTAAATCTATTAAAAATCCAATATTATTCAAATTTTTTTTAAATTTTTTTTAAATATAAAATTATTTATATTAATGTTCCAATTTATTGTTTATAATAAACATATTTTCCCCCAAATAGTAAAAACATTGTTAACACGATTAAGTTAAAAGTAGTGTTTTTGTGTGTTACATATGCTTGTTTTAAAATTAATTTCCAACACATATGGGTTTTTTTATTTTGAAAATTATATATAATATTTATTATTTGTTGGTTTAATATTTTAGAATAAATATAACTTTAATTTAGTCTTAATTGTTAAATTACTGAGGTTATAAAACTATTTACCATAATAAAAACCAAAATGGTAAAAGTGGGGAAACATAGATTTTGAAGAAAAAAATTATAAAAATGATCTAATTTTTGTGTTTTGGAGGATTTTATATACCATAATATCATTTTAATCCAGTATTTTTTGATTCGGGATGCACATGTGGTGAAGGAGACCTCCCAATAGTGTTTACATTTTTTATATTTACAAGAATGTCACTCCCCTCCACTATAAAAATTAATTCACCCCGCCCCCACTACATCACACCTCACAAGACATTTGGATCATTCAACCATTTCCCAAATGGGATCTAAAAATCCATAATATAATCTTTGATTCCAAAATTTGGCCACAAAACCAACCAATGAAATCTTTTGGTATAAACTAAAAGGAGTTACCCAAACAAAAGTTAACATTCTTCAATGATCACTTCAGTTTTATTTCTTTATTCACTCCATCAATTATTCATATATATTTATTATAAAAGGAAATAAATATCATGAATATAATTATATCTTTTTATATTAAGGGTATGAGATAATCCTATACCCAATTACATTAAATGGGATATGAAATCAGCATTCATGTGTACGGTGGACTACTGCCTCGTGAACTGATGGTGTTTGTTCCTTCATTGCCACCTCTAAAGGTTAAATAAAATGAAAAAATTATACTTTATATTATATATATTATATTTATAATATATTTAGGCTTTTGTGATTTTTTTTATAATACATTCCTCTATGAGTTTCATTTTTTGTGAAGATAACTTCGCCATAGACATGTAGACTATCACCTCCTTAAAGCGATGTGACGTGTCCATGGTTTAAATAAAATGTATTAAGGATGGTTTAAATATAAATTTGTGAAATATATTAAATATATGTAATAATGGAATTATAATATACATATATATATTTTATATTTCAATTTTCTAATATGATAATAAAATGGAAACAACGTTCATGTGTATGTACGACCTACGATCTCCATTAATGGTGTATTTCATTTCCTATCTACAAACATTATAGACCACTATAAATATATATATATAATGAATATATATATTATTTACATCTTCTTTTTTATTATAAATACGATTAAATCCAGATCTATAAAATATGAACGAAAGTAAAAAGTTAAAGCGTACTAGAAAAACTAGGAAATGAACACCCGAAATAGTTAAAATAATGAAATATTAGTAACAAACTGGTAATAATATATTATAAAAAGGTCATATATGATATAAAAATATTAATATAGATATTTATAAGTTGATGAAATTATTTAAACCATTATACATTATGTTAAAGAGAGTTCTACCTTAACGATGTATAATGTAATGGATTTCATCTCAATTTACATGACATTGAGACTTGTTTATTATTATACATAAATTAATATTAATGGGTTGTATATACTTCCCCTATTTCATTTAATATCATGATTCACCCATTATTCATTATATTTTATGTTTAAATTTTAACTAACTTATATAATTTGTTTTAACATGAAAATTACCATGTGGTAAAAGTTAACTTTTCATTATCACATTATTTTGTGATTTATACTTTTTTATTAAAAAATAACTTCCTTATGATAAAATTTTATTGAGAATTAAATTTATTTTAAATATTATTATTCATTTTTTGTGCATATTTTTATTTCTTTAACCATATTCATTTTTTATATATAGTTTTCACTTGGACAGTTATTTGACTGACTGTGGAAATATTGATAAATCTATATCTTTTAATCAATATGGATATTTGATGATAATTCACATTGTTTAAAAATTAAATATATTATTTTATATTTGAGTAATTCCTTAGAATAGAAATACTCATGTTAGAGACCATTTTAAATAAACCCCTTAATATATTGGTAATCTCATAAGATGATTTTAGTTGGAAAAACCCTTCACATTTTAACTAGTATGTTTTAAATTATCTTGTGAAATGTATTGACAATAGATTTATAGTTTGAAAAACCAAATCAGTTCATACCTAGTATATTTTAATCTTTATTTAGAACGGTCTTGATGGTAAATTTTTCATGTTCCTGGGAGACATGACATCCAATGATTAATCATTTCTTTGTTTCGGTTTTTATTATACATAGGATTTTCATGATGAGAAAATCTTTGGCTACATTTCATTCTAAGTGTATTTATTACATGGAAGTTGGGTTTATTTATTTTCCTTACCATATTAATTATTCCAATTAATTCATTGTTACTTCCATTATAATTATACCTTAATGAGCATCTGACCTCACCCTTATTTTATTCTTTTCCCTGGGTTACGAAGAAGAGATCATTAAATGGGTTTTATAGATGCAGTTTATTATCATTTGTTATATATTATGTTTTATTTTCTATTTCCCAATGTAAAATTTGAAGCATGAATGTATATGGTTTCAAAAATATATAAACTAATCTATCATTCATAATTTTATTCCTTTTAATCATTCCAATGTAATAAATTAAGGCATTAGATCTAGGCTTATGGGGTTGGTAATTTTCCAAACTCTTCGATATCTTGTGATGCATACAACACTGGGTTTAAATGAATTGTGATACTCTATGAAAATATATAACATGGCCATTATAACCTATCCATTAAATTATAGGTTATCACTAGGAATAAATAAATTTTGAATCTTTTTCTACATATATATAAATTAAATTAAATTTATATCAAATTAATATAAAACATATAACAACCATTTGAAAGAGAAAGAAATGTTTTCTGAAAAAAATAAAACTATATTTTTATAAAAGGCAGATTAGTTGTGATCTGTGTATATAATTTATCATTACTTTTTTCCTATTTCATAGAATTTATTAGAAAAAGAAAACTTTATTTTTTAAATCAACATCTCAAATTATATTTGGGTGATTTGTTTTAGAATTTTCTGAAAATTTTTATTTTTTGATGAGTTATGAAAAATACTGATTTTTATAAAAAACTGCTTTTTTTATTTAATTATTTAAAGAGGTAAATTATATTTAAATTTTAGTTTAAATTACAATTAGTAAAATTATATTACAATTTAACAATTTTTCATCTTTTTAATTGACTTCATATTGAATTATAACACAAAATATTTTTAAATTTTTTAAAATCATGCTTTGGAAACCCCATTTGTTTGACACATCTATGAGTTTAATTTTAATCTAAATTATGAAACTTATATGATTTTAATTTGGAAAATTTTATTAAATATTTCTAATAATAATAATTTATATTATATAATAAGGTAAACTTAGATTTTTACCATACTAAATAGTGAAAATAGTAATGATTATTTACAGTGGTTAAGGTAAAAATGGTTTTACCAGAGGGTGTCAAAACCAAATTATAAAGGCTAAAAATGACCCAAAACATTTCTATTTTCTATTTTATGATAATATTTAAACCTTATATCTTCTATTTTTAAAAAATCATTCTTTAATCCTTGTGTAATTAGAAAAACATGGTTGAAATTATTTCTTTTCAAAAAAATACATGTGTGTCATATCCCCCACTTATAATAGAAGCCCCATATCCTCTCCTCTCCACACTTTAAAACCACATTGGTCAAGAAAATAACTAACAAAATAACTTCAATACTTACATACCTTCATACTATAATCTTTTTTTATGTATCCAACTTAGGAAGGAATTTTGTGCAATCCAAAAGATGTTGTCTAAAGAAGAGGTAACATCTTTAATCAAGTATTTTATTTTATTCCTTCTTACCAATCATTCAAATATTATTCAGACATGATGATATAATAAACTTAGTATATTAATTATAATGATATTTTTCATTTTAATTTAATTACATAGATCCATATCATCCTCCTTAAAATGGTAAATGAAATCATTACTCATGTGTATGGAGGACCACTGCCCTGCGAACCAACCTAATTTCATTTTCTACAACCGCTTCTAATGTATTTATATATTTATGTATATAATGTTAATATATTATTTTTATGATTCATTTATACTTATATAATTATAGTATTATATATACCTTCTTACTATCAATTCCATAGAGAATGTGATGGCACCATTCATGTGCATGGAGGACTACCGCCTCGTGATGTGATGTGATTCATTTTTCAGTCATGCTTTAAATGGAAGGTAAAAATGATAAAATTAATGAATATTTTATATATATATATATAACATGATATTGATTATATAAAATTAATATACTCTCAAATTACTTATCCTTTCACCCATTGATTAAATGATATCTTAACTCATGCATACGTATGACCAATCGTCTCCACGAAGCGATGTGATTAATTCTCTGTGTTAAAAATTAAAAAATGATGATAAATAAATATATAATGGTAAAAATGATAAGTATAACATTAATATTATTATATAAATTATGTAACTATAATCTATGTTAAATATTCATAACTTTCATGATGAAATGTGCTGGAGAAAACAAGGCAATTAACACCAGAAACAATAGGGATACTAAAATATTATTAACGAAAGGGTAATAATATGTTATAAAGGAACCATATATGGTATTATAAATACTAATATGATTATTTTATAAGTTGATAACAAGTTTAATATCACTATATAAGAGTTTATATAGTGATCAACTAAAGGAAAGTGTGAGGTAGGGGGTTTCTTAACTCAATTTATATTCATTGGTTTATACGGCTAATTTATTGATTATATTAGGTCAAAAATAAGTTTTAAATGGATTTTTATTACTTTATATTATATTTAATATTTTTTTGGATATATATTTTTTACACATAATCACACCTTTTATTAAATCTTTCCTCAATGACACAATATTTTTAATGGTTTTATCTCAAAATTCCTTCTTTAAGACACATGTTCTTTTATGCACTTAATTTATTTTCAATGGTTTATATATTTTCCATTTACATAATATGTCATGACAAATTCCTACATTATGATATTTTATGTTTAAATTATTCTATGTATCCCATGGGAAGTTATGATTAAAAAATTACTAAACCGATAAGGGTTTATATTTCAATCTCATTTTAATCGGGATTTCTTATGCTTGAATTTATTTGAAGGAAAATATTTGAAACTTTTATAAGAAAACCATTTAAGTTTCTTCTCATATGTTTTTTCATTAATTGTTTTATAAATAGTTCCATTTTTCTTTCTTTAGTACTTAAATTTATTGAGAAATATTTTTAAATAAAATCTCACTTCATTTCTCTCTTTGGTAAAAAATTCTTCTTCTTCCAAATACTTGTTTTTTTTTAAAAAAATTAAAATATTTTATTTGACTGTTTAAACTAATTTTTACCCTTAATTTTATTTTTAAAAAAATTTAAAGGAAATATTTCTGTAGTTTTCATAAAAAGGTCATTTTTTACTTTTATTAAAAAAATGAAATGAAATCTTGTTTTTTAAAACAAATTCGTCATGAAAATAAATCTTTTATTTTAATGACCACTTAATTTTTTTAAAAATTATTTTTTAGTTTCAATAGTTATTTTTTAAAAAGAAATTGTTTCAGGAATTTTCTAATTTTAAAAAACTATTTCAAAACTACAAAGGATAGTTTCCTCAATAAATGTTTAATGTGATCTTCCAAAATCATTTTCCATATAAGGTAACATCATAATATGTTACTCAAACTTATAAGGTTATTTTTCTCAAGAAATTTTTTAAAGAATTATTATAAAATAAGACAATAATTTATGTTATATATTTCATCAAAATTATGTATATATATCTCTCACATATATACCTAGTTTATTCTCCCAGGCTTTGACAGGGTAGTATATTCCTTATGATCATTTATCAAATTCCTTAATTATGAAATTTCATTTTTATATGATAGGAAGAAATATTAAGCAACCCATTTTATTTATATGGGAAATTCTTATGCTATTCCTCATGATTGATTTAATTTATTTGTAACACATAGATCATAAACATTTTATTATGGGTGCACCAAGATATCACTCCATTCCATTGGGAAATGTTATAGTCTCATGATACGTCACGTATGAGATTAGAGGGTAAACCTAATCCCTTATTGGAATTTTACACCCTGTGATATTGTCTATCTAGTTAGTATTAAATCATGTTTATTTAATGTTATATGTTTCATCCACAATTTGTATGATGTTATGATCTTATGAAACCATGTTTTTTATGATATGATTCCAGGAAATTACTCACAAGCCTTATCTTTTATGATACCATGTTATATATTTCACTCACAAGTTATATTTCCTTAACTGTTTTATGACCATAATGACCTTTTTATGTCACCCCTTTTGTTATGTATTCTTCAGGTTATCTCATGCTATTTTAGGATCTATAAAGGATTTTAGGATATTACTATAGATAATAAAATTAATAATCAATTTTTATGTTTCTGTTTATATAATATGAACCTAGTTCTCCAGATATACTATGAATTTACAATCCTTATGTGGTATAAATGAATATTTATGTTTAAGATTCATTTAATAAAATATAAAAAAGTCATGGGTTTACATAGTTGAAATCAAAGTAAATATTTCGTTAACCTTTGGAAACTAGGTTGAGAATACATTTGTAAAAACTCAAGGGATAAGTCCAAAAATAATTTTAAGGATAAGACTAACTATAGAAAAACACCTCTGAATCCTAGTAAAGTATAGAGCATGTTGTTTCTGAGAAATTATATCCCCATCTAGATATTAGAAGTGGATATGGTTCTATAATAGATATACCTAGGGGTAATAACTCTGAAAACGGAATGTTTTGATTCACTCATGCATTACCAAGTATATAAAAATGGGCCTTTCTATACACCGCATTTCATACTCCCATTGGATATGCTTTGGTAATTAATGAACTCTTTATGAACCATTATAAAAGATTTGAATAAATGATGATGATGTAAGGACAAGATAAAACATAATGTGACTTTGATTGAAATTAATGTGTCATGTTTTTGAAATATTATAAATAAATTTTCATGATTATGATGTTTCCAACTATTAATATTGTTAATCATATAATGATTTATGGTTTTAGTCAATAGAGTGGACCATAAGGAACTCATTTAACATTCAATGTGATGTAAAATGTGTTGATGAGCATCCAATTGGGATGATGACTATAATGAAGGTTGTTGAGATTATTCCTATTTTGTTATCATGGTATATGATTAACAACTTTCACCTTTCCTGTAACACCCCGACATTTTATGATATGAAACTTTTTAAATTCCTTGATATCTAATGAACATAAAAAAATATTAAATATTATTATTTAATTATAATAGTTGTATCCTAGATGTTATTAATGGAAGAAATGAATGATAATAAGTAAATTAGGAAAATATAGATCACACATGTTTATAAAATTAATTCATTAGTTACCAACTAATTGGAAATGAAAATAAATTGAATATAAAGGGTGTATTTTAATAAAAAAATACTTTTATGCCCACAATGACATTTTATAATCACTATAAGTGAAAAATATTATTGAAATTTATGTATTATATATTCAATAAAATATTTTTACATTCATCCAAAATATTTTTTTAAGTCCAGAGAGAAAAATAAATCTAATTAACACATAAAAAGCTATATTTTTGTAAATGAAATTTGACAACCTTTTAATGAAAAAAAATTTAAAATAAAAAATTAGAAACTTTTATAATTTTTATTTTATAAAATAAAAATTATTTCTGCAACCGTAATATCAAAAATTTCTTTGGTTAATTTTTTTTTATTTTTCTGATAAATTTTATTTTTGATGAATAATAATGTTATCATTGAAATAATAATGTGACTATTAATAATTTTAAAGTGTAAATTAGGATAAAAAACACAACTATGAATGTATAAATAAAATTTAGTCATCTCAACAATTAAAATATAGTCAATTTATTTCATGGAATAATTAGAAAATGATTTAAAAAGATAAATTAAGTGTTGGTATTTTTGTGAAACATAAATGTTTGTTTACAAATTAATAATTGAAATAATTACTTAAAATAATATTTATTTTCACAAAATATATTCATAATTTAACATTTTGTTGTATTAGGATTATAATAAAATTTTATGAGACCTTAATTAATTTTTTAAAGTGTCATAAAATTAGTAAAATAATTTTAAAATTGGCATTTTTCAAATAAATGATGATTTTATTTAAAATTATAAATTAAAAAATTTAGAAAATTATTTTCATAAAATTAAGTACATATTTAAAATTTAATCATCAAAAACAGTTATGGAGAATTTTTTGGATTTTCTAAACTAATTGGATTTTTGTTGAATAGTGAAATGTTGAAATTTACTATATATTTAAATTATAAGATAAATACACTATTACTTGAGTCATGAATGATTTAAGCCCCATAATATAAAACATACATTAATTATTTAAATTATTTAGTGATAATTATAAAATTATTCATATTCTTGAGCCAAAATAATAAACTAATGATAAAAATAATCAAAAACACCACCCTCCTCAACTATAAATACTACCCCGACCACCTCATCTCCTCACACCTTACAAGAGTTAAGCCTTTCCCAATTTCTATACAATACACTTCCCAATACCCTACCCTAAATCTTGGATCCTTTGTTCTAAAAAAAGACAAAAACCAATTTCCTTAAGGATGTTCTCAAGGGGAAGAATTCAAGAGGTAAAAAATCCTCTTCCTTTTCTTTTATTTTCCTCTCCATTTCATTTATTTTCTATCATTCCTTCACCTCCCATTTTCGAAGTGACATGATAACTCAAATATATTTTATATACTATAATTTTATTATTTCAATGCAAAATTCACCATCAATACTCTTCTCTTTTTTCCTTTTATTTTAATGTACAAAATATCATCTGAGAGTTGCTGATTTACCACCATTATGGATGAGGTGTATTCATTTTTCAGTTATTCCATTTAACTATAGATATAAACCCATGGATATGGTTAAAAAAATTATTATACATATTATGAGTTATTTATTGTTCTAGGACTAGAATATATACATGATATTAATTAATAAATCAAGACTACTTCTTGATGATCTAAAAACCACCAAAATAATATAAATGATTATCATTAAAGTTATATCTAGTGAATTACCATTATATCTAGAAAATAAATAATATATAAGAACATTTAATCTCCATAATTTTCATTAATATCATATAATTTCCATTATTTCCATTTTACATGATCTTCTATAAACATATAAAATTAAACCGATCATGAAAACCAAGGAAAATAACACTCCCAAATGATGAAATTGAATCTCATAACTTATAAAAAATTCCTTAAATAAACGTAGTTAAATTATAATAAATAAAATATATGCTTAATAGTTTATAAATTAATTTATTATTGAATCTAATTTCATTATTCCAAACATTAAGCACAAGTGTAGAACACTTCTAGACATATGGTAAGGGTTTTCTCATCTCACTTTTATTTTTGTGAGATATTCCTTATTCACAACTATTTCTGGTGTTTGGTGTATTTATATATCCCATTGATGTATAATATCATGAATAAATTTATTTTCATGTTATTAAAAGTCTTATTTTATTATCATTAATTTTATGGGGCATACGGTATGACTGTTTAGAAAGTATTAAGGGATCCACCCCGAACATCCATTTTTGATTCGAGTTATGCTTTCTCTCACTTTACCATAATATATTTCGTCATTATTTTTTTATTCTTAAGTTTTTGGGTATATCTTCCAATATCATTAATCCATAACATTTCATCCATATTTAATGGAAAATAAATGATTTTATAAGGTTCATTTCTCAATTCCTTCCGATAATCAAGCCCAATTTAAGGGAATTTCCTAGTTTCTTACCCATTTTAAAGTAAGTTCCATAACATATTTTAACCCACCCTTATTTTTATAAAATAAATAATATTATAATGAAAAAATATCCTTTTTCATTTCTGGTTTTATGAAAAAATTACATATTTGTCTGTTTTAATGTATCTTTAGTATTTTCCCTTAAACTACACTAAACCAGCTCATTTCTAAAACTTCATAAATGATCTTTTTAGAAGTTTTCAGTTCATTTGGAAAAAAATATAAATCAAATATAATTTAATTTCTCCAATTTTTTATTTTATGGGATATAAATTTATATAATCATATTTTATGAAAAACAAAAATGATTTTCCCAAAGAACCCTTCTTTCAAAAACTAAAAATTGTATTTATCTAAAACATTTAAAAATTATTTTATTTAGAGTACATAAATATATGTTTATGATTAAAATATTTAAAATGGTATGGAAAATTTTGATTAAATTATATGTTTTATTTTACATATTAGGAATGCATAGGACTTAGTAACTGTTGGGTGGGGCCCTATATATACCCTTGATGCATTAATAGGTCTCATTAGACAAACTAGAACAATTTTTGGCTATTACCTTACCCATTTTTGAAGAATTCTTAGAATATGACTTTATAGTATGTTATAATGTATAGAATTATGAATTCCATTATTATAAAAGTAGTACTTGACATTCCATGTGATTAATCGACTGGTAGAATATTCATGGTTATGTTTCATTCTCATGCGATTATTTATATGTCATTATTTAATCCTATTTTATTCCTAGAATATTATAATCAAGATTATGTTTTAATAGAATGCATCTTTAGTAAATAATTATGACTTATTATTTCTATTTATTTATGACAGATTTAACTATATTTATTACCCTTTCTGAGCATCTGATCTCACCCCTTTCTCATGTTTTTTTTCAATGGGATGTGAAGATGTATATTTTGAATGAATTGCAGAGATAATATAGGATTTTATGGGTGTTCCCAATGGAGTTTCTATATTTTATTTCATTTATTACTTTAAAGTAGTTTTCATGTATATAATATATCTTCCAAATCATATAAATTGGTTATTACTTTGGGATTTAAGTCTGTTATCTATGATAATGTAATAAAATAAGGCATTGTCTCTAGGATACCAGGGCCAAGGTCTTTACAGTTGGTATCAGATAATTTTTTTAGAAACCATGGAAACTAGATTTATATGAAATAGATTCAAAAACAAAACCGTAAGATAGAGTTTGAGGATAATCATGTAATAAAGTCCTAGAATTTTGGTAAGGTATAGATTATGTGTCTATTTATAGAAATATATCCATGTATGGATACTATTAATGGATGTGGTTTTGGCCTAGATATACCAAGGGGTAACAACTCCGACAAGGTGTGTCAGGCCTGACTCAACATAACCTAGTACATGGAAATGAGCCTTACTAAACCCCGGTTTTGAAACTCTTGAGGGATATGCTTAGGATAATTCACATTTTATTTAAAAACCATTATGAAGGATTAAAAAGTAAATATTTCCCCAAAGAATCCAACTTTATGATTATAAGATTACATATGCATGAATTTTCAATTTATGTTTTGTGTTTTTCTAGTTTGAGATTATGAATTTTGATTCATAACTAAATTTAGTTTGTGCCATTTTTTAGAAATGGATCCTTATAGAAGGAATGAGAACCTCACCAGTGCACTTGATCTAATGTGTAATAATTATCATATCTTTTATGGTCTTATTAAAATATTTTGAAAGGAACAAGTCTCCCATACATTCTCATAATAAGAGGATATATTATCATGTGTTATTAATAGAGATAAATAATTCTCTAAGTTTAATTATACTGAAAGTAAGAAAGAGAAGAAGAGGACCAAAAATATGATGGATAAAGGAAAGAATAGAAATAATTATTTTCTCCACATGTGATAATTTTGGAAAGGATCACCTTGGTACTTTATTGAAAGGAATGAGGGTTTTCTATAAGTGCATAAATAAGTGATTACATGATTGTGATTAAAAGGGTAAGAAAAAGGTTTCCAATATGAAATGATTCCACTATAGGGACATAATACATTGTATAAATAAATTTCTTGATTTTCAAAGGAATATATTCCAAAAGGGGATAATAGATCATGGTCAAGATTATGCTACTACTAAAGATGAATTTGAATGATTATTATGAATGTGTTTTGATTCAAGAATTATATTATTTGATTATTTTATCAATAATTTTCTTGTTATTGGAATTTTGCGATATATAAGGATTATATTGATGTAATTATTTAAGGAATTAGAAGCATGTGATGATTAACATCAGTAATCAAGAGAAGTGATTATGTTGTTTGTTAATAATATGGAAAACACATTACTTGGGAATGATGACATTAAATATATGATTTCTATTGAGATGATAATAAATAAATATTTATAGGAAAATATTGGGGACCATGTAGGAGGTTTGTGATATGATGGTTTATGTTATGATGTAATTATTAGACATCCGGATGTAAGAAATATATTCAGCAACATGATATTTTTTTCTTGTAAGTATTCATGTTTCATAAAGTTTTAAATGATATTAAGGTATTCATATATTTAGTACGTGATTATAAGAGATACATTATTTTGTAAATCTTATTGTTTTTTGAAATTTAGTGACCTCCCTTCTAAATATTTGCTCTTTTTGGGATAGAAATATATTGGATGGGAATTAAGGTTAAATAATTATGAAATTGATTGTGGATATTAAATTAAATTATAATTTATCAAATTAGATAACTTGTTCTAACATTTTTGGTTTTTGTAAGATTTTAAAGGTCGAAGGAATGACTTATGGATAAAACTGTTTCATGCATAAAAATTCATATTGAATATCCATATTTTTGTTTAAAAAATTAAGTGGAGATTAATTAAATCAAAACCAAAGGATGAGATTTTGACATGGAAAGGTATCAAGTAATATTATTTTCTAATGTTATTCTCTAGATAGTAAAAGAATCCCTGGACTCTAGGAAAAGGATTTTCGAACAGAAACTTCATCGATTTATTTTTATTTATGAGAAATAAATGGTATGTTAATCAATCACAAATTTGTGGTTTTATGATGGTAGAATTTCCAATGACCATATTCTCTATCACTCTCCAATGGAACATGATAGTTTAATTTCTCTTCCATGACTATATTTTCATGAATATTATTTTATCCTATTTTTTGGTGACCTTCACATTTCTCATTACCACTTTTACGTATATGTTTTATAAACCATAAATATGATGTGGGATTTTAAAAAATAAATTCTCAATTACCAAACATTTTTTTATATGAAATTTTCAATTGTTAGGACATAATTTATTGCAGGAGGAGAGAATGTAACACCTTAAGATTTTTTGGTATGCCTCTTTAAATTCTTCATTATCTTATAAGTTTATCAAATGATTAAATATTATTATTTAATTATTATAGTTATATCCAAGATGTTGGGAATGGAATGATCAAATGACATAAAGTAAATTATGAAATATAGATTACACATGTTTATAAAATTAATCAATTGGTGGCTAATTAATTAGAAATGAAAACAAATTGAATATAAAGGATATATTTTTATAAAAAAATATTTTTATACCCACAATGACTGTTTTTAATTAATATTTTTAAAATATAATAATAAAATTAATTTATTATATATTTTATAAAATATTTCTACATTAATCGAAAATAGTTTTAAAGACATAAGGTAAGAATAAATCAAATTATACACATAAAGGCTATATTTTTCTAAATGTAGTTTCACTTAATATTATTAGAGAACGTGTTTTAAATGTAAATTTTATAAATTTTATAAATTATATTTTACAAAATAAACATTAATTTTGAAATTATAATTTCAAAATTTACTTAAGGTAAATTTTTTCATTTTTTTTGATAAGTTCCATTTTTGATGAATAATAATGTGACCATTAGAATAATTATGTTAATGTTAGGAAATGTAATATGACCATTAGTATAATAACATAACCAATTTAAGTATAAATAAAATTTAGGCATATCATAAATTAAAATATATTATATTTATACAATTTAATAAGTAAATAAATGTTTTAAAATGAATAATTAAGTGCTGATATTTTTGTGAAACATAAATGTTTGATTACAATTTTTTAATTAAAATAATAATTTAAGAGAATATTTATTTTCATAAAATAAATTCATAAGTCAAAATTTTGTTATCTTATAATTATATGATAATTTTTTGAGACCTTAATTAATTTTTCAAAGTGTCATAAAATCTGTTATAAGTTAAAAATTGATGTTTTTCAAATAAATGGTGATTTTTCTTAAAAATTAAAATTTCCAAATTTACAAAATTATTTTTACAAAATGGAGTCTGTTTTTGAATTATACACATCAAAAATGGTTATGGTTTATTTTTGGTATTTTTCTAAAATAGTTAGATTTTTGGTGAAGAGTGAAATACAGAAATTTATAGTATACATACATTATTAGATAAATACATCATTACTTGAGTCATTAAATACGCAATAAGAATAAACTATAACATTCCACAATTATTTAATTTATCTAGTCATAATTCTAAAACTATTCATATTCTTGATCCAAAATAATAAACAAATGATTAAAATAATCTAGAAACACATCTCCCATCCTCTATAAATAACACCCCTCATCACCGCCTCTCCTCACACCTTCCAAGCTATGAGAATTGTAAACTTTATATTTAATACTCTTCCCAAGACCATCCCACATATCCAAGATCATTTTTTTTCTCAAAAAAAAAACCAAAACCAAGCCCCATAAGGTGGTTCTCAAGGAAGATAATTCAAGAGGTAAAAATCCTCTTTCTTTTCTTTTATTTTCCTCTCAATATCTTTTCTTTTCTTATCCTTACCCCACCTCCCCTGTAAAGAGTGGAATTATAACTAAATTATATATTTTATACTATAATTTTATTATATAAATTTAAAATACACCATCAATTCCCTTCCCTGTTTTTTTTATTTTAAAGATGAAAACACTACCTCAGAGTTTCTGATTTACCGCTTTCGTGGATGACCTGTTTTCATTTTTCAATTCCTCTTTCAATGATATGTATAAAACCATAATTATTTTTTTAAAAATATTTTATTATAAATATTATAGGTTATTTAGTGTTCTATAACAATTATATATACATAATATTAATTAATGAGACAAAAGTAGTTCATGATGATCGAAAACCCACTAAAACATCTAAATGATTATTTTTAAAGTTATATCTAATGAATCATCCTAATATTTGTAAAACCAATAACATATAAGACCATTGAATATCCTGTATTTTCATTAATAACAAATAATTTCAATTATTTTTATTTTACATGGTCTACCATATACATGTAAAAGTAAACCGATCATGAAAACCAATGAAAAGAACACCCTCGAACGATGAAATTGAATATCATAACCCATCAAAAAGGCCAAAATGAAATTAATAAAATCATAATGAAACAAATATATGTTTAATCAGTTATGAATAAATTTATTAATGAATCTAATTTCATTATATAGGATATTAATTTCTTGTTAAGAACGCATTTATATGTAAGGTAAGGGTTTTCTCATCTCACTTTTATTTCAATGAGTTATGCCATATTTACAACTAATTCATATGTGTGGTGTATTTATACAACCCATTAATGTATCATATCATGAATATATTTATTTTAATTATATTAAATTTCTTATTTTAGGATCATTAATTTTATGGGGAAGATGGTCTGTCAGTTTGAAAAGTGTTAAGGGATTCTCCATGAACGACCGTCATTAATTTGGTTTACACATTATCTCCCATTACCCCAAGGATATTCTTCATTATTTTTATATTATTCTTATAAATTATTTTTATATGTTCAAAAATAATTTATCCATATCATTATATCCATATTCTATGTTAAATAAATGATTTTATAAGGTTCCCTTATCAATTTTTACCAATAAGAATGCACGCTTTAAGGGAACCTCCCAGTTTCATACCCATTTTCAAGTGAACTCCATAATTTGTTTTCAGGTACCATTATTTTAATAAAATAAATAATTGTTTCATAAAATTTATCCTTTTTTAATTTCTATTTTATAGCAAAATGAAACATTTTTATATTTTAAATACTTCTTAGTATATTCCCTTAAACAGAACTAAAGGATAACGTTTCTAAAGCTTCTTAAATGATATTTTTACATGTTTTCACTTCAGTTTGAAATAATTTAAGACTAAAATAAAATTTCATTTTCCATACCTTTTCTATAATGGGATATAAATTTTTATAATCTAATTTTAGGACAAGAATAATTATTTTCGAAAATAACACTTCTTTCCAAAAGTAAAAATGTTATTCCTCTCAGGAATTTCTAAAAGATTTTATTTAGGAAACTTTTATATATATTTATGATTAAAATATTTCAAAGCGGTATGGGACACTTTGATTTAAAGATATGTTTTTATTTTACATATGAGTAATGAATGGGACTTAGTAAGTGATGATAGGGGGACACTATATCCCCTTGATGAATCAAGATTTCTCATGAGAAAAACAATATTAGGTATTGGCTGAGGCATTACCCATTTTTGTAGAATTCTTGGCTGAGGCATTGATGGTATGTTTCTAATATCTATAATTATTACTTCCTACATTATTATAGTATTAATTAATATTCCATATGATTATTAAAATGTCATAATATACATGGTAAAGTTTCATTCTCATGTGATTATTTATATGGAATTATTTAATCATCTATTATTCATATCATGTTATTCTCAGGATTTTGTTTCAATGGAATGTGTATTTATTTATTCATACTTCCCTATTATTTATGTTTATTTATGGTATCTTCCATTATAGTTCTTACCCTTACTGAGAATCTAAGCTAACGCTTATCTTATGTTTTATTGTTTCCTATGATGCGAAGATGTATATTATGAATGACTTGTTGGGACAATGTTTAAGTTTATAGGTGTTCCCAATGGATTTTCTTTGTTTTATTTCATTTTAAGTTGTAATGTAATGTTTGTGTATGTAATTTAGCTTTAAAAAATGTTAAACTGATCGGTCCCTTGGTATTCAAATCTATTATCTATACAAATTTAATAATATAAGGCAATACATCCAAGCTACTAGGGTCGGGGTCTTTAAATTAACCAACTCTCAGACTAACCAAAGAAGATAATGATGGATTTTTATGAGAGATGGGGTCTGGAGATCATTAAGGAAATAAGATTCAGTTTTTTAAATGTTTAGAATTTGAAAATAGACACACAAGTGATTGTATTCGATGAATGGGAAGATATTTGGTTGTGGAAAAAGACACAAATAATTATTTTCCCAGGAAAAATGAAAAAAAATGTTTAAAAATTGAATGAGAATAATGGTATCCCTAAGGTATCATTGACATTTGAATGTCTTAAAATAGGAAAGTATAGAGATTATAAAAACTGATTTCATAAGGGGAAATCACAATAAGATGATCAACAAGGTTTTATGAGTGATGGTTTTTCTTTTTATAATGATGAGACAACAATTGATATATGAAAGTGAGTAGGTATTAAGTAATATAATGATGACTGATAGTGAATGTTTTAAGATTAAAGTGGAATTATTGAAACTTTTTTGTACTGGAATTCACGAATTATGGAATAAGAAAATATATATATATGTATATAAGGAATTTTCTATAGAAGTCTTTATTTAAGTACTTGAAGGAATATATTTAATTAACCAGAAATTTGATTTACTAGAAAGGTGATACTCTACAGGAAAACGCACAATTTAAGAAAATATAATTTTTGAAATGTTATTAATATTGAAGTAATTAGTTGACTTTTGTGGAAAATATTGAAAGTTATTGAAAAAATTAGTTTTTAAAAAAGATATTTGATCACTAATGCTATTTTTTAAGATAATGATCATATTATTGAGAACATTATAAGATCATGATGAATTATGAATATGATCACCACATAATTACGTTCATAGTTTTATAAAAGAAAAACCTACATGTTGGGTGACAACCCATCACATCCATCAATGCTACGGGGTTGAACCCACAACTAAAGGGAGATAAGGGTTTAGATCCAATCACTAGATTATGTGATGTGCTAGTTAGTATAACATTGTTTTTATTTATAATATTTTAATGTTAAATGTTTATTTTTTTTTGTGAAACATATTATTGGATAAGGTTATATGATTTTGGGGTGACTAATGATATTTATAGATATGTTTTATTATGTTTAATTGTATATACCTTTTTTTTATAATATATTATTATTTGGTAAGAATTCTATTATGTTTTTGGAGATTTAAGTTTAAAGGGTGTGAGGTAACCTTTGAGGTTGAATCCTTATTACAAATTTAGTTTTTTGAGGCCATTTGGGATATTTGGTGATTTATTTAATGAATGGTATATGTTAAACCTTTGGTTTCATTGTATAATTATGGTGATTATTATATTTATATTCAATTTTTTATTATTTTATCTTATTATATCTATTTTGTTTTTAATAAAGACCAAAGGAATCGATTGTTACTCTTTTATGGATCTCATGATCTATTAAAAGTTAATTTTAATTCTTTTGACACAAAAATCATATTGGATATTTATTTCCTAAAATTAAAAGGTAAAGTTTAAATTTATAAAATAACAATGATGGGATGAAATTTTTTTGTGAAATAAAACTAAATCATGTAAGTACAATTTCTGGTGTTTGTTATCTTGATAGAAAAGAATCCCTGAACTCCTATAAAAGAATCTTGAAATAAAAAAGTTACCCTATTGACTATAAATTTGATGAATAATTGGTATTTTAATTCATCATAGATTTCTGGTTTTTTTTATTGTTGAATTTATCATAATCATTCACCTTTTGTAATTAATGATCTCTACCACTCTCCATAATTATTTATATTTTCCTTCTATGTCTATATTTTCACTTCCTACAAATTTTCTCTTACTTGGTACCCAAGTTAAGTGTTATCCCAAATGACCATCTTATTTCCATTTTCCCCATTTTAAGAGGAATTTTAATTAGTACTTTTTATGATGTGGGTTTCCAACAAAGGAATTTTTTATCTCAACCCTTTATTAATGGGATGAAGATTAAATTGTGAGGATAAGATTTATTTAAGGGGGTAGAATGTAAGACCTTGAAATTTAAAAAGAGGAAAATCATATAAGATAGAATATATGACACACTAAATCAATATTAGTAGGTAATTTAAAACCTTATATTTTATGATGTATTTATTTTTAAATAAATTTTATCTCTTTCATAACTTGTGATTCATGAAACATCAGGTTTAAACCAAACATGATACTATATTAAAATATTAAACATGACTTTTATAACCTCACTATTAATTTGGAAGGTAAAAATAGGACTAACTAAATTATGGAACTTATTTTTTACACATGTATAAAATAAATTCAATGTTTGTCTATTGGTAAGAAATAAAATAAAAACAATTTGAAAGAGAAAGAAACTTTTTCTGTAAAACGATATTTTTCTAAAAGGTAGATGATTCACGATTCATGTAAATAATTTAAAATTTATTTTTAACTTTTTTATAAAATCTATTTTTTAAAATAAACATCATTTTTTAAATCTACATGAAAAAATTATCTTTGGTTGAATTTTTTATAATTTTATAAATTGTTTTATTTTTTTGATGAATAGTGGAAAATACTTTTTGGTATTGAAAACTACCTTTCAATATAAATTGTTTATTAAGGTAAATTTTATTTTAAATTAATTTGAAATTTAATTTAATTAAATTATATTAATATTTAACTAATTTATGTTATTAAGAAAATTATTATTTAATTATGATATTAAAACTTTTTTAAATTTTCAATGTCTTTCATTTGATAACTTTTTTTAAACGTATATAGGTATAATTTTAAATAATAATCTGCCACATAAGAGATTTTAATTCACAAAAATGGATTAAATATTTGTAATTAGAATAATTTATATTATCTAATAATGTTCACTTAATTTTTTACCATAATGAATAGTAAATATTGTATAAAATTACTTACCACAATTAAAGTAAAAACGGGTTTACCGGGGGTTAAACTAAAAAGTTAACCGTTAAAAATTATCCAAACCATATAAAATTACTATTTTAGAGTAATATTTAGACCTTATATCATCTATTATTCAAAAAATATCCATTTTTGATCCATGTGGAATGATAAAAACAGGGGTAGATTTCTTTCTTTCAAAAATTTCATGTGTCGTCTCCCCCACTTCTTAAAGGACACATGTATCCTCTCCTTTCCACACATAAAAACCTTACTATTTCATAAAATACTAAAAAACTAACTTTATTAATTACCTCAAAACATTAAAAAATCCTTTGTTTGGTCATAAATCCAATCTAGGAAAGATTATGGTGTAAACCAACAGATGTTGTACAATGAAAAGATATCGCCATTAACCAAGCATTTTATTTTAATTTTTATTCCACGTCATTCAGATGTTATTAAAACATGATGATATAATAAAGTCAATATAAAAATATACTGATATTTCTTTTATGTTTATTTAATTACCTACAACCATATTCTCCTCCCTCAAATGGGAAATGAAACTATTGATCATGTGTATGATGGACGACCTCCCCGTGAACCGATGTAATTCATTTTCTTCAGCTCTTATCATGGATGGATATAAGGATTCATATTGTTTTTATATATTTTATTTATGATATAATTATATTTATTTAGTTATAATATCATATATACCTTCTTATTTTCCATTTCATATAGAATAAAACAATATCGTTCGTGTGTACGTTAGACTACCACCTCACGAAGATATGTGATTCATTTTTCACAAACACTTTACATGGAAGGTAAAATAGGATAAATTTAATGAATCTATGTGATATATAAGACCTGATATTTATTATATAAAATTTATATAAAATACACTTCCTTTTTTCCCAGTTAAGGAAATGACAATGTCGCTTGTACGTACACACTACTTACCGTTTCCATAAAGCGATGTGAATCATTGTCCATATTAAAAATTAAATAATGATTCTATATATTTATGTAAAGAAAGAAATTTATTTATAACATTAATATCATTCTATATATAATGGAACTATAACTTATGTTCATGATCCAGAAATTTCATGATGAAACATGCAGGAAAAAACAAGGCAATTACACATGAAACAATAAAGATAATGAAATATTATTAATGAGAGATTAATAATATGTTATAAAAGAATAATATAGGGTATTATAAATAATAATAATAAAATTATATAAGATAATAAAATGTTTAAAACAAATATATAGATGTTTTAAGAGTGTTCAACTAAATAGAATCATGAGGTAAGGGGTTTCATAAATCAATATTAATTCATTGGTTTATATAACAACTTCATTGATTATAATATGCCAAAATTATTTTTGAAAACATTTCTTATATATTTATTTTGTATTTAAACTTTTATTTATGTGGATGTACATTTTTCACACGAAACACCCCATTTATTAACTCTCTCCTCAATGATATGAACTTTGTAAGGGTTTCATCCCAAAATTATTTCTTTGAGACACATGTTATTTTATACACATAATCTTTTTAATGGAATATATAATTCCCCTTTATATAATGTATTATTAATGATTCCAAAATCATTATATTTTATGTCAAAATTTATCTATTTAATTCATGGGAAGTTATGATTCAAAAGTTACTAAAGTGGTAATAGTTTATATTTAAATATCATTTTAATTGGGATTTATTATACTTGAATTTCCATTTAAGAAAATTATTTGATCATTTTATAATAATCCCATATAATTTAAGTATCCTATCGTTATTAATGAATTTTAAAAGTTATAGCACCATTTTTCTCTCTTTGGTACTAAAAATTATTGATAATGTTTTTAAATAAAATCTGACTTCATTTCTCTCTTCAGTCCAAAATCTTTATTGCTCCATGTCTATTCTTTAGAAAAAAAAATTTCAAATTTTTTATACTATTTTTAATCCATTTTTACCCTCAATTAGTTTTCTTAAAAAAACAAATAAATGGAATATTTATGTTGTTTTCCAAACAAGGTACTTTATTAAATATTCTTAGAAAATAATGAATGCAATGTTTTTTTTAAATTTATTTGTCATGAATGGAAAACATTTTCTATCATGACCACTCAATCGTTTGAATCATTATTTTTATGTTCAAAATGTAATTTTCAAAAGAAAATTAATGTTTTACAAAGTTTTATATATTAAATATGTGGTTTTAAAATGGAAAGTATATTTTCCTCAAGAAATGTTCCAATTTCTCTTTTAAAATAATTTTTCCATCTAATATGACGTCCTTTGATATTAATCAAAGTGAATAAATTATTTTCCTCAAGAATTTATTTAAAAATGATTTTCATTAAAAACAGTAACATTTGACATTTTTAATTTCATCTAAATTATGTATATACGACTATGCGATATATACCAAGTTTATTCTCCATTTGACATGGTAATACTTTCCTTATTATAAATTATTAAATTCCTTAATAATGATATTTCCTTTGAATTTGATATGAATAAATATAACCCTATTTCATTCTAGGGATAATTATCATGTTATTCCTTATAATTGATTTCCTTTATGTGGAACACATATATCATGAACATGTTATGAATAGTGTGACCATATAGTGTTCCAATGCATTATGTATTTCTATAGTCTCATGAGACGTAATATAAGGTATTAGGGAGTAAACCTAATTCATTGTGGGATTTTGGTCTACCACGTGATATTTTCTAGGCATTTAGCCTTGAATCATGTTTATGTCATGTTATATGTTTCCACCACATTTCCAATAATTCTATTATCTTATGATACAATGTTATTTATGATATTATTCCATGAAAGTACTCATAATAATTGTATTTTGTGATATCATGTTATACCTTTGACTCACATGTTATGTTTCCTTAAGAGGTTTATTACCTTACTATACTTTTTATCTCACCCCATTATTTATGTATTCTCTATGTTATCACCTGTTGTTTTAGAACCTCTAATAGATTTTAAGATCATGAAATAGTTAATAAAATAAATATTATATGTTTAAGTTTACTTTTAGTTAATATGAACCTTGTATTTAAAATACTCTAAACCTTTATAATCCTTATGTTGTATTGATTTATATTTATATTTAAGTATCATTTAATAATATTTTTAAAAGTAATGGTTCATCTTATATGATTTATTAAGATCTTGTTATCCTCTAATACATGATATTCAAATATCATTCACATCACATAGGGAACTTGTTACATAAAAAATACAATATATTTTTATGATTATTCTCATAGCACCTTTTGGTTATCATTATATTGGGGAATGACTAAAACATTTTTATATGTTAAATAATCTATGGATTTTATCATATTAATATAATATAGAATTAAAATCACCATGGGTTAAGATATTTATTACTATCTTAGTAAACCAAAATATTATTTATGTAGGTTCCAGGGAACCAACTCCAACAGACTCCCACTTCTACTAGATCCAAATACTAACAACTTTTAGTATTCTAGATCTTACGTAACATTGATGTTTCTACTAAGATAAGAAATTAAAAAATGGTTTTCCAATTTTCTATTTTATGGGTAGTCTTTTCACTATGAACTCTGCCCTTTAATAAATAACTCTAAAGAGTTTATACATTAAATGTATATTCTTCTCTAATTAATATCAGCTTGTCTCATTTTCTAGGATCACTACTAAGTATTATAAAAATATAAAGGGATAACATATTGTTTTCTAGTTATAAAATCATTATATTGAACAAATTTTTATCTAATATGTTTATGTAGATACATAATAAACTACAATAAACTCTAAATCAACCATATAATCGATGACCACTGTTTTCTAAGAACTCCTCCAAATCAAAACCCCATCATCATTAAAAAATGTAAATCTTGGTAGTTATTTTATATCATTCTTATTTTCTTATAAAATAGCATTGGCATATCTTTTCATAACTTTCTCCATATATCCTATATGAATTTTCATTATATCCTTTTTAAACATATAATACTTTTGGATGGTCCTTAAAACATTACAACTTAACTCTCATTGGTTTACATGATATCTTCCTAAAATTTTGAATGTGTTAGAAATATCAATAAAGGTAAATATCATGGAATATTTGATAGATCATATCGTAGAATAATAATGTATTCTACTCATTCCCTCCCTCCACAATTTTTGAGGGGAAAATTTTTCATGGATTGATGTAAACCATGTAACATGGGAATCAATCCCTTATTATATTAATTTTTATTGAATATATTCAATACTATGTCAATATATTTATCATAAATTATTCTAAGAATACTTCTATGTCTATAATGGTGGATCATTATACCTATTATAAAGGTTGATTCACCTATGTGTTTTAGGTTGAATTTTTTTAGCCATGTCTTAATTTTCTATAAGATTGGAATCTCATTTACCATCATAAATATATCATTAAAATATACTACTATGAAAACTACTGCACTCTCGCTAAACCTCTTGTATACATATATATCACATTCACTCTTTATGAGACCAAATTCCTTTATAGATTTATCAAAATGAATGTTCCATATCCTTGATGATTTGTTTAACCCATAATTATATATATTTATCTTATAAACCTTTTTCAAATGCTTTGGGGTGAAAAATCATTATTGTTATTTCAAATTGACATCTTCCATAATTTTTATATTAAATAACCAATATTAATTTTTTTTATAAAATCTCATAATTATTATAATCTTCCATGAGAAGTATAATTCTAAATAACTACATAACCAAAACATGGGAAAAGGTTTTTTCATAGTCTATGTTATGGTGTTACTTAAAAAATGTAAAAAATAACCATTCCTTATAAGTACTGACTTTATTATCCATGTGTACATTCTTTCAATATATCCATTTTTACACAACATGATTTACATCATCATAAGGTTCTATAAAAACCTATACTTGGTTCTAGTAAATTTAATCTATTTTATAAATCACACCTTCTTTTAACATTTCAATTTTTGAGTTATTTACTTATTCCTTATATGATAGAGGTTCATTATCTCTAAATAATATTTTTCCCCTTCCTTGGTGACTAGAAAACAATATCTCTCTAGTTATTTAACCTCACCAGATCTTTTAAAAAATACTTTTTTGTTTGGATTAACATATTTTATTGGTACATTGTGTAATTTTCTCTTCTACTAAATCTTGTGTCTCTTGAGCCTTGACTTTATCAATTTCAATATTTTTTCCACTTTCTCAATTGCAGACGTTCTCCCTAGTAAATAACATTCTCTTTTATTCCAGTATATACTTTTTTGAGGTGTTATATTGATAATATCCACATGTATCATTTGAATATCCTATAAAGATATACATAGTTCTTTGGTATGCAAGTTAGTTTCTATAAGTATTATTAACAAATACCTATCATACCCACACTCATATATTTGAAAAAACAAATTTCCTACCATAACATAACTCTTTTTGGATTCTATTTACTACTTTATTCTACACTTGGTTTTGTTCATATGTAATAGTTTATAATCAATATACTCTAAAAATATAATAAATGATTTCCATGGGTCATAATTTATCTAACCATTTATAATATGGTGTGGTTATTCCTTTCACTAACACTATTACACTATGGTGTACAATGAGGAGTTTGATGAGATATTATCACAAAATCTCTTAGATAATAAATGAATTCATGGTTTAGTTACTTGCCTCTATAGACTATTTAGAGTTTCTTCTTATTCTAACTATATTAATTCGTTAATTTAATCTTTTATTCCATTAATATCTCAAAAAAATCATAATTACTCATTATTAATTAGATATATCCATATATATATTTAATACTTTAGTAAATTTTATGATGTTTTTGTATTTATCTCTAAATTTTTGTCAAAAAGGTTGTCGAGTATCAGTATGAATTATTCTAGAAGATTTGTAGCTCTTAAATTTTTTTAAATAAATAGAGATTTTGTCATCTTTCCTTCTATATAATTATGAAATATATCCATTTATTTCGGTAAAAAAATAATTTAAATACCATTGATGACGTGATTTTTTATATCCCTTAACATTTATATTACTAAGATGATGATGCCACAAAAGGGTGTGAAATGAGTCATGTGAGCATGATTTTTTATCTGTCTCCAAGACTTTATTTTCATATTATAGTATGTGAAAAGCATTATTCAAATGTTTCATACCCTAAAATATACTATCTTTAAAAATTTAGAAACTCTTATTTCCATAAATGAAAATAAATCCATCAATTAATACATTATACACATATATAAGGTTCATAGTGACATTATGAATATAACTAAAATTCATTAAAACATTCACTACAATATTCAACAGTGTGAGATGGAAGTCACTAATACCAAATATGGGAATTCATTCCTGATTATCATCTCATATATCCACCTCACCTCTAGTGATATTCCAAAATATACTTGGTTCTTATATTTATATAAAAATATGAGAACTAAAATAAATTTTTAGTAATAAAATATTATAAATATAGATATTACACTTGATAATGAATGTACTTGAATATTCCTCACAATATTTTACTGAGAAATTATTCTTATTCAAGTGGCTTTGTCTTCCAAAATAAAACACACAAAATTATTTTCCTTAGCATATCACTTTATCATTATCATCATTGAAGGGTGTATTATTGGGGGCTTATAATTAGAGCATTTATTTTACCTTCTAACTAAAACTTTCCTCTTATTCACAATAAGTACAGAATGTTTTTCTTTCTACATTTCATTATCTTCTTTAAAAATTGGAGTCTGTGATCCAATAGTGTATTCTCTATACGGTTAATATAATAATTCACAAGAAACATTTAAAACATCATAGGTCGGGATGTGATTTCGAGGTCTATGCACAATTCCATTTTTAGCTCAAAACCCTAAATTTCCCAATCATATTTACAACATGAGGTCTAGCTGGTACACATTCTCCTAAATTTCATGTAAATAAGGACTTAAATATCTCATACCAATGATGTATTAATTTCTAATGATAGAGATAATGGTTGTGGGTCAACATTATTGATGCATGTTTATCATCATGAAGCATCTAGATATCACTAGTCATGGATAATAACATACGGAATTGGATATCCAAATCAACAATAAATTGTTTCTATAATACATTTAGTACCTCTTAACTTGCCTCCTTATAATGATCTATAGGAACTTGGGACACAAAAACATAAAAAACTTCTCTTAGAAAAGTATGATGTTCATGGACCTATACCACTCCTAGAAGTTAGTGTGAGTAAAGATATTTTTTCTCTATAAGATAGATTATAGTGATATTGTTGTGGTCAAATGGCTTTCAATTTCCTATTAAAAATAAAATCTATTTTTAATTTTTAATTTTTAATTTTTATTACCAGTTTTTAGGAAATAAATTTTTCATGACTCATCCCCTAGGGCAGGTGTTGTGACTACCCCAAGCCCATCTCCTGATGTCCAGGGGCTAGCAACTACAGCCAGAGGCATTATCCCTTTTGTGAGAGGCATTTTCCTAAGTACCTTCACTCACGCATACACGCACATATTAACCCACAATACTGAAATGTAAACAAGCATGCCACTAAGAAAATCACTAATAGTAAAAGTACATAACTGGAAGTAAATGGGCTAGAATACAAGCCCCAAAAAGGAAACTACAAGCTTCTAAAGTCCATTAGCGGTAAACCCTACCTGAAGGGTAGGTGAATGGGGTGCCACCTAAAGTCATTGAAGTAAGCCTCATTTGTAGGATCTCACTAGGCACTGCCTGGTGCTAGACCACCAAGGTCCCTGTCAAAGTGTTTTTCATCCACACAAGACACAACACGTGTATCCAGAGCCCATACAGGGGTGAGTAACACAATACTCAGTAAGGAACCCAAAACACAAAGATAATATCATAATAGGAAATATGAAATAGTATACTACAAAATAGGTACATGAAGTGTAGCCTTTAATAAGTATAGTAGAGAGAGAGTCACAAGAGTCAGTTCACACAGTTATAACCCAATGTATTGAAAGAAACACTATCATTCATAATTATTAATGTCTTGTACTACCGAGGGACTCATCCATGATGACTCACTGTGGTCTATTCGGGCACTGAGGTCCACTCATCTGTTGGGCCACTAAGGTCTAGTCGTTCTTTGGAACACTAAGGTTCACTCATCTGTTGTGACACTGAGGTCTAACTATGTAGTGGTATACGGAGTTCTAATCATCTACTAGGCCATTGAGGTCCCCTAGTTTTCTAAGACATTATGGTTTACCCGTCACTAAGGTTTTCTGGATTCATACTCATATCGTGCATGATTATGAGAGAATCTACTCCTTAATCAATCATTCATATATCAACTTCCACAAAAATTTACATGGTTTACTTAAAAATTACTGTCCCTTCATGAGGGTCCCAACACCACAAACAACTCATCAATCGAATGCATGGTTTGGATGTTATGCCCATTTTACTAAAAGGGTCCAGTTGGGTCTGGGTCCGGTCCGACACGGTCAGACTGTCTTGGCCCACTAAGTCGCCCCGGGGCGGGCCAGATTTCCATGCCTAGACATAGTGGCAGTCACCTCATCCTCTCTCGGTCAACATAGTGGTTTCATTGAGTGACTGCCACATGGTTTTCCAAGGGGCCCACCTATCACGGTCCCGCTGGACCGCGGCCCTCCAATCTTGTCTGCCAAAAACCTATCACTGGAAATTTTCAGTTATCCCTATCTCCACTGCATGGATGATTCCATGGGGACCTCCACTATTGTGGAGTTCCATCAGTGTGAAATGTCTCTTGCACGTGATTATCGCCACTAGTGCCGACACAGTGACAGTTTCATCTGCTGGCCACTAGAATTGCACCGGTGGTCTATTTTTTTATTTGTGAACAACTTTGGGATCCTTTGGTCACCACCATCACTACTATGTGCTCCCAAATATATATCCATCGATTCAGGGGTCCATTCACAAAGAACACAAGAACTCTCCCAATGGTGGGATCTGGGCCTTGTTTGTGTCAGACTGATCCCTCCACATTATAATTTAAAAACAACTTGGGAGGAGATTTAAGAATCTGACACAGATAAGTTGGATTCAATACCTCAAGATGAAAAACCCTCTTACATAAGTGATCATTCTATAGTTCACATGTTCTTGGGTTGACCTGTGTTTTTCACTCAAATACATGGATAGGTAAGATGGAAATTCACAGAGAATCAAACCCCTACCTCAAGGTTGGATTGTTCATTAGCAAAGATCACACTGCTGTTTTTCATCATTCCTCAATATTTCATTGGTGGTGATTCATCGATCGTCGCCCACCCACACCAAATATCAATGGGTTCAGAGAAATACTGGATTATTCCAATAATCCCTTATTCGATTAACCCATTAAATGGAGAAAATGAGTTTTATCAGTTCTATTACGCTGTGTTGCGGCGTCATTATGCTTTTTCATTTATGAAATAACATTTCTGTTAAAATCTGGTTACAATGTCATTTCATTTCTATGAAAATTAGAATTTGAAAAAAATAAAATAAATGTTTTTTTTATTTTTCATTATGAATTCTTTTAAAATATTTTTCGAAGCAATTCCGAAAAAATAACTTTCTCCCTCAACCTGTGGAAGGTGAGATTAATTCTTTCCTTGTGTAAATTAGTTGTTCCAGATGCAACGGTTCCCTTTAAAGTTCAATATAGGAACTCATTTATATGATTCCAAAATAGATTATGCATACTATTTTAAATAAACTAAAAAATTGTTCAAACACTTTTTCTAGGCTCACCGAACCTTAGAATCAAGTACCATGGGAGTGTCTGGTCTCAAAATAATCCCATATGATTTAAAAAAAATTACCTGGATTTTCAAGGACATTAAATTCTTTCCACCATGAGGCTCTATGTCCTCATAAGACAAAAAAAGAGCTTAAAAAACAAATGGAGCTACTGAGCAAAGATCTATTCCTTCTGCTCTGATGAGATCTCCTAGAGATTCTCATGCTACTACGAAACGTGCACCAATGGAATTGACCATCCATGAAGGACCCACTCATTTCGATCATGAATCACCATTGGGAAATTTGCAATGGTTTTCCAATCATCAATGTCCAACTATCACTAGTTGATGACATGTAGTGGATCATGTGCATACCTTCCTATCTTCAATACATAAAAGACATTATTCACCTAGTGGATATGTGGGGTAATATCTAGGTGGTACTCCACCTTACCAAATCTACTCAGAACCAGAAAATGGATGATGAATCTCATAAACAACTTTCCACCCCTGTTGAATCTCTTTAACACCTGTTGAGGTGAGACCCAAAGAAACACATTATCTCTTTCCCCAAACTCCAAGGGCCTCCGTCTCTTGTCAGTATAAGACTTCAGCGTGCTTTTTGCAGTCCTCATCTCCTCCTGAATGTTCTGCACCTTCTATGTGGTAGTCTGTACTAACTTGACACCCATGAGTGTTGACTCCGCTGTGTCTATCCATCGTAACGGTGAGTTGTAAGGTCACCCATTTAGTGCCTCGAAAAGTTTCATACCAATTGTGGTGTGGTATCTATTTCTATACCCAAACTCCCTTAGTGGTAGGTGATCCTCCCAACTGCAACCAATGTTCCATGATAAAAGCATGAATCATGTCTTATAAAACCTAAATAGTCCTCTACATCTGACAATCTATCTGGGGATGAAATTCCATACTCAAATGTAGCTAATCCCTAAATGCCTCCTTCAATCCCTTCCATAGATGGGACGTGAATCAAGCATGATAGTCATACATGACTTTTGAAGGAACCCTATAAAGATGCACTAACTCCTAAACATAGAGGTATCCCAAGATTTCTACTGAACCCTTCACTCGGATGGGTGGTAAGTGGGATGAAATAGTGATTCGGTCAACAATTACCCAGATTGTATCATGACCTATGGATGTGTGGGTAAACCCATCATGAAGTCAATCGAGATACCCTCCCACTTCCACTCTGGTACCTCGAGTAGTTGTGTCAAGCCTGCTGGGACCAAATGCTCTTCCTTCACTTATTAACAAGTGAGGCACTGAAAAACCAACTCTTCCACTGTCATCTTCATCCTTGGCCACCACTACTGAAATTAGAGATCCTGGTACATCTTTTTCTATTTTGGATGTACTACCAAAGGGGAGGTGAGGAACTTCCTCATAATCCCCTCTCACAATGCCACTAGTACAATGGTGCACCCTCTAACAAGGACAATGTTCTCCCCGCCTATCGAATAACCATCAGGATCTTGTCCTGAGGATAATTAAGCACGTCAGGGAATATAGTCAACATCCACCAATTTTTCCTGCTTAACTTGTTGTAAGAGTGTGGGAGTGATATCTATCGACTGAAAATAAGCTTCTCTACCTCCATCCATGAAGGATTTCTGTATTCTGGTTAACTTCTTTGAAGCTTCACTCAGCAACTAAAAAATAGATCTTCTACTGAGAGTGTCTACCACCACATTTACATTACCATGAGTATAGACTATCTCAAAGTCATATTCAGGAAGGAACTCTAGATTCCTCTTCTTCCTCATGTTCAGGTCCATCAAAAAGAAGATATACCTGAGACTTTTGTGGTTGGAGTAGACTATAAACCATCTCCTAGTAAGAAGTGCATCCACATCTTCAAAGAAAATACCACTGCTTCTAGTCCCATATCATGGGTCGCATAATTCTACTTGCGCTGCCTCAACTACCATGAACCTTATGTGATCACTGCATGATCCTACATTAGAACACAACCTGTTATGGTTCCTGATGCCTAACAGAATACTACATACCTAATGCCCTCCTCTGTTTTTCACAAGATGGGGGAACCAGTCAGTATCATCCTTAGCTTTTGAAATTGTTTTGGCACTTCTCCATCCACATGAAGGGTTGTCCCTTCCATGTCAAAGATGATAAGGGTGATGTTACCCTAGAAAGTTCAGTCATGAACCTCCGGTAATATCTAGAAAATACCAAGAAGATATGCACCCCAGTCAAGCTCTTGGGTGGTTCCCAAGAAAGAATCGCCTCTATATTTTCTGGATCTACTATAACTCCAGCCCCTAAAATGACTTGTCCCATAATGTGGACCTCCCTAATCCAAAACTAACACTTAGATAGCATTCCATATTTCTAGTGCTCTCAGAGTGTATATAGGATAATCAGTAGTTGTGTTGTGTGCTCCTCCTCGGAAGCTGAGTACACTAGGATGTCATCAATGAAGACCACGACGAGCCGATCAAGGTAATGCTGTAAGATCCTATTCATGAGTCTCATGATCACTTCTAGGGAATTTCTCGCATTGAAAGTTATCACCAAGAACTCATAGTTTTTATATCGAAACCTGAAGGCTATCATTGGTACATCCTCATCCCATAAACAAAGATTATGATAGCTTGATCTAAGGTCCATTATTGAGAACCATCTCACTCCCATTTTTTGATCAAATATGTCATCAATCCTTAGCATTGGATACTTTTTCTTCACGATCACCTAATTCAGGCACCATAATTCCACACACAACCTCAAACTCCTATCTAAATTCTTGGAAAATAATACTGGGGCTACACACGGTTAAACACTGGGCCTGATGAAGCCCTTTCTCTATAGATCCTCCAATTGTACCCTCAACTCAAAAATCTCCATCGGAGCCATCTGATATGCTGGTGTAGATATCGGTGTTGTCCTGGGGTATAGGTCAATGTAGAAGTCAACCACCCTGTGAGGGGGTAATCTTGGAACATCCTCTTGAAAGATTTATTCATACTCATCCACCACTACAAAAATGTAAGGACTCTTCTCATCAACTTTACCAAGGGTGAGGCTATCCAACTGGTTAGTGATCGACTACACCCTTATCTGATAAAAACCGTCCTATGCAGCAAGTGTTCCTCTTTCACTGGTAAAGGAAAACCTAGTCTCATCTCTACAGACAAACCAAACTCTACACATAAAATTTTCAATCTGAGCATGGAATTTGGATAAAAAAACTATACCTAGAATGATATCGTAAGGACTTGACACTTCTACTAGGATATTCCATCTAAATCTCTCGCAACTAAGAGTAAGCTCAAACTTTCAGAACTGGTTTTTGATCATTCAATTGTAAGGATCAGTCCAACAGTTACACTAGAATCTCAAATCTATAAACAAGGTCTATGGAAAATAATGAGTGACTAGAACATGTGTCTATAAGAACTAAACATAAGGTGGAGAAAACACAAATCATACCTCTAATCATATCTGGAGTGTCGGGGTCGTAATCCTCCATCACCTGATGTTGGCCTCACCCTTGTCCACCAGCTCTCAGAGGTCATGGTAGAACACCAGGTCATGGTGGTGGTATCACCTCAAACCTCCATACACTGCCTACCACTGTTCTTTCTCCCTTGTCACATCCACCTCCCTTCAGACCTCCATGATTCGCCTTCTATCTCTATCTCGATGATCCCTCGATCATCTGTTGATCATCTGCATGGCTAGTCTGACAGTCATGAGACATGTGTCCCTGACCACCGCATGAGTATCACACCCAATTCCTCTACTGAATCCCTCTTCCCTAGGTCCCTCCCACCACTGATCATGTTCCCTAGGTTCGTCCCCTAAAAGTCTTGACCTGATTGGGTTTTTGTGTCAACTACCTGCTACCCAATGCGAAAGGATCTGTCGCCTGATGCCTACTAGTAGATCCTGATTCTGGAGCCTTATTTGACCAGAATATCTCTAAAAGTATAGATATCTCTATAACCCCAACCTATGTATGGATTCAAAGAGATACCATGGACACCTTGATCTCTTGTTGTAGTCCCTTCTCAAAAGCTCAAGCTCGGAAGAACAAGTCTTTCACCTTATTTATAGAGTAGCGAGAAAGATCAATGAATCTCACTGAGTACTCTACCTTTGTCATGTTACCCATTTTAAGGTGCAATACCTCTTGTATGTGCACTGAGCACAACATCACTGGAAATAAATCCTCTCTGAAGAAGTGCTCAAAGTCTATCTAGGTGAGGTTCATCGCTTCGTGTGTCTAGATCGTCGAGCTCCACCATCTCCCCGCCAAGCCCTGAAGAAGGATTGCAGATAAGATCTCCAAATGGTCGAAAGTCATCCTCACTATGATGAAGACTTGTGTAACTACCTTGAACCAATCCTCATTTACCTGGTCAGTTATTCTAACCCTTTAACCTGGGAGCTCTCTGCCTCTAGAACTCATGTAAGGCACAAATCATGCACGCATCCTCTATCGGTAGTGCTGGTAGAGAAAGCTGATCAATGGGTGGTGGTAATGCTGGTACACCTCTAGGTGGGGCCATCTCTAGTAATTGTCCCTATACTGACACATTATCCCTATGCTTACCATCCTCATGGTCATGCACCATAATCCTGGCTAGATGTCAGCATGGTGTCATCCTAAAAGAGATCAGGATGAACCAAAGTAAATAGATTATACCTAGTGAGCTGACACTAACTCAAGAAGGACATGATAAAATCTCAATTCCTATATGATGAATTCAACCAATTTTTTCATGTACCAAGTCAAAAAAATTATTTAGTGTCCTGGTGTATGGATATGTTGACAACTACACCAACACTGGACTCTCCAAGACTGAATGTCAAACTCAAAACATTTAACATTGTTTCCCCAAAACAAAGCCATAGTCTATTGGAATTTAAAGTAGAAATGAACTTTTATTATTCCACCTCATCATGAACCATCCCCTGGGGCCTAGATCGTGATTTCCCCATGCCCGCCTCCCAATGAACAGGGTCTAGAAACTAGCACCGAAGGCATTATCTTGTTAGTGAGAGTCATTTTCTTGAGTACCTGCATGAACGCACACACACAAACATCCAAACCCACAATACTAGAAAGTAAACAAGAATGCTAATAAGACAACCACTAAGAGTAAAAGTAAAAAACAAGAAGTAATTGGTCCAGAATACAAGCCCAAAAAAAGACAAGTACAAGCTCTTAAATTCCGTCTTTGGTAAACCCTACCTAGAGGGTATGTGAAGGGGTTTCCGCCTGACATCGTAGAAGTACACCTTGTCTATCGGATCTCCCTAGTCACCACCTGTTGCTGGATAACCAAGGTCCCTATCAAATAATATTTCATTTTCATAAGACAAAAAATGTCCAGGTGGATCCCATGCAGGGGTGAGTATCATAATCCTTAGTAAGGAACTGAAAACTAAAATGTAATACCACAAAGGAAATTAAGCACAAAGTATAATACCAAAGAGGTAAAAAAAAGTGGATACTCTAAGCAGTACAGTCGAGAGAGAGAGTCACTAGTGTCATCTCACACAGGTATAACCTAAACTATAGAAACAAATCACTATCAGTCATAATGTTGAACATCTTGTACTCTTAAGGGACTCATCCCCGATGAGTTACTATGGTATATCGGGCTACTGAGGTCCGCTTATATACTATGCCACTAACGTCCACTCGTCTGTTGATCCACTAAGGTCCTCCCATATGTGGGTCCACTGAGGTAGGCTCATCTACTAGGCCAATAAGGTCTTCTGGTCTATTGGACCATTGAGATCTGCTCGTCACTAAGGTCTAATGGATTCTCACTGGTGGCATTCTTGATTTCAAGAGAATCTACTCATCAAGACATTGGTTATATTTAAAATAACACTAAAACTCACATATATTAAGTCAATAGAATTTTCTCTTCACATGGGTCCCAACACCACAAACAGCTCATCACCCGACACATGGTTTGGAAGTTATGCATTTTTTACTCAAAGGGGATAGTTGGGTCCGGGTCCGGCCCACTGGGCCGCTTGGGGTGGCCCGTCTTCTCCATCCCAACCCAAGGTGAGAGGGATAGCTTTCCCCGCCTAGAAGTGGTGGACGACACCATTTCATCTCTTATTCAACGTGGTAGTTCCACCACGTGACCACCGAGAAGGTCGCCGCGGGGCCCACCTGTCGTAGTCTCACTGGACCATGGCCCTCCGGCTGCATCTACTGAAGACTCATAGCTAAAAATTGTTGGAAACACCTATCATTGGCCTAAAACTAATTTTGTGGGGACATCCACCTCCACAGCGCACTATTGGTGTGTCACACCGTGTGCTACGGTCGGCCATCACCGATACCTCCACCAGTTCCGGCAAGCCGGCGGTTTCTTCTACAGGACGCCAAACTTTCTCTGATGATTGGTTCTTTGATTCATGAGAAATTTTGGGATCCTCGGATCATATTCATCATGGTTACGTGCACCAAGATGTCTCATCAATGATTCAAGGGTCCGATCATGAAGAACACAAGAACACCCCCAGTAAAGGGATCCAATACTTTTTTTTGTCGACCTAATCTCTCTCCATTAGAATTTAAAAACAAACTGGGAGTAGATTTAAGAATCTTACTTGGATAAAGTTGATTCAAAAACCCAAGATCAAAAACCCTCCAGTATAAGTGATCGATCCGTGAGTCGCCTAATCATGGGTTGATCCACATTCATCACTTAAATCCATGAATGGGGAAAATGGAAACTCACTTAGAATCAAACCCCTAGCTTAAGGATGGATCATTCATTAGCAAAGATCGCACTATTGTGATTCATCATACCTCAAACTTTAATTTCTATTGGTTCATCTATCATCACTCTCCAATGGCAAATTTCCAAGGGTTTAGAGAAATATTGGATTGTGCCAATGATCCCATATTCAGTTATCCCATTAAATAGATAAAACGCGTTTCAGAATTTCTTTTGTGCAGAGTCACAGCGTCGTTACATTGTTTCATTTATGAAACATCATTTCTATTATGCTCGGGTTGCAACATCACTATGTAGCAATAAAATTTGAAATTCTAAAAAAATAAACTATATTTTTATTTTATTTTTCATTAATAATTTTTTTAATATCTTTTTTCTTGAAATGTCCAAAAAAATAAATTTCTCTCTCGACCTGTGCTAGTCGAGGTCAAGTATTTTCTTAGGTAAATTCATCATTCTGGATAAAATGGAGCCTCATATGATTATTACAGGCACCCATTTAGAGGATTCAGAAACCACGTGCGTGTGATTTTTTGAATAAACAAAAAAAAGTTCAAACACTTATTCTAGGCTCACCATGCCTAGAAATAAAGTAACTTTTGAGTGCTTGGTCTTGAAATAATACCACATAATTTAAAAAAAAATACATGGAATTTTTGGTAAATTACAAAATTAGTCTTATTAGTCTCCTATTATTTAATCCAATCCCTCCAAGACTCTCTATTATATTTAAAAAATCATGCCACTTTTATATTCTAGTGGAAAGACCCGTATTTCTATTCTCATAACCGAGATAATTGCCAAGATAAATTTTTTGAAGGTATTTCAGTATGTGTTTCTTCCAAACTATAATAAATTATAGCTCCTTTACTATTAAGAACACTCCTTTTTCCTAAAATAAAATACTCAAATTTTCACAATTCCATCATCCAAGATACAACAATTATTTTAGAGTAAATTAATCCTGATTCTTTCTTTTTTATATTAACCATAGTATTTTATTAACAATTTCCTATAATTGAAAGTATCTTAATGAGGTACATACCAATAAATTGATATACGGTTTTCATTCTAACTCAATTAATGGATGATTTTTTCTAACAAAATATTTTATTGAGGGATTTTTTTAACTTAGGAATAAATATATTTTTTATTTCATTTTTCATAATCTTGTTAATTATATATATTTTCATATAATTACATAACTATGGGATATAATATAATTTATTCATAATGATTTTATTTTATTTCATCATATAATTATTAAAATATAATTTAATTTATGTGATCATATTGATTCAAAAAATAAATGATGAATCACATAAATAAATCAACAACCACACATCGAAAAATAAAATAAATATGTGATAGGTTCATCAGATTTTATTCATCTAGTTGGTTTATCAAGTTGATGATAAAACAATAATAACCCTTGGGTAAATAACATATTGATATGATTCTTGGATAGAGTTGTAACATTCCTACATTAATTAATGTATCCTGATATTTGGGTCCACCATATCTTAGGTCCTAAACTATCACCTCTTTCTTGGAGCACTGGACATTGTATATGCATAGGCACTCTCATCTGCAGTGTATAAGGGTTTTAGAGTTAAATAAATTTAAACAATTGACTTCTAAAAGTTTTCATATAATAGGTGAAGGTATGACATAAAAATAGTAATATAAAATGTAATATTAAACTTTTCAAAAAAACACATACAATAAATAATTAAATTACACACACAAAATTCAATCAGGATCATAATCAATCTCTACATGCAATGATTACACATTTATATTTCTATAACTCCTTTTAGGTCATTATAAATTAAGATGAATTTACTCAAATTAATTAATTATTCTTAATTATTTACGAATCTTGATTAACTATTAAAATATTTTTTAAGATTCGCATCCTAAAAAATTATAAATAAATAAATTTAACTTAATTTAAAATTCAGAAGTACACGACATGTACTAATGAGGTCACATGACATGTACCTTTTATACATATGATTAAATTCAATATTGAAGTTCAATATATAAATGAAATGTACTATAGATGACATGATTTTTACCCTTATACATCTAATTAATCTCTTTTCATAATTTTAAGTCTTACATTGTATTTTTTTACTCAACATAGTGTGTGACTTATGTTGTGTATGGTAATTTTTGTGTGTTTTTTACTTAAATGGATTTCTTTCTTACATGGTGTTTCATGATATACAAAGTATGTTTTTGTGTGGGTAAAGATTTATAGCCTATGGGTCATTCATAACCACATGATATTTCATCAATATATTCATGATGTATTATTGGTGATGATTTTAATGTATATGTTGTGTATGACGGCCATACAAATTGTTTATTTACAGAATTAAATGAATAATAATAATTTAAGCCTTAATTACACACAAATCTAAGAATATTTTTCAACGTTAGAATTACTAATAAACACCAATTACAAATTATTTATAAAAAAATAAATTTCAGGTAAATTTGTCACGCTTTTAATTATCTATGTGTTTCAATCACATGACACACCTGTCTCATCATGTACCTTTTATTAGTTGGAATTATTACACATCATGTACATCTATCTACATGTCATGTAATATATTTATAGACACATAGACAATGTGACTTGGGACGCGATGTTTATCAAGTATTGGTTATCACATGTTACATGGTGTTTATATCCAACAACATGTTATTTACTCTATGTGTCATTATGTTTCTCTGTAAAAGTTAATACACAGTGTGTAATGATGCTACATAATTTAACAACACATTCTCCCATAATTTATGTGGATTCGATTCCATGTGGGGTTACAGGATGTGTACTCTAGTTATACATCATATACTCTCTGTTATGATGCTTACTAACTATCGATGAATACATTATGTGTAATGATGCCACTTATCATTCCTTACATGTTGTTCCATGGTTGTATCGACTTTCCCTTGTGTGACTGACCATGGGTACATAATTTGTAAATTTTCTATTTCATGTGTTGTCTCCATTTCATTCATAAATTATCCTTATGACCTATGGATAGGGTATTACATAATAATTAATCAATTCCTTGACTATTCTCGACCATTTTTATTATATCAAACATCTTATCTCTAAATTAGGATTACAAAATAAAAAATGGAATCTAATACTAATAAAAAAATCAAAAAATTAAAAAAAATTAAAAATCATTATAAATTATAATTAATTATAATTAATTTTCTTTGATACTAATTTAAGGATATAATGAGTTCTGGAAGGTGTTAGGGTGACACCCATAAATGTTTATTTTCATTAACCCCAATAGATGTTCCTAAATAACATATCAAACTCTCGTCAAATCAAAAAAAAACTACAGGAACATGATATTTTGGGTACTATTATAGAGGAACCAAGTACTTTTCATCATACTTCATTGACTGAAATAATAAATATCTCTTATTATCTCATGTTCTTGAGATTGGGGAAGGAATATTACTCTCTAGGGTTTGTGAGAATATTATATAGGTTCCATTTTTTAAAACCACTCAGATCGTGAAATTAATATAATCAAGATATTATAGGTCATTTTAAACAACTGATAATTTCACATGATCCATTTATCTATATAACATCCCATATTTCCATTGAATTTTTTTTTATAAATTTTACTTCATAATAAATAAATATAAATTTAAAATACAACAATTTATTCTTAATAATATAATCCAAACATTTCAACACATATCTATCACATATGTTGTTTCCTTTGTATGTTTTTCTTCAAAATATTAATTCCAAAATAATTGAATTTTATTTATTAAAATATTTTTATAAAATATATTTTATGGTATATATGATTTCTTACATATATACTTTTACAACTACATTATTTGTTTTAAAATTTTCTTGTTAATGAAGTTATTATAATATAATGGTTAACAAAGTATGATACATTTTTTCATTGTCACAAATTTATAGCATATAACAATTTAAATTCATGTCATATAACATTTAATGTGAAACATATGATGATTGATTAAAGTAATTTTTTACTCAAAAATCTATATTTTTTAATTACATTATAGATAAATTAATTCAGAAATAGTTTTAATCACAACCTATGTACAAATTCTATTCGTTAAATATTCCCTTTTAAAATGTTTTAAAACAAGTTTTATAATAAAATAAAATTATGTATAATAGCCCAGAAATTATACTATTAGATCTTGTGCTGAAATCCCTAGCTATAGATTTTTCAGCTATGATTCCAATAGTTATGACCCAAATTTTTCCATCAAAACCTTACAACATCAAAAGGAGAACCTGAATCACTTACATATTTTCAGACATTTTAGGTATATATTTTATAAAATTAGGAAAAACTCGTACATAAACAACTTATATCAACTTGGACTAATAAGACATCAAAATAAAATTTCTCCCATTTAACCCAACATTTCTTATTTAAAAATAATTTATAAACATCATCCTTGTCAAATCCTTTATAAAAATAAATCATTCAATATCATTCTTTAAAATCTGGGTAAAAGGAAACATAAGAAGGGTGATCTCATATGCTCGATTAGGGTAAACATTAGTATTAACAACTAAATTTCATCCATAAGCATAAGAGTGTACAATGAAATGATGACATAATAAAAGTACATTATTGAATCATAATATAACTCATACCCATCAATACATGGACCATCAAATATAAAAAACATGTAAAAGGAAAGATTTAGGAGAATAATTATTAAAATTCTAAGTGATGTCAATCTCTATCATTAGAAACATATAAACTCATTGCAATCCTAAGGAAAACGTGTTGGAATAATGGAGCATCATCTCATTGAACCTTTACAGAACCCTTAAAATGAAATAACCAATATGGACAACATTCATATCTGGAGTACCCAATTCATTGGATCACTATCTAGGTCCAATCATCATATAAGCTATAACAAGCTCACCTGACACTATATGGGTGAACCCATCATTTCTAATATCCAAGAATCTAATACATAGAGGATTCATAAAATCTCATTGATGCAACATTTATTCATTTTAAAAAATGATTAACTTGTGAAAAGGATACAAATTTCAATACAATATCTTTTAAACATGGTTAACTTGTGTAAATGAATCAGGTTCCATAACAATCTCATTGAAATATTATTTCCCCATGTAAAAGAAATGGGATGAATAAAATAACATTGAAACATTATTAACCCATGGAAAGGAAATGGGTTCCAAAAATATATATTTGAAACATTGTTAAATCATGTAAAGTAAATGGGTTAAATAAAAATCTCTATAAAATGTAACCCATGTAAAATAAATGTGTTAAATAACAACATCATTGAAACATGATTAGCCCCTATAAAACAAATGGATAAAATCACAATCTCTTGGAAATAAAAAAACCATCCAAATAATGAATGATGATGATATCAATAAAAAACATCCTCATTGGAGGATAATTAGCAAAAAATTTGTTGACATTGATTAATGGAAATACCATTAAATTATCATTAAAACATTCTTGAGTAAAATAATCTTTAAATTTTACAAATCATCCCATACCACATAGAAACATTTGAACAATTAACCCCATGAATGGAATAAAAATAACTAAAACATATAAAATCATTATAATAGATACATTCATGATATAAAATTTCAAATTTTCATTATATAAACCTTGTAAAATAATATAGGTTTATAACATTTCAAATTTCTCAATGAAGAAAAATTGTCACAAAAGTCTATTACTACATTGGTATATTTGAAACCATAAATACAATGAAATAATAATAATTAAATTAAATATATAAATACCATGAATATAAGAGGACTCATGATATAATACATCAATATGGGCATTATATACACCATTAAAAATGAGTAATTTGTGATTATGACATTTATCTCATAAATGTAAAAAGTGAGATGAAAATCCCTTACCTTGAGTCTGATTTATCATTCTTGTAATCTATATTCCTGGATAATAATCTTATGTAAATAATTTAATTGTTTAAAAAACTTTTACAAGTGTATTTTCACTTTTATTTCACTTATAATAGTTTTGTAAACAACTACTTAAAAAATTAAGTTTATGTCGGGTGTTTTGAACATATTCAGTTTATGTGTCAAAAATGACTTTGGTTGGTCATCTATGGTCAATAGTCATTATATAAAAATCTCCAGAATATTAATCATGAAATAATTTTCATATTTAGAAATAAATTATACTTTTAAACCCAGTCATAAATTATGGATATAAAAAATGGACCAACGTTACAACCATAGAGCGGGTAAGCCGCACGTATGAATGAGTAACATTCCCTTTTTTCAATGATCATTACGTAAAAAGGTAAGTAAATTTTTTCTTTAAAAAATTAAAATTATATATTAAATACCATATTATTTAATAATAAATACTTATATATTTAATTATTATGATGTAAAAGGAATAACATCGCGTTGAGGAAGCTATAGTCCACACATCCACAAACGCCGATATCACTTTTTCATTGTGTGAAAGGGTAGTAAATAAAATGATATATTATATTTACATAGAGATTATTATTTCATGAATATCATATATATTTCATTTATGTCACATATATTTAATTAAACCAATCTTTAATACATTCTATAAAATATGTGAACCTATTATATCACTTTGAGGAGACGGTAGTCCACACGTCCCCAAATGATGTTATCGTATTTACACCAAATGGAATGCATAAATGTATGTGTTATATAGAAATTATATAAGTATAGAAACAAATAAATTTAATATAAATATAATATAAAAATATTTTTTCCATAATAATTCCTAACTATGAGATGTGGTAATGGAAAAACAAATGACATCATTACGTGAGGTGGTAGTTCATCATACACAAATTGAAATTTTGTTACCCATTTGATAAAATTATGTGTTTTTTTATGCGAAAACATTAATATAAAAACATATAAGTATATTTATGATAATTATTTTATTATATGAGTATGTAATAAGTATAATTTAGTGGGTTGATAATGAAATAAAACATAAATGGTCATTGAAGAATGTTACCTATGTTTCGGGTAACTCCACTTGGTTTGCACCAAAGGGCTTATTAGATGGATTTATGCCCATTCTTATAGTTCTATGATGGGTTTAGTTATGTTGTGAGAGAATTTTGGTAGACTTTTGATGAGAAAAAGAGGCTTGAGACATGTGATTAAGGGGAAGATTGAATGACTTTATATAATGGATGGGTAGTGGTATTCTTGAAAATGCCAAAAGGTAAATACTATTGGGAGGTATATGTTACCTCATGCGATTACGAAATGGAAAAATAAAGGATTAATGTGAAATTATTGTTGATAAAAATCTCCACCACTCAAAAATAAGTGCATTTTTAAAATTTTGTTCCTTAGTATTTAAGTTCCCTTTTATTTTTCATTTTGTTTATTCATTTAAGAAACATGTTTTACAACCTAACTAATATTACCATTAAAAAAATTCACTTGATATTTATTAAAAAATATAGGTAAAATAAATTTTAAATATTATATATAATTTACAAAAAATAAAAATCCTATGTCTGTTCGGAATTAATTTTAATATTAGAGCATGTAACACGCAAAAGCACTACTTTAACCTGGATCGTGCTAACAATGTTTTTACTTTCTATGGTTTAATATGGTAATTAAAAAAGATAAATTTTTCCATGAATGGAAAATATTTGGTATTTATTAACACTTTGAAATCAATTTAATCAAGATAGTTTTTTTATTAATTTTAAATCATTTAATAAAATATAAATTATTATAAAATAATAGTAATGTAAAATTTGAAATTATTTATTTATTTTATATTTAAAAAATAAAGAAAAAATTTATTTTTATACCAATATTTTTTTTAAAAATATTTTTAACATTATATATTTATCTTCAAAAATAATCTATCACGTTAATTCATAAAATTTACATTACATTTCATGTTTTTAAAATCATCTATTTTATTTAATTATTAACAAAATAATCCATCCATTAGAGTTTTTAAGAGTTTAATATAATTATATCATCTCTAAAAAATAAAGTTAAGTTTACATGATAAATAAAAATCTTTTTACCTTTAAAATAATTTTTATAACTGAATATAGGTAGCTTCTTCCATACTATAAAGCTTTATAAATATTAAAGGTAAGGAAGGTTATTTATTTATCATTTTCCTTACTTAACTTGTTATATGTGTAAATTTTATGAAAATGTGTCCCAATAACTCATAAAATTACAAAAAATATAAAATGTGGTCGAAATATTGGAATATAAGGTATTTTAGAAAATTGTAGGGGTCATTTTGACCCTTATGTTTTAGTTTTAGTCCCTCGTTAAGATTAATTTTATCATAATCGTTTTATTAATTTTTGATACTTTACTAAAACATTTTGTCAGAAACATAGTTTATATTATTGTACTATAAATATTATACATATTAAAAACATTTATGTCTATTTTTTAAAATTCTATTAATAGAAGTGGAAAATTAAGTTTAAATCTATTCCCACATACGTGGTGAGAAAGTGGGTTTTTTTATTTGAAGAATGATCAAAAGGTTATTAAGTATTTCTATCAAAGTTTAAAAGAAAAATGATTACAATTACATAAATTAGATTAATAGATATATAATTTATCCATTTTTACTTTTTAAAAAAATTAAAATATAATTTATCATTAATAATTATTTAAACGAAAGGGCAGTTTTCAGCTAAAATGTAGTATTTTCACTATTCATCAAGAATGAAACATTTCAGATAAATATGAAAAACTAACCATAAGCTAATTTTGATGTTCCTATTTCCAAAATTAAGTTTATTTTTAATAAAATTTTTACAAATGTTTCAAAAAAAGTATATTTAAAATTGCTTCTCTATTAAAAGGTGGTAAAAATACCTTTTAAAAATATACAACTTTTTATACATAAAATTTGATTTATTATCATTTTAAGCTAATAAAATTTATTATATGAATGTCAAAACATTTTATAAACAATTTAAAACAAAATATAGTTATTCATATTCACACCCACCAATATAATATCAAGAAAATGACTTAAATATTAAATAATATTATCCATAATATATTATTGTTCGGTAAGACTTGGCCTTGCCTGTAAGTCAAGTTAATAAAGGGACTCGATGTTGCGTAAAACATAAGAAACAATTGGTGTTTTGTGTGATTCAATATAAATTATCTATTATATGTAACACAATCTAATATAAAGTTTAAATTAATTTAAAATAATATATTTCATATAATATCATGATGTTACATCTTACCCCCATAAAATATTTGTTCCCTAAAAATTCATTTTGGTTATCAAATTATTAACATTTATATAATTCCATCATTGAACCCACATCATAAATAGAGTAAATAAAACATAATCTTAAAATGGGAAAGGGGAAAAATACATTTCTTTATAAGTTATGAATTACTAGGATTCCACCTCGGGAGAACATAGGTGGGAATAGAGAAAAAAGAAAATAATTATAGAGGGTAATTGAGGTCATCGATCACAAACAATTGAATTATCAATGGAAGTTTAAGGGAATAAAAAACTTAAATATTTTATGATCGAAAAGTCCATCAGTTTATCAAAATTGAAGGTAATAGGATAATAATTTTTGTTTCATGATCCTTCTGTTAGAGTTAAAGAATTATCTTACCTTCTAAAACAATATAAAAAAAAGAAATATACCTATTTTATGAGTAGAATGTAATCCTTTAGTCTATTTCCAAAAAACAATATCATCTTTTAATCCCTCACCTATATGCACTCAGGCTCTCGTCATGCTCCTCCTTCTACAGTTTCCCTCACCATTCAGTAGTGATGAATCCCCCTCATCATTTATTTTTGGTTCTCCCCTCTCTCCCGCTTTATCCTCTCTATGGGGTCTCGCTATTCTCACTTTTTCTACTTAGGGTATCATCCCCCTTGCCTACCTCTACTCCATTGATATTTCTCTTTCTTTCAAGTTGTCTCCTCTACACTCTGACCTTGAGCTCCATCGCTCATATCCAATTTAGATTTGGAATGATGGAGACTCTATGGTTTTGGGTCTAGAGAATAGGCGGTTGCGGACATATTACCTCTCCATCTCTCCTTCTATAGGGATCCGACCCTTGTTTATTATTTCTCATTATTATATATTGGGTTTCATCCCCTCATATTATTTCATTCCTGGACTCCTTTAGGGTTCCAATCTGGTTTATTCCTCCCTTTTTATTGATGATTATGACTTGCTTTCGGCTTTTTTGGAAAATTTAGTTAGTGTTCTGGTCTCTCTTTCTATTGAATTTTTTATGTGAATGTGATTTCATAATGTATTTATATGGGAGTCCCTCTACTAACCCCTATATAGCCTCTAGAACCACTACCCCCTTTCAGTTTGGTCAGGTGTGATGTCTGCAAGATGTTTAAGTTGTGTGATGCATTGTAGTGGCGTGTTTGTAGTGGTTTAGGTGAGGAGATTCTGGTTTTTTTTGGATATATAGTGATAGAAAATGGTAGAGTCAGTGGTGTGGAAATGTTAACCACAACAACGATGTTGTGATGATAGGTTGGTTTTATGGTCATGATCATCGATGTAGGTTTTCTCGACATCTCACTAGTCTTAATGGAAAATTTCATTCTAGGGTTTCAGGAGTTCTCTTTCATGGTTTGTTAGAGGGTTTTGGTGGATCATTGAAAGTATTCAGAATTTTTTTGTTTGGGTTAATATAAAAGGTCGCTTTAGTATGGCTGCTTGATGAGGCTCATCATCTGAGGTTAGATTTTCCCAGTTCCTTTTAGTTTTTGATTTCCCCTGTTAAAGGTATTCTTGGTTGGTGGTGCTGCTGTTATCTGGAGATGATATTGGCTATGATTTCATTAATATGGATGGAGGTTTTTAGCAATGTAATTTTCTTATGTGGGAATAGATATAAGGACCTGACCTTAAACATTACTTATTATTTAATTAAATGAATAATTCACATTGAGGGTATTTTTAGGTTCAGAGTTTTAAAGAATTAGGACATAACTATTACATCTCACAGGTTACAAAGTAGACAAATCTACACAGCTTCTATTTTTTCACAAAAATAAAAACTCTTGAACAAAAGTGTCATGTCTAGTTCTGTGTTTTAGACAGCCTAAAATTTCCTGGATCCCATCCTTGACCCTATTCAACTTTATGTCCTGTGAAAAACATTTCAAAAAAAACATGGGATTATCATAAAAATCTCAGTAAGGGTTAAAACAATACGAAAAGAAAACAGTAGACCATGTATACATAAGAATCAATGAAATCATACTTTACTCATAAAGAATAACCAATTTAACATACCTCATGAAATCATAATATTTACGAATAACTCATAGAAATCATAAGACATAAAGGTATCTTGATGCATTCATAACATTCTTACGTAGGGAGTAACCCTCATGGTAACGTTTGGAATATCCATCACAGTATATTCCCTAAATCTCTTCGGAGAAACCTTAATTTTTAACTCCTTCGCGTTACCCAATGCATTGGAGAGCTATATCGGGCTCACCCGCCCTTAGTTTATCACGGAACCACCCATCTTCATAAACAATGCCCAAGAACCATAACATAATCATAGCACATAACTTAAGCATAAAGGAATGATAACATTCCCACATTGCAATATCAATATAACATTTTAAGATATTGAAATAATTAATCCATTCTAAAAACTATTTTCAAAACCATTTAAAACATGTAATAAAGATATTTTTGATTCAAAGTGTCCCATACCACATTGAAGATTTTAACATTTTAAAACATTAATATCCATATAAATAAATCCTTAAAACAATTTGGAAAACATGGATATTAATGAGTAATATTTATAAGAATAAATCATTAAAACATTTAAAACGATATTTTAGTTAAAGGGGTTTTAACAAAATGAGAGACAATTGAATAAAATAATTGAGGAATAACATTTAATCAAAACATTATAATATCATGTAAATAAAGTGATTCATGATATAATATTCTAAAGGACAGTATATACACCATATAAGAGTGAACTAGTGCATAACAACAATGAAGTCTCAATAGAAATGTAAAATGATATGAAATACATTATAAAGAAGGAATCCTTAAATTAAGGATAAATCAATCTCATAATTATGTGTGAAAAATATAAATACACCCAATATAATTGTATATTAAGTTTAAAACAATAAAAGGCCATTCACACATATTCAAAGGATGAAATATTCAATAACTACATGTTGAACCCAAAGAAATCGAAATTGGGTTAAAAAGTTCCCTTGGTAAAATTCAACAGCCTAACGGCGTCACTTTAAAATTCATAAAATTATTTGATGAGAGAGAAAATGGTATCTCATCACCTGGACATAAAATTTAAATCAATAAGGATATAGAAGAACATATCCCAAAATAAAAAGATGTTAATTAAAATACATGACAAAATAAGTATTTTTAAAACAGGAGTGTGAAAGGTTCCCTTACCAATTTGGGCAACTTTCGAAATGTACACCCCATGAAAGAAGGGTCATACAATGAAGATGTAACTACCCATAAATGAGAGTATATTATAAAAATATTAAAATAATGTGCAGTACAAAGACCACACAAAAGGAAATAGTGGCCAATGTAGCATGAATCTCACAGGAATAAAAAGTGAGATAAAAATCCCCTTATGAAGATTCGGCAGCCTAACGGCGCCACATAAAACCTCCAAAAATGGATTGATGAGATAAAATAGGGTCTCTCATCATATTAACATAAAATTTACAGAAATAGGAATATAAAATAACATCCCCTAACATAATAAAGTGGATCTTAAAGTAAGTTACATAAAAAGAGTACTTAAAAATAAAGAGAGGTAGGATCCCTTACCTCAAGTCCGACTTGTCTTGTTCGTTTCTTTATATTCCTGAATAATAAACTTTGGTCAATTTATAATTTCTTAAGGTCCTAATTTAAATAATATTATTCAGTTCATATCACATATTACAATGTTATAATAATTGGTTAGTAATGTGAGTTCATATCAGACGTTTTTGTCTATGTTTGGTACATGAGTCAAAAATGAACTTGTTTGAAAATGATTTTCCTTGTAGTTATAAGGAAATAATCTCCAGAATATTATTAATGATTTAAATATCATATATATCTAGTACATATTCACTTTATACTATTCCATAACATTTGGAGATAAAAATAACTGAAATGCACCGTTCGTGGAGACGGTAGGCCGTACGTAAGCATGAACGCTACTTTCATTTCTTTGTCAAATTAATGGAATTAAAAATAATTGAGAGATATATATATTATAATTCCAGCATAATATATATGTTTTATAGGTCACATAAGTTCATTAATTTCATTCTTTATACATTCCATGTATTGCATGAAGGATTCACATCACTTGAGGGGGTGGTAGTCAGCACTTCCTCATATGAAATTATCGCATTTGCACAACATGAAAAGAATAAAGGTATGATTTAAATATAAAATACAGAAGCATATATAAAACCTAAATACCATATATATCATATATAAAATATAACAAAATCATAATGGCCACCTTTAAATGTGTTAAAAGAATATTGAACAATCATCATTTCGTGAGGCAGTAATTCGCCATCCACAGAAACAGTATGTTCTTTAACAATTAGACGGATGTGTGTGTAAGTGTAGCTTTAATACTTATTATAACAACATCCTAATATAGTGATGATACTTTTTTTGTTACAAAAGAAAGTAATAAAAAGATTTTAGGGGGTTGGAGAAGAAAAATAAAACAAAAGAACATAAAGGAAGACATTACCTTTAAATCGGGTAACTCCCTTTGGTTTGAACCAAAAGGGTTCCTTGAAGAGATTTCTGCCTAAGTTTAGGCTTCAAAGGTGAATATAGGGATGTGTAGAGATGAAATGGGCAGGGTTTGGCCGAGCCAAAGTCTTGAGAGTTGTGGGTAAGGTGGTAGAGGTGGGGGCCTTTTATAAGAGAAGAGGAGGGGCACTCTTGGAAAGTTATAAAATATTAATTTATTATAAAATTCTTTTCGGATTTTAAAGGTCCCAAAAGGATATATTTTGAGGCTAAGGTGATAAGTTTTGGAAATCCACCAATATAATAGGTTTATTACAAGTTTAATACTTATATTTCACCTTATATTCTCATTTTATTTAAATCGTTCATTTATGAGGTAATCACTACATCATCACGGTGTCATAAATAAAATAATTTATATAATGTCTAGAAATTATATCAAAAATATCATGATTTAGGAAATATTTTTATATTTCCAATGATTATTTATAGTCTAATATATCGTTTATGTAGACAAAATTAAAATTATTTTACTTAGGTGTTACATACTTCTGTTACATTTTCCTTTCTTTAAAAAAATTGATAAATGGTCACTATCACACTAAAGTGATTCTATGGGGTCCCAAGGTTGGAACAAGGCATACCATGGTCGGCCATGACACCACCAATAGAATTATGACACATGTTGGGGTAATTTTATATTTTTATGATATTATTTTCTTACCCTTAATTACCTGATTACTAATTAAACACGATAATTAAAGATAATTACCATCATTACTATTCATAATGTCCAAAAACAAAAGAGTCTTAATTACATAATTTGGACCTTCTGATTCTAAATATGGAATCCATTTCATCAAATTCAAAACAAATAAATTTTATTGATTAATTTAAAATTAAATCCCGTTGTCAAAACAAAAGACGGGTTTTTAAGAAGTAAAATTTACCAAAATATTGATATATTTTTACATCTAATTGAAAAGTGAAATTACTTACAATTAAAAAAATTGTATTAATTGATAAAAAAATAATTCAATTATACTTTAAAGACATTTAAAATGACAATCTAAATATATAAATAAATTGGATGAAAAGGCTGTTTTGAATTAAAAACTGTATTTTTCACTATTCATTAAAAAAAGCATTATCAGAAAAATACCAAAAATTTACCCTAATATATATTTGATATTTAAAATTCATAAATTATGTCCATTTTACCAAATTCAAAACATATATGTTTCATTAACAAATCATATAGTTAATTCCCGCAGCCAAAACAAATAGCGGGTTTTTTGGAGGCAATATCTATGAAAAGTTTGGCACTTGTTTATGTCCATTTTCAAAGTGAAATTAATTATAATGGCCACCATTAAATTAAATTTTAAAAATATATTATAATTAAACTTTAAAACCAATTAAAAATATAATCTAACCATATATTTAAATTAGATGAAAAAGCGGTTTTGATGTAAAATGAAATATTTTTCACTATTCATTAAAAAAATGAACATTGTTAGAAACATACCAAGTATTTATCCAAAGTAAATTTCAATGTCCCAATCACAAAGAACAAGTTTATTTTGACAAATAGTGCTTGTAAAATTGTCAAAATTTATAATTTAAAAATGTTCTCCATCAAAAGGTGGTAAAACAATCTTTTAAAAAATATTAGAGTATTTATTCTTAAAATTGGATTCATTTGGATTTTCAGCCTCTAACATTTATTGGATAAATGTAAAAAATATTTAACAAACATATGTAATAATTTTGTAGTTATTTCTGTTCATTCCCTCAATTACAACGTCTAGGCGTTAAATATTATAATATTATTATATTATTAGTGTGCAAAGGAAGATTTCAAAGAAACTCGTTGTTGCGTATTGGGTACGCCATCGAGCATAGCATTCCCTTAAAATTAATATTAACATTTTATTCAAAAATATTGATAATCCTTAGAATGTAATATTATTTATTTACATAGGATGTTACAATAGACCGTGTCGGTGATGATGTTTTTTGATTCTTGAATTTTGATGTTTTGTTCTAGCTATAGTTTGGACTTCAGAATTGGTGGGATCTGGCGTTTTTATTTGAGAATGTATTTTCCTAGTTGGAGTTGTTTTGGATTCACACTTACCCATTAAAAGTGTTATTTGAAAATAAAAATATTTTGATTTTCTTCTTGACAATATATTCTACATATCATTATATATTAACTAAAACCAAAATGGTTTTCTCATGGAAAGATAATTTCCAATATGAATGAACCAGCATATGATACAATGACCCTAAAAACTAATACCCAATGTTGAAACTAAATTATTCCATAAAAAATTATCCTTAAAATTCTTAAAACTTTTAAGAACTAATTTTGAAACCCAAATATTAGAAGGATTTTATCATATATTCTTCGAAGATAAATTAACCATTATTCCTCAAATAAAATGTCATATGTTTTCCAAATAAACATAATCTTTACCTGAAACAATTATATACTAACATATACATAATTTGGCCAATGGTAGTGTGTGAAACCCTTATCATCATTCAGTCATGGGTTTAAGCCCTGCTGCCTAGCCAGATGCGATGGGTTTTCACCGATCATACACATTGTCTTTTTTTCTTTAAACATGAAACACTACAATAATTTTTACTTATACCCACGGTTCTATGATCTTTTGGGAGTCTAGCCATCGGTACAGACCTATTCCAATGGTTTTCTCAATATGTGGGTTTAAGTGGCCTATACCAATAGTTTTTAAACCCATGTTGTAGTCATTTTGTGTGTGCATACCTATACCCACAGTTTGAATAAACCGTGGGTATATGTCATTTATTAAGAAAACACCAGTTGGGATTTGATTCAAGCACCTTCCCCCTTACATTTCAATGACATTACCACTACATTATAACACATTTTATGTTATTATATACAAAAATATATATATATATATATTTATATATATTCCTATATATATAATCATTTATTTTATTTTATTTTATTTTTATTTTTATGAAAAATAAGTGGTTAACATATGCCCATAGTTTGGTCAAACCATGGGTATTGATCAAATGTTTTTCCCTATGATACCTATTGCAACAGCTTAAAAAATCATCGGTATATCCCAACCTATAACCATGGTTTTTGAGAACCGTGGGTATACGTATTTCCCATAAAACTTTTTTCCCACAAAATCTATACTGACGGTTCTCCACGAACGGTGGGTATAGGGTTGACCTATACCCACAATTTTGGTAGAACTGTGAGTATAGATATTTATCATTAAATATGTTTCCCCACAAAACCTATCCCCATGGTCCTCCAAACAATTTGGGTATAGGTCAATTTTCTAGTAGTGAAAACCATTTCCTCCCTAAAAACACAACATTTTTATCCTAGGGTTTAAAAATACGTCATCCAAAAAAACGTCTCCAAAATACACTTTAAGATCTCATAACATAAAACCTCAATGGGGTGTCTAATACACTGAAATTATGTAAAGAATTAAGTTTATAGGCCTTTGAATATATCTATAACTCTTAAGATAACTTCAAAAGAAAATATACAAATATCAAAAGTTATCTAAACTGATATTTGATACCAACTATAACATCCTAGAATCCGCACTCATGTATCTTGTGTAGAAATCCATAACTTTACATTAAAGACAATTATTATGATAATTTTTACCTAATGTTTTCCACCAAAACCTTAAAATTTCAAAATGAGAACTTGGATCACTTGTATACTAGAAGACCTTTTAGGTTTAGAGTTTTAAAGAATTAGGAAAAACTCTTGCATAAACAACTCTTATCAACTTGTACTCCTTTTTAATTAAAAGAACATTTCTCCCATTTAAGCTAACTTTTATTATTCCATAATATTTCATCAACATCATCCTTGTAAAATCGTTTATATACATAAAATTTTCAACATTATTCTTTAAATCCTAGGGAAAAGGAAACATAATAAGGGTGAGCTCAGATGCTCAGAAAGGGAAAACATAAGCATTAAAAATTAACTTTAATCAATAAACATAAGAGTTCATAGTGAAATGATGACTTAGTCATTGTTCATGAGTGAATCATAAAATAACTCATACCCATTAATATATGGCCCATAAAATATAAAAAAATATGTCATTGGAAAAAAGTCATCGGAATCAATAATTGTAATCCATGTGATATCAATCTCGATCATTAGAAACATTATTATCTCATAGCAAGCATAAATAAAACACATTGGTATATTTTAATATTATCTCATTAAAACCTTATTTGACCCTTATATAACCATTAAAAATTTAATAACCAAAATGGAATACTTCCATCTCTGGAGTACGTAGTTCATGAGAGTTCTATTTCGGAACACCCATCATTTACAATTTTTGAGAACTGAAAACATATAGAATAAATAAAAACACATTGAAATAACCTTTATTCTTTCAAGAACTTGATTAACCCCTTAAAAGGAAACATGTTCTACTATAATTTATTTTAAACTAGGTTAACCTACGTAAATAAACCAGGATCTATAATAATCTCATTGAAACATGATTATCCCATGGAAAATAAATGGGATAAATAATAATCTCTTTGAAACTTGATTAACCCATTGAAATTAAATAAGTTTCAAAAAAATATCTTCGAAACATAATTAACCCATGAAAATAAAATGGTTTAAATAATAATATCCTTTAAATATGAGAAAACCATGGAAAAAATTAGTTAAATAAAAATATCTTCGCAACATGATTAACCCATGGAAAATAAATGGATTAAATAAAAAATTATTTGAAAAAAAAATAATCCATCCAAGGAATAAATGGTGATGGTATCAATAAAAAATTACCCCATGGAGGATAAGTAAAAAAAGTATTTTTAACATTTATAAATTTAAATACCCTTAAATTATCATTAAATATTTTTAATGAAAATAATCTTTAAACATTACAAATCCTTTCATACCACTTCCGAACATTTGAACCATTAACCCCTTGAATAGAATAAAAATAAATGAAACTTGTAAAATTAGTAGAATAAGGATATTTATGATATAACATGTCAAATAACAATTAGATACACCTCATAAAATAATATAGGTGTATAACATATCAAATGTATTAAAGAAAGAAAATTGGTACAAAAGTCCAATACCGCTTTGGTAAATTTGAAAATATAAACACAATGAAGGAATAATCATTAAATGAAATGTTTAAATACCCTGAATATAAAGGTAATCATGATATAATACATCAAAATGGGTGTTATATACACCACTGGAAAGTATTATGTGGTGATTGTGATATTTATCTTATAAATGTAAAAATTCAGATGAAAATCCCATGCCTTGTGTCCAATTTTTCATGCATGTCCTCTATCTTTCTAAATAGTAAAATTATGTCAATTATTTAATTTTTTAATAAACTTTTACAATTTTATTATTACATTTATTTCACATAGAATAATTGTTTAAAAAACTACTTAAACAATTAAGTTTGTGTCATGTGTTTTTACCATATTCGGTTTTTGTATGAAAAAAATACTTTCTAAGGTTATATATGGTCAAAGGATTCATTATATAAGCATTTATATAATAATAATCATGAAATAATTATCATATTTATACATAAACTATAATTTTAAACCTAGACATGAATGACGGATATGAAAAATGAACCAACCTTATATTCATGAAGACGGTAGGTCGTACATACGCAAGAGTAACGTTCCCATTTTTAAGTGATAATTACGGAAAGAAGGTAAGAAAAATTTATTTTTCCATAATTATCATTATATAATAAATACCATATTATTTAATCATTACAATTATATATATAATTATTTGGATATAAAATGAATCACATCTCATCAAGGAGGTGGTAGTCCATATGTCTACATATAACGTTATCACTTTTTCAGCGTGTGAAAGTGTAATAATGAAAATGATATACTATATTGACAAAAAGGTAATTATGTCATGAATGTCATGTATATTTAATTTATTTAACATATAATTAATTAAACTAATCTTTATTACAGTCCATGAAATGTGTGAACGTACGACATCGCTTTGAGGGGGCGATAGTCCACACGTCCACAAACGATGTAATCATATTCACACCAAATGAAACCAATAAAGATATGTTTTATATAAAAATTAATTTATTATTAATAAAAAATTAATTTAATATATATATATATCCTATTAAAATATTGTTTTTATCATAATTCTCAACCATGAGAGGTGGTAAAGGAAAAAAAACAACATCATTATGTGAGGCGGTAGTTTTCTGTACTTGAACAGTAATGTTGTTACCCATTTGATTGAAGTTTTTATTGGTGTAGGTAGAGTCAATAATATTAAAACATATCATAATATTTAGGAAAATTATTTTATTATATAATAATGGAATAAGAATAATTTAATGGGTTGATAAACTTATAAAACATAAATTGATGTTGAATATTGTTACCTCTTTTCTGGGTAACTGTCATGAACCAGCCCAAGTCGACCCTAAACTGGTCACCTGAGCTGGTCCGCGGCAAGTCCCGAGGGGCTTTCCCGATCCCCACGGGCTAGTAACTAGTACTGGGCATCAAAATTTAAGAGGTGGGAACTATTTTTCCCAAAATAAAAAAAACTAAGCAGTGGAAAAAAAACAACACTAAACATACCTCCACGTGACCCTTCAGGTCACCTCCCGACCAAAAGCGGACTTTGCTACAACAACGAGCAACTCATCCAAGAAAACCTGAGAAAGGAGACATGCAACTGAAATGATAAAATAGGCGTGAGCATTTAAAATGATCAGTAGGGATGCAAAAATAAACCATAGAACCAGCGTCTCCCTTCCCGAAGCAATCCATTAAAGCATGTTTGAAATACAATTATAAAAGTAGGTTTTTCGCATTCAAAAAAAGAAACATGTTTTCCCCATATAAAAACCCAACTCAAACCAAATACCATTTTTGTCCAAAATCATTTGTTATTTTATAAATAAAATCCAAAACAGAATACACCAATGTTATGCTAGAGTAAAACAAGTAAAAGTGCAAGATGAAAATAAACTAGTGCATAAAAAGTAAACAAGCAATGAAAATAAACCAGTAACCATGGGTGATCCTAGACATCTCTAGAAGACCCCTGGATGTACTTGGTTTCGGAACCACCTATCGGCGTATGGTGAAGCTCTTATGTCTATAACCAACTGCCTGCCCTAACTGAACAATCCAGTGACAGAGCCCGCCTGGCCTAACAACAAATCCAGGGGGTACTAACCCGTCTAATTGGGGTTGATCAGTAACCATCACTCAATCTCTAAAAGACACCCTAGAACCCATGGTGGTTACAATCATACTGTGTAAGTAGGAGGCCCTCGCACACGTGACTCATCTCACTGTACTTGCCTACCCCAAACACGGACGCTTCCTATGCGTTCACCCATAAAGGGTTACCCTAGACAGGAGCACCCCAAAATACATATTCAAACGTTTCACATTTAAAAAGTGTCAACCGGGTTGTCATGCCATGAAATCACTAAAACAATTTGATTACCTTTTCAAAATACTAAAGTTTTTAAATGGGCATATAGTAATCAAAACGTCGTCATTTCAAAGAATCAACACAAACATTACACTAAAGCTGAAAGTGCCAAACCGGCTGTCACGTTCCAAAACACACCCAAAACACACCTCATTTACCAACCAAGTCTTTACCCTTCCCAAAACAAACTTTTATTTCGAAACAGGATGAAAAGCACACAATACACATAAAGATATCAAAAATAATTCCTTACCATAAAAAAACAATTGTTCTTTATGCGACACCAAAACCATTTGAATACACGATTCACAATCACTCACACATTTTAATAAATCATTTGAAAAATTTATAAAACACTTCTAAGTAGAACAACATGGACTTCCACCACACACACATCCAAGATACTATTTTGAAATCAGACGCACACCAAATCCCTTCCAAGATAAGTTTCGCATCTCGCACAATTTATCAAATGCCATTAAATGACTCAACAAGGGTTCACACATAAATGACACCCCGTTCCTAATTAAAAAAATCATCCTAAAACCAAATAAATGACAATTATTTCATGAAAAACACTTTTCGTAGTACACACATAACCTGTAAAACATGTTATAAAACACAAACAAACATAATATTTTTTTAAACAATATTTAAATAGGAGATCATTTCGAAATATAGTCATAATAAATTCTATCAGTTTTAAAACACCATACCAGACTAACATCATACATCAAGGAGGTATGAATCATATTTAAAAAAACATCCAAGTAAATTTTGACGCCTAATCAAACACATCATCGTAGATACGTACAGATGTAAACCAGGAACTGACTCAAATAATACTTTTAACAAACTCTAAAAATTTAAGAACACTATTGTAGTTAAATTAAGGGCATAACGAGACTGTGAATCAAGTTTCAAAACTAAATGAAAGAGTGCAAGTATTAATGGAGTGCTCTGGAAATGAAATACATGAATTCACCTACCTCAAACCAAGAGCGGACGTGACGAAACCCCAACAGAATGTTGATCAATGCCTTGCAGATCAATCGCGCACGCTTAACGATGATAAAAGACACATGACACACAATAACGACAATATTAAGATCTATTAAAAATAAATAAAACACTAAAGATGAATGAAAAAAAATACTCGGGTGTGATCGGAGTGGGCTGGTCGGACCGGGGGAGTTGCCAGCGAGGAAGGGAGCAGAAAGGGGAGGCGGCGGATCTTAGGGGGGTGTGGGGTTTGCTGGAACCGGTGAGGAGGTGCTGGCACAGGGATCAGGGCAGTTGCTGGGATAGTGCAGTCGGCAGGGCTGGGGGCTACGCCAAATCGGGGGAAGAAGGGGGGGGGGGTGATCGCGCAATGGCGAAGGAAAAAGGGGGTGCCGGGGGAGTGATGCGGGGATAAGGCAGGGGTGGAGTGTGGCGGGGCTTCGGGTGCAGGGGAAAGGAGGCCCTGCGGGGCGAGGAGGGGAGGCGGGAGCTGGGGCGTGGCTGGGGTAGAGGGGGCTGGGCGCGGCGGGGCGAGGTGGGGAGGCGGAAGCTGGGGCATGGCCAGGGTAGAGGGGCTGGGCGTGGTGGGGTGATGTGGGGAGGTGGAAGAAGGGGGTGCTGCAGGGTGCGACGCGGGGAGGGGGAGGCAAGGAGCGCCGCAGAAAGGGAAAGGTAAATGGTTGGGGGGGCACTGGGTCGGATTAGGGTTAGAGTAGGGTTCTGTTTTTTTTCATTTTTTTCATTATTCTTATAATAATAATAATAATACTAATAATAATAATAATAATAAAAAGAATAACAATATTAATAATAATAATAATAATACCATAAAATAATAACCATGATAATAATAATAATATAAATAGTAATAATACTTTAACAATAATAAAACTTAATAAAAATAACCATTTAATAATAACGTGAGCCAAAACAAATTAAAAAAATTAAAAATTATAAAAAAAATAAAGGAGGGCACTTGCCTGACACCCGGGCCAACTGCGCGGCAACCGCCAACCGCGTGGCGACCGCGCACTGGTTTAAAACCCCTAAAAATCATCAAACGACAAATGTTTTAATCCGGGGCACAGCCCGGACCGTGGCGCGGACACTCGGAACCAAGAAAAGAAAAGAAAATAATAATAATCATAAAAATAAAATAAATAGAAAAGGGCGGATGTGACAATTCTCCCCACCACAGAAACTTTCTGCCCCCAGAAAGTCACTCAGCTGAACGATGGACAAGGCAAGAATCAATTCCCGGCTGAAACTAAAGGGAACCATAGTACAAGAGAACAGGAGAACACGAAATGGTTCTCCCCACCACAAGATCTCAACTAGTGCAGAAATTTGACACTCAAACACACCACCTCGAATGGGGGGTGACACGGGAACTCCCAAACAAACCTTTATAGCCTGAGCGAAACAAAGCATCCACTAAAACATGAAATTATGGACCTACACCAAAACCTCGAACACTAGGGAAAAATAAAACTCTAAGAAGACTTAACCCACGAAGTAAACCCAAGCATTCTCACAACATCTTTTCTCCCAAGGACTCTTACATCTCCAAACGAAAATAGTCAAACCGAGATCAACTCACGCAAGATCCAAACACACCTTTTAGAAAAACATACGATTCAAAGAATCATAATTCAGACAAACCAGACTGTTTGGATTACAACGAACACGTCCATCCCAAATTCACAATAGAAAAAAAATGAACCTACAACAATGCCAAAACTTTAACTGTGGAAGTTCGAGAACAGAAGGACTTTAAATGTTCAGTTGCCAACATTGAACATGAAACCCGAACTGAGGCATCACACCCCCGACAACTCCTAACTGTGCGTGAGCTTCACCCCAAGACCTGTGGTTGGGGCTCTGATGGTTGAAGCATCTCCTGCCTCACAGTCAGGCACTAGAATCTTCTGGTCACAGTGTCTTCCTCAAGCGACGCTTCCTACAAAGCTTCTCTAGATGACCCAGACACCTGCAGCGATGGCACGTCTTCGGAGGGGTGTTACATGACGGCTCGGAAGCCATAAACATCCATAATGACGGTACACCATTAGACGGTCCGACGAACTAGAATTTAGAGCCACTAAAAAGAACTCTTTAAAAACAAATTTACCTGACACACTCTGCTCGTCAGATGGGGGACCTTCATGATCAAGTGGATACTATGGATCGCCAAACGTTTGCACTCCGGAGACCAACTCAGCTAAGAACACACCATGCACCAACTTCTCAAAATTGATGCTCCCAAAAAGGGAGGACTCGCTCCTTGATCTCTGGATGAAGACCCCTGATGGAGGGAGGAGTCTTCATCAAATCTTGCGATGCTACCTCTGGAAACAGAGACACAAGATCCTTGAATTGGTCAACCTACACTTTCAATGCCTATTGGCCATGTTGATTACATATAAGCTCTTCCACTTTCTTCTTCTTCCCCTCTTCACGTATAAACCTTCGGACGAAGAGGAATTTAATGAAAACCCATGTCATCCCAGCTTGCAGTGATGGCAGGGAGAACAACTCTCACTCATCCAAAGTTGAACCCTCGAACAACCTCAAAACAACACGCACTCAAATAGCGTCGGGAGTTCCCAATACCCGAAAGATGCGCTCGACCTCTTCAAGTCACTCTACGATCTCTATCAGACTCAAATCTACAAGAAGGGAATATTACGTTTGAGAAGGGCCAAAAACTGGGCATGACTCATCAAAACTCTTTGGACCTTTCTGGGAGGCATTTCTGAACAGCATATAAAACCCCAAGGCTAAACCGATATCAATCAAAGAAACATCAATACAACTTCCTTATCCAAAACAAACAGTGAGAAAACCAACACAACCCAAAATTCCCCTTTTCATTTTAGATTTCAAAACCACCCCTTTTTTGAATTTTTTTTATTTCAAAACCCCTTTATTTCAAGACCACTTTCCAAATACCAAATCCACTTATCAAACCAAAATCACTTTCCAAAACCATTTTCCTATTTAAAATCCAATTTAGAAAACAAGGTAAAGTATTTAATTGCAAAAACACCTAGGTAATCTCATGAACCGCTGCACATGTCTTCATCGACTTTCATTAACATGCACCAACACGCACTTTCCACGCATCCTCTCGCATGTGAAAACGTTCATAAGGAGTACCTGAGGTTTCACCCCAAACCACTCTCGACCAATTTCCATGAAAACACCAGTTTTCCCAATACAAAATCATTCAGTTTTAAAAATCATTTCATAAATTTAAATTCATTTAAAAGAAATAAGTCCAATTTTCAAAAACCTTTTTTTTCATTTCCAACAACGCACTTACACTGACCAAAATGAAAGCAGCACCCAAATTTGCATCAACCGCTGGAGTGAGGGATTAGTGGTCATGCTCAACTTGGAGACATGGTAGTGGGCCATGTACCAAGTAGGCGTCAACCACTAGGAGGGATTCAAACCGTACACTCAGACTCCACATGGGTCACTACTCCATGTGAAATCATGATGTAACGTCGGCTTGCCTCCGTTGTCATCTATCAATCCAAGACAAACCAGAAAGAGACAAGGACACAATTCTTGGACTACCCCTGGCGACTCGAGGTACGGAACGGGCGAGGGTTCATGACATCCTTCCTGTACCTACCTCTCGAGTCCCGACGGTCCTAATCTCCACCTACCAGACAACCCAAATAACAAGAACCTCCTTTGATACTATTTTGTCACGAACCAGACTGAGTCGACCCTGAACCGGTCTCTGGAGCTGGTCTACGGCAAGTCCCGAGGGGGTTTCCCAATCCCCACGGGTTGGAAACTAGTGCCGAGCATCAAAATTTAACTGGTGGTAACAATTTTTCCCAAAAGAAAAAAAATAAGCATCAGAAAAGAAAACAACACTAAACATGCCTCATCGTGACCCTACATGTCACCTCCCGACCAAAGGCCGACTTTGCTCCAATAACGAGCAACTCGGCCAAGAAAACCTGAGAAAGGAGACCTACATCTGAAATGATAAAATAGGCGTTAGCGTCTAAAATGCTCAGTAGGGATGCCAAAATAAACCACATAACCCAGCGTCTCTCTTCCCGAAGCAATCCATTAACGCAAGTTTGAAATAAAATTATAAAAGTTGGTTTTTCGCATTCGAAAACAAGCAACATGTTTTCCCCATTCAAAACCCCAACTCACACCAAATACCATTTTTGTCCAAAATTATTTCTTATTTTATAAATAAAATCTAAAACAGAATACACAAAAGTTGTGCTAGAGTAAAAGAAGTAAAAGTGAAATATGAAAATAAACTAGTGCATGAAAAGTAAACAAACAATGAAAATAAACCAGTAAACATGGGTGATCCTAGACATCCCTAGAAGACCCCTGGACGTACTCGGTTTCTGAACCACCTGTCGGCGTATGGTGAAGCTCCTAAGTCTATAACCAACTGGCCACCCTAACTGACCAATCCAGTGGAAAAGCCCGCCTGGCCTAACAAAAAATCCAGGGGTACCAACCCGTCTAATCGGGGTTGATCAGCAACCGTCACTCAATCTCTAAAAGTCGCCCAGGAACCCATGGTGGTTACAATCATACTGTGTAAGTAGGAGGCCCTCGCACGCGTGACTCATCTCACCACACTTGCCTACCCCAAACACAGACGCTTCCTATGCGTTCACCCATAAAGGATTACCCTAGACATAAGCCCCACCAAATACATATTCAAACGTTTCAGATTTAAAAAGTGCCAACCGGGCCGTCATGCTATGAAATCACTAAAACCATTTTATTACCTTTTCAAAATACTAAAGTTGTTAAATGGGCATATAGTAATCAAAAAGTCATCATTTCAAAGAATCAACACAAACATTACACTAAAGATGAAAGTTCCAAATAGGCCGTTACGTTCCAACACACACCCAAAACACACCTCATTTACCAATCGGGTCATTACCCTTCCCAAAACCAACTTTTATTTCAAAACAGGATGAAAATCACACAATACACATAAAGATGTCAAAAAGACTTCCTTACCATAAAAAACAATTCTTCTTTATACGACACCAAAACCATTTGAATACACAATTCACAATCACTCACACATTTTAATAAGTCATTTAAACATTTTATAAAACACTTCTAAGTAGCACAACATCGACTTCCACCACACACACATCCAAAATACTCTTTTGAAATCAGAAGCACACCAAAGTCCTTCCAAGAAAAGTTTCGCATCTCAAACAATTTATCAAATGCCATTAAATGACTCAACAAGGGTTCGCACATAAATGACACCCTATACCTCATTAAAAAAAATCATCCTAAAACCAAATACATGACAATTCTTTCATGAAAAACACTTTTCATAGTACACACATGACCCGTAGAACATGTTATAATGCACAAACAAACATAATATTTTTTTTAAACAATATTTAAATAGGAGATCATTTTGAAATATACTCATAATAAATTCTATCAGTTCGAAAACACCATACCAGAATAACATCATACATCAAGGAGGAATTAATCATATTTAAAAAAACATCCAAGTAAATTTTGACACCTAATCAAACACATCATCGCAGATACGTTCAGATGTAAACCAGGAACTGACTCAAAGAATACTTTTAACAAAATCTAAAAATTTAGAAACACTATTGCAGTTAAATTAAGGGCATAACGAGACTGCAAATCAAGTTTCAAAACTAAATGAAAGAGTGCAAGTATTAATGGAGTGATCCGGAAATGAAATGTGTGAATTCACCTACATCAAACCAAGGGCGGGCGTGACAGAACCCCCACGGAATGTTGAGCAGTGCCTTGAAGATCAATCATGGACGCTTAACGATGAGAAAAGACACATGAAACACAATAACGAAAATATTAAGATCTATTAAAAATAAATAAAACACCAAAGATGATTGAAAAAAATACTCCGGGTGTGATCGTAGTGGGATGGTCGGACCGGGGGAGTTTCTGGTGAGGCAGGGAGCAGAAAGGGGAGGCAGCGGATCTCAGGGGGTGTGGGGTTTGCTGGAACCAGCAAGGATGTGCTGGCATGGAGAGCGGGGTAGCTGTTGGGACAGTGCGGTCGACAGGGCTAGGGGCTGCGCCGAATCGGGGGAAGAGGGGGGGTGCTCACACAGCGGCGAAGGAAAAAGGGGGGTGTCGGGGGCATGATGCGGGGATAAGGAAGTGGCGGAATGCGGAGGGGCTTCGGGTGCAGGGGAAAGGAGGCGCTGCGGGGTGAGGCGGGGAGGCGGAAGCTGGGGTAGAGGGGGCTGGGCGCGGCGGGGCGAGGCGGGGAGGCGGAAGCTGGGGCATGGCCGGGGTAGAGGGGCTGGGTGCGACGGGGTGATGCGAGGAGGCGGAAGAAGGGGGGTGATGCATGGTGCGACGTGCGGAAGGGGAGTCAAGGAGCGCCGCGAAAAGGGAATGGGAAATGGGGGGGGGCGCCGGGTCGGATTAGGGTTAGAGTAGGGTTCTGTTTTTTTTCATTTTTTTCATTATTCTTATAATAATAATAATAATAATAATAATAAAAAGAACAATAATAATAATAATACCATAAAATAATAACCATAATAATAATAATATAAATAGTAATAATACTATAACAATAATAAAAATTAATGAAAATAACCATTTAATAATAACGCGAGCCAAAAAAAATTAAGAAAAATAAAAATTATAAAAAAATAAAGGAGAGCACTTGCCCGACACCCGGGCCAACTGCACGGCGACCGCCAACTACGCGGCGACCACGGATGGGTTAGAAACCCATAAAAAGCATGAAAAGACAAATGTTTTAATCGAGGGAGCAGCCCGGACCGTGGCACGGACACTCAGAACTGAGAAAAGAAAAGAAAATAATAATAATTGTAGAAATAAAATAAATAGAAAAGGGTGGTTATGACAGTAACTCAATTTGGTTTGTAGAAAAGGGATTCATTGGTTGACATTATGCCCAAATTAAGGCTTCTATGTTGAGTTTCAGTATGTTTGGAGGCTATTTTGGAAGATTTTGGATGATCCAACGTGGCTTGGGAGGAGTTAGCAAGGGTAAGAGTGAATTCCATTTTATAATTGAGGGGGAGCAACATTATTGTAAATACCAATAGGTAATAAATGTTCGGATTGATCCCTTTCCTCATGTGATAAAAAAGGAAAAATAATGTATTAAAGTAAAATTATGGTCTATATAAATCTCCACCACACAAAAATAATTTAATTTTTATAATTTTGTTCCGTAGTATTTAGTTTTCCTTATATTTTTCATTATGGTTTTTCATTTTGGTAACTAGTTTTCCAGCCTAAGTAATTTAACAATTAAGACTGAATTAACATGAGATTTATTATAAAATATATTCTCATTGAATTATAAATATAATATATAATTTAAAAAATAAAAAACCCTTTTTTGGAATTATGTTTTAAACAAACGCATGTAATGTGCAAAAAACATTGCTTTAACCTTGACTGTTCCAACTATGTTTTTACTATCTATGGGTCAATATTTTAATTATAAAAGATAAATTGTTCCATGACTGGACCATATTCGGTATTTATTAATTCTTAAAAATCACTTGTAATAAGATAGGATTTGTATTAACTTTAAATATTTTATTAAAATTTCATTTATTGTAAAATAACATTAATCAGAATTTGGACATTATTTATTTATTTTTAATTTTAAAAAACATCCAAACATTATTAGAATTAAAATATATTAGTTTAAAATATATGTAATATGATATATCTGTATAATAAAATAATTTTACACAATAAATCATTAAATTTACCTTACTTTTATCATTCTTAGAATCATTTATTTTATTTTATTATTAACTAAATAATCCATGTGTTAGAATTTGATAAGAATTTAATGTAATTATATAATATCTAAAAATTAAAGATACATTTCCAAGATAAAAACCCCATTTTAATTTCAAAATTATTTTGATAATTGAAACTATGTATCTTCTTCCATACTCTGAAGATTTATAAATGATAAAGGTAAGGGAGGTTCCTTTTTATCTTTTTTCTATACTTAAATTATTATATGGGTCACTTTCCTGACCATGTGTCTCAATAACTCATAGAATTATAAAAAATAGGGTATAGTTTCAGAATATTTCCATAAAATGGATTATAAAAAAATTTCTAGGTCATTTTTTCTCTTAAGTTTAATATTTAGTCCCTTATTAAGCTTAATTTTACCTTAATCACTATAATTAGTTTTAATTACTTTTACTAATCAATTTTTTCAAAAAATTGATAATAATATAATATAAATATTATATTGATTAAAACAATTTATTATAATTTTTAGAAATTAAATTAATATAATTGGAAAAATTAAGATTAAAGATAACCTTGTAAACGTTGTGAGAAAGTGGGTTCTTAAAATGAAAAATTATCAAAAGTTCATTATGTATTTCTATCTAAATTTAATATAAAAATGATTCCAATAACCTAAATATAAGTAATAAATATAAAATTAAAAAATATATATATATATATATCAGTAATTATTATTTAAATGAAAAAAGTATTTTTCAACTGAATTGCTACATTTTTTCACTGTTCATCAAAAAATGAAACTTCTTAGAAAAATACCAAAAAATCACTATAATATAATTTTGATATTACTATTTCAAAAATGAAGTTTATTTTTTCATAAAATTATAATTTTTCCAAAAATTAGATTTAAAATAGGTGCTCCATTTAAAGGTGGTAAAACTATCATTTAAAAATATTCAACTTTTTACGCATAAAATTGGATTTATTCTTATTTTAAGCCTATTAAATTTATTTGATGAATTTAAAAAAACTTATAAAAATGTGTAATGAAAATATATTTTGTTTTATTCACACCCTCCAATATAACATCTAGGAAATAACACCCTTATTTAATAATAATATCAATAGTATATTACTGTTTAGTAAAACTCTTCCTTTCATGTAACACATGTTATCAAAGCAGATCTATGGTTCATGAAACATAATATAAACATTGTATTGTGTGTAATTCATGCTAAACTTTTTATTTCATAAAATACAATCTATTAAATATTTTAAATTAAATTGAAAGAATACATTTCATAAAATCTCAAGATGTTACCTTATGATAATTTCTAAAAAAAAGTAATTCCACTTATGTATGGTGTCTTATTGTGATAGAAATGGTTATAAAATTTTTATAATGTTTTTTTAAAAAGTAAAATAGTCAGTGATATATAATTTTTTTCAAAGTGTTGGATATTTTTTATGTTGGAACCATTTTTACAATTATGTAATTAAACGATAAATTCAATATAAATGGAATAATAATTTCATAAAATTTATATGTTTCTTATTATAAATAATTAATTTTAACTCTTATAATAAATAAAGGACATCAAAAAATATAAATATAATCACTCATAACTAATGAAATAGTTTTTATACTAAATAAACTATTTTTCCATGTATTATATATTTATATTTATAAGATAAAATCTTAAATTAAATAATTTTAATTTTTGGAAAATTGCTAATTTTTTAGTCATCATGGAAAAATTAGTTGAGGGAATTTTTGGAATTTTTCTGAAAAGGTTGTTTTTTGGTGAATTATAAAAAATACCTTTTTATAAATACCGTAATTTTTATGAAATCATTATGATGTAAGAATTATATAAAATTAATGAATGAATTTTAACAATAAAAATTGTATATATGGAATGAAATAATGAGTTTAAAAATATTATGTTGAATTTAGAAAATTATATTTTACAATTTGGAACCTATATTATATTTTATCCAAATAAAAATCAATTTTTGGTTCTTTGCATTTATTTTAGGGGTTGGAAGGTGACATTCAGTTTTTTATCAATATAAATTTTTAATAACCCACCATGGTTTATTCATAAAAAATAAAATTGATGGGAAAGAAAAATATTCATAAGTAGTTGGCATGAATGATAAAATAATTAGTATTTTAGCCCAAAACACCCCTCTCCTCAAGTATTAATACCCCCTATCATTGCACTTAAAAAATTACTTCTAGTAAAATTCTCAAAGAAAAATATATTTTTATTTTCCATATCCTATGTTCCTTAGTACCTTTATGAATATTCAAGAGTTACAAGAACCATATCATTCAAGACCTTATCCAAATAGTGAATAATCGACAAAGTGGTAACCAAGATTCGCTTTTTATTGTTCTTATCTATTTTTATTTATACTATTTAAATAAATATCAATTTTTATAGATTTATAAAACATTTGAAATATAATTATATAACATATAGATTTTATTATGATACTATTATAAATATTATAAATTGTATATATTATATACTCTCTCACCATCTCTTTTGGCATATTTAGATGATGATCTGTTTCATCCACCTAATGTTGTTAATGTTTTACCTATCAACACCTATATAGATAATTAGTGTATATTATTTATTATAAATATATTTACATGATTTCAAAGGTATTGTAAATAATTTTACACAATTATGAATTATAAACAATAAAAAATCATAAAATCACAACAAAACAAAATAAATAAAAATAAATTTGGTTTTCAAGCCATTATCTCTTGAAAAAATATATAACACATAAATTATAAATATTTTAACTAATAAATAATTTAAAAAAATAATATAATTAACTTTTGGATTAATGCTTTAATAAATATATGTTTACTATAATGGATATGGAAATGTAACGATATAAAACATCACATAAGATAGGGGTTATTTGTATTAATTTCGATCTCATTAAATATAGTTAAAATTTATGCCATATTCATCATTGAAATGATTTGATTAATATAAATTAAATTTTTTTATCATAGATCACCTTTTATTCATGTGGTTTAAAAGTTTATTTCATGATCACTTTGTATGTTTTTTTGATTCATTACTAATATCGTAAAGGGAAATCTTAAACCCAACTCTTTCCTTTTTAGTTCATCTTGAATTTATAAATTTATTTTTTTCAAATATCCATTATTGTTACATTTTATCATTAAAATAATGTTTTAATTGGATTTTTTCACTATTTAAAATGGATTTTGAATGTTAATAATTTATCTATTTATATGAAAACATCAAAAAAATTATGAAAATGATTTTCAGGATTTAACTTCCATTTTTGTCACTTTTGTTGTCAAGATTGTTTTCAATGAAAGTAGTTATATTACTTGTTTTAATAATCATTCATTTTGTTTAAAATTTAATTTTATTACCTTTATCTCCTTAAATAAAAGTTATATTTTCTTTTCACATCACAATTTTGTAAAACTAAGAAGTTGATCTATTAAAACGTATTCAATTTTATATCTTCCTCTAAATGGTTATGATCTATGAAAATAACTCTACCATGTTCCACTCTATCAAATATTTTATTTCCTTTAAAAAATATTTTTCACATAAATGGATATTATTCCAAAATAATACATTGATTCATTATTCACTTTCTTACAAATATACAGTGTGATGGAAATTAGATTTATTTTAGAGAAATGATTTTTCATTACCTTTGTCCTGTCTAGTCACCCACTGTGCATGAAAATGACCTTCCATCCATTTATTCTCCTATATAAATACCTTATATTTCATTATTTTATTGAATAAGGTTCACCTAGTTACCCATGCATTGACTGGCTAAGGAAATTATTGATAAAATTGTATACCCTTTATTTATATAATGTAAATGACTTGCAAATTATTATTTTAATTAAAGGGTTTTACATAGAGTTGCTTAATTTCATCGCATACCTATTTAATTTATCTAGATCTATCATGTTATATTGATGGATGTATGTATATGTTATTATATTGTATACATACGAATATATATTATGATGTGATGGGTGGTCCGAAACACCTATCATAGAGTAGTGTAAAACCTACAATTATTTTTTTAGTGAAATATTATTGTTGGTCAAGGTCATCTCACTAGAGAATATTTTTTATTGATCACACCTTATTTCAAAATCACTTATTATATTTCTTTCAATTATTTTTATTGTTTTTTTTTTGAAAACTAAGAAAATACGGATTTGGAAAAGCAATGTTAAATTAAAATGAAAACATATAGATAGATACTCATACATAATGAATATAGTTTGAAATAAAGGTCTTGGTCATAGGTTCAATTACTCAAGTTCCTTTATTATTCATTATTGTTGTTGAAATTCAATTTGACAATCAATCTTATCATACATGAATTCATACCCTCTATATTGAGTGTTAAATTATCATGGCTATGAGATCTATTTGGCACAGTAAATATCACCATCTCTAATAGCCATGTAAGATAGACACACCTCGATAGAGATTGTAATACCTTCTAAAAATCAGCTCCATCATATGTCATTTAATCACTCAAGTACAATCAAATTCATCATATGAATATTTTATTCTAGATATAGGACAAAATTATAATTTGGTAGAGAATATAAATGTGTTTAAGATTCATTAAATGGAATATAATCATCCCTATGCACTTATATCTTCTTAACTATAAATTGAATAAAAAAATTAATAATAAGATTTTAGATTATAGGAATAGAACAAAAATCTCCCCAAAGATAATTCAGTGGTCATTCACTCATTATAATGAGTGCAATATACCATGTTGTAAGAAAGGGAGAGAAAGAGAAAAATAAATAGAGAAAAATAGAAGGAGAGAAGATGAAAGAATTGAAGAGATACTTAAATTAAAAATATACATAATTTACATAGAAAAATAAAACTAAACTATAGAACCTAAGAAATAAAGTCATGGTATCCCACTCTACTGGTTGAGATATTCCCCAATGCAGCACTTTGCACACTATTAAATATCCAAAAATCTTCACTTTCATCTTCATTCAAATTATCATATCTTTTCGTACCTTTAGTCAATGTTTCCAAATTTTTAAATAAAAACATATATTCAATATTATATTAAAATTATTTCCCATTACATGTTATTTAAATACCCTTATTTTATGAATTTATCCACTTCAAATATGTGCATGAATATCAGAAACATTCTTCTTTTGGGATTCTGTGTATTTTATTCTTTCGAATCTAGATGTAGATTCTTAAAATGTTTCATGTCATGGGAATGGTTGGTTTTAATTTTTTACTTCTATTTTTTGTCCATGGTTTTCTTTAACTCGGTGAATTTATATCTTTTTCATGATTTTATGATACATCCTTGACCACAAAATTCCACACATTCATTAAGCAGTTTAGGTGGTTTTTAAGAACTCATCTTTCTTATATTGTCCATGGTACACCTAACTGTGGAGTATCACAAATATATATATAATATTCAATACTCATCATTACATGATTCAAGAAAATAACCCCATTTCATATTTTTTTTCTCTTTAGACTCCTCTTATTCACCACATTCACTAGGTCTATGAAATATCTAAAGTCGTGTCAGCCATCATCAATATCCATCATTCACAGTGGCCACGTAGAGTTCCATGTTATCCTATTGGGATTTATTATCTTTAATTAAGGATTATCTAGGATTTTTAGAAATTTAGATTTCATCTAAGTAGTATCATAAGTATGATTATGGTGAAATTTACTAATATTTAACTCTCACAGTGGTGGACATTGAGGTTTCTTTTTATTGGTTGTAGTAGTCCAGCAAGCTCAAGTATGGTGGTGGAGACATGTTCTATCCAAGAATTGGTGTGTATGAGATGGCGTGGAGGTGAAATCATTTTAGTTAAATGAAAAATATCATGCTTAAATCTATCCCACATTGGTTACTCTAATGGGATATCATTGATTTATCAAACATGACATGGATTTCACTTCTTAGATGCCTGTTGCAGGGATGGGATCCCACATACACACTCACACTCACCATATTAGCCTCTGCTAGTATACATAGGCCCAACAGGACTTGGACCATCCTAGACACATTCTCTACATGTGACCTTCTATTTTTGGTTCTTCTATTCATGGACCCACTCCAATACAAACTTGTTCTAGTCACTATTATTCTTGTCTTGTGAGATTATCCATGGCCTAGTCGTGTAGAGGCCCATTTTTTCTCCCATAATAAAAAAATTATTTTCTAAAAATTAATCAAAGATAAATAATTTATTTCTTTTCAAAAAATTATTCCAAAAAATTATTTACCTAAAATAGAATAAAATAATGAGTACTATAGGAATTATTAATTATAAATCAATTAAATTGATTATTTAAAATAAAAAATTTCAGGTAAAAATTATGGACTTCAAATACCCCCACACTTGAACTCATACTTGTCCTCAAATATTGAATCTCGATAATAAATTAAATATGAATACCATGCTACCAATATTTAAATTCCAAATTAATAAAATCAAACTTTTTTATGGAAAACTAAACATTCAGGTTCTAATTAAGATACTAATTCAACTTTATAATATTTACAGAAACCAATCAACCGATATATTTTACTTTTCCACAATGGAAATTTTATGGATCTCCTCATTCCCTTCATTCAAGCTTCTTAATTCATAATTATTAAATATTCCAATTTGTCATATACATCTCGTTTATTTTTTTCTCTCATAACATAAGGTAACATTTAAAGTTAGAGTAATTCTCATACATTGAATACATGTACCTTTACATAATATTGAAAATTAAATACCTTCTACATATTATAAATAAAAATAACACATGAAATCTTGAGGAATATGAAATTAAAGTTCAAATTGCTTTGAGAATTCTTGTTAGTAGGTAATGATGCTTGAAATATTAAGGCTGAAAGAGGAGGTTTACCTCTAAAGAATAATTCATGATATTAAAATTAAAGTATAATGAAAATATCCTCTTCAAAAATTTAAAACACTTACTTCACAAAGATCAAAGCAAGTTCATTAAAGAATATAATATCAATGAATAATGTAAACCTACTTGAATTTAATCTATTTTTTCAATTTTTTTATTTTTCCAAACTATTGTTATTCATTTTTTTCCTCCTTCAAAATTTGTTTGTGGAATGAAACTCACATTAACAACCTATCCAAATGTGAAAAAATCATCAGTTGGGTAATGATGATTATTCATTTTCCCAAGTCACAACCCTTTTTTCTCAATTTTTCTCTTTTTTACAACTTTTACATTTTTTCTAGAGGATTAGAAATGAAATAAAATAAATTAATGAACATGAACCACTTCCAATACCTAAAATTGTGCCCCCCCCACTTATTTCTTTCAATGTAATGCATCAATTCCACCATAGATTTCCTCAACCTCAAACTTAAACTTTGAAATATCATGAAAAATACATAGAGTATGGTATGAATGGATATAATTTTCTTGTAATGGGGCTCATTACAAACAAGTTAATTCATTGATGTTATAAGATAAATATGGATTAATGTAAAATGTGGTCCCATGGATAAGGGAAAAATCAATAAAAATGTCTCAATCATATTAAATGTGACTTTGTATAATCATAGCCTTGATAAGTTCCAATAAAAATTATAGTAGATGACATCCCCCAATATCTCTCAATAAATATGCTCAATATAGAATTGGAAAATTTAGGTCTATAAATTCACTCGATATAAAATTTTGGACAATCACACATGGAATGAAATAATAATATAAAATACATCCTCATGAATTTAAAAAAAATCAATGTATGAAAATGGTATAGAAATTTCATTTACATGAATTAACCAAGTCCTCTAATTCATGATTCATCAATTTAACATGTATCCCTCACTCTAATTATTCAATTATGTATCATACTCATTCAATATCTTTGCTATATAAATCTAAAACATGTCATCATATGATTCAAAAGAAACTAATGTCTCCTAGATCATCCATGTAAAGTGAAAAGTATAAGTGTGGGATTGAAAATTTTCTTTTAAAGCTCAAAATATATTTCCAAAAAATATAAGGAGTTAAAATATAATGAATTTAAAAGTGGAATATCTTTGTAATAAAGCTACATAACACTTATCTTCACTATTTTTAAGTTTCATTATTGAAAAATCATTGACCTAAAAAATAAAATCACTCATAAAATCATAAGGACAGTGTCATTAAATCTAAAAAATAATTAACATTTGGGATACATATTAATATATTCATAAAACTAATTCATAATAATTAATTCAAAAACTGAATAACTAGAAAAAATATAAAAAAAATAATGATAAGGCTTGTTTTTATCCCCAAAGTGGTCTCTGGGATTTGGCTGCCTCTATAAAGATGGGACTAACAATTATCTGAAATTTAATGGTGGGTGGGGTTTATTTTTTTTAAACCACCAACACTTCTTCCTTCCACCCTTCATTACATATTCCTTATTACATTGGACACCATACATAAAGTGTATTAAATATACCCCCATGTAAAAAAGTTACAATTAGTGTGGTGTGGGTATGATAAAGATTTGTTCCTCCTCCTTTTAAATTCCTACTTGCACGACCTCTTCTTAATTTTCCAATGCTTTCTCAAAATAGGGTGTATCAATTGAATAACCCATGGAATTATATAGTGTAATATTATTTCAATAAAACATGATGAATCAAAATCAAAATAATCCCATTTAATGTAAGTATAATGCATCGATATTTCCTTAGGAAAAGTCACTTGGACCTCCTCATGCACTCTCTATAATAGGTGTTTAATATATTCATGGATCTTCATGTGTTCCTCTTCAGTTGAAACCACGTTTTCAACATATTCCTCCAAGTAATTCCAGTAATTGGATGAATCAAATAAATTAAAATAATATAAGTTAATAATCAATTTATCTTCAACTAAATTAAATTAAATTGAGTTTGATAAAGGATTATCTCACTTAGTTGGTTAGTCTTCAGTTAATTATTCATTGGAAAGTGCATCCTGGGTTGGAGTTATAATAGATGGATGTAGGTAGTCTGGATCCTCCAATCCTTATTCAAATTCCATCACATGGCTTCTTTATTCTTTTTATAAATATATATAGAGAAAAAAATGTGATGATTCAAACTCTTCAGTGACAGGGAGATCATGTTTCATTGTATATTTGTTCTTGAATTCATCCTGATCTAGTTGATCTATCATATTTTCATCAGTTTAAAATTATTCTTCATGAAACTAATCCACCAATGGTTAATAGAGGTGGAATATATCTTCGAGAAATTCCTTCTTTCATTATTTATGTTCTTCAATTTGAAAATTTAATGGCTAAATCTTTTCCACTTTTACCTCTATTACTTTTTAGGTTCAGGTTGTGGTTACTCATCCAATGAAACTTTATCTTTAGCCTTTAGTCTTTGATAATTAGTTTTTACTTGATTAAGAATGTCTATCAATTCTTGAAATGAGACATTGAAGAAATGGTCATTGAGAATATGCTCTAAAAAAATAGTGAGATCATCAAACCTTTAAAAAAGTCCTCCATGCCATTGAGAATAACTTGTCCTTGTTCCTGTGAGTAATATAATAATATAAAATAATTCAAATTTCAAAAAATCATTAAAAAATATTTTTAGAGAATAATTTTAGAATATTTTTTATAAAAAACAAGGAAATGTATTAAAAAACATTAAAAGATAATAATAAAGAAAATACCACTTATCTCACCAAAAACAAAAACAAATCTTTACATGCCTTTCATATGATTGTGAAAAAGATGCAATTATTTTACAAGTTTAGCACAATGTCTACCTAGGGTCATCTAACTTAAGGATCTATTCAGTTAATCATAGAATATTATTAATTCAGTTATTATATTTTTTGATGTTTTCTTGTTATTATTTTTTGGAAACTAATAAAAAAGGGTTTTTGGAAAATAAATAAAAAATAAAAAATAAATCATGAAGATTTAGGTATAGGAAAAATTGATATAGTTATAAAAAAAGGTCTTGGTCATAGGTTCGATAACTCATGTTCTTTTATTATTCATTATTTTAATTTAAATTGTATTTAATAATATATCGTATCATACATGAATTCATATCCTAGACATTGAGTGTGAAATTTATCATATTAAGGAGATCTATTTATCCCACCTAATCTTACCTTATCCAATAGTTAATAAATATAAACACGCCTCCATCAAGAGTGTGATACCTTCTAAGAACTAGCTCCATCATTTAGTGTTTTATACATAAAGAACACTCAACTCCATCATATTAGGATTTTACCGAAGATAAGGAAAATAATAATAATTTTTTATAGAATATAGATTTGTTTAGGATTAAATTCATAAGGGAAAATCACTATATATATACACTTCACTCGCATTCAATAGAAACAGAATGAAGACATTAATAATTAACAGTAATAATTCAATAAAAATAAAAAACCTACCACAATGGCTAATTAAGTGGTCAATCACTCATCATTGTGAGTGTAATAGATACTAATGGAAGAAAGATATAGATATTGAGAGAAATAAAGGGAGATAAATTGAGAAATTTATAAAGAGAAAGAATAGAAGAGACACTTAAATTAAAAATATGTGTCATTTACATGGAAAAACGAAAACTAAACTATATAACCTAAGAACATAAGTAGTAATAGACTAATCTAATTATAAAAATACTCCCTAAGGAATTAGCTTTTACAAAGTTAAAAAGCTAAAAATTAGCACATCCATTTTCATTTAAATTCTTACATCTTTTCTTATATTAAATCAAAGTTTCCAACTTTTTAAGTAAAACATATCTTCAATTTTCTCTTTAAATTGTTTTTCATTAAATTTTATTTAAATAAAATTATTTAATGTATATATACTCATAGGATTTGGGCCTAAAAATAGGTTATTTCCCTTTTTTAAATTTTGAATATTTTATTCCTTCAATGACTGATATAGCTTTTTAAAATGTTCCAGAGCGTAGACATGGTTGTTTTGAATTATTCAATCAATTTTTTTTCCATGTTTTTCTTCAATATGGTGTAGTCATCCCTATTTCATGAATTCATAATAGATCCGCAAACACATAATTTCACATGTTTTGCAAGACTTTTGGGTCGGTGTTAATTACCTGACTTTATCATATGGTCCATGCCACACCTCACTAAAACATAGCGCAAAAATATATCTAATTTTATCTTCACTACATCATGAAACATGGATATAAACACATTTAAATTTTTTTTCTTACATTGGAATATCCCTATTCACCATGTTCATATAGACTAGAAATATCTAAATTTATTTCAACCATCATTGACATATGACTATCACAGTGGCCAGACTCAGTTCCTTATTATCATGTTAGGCTTTATCATCTTAATTTAAGTATCACAGAGGCTCGACTGAGATCCAAATGTTATCTATGTAGGTTTCCTAGCTCATTTATTCCGTAATTCCTTTATCCCAAGATCTCACAAAAGTAGACATAGAGTTTTCCAATAAGAATTGTCATCGTTCTTCTGATATTGAGTGAGGTAGTGGCAGCTAGTTCTATTTGAGTAGAGGTCCATATGAGTAATAATGGAGGTGATGTTGTTTTTTTAATAAATATTTTTGTGATTAAATCTATACCATATTAGTTATTTATTTGGAGTTCAGTTATTTTTCAAACATGATGAAGCTTTTTCTTCTCAGATGTTTGCTAAAGGGATAGTCTCTCGTATACTCACTCACACACATGCACATGGTCTTGTGCTGACATGCACGGGACCATTGGGCCTTGTTCAACCCAATGTTCATGATCTACATGTGACCTTATCCTATTGACTCTTATATATAGTGAATAATTCCTATTTATAGTTATTTTAGCCACACATTTTCTTAGTATGTGATATTATCCCTTGATAAGTCTAATAAAGGCCCATTTTTTCTCCTATTATAAAAAAACTTTGTTAAAAAAAATTAAAAGATGAATAATTTCTTTTATTTTCCAAAAAATATTCCAAAATATTATTTAACCCCAAAAGAATAAAATAATTAATAATATAGGAATTATTAATTAAAAATTACATAAATTACTTATTTAAAATTAACGTTTTTCATTTAAAAAATATGTGTATCATGGGAATGGAGCCCTTTAATACATTGGATAATGTTTTATATATCATTAGATGATATGTAAGGGGAAAAGAGTAAACAGAATACACTGCGGTACTCTTTACACTATGTTATTATGGTAATGGTTGTGAGCATTTACGTATGCTTTTAATGTCATGTTTTATATTGATGCCAAATTTTTATGATTATATAATCCCATGCTACCTACATTACTATGATGAGAGTATTATGTTATAATTTATAAATTGAGATCTATGATGTAATGGTTGTGATTATTTTACATTATGTCATTAAGCCTTTATTTTTTCATCTTATCCACATGGTTTTCTTATGCTCACATATGATTTTTTTTATTATCAAATATGTTTACCATTAATAATTTTTTAGGCTCACATATTCTTATTCTTCCTTTTCTCCATGTTATAGAGAAAGATATTATGTTTTTTGGGTATTAAAAGGTATCATGTGTGGATAATATTATGGGATATTTTGAGTACTTATTATAAAATAAATAATCCTTAGTTTAATTAGAATCATTCCCATTGGATTGGAAAGATATGAGTTTTTTTAGTTAAATTTTTTCCATAATTATTTAAAAATATAAACAAAAATTGTCTTGGATATATAATTAACTCCTAATTTTTCATTTATATTGTTATATTGTATGGTTTATGTTTTGGGTCTCTTCATTTGGTATCAAACAAGTATGAAAAGTACATGTTTTTAGCACCAAATCCAGGAGTTTTTGTTTGAGGTATTATAGTTGGTATCAAAGACCGCTTGTAATTGATATGTTTTTAGAACCAAATCTAAGAGTATGAGTTTAGGGAATCATAGTTACTATCATATTAGGGTTTAGATAACATTATCGATTTTTATGTCATTATTTAAGGAAATTTTAAGAGATAAAAACCCTTTCTAAGGTCTTATGTGATTTTATTTTAAGGTGATTCATGATATTTTTGCAGATATTTATTGGATTATTGGAATAATATATGTGCTAGGTATTGGTATCCCTTAGGGTTTCTATATAACTTGATCTTCAAGAAATTCTGTTTATTTATGGATAATTTTAATATATTTCGGGAGTATATATGGGAATATATTGATTGGTATGTGAATAATATTTTTGGGGGATAATGGTTATAATTATTTCTGATTTCATTTATTTCAATGAATTTTTTTTAACATAGTAAGATTGATCATGATAAATTTAGGTTCAATTATTCTGTTAAATTTTAACTAGAATAGATTATTGGAAAACCTAATAACAACTATAAGTATTAGAAAAAATACTCAAATTTTCGTATAGATATTTTTGCTGCCTACCAATGAAATATTGTTCTAGATACAAAAATATTTATGTAAGATCTCAACTTGATTCACCTAAGACTAATAAGACTACAAAATTTTGGTTGGATTTTAACTTGATCTTAACATAGTGAACAATAGAAGGACCTAAATCCACTCATGGTTTAATAATCTAAAGATATATTAATTGGATAATTCACATGTTATTTGTGAACCATTATGAAGTATTTCAATAAATTATTATATCTAGAGTAATGGATATATTTGGAAAACCCTCACCAATTTTTAGCAGTAAGAGAAATAAAAATTTTAAGGATGTAATTTATTTATGAAGGGTAGAATGTAACAAACCATTTTTCCAAAGAATATTTTTTGTATTAATTTTATTTCTTAGACTTTTAATATAAATGTTAAATGAACTCTTTTTAATAGTATAAACCAATCATTTGTACATATATTTATAACCTATGTTTATTTTAAATGCCTTTTTTAAAATATTAATTCAAGTAAAATGAAATTTCATTTTTTAAAACCATATTATAAAATATCTTTTCTAGTATTCGTGATTTCTCTTCCATATATATTTTTAAAATTAAATTAATTATATTTATAATTTCTGCATTAATTAATTCTTGAGAATTTAATGGTAAAAAATTGTTTCATAAATGTTTTCATGGTTAAAAATTGTAACTTATAATCAATTAAATTGATTTCATATATAATTTTACACAAAACATATGATGAATGGTGAATAATAATTTTTATACAAAAATAATGAATTTTAAATTAGATTACAGCTAATTCAATTTCAAAATATTTTTTATCACATTCGATGTATATATTTTATTTGTTAAAAATTTTGTGTTAGTATATTAAGTAACATGTTTTATAATAAAAAAATATGAAATATTAATTAATTTTATTTGACAATTTAATTCCTTTTATTTAAAGTTCATTATTATCGAAAAATTATTATAAAATTTAGATAATGTAGTTTTTATAAAATTAAAATGGATATCGATATAAAATTATTATCAAATTATGTATAGTTTTTTACAATAAAAACATTTCATAAATTATGTATTTGAAATTAAAATTCCAATGGATTTGAAAAATAATTTAAAAAAATTATATTTTTCTAAAATATATAGGATTAATTATCAATCACATAATAAATAATTTATAAAGACAAATATTAATTTATTCACCCTAAAAATAGTTTCCTTTCCAATTTTTTTTCTCTAGTACTATATGATATTATTTAGAATATGAATTCTTAAATTTTAGAATTTTAATTTCATAATAATAAAATTATTCTTAAAATAGTAATGTAAAAATAACTTAGGGTTATTTTTTTGTATTTTTCTAAAAAAAATGATTTTTGGATAAATTCAATATATTGTAACTTTTACAAATACCACATCTTTTTTAAAATTTTTCTAATATAATCATGAATAAAAATTTAATTAAAACATTTTCTAAAACAAAATATTACCTATGTAGTAAATAAATTAGTTTAAAAATATTATGTTGAATTTAGGAAATTATATTTGATGTTTCGAAACAAAAATTATATTTTCTCCTAATAAAAAAATAATTTTTGGTTCATTTCAATTTTCTAAGTGTTTAGAAGGTTCCATTTAGTTTTGTATTGTTATAAATGTAAACTAAATATTTTTTTCCTTAATAATCAACCAAAAAAATTGGGAATCGGTATTAATAAAAGGTAGCTTTTCAAAATGATAAAATAATAAATATTTTGACCCCAAACACACCACTAATCGTGTAAAAATAACTCCTCTCATTTCCCTTTGTAAATCCCTTCTATTACACTTCTAAAATCCCAATTTTTTTCCCATTTTCCATATCCTAAGTCACGTAGTACCCTTAGTTGTTTTTTTAAATTAAAAAATTTTATCCATCAAGGGTTTTATAATGGAGTAAATCGTCAATGAAGAGGTAACCTCAATTCTCTTTTTGTTTTTATCTTTTATTTATTATAATATCCTAATCAATTTAATTTTTTCTATCATTAAATATTTTTTCTCATATATATTTATTTTAAATATCAATGTTATTATGATATTGGTATATCTATTTTAATCTATTTATATTATATATTATTTCTCCCTCTCTTTTGGCATGTTCTGCTAATGGTTAGTTTCATCAACAAATGAGGATGTTGTCAAAGATTTACATATCACTACCTATATATATTGATATCATATCATATCTAAAAAAATATTTTATTCAATTTTAAGAGCCTCCAAATAATTTTTAAAAAATTATAATTTAAAAAAAATTAAACAAAATTGTATATTTTTAAAGAAATTATATCCTCAAGACATTCTCTATTAAAATGAAATTCAAATAAATAAATTATAAGGAATTATACAAATAAGTAATGAAAAAAAGGAATATAATTAACTTTTAGATTCCTGTTTTAATAAACAAAATATTGTTATAGAGAATGTCACAAACCAAGTCAGGTCGTCATCCAAACCAGCACCCGATCTAGTCTGTGGAAAGACCAGAAGGGCATTCCCGATTCCCAAAGGTTGGAAAAAGTGACCGATTAAAAATATTAGAAAATGGGAAAGATTTAAGTGAATATAAAAACATAAAAAAAATCAAAAATATAAAATAAACCAAAGTTCCAAGTCGCAACCAAACAAGACTTTATAAGTTTTTTAGATTTTGGTTTATTAGTTTACAACAATAGATAAAAAGGGATAATACCAAAAAAGACCAAAAACCCCAATCCCAAAACCACCACTATAAAAGATGTATATATCCCACAATAATTGTCTTCAATATCACCCAAAAAGATCCATAGCATCCCAAAATAGCGTCACCCAATGCTTTACCTTTACATGTATCAAACATGACCAAGTCTGCTTACATCCAATGGTGTAAGAAGGGTGTGAGATATTTCCCAGTATGATTGCACCCAAAATGATTCCATACTCTAAAAATTAAATGAAAAATAAATTTTCATGTTTAATAAATTAAAGTAAATTCAAGAAAAATTTTAAATAAAATATTTTTAATGAAAACATATTTTAAAGGAATGAACATTTAAATAACAAAACATTTGTTTTTATGTAACTAGAATGCCACACTATATGCTGACGGTAAGCGTAACATAGTCAAACAGCCCTAGAGATGGGAGAGGCTTTATGGGTACTATCTAGTGATGGGACCCTAGAACCCCATGTATTAGTGAAAAGTGGTATAGGAACCATAACCATCTACATTCCTGTGCATGATCCACTAGAGAGGAGAATCATAAAATATTCTAATGGTCTCTGATCATCGTCAATATATAGTTAGTGTTGTCATTGTCAATCCAGCTAAGAAAAACTAGGCCGGATCCACTTCTGTATCACAAGCACACTATAAATATTCCTCTCTCTTAGATACACGGGCTTCCCTTTGTGCTCACACAAGTTTTAGGTTTAAATAGTATGTCACAATCACAAAAGCAATCCAAATAATAAACTACACAATGAAGAGTGAAAATTTACACACCCAAATCATATTTCAAAACCATACTCACTCCAATTCATTTCTATGATATGATATTTACCATATAAACAATTTAATAAAACCTTGAAAAACTTTATAAAACACTTTCATGATGCACAATGCGGTTTTTCACTAAGAATACCCCCCATTTCACATGAAAAGACAAATTTGTGTCCCGATACAGAACCAATTATATTGAAAACCACTTTATCACCACACTCATAACTCATAAAGTATGATAAATAACACAATAAAGACTAATAAACTCATCAATCAATGTTGAAGGACAGAATCACCTACCTATGGTGGAAAAATTTCCCAAAGATAGTGTAAAACTTCCACCACACCTTATTGGAACCACAAGGAAACCAAATCGATCCCTAAATCAAGATATCGAACCAGAAATATCAAAATAGAACCCCAAAATTGGAATCTTGGGGCTAGAGAATTTGAATACCCTAAAATAATAAAGGAAACCCAAGAATTAATGGAGATTATGATAAGAAAGAAGGATTACATGATGATTCGTAGAGAAAGCGCCCTAAATATTCCACAAACTCGAAGCTCCAAGGGAGGTGGAAGGAGAGATTGGTGAACCTTGGGAGATTAATATTGAAGGAGGGGATAAATTATGTGGGTTAGGGGCTAAAATTGATAGGAGAGAGAAATTTTTTAATGATATGGAAGTCGCACATGGTTAGTCCACACGGTTTGGGAAACCGCGTGGAAACTATGTAGAGCACCCTTTCTGAAGGGATACATGCACATGGTTACCTATTCTGAGGTGCATGACCATGTAGATATCATGAGGTAGGTTCTATTTCCAACTGCACAATTACTTGGATTTGTCACATAGATACAAATAATCATTCAGTAACTGTGTGCAGGGGCCTGTCCACCCAAAACATTCCATTTTTCTCAAAGAATCAAAGGAAACCCATGGAAAAAGAAATATTGAACAAAAATAAAATAGAAAAATGCCTGAAGGAAAGATCAGGGATGGGAAAATTTTCCCCACCATGAAAACTTTTCTCCCTTGCAAATTGAACTCGAAACATGATCAAAAAACAAAAATGCTTACACATGTTTGATCTAGGACTTCTGATCCAAAGTCTCTAGTGTATCATACCCATGCAGCCAAAGCACATGGACCAATGGAATACAATTACCATGAATCGCCTTCTATTTGGAATCCACTATCTTTATTAGTTGTTCAAACATTGAAAATTCATACTCCAATTTTAACTCTTACAAATTCAACACATGAGGTGGGTCTTGTTTATACTTCTTCAGTTGGGAGACATAAAAAATCCTGAATTGACGTCAACTATGAATGCAAATCCAACTGCTCGGCCACTTTTCCAACCTGCTCAAAAATCGTGAATGGTCTGACATACCTCAGTGTCATATTTCCCTACATTCCCAAGAATTGATGACCTAAACGGGGTGCCACTTTCAAGAACACCCGATCACCCAAGGAAAACTCATGATCCTAACACCTTTGATAAGAATAAGATTTTAGGTGACTCTAAGATTTTAATAACTACTTAATAATAATCTTGACATTCACAAACATATCTTACAAAAGGCTTAGTCCCAAAAGTGAGTCCTCACCTACCTCATCCTAACATAACATAGACCAACACGGTCATCCATAGAGAGCCTCAAAGGGATCCATTTTAATAGATTATTGGTAACTGTTATTATAAAAAAAATTCAACCAATCCCAAATGGATATTCCAAGAACCTTTGAAATCCAAAACACATGCACAAAGCATGTCTTTTAGAACCAGATATTCCCATATCATCTAGCCATCCATTTGGGGTGGTATTTCATGGTCATTTTGATATGTGACCCCAATTATTTTTAACGGAATCCTCATAACTGAGAGGTGAAGTGGGGGACTTTATCAAAAACAATCACTAATGACACACCGTGAAGTATAACCACTTCCTGAATGTACATTAGTCCCAGATCATCCATGTTCGCTGAATCATTGATCTAAACGAGGTGGTATAATTTTTTCAAGCAGTCAATCACTTCCCAAATAGTGTTCTTTCATCAAGGTGTCTTAGTTGTGACAAAAATGAAGTCCATGGTGACCTTGTTCAACTTCCTAGTTGGAATGTGTAATGACTAAAGAAAACCATAGGGCATTTGATACTCTACTTTTACCTGCTGACATGTATAGCATCTCGATATAAAATCAGTTATGTCCTGCCTCAATCATGGACTCCAAAACTACAGAATAACATCATAATACGTCTTCATAGTACTGGGATGAATGGCCCACCGAGATTGGTGTCTATCATGCATCACCACCTTCCTCAGAGATAACAACACCATGAAACAGCCCATGAAAAACATATTTCCATCGGGATACAATGATAAATCAGATGATGTCTCCCCAATATAAATAAACTACATATAAAACAGACATAGTTCATAACTAGGTTGTTCCTACTAAACTATCTTCAGAATATAAGGGGTCAACTTCCCACTCATGAAGCTCCACGGTGCTCCTTGGTCCCTAAGTGCATCAAGTAAAAGGGCCCCATCAATATCCACACATCGCTGGACTTACTCATTGATTTCATTGTAACTTTACTACTCAATGAGTTAGCCACCACATTACCCTTTTCTGGGTAACAGACGATATCAAAGTAAAACCCCTGCAGATATTTGATCCAATGGAACTGCCTCAGATTTAGATCGTTCTGGGAGAAGATGTAGGTTAAGCTCTTATAATCACAATAGACCAAAAACTTATCCCCAAAGAGGTAGTGATGCCATGTCTTTAAATCATGTGTCATCGCTGCTAACTCCAAGTCATGGGTTGGGTAATTTTTCTAATGTGGTCAGAGTTGGAGTGAACTATATGCCACCACATGACCATCCTGTATAAGCACAGACTTGATACCTATACTTGAAGAATCAAAATAAACCACATACCCCTTCCCTAATTCCAGAAAGATCAACACAGGTGTGGTAGTCATCTATCACTTCATCTCCTCAAAGGAAACATGATATTCTGATCCCCATAAAAACTCCACCCCCTTTTGGGTGATTGTGGTCATGTATGAAGCTATTCATGAGGAATCTGGAACAAACCGCTTTTAATACCCCGCTAGGCTAAGGAAGCTCCTGATCTCAAACATGGTCTTCAGCTACTCCCACAACATGACGACACTAATCTTATGGGGGTCCACTAAAACCCCTTACTCCAATATGACATGGCCTAGAAATATCACATCCATGGTCTAGAAATTCATTTTTGAGAACTTTTCATAAAGACGATGATCCCATAAGGTGCCCAGCACAACCCATAAATGATGATCGTGCTCTTCATCAGATCTAGAGTAGACTAGGATGTCACCCACATCCACCACAACAAAAGAGTTGAGATACTGGTGGAATACCCTATTCATGAGATAAATAAAGATCATTGGAGCATTTCTCAATCTGCAAGGCAAGACCAGATACTTGAATTAGTCGTACCTACTTCAAAAAGTCATTTTCGGGATATCGGCCTCTTTCACCCTGACATGGTGGTAACCTGAATGTAGACCGATCTTGGAGAACCACTTTTCCCCTTTCAAATAGTCATAAAAATTATCAATTTGGGTCAAAGGGTAATTATTCTAAATGGTTACCTTATTAATCTTCTAGTAGTCAATACAAAACTAGAGATATCTATCAGCCTTCGTTGCGAACAAAATAGGGGCGGACTATGGAGAGATTCTTCGGAGAATGAACACTTTGGACTCGAAATCCTCCATATGTATCATTAATTCCATTACTTTAGTGGGGGATATACAATATGAGGGAAGAGATATCATATGTTCTCTTATCACTAATTCAATAAATAACTCCACATCTAGATCTTAAGGTAGGATTGAAAATTTATTAGTAAATATCTCTAGGAAATCATCTGCCGCATGTGGTAATATTCCCTTAAGGGCACCACCATCATCCTCTAGCATGGTAAATTATAATTGAAAGGCATGATTTCCCAACTCCAAGAGTGGGGGTCCAAATCAACCCAACTGAGGATCCCAATCTCATTGGATAACTTGATCTCATCCATATGGTTCCATGAAACTAACTCTCCATAGATAATAATCAATGTGTTGTTGGAAATGTACTATCCATTCCTTTCCAAGGATCACATCAAACTGGTCCATATTCAAGACCAGGAAATATCATTCTATCTCAACCCCTAACATGGAAAGTGCACATGATGGGCACCTAAGGCCCAACTCCTTCTTTTTGGTCAATGGATTCACCAACTACATCACAAAATATAATAGATCGGTTGGAAAATCACACATATTCACAAGCCCGGAATATATAAAAGACATAGATGCACCAGGGTAAAATAAAACCATAGCTATAGAAGATACAATTAGAATGGTACCTTGAGTAGTTGAGGTCCATGAATCCTGTCCCACTAGTGCCTACTCCACAGCATGAAGTTTCCTGGTATCTATCTGAGTCTCACCATGACCACTAGAATACGTCTCTACTCTGAGATGACTCTGACTAGAAGAATATTTTGTACTGTCGCCTCGACCACTGAATTGATATCCCACTATCCTGGAAGTTTCTGATTGAGCTATCATTCCCCTAGAATCCATTGATCCTGCACTTCCCTAATAAGAACACGTAGCTCTACAGAATTGTTATAAGTTCCCCAATGATCCACACCAATGATAGGACATGGTATGAGATGTATATGTTGGTCGAGTGTTTCCCACCTTTTTGCATTGGTGGAATATTACATCCCCTTAATAGGATGCAACATATGATGATTTTCTAGAAGGATGGACTAAACTAACAACAACCCTCTTACCTTTCTCATCACGCTTCATCTTCTTTTCTAGAGAACCGTCACTTCATAACACTAACATGGCCCCAAAGGCACTTAACCTTCCCTTAAGATCAATCTCTACCATACAATCTTGTCAAAAACATCAGAATACGTCTTCAGATTAAACAAGAACACCTAAGAATAGATCTCTGGCTGAATACATTTCTCAAACCTTTTAACCTTAATCTGCTCATTGGAGACTATTTTGGGGGAATACCAGACTAGTTCAGCAAACTGGTTGGCATACTACATCACTGACTGGTCCCCCTAGACAAGATCGATGAACTCCCAAGATCTAGAATATTTCACGAACTTGAGGAAATATTGTTCATTGAAGACCGCCTTGAATCCCTTCCAAATCATCTACTCAGGCTTCCCAACATGGATCACTGAGTCCCACTACCTTCGGCTAGGACCCTCTAATAGAAAATAAGGGAACTTCACCATGACCTCTTTAGGAGTGTCCAGGAACTCGAGCATTCTCTCAATATTCTCAAGCTAATTATCCACTTATTGAGTCTCCAAGCTAACTTATAAATAAGGAGGTTTTTTCATGAGGAACTCCTAGGCTTTATCCTTCCAATATCATGGCTCATCTTCCTAGGCCATATTAGGAGAAGGAATCACTCCTTGTCCCAGAGCCGGAACATCTCAAACCACAGTATCTACCAATATCTGGTCAAGTAGTGAGAGTGAAATCTCTCCAAATTCTTCCTATGGATGCAGAGGAACTCTCTAGGTTGAATGTTGCTACAAAAATCAATAGTCACATAAGAACACCATTAATTTTTTTGGTCTAAAAAATTACAAGAAGAATAATAAACATCAATAAACAAAACATGTTGATGAAACAGATTGACCAAACAACTTCACCCCCCAGCTAGTTTCCATGAATAGTCTAGAGCATGAACATACTTCCTAGAGGAGAATCCAAACCAACAACCCATGGAGAATCAAGGTCTATTGTGAGGTGTTCTAGCCATGAACTGTACTCACAACAAGAACTTTGAGCCCCAACATTCATAGATCATGTCTATCCAAACTCATCCCAAATAACATTACCCAAATAGTTAAACCTACCATTGATACCATTTTGTCACAAACCAAGCCTGGTTATCATCTGAATCAACACCCAACCTGGTCTGTGGCAATGCCTGAAGGGAATTCCCAATCCCCATGGGCTGTCACAAGTACCCAGGTATAAATAATAACAAATGGAATTATTTACCCAAAAATACTAACCTAAAAAAATAAACAATATAAAATAAATCAAATCTATAATTCCCAATCAAACAATCATTTACATGTTTTTCATATTCAAGTTTACTAGTTTAATATGAAATCCAAAAATGGCTACTACCAAAAAGAGACAAAAACAAAATCCCAAAACCAACACTATTCAAGGGGTGTATCTCCCATAATCCATCTCCACAACACTGCCCAAGAAGATCCCTAGCCTCCTGAACCACCGTCACCAAAAGTTTTACCTTTACCTATATCAAACATGACCAAGTCTACTTATACCCAAAGTTGTAAGATGTGTGTGATCTATTACCCAATAGGATGCCACCCAAAAGGATTCCATGATCTAAACAGTAAATGAAAAATAAACTTTCAAGTTTAAAAAATGAAATGAAATGATAGAACAATTAAAAATAAAACATTTTTTATGAAATAAATTTTAAATGAATGGAATATTAAATAAAAAAACTTTTACTTTTGAAGTAACTTAAATGCCACACTGTATATTGATGGTGAGTGTAAAATAGTCAAATATAACTAGACATGGTACAATCCCTATGGGCACTATCCAGTGATGGGAATATTGAACCTCACATTTTGGTAAAAAGTGGTATAGGAACCCCAATAATATATGTTCCAATGCATAAGCCACTAAAGATGAGAAACATCAAATATTCTAGTGGTATCCAATCATCATCCATATTTAGTTAGTGTGGTCATCGTCAATCCCTCTAAGTGAAACCGGGCCACATCCACTTTCATATCACTAGTACATTAGTCTTAGTCCACCCTCCTAGATACCTAGGCTTCCCTTTGTGGTCATACTAGTTTCAGGTTCAAATTTTATGCCACATTCACACAAGCAATCCAAAAAAACACTACACATGACAAAGTCACCATTTATATGCACAAATAATATTTTAAAACCATAAAAACTCCAAAAAATTTCTAAAAATTATCTTTAACACATAAAAAATTTAATAAAACATTTACACTTTCATGATGCAGAATGGGGTTTTGCACTAAGAATACACACCATTTCACCTAAAAAAGCATAATTATAATCCAAATGCACAAACAATAATTTTGAAAATGACTTTCCAAATACACTCATAACTCATAAAACATGATAAAGAATACAAGAAATACTATTAAATTTATGAAGAAATGTTTAAGCACGGAATCACCTACCTTGGGTGGAGAATGTTCCAGAAAATAGTGTGAAATTCCAACTGCACCTTATTCGCATAACAAAGAAACCAAATAGAGACCTAAATTAAGCAATCAAACCAAAAATACAAAAATAGAATCGAATAATCATAAATCTATGTCTAAATAAGAGGAACCCCCCAATATAAGAGATAAAACCCTATAATAGAGGGAGGTTGGGAGAAGAAAGAAGGATTACATGACGATTCGGGGAGAAACCACCCTAAATCTGCCACAAAATCAAAGCTCTAAGGGAGGAAGAAGGAGGGAAAGGCCCACCTAGGGAGAGGAATCCCTAAGGATGGGATAAATGAGGTGGGTTAAAGGTTAAAATTGTGAAAATATACAAAATATTAATGACATTGATGCTACGCATGGTTATTCTACATAGTTTGGGAAATCGTTTGAAGCATTATGTCCAAAGGGAGACCTACGCACAGCTACGCAATCCAAGGTGCATATCCTTATAAATTCCATGTGATAGGTTCTATCTCCTACCACACGGTTTCCTAGGCTGGTTGCATGGTTACTACTAACCATTCATAGGGGCCTACACACCCAAAACATTCCATTTTTCTTCAAAATTAAATGGAAACCCAAGGAGAAAAAGATAATCCAAAATTTAAATAAAAAAATACCTGAAAGTAAGATCCTGTATCTGACTGAGGAGGTGAAAATGTGATAAAATAAAATAGATCCTAAGGTAAGGGTTAACTATTTTAATTTACATCTCTTTAGGATGTAATTATAGTTATACATCTATTATTCATTTAAATGATGTGCATACTATGCATTGACTTCAGTAATCCCAAATAAACTTTTTCAAGTGGTTTAATAGTGTATTTATTATCTCTTTTCATGTGATTCTGATTTATTAACAAAGAAATAAGGGTAATTCTCAAACCCAATTCTTTTATTTTAGTTTAAACTTTTTGTAAATATATTTATTCACATGGTTCCATTATTGGAAAATTTTACTATTAAAATAATTTTCTGAAAACCATTTCATTCCCTTTTAAAAATGCTTTTATATAGTGATTCCTTTCACTATTTATATTAAAATATGAAAAAAGTCATTAAAATTCTTTTTAAAATTTCAATCCCATTTTCTTCTTAATTTTTATTAGGAATATTTTTAAAAAAATTTATTTACATTTCATGTCTTAACAATCATTAATTTTTGAAAAGATTAATTTCTTTACATTTACATTCTTAGTTAAAGTGCACCTTTTGTTTTTATTTCAATATATCTCGAAACTAAGAAATTTTTTAATTAAAATCCACTTAATTTATGTTTTCCTCTAAATACTTTTCATATTTGTGAACAAATATTCCATGTTCCAATATTTCAAATGATGTAGTTCCTTGAATGATATTTTCACATAAATAAATACTATTCTAAATTAATATTTGGATTTAGTACCCATGTTCTTATATATATGTACTATGTTGGAAGTAACATCTTAATAAGTGAAGTGATATATCACTGAATTTATCTTTCCTAATAATATATTATGTATTAAAATAACCATTAAATTAATTATTTTCCTATATTAACACACTATGTTTTATTCTATTTATTTAAGGGGGTTCACCTAGACTCCCTTACATCATTTGACTATGGTAATTATTTACTAAAATGTGTAGCCTTTATCAATAAGGTATAAATACCTTATACATTATTATCTTAATTATAGGTTATTTACCTATAGAGTTACATAATTTATTTAGCTATTCATTTAATTTCAATTGTTTCATATTTTTATATCAATGTATTTATGTATGTTTTATTTATTTTATCGTATATATGTGTGTGTGGGTGTGTGTGTTCATATTATTATGTAATGGTGGTCCCATAATTATATTTTCCTCCATTGGATTGAGTAATGTTTTATAACTCATGATATGTTATTTAAGGTGTTGGGGATAAAAAAATCTACAATAGTATTGTATTAAATTTATAATGATGGTCTAGGTATTTGACCTTGACATGTGCTTATAATGCTATTTTTTATTATGATGTAAAATTCATTTGATGGAATGATCCAAAAATATCTACTTATTTATAGAAAAATCATAATATTATGATTTCTAAATTATGATCTATGTTTTATTTTGTATGATTCTTTTATTTTATATCATTTAACATTGATTTTTTTCCCATACCCAAATGTCTATATTATTCTCACTTTTGATCTTTAATTATTATCAATTATGTTTTGCCTTACTATGTGTTTGAGTTCACATTTTCTTATATTTCATTTTCCCTAGGTAATTATGAATCTTATTATGTATGATGGTTATAGAGGGGTGTCATGTGTGGACAATTTTATGTAATATTTTCAATACTTACTATAAAATAAATAATCCTTTGTTTAAAGGGAAAAAATATCATTTTATGGGAAATATATTGGTTCTGTTAGTTTAATATTTTTTTATAATTCTATAAATTAATAAACTTAAAAGTTCTTAGTTACATAATTGACAAAATATTTATTATTGAGATTGTAATTTTGTATGGTTTATGTTTTGGTTATCTTTAGTAAGTATGAAACCAGTATGAAAAGTATATGTTTTTAACAATAGATCCCAGAATTTTGGTATGGCGAATCATAGTATTATTGTTTATTTTAAGTAAAACCCATGTAAAATAATTATGATAATGATAACACTATATTCTCATTACATGTGCTAAACTCATATATTAATAAATCAACTTCATTATTCCTATAACTCATCCCGTCAAACCTTATTAAAATTTATCAAACCTTGATTAATAAATTTTTAATTAAACAATTATTATTTTTTTCAATAAATAAATATTGTATTCACTAAAATAATTAATAAATATTTATTTTAATATTAATATAACTAAATACATATTTATATTAAAATATTTACTAAAACAATGAATAAATAAATATTTACTTATTACCTTTTGAATAATAAATAATAGTTTATGTAAATATTATATTCATAAAAATATATGACTAAAAATTTATTTTAATGTTAATATCACTTATTTTAGACTCCAATATCTAGTAATTGGGTTTATGTGGTTGATGATACTAAAATAATTATTATTCTACATGTATAGAATTATATTTATTGGCATTAATAAATTAAATTTTATTTAATGAGATTTTTTGTAGACATAGTGTGTGACCCTCTATGACTATTTATTTTTGGCACTAAGTCAAAATACGTACAGTCCCAAATTGGTTTCAGGAAGCACATAGAGACACCCATATAGAAGGATGTTAATATTGAAATGAGAAAAACCATCTTATAATTTTTTTTAAATATAATCCTATTTTAATGATATCTTGTAAAGTAGGATTTATACACGTGTCATCATCCTATTCACATGATTTATATTTCTTTGAATCTCTAAAATAAACTCATAGATGAACTACCATGTCCATTGATTTAAGTACATAGTTTAATTTAAATCAATTGGCTCAGTATATATTCTAATATTAACTAATAAGGGACATATCATTTATTGACTTATTCAATTAAGGTCATATCACATATGACGAACTAAATATATGATACCTTATCATGAGTATTTCTTGTAACAGATTTGAAAAATACATAAAATTATTTGATTCATGATCTATATTAACATTACTCTCAAGTATATGTAAAACATCACACATACACAAATAGGACTATCCAATGACATATATAACATGTTGAGTTACTATCTAGGGGTTTATCCTCATAACCAACCTTCTTGGAGATTAACTTCTGTGAACTTCATAAGAAAAATTCTCAATGTATTATAAGTGTACATCACTTAATAGTCAATAATAATCTTTATCCTATTAGAAATATGTTATCTCAACCTTACAACATATGTTGTAGAATATTTTTATATCATTTCATTGTTCTTGTCAGATATGGGATCTATGATAATATTTTTATGTAACTACTAATTAAACAACATTTTCACATTAATATTTTGTAGATGTTCAATCATTATGTGGGAAGATATTCAATAATATTCTTGTAACCAAAAGTAAAATTTATTTTAGTTTTTGGGAACCAATTCCATTATTATATGCCTATATCAAAATGTATAATATATTTGTCATGTGGTATGTCAAATAAGAAAATATGAATATCATAATGCATGGATATATATATATATATATATCAAAATCAATATGAAACTGATTTAATGCACTTCTATTATATAATATATTGTATAATATATTTTCATCATGAAACCGTTATAATCATAATGTATGTTTTGAATGTGTTTTATGATAGGAAATGGTAGTCGAACATTATATTTTTTAAAATATGATAATATTATATTGATGGATATTATTAATATAAATGTTTTATAATATGAAACATATGTGATTTCATCTTGGATTAGTGGTGAAAAATGAGTTTTAACTATAGTTACTAACTCATGTGTTTATGAAATGTAGGAATATATCCTTACAATCACTCGAGAGTTGTTTAAAGATAAATATAAAGAGTTATAGCTCATTTTATGGGTGTGTGTGATTCTATTTCATGATTTTTGATAAATCTATCTCTCATTGACTTTCTCTTAATTCTTCAACCATTTCTACTATAGAAACATTCATATCATGAGTCAAGGTTTGCTCTCTCTTAAACATCTGGTAATTCTATGGAGGACGGAGTTTATCACCTTCCTCTAGGGTATCTTCACTAACCCTATGAATAAAGATCATTTATACTCTAATCAACATTTAATGGTCCATATTAAAATATTATTATTTTTCCTTATGAATGATTAATGTTTTTCAAAGATTTTATACCTTTATAGGATTATAATTTATTTCCACTACATATTTTAACTTCTTTAAAATCTATTGAAACCTTCTAATGGTGTTTTCAAAAATTCATAAAAATTGATTAATTAAATCATGATTTAAAATGAATAAATTATCATATTATAATGAATTCATATTTTCTATCTCTAAATATGATAAATAGTTTTAACTAAAACCAATTATACGTAGATAAATAAAAAATAACATATATATATATTACATAATTTTACACGAATACTCATTAAATAACTCAATAAATCATACCCCATAACTAATAAGTTTAGTGTATTTGGATATTATTAGCATAAAACTTAATTTAAAACACTATAAATGAATATCTATAGTTGTACTAAATGAGACCCCTAACTAAACATTTCTTAAATAGTACTCTTCTTCAAAACCATGGAAATTGAATCATAAAAAAATGATATTAGATTCCTAGTGAGGGTTGAACCAAAGAGATAAAAATAAAAGCTAAAAAATATAGAATAAGATGACTATATGGGTATGAGAACATAATCAATATATAGACATAATATAAGATAATAATATTAAAATAGGGATCATAAATTAAGATTTAGGGTATATGTAATTTGGTATAACATAAAAAAAGTGTCATGGGAGTGTGGAAACATGAGTGAATAATCATGAGCCATAAAAACATAAAATAGGAATATTCATATCACAGAATTGTTGAATATAAACATGGAATATACATAAGAATCTAAAATAACTCTTTATGGTTAGGATAACTTCCAAGACCATCATTTTACTGTGAAATGAATCCCATACAGGATTAGGTTTACTACCTAGTCCCTAACATGTCTCCTCATGAGATATAATTCTTTAACCAATGCATTGAATTCATAAATTATTTAGGTCCCACCTATAATATAAACATTTAATTGGGACCAATCCCTATTCCTTTATATTTAATCTATTCATGTGTAAGGATTTACTAAATTTCTTACTGGTATATATAATTCCAAGACTGCTCCTCGTATATTGAAAAACTATACATATGTGAGCCACATGAAAACATTCATAATTCAAACATAGATAATTTACCCATGGTAAAGAAATGGGTTTCATGAAAAAAAATCATAATACATGATCATAAGTTATCCATGTAAATGATGTGGATGAAATCTTTAAATAATATTACGATTAAAGTATAAGAAACAATAAAGGATGTCGATATAGCTGAAATTTTTTTTAAGAACATTAGAAAAATATTTAAAAAGTATAAATAAATATATTTTAAATTTATGAAACATAATTTTTTAAGGACGTAATTTTTTAAATAATAATAATAATAATTAATTTAGAATACAATAAAAACTGGGAAAGAAATGTTCTTAATTAAAACAAAAGTATGTGGAGGAAAAATTGAACCATAATGAAAAAATTAAAAAATATATTCCCTTAAATATTTTTAAAATAAAATAAAGTCCAATAGAAAATTCTATTATAATATTTATATTTACATATAAGGTCATATATAAAATAAAATTATGAATATACATATGGTTGATTAATATTACTAACTATAAAATGAGTTAAGGTATGCACCACTTACAGAAAATTTTTCATTTAAATTACGTAAAAAAGGAAGTATAAATTGTAATAATACATTTGAACTAATGAAATACCCATAGTATATTAATTTAAATGGTTATTTTAAAGATAAATAATGTGTAATGTTTTTATTAAGTAAATTTATATATAGACAATGTTGAATTCATAGTGATATTAGAAAAGAACCCTTATGGCTCTCATAACATTTGAATCAAAAACACTTAAATGGATAACCATAGATAGATTTTTTAACCACTTTAATTATTTAAAATTGTTATATGTTTTACTTATGAAAATTATTACATAATAAAAAAATTGTGAATAAAAGCATTTCTCAATGAAGGGAAATTGAGATGGGAAACCCTTACATTGGATTCCCGCTTTCTTAAACACACACTAACATTATATATAATATATTTTGGTTTATTATTAATCTATATATAGACCATATTTATATTTATTTTCATTTATAATATTTATTTAAAATTTATTACAATATATTTATTATTCTTTCTTTGTTAAAATAAATATTTTATTATTAATTGTTCATTTTGTTCTATGATATCTTTGATTTGGTGGTTCATGTTTATAATATTTTATTATTATTTCACCACCTTAATAATGGACATGTAGGTTAAATATTTATTTTTGATATATTTCTGATGTCAAATGGTCATTTTATAGAAGATATGGTGATAGTTTTAAAAAACAATTAAAATATCTCTTTAGTGAATAATGATTCAATAAAATGAATTGATTTTATTAAAAAAATACATATATATATTATCTTTATATAATTTTTAAAAATATTATAATTTTATCAGTACTACCATATATTAGTATAATATTAGTTATATTAATCCTTTATAGTGGAAATGTTATAGCATCATTCATACAGATGGAAAAATCGACCAAAATAATAAAATTTTATAACTAATGAATAAATAAGAACATATTATATAAAAACTAAAATACCACATTTAAATAATAATGATGATAATACATCATAATTATATTGGTCGATGATATTTTGGAATATTTGAGATTAGAAGATATGTGAAAGAGATGAAGATGGACACATTAGTTACTTTAGTGGAATCACGACTTCTCGTGATTTCATACCTCATAATGAAGGAGTTAGGCCTCATCAATTTCACCAAAGGTTATCAAGTGTTGATAAAAATTTAACAAAATAAAAATGATCAGGAATTAATATGAGAACCAAATAATATTAGTGGTTTGGAGTGGGTGGAAGAGGGACTCTTTTACAGGTAAAAATTATGGTCATTTATTTTGAAACATGAATTTAGTGTAGGGTAAATATAAAATCACATAGGATTTAGGTTAGGTAGGTGAGTTTGGTATGTAAATGTCTTTGATACATGTAAGATTCACTCCCACACCAAAAAATTTCTTATAGAATAATTTTATGTCATTTTAATTGTTAATAATTTTAAGAATATAATTTTACCATTTTATTTCTCTAATTAAATTATTTATCTATTTACCATCGTAATTTTTTACAAAAAAAACTATATGATGACCCCTGTTACTTAGTTCTATCCTGATAGTTCTAGATTTCGACTCCATTTTATCAAATTTAATTTCTAAATTTTTTAAATTATACACTAAAATGAATAATGTAAAAAACAATTTTTATTGATGTTGGTAATGAATATTATGTCAAAGAATAAATCAGAAGAAAAAAAGCTAAAATATTAAAATTACTATTGAATTGAAGAAATTCCAAGAGAGAAGTCATAGATTTCACGAAACTAAAAATTTTCATGAATAAATATCATTGCACAGTGAATCTTGAACCATTGTGAAGACAATCCCATGAACCATACACTTTAATGACCTCATGGCCTATAAATATCCCTTTAGATCATTATATGAAGGATCTAACCTCTGGGATTCTATAAATATTCTCTCATCTTTTAAAATATGGACCTTGATGAGCTCCCAAAACTAATGAAATAGATTAGTATAGTTAAGGATCTTATGTAAACATTGACACATAATTCCTTTATGAGATTTAGTTGTGTTAGAGATGCGTTTCATGTATCCCTCATCCTTGATGTAAATAGTTTTCATTAATGGGTATTAATTTTTATAATTTTTTTCTCCATAATAGGTATATCTTTCATGAAACAAATACCATGAATATATAGGGAAAACAAATATATTAGAGATCAAATTCTCACATATATCTATGTTTCTTTCAACTCATAGATTTCATGAAAACCCTACTAGGGTGATTCATTTTCCATCACCATTTATCAAACATAGTTTCATGAAATTTTATTCATTTTGTTTATAATGTTCAATTAATCTAGGATTAATTTTGAAAAAACAATATACACAATTGGCCTCATTGAACCTTATGTCCAAACCCTTTTCATCATGATTAGGATGGAAAATCCCCTACCTTTTTCACCTACGAATAGAATAATTATCCATAGATACGTTTCAGAAACAAATTACTAGTTTACATCCCAAGAAGTTGATCTAAAGTAACAATCTAGAAACAAAACATGCATGTAATCACCAATCGTGCTCTAAAAATTCCTAATCTACAACTGGGCCTCTTATTATGTATTATCCAATGTTATTGCATCATCAAATTAAATTGTTCTTGTCCACCCAATAGACCATTCATTCCCTTGGTTAGTTCATTTTGTAAGACCCATCCAACCCCCATTATTTCCCCCTCAAAATCATGATTTTTCCTCAGAAAAAGGCATTAAACTACAACAAATTTCATTATCCCTTGATGTTAAACTGGTGATTACCCTATGTGATAAACATAATATTCTCTATGTGATGAGCCTAAGATGGTCCATGTGATGAAAACATGATTCCTTATATGAAAATCGTTATATAAACCCATCATTAGGGTAGAATAATGAACAATCCCCACAGTATCACATAATTTCACCCCTTTTATGACATAAGCATCTTTACCACATGATGTTAAATTTCATGGTACAACCCCATTACATGACGATAAAAAATTCACTCGAACTACATGGGTTTTGATTATTGTTTTCTAGTAGTATATTAAGGATGAATCAATGTGATTCAATCCTAAAAATATTATCATTCCATATCCCCCTCATCATGAGGTATCTATGAATCTTGATCATCTTCTTGGAGTTCACCAAACCTAACACCAAATCACCTATAATCCGACATTAAACTATATACTATGAGATTCCCCTATTAGACATCAACTTTTGAGCATCCCCACTAAAGATTAAATCATGAGAACCCCAATTGGATTATAAATCATGGGAGTCCTCCAATGAACATCAAACAAAGAGCATCCCCATTCGACAATACACCATGATCATCCCCACAAAACATTATGTCGTGAATATCCCTACTTAAATTTAAATCATGAGAATTACAATTTTACATTATACAATTATCATCCCCTACTAGAAATTAAACCAGAAGTATCCCTATTATACTTTAAACAATGATAATTTCCATTAGACATTAAACCTTTAGCATCCCCCCTGAACATTAAACCCCATACATCTCCAAATAATTTAAATCATGTGATAGCCCCACTAGAGTTTAAATTATGACCATCCTTCTATTATTTGATTCTCATGTGACGAACATGCGCTACCTCATACGATGAGTGGGGAATGACTTAGGCAATGAGCCTATGATGACTTATAAAATGATTGTATCTTTCTCCATATGATCCCTAATATGCCTTGATTTTTTATATTGAGATAACTTATATAATGAGAATAATATTTCTCCATACCATTATGAATAATATATATCCATATTTCCAATATTCTTAAAAAATAATCAAATCTATTTATAATTTGGTCACCCTACTATAGAAAAAATAAATTTATTTTACTAGTATACAATTAATGATGGTTTTAGGAATGAAATTAAAAATCAGTCCATGGATATTTAAGGGACAACCATACAAGGAAATGAACTCTATGGAGGATTCCATTCAAGGAATAGTAAACATTTGATCATCCTATTTTGATAATAAAGTTGACACCATCACTATAAACGGTTAAGGCTACCCTCATTTAGAAGACATAAAAGTAATACCAGAAGGATCATGACAAGTTCAAGGATGCCATAGGACTAATAGTGGAATCATTGTAGAAGTGTCAAAAAAACATAATTGTGATCCTGATGTGAATTTATTATCTTATAATAGTGATAAAAGAACTAATGTTGGGATTCACCAATTAGTGGAATTATTAGAATAAATCCCTTCTCCATCAAATGTGATATGATGGGTTACATTTGGAATGTTGGGAATCAATTTCACCCAACTAGTTTTTATATTTGGATTCACATGTTCCAACAATAAACTGAGCAAAAAATATTCCCAATGTAGTGATCTAACCCCCACTAACTATTGAGGGGGGAGAATCACCATAGATACTATTGAGTTACATGGATTCCCTACACAACAGTCGCTCATACATATGGTACGGGTTTATTGATCACCTCCCCCATAGATTCATGTATCCCCCACCGTATTTCTCCCTTTGAGATAATTAAGAAGACGGACATAAATTCCCTTCTCTATAATTTTTATAAAGTTATAGCCATCCTAATATGGGAGATTAGTCTATAATATATTAAGGTTATATCACCACATCAACTTCAAAACAAAAAGTCAGCATATAGGGGAAATCCACCAATTACCAATGCCATCTATTTTGGGAGACTTTCACCATAAATCATGGATAGAACCCTCCCATATACTGAGAAGCTAAGGGGTATCCAAGATTTTCTAGTTACAAAATTTACATGGGAGTCACCAAAGAGTGTTCCCACCACTAAAAATTGTTGAGGGTGTATGGATTCCCTACAAGTGGAGGTCAAAGCTGATCACAGGCATGCTCCACCTGACAAATTCCATACTATTTAGATCCCCTGAAAAGTATAGGCCACCGACCCTTACCTATGGAAGGATGCTTCTATAGCTCATGTTTCCCCCTCCACCATTGATGCACCCCTATATTTCTTTCCACTTCCCTATGAGACTTCTTTTAAAAATATAATTAAGACCATATCCACCCACTAAGAATAATAGGTTGACTCTCCCAACCTCTAAAAACCTCACTAATTGACACAAGGGTCCTCCCTGAGCAGACAAAGTCCACTAATCTAAATTGCATTACCATGGAGAAGGTATATAAGTCATCACAAAGGCCCTTCTATATACACCAATAGTATTTCCTATGGTAGGTCCCCACAAAAATTTTCAGTGTTCACACATAGATAACATCCACACCAACATCTGAGGTGGGAAAGGGAGAGAAAATGTATTGTTTCCCCTATCTTTCATAATCAGAGGCCTATGATGCTTCCTGCGAGGTATTCCTTTTTCCACAGTCATATCATGTGGTAGGCATCCTTCTGTTGTGGAATCCCGCCCAAAATTTTAAGGTCTATAAGGTTATAAGATCCCATTTTAAATACATATATAAATATGTTTTCCTATATTACTTTTAAGGAATCTCTATAAAGCTATCCTTTCCACCATTAGAGTAACTTCTATCCACCTATGTAGTAGACGTTTGGGATATGCTAAATGTTTTATTAGAAATTTATGATGAATTATAACATTTATTTGATTTATATGTGCTTGAGTAATTCTCTTTCCAACAAGGGGCCATAGACTCTCCACCCTGCATCATCATGTAGATAAATCATGAATCGTTTTAGCAAGAATCCTCAACCATTCTTGGAATAATGTATTAGATTATACACATTATGTCTAAAGACCAATAGTAGAACATGTATGAATCAATTCATCCCCCAAATTTCCTATTTTTTTATATATAAAATTAGGGTGACTGGGATCTATATTATACCTTTAATCATTAGCATGATGATGATAGTCTATTGGAGATCATATCTATCGACTAGTTACTAGTTTTTCTACTTAAATTCTAGTGGTGGAAGATTTTAAGTATTGGGAGATTGTTGTGAAAACAAATATTATTGTATACTTTATATGGGATAGATTATATAATATTTACTATCAATATTTTTACCTAAAAACCTTAATTTCAAGGAAACGTATATATTTTTTGAGTTTATACAAGGAAAATAGTATAACTAGAATGTGTCACTCATTTTTTATAGATGTTATTCATTGATATATAAGAAATTAATAATGGGGATCTTAAGGATTGGATATTAGTTATGTGTATTTGATAATATATTAGATTTAAGATTATATTTTTATACATACCCACAGATGCGGTGGTGTTGAATAACTCAAAAAATGGATAAAGTGGATATGATACAAATTCAAATCATGAGTGATTTTCATCCTTGATCAAGTAGTGGAAACATTTATCTAGTGTATAAAAGAGAAAAATAACAAAAACCCATCAACAAAGTAATAATGAGAAAAAAAATAGATTAGATTCTTCATACATAAAATATATGTTTAATGTTATTGGTGTAGTATAATGACACATCTAAAGTAGCATTATCCCAAAAAACCTAAATTCTTTCATAATTATGAAGAGATTTGAAACTTGAAGAGGTTTTTTATATATTCTATAGTTAGATATTTTAATTTATCACCATGGACAAGTAAACCTATTGTGACACTTGATGAAGATCTATCATGGTTTTAGGTGATGATATGTGGTGACACATTGAAGATACCATGACGGGGTACAGTCACCTGAGCATTTAGTGGTGGTTAAATCAAAGTGACATATATTTTATATAATTCATTCCTTTTTTATCATTTTAAATCCCCTAATCAATATTCAATCCCTTTTTTATCTATTCCGATAATATTTTCCCTAATTATATTTTATTTGACATACATATACCATAAGAAATGTAGCAAGGATAGTAATGAGTATCGCATAGTACGTTTATAAGGTTTGGTATCAATGTGGGTACCTACTATTTACTATATATAGGTCACATATAATATATATATATATATATATATTACTATTTTCTGAAAGTAATCATAATTTTCTGTGCATGTATCACCCTATACACAAAAACTACAATGATTGAATTTACTCCATTGGAAGCCTTATGGATGGTTCAATATCCACCTTCCTAGGAATAATAACTTTCTCCTGATATATTCTCTATACTATCTATTTTATTATTTAGTATTATTTTTGGAGTTAAAAAATAACCAAACCCTTACTACTCTATTTCAAATTTCATATTTAAAAAATTGATGAAACATTATTTCCCATACATATTTTTTTACTTCTTATTAATCATGAACCAAAATATACACAAATTGATCGTGATAAGTTACAATGAAACAAGGCAGTGTATACGATCTAGGTCACTAGCCTTCATCAACACTCAAGCCTCATGTGATTAAATAATCTAGTAACTCCTCATTATAAAATTATTGACTAGAATAAAAATAGTATAAAATATTGTTAGTATCTCCTCAAATACTTTTTTCCTTTATTCTGTTTCTATGTCTTCAAAATATAAAATTTTGGGTATCATAAGAAATTTCATCAATTCAATTTCTCCTTTTTCTATTTCTCTCCTACTTCTATGATATTGATCAAATATTCATAATCATCTTTCTTATTTTTCTTTGATACATAGATAAATGATCATCTAGAATACTATATTAGGTTCTATATTTTTCTATAATTTTATTTTTTATTTATTCTTCATGATTTTATATTCCATAATCACTATAATATATTTCAATATTTTTAATATATAAAATTTATTCTATTATCAAACAATGAATCACCCCAATAATTCCTAACTACATCACATTAGTGTGCTTTTATGATCTCAAGAATATTCATTTCTCTTAACCGCTTATATCTCATGTTATTCTAGGAATACCATTTTTGTGTTTTCATTGCCTTCTTATACTAGAAAAATAAATCTAATTTTAACTCAGCTAAAATATAATAAATCATTCTACACAAATTATTTTCAAAAAAATATACAGTTAACCATTCAATAAAATTACATGGAATAAAAATAACACATCTATTGTGTTTTAACACTTTCTTTCATAATGTGAGTGAATCTAAATCACTAGTATAAGATTTATCGTGAACCTTTATTTATCATATTACTTCTCAGATTTTAATTATTCTTCTCAGTGTGAAGATCACCTTCCCAATAATTCATCATAAACTACAAATTCATCAGTGTTATATAATACAATATATTTATGTTTCTACATCGTCACATTTCTATTTCACGAAATACTTATTTTGGAAATCATATATATTTTATTATATAAGATAATCACTAAAATAAGAATCACAAAACCATAGTGGTGAATGTGATGTCATGGTTTTAGATGACACCACTAAATGTATACATACGATGTATGCAACTGGAACATCTTTATCTATTTTATTTTCTTTAGTTGAAAATAATTTATGAATGAGTTAATATGGTTTGAAATCACATTGGATGGGTTTAATAGATATTTACCAATACTATTTAACATATGTTGGGAATTAAATATTAATTTACTTTGATGGTTACATGTGAAGGAACCTAAATAAGGATGTTAACCTTCTATAATTATTATACATTCATTCACTTTAAGAAGTAATAAATTTTCGGTATGCCAGTTAAAAATAGATTCCCTCATAAATCTCATTCATTATTCTATTAAAGAGATATCACCTCGTTAGGTGTTCAATAGTCCTCATAAAATTTTCAGGGATCCACTGGTCGTGGTTACCCACTTATAAGTATAAGGAATACAAATATTTCTCCCCACGATCATTATCAAAATACCATGTTAAAGAAGAATATAAATTCTATTGAAATTCAAGAGTTTGAGGTATGTCATTTTTTTCTATATTCTTTGGATATTTTCATCATTTGATTCATATATATGGATTTACCTATATTTTAGGTACACCTATACATCCAATGATCAAATGATGATCATCAAAAATCTAATAGTGATATAAAATTATGTTTCTAGAAGTATTAGACATGCTTAATCAATTTTTTCATAAAACATCAATCTTTCCATTAAATATGAGCCCCTTCAGTATATCCTTAGTGTATTTATAATGATAATATAACTAGAACCATGTATTACTATAGGGTGTAATGTAACTTTAAGATACTAAAATGTATAGGTAAGACTACTTATCTTTATTCCATGCAATCCTTCATGTTGGATTTCACCATTAGTGTTGAAATGCATTTTCTGCTAATTTGACATGTCATTTAACCTTGCACCTCAAAAAATTACCTTTGTATAGTAAGTCTTCATAAAAATATTCTTTTTATTACCTTTACATGTTCTGTTTCATGTGAGTGTAATCCAAAATTTACAGTTACATGAGTGGTTCTCACAATGGTAAATAAATCATATCGTTATAGAGTATGAGTTGTGTAAGGGTCAGAAAAATCTATGCTTACATAGGCTCTCTATGGGATGGTAGTGGGAGGATACCCCTATGTAAAATGGGATTATGCATATGGGTAAATGAAATTTTATTTTTTTCTGATTAATTTAAATTATGGTTTATAAAAAATTTATGAATTATAATTTTTAGGATTTTTAAAAATTGGGTTTTTTAAGAATTAATTAATTATAATTAGATTAATATTTTTTCACATGTTTTAATAAATGAATAAATTATTTATTTAATAAGAAAATTTAATTATGAATTGAATTATATTTTTTATAAGAAAATAAATAATAGAATATATATTATGTAATATTAACAAAATTGTTTATAATAAATATTCGAAATGATTATCTAAATTATAAAAAATTTATAATAAGATCTATTTCTGAAATTGACTATAAATTATTCTCATGACTAAATATTATAATTTTATTTTATTTACAATATATTCCATGATTTATTCATATATATATAATTGTTTATATTGTGTATATTGTCTATATTGTATATATATGATACATTATCTCTAAGAGATAGTGCCTTGAATTGTGTACTCAGTACGAATCCATAAAATTTAGTTTCTATATACCTTAGCCTTAGTTTGATATTAACGTTATTATATTGAATTTATTTATTGGTAATAGTTTGTGCATATTAGTTTTTAGATATATCATGAATTTCATTCTCCCATTATTAAAGTCTCTTAAGAGAGATAGACTTCTGGTCAGACTATCTACTGGGCTAGAGGCTTATTCATTATCTCGAAAAGGTGAATAGGGTTGGACATTTATCACTCGGGGCTTACTCTTGTAATTTTTTTCAATCTTATTCAACTATATGACTTTACATAAAATGTTCATGTATCTTATGCATATGATGCATTAAGATAAGTATGAATGTTCTTTTCCCTCTATTTTTGGGTGAGTAACCCACAATGTGGGTTGGGTAAAGAGTTTCAAATTAATATGTTGTGAAAACATTAATTTAGTTGTCGGAATTATGTTTGTAAAACTAAATAATTTGGATAATGTATACCTAAAAATGAATACAATATAATAAGATAATTATTACATAATATGTAATATATATGGATTAAATAAGAATTTATTTTATATGAAATTGGTGAGACATGAAAATCTCTAAAAAGTATGTGTGAGATTCCTTCCAAAGTGACATATTTCCAAACCTCTATCATCCAATCAGTTATGTCATGCTAAAACTACGTTCCCAAGGATTATCATGTGTATGGAAACTATGTAATAAGTGACTCTTTATTGTCCTATAAGGTATGTCATGGTAAAACCAGGTTCCCCTATATTGTCATTTATGAGTTTGTTTTTTGTGTTTTATTTGGGTTTCACAAGTGTTGACACTCCCTTTTAAGATAGGAAGGAATAAAATTATGAAGGCCACATTGGATATATTAAGTATCAAGGAATAATAAGATATGTCAACAGCTTTTTTCCAAACAGACCTTCGCTGGACACCTGCACACCTAGTTGCTAGCGCAGGTCCTACTAGTTCATCTCGAAAAGCGCATCCCTCCTATGGTGAGGACATAAACTAAGGACCTATGTCGGGGTCCTACATGTTTGTGTTATTTTTACACCCCTATGTGAGATACCAGCACTATAGACCTCGGAGGAAGACCTACATCCAAAAATCTATTCCACCAGATTCCCTATTTGCCTATAAATAGGACCATTGGGCTCCTCATTTGGAGGTTTGAAAAATTAAAAGAACCCTTTGAGCTTTCATTGCACAACACCTTCTCCTAAGTCAAAAAAAATTCTCAGGTAGCTCCTTAAAACATGAGATAGAGGATAATTAAATTGGATAACCAAGATCAAGGTCCCCTCAGGGTCTAAATACATAAGATTCTTATATAAGGACTATTATTCCCTTATGGGAAACCAGCTACGCAATGCCCTATTTTCTAATTAGGAACCTACACAAGACCCTTTCATGGAAAACATAGGAGACCTAGTGTGACTAGTATAGGGACTCACACAAGTGTTTTCCCATAGTAGTCTGTTACCAAAGGCATATCTAGCCCACGTAGTCCTTGTCCCACTATGCGAAACCCTTTCAGTTCTTCCTGGGATCTGCATGGAACACCTGTCTCCCACACTTATGTGGCACGCCTACTTCGATCACCTTCTCTCAATACCTATGCATGCCAAACTTTAATCTCTCTTCCAAGCCACCATGGCAGGGCCTCTCCTTCCATGGATTCCTTGTCTGAAAGAGACCAAGTTGAAACCTCCACTGAGACCTCATTATTTATAAATCATTTGGAAAAGACACATCGGTGTGTAACCCATTTGGATTTAGATATCTACGATCATAGTCATCCCACACTTTTCCTATCATATGGTAACAATCCTCGTGGAATTCGTAGATTTGGATATCTATGGCCACGTGGACCCGTACCCTAGGGATAGTGTTGGTGAGTTCCCGATCATAGATTCCAGGAATATGACTATGTCCGTCACTTCTCATCTCTGAGATCCATAACCATCAGTCTATAGTAGGGAGGCTGAGGATTATAATTGATTTTCTTTTTGACATGGAATGACATTATCCTCTCTCACTACATGACCAATTTTAAATCAACCATCCTTGTGTAAGCCCCTAGAATTTCATGTAGGTGGATGCATTCTTGATCCTATCTACATCCATGACCTTGATTCCTTCCTTACATTGGACTCTGATACAATGTAAAGTGAAGAGAGGTAAGTGTCATAGCCTCATACTCTTCCACAATATCCCCGACCTCTTTTACCATAGCCTCAGCCTCTTCCACCGATGAAGAAGGAAAAGTGTGTGGTTTTTAAAATCTTTTTCTTCCTCTTGTTTCTCACACTGATCATGAATCATATGGGCTTGGCGGTCAGTGATGATCATGACGCCCATATATTCCACCATAAGGATTGAACTACGAGAACTCTAATTCCAATTAACCAAGAAATGTAAGAAACCCACATAGGGTCTGAGATCAATGGGTATCCCCCTTATAAATAAGCTCCAGTCAAAACTCCCTTAATCTGGGTATCCTCTTCAGAAGTAAACCATAGGTTAATGCCCAAATAACCATGATTTAAAAATTCCCCCCATGTTCCCTTCATATGGGATATCCTTACTAAGAGTAACCCCTAACCTATCACCTCAAATGTTCATACTCCCCTACGAGATATACCCCTAAGGGCCTCCATAGGTGTGGGTCATCACCATCGAACTACATGAGCTTACATTCCTATCCAAATGAGATACGTAGGAAGCCTCCCAAAATGTTCAAACCCAAAACCCCAAAATAACCCTTTTATTTTGGTCCATATCCCCTGTAGTGTCTAATTTAACCTGGAAACTTATATCCCTTCCTTGTTCCTTGGGCGGTTTTCGCATAAGTCCCACACCAAACATTGACTAGGCACCTTCTTCCAAGATTTATTTACCAAATGACATTAAAATGAATGGTTAGGTCTTCATCACATTACCTTAAAAGGTATGATGTTTCCTATTAAGTGACACCAAACTATGTGAGTTAGGATTCCTTTCACAATGGTACGTAGGAATCCCACCTATGGTTTTGATCTCGACATCATTACAACTTTTGTCTCCCTTGATGATGATAAATTCTGGAGTGACATTCGTCTACCTGGATGACCCTAAACTCTATAGTGCTCCAATACATGCCTATGAAACCATCATTGTTGTAATAACATCCAAATAATATCTAACTAGAATATAAGATGATATCATCAATGGAGAACCTCAAATACATACAGATATGTCCATTGATGAAGAACCTCGAATACATGTGGATAATTTTGAATTCCCCAAATATTAATAATTTATTTCTAATATTGGGATAACTTACATAATACATGGGAATATATAAAGGATTCATGTACATATCTTAAATATAAAAGAGAGTCCAAGAGTAGGAAATAATTCCCCCAAAAGGGTGTGATGAGCCTGACCTCCCATCCTCTCAACCAATGTGAGTTCTTAAGCATCGCCGGTCCAAATCCCTAACAATTTCCTTCCATTGGAATGTAGGACCCTTTGGATATAGAACAATTGGTTTTTTCAAGTTCCACATTGAAAACCACTTGTAAATAATGATTTTCCCCAATGAAGTCACATTTATGTTGGAAACAAAAAAAATAGTGAACCCGACATAAATCCTTAACCAAGATGATGGTGATACCTACCTATTAAGTCTCTTCCATTCTAAAAGGAAATGAGGACCATATATGGAAATCAATCAAGTATGTATTCATCCAAAAAATGGTTCATTTTCAGATTTTATTGTTTGTATTTTTCATATATATAGACACTCCCTTTTAATAACACCCTTTGATCCAATGGCTTCCTTCAAGTTTACACCCATGAACACCTGAGATTATTCTCATGCTAGATAATTGTCTGTTCAAAGGATTTCATCACTAACTCATCATATTCTATGAGGGTTATCTAATGAACTAGTTCAACAATACCATCAAAATGGTATGATCCTAACTTTGGAGGCTACTTGATAGACCCTCCAACTCAACCAGCACCACCAACAGTCATGTCAATGATGATCGGTTGTCTTAAATAAGATGTCTTTGACCACAATCTTCAACCATTTCAGGAGCTTATCCCTAGAATTCAATAACCAGTCCCCCCCCCCATATTTTTTGGAGGTAGATCAGGAGGGATCTTCTGGCCTCATATTGTAGACTCATGGGTCCTTCTCATGGTCTCTTAGATATAATCTCTATCATGAAATCCACATGGTAGTAAACCCTCAACATGATGAGGGTGTCTCCTTCGACTATCCGGCCCTAGTCCCTTAGAACCGGTCATACAAGATGGCCCACCGAGGATGAGAAACGGAAAATATGGAGAATGTTCACATGTTTTCCCCCTCCAGAGATGGCCACCAACCCAGTTTTGTAGAAAATAGTGAGCGAGCACACACATCGGTCCACCTTTATTCTGCCTACCAGCTGAATTTCTTGGAAGTAATCAAAGAATATCTGGAACCAAATATTATGGAACCCTATAAGAATGAACATACACTTTTCTTCACCCACCAATCCTACTTTTAGACTCATCTAGAATCACTCATAGAAGTATGTCACCCATGATTAGAGGAAAATAATGAACAAGCACACACACCTTCCTAAATTTATCAGGCATACAAACAGGATGATCTGGAAGAACACAGATAATTCAGTCAGAATGTTAAGATGAAAGGAATAGGGAAGACTTAACTCTCGTCCCATGACTACTATCAGTATCAACTGATAAGAATAGAAGGGAATGAGTTGAAACATACACCTATTTTGAATGCATAATGAATGTATATCCTTGTTATGGTCATTGATGTCACCAAGTATATATTGGAAATAATAAAATGGCATATCAAAATCCTTATCCACATCCTACAAACTTTCTAGTATATCACCATAGTGATAATAGTAGTGCCTAAGGGACATAAACTTAACTCTTTCCCTAGAAATGGTGTGTATAATTAGTACAACATCATAGAGAAAACACATATATATGATCTTGTATAAAAGGGTTATGGGGAAAACATCCCCATAACATACGGACAACATGATAGGGAACATACACTCCTTACAATCAGAGGTAATTAGCATATTCCAATGGAAACTCGAAGGAAAGAACAAACACTAGTGCAGAAAACATTTTTTACGTCGGTTATTTTTCATTATTTACGTCGGTTTTTAGACGACGTTAATACGGACGACGTTATAAATAACGTTTTTTACGTCGGTTATTTAAAACCCGACGTAACATCCCTAACATCACGGTGTTTATCACATCGGTTCATTAATAACCGACGTGAAAAATGATGGGGGATGGGGATTTATATCGGCGGTTATTATATAACCGCCGTGATAAACCGCGGGTGGGGGGGTTTAGCACGTCGGTTATATAATAACCGACTTGATAAATATGCGCGGGGGGGGGGGTTTATCACGTTGGTTATTTCTAAACCGACGTGATAAAATGCCTGGGATATCGTTTATCACGTCGGTTATGACATAACCGACGTGATTAACCCTTCCCCGGGCCTATTATCACGTCGGTTTCTTAAATAACCGACGTGATAAAAAGGCCTGGGAAACGTTTTAGCACGTCGGTTATCCAATAACCGACGTGGTAAATCGATTCCCATGCCTTTTAGCACGTTGGTTATATTAAGAACTGACGTGATAAAAGGCCCGGGAACGGTTTATAATGTCAGTTCTCAAAAAAAACCGACGTGATAAACCCCTACCGATTTATTTACCACGTTGGTTATAAAATAACCGACGTGAAAGAGATATATTTTTTTTAAAAATAATTGCACTGCTCTCACCAAAAAGCAACCAGAAACCAAACAACAAAAATAACCATGCCAGCCCTCCCCCAAGCCCCAACTGAACCCCACACTCATCTATACCCACCTAACAACCTGGCCAGCCCTCCCCCACCACATTAGAGCCCCGCCACAACCCTTGGACACCCCCCACCCCTTGGACAGCCCCCCACCCTCATTTACACCCCCACGACCCCTAGTACAGCCTCAAACACCCATTGGACACCCCTCCCATATCCCTTGGACACCCCCACCCCTTGGACACCCCCCACCCCTTGGACAGCCCACCCACCCTCATTTACACCCCCAAGACCCCTAGTACAGCCTCAAGCACCCATTGGACACCCCCCACACCTTGACAGCCCTCCCAGACCCCTTGGACACCCCCCCCCCCCCCCGACCCCTGGACACCCCCCCCCCCCCCCCGAGCCCTTGGACAGCCCCAAACACCCCTTGGACACCCCTCCCATATCCCTTGGACACCCCCCACCCCTTGGACACCCCCCCCCCCCACGCCTTGGAAAGCCCCCCCCCACCCTCATTTACACCCAACCGGCCCCTTGGACAGAACTCCCAGACACCTTAGACACCACTCCCATATCCCTTGGACACCCCCCACCCCTTGGACACCCCCCCCCCCACCCCTTCGACAGCCCCCCCACCCTCATTTACACCCCCCGAACACTAGGACAGCCCCAAACACCCCTTGGACACCCCTCCCATATCCCTTGGACACCCCCCCCCCCCCACCCCTTGGACACCCCCCCCCCCACCCCTTGGACAGCCCCCCGACCCCTTGGAAACCCCCCCCCCCCCCCCCGACCCCTTGGAAACCCCCCCCCCCATCCCCTTGGACAGCCCCAAACACCCCTTGGACACCCCTCCTATATCCCTTGGACACCCCCCCACCACTTGGACACCCCCCCCCCCCCCCACCCCTTGGACAGCCCCCCCCCCACCCTCATTTACACCCAACCGACCCCTTGGACAGCCCCAAACACACCTTGGACACCCCTCCCATATCCCTTGGACACACCCCACCCCTTGGACACCCCCCCACCCTCATTTACACCCCCCCCCCCCCCCCCGACCCCTAGGACAGCCCCAAACACACCTTGGACACCCCTCCCATATCCCTTGGACACCCCCCAAGCACCCACCCACCCCCTTGGAACCTCTCCCCCCATACCAAAATCCAGACCAGAAAAACCATCAACAGTAGACCAAAACAAGAAGTAGAGAAAAATTAAACATTCACTTATATAACATTCAAAACTTACACTGTCAACTTCAAAAAAAACTAAATCCAACCTAAATGACTACGAAATACACAATTACATTGACAATATTCAAAATTACATTTTACATTACAAACAACTAAAATTCAATCAAACCTGTAAAATAATTTGACCACTCCACTTGTAAGTGTTTGATATCTTCAGCAGTAAAGGGTTGAGGGTCATCAAAAAGCTACAATGGAAAAGGATAGTAGTCAACGTGTATAATGAATAAATCAAATTGAAATATTATGAGAAAGAGGAAATCTTACCAGGTCAAAACTCAGAACGGTCCCAGTTGTTATTATTTCATACATAAATCTTAACATGTAATATCCGCATTCGATGATGCCTTTTTTCTCATGACATTTCTGTTTGAATGAGTGTAAATTAAATATATTATTTTTATGTAATAAATCAAAATGTACAAATTATAAATCGATATTTACCTTCGCATGTACATATTTGATCTTGAAATTCCTTTTCTTTGCGCTTTTTTGAAAGTGGACCCATGCCCTGTTAGAAAATAATAAGAATGGGGTAAATTTAAAATTCATTATAATATATAAAACTATTGTGAAATTGAAACTTAAGTTTCCAATATATTCTTAAAACTTTCTCGCACATCATCATGGAGAGAGCATATCCAATAAAGTGCTTTCTCCCTAGGGAAAAAAACCCCTAACATCCAATGATCCCTGATAAAAGGAAATTTAACGTTAGTGGTTTTTTATGTTAAAAGATAATTAACTCTTTGAGAGGGATGTGTTTCATACCTCCCACAAAAAGGCATCATCCAAAACTGTGTGATTACATTCTTTTCAAATCTATCAGCAATATAAATCATTCTTTGTTCCTCATCCAATGCACATGCTTCAGGGGAAATCAATTGTGGGTCCATGAATCCATATACATCTGTCAACTCATTCCTCTCACAAATTTTATACAGATACCTAATACAAAGCAGACATAACTATACATTTTTAATAAATATAACGCAAGGAAAAGGTGTTAAGACTTACATGATAAAAATTTGAACCACATTGATGCCCAACTTATCTCCAGTGACAAACTCCATGATATCAGTTTTCATAATCCCCACACTTAGTTCACGTCCACAGACATGAGCTTCCATTGTAAAGTCATAATGATCCACCAACAAATTTGAATATCTTGACCATTTTTCAAGACTGCTAGTATCTGCATCTGATGTCATAGCTATCTGTCTTTGTTGTTGTCTATACAGTATTTCTTTACCTTTGAAGTATTCCTGTAAAAATAAATTGAAAAATATATTAGTTTTCAAATGATAAAACATTAATAAAAATATAAAATAAAAGATATAACATCCATACATCTATGGTAATGAGTCGAAGAAGTCTGGATGGCCAAAGTAAAAAATGGCTGATACTATGTCCAACTGTCGTCACCTCATCTGTAGGTAATGGTATCCGAGCTGATCTATCTATAATATCTTGTACAGTGACCCTCTGATTCTCTACCTCTAACTGTTGATGATGAACTGTATCTCCTATACAATATACCATCCCATATGCAACTATATGATGTTGAGGATCATCAACATACAACTCACAATAAGTAGGTAGCTGCGGCGGAGGAGGAGGATCAAAAATGGGGTCCGTAGGCTGAGGTGGGGGAGTGGGAGCTACTGGGAGAGGTGGAGTGGGAGCTGCACCTTGAAATTGTATTTGCAAGTCTACAAACATAAACTGCACCGATGCTCTAATCTTGTCCTCCATTGTCGCATTAATATTATGGACTTCAGCCTCCAAGGATTCTATTTTTTTTTATACACTCCCTCAACGTTAGAAGTTGAGGAACGTGGCAACACTTTTCTTACCGATACACCTGTCGGATATCCTCTTACACGGCCAGGATGTTCGGGCTTTCCCAATGCCACAGATAAAATATCTTCCCTCCCAGATGGTGTAAATGTCCCCTGTGAACTCTTCTCCTCAAGAGAGTCCTGTAATAATTAATTAAACATTTCTATAATGATTGGAAATATATGACGAAAATAGTAAACTTAAATAAATAAAATAGATATCTTACAATCCTCTCAACTACGAGTCTCGATTCTTCCGAAATATATTGTCCTTTTTTTCCCTTCCGAGCTCTTTTCCATTTCTCATGTCTAGATGGAGGGGATGGAGGGGCCACCTCTCCAGAGCTTGAAGACTCAGCTCTTAGTTGTTGAAATTTTTCTGCCATCATTTGTTCTTCCAATAATGCATACCCTCCCCGAGATAAACTATGAGGGTATACATTTTTAGATTGGATCTCTTGATGAGCTTTCCTTGTTTGCTGTAAATTAAGAATAAGTAATCATTAACAAAACAATAATAAGATCATTTATATAAGAAAGATTATAAAAGTTTACATTGCCCTTACCAAAAATGATTCTTTTCTTCTACTTTCAAAAAAATTTCTCCATGTGTCTTCATCTATAAAAGGATATATACGACATGGATTCTCACGACTCATATGACCATAAATGAAATCAGATGAGAGGTTTGATTTGAAATCCCTCCATCTCCAAGCAGCCAACGATAAGCATTTCTTCCTGACTCCTCCAGTGTCAGGAATATCAAATGTCATCTGATAAAAAAGAGGTTAAAAATATTATATATACTAGAAACATTTAAATAACAGTCAAACAATAGCAAAAGATCTTACCAAAATGGTCTCCCAGAGCTGAGAAATTATCGCCTTATCCACACTTCTCCAATCATCATAGAGAATGCTTACTTTGCTCTTAGCCTGAGTTGCTACAAAACCCTTAAAATCTTTAGCATTTGGACCTCTAGGAAGATCATCATCATCAAACTCCACGACTATCCTCTCCTCCTTCGTACGGGCAAGTGATAATTTTGGTAAACGTGTGCACCCACACTTACCAACCTTTGAACTCTTTTTCGTAATAGGAGCATGTGAATGTTCCTCCCCAGATGTATGACCAATATGCTCATCTCTAGAATCATGTGTCTGATCAACTAATTGATCTTTCATTTTCCTTCAAATCAAAAAAACAAACATTAGTTCACAAATATACAAATTCAAATATTGTAATACTACTTAATCAGAAAATAGAAAAGTGTACTAAATTGCATAATAGTAAACATTGGTAATATGGTAAGCATGTTAAACAATGATAAACATGGTAAACACAGTCTGTTGTACCCCTCTCTCTTGGATTTTAATGATCACAATCACTCTTATTATGTTCTAACTTGTTTTCAAGTGTTTTTGTTGATAGGAAAAAGGTTGCCAAGGATTTGGCCCAAGAAAGCTGAAAAGTGGACTCACTGACTCCACCGGTCAGCCGGTGTGAGCTCACCGGCCAGCCGGAGGACTGAGGCAGTATAATTGCCCACTGCCTGGTGTCACCGGCCGGCCGGTGGTGAGCCACCGGCCGGCCAGTAGACCAGACAGAGAGCCTTCCTCTCTTTCTGGACCAACGGCCGACCGCTGGATCACCACCGGCCGGCCGCTGGCTCATCACTGGCCGGCCGGTGGACCAGACAGAGCTTTGCTGTCTGGACCACCGGCCAACCGGTGATCCGCCACCGGCCAGCCGGTGCGCCCAGGACTTCTCCTCTTTACGGTTTTTATTGTTTTATCATTTTGGTTTGATACATGTTTTAATAAGTAAAAAATTTACAATATCTAACACTATATGAAAAAACTAAATGTAAACAACAAATAAACATTTGTTACCTATAATTTTAGGAATGTACAGTTGGATTGTTTTCCCAAATTCCTTCGTCGTGATCGTTCCTTATGGCACAAACCATGTCTTCAACATACTCATCATTATGTTCTGTTAATCTTTCCATGGAAGTAGGGATCTCACATAAATCAGCATCTTTATCAAATTCATCCTCACCAACATATTGTTTTTTCCCTTGTAAAACAACAGCCCACTGCATATCTGATTGATCTACTATATAGAATATTTGTTTGGCATGTGTTGCCATTATAAAAGAATCTGCTGTGTCTTCCAATCTATTCAGATTAACAAGTGTCATTCCAAATTCATCGTGTCTGACACTGTTGTTACCGATAAACCATTTACAGTTAAAAACAGGAACTTTAATTTTAAAGTAATCAGCCTCCCATATGTCTTCAATCACTCCATAATATTCACTTGATGCCGAAATTGGGTTTCTGTCCTTAGCACTCAAAAAATGCATTGCTTCTACAAACACCAATACACCACTATTCTGAACTGTACTTCTGTTGTCCTGAAATTTCGTATGAAATGTATAGCCATTAATGTCATAAGCGGACCATGTTATCACATTTAAAGATGGACCACCCAATATCCATTTTAATGTCTCTGATACATCTGATCTACCAAGCAAGGTCTTTTTAAACCATGGCAAAAAAGTTTTGTTGTGCTCATTCAAAATCCACATTTCTTTCTTCTTTGGATGACATTGTTTCAACTCATTAATATGCAATTTGATATACGGTTGAACATCAGCTATGTTATTCAAGATGTATGATTCTAACTTCATAATCTGTTCAGCTGACAGTGATTTGACTTTCAAGCCACGAATCCCATTTCCCTCATTATTAACTCGTTCATGGCGAGATGGAGGCAAACCTATGTGTTGCGCCGTAGCCAAGTAGCTCGTACAAAACTCTGCTACCTCCTCAGAAATATACTTTTCAATAATGGAGGCTTCAGGTCGATATGGATTTTTAACATATCCCTTTAATATTTTCATATACCTTTCAAAAGGATACATCCAACGAAGATATACAGGTCGACAAAGCTTTATTTCTCGAACCAGATGAATCATTAAATGCACCATCATATCAAAAAAAGTTGGAGCAAAATACATTTTTAAATGACAAAGTATAAAAATTGCATCCTTTTCCAAAATGTTCAAAGCATTCACATCAATATCCTTGTTACAAATTGAATTGAAAAAATAACACAACCTCATTATAGTCTTTCTGACACGGATGGGCAATATTCCACGCAGTGAAACTGGTAGAATTTGTTGCATCATGACGTGACAATCATGTGATTTCATACCTATCAACTTCAAGTCTTTCAATGATAAAAAATTTTTTACATTTGAAGAATAACCTTGAGGAACTTTGATATCATGAAGACACTGACAGAAGCTACTTTTCTCCCTCTTCGATAATGTATGACAAGCCGGGGGAAGAAATGTTCGTCTTCCTTTAGGAGTGGGAGCTAACTCCAAACGTATTCCCATTGATAGTAGGTCTAACCTTGCATTCAACCCTTCTTTTGTCATTCCTTTAATATCTAGAAATGTTCCGATCAAAGAATCACAGATATTATTCTCCACGTGCATGACATAAATATTATGTTTGACTTCATGATACCTCCAATATGGTAGCTCAAAAAATATTGACCTTTTCTTCCAAATATGTCTATCATTACCAGATTTCTGTGTCTTTCCCAATGTCACATCAAGGTTTTTCACCCTCTCAAAATACAAATCTGGGGATAAAGGTTTTGGAGCAGTATCAAATTCTTCTGATCCATTGAATGCCTTTTTTAGTCTTTTATAAGGGTGATCCATAGGCAAAAACTTTCGATGACCCATGTACACTGTTTTCCTCCCATGATGCAATTGACAATATGACGTCTGTTGTTCGCAAATTGGACATGCTTTATGCCCTTTAACACTATATCCAGACAAATTTCCATATGCTGGGAAGTCATTTATAGTGAATAGAAGCACTGCATGCAGTTGAAAATATTCCATTTTATAAGAATCATACACCCTAATACCATCAGCCCATAACAGTTTCAAATCATCAATCAGCGGTGACAAGTATACATCAATATCATTGTCGGGTTGCTTTGGACCAGAGATCATGATACTCAACATGACATATTTGCGCTTCATACAAACTTCAGGAGAGAGGTTGTAAATTACCAATAAAACAGGCCATGAACTATGTGTGCTATTGAGGGTTCGGTATGGATTCATTCCATCTGTGCACAAGCCTAGTCTCATATTTCTAATTTCATTTCCAAATGTAGGGTACTGGGCATCAATTTTCTTCCATTGTGGACAATCAGCTAGATGACGTATTTTTCCATCACATACCCGCTCATCAGCATGCCATCTTAACCTTTTTGCATCATGTGAATTAGCAAATAAATGTTTGAAACGAGGAAGTATAGAAAGATACCAAAATACCTTTGAAGGGAGCTTTGTAATCTCTACATCAGCTTTTGATTTTTCTTTCACCTTATACCGTGATGTCCCACATTTAGGACACTCTTTCAGAAATTCATATTCCTTCCTATATATAATGCAGTCATTCGGACAGGCATGTATTTTCCTGTATCCCAATCCCATCGGGCATAATATTTTTTTGGCCTTATAATGTGAATCTGGAAGATCGTTATCTTTTGAAGAATGTCTTTCATCAATTGTAGAAGCTCTGTAAAACTTATGTCACTCCATCCATGTTTCGCCTTCTGGTTAATCAATCTTAACACCGCCGACAAAACCGTAAAATCTGTACAACCAGGATATAATGGTTTTTCGGCATCACCATATAGACGTGCAACTGTCGGTTCTATCTCAATTTGTTCTGCTACAATATCGCGAATCATTTCTTCAATTCCATCGGAGTTACCATCTTGCGATTCATTATCATCAGTGACATTCTGTCCAGTTTCTCCATGCCAAATCCAAGGGTTGTAACTCGGATTGAAACCATGAAAAATCAGATGTTCTTTTATCTCTCTACTTTTCAACTTCTTCATATTCAGACATTTCAGGCATGGACAGAAAAAAATGTCACTACTTGAAACATTTCGTTTAGCAAATTCCAAAAAGGCATCAACACCTTCCTCATATTCATTGCTCATTCGATGTGCCGTAATCCAACTTCGACTCATTATTACCTATAACAAATAGAAAAAATATATTTTTTTTTAGATAAGACAAATATATGTTTATATGAAAAAAATCATAATTTGAATGTAAACAATTTTGAAATATAAAAAAAATTGATGTGTATTTAAAAAAATATGCTTGAATATTATTTTTTAAACAAAATATAGTAAGATATAACACCCCCCCCCCCTGGACACCCCCCGACCCCTCTGGACAGCCCCCCGCCCCTCTTGGACACCACCCCCACCCCCTACCCCCTTGGACACCCCCTGGACATCCCCCAACCCTCTGGACAGCCCCCCCACCCACCCGGACAACCCCAAATACCCTCTTGAGAGGCCGCCACCCACTTGGAAAGCCCCCCACACCCATCCACCCCCTTGGACACCCCCTGGACACCCCACCGACCCCTCTGGACAGGCCGCCACCCCCTTGGACAGCCCCCCACACCCACCCATCCCCTTGGACACCACCCTAGACACCCCCCGACCCCTCTGGACAGCCCCCGACCCCTCTAGAAAGCACCCCCACCCCTCCTGGACACAACCCCCCACCCCCGACCTGCTTGGACACCCCCATGGACACCCCCCAACCCTCTGGACAGCCCCCCCCCCCCCCCCACCCCTCCTAAACACCACCCCCCCACCCCCTACCCCCTTGGACACCCCCCTGGACACCCCCCAACACCCACCCACACCCTTGGACAGCCCCCCACACCCACCCACCCCCTTGTAAACCCCCCTGGACACCCCCCGACCCCTCTGGACAGCCCCCCACCCCTCCTGGACACCACCCCCCACCCCCTACCCCCTTGGACACCCCCTGGACATCCCCCAACCCTCTGGGCAGCCCCCCCACCCACCCAGACAACCCCAAATACCCTCTGGAGAGGCCGCCACCCACTTGGAAAGCCCCCCACACCCATCCACCCCCTTGGACACCCCCCTGGACACCCCACCGACCCCTCTGGACAGGCCGCCACCCCCTTGGACAGCCCCCCACACCCACCCATCCCCTTGGACACCACCCTGGACACCCCCCGACCCCTCTGGACAGTCCCCGACCCCTATAGAAAGCACCCCCACCCCTCCTGGACACAACCCCCCACCCCCGACCTGCTTGGACACCCCCCTGGACACCCCCAACCCTCTGGACAGCCCCCCCACCCCTCCTAAACACCACCCCCCACCCCCTACCCCCTTGGACACCCCCAACACCCACCCACACCCTTGAACAGCCCCCCACACCCACCCACCCCCTTGTAAACCCCCCTGGACACCCCCTGACCCCTCTGGACAGCCCCCCGCCCCTCCTGGACACCACCCCCCACCCCTACCCCCTTGGACACCCCCTAGACATCCCCCAACCCTCTGGGCAACCCCCCCCCCCCCCCCCACCCACCCGGACAACCCCAAATACCATCTGGAGAGTCCGCCACCCACTTGGATAGCCCCCCACACCCATCCACCCCCTTGGACACCCCCTGGACACCCCACCGACCCCTCTGGACAGGCCGCCACCCCCTTGTACAGCCCCCCACACCCACCCATCCTCTTGGACACCACCCTGGACACCCCCCGACCCCTCTGGACAGCCCCCGACCCCTCTAGAAAGCACCCCCACCCCTCCTGGACACAACCCCCCACCCCCGACCTGCTTGGACACCCCCCAACCCTCTGGACAGCCCCCCCCCCCCCCCACCCCTCTTAAACACCACCCCCACCCCCTACCCCCTTGGACACCCCCCTGGACACCCCGCAACACCCACCCACACCCTTGGACAGCCCCCCACACCCACCCACCCCCTTGTAAACCCCCCTGGACACCCCCGACCCCTCTGGACAGCCCCCCGCCCCTCCTGGACACCACCCCCCACCCCCTACCCCCTTGGACACCCCCCTGGACATCCCCCAACCCTCTGGACAGCCCCCCCACCCACCCGGACAACCCCAAATACCCTCTGGAGAGGCCGCCACCCACTTGGACAGCCACCCACACCCATCCAACCCCTTGGACACCCCCCTGGACACCCCACCGACCCCTCTGGACAGGCCGCCACCCCCTTGGACAGCCCCCCACACCCACCCATCCCCTTTCACACCACCCTGGACACCCCCCGACCCCTCTGGATAGCCCCCAACCCCTCTAGAAAGCACCCCCACCCCTCCTGGACACAACCCCCCACCCCTGACCTGCTTGGACACCCCCCTGGACACCCCCCAACCCTCTGGACAGCCCCCCCACCCCTCCTAAACACCACCCCCACCCCCTACCCCCTTGGACACCCCCTGGACACCCCCCAACACCCACCCACACCCTTGGACAGCCCCCCACACCCACCCACCCCCTTGTAAACCCCCCTGGACACCCCTGACCCCTCTGGACAGCCCCCCACCCCTCCTGGACACCACCCCCCACACCCTACCCCCTTGGACACCCCCCTGGACACCCCCCAACCCTCTTGATATCCCTCCCACCCCCCTGGAATCACTGAAAATTTACCATAACAAGAAGTTGGGCCATTCAAAGAATGTTTTTAGGTGTGGAAGAAGAACTGAGTTTCAATAGATAGAGAAGGAACTCGACATTAGGTTGTCTATTCCAGGTGTGGATTTGAAGGAGTTAATGTTTGTTCAGTGACCCAAGAGATTGAATCAGAAATTCAGATGTTGTGCCATTTTCTCATGATGAGGATGAATAATTGGTGGGGTTTGACTTTTAAATGGAGAGCTTAGCATACCATCATATTTTCTATAGATCAGTAAAGGATGTTAGCATCGAACATAAGGCTTAAGGGATGATTTCAGATCCAAATATGTATGTTGATGGATGCAATGGATCTAGTAGAGGTTCTAGAAAAAATGGTGGTTTTATTTGTTTAGGATAAGTAGTGAAGAAAAAACTAGTTAATTTTTTACTTGCTGAAAAGAGGGTATCTAAAATTTTTAACATGCCGAGGGGAAATATGGCGAGTCCTCCTCGTGAAACTTTGTTTGCAGGGGGTGAAAATGGTGATGTGATCCCAAATCAATGCACCTATGCCATGGTTGTGTGTGAATAAAGTAGTAACAACTGTAAAAGGGAAACCCATCCAAATGGACACGCCCCAACCCTCTCGGGGATTTATAGAAAACGATGAAAAATTAGTGAAATCATAAAATTAGTCAATATTGCAAGTCGAACTAATGGATATAGGGATAATAAATAAGATTATGGTGCCAAAATGAGTTAAAAGGGTTCGCAATCGAAGAATCTTAGCTAGTTTCAACAAAAAAATCACAACACATATATATATACTATCCGCGAAAAAAAACGAACTAGTGGGAGGATTACCTGAGTGATGCGAGTTTAGATGATTGATCTGAGGAGATTAAATATGAGAAATGATGATCGCAAAACGAATCTAAACCAACGAAATGGACGAGCCGATTCGGGTTTACGCGCGAGAGAGACGAGTCGCGACTGTCGAAGGTAAACTCGCGAATGACAATCCACGGGTCTGGGTAAATTTTTAAATGAGTTATCACGTCGGTTATTCAATAACCGACATTATAATTTTTTAAAAAACATTTATAACGTCAGTTATTCAATAACCGACGTGAAAAACTTCCTCTGATTCTTTTTTTACGTCGGTTATTTTATAACCGACGTTATAAAGGGCTCAAAATCCGTGTTTTTTTACGTCGGTTATTCCATAACCGACGTCAAAAACATCTGCGGATTCTTTTTTTACATCGGTTATTTTATAACCGACGTAAAAAGGCCTTCAAAACCGCGCTTTTTACATCGGTTATTGAATAACCGACGTAATAACTCTTACATATGTCGATTTTTTACGTCGGTTATTGAATAACCGACGTAACAAACACCCCCCACTTCTGTTTTTTACGGCGGTTAATGTATAACCGACGTAAAAAACGAAGCCGCGTGATTAATAACATCTGTTATAAAAATAACCGACGTTAAAGGTGTACCTAACACAGGTTTTTACGTCGGTTATTAAATAACCGACGTAAAAAACCTCGTTTTACATATTATGACGTCGGTTTTATATAACCGACGTAAAAAAGGGTGATGTAAAAAACGTTTTCTGCACTAGTGAAATACCTACCCATGATAACCACTTCTCCATGTAAGTGGCCCCAACTTCTTGTAGGAGGACACCTAAGAAGAAGTCTCATCAAGAACAGTTAGAAAATCAAGAACCGATCTATGATCAAACATATCTTGATCCTGGAGTTCTAGAATCCCTCAAACGATTATCTACTGCAGCTCAAGAACCTACCCTCCTATTACCAAATTATGGGAGAAGTATTATTAATTTTGAAGGACCTCATCAAACACATCAAGATGAAGGCTTTCTTCATGAAAAAAATTTGGTCGATCTAGAGAGCTTATCTCTTGATGGGTTCCACAACAACTCTCTGTGTGATTTGGAGACCAAGTAGAAAGAGGTTCTTCCCCTTACTGTAATCCACCAGGATGGTCCTCCCCATGATGGTGATCGTTGAAAACTTTCTATCCAATGTAGTGATTCACATTATCAAAATAATTATAAAATTGACAATGTAGTGATGAGAAATCCATATTATAGTGAAGCACTTTCAAATACAAGTCTAGTCATGGCTGATTCCTTACCACTAGTAAGTGAAATACTTTCACAACTAGAAGATAGATCAGGGTAAAAATCATTCCCCAAATATTACTTGGGTCATTTTTATTCCAATATAGTAGAGAAAACCTCAACTGACCCCATTGATTATGGTAAAAAAATCAGGAAGCATCCACTCTGGTCAGACTTGGTCGAGTAACCTCTTGTGAAAGATGAACAAGATCTGGTAAACATGAGGAAAGAGATGGCTAAAGATGATGTACCAGTCATGTTATTTCCTTTATCCACATCTCAATACAGCATTATATATATTTTGGAAGAATATTGTACGCATGAAATCCACCTAAACATATGGAAAAATCTTCATCACCAAAAATAAAAGGAATTTTCCTATGATAAGTATCAAAATCATGACATGGTAATAGAAGGATTACAACTCCAAATTGACTTGGCATCTCTCCCAGATTCTCGACATCCAAATATGAAGAAATGGTGAGGCTCCATTCAATGTGCATGCCTTAATGAATTAATAAGGTTGAGAATAATGATAGTATATGTAACGTCCTTGTTCCAGAAGCCACCCAGAGGCGCTCTGTACCCAGTTGGTCACATGGCCTCAAGCGCATTTCCCTGAACGTCAGAGGTTGCCGACTTGTAGTGAGGGCCTTGGGTGTGATAGTGGGGAAACTATTCCCTCATTGGAAGAGTACACAACAGATGTAAACAACTAATACAATATTAGAATTAGTAAATATCCAACAACATTAAATAGCAGAAGACAAACGCAATAAAAAACTAGAGCACACATACATATATGAAATTATGCATGATAAATATGTCTAGGAATACATCCAAACAAGTCACAATACTGTCAATACAATAGTGCAAACCAAAGTACATGTGATAGGTAAACAGATAAACTCCTCAGCATCTCAAGCATCGGCTTGGTCCCATGCTCTCCTGCTCCAATGCAATCAAGTACCTGAAGTCGAAGGGAGATTTCCCTTTTCTATAACTACAAAAATATAATCTGTTTGGGCCCAAAAACATGACCCAAATAGGGTGTGAGACTAAATCCCAGTAAGAAACCACCCGAAGATCTGTGCCTAATAGTCAGTGAGCATATGGAAGATAATAATACACTGAGAAGTAAACAGAAAATAGTAAACAACAAACAGGATGATACACAACAGCAAAAAATCCACATATCAAAAAGTAGTGGTGAAGCAAACCACAAACCACATACAGGAATCCCTCTGGTAAGTACTCACATCCATCCCCTCTGGTCCTATCTAAGAAGTACCAACAACCCTCTGGGTTGTACACGCAACTTAACCCCTCTGTTTTGGTCATACAAAATTATAAGACTCTCTGAGGAAGCACGCTCAGTCAATTCCCCTTATAGTCTAAGGTAGTCATGGACTCTCTAAGGAAGATCACATAGTCTAATCCTCTTATAGACCCAAGGTATAGAGACTCTCTGAGGATGTTCACTCGGTCAATTCCTTTTATAGCTTCAGGTCTATCACAGACTCTATGAGGAAGGACACTCGATCAATTCCTCCTATAGCCTGGAATGTTTTAAGGAAATTCAAACAAAACATAGAATATATGAGGAAGCTCACTCATTATACCCTCGTATAGTCTATAATGCTCAAGACTCTTTGAGGAATCTTACTCGGTCTATCCTCCTATAGTCTATAATATCCAAGACTCTCTGGGAATCTCACTCAGTCTATCCCCTATAGTCTATAATGTCCAAGAATCTCTGAGGAAGCTCACTCAGTCTATCCCATTATAGTCTATAGCACCAGGTTCTCATGGCCCCATGCCATTCAATTCATAATAATGCAACTTGTCTAACCATTCTACAACATAAGAAGCATGTCAGGAAACAACACTCCATCTTACGGTCCAAAGGCATGGAAAATAGTTATAATGGCCAGAGGCCAAAATGTCGTAAACAGAACACGGTATGGGTAAAACATCCAATCATAGAAATTATACTCATACATTACCAAATTAAATGTACACAAGCATACAAGCAAGGTAGGAAAACAACAGGGGAAAAACAGTAAACACGCAATACACAGTTTAAGGGTATTGGTGGAAATTGTACATAAAACTCAAAGACTTCAAACGGAAAGGCACAAAACACCTGCCTTGATACTAGGAGATCAATATAATTGAACCATGAGGCTTGAATCTTTTTAGAACATATTAGATCTATGAAATCACACAAAATGGGCAACCCACGATAACTTGCAAAAGAGGAGGAATTTGAAAATGATGCTCTAAAAGAAGGGATAGCTTACTGCTGTAGTTCCAAGGCAATCGACGATGGTCGATTTGGAAAATGGATAGAGTAAAGGGGGATTGGAGAAGTTCTGTGGCCATACGGTCTCTCCCGGTCGATGAACACCTGGAAGAAGATAGTTCTGGGGTTAAGACACGACCTCGGTGCGTTTAATGAAAAAAATGAATGTACATGGCATGTAATTTTGGAATACATGGCATGTACTAGGATTTTCCATAGTCTACTTTAAGCGGACTCCACATCACCCCACATGACCATGTGTGTGGCTCGGACACGGCCAGCACACAGCCCCACGCGACATTGAAGTACATGGCGTGTACTTATAAAGTATAGGGCGTGTACTTCAAAAATTTCCAGGAACTTATCTTTTCTAAAAAAACTCCAGAAAAAGGAAAAACATACCTAAAAAGAAGGTTTGGGTTCTTACAAACATCCCCCCTTAAATAAATTCATCCCTAAATTTCCCTAGCGAGGCGTAGAAGAAGAAACCCCGAATAGCTCTGGCCACTGCGATTGTACATCAATCCCCCTCTCCCAAGTCTCATCCTGTACTCGCTCGTGCTGCCATAGCCCCCGTACAAGAGGAACATACTGGCCACGGAGAACTTGTGTACTGCGATCAACAATCCGGATAGGATGCTCCTCAAATGATGCATCCACTTTGTGCTCAACCTCCTCAGGTTGAAAGACATGAGATAGGTCTGAAAAGTAATGTTGGAGCTGTGAAATGTGGAAGTTGTCGTGCATAGCTCGGTACCTTTAAGGTAACTGCAACTGATAGGCAACCGGCCTAACTCTCTCCAACACCTCAAACGGCACAACATACCGTGGTGAAAGCTTACCTTGTCTCTGAATCCTCTTGTGTCCCAACCTCGGTGCGACATGCAAGAAAACCTGATTCCCGACCTCGAACTCCAGAGGTACTCTCCACTGATCAGCATAAGACTTCTGTCGAGACTATTCCATAGCCATCCTCTTCTGAATCAACTCTATCTACTCTGAGGTCTCCTGAACAAGATGAGGTCCCATAAAAGTTGTCTCTCCTACATCCAACGAGCATAAAGCTTATCGGCATGGCCTACCGTACAAAGCTCGTAAGCTGAAATCAGAATAGTCACCTAAAAACTGTTGTTGTAGGAAAATTCTACAAGAGATATATGCTTCTCCCAAGAACCTCCAAAGTCCAGAATGCAAGCACAGAGCATATCCTCAAGCACCTAGATCGTACACTCGAATTGGCCATTTGTCTAGGGATGGTATGTTGTACTCAAAAGTATCGGTGTACCCAAAGCCTTCTGAAGCCCCTTCCAGACCCGAGAAGTAAAACAAGCATCCCTGTCTGAAACAATGGAGTGCGGAACCCCGTTTAAATATACGATCTCTCATATGTACAACATTCCTAGCTAGTCAACACTGAAGTTCTCCCTGATTGGAAAGAAGTGAGCAACCTTCGTAATCCTATCGATGAAAACCCAAATAGAATCATTCCCTAGAGGTGACCTCGAAAAACCGGTCATGAAGTCCATCGTGACATTGTTCCACTTCCACTCAGAAATGGGTAACTACTGCAAAATACCTGTATTTCTCTGATTCTCTTCTTTCACCTACTGACAACTGGAACACCTCATGACAAAACTAGTAACATCTCTCTTCATAACTGGCCACCAATACTGGCGGTGTAGATCATGAAACATCTTGGGGACGCCAGGATGAACTGCCCAAACTGAAGAATGAAAATCTTGCATCAGCTCCTCGTGCATGTCTACTAGGACCCATACGCGTCCCTGGAAATGCAAGATCTCATCCTCTCCCACTGTCCATCCAGGATGTGGTTCCTCTTCTGACACACTCTCCCACAAGACTAGGAATTTTATGTCTAATAGTTTCCTCATCCGTACCCGATCAAGAAGTGTAGAGGAAACAACTATAGAAGATAGAAAGGTTTTCCCCTGTCGTTCTTGAACCTCCAAATGAATCTCGTAGAACATATCCATAAGCTTCCAATCACTACTGGCCTCCTGAACTGCATGTATCTGATTTCTTGTGCTCAACGCGTCAGCCACTGCGTTTCCCTTTCCCGGCGTATAGGAAAGATCAAAGTCGAAGGACTGACGATACTCAACCCACCTACACTGTCTCAAATTCAGATCACGATGAGTGAAGATGTACTTGAGACTCTTGTGGTTAGTAAACACCACAAAGTCGTCTCCTAGAAGATAATGTCTCCAACAACGTAAGGAATGAACAACAGCTTCCAACTCCAGGTCTTGCATTGGGTAATTCCTCTCATTGGCCTTAACCGTCGAGACCCGTATGCAACGACTCCATTTTCCTGCATAAGCAAAGCTCCCAGCCCGATAATTGAAGCATCACAGTAGATCGTATAGCTCTTTGCGAGCTCTGGAAAGACTAGTATCTGTGCTGACTTCAACCTCCCTTTCAGCTTCTGAAAGGCTGACTCACAGGAGTCTGACCATAAGAACATTGCCCCTTTCTTGTTCAGACCTGTCAGTGGTGCTGTTAGGTCTGAAAAGTCTTTTATAAAACGCTTGTAGTATCTAGCCAGCCCTAGAAAACTCCACACCTCAAAGACATTATTCGGCTGCTCCCAGGAAACTACAACTCCCACTTTTTCTAGGTCTAATGATACTCCTGTCTCTGAGATAACATAACCCAAGAAGTGAATTTGATCCATCAAAAAGTGTCATTTCGAGAGCTTAGCATATAAAAAATGTTATCTCAGTGTACTCAGAATGATCTCAAGATTGGTAGCATGGTCATGTCGAGTGTGAGAGTACACCAAGATGTCATCCACGAAATCCACCATAAAGGAATCCAAGTATGGATGGAACACTCAGTTAATCAGTGCCATGAAAACTGTTGGCATGTTCATGAGACCGAACAGCATAACCATATACTCATATAGACCATACCTGCTCCGGAAATCTATAATAGGTATATCAGATGGTCTAACGTGCAACTGATGATAACCGGATCTCAAGTCAATCTTCGAGAACACTCGGGCTCCTCTAAGCTGATCAAAGAGATCATCAATCCTCAGTAAGGGATATTGGTTCTTGAACATCAACTAGTTTAGTTTCTGATAATCCACACAAAGCCTGAGGGTGCCATCTGCCTTCTTCGCAAATAGAACAGGAGAACCCCAAGGAGAAGTATTGTGTCGGATGAACCACTTTTCTGGAAAATCCTCCAACTGCTTCTTGAGCTCCTGCAACTCAGGTGCAGCCATCCTATAAGGAGTAATGGACACCAGTGCCTCTACTGGAATGAGCTCAATCGAGAAGTCTACCTCACGCTCTGGAGGCAAACCTAAAAAGTCCTCTGGAAAGACATCCCTAAAACGATCCACCATTGGAGGAAAGTCTAACTATGAAGTCCCCTGGTCATCCAGATATAGATTGGAAATCTGGGATGTAACTCCTCCTAGAGCATGATTCTCGGGTCCTGATCGACCCACCTGGACATCCCATTCACCTATATGAAGAAAGGATCCACCCTTTGGTGATACAAAACTCACCCAACAATGATAGAAATCGATGACTGCCTGGAAGGGAACTATCCAGTATATTCTGAGAATGACATCATAGCTCTTTATCTCTAGGACATAGAGGTCCCATAAGAAGTGACACCATGAAAACTCAAGAGGGCACTCTCTACACTGACGTGCGCTAACCATTCTAGTCCCCAACGGTGTGTCTAGAGTCAAAGTATCGGCAGAGTAAAAGATGTAGAGCCCAAGGCTCTCCACAACAGAAACATAGATTAAGCTATGCATAGCACCAGTATCAAAAATATATGAAATTAAAACTGAGGCTAATAAGATCGTACATCGAACTATGGAAGGTCCGGGATCCTGCTCCTGATGGTTCTACTCCACAGCAAAAGTTTGGCCTGTACCGCGGCCCTGTGACCCTGGCTGACCACTTTGAGCTGATCCACTCTACTGTTTGTGGTAACCTGGTGACTAACCACCATGGTCGCGACCTCCAATTCGGCCCTCTTGGCTAGAAGAACTCCAATTCCAAGACTGGTGAGAAACTGGCAATGCATCTCTTGAATGCGGGGTCATAGAAGAACCCCTACCACCAATTGTTGGTGAGAAGATCTGACAAAAACGCTGAAGATGGCCCATCTTGCCACAAGATCATCACTCCATTGGGTCTCTCTGAAATAGAGGCCTAGTATGCCCGCTCCTCCCTCATTGGTAGCATACCACCTAGTTGCCCGAAGATACATTCTTCCTACTCTGATCTCCTCGAGCAGACTCCCTACGGAACTTCCTTCTATCGGAAGGAGGAACACTGACTTTTGATGTCGAACCGACTTGGCTCACTGCTCCAAAATCCCTCATATTTCCCTCTGTGATCAGCTCTTGGTTGATGATAGAGGATATCAAATTCAACCTGAAGATGTTCAACTACTAGCGGATTTCGGGCCTTATACCATCCTCAAACATTCGCTCAAGTAACAGCTCATCGCCTCCTGGAATCGGCATGAAACGCTGTAGCTCGGTAAAGCGAGACGAGTACTCCATATCATAAAGAGTTCCCTGCTCCAGACTCCGAAACTCTCAAGCTTGATCGGCCCTCAAGGTCTCCGGGTAGAAGTAATCATAGAAGATGTGCTGAAACGCATCCCAAGTCATACTCTACTGGCGGCCTGACTGTGGGATCACCACCTACCACCTCTTGGTGGAGTCTCTGAGCATATAGGTAGCGAGCTTCACCCTCTTCTATGAAGGTATCTCCAGATACTTGAAAATTGTCAATGTGGCCTCTATCCATGACTCTTCAGCCTGAGGTCCTCCATCCTCAGAGAAAAAAGGAGGATGATGCTGCTGTAAAACCCGCGTCGACTCTTCCATCGATGGGGAAGGAGGCGGCGGTCCCTGGAAGGACTGCATCATCCTCAAAAAGTCTTCCCTAAACTGCACATCAGCACCTGAAACTGGTATAACTGCTGGAGCCAAGACTGGAATAGCAGGAGGATCTACAGGAGGTCCCTGATCGGCTATATCTAGTGTCGGATCACCGTCTAGCTGCTAAAGTACAACCATATGACGTTTTAGTGGCATAACTATGAAAGGTCAAAATCACACCTTAGATCAGGATTATCAAAGACTGGGAACACAAGACTAAAATACGAGAACAGGAGAAAAAAACATTCATTTTTTACAAAAAATGACTACATGGAATGTATAAATACTAAACGGCATGTTATTTTAAGCCATTCACATGGGTGTGTACTTCTACCACAACTGGTCGTCTAACGCCCCAACCACAGGGCGTGTTGTCCCCACACACGGCGTGTACTTGAACTCTATTACCCTACCCGAGTCTCCTTACATGTCTAACCCACACGGTCCTCTCAATCCTAGACTACATGACATGTTGATGAAGGACACATTGTGTACTAGATAAGTTTCAATGACCCGTGTTGTTAGTTACAAAGTCGGCTACACGGATCACTCTACACAGTGTGCTTTATGGGAACACGACATGTACTTGTAGGATTTCCCTGGCTCGTGTTGTCCGTGACATGGCTAGGTACTTATTGCACGGTGTGTGAAAACAGGACACGGCATGTAAAGTTAAAGTTCCATCCATACGTGTCGTTAGTCACATGGGTAGACACACGGTCACTACAACACAGCGTGTACTCACCATACATGGTGTGTTCTTGAAGATTTTTCACATCCCCCTGTTTCTGCCCACACAATCAGTAACACTTTTTAAAAACAACACAGCATGTATTCATAAAGTACACGTCATGTATTCTAGGTTTTTTCGGGCAGTAGCTTAGAAACTGCTTTAGAGCCTAGAAAACACAGAAAAACAAGCATGAAGGTGCCAAATTCCGATCTGGGAGGGCCCATACTCCCTGCGAATCAAAGCTTGGCATCTCTTACATATCATATTCAAGGGAAAAAAGTCAATAATCCACCATGTTCCGATTCATGTGGGCCCATAACACCTCAAGAATCGAAATTCGGTTCTCATTCCAGTAAATATCTACACAAAGAATACCCTATCAAACAGCAGAGATTCTATCAAAGCATCTATCACAACAGCATGCATAATCTACACAATGTCTATCACAACAACATGAAATCACTAATGCATCATAGATGGCATGGAAAGAGTGCATGGAATGTGATTTCTAACAAGTGCCAATATGATGCATGAGATTGAATACCCTCATCTCATCGGGTTGCGACAGAAATAGAACCACAATAACGACAACGATAACAGCACAAAGCATGTGAATCACCCAACGGTGAAATAAAATCAACTGTAAAAGTGAAAAGCTGTAAAACTACAACAAACAAGGTAGTATGGCTTTTACCTATACACGGGTTAGCTACTCTCATGCATAGCTCATTACCAAGTACCTATTTTTTCCAATCCCTAGATATAGGCTCTAAACAGTAATTCAAGAGAAAAGAATTTATTTGATACCACTTTGTAACGTTACGGTTCCGGAAGCCACCAAGAGGCACTCCATACCTGGTTGATCACGTGGTCTCAAGCGCATTTCCCCGAATGCCAGAGGCTTCTGACTAGCAGTGAGGGCCTTGGGTGTGATAGTGGGGAAACTATTCCCTCATTGGCAGAGTACACAAAGGAAGTAAACAACTCATAAAATAGCGGAAGTAGAAAATATCCAACAACAGTAAATAGTAGAAGTCTAAACCAATAAACAACTGTAGCACACATACATATATGAAATGATGCATGATACATATGTCTACGAAAGCATCCAAACAAGTCACAATACTATCAATACAATAGGGAAAAGCAAAGTACAAGAGAAAGGTAAACAGATAAACTCCATAGAAACGCAAGATTTTTCTTGGTCCCATGCTCTCATTCTCCAATTCAATCATGTACCTAAAGTCAAAGGGTGCTTAAACTTGTTTATAGCTGCCGCAATATAATCTGTTTGGGCCCAAAAGCATGACCCAAACATGGTATGAGACTAAATCCCAGCAGGAAACCACCCAAATATCTATGCCTAATAGTCATTGAGCATATGGAAGGTAATAATATAGTGAGAAGTAAATAGTAAATAGTAAATAACCAACTGGATGATACACAACAGCAAACAATCCATAGATCAACAAGAAGTAGTGAATCAAACCGCTAACCACAAACAGGAATCCCTCTAGGAAGTACTCACAGCCATTCCCTCTGGTTCTATCCAAGAAGTACCAACAACCCTCTGAGAAGTAAACTCATCCTAACCCCTCCGGTTTGGTCATATGAAATTATAAGACTCTCTGAGGAAGCGCGCTCACTCAATTCCCCTTATAGTCTAAGGTAGTCAGGGACTCTCTGAGGAAGATCACGCAGTCTAATCCCCTTATATCCCCAAGGTCTAGAGACTCTCTGAGGAAGCTCACTCGATCAATTCCTCCTATATCCTCAGGTCTATCACAGATTCTATGAGGAATCTCACTCGGTCAATTCCGCCTATAGCTTGGAATGGTTTAAGTAAATTCAAACAAAACACAGACTCTCCGAGAAAGCTCACTCGGTTTACCACCATATAGTCTATAAAGCTCAAGACTCTCTGAATAAGCTCACTCAGTCTATCCTCTTGTAGTATATAATATTCAAGACTCACTGGGAAGCTCATTCGGTCTATCCCCTATAGTCCATATTGTCCAAGACTCTCTAAGGAAGCTCACTTGGTCTATCCCCTTATAGTCTATAGCACCAGGTTCTCACGGCCCCATGTCAGTCAGTGCATAAAAATTATATAAGGAAAAAAGTAAACATACAGAGCTACTTGGCTAACCAATATATAGCATAACAAGTATGTCAGGAAACAACACTCTATCTTATAGTCACAAGGCATAGAAAATATGTATAACGGCCAAAGGCCAAAAGGTCGTAAACAGAACAAGGCATGGGAAAAATATCCAAGAATAGAAATTATCCTCATACATAACCAAATTACCTCAACACAAGAATAAAATAAAGATAGTAAAACAACAGGGGCAAAACAGTAAACATGCAATACCCCGTTCAAGGTTATTGATGGAAATTGCACATAAAACTCAATGATTTCGAACGTAAAGGCACAAAACACGTACCTTGATGCTAAGAGATTAATATACTTGAACCACGAGGATTGAATCTATTTAAAATGTCATATATTTAATGCCCCAACGCCAATTACCTAGATCTGGTACATTATTTTAATACATTGGCATGATTACAAGGAATCAAGTCCCAAAGGACCGATCAGTTTAGCAGTCTTGGAAAATAGATTACATACATTAACCTTACATTACAATTTGAAGCATAAAACACAGCATAGATAGTTCTTTGAGAATTACATTTTTCCCTTTATCTTAACCATGCATATCAATCATAATACACTTCTTGGAATCCTATAAAAAGAAAACATAAGAAAGGGGTGAGCTCAGATGCTTAGTAAGTGTAAATCATTTAGCAGAAGCTATAAACTTTAAGGCAAGATGTGTAATAAAAAAATCCTCTAAAACATAAACTTGAACATAATATGGTAAAAATAAATGAAACATTACCATATAAACATGCACATGGATATTCTACTAGTCGAATAATCACATGTAATAACTAATTTCACAATTAGGGAATGCCTAATACCGAACATCATTACCACATAGTCAAGGCCTCGTGCCAAGACTACAAATAAAAGTTTTGTCAAGGCCTTGTTCCAAGACAGTAGTTCGTCTCATGAGACCTACCGATGCATCAAGGAGATATAGTGGGCTCCACCGGTCACTTACTAAGTCCACTTCATTCCACATATGAAAAAGTTGAAACATAACATAAACATTCGTATTAAAACTAGTATACGAAATGTCATTACATTAACCATAAACGATGAATGGTATAAAAATAGAATATCCATAGTCAAAAATATCATAACTCATTCAATACAACATGGAATATTTTATTATAATAAATCAACCTCAATAAAAAATAATATCCAGTAAAGGATGCTGACATAGTTGAAAATGATGAGTAAAACGTTTTGAGAGAAATATCATTTTTGTAAAATCATTGAAAAGCCACACATTTATAAATTAAGTAATTTAAAAGATATTTTTGAATCAAAGTGTCACATACCACTTTGAAACTTTGGAAAATAATTATCATTTCAAAACATTCATGTCCATATAAATAAATCCTTAAAATCATTTTGAAAACATGGACATTAATTAAAATGAGTTATAAAGATAAATATTTCAAACATTTAAAATTATGATCTTGATAAAGAGTACCATTCAAAAATCCTTAAAATATTCATTTTGGAATAATTTTTATGAAAAATGGACATGGATGATAAAAATGTCCCAGTAGATACTTGAACATAAACAATCTCGGATAATAATGAGATTGAGAAATTAACCCTTACCTTGAACTTTACTTTAGTCGAGGGTATGTTTAACCTCCTGTATGAAGATCATAGTACATTATTAAATTATACCAGAACCATATTAATATTTATGATATCATACATGATTCATTTATGACTTTATACTACCCATTTAATAATAATTTCCATGTTAAATTAACATTTCGGGTAATAATCGCTTTCTTTATCGTACGTGTTTTAACTTTTTACTCTTGATTGTATCACTTAGATCAAGATTTAAATACTTATAGAATATAAAACATGATTTATATATCATATATATTTATAATATAAATATGTATAATAGACATATATATGAAATAAAAAACACCATTTATGGAGACGGTAGTCCGTACGTACGCATAAATGTTGTTTCTGTTTTCATGTCATATTGAATGGAACTAAGTGAATAAGATATATGTAAGTACATATATAAATATATATATATATCTCCAGTAGCATTATTATTTCATATATTACATACTTATTATTGATATATATTTGAATAATCATCGATGAATGGTGAACTTGGAAATGAATCTCATCACGTTGTAGAGATGGTAATCCGTACGTACGCACAAGAAAAAATATCATTATTTTGATATTAAAATAATATATAATTGGACAGTATATCATATATACATAATACTTATCATGTTATATTTATTATTTAAATAAAATACACATTATTATTATACCCATCCAAATAATAATGTATTGAATAACAACTACACCACGACGTGGAGACGGTAAGCCGTACGTACGCATATATAGTGACATGTCATTTAAAGGGTGGATAGAATAATGAATTTTTTTTGTACCATAATTATAATAACATCAATGTATATAGAATACAGTGGAGTTATTATTTTATAATGGAAACAAAAAAGAAAAAGGAAGTGGAAGAAGAAAGGAACTTGAAAGAGGGTGGTGAAATCATTACCTCTTCTTCAGGTTCTTATTTTTGATTTCATAAAAATGGCTCCTTAGGTTGGATTTATGATCAAACTATGGACTCTAGGTTGAAGGGAGGATAGTATAGATTGTATTTGGTCAGGTTTTGGCCGATCCAAATGTCTTAGAAGGTGTGAAATAGAGTAAAGGGGGAGTGCCCTTTTATAAGAGGGGTGAGGGGCGCCTTAGGAAAAACATAAAATATTATTTTATAATAAATTCATATTCTGTTTATAATGGATCCAAATTGATTAATGTATAGGATAATGTGGTTATGGGTTGAAATATACTCAAAACATAGGTTTTATACCAGTTTGGGTCACTTTATTAACCTTTTATTTTAGTTTTAACTCTTAGTTAATTAGTTTGACATTTACCATGTCTCTTTGTATTTATATATTATATGGTTCATAAACATACTGTAAACTTACAATATATCCCTAAGTGATCCATTAATGATAAAAATATAATGATATAAGTTTTTTTTCCTAACCATATATTTTTAGGATTAGAATATAAATTAGTAATATAATATTTGTTTTAAAAACTATTTTATGTCAATTTTGACACTATTGGGTATTTTGTTTTGATAAATACATAAAAGCATTATTACTTCAAAAAAAATTCATATACCCAATACTAATATGTAATAGTAACCTAGAAAATTGTTGTAATTCATCAAAATTCTCAAATTACATTTATTTGGGTATTTATAATATCAATTATCATAATCTTTCATTAATTAGGTAATTACTGCATCATCATTGTGTCACAAATAAATTAAATCATTTAAAGTATAAAAATTATAAATAAAATAGCATTATGTAGGAAATATTTTTATATTTCTAATTAATATTTATAATATAAGTTATATTATGTATAACCATATATTAAAAAAAATTAGTTATTAAACTTTGATTTTAACTCTTTTAACTCTTCTTTGAATTAAATTATAATAAATGTCCTAATCTAATACAAGTGTACCTAAATGATAATATTTTATTCCTAAGGTTGTTTTCGGTCGATATAAACTTCTCAAATAGAATTAGGACATGTGTTAGGGTAATATTAATATCATTTTTACTCTTAATTACCCTATTTACTTTTAACCATGGTAAATAAAAGTAAAAAGTTACAATTCACCAAAAATTATTTTTATCTTATTGAACCAAATTTTACTCCTTGATATTAACCTTGTCTCTTGGGTTTTTTAAATTCCACTCACAGAAGCGGTAAAATTACGTTTTATGTGAATTTGCATATTCTCCAAGGAGATGGGTAAAAGATGGTGAAAAGTTCAATAAAATTTTTATATGTCTAAAATTATTATAGACTGACTACAATGAATTAAATTGAAATTATATAGGTAATATGTATCTATTTTGACCTAAAATAAATTTAAATAATAATAAAAATTATTTAAATAATAATTCGGTTTTAAACTATAACTCAGTGTTTTCCACTATTCATCAAAAAATGAAAGTTTTTAGAAAAATACCAAAAATTCACCCTAAGCTAATTTCGATATTCCGAATCCAAAAAAGAAGTCCATCTTGAAAGATCAAATTTATAAAATTTCAAAAAGTGGGTATTAATATTCGTAATGGCTAGTTTGGTAAGTTATGGTGCGCTTGAACTCAGTATTTCCTGTAGTGCAAGTTATTGAATTACATTGAAAAAATAATTTACTATGAAATCTTGGGGTGTTATAGTAGATCTATAAAAATGCACAAAACGTCAAACCCATGATAACTTGAAAACGATGAGGAATTTGAAAACGATTCTCTAGAAGATGTGAGAGCTTACCGATGTGGTTCCAACGCAATCGACGGCGGTCGATTCAAAGATCGGACAGAGGCACGGGGGATTGGAGAAGTTCCGCGACTGTATGGTCTATGTCAGTCGAAGAACACATAGAAGAATATATTTATGGGGTTAAGATGCGACCCCAATGCATTTAATGAAAAAAAAAATTAAGTAAACGGCGTGTAATTTTGGAGTACACAGCATGTACGAGGCTTTTTCGTACTCCACTTTAAGTGGCCTCCAGATCACCCCACACGGCCGGGTGTGTGGCGTGGACACGACCAGCACACGACCTCATGTGGAATTAAATTACATGTCGTGTTCTTATAAAGTACACGGCATGTACTTCAAAATTTTCCAAAAACTCCTCTTTTCTCAAAAACACCAGAAAAAGGGAAAACACACCAGAAAAGAAGGTCTGAATTCTTACAGTATATACCCCATATTGTGTCTGCATATGAGGATGGGCTATACATAGATCATTTCATTTCACTATACTCTCCAACTAGAAAATATTTCCAAATTTGGAATCATTCAATGGCATTCCCCATGAAATATACAAAAGATGAAATCTGTTTTTGATTGAAGACATGTCAACAAGAATAGGCCCCGATCAACTTTCATCGACGTCAGGAATAAAGGGAGCAAGTTTTTGAGAATATTTTGTGTCTAGAATCTGAGAACATTGAATAGGAATCCAACTTTGAAGATGTCATATGTCTGATTAAGAAAATCTCAAAAATAGCTCAATGGACTTCAGAAATATGTGATTTATGTGAGTGCTAAATAAATAACCCACCAACATTCTTGACAGAATATTTAAAATCAGAAGAGCAATTTTGGTAATATCATCCGAAATAGTTCAAGAAAAACCCCATCCCACATGGCTGGGGGATTTTTTAACCCAAACCTTAGGATCATCCAACCAAGCTTTAAGGGTTACGAAGCTAGAACATGAACAACCCCGACCCTCATAGCTAGAGGAATTTTCACCCCAACAATCCCTTCATCAGTGGGAATCAGTCCTCAACTGATAAGGCTATATGTCACAGATTAAATCCTCTCAATTTTTCTCATCCATTGATCTAGTGAAATAACTTGGAAGATATACAACTAAACTCTTTTGGGATTCCCTTTGGGTTTCTTTCCATCAAACAGCCACCAGGGAACCAATGAAGAAGAGGAAAAGGTCTCATGGATGGTGTAGATAAATGTGATATTGTAGAAATTCCAAAAGAGTTCCTATGATGCAATAAAAATCATTGAATGTCATAAATGCCATCATTGAAGACCATCTAGACTATAAGTTTGATTTAGAGGATTCTAAAGAATAAATTCATGTTCATGAGATGGTCTGCACTAAAATGAATGCAGAAGGTGTGTATACCCAAAACCAGAGGCTCGCCCAAAATTTGGGTTTCCCATTAAATAATCCACCTATACCTCCTCAAAGGAAACCTAATAATATAAAAAGGAAAGTTTTGTACTGTCTCTCACCTTCCCCTAAGAGAAGACCAATACCTTTCACTAGAGTAAATATTTGATTGGAAACAGGAGGAAATGAGAGAGTTGATAAGACTCAATGTAGAGTCACTTTGATCCTGTTTTCCTACCAAATATTCTTTGCATGCATACCCTCAACTTGTACTACGAGTTGGTTCACCTCAAAAAATAGGGTTTTCTACAAAAACTAAAGAAAATAGGGAAAATAAACTCAATGTGGGACATCAACTAATAATAGATTTAAAGCCCGTAATGGCATATCAAGAATTCCATCCATTGGGAACATAGCGGGAACATGGTCAAGAACATCGTTATAAGCCTGCCCATATTGGTTACCCATGGAAGATACCAGTGGATCCACTTCCAATGGTCCTTCTAGTTGCCACACCCATTCATGCTTTAGCAACAAAACCTATTTAGTTTTCGGATTAGCCAGATATTCCTCAAATTCTTATCAATAGCTTTGAATCATTAATGAATTTATTGGAATCCATGGAAGGTTGGTGTTAATCAGTATAGCTATAAAATAAGGCTTACCCCAAATTGGTGGATCTTATTTCACCTCCTCCAAACTTTAGTAATTCTCTTTTTTTATCTTCAATGGCTAGGGAGATCCAAAGCATCACTTCATGAATTTTTTTCTATTATTGTGGTCCCATGATGGGGACCCCAGAGTAGTAGGAAGTAGTGAAACTCAGATTCTTCATGAAATAATTTCAGGGGACATCCTTTATATGGTATATGAGTTTTCAGTCCCGATCGATCACTGGATGGGAATATATCTGGTAGAGAATCCTCTTCCAGTTTATCTCAATGCTACTAAAGATAACAGTTTTCTATCACACAAACTATAAGAAAAGGGAGAATGAAAGAGTCTCAAACTTCATTTTTCAGTGGAAAAAATTGACTTACTTATTGAACTTACTAATCATTCATGAAAAACCATTTACCATCCAAGTAGAAAATCCCCGTGATGAGTTTCTCACATCGTTGATCCTTGTGAAATACATATGACGGTTTCGAGATCTGGATGCAATTTCTTAATAGTTTGAAGACTCCATCACAGAGACCAAATCCATTCCCCAGGTAATCCCATAAAATCAGGGAAGGAAAATAGGAATGGTATAAGCCAATATAGTTACACATAAGAAGGACCTTGTACCTACTCCTACCTCAAATATTGTATCATACTTCAAGGATCTACATCCTAAGTGTCAATAATAATGACTGTATTGTCAAGATGATCAAAGTGATCAGAGTTGGAGACTATTTTAGGAGTACAAAAACAAGATCTATTCCTTTCAAAATAATCAAATACCTGGATACTTTATCTCATATTTGTAAAACACCTTAGTATAGTTTCCAAATCAATATAATTCAAAACAATAAGGTGAAGAGGATCTCCCAAATTATTTCCCTTTCCATAAATTGTTGGGTCATCCCATCCATGAGTGTTTTTTTCAAGGACTTCCTATCAAAGATGGTAGATTCTAAGAAAGTGAAACTAAAAAATTCACCCACCCTAGTAGCATACTTTTCTATTAATGATCCAAAGGAGGAAAGAGAGTGTAAGGATATTAAAAGTAAGAATGTACATATGTTCAGTAATTGGATGGTTAGAAAAAATAAATCATTCCCATTCCATTCTAAAAAGATTGCTGAAACAAAAAATTGTGCCTCATACCGCTTCTTCGACAGAAAATCCAACATCATCAAAATCCCAGTCCTCTAAAGTCTTATCCTTTAATAAGAAACATGGCTTGAAGGATAAGAAGAAAACATAAGAAGATGATCTCATGTTAAGTATAAATTTTTACTTTACCTTATCAATTTTTATGTTGACCATCTCAAAATCAAGGGAAGCATGCCATCAAATGGCATAATAAAATTTGACCTTTCAGGAAGAATCCATACCAGATGAAGAGTTGATCTTTTGTTCCATTAATTTTGTACATTTAATAGATCCCTACTCAAATGATAATTCTGGTAATGAATCTTATTTCCATGCACTTTATTGGGGAATTCGTGGAATAGGTTTTTAGGGTAAAGGATATAGGGGAATACATGGTCATTCTAGGATCAAATACTTCAACCAAACCCCCACTCGAATAGTCTACATAGTTGAAACTCATGGTAAATCTATCTGGTGATCTTAAAATTAACAAGGGGTACTTACTCCATACATGAAAAGGTTTTCCTTAGCATAATTGACTTATTATAATAAGGATACTCTACCACCTCTTTGGTAGGTAGGAAGACCTAGACATCCTAATCCACTAAGAGTAGGTGCACTTCCAACTCATTCCCCATGAAATGGCTCATCCACATCAGGAACATAAGCTCCTAAGGTTCCCAAAAAATATAATGTTTACTCTAGAAAACACAAACATTTAGACCAAAAAATATGATGTCTTGAACTAATTATCCCATTTTTTTCGAAGTTATAAATCTTGGATTCTCTGGGTTGGTAAAAAGACCTCTGGGAATAACTCATTGATGCATTTTCAAGGCCTCTAGTATTTGAAGTCAATGTCATTGCATCAAAATTATATCATGTGGATAATGATCCTACAGGGTTTCATGTGGTCATTTACTTCACAGATCAAGATGAGGATTCTATAATTTAAGGCCATGTCATACCATTGTATATATACAGTAAGATAAATGACATTGATATCTGACGAGCCTTCTTTGAAAATGTCTCAGGAGTCAGCCTCATCCCAGTTCGGACACTTTTTCAATAGGGTCTCAATGAATCTAATTTTTCTCCCACCACATTGATCTTATAGGGTTATGATAAGAATGAGAAAGAACCTCTTGGTGAGATCACACTTGGAACTTAGTTTGGAGATCTTCTGTCTGACTTAGGGTTCACGGTGGTCTGGCAGGACACAAATTTCAATGTTCTACTCCAAAGAACTTGGCAACATCCGTATGCGACCATTCCTTTTTCATACCACCAATGTCTCAAATTATATATCAATCGTAAAATTGGAACATTATATGGTGAAAAGAATTCATTAAAACCCTATGAAACATAGTATATTGATGCAAGGTTCTATCATCGTGGAAGAAAACATTCCATGGATGATGATGTCAGTCAAATAAATTCCCCAAATGTCTTTGAGATGATCCCACATAACCCTTTCAAGAAGCTTAGTGAAAATTATGTTCTTCCTATTAATCATATTGAAAGGGTGGGAAAAAATTCAAAAATTCATTCCACAGATTCTATAATTAAAATCACGATATTTGAGACCAATTGCACTGAAGAAGTTATCAATTATCCAAATGATAATAAAATATAGAATGAAAATTTCTTCATTATGTCCCCTGATACTCAAAAAATCTCAGTTTTTTGAACCAAATTAGAATAATCCATCATGACTATATGAGAATGTGAAGATACTCACTCTGATTCCTTTATTTCCCCTTCAGGCCTCTAAGAATACCACATGCTAGAAAGTGATCTCTAAATGATTTCATCATCCTCTATATGTCCGAATGGTGACTCCCCTCTTCCTACCAAAGAAATTGTTTTAACATATCTTCCATAGGAACAAGCACAAACAATGGATCATGTGGAAGAGTTAGAATAATATGATCTCAGGGAGGCCCCTACAGCATTTTAGGAAGGTGTCTCCACTACCATGGATGAACTCAGAGAAATAAATATGGGTACAAAAGAAGATTCATTCCCCACTCTAAATAGCTCATAATTTAATCCTGAAGAATAGGAGGAATACACTTCTATTATAAATTAGAACCAAGATTTGTTTCCTAAAGTTACGTAGATATTTCAGGCCCAGGCTCTAAGGTTTCCACCCATCATTTGAGTTTTCCAGAAGATCATTAGGGAAACATGAAAGCATCCAAGAGGACATACCCATCTTATATCTCCAAAATTGAGGCTGAATTTTAAAAACTCATCAAGGATAACATTATCTGAGAATTGAAATTCCCTAAGTGGTTATCCAAAATCATCTATAATAAAAATAAGAACATGAAAATCAAATTTTTCATCAATTTTTAAGATATAAACTGGCATTGTCCCAAAGATGACTTCCTAGTTCCAATCATAGAACTCTTAATTGATGCAATAGCTATCTACCATGTCCTCTCCTTTATGGATGGATATTATGGTTACAATAAAGTATATATTTCACTAGAATATGAAGAACCCATAGTTTTCAAATCCGGTCAAGGCATGTTATTATATCGGGTAATGACCCCTGTCTTGAAAAATAATGGTGTAACATATCGAGGTGTTATACATAATAACTTCAAACTATTATTTGGAAATATTTTATAATTCTACGTTGATGATCTAGTGGTAAAATACTAACAATTATCTAATCATTTTTCTAGCCTAGAAACCATCTTCAGGAAGATTTGACAACATAATCTCAAGATGATTCCCTTGAAATATTCTTTCATGGACACCTTATGAAAATTTCTCAGCTTCTTCCAATGCCATTGTGGAATTGAAGATGATCTTGAGAAGAATAAATCTATCATTGGCATGTCACCTCCTCAAAACATGATAGAGTTAAAAGGATTTCACAGACACTTGTCCTAAATTTGGCACTTCATAGCCAACCTCACAGGCAAATGTTTATCCTTAACCAAATTGATGAAGAATGTGATCACTTATTAATGGACCAATGATTGCTAAGATGAATTTTATTACCTCAATAAATAACTCTTGAGACCACTTGTATTGATGCCACTTATTGAAGGAAATAAACTTATTCTATACATATCATCCTTGGAGTGATCATTGGGTGCTTTCCTCATACAAAATAATGGTTCCAGGAATAAAAACTGCCTTTATTATCTTATTCGAACCATGCTCAATGTAGAGACTCAATATTCCGATATTGATAATAGCTTTTCGGTGTTAATATTTATAGTTAAGAAGTTGAGGCATTACCTGTAGCACCATAATATCCATTTGGTCTCTCAAAATAACCCACTCATATTTATCCAGAGTCATCCTATGATTACAGGACATCAATTACAATGGGAAGTTATCCAACAACAATTTGATATATAGTTTGTGCCTTAGAAAGTTTTTAATGTCCAATACTTAGAATATTTCCTTGCTAAGAACCCATCTGAAGAAGAGACTTTATTAAATATTGATCTACCTGAGGAAGAAATATTCTCTATTCAAGATATCCCCAAATATAGGAAATGTATTTTGACGGTGCTTATAGGAGTACAATGGGGAAGAGAATAAAATATCTTAATCTTAACAAAGTCAGGTTGGGAGTTGTGCTTATCTTCCAAGAAAATGTATTGTTTCCATATTCCTTCTTGTTATTAGAATTTGGAACCAATAATGCATAATAATATAAATTTCTTATTGAAGGCCTAGAATTTTTACTCCAAGTACCAATGAACCACCTAGAAGTGAATGGTGATTCAGAATTGATAATAAAGAAGATAAATATGGATTATGCCATCAGAAAAGAAGAGATACTTCCATTATGTGATTATGTTTGAGGTTTAATGTAATAATTTCCCTCAGATCCAACATTAATTCACATACCATGATCACAGAATGATTATTCAGATGCATTGTAGAATGAATCTACACCTTTTTCATATCTAATTTGGGAAAAAAATAGTCACCAGTATTTCCCATCATCGAATAGTTTCACCTTTTATTTAGATTAGAGCAGAAGATATCAATTAAAACAATCTCATACTTTATCCATATGGACCTACTATGGGATGGATAACACCCATATTAAAATATCTCCTATATAGAATACTTCCACTAGATCGGGTTGGAAGGGAGAAGATCTAGCAGCGAGCGGCTATTTTCACTCTTTATGATGGCCCAAATCACCAAAAAGTCCTATGTATGTGAGGATTTTATGGAGTACTTATCAGATGTGTTGATAAAGAAAATATTTTGAATATTATGGAATAATTATGTGATGGATATTGTAGTTCCCACCAATCAGGGTATAGGCTTTCTAATCAAAATGAAAGTCTTGGATACTTCAAGCCTTCGATGATGCAGGATTGCACAGAATTCACTAAGAAGTTTAATCCCTACCAAGTACATTAAAATTTCATCCATCCACCCCCAGAGTTTCTACATATAGCTAAATATTCCTATCCATTTTTTGTATGGGGAGTGGATATTGTCAGACCATATCTTTCAACTACAGCTAAGAAGTTCATGTACATCTTTACTACTATCGATTTCTTCTCCAAATGAGATGAGTTAATACCCCTCAAAAAAGTCGAAGCAAAAAGGCATTGTTAGTTTTGTCAAATCTAACATCATTACCAGATTACATATCCCTCGAAACATTTTTAAGGAAAATGGAACCAATTTCTGCTCCACTGAGGTAGTGAAACTATATCAAGAATACAATATCAAATCCAACCACTCATCTCGCTATCATGTAGTGGCCAATGGAAAGATATAGTCTTTTAAAAAGACCCTGTAAAACATAATCCAAAAGATAGTGGATAAAGATAAGAATTCATGGCCTGATAATCTCTTGCATTCCTTATGGTATTATTGGACTACTGCCTGTACTGCTATGTGAGCTACTCTGTACTCATTGGTATACGGAACAGAAATAATCTTACCCATTGAGATTTAGTTTCCCTCAATCTATAATGAGAATGGAGACCATATTTTCATATATGAGCTATCCCAGACATGACTTGATGAATAGGATTGACTGGATGAAAAGATATGGCACACCTATCATTACTTGGAGGTCTATCAGAACCGGGTAGCACAGGCCTTTAGCAAGAAAGTCTTCCTTTGTTCATTCCTCCAAGTAGAATTGGTATTGGTCCTTAGAACTATAATGATACCAAGAAAGAAGCCTCTAAAGATTTATACAATGTGGGAGGGACCTTACTGTAACACCACAAGCATTCAAGGTACATTTCTCTTTGAATAATACAATAGCGTGCGAAGTACACAACACCGAGTTCAAGCGCACCACGCCCTATCAGACCAGCTGTTTAAAAAGTAGTTATGTATAGAAATAACCAAATATTTAATTTCATATAAATACCATATAATTTTAACATTCATATTTTCAGTTTATTAGACATAATATAGGGAAAAATACAAATTTTCAGATAAAAGAAGTATTATTCAAAAAATGTAGTTTTCCACCTTTAAATGGGGAACCCTATTTAAATCCAATATTTGACACCTATATATATTATATTTTGATGAAATTAAATAATTCTTTAGAATAGGGACATAAAAATTTAGTTTGGATTAATTTTTTGTGTTTTTCTGGTAACTTTCATATTTTGATGAATAGTGAAAATACTAAATTTTAATTAAAAACAACTTTTTTAATCAAAATAATTTATAGTGTAAAACTATATATTTTAAAGGTTTCGAATTATAATTAGATAATATTTTTATCATTTAATCCAATTTTGGTTATTGGAAGTAATTTTACATTAGAATTTGACATGAACACATATCAGTCTTTTGATACTTTTTATTTCTCAAAAACCTGATTTCTGGTTTTGACAATGGGAATTAATTTTAAACTAATTAATGAAACTTTTATGATTTTAATTTGTTAAAATAGACATAATTTTTAAATTTGTAATATAAAAATTATCTTAGTCTGAATTTTTGGTATCTTTCTGAAAACATTCGATTTTTGATGAATAGTGAAAAATACTACATAGTACAAAAAAACTGACTTTTTTATTTAAATAATTATTTTTTATTTAAATTTATTTTAAAGTAAAAATAGATACATAATACCTATATTGGTACAATGTAATTTATTAGATCCATTTTATAATAAGATTAGATATATAAAATTTTATTCAACTTTTTAACGTCTTTTGCCCACATTCTAGGCACATTTCCAATTTTGCATAAAATAAAATTTTACCACTTTTGTGAATTGAATTTAAAAAAAAGAGAGAAATATTTGACATCAGTAAGTAAATTGTGGTTAAATATGATGAAAATAATTTTTTCTGAGTAGTAACTTTTGAATTTTATTTACCACGGTTAAAAGTAAATAGGGTAATTAAAGGTAACAATGATATTATAATTACCCAAACACATGTTCTAATTCTATTGGATAAGTGTTTTTCAACCCAAATAAAATTTAGGAATAAAATATGATCCCCTTTGATCCATATGGATTAGATTATGACATTTATTATTATTTTATTTAAAGAAGAGTTAAAAAGTGTTAAATTCAAATGGTCAAAACTAAAACATTTTTAATTTAAGTTTTTACATAAGATAAATTCCACTTTAAATATTAATTACAAAGATAAAAATATTTCCTACATAATGGATTTTATTGATAACTTTTATACATTAAATAATTTAATTTATTTATGACACAATGATGATAAAGAAATTACCTTATTAATGAAAGATTAAAATAATTGATATTATAAATATGAAAATAAAGGTAAATAGAGACTTTTGATTCATTCCATTAATTTTATAGGTTAATATGACATTTTAGGGTTGATTGAATAAACTTTTTCTAAGTGATAACATTTCTATGACTTTCACAAAAACAAAATACCAAATAGTGTCAAAATTGACATAAATGAGTGTTTTTAAAACAAATACTATATTATTAAATGATATAATATTCTTAAATAACTAAGGTTAGGCCAAAGGACTTAGATAAAGTTAGATATGTCAATAATGAACCACTTGGTGTTTTCTTGGATTTTTATAGTAAGTTTATTAACCATTTATTATAACAATACAATAATACATGGTAAAGGTTAAACTATTTAACTACGACTTAAATCTAAAAGATAAGTTTAATATGGTGACCTAGACCTATATAAACCCTATTGGTTGAGAGTTTTTCGACCCATCCCCACCTTATCCTTGAAATAAATTCTTTTGGATCCATTATAAACTGAATATGAGTGTGTAATAAATTAATATTTCAAGCATTTCCTAAAGTGACCCTCAACTGTCTTATAAAAGGGTACTTACGCTTCTCTCAAAATCACACCTCCAAATCTATTTGGCTCGGCCAAAAACTTCTCAAAAATCCTCCCATCTACCCTCACTTTAACCTAAAGGAATTACTTTGATCATAAATCCAACTTTAGTATCCCTTTTGATCAAATCAAAATGATGCACTCGAAGAAGAGGTAATGATTTCATCACCTCTTTCAAAGCCCTTTTCTTCTTTCACTTCTCATTTATTTGTTGTTTCCATACCAAAATAATAACTATCATACCTTCTACATACTGTGATGTTATTATAAATATGTTACAACCATATTCATTATTATATCAATCCTATTAATGACAAAGTCACCATACATGTGTAAGTACGGCTTACCGTCTCCATGTCGTGGTGTGGTTTGTTATTCAACACTTCATTATTTGGATGGGTATAATAATGAGTATAATTTATTTAAACAATAAATATAACATCTTAATGATTCTGTATATATGATATACCATCCAATTACATACAATTTCACCATCAAGGGAATGATATTATCGCTTGTGTGTATGTACGGATTACTGTCTCCATTAACGTGATGAGATTCATTCCCCGTCATAAGAATTCAAGAAGAATTTTCATTTTATGATTAAAAATAATTTTTAATAACTTAATATCATTTTGGATATGAATCAAATACATCCAATCCATAAAAAACGAGACTTATGTAACAAAACATATACAGGAATAGGAATCAGTTAACACCTGAAACAATGATACTACAGAAATATTATTAACAAATAAATATTATAAGATCATATATGATATCATATTTAGGTATTTGGTACTTGTATAATTTAATAACAATGATTTAACTATTATATAAGAGTTTAATGTTCCCTCGACAAAGGTAAAGTACAAGGTAAGGGGTTTTCATCTCACTTCTTATTCACATGAGATTCATGCTATATTGCCACTATTTCCTTTTGTGTGGTGTATGTACTACCCATGATTTTATTATTTGTGTAATATACATTAATTTATGGGTATTTACATCTTTATTGTATGATATTTATTTATTTGGGTGTATGTTTTGTAAGTTACCAAATCGGTAAAGGAATTTCAAATTTCAATTTCCACTCATTGGGTTTTGCGCAAACTTCATTGATTAATTTACTCCAAGATTATGTGTTGAATCACTATTTATTTACATGTGTATTAATTTACACTCCCCTTTTTTGGATATAATTTTGATACACATAATCATTCCATTAATACATTCTCAAGTCATCGATATGAACTTGATAAGAGTAATCTTAACTCAATTTTCATTCGTTGAGTTAAACATCCAAGTCATTGATGTTGTTTTACAAGAATATGTGTGAATGTCCTATTATTTATTTAGACTAAATATCCAATAATATTGAGTGTATTTATATTTATCACACATAATTATTTCATTGATTTATCCTTAACCTAAGTATATAGTCGTTATAAGGGATTTCATCTCAATTTAGATTCAATTGAGACTTCATTGTTATTATTCACCAATTCACTTTTATATGGTGTATATACTATGCTTTGACATAGTATATCATGAATCCCTTCATTCTCATGAAATTATAATGTTTTTATTACCTCAGTTATTTTTATTCTAGAACCTCTCATTTGGTTAGGAACTCTAACTAAAATATCATTTTAAATGTTTAAAAGATTTATTCTTCTAAATATTTCTCATTAATGTCCATGTTTTAAAAATGGTTTGAAGGATATATTTATATAGAAATGAATGTTTTAAAATTAAAATTCTTTTTAAAAGTTTCAAAGTGGTATTGGAAACTTTGATTCAAAAATCTATTTTTAAAGGCTTCTTGATGAATAGTGAGACATTTAAATGTTTTCAAGAAAAAGGGGATATTTCACTCAAATAGTGTTAGTAATTATTTTCATCTATGATAATATCCTTCATTATTATTGATTGAGGTTAATTTATTATACTAAAATCTTCTATATTGTATTAAATGAGTTATGTTTGACTATGAAGGTTATATTTTTATACCATTCATGGTCGGTGGTTAAAATATTAACATTTTGTATGGTAGTTTTAATACGAATATTTATGTTATCTTTCATACTTTTCATATGATGAATTCATTGGGTATAGTAAGTGATGGGTGGAGCCCACTATAGTTTCTTGATGCATCGGTAGGTCTCATGAGACAAACTAGTGTCTTCACACAACACTACGGTGAAAAAGGCATTTAGCGGCGGTTTAAACCGCCGCTAAATAGATTGGCGACGGTTTTGAAAAACTGTCGCGAAATCGTTCGTCGGGAAACTATTCGCGGCAGTTTTCAAAACCGTCGTAGAACGTTTCACGACGGTTTTTTAGCGGTGGTTTAAACCGCCTCTAAATGATTTAGCGGTGGTTTTTTTATTTTTTATTTTATTTTTTAAATTATTTTTTAATTATTTTAATTATTTATTTATTTATTTATTTATTTATTTATTTCATATTTATTGTATTTATTTTTTATTTTTTATTTTTCGTATTTATTTATTTATTTATTTATTTATTTATTTTATTTATTTATTTATTTTATTTATTTATTTATTTTATTAATTTATTTATTTATTTATTTATTTTCCTTCGTATTTATTTTATTTATTTTATTTCGTATTTATTTTTTATTTTATTTATTTCTTATTTATTTTATTTATTTATTTATTTATTTACTTTATTTATTTATTTCGTATTACTTTATTTATCCATGCATGCACATCCCATGCACATGAAAATGCACATGTCCACGCAATATAAAGAAATACTGTGTTTGGTAGGATTTGAACCCCTAACCTCTTGCATATTTTCCAAAGACTTTACCACTCCAGCAAGCTCGTCATGTGGTTAATAAATAGAATTTAACGTACTTATATATATTAGTTGAAAAAACAAATAATACATAACTAATAGATATAATAAATAATAATAATAATAAATAATAATAAATAATGATAAACAAATAATAAATAATAAATAATAAATAATAAATAATAAATAATAAATAATAAATAATAAATGATAAATAATAATAAATAAGAAATAATAAACAATAAACAATAATAAATAATAAATAATAAATAATAATAAATAATAAATAATAAATAATATTAATAAATAATAAATAATAAATAATAAAAAGTATTAAATAATAATAAAAAATAAATAATAATAAAAAAATAAATAATAATAATAATAAAATAATAAATAATAATAAACAAATAATATATAATATATAATATATAATATATAATAAATAATAAATAATATACAATAAATAATAAATAATATATAATATATAATAAATAATATATAATAAATAATAATAAATAATAATAAATAATAATAATAAATAATAAATAATAAATACAAAATAAAAAAAATATTTAATAATAAATATTAAATAATAAATAACACATAATAAATAAAATATTATTATCAATAAATAATAAATAATAAATAATAAATAATAAATAATCAATAATCAATAATTAATAATTAATAATTAATAATTAATAATTAATAATAAATAATAAATAATAAATAAGAAATTAGAAATAATAAATAATAAATAATAAATAATAAATAACAAATAATAATTAATAATAAACAAATAATAAATAATAATAAACAAATAATAAATAATAAATAATAAATAATAAATAATAAAAATAAATAATAAATAATAAATAATAAATAATAATAAAGAATAAAGAATAAAGAATAAAAATATTTAATAATAAATATTTAATAATAAATAACACGAAATAAATAAAATATTATTTTTAATAAATAAAAATAATAAACAACAAATAATAAATAATAAACAATAAATAATAAATAATAAATAATAAATAATAAATAAATAATAATAAATAATAAATAATAATAAACAAATCATAAATATAAATAATAAATAATAAATAATAAATATTAAATATTAAATATTAAATATTAAATATTAAATATTAAATATTAAATATTAAATAATAGGTAATAAATAATAAATAAATATAAATAATTAATAATAAATAATAAATAACCAGAAACAAATAATAATAATAATAATATTTTATTATTAATAATAATAATATCTTATTATTATTAATAATAAATAATATATAATATATAATAAATAATAAATAAATATAAATAACAAATAATAAATGAATATAAATAATAAATTACCAGTAACAAAGAATAGATAATAAATAAATTATATTATATTATAAATAATAAATACTAAATACTAAATAATAAATAAAACACTTGAAAAAGTATAAAAAGACGTGATAAGGGATGGAAAATCATGAAAACACATGAAAACGGATGGAGAAGCTTGAAAAATGAGGCATTAGAAAGAATGAGAAAGCATGAAAACTCATGACAACTCTAGAAAACTCCTTAAGAATTCAACACAAACATCATAATAACCCACAAAAAACCATTGATAAAGATAACAAGTCATGGAAACCTAAATAAACAGTAATAAATGGAGCAACCGTTAAAACCCGTCAAAACGGTCATAAAGTGACAAAAATATTGGACTCACATTAATAGAGATAACTTATGATCCGAAAGATTGTTCCAGATCTGTGACCAGTCAAATCAAAGATCCTAAAACTATATTCGATCTGATAGTTTAAAGAGACCGAATGGACCGACAAATCGGATGTTACGACTGTTTAAAAAAAGATGACGGGGAACGGGTGCTAGAAACGAGGCATCGAAAAACATAACAAACCTGATACCCACTAAAAAGGCCATAAATTATGATCCAGGAATCCATGTGGGCACCACGACCAGTCGAACCAAATATTATGGTACGACCTACGATCTGGCTGGCGGAGGAGTCTGAACTAACACGCGGATCAAAAGTTAGGTCCATTTGAAGAAAAGTTCGACGGGACACCGGTGACAAAAACGAGGTTTTAGGGGCCTTTATAGGGGTTTTTAGGGTTAAAAAACACAATAGAATCTTGCTTGTGTCAATCTAGTGCGTATCTCTCTTTGCTGGCTTCGATTTGATATGTGGTAGAGACCAAACGGACACTCGGAGCGAAAGTTATGGTAGTTTGAAGTTAGAGAACTTTTTTCAGCTTTCTTACAACTCTCATATCTTATGCACCTTAGACCGTCTCATGGTTTTGATTATACGTGCTTCTAGATCTTTTCATGAGCTTCGATTTGACTAGTCGTGTCGCTCCAACAGATGCCTGGATCAAAAGTTATGGTCGTTTTAGTGATTTTGTGGTTTCTCATGTTTTTTTTGTTTTTTTATTTCATTTCGCGGCGGTTTTACCCAAACCGCCACTATTTAACAGCGGTTTTTTAAAAAACTGCCGCTAATCCTCAAAAACATTAAAAAAATTAAAAAAATTATTAAATTTTTTTTTGCACATTTCGCGGCGGTTTTTTAAACCGCCGCGAAAAAACCGCCCTGAAACGCCTGTTTTCTTGTAGTGTAAGGCCTTGAAAAAATATTATTTGTAGTCTTGGCATAAGGCCTTGACTATGTGGTTAGGATGTCAATCATTATGCATTCCATCATTATGAAATTAGCTATTGATATTACATGTGATTATTCGACTAGTAGAATATCCATGTGAACATGTAAATGGGATTATTTGATTTATCTTTTCTATATTATATTGAAGTTTAATTTTAAAAGTCTTGTGTTTTAGACTTATACATTGCCTTCATTGTTTATTCTTATTTATGAAAGTTTCAGTTATGTTTTTATCCTTACTGAGCTTCAGATCTCACCCCTTTCTTATGTTTTATTTTTCCTAGGATTTGAAGAAGTATATTATGATTGACCTACATGAATAAGATCTGGGATATGAGTGTGTTCAAAGGAGACACAATGGTATTTATTTTATTTCATAATGTAATTTAAAACTTATGTATATATCTAGTACTTCCAAGGCTATTAAGCTAATCGGTCTTTCGAGACTTGATCTCTTATGATCATTCCAATGTTATGTAATAATGCACTAACTCTGGGTAACTAGGGTCGGGGCGTTACAGTTAGTATCATCGGAAGTTTAGTACAAACCTTCGAAACAAGATTTAGATAAAATTGTATTATAGAACATTACCCTAAGATAGACTTTGACGATTAGTATAGTTGAACATCCAAAAAATTTGGTAGTGTAAATATTATGTGGGTTTTCCAAGAAAATACAACCATGTCTGGATACGAACATGTAGAGGTGGCTCTGGCACAGATGTACCTAAAAGTGAAAACTCCGACAAAGAGATTCGGTCTTGACCCAAGGTATCTTTATATATGACAACGGGCCTTACTGCACTCTTGTTATTAACACTCCCAGGGGATATTCTTAGGATAATTCACATTTTCTTTACAAACCGACTTGATGTATTTAAATATAATATCAGAATAAATAACCTTGATTAATCATATGGAGTTTTAGATTGAAAATAAGGTGTCATGATATTCTCTAAATAACTTTATGGCTTTTTTTTACTCACACTCTACTTTATAGTTTTAGTCAATGGCTGGAATCCAGGGAAGTCATAGAAACATTGAACATTATGTATAAGGAGGGAACGGTGTTGGAGATGAGAAATGGAATGGAATGTTGATAAGCATACAAGATATTGTGTTCATTCCGAATTAATTTTCCAAAAATATGATCAACAAAATATACATTAACAAACTCCCGAACTCAAAAAAGAAAAGAAAGGCTGAGAATGATAAGAACTTCAGTAGTGGAGACAATGGAGAAAAGAAAGTGCATTCTATATCATGCTATAAATATGGAAGGAGACACCCAGGAATGTGTCTCAATGGAACAAAGAAATTGTTTATGTGTGGGAAAGAAGAACATAAAGTAAATAATTGTCAAGGGAAAATGAAGAGTATGATGGAAGAAAATAAAAAACATCCTAATAATCCATTCACATTAATTTTCCATAAATTTAGGCGACCTAGGCCTTACCCCAAGTAAATTTCTTATTCTATATGATAATCTCTACGTCAAGGAAGAACCTATGTGAAAATAAATGGATAGATAAATGTTTAAAAGTATTAATGCTCTTTTTTGATGGGATTACATTGGAAGACTTTTCTCTTGTATGTGTAACCCTGTAGTTTGTTATGTGAAAATGATATTTGAGGAAGATTTATCTTTTATTTTGTGGATATAGTTATAAAAAACCATTTGAGTTTATATTATCCTTGAATTTGAGTCAATTACAGGTGATTACTTTTTGGGGATAAAATTAAAGGTATGAGATATAATTTATTATTAAAATATGTTATGGTTATTTTTGAGGAATTTATCTCATTTTTTGGAATGTTATAAAATTAAATAGTGTTTGAAAATGGACAACACGCAGAACATGTGACAACCCGTCGCGTCGGAAAAAGCTACTGGAATCGAACCCACAACCAAAGTGAGACTGGGATTTATCGCCTACCACTGGACTACGTGAAGTCCATGGTTAGTATGACTAATTCTTTTTAGGTAAATGATTTTATGGATCAATAATATGTTCATTTTGAATAGTTATTATTTATCCTTAGTTAAGGAAAATGATTTGGTGATTAAGTGATAAATATTATTTTGGAAGACGTTTGATCTTTTGGGAACACTATATGCCTACAGAAAATAGAATATTATAGGATTTCATTTGAGGAGTAATGGTGGTTTTTATTTTGGAAGAATTTAGGTTTTTGTTTTGTGGACTTATAGATATTTTGCTTATTTATGAAAAATTGTTAAGATATCATAGAGAATATGTGACAAGGTTAATTACTTTTAAGTATGTGACTTGAACATTAGTCAATGTTATTTGGAGATAAATGTTAATATTTATCGTGGAAGACTATGTGATCAAATACTTCTGAATTTTGGGTTTCAAACATTATTTGGATTATTTTGAATAATTTTAATGACAGTTTTTTTTTGAATGGTATTTGTCTAACTTTGGGTATTGTGTGTTTAATTTTGGGGATTAAGAGTAGTATTTATTTCTATAAAGGATGATCATTTTTGGGGATCATCTGATATTTTACCTACAATTTTTGTTTTGGTTAATTTCTAAATACCAAGGATATATATATTTCTTATTTTGTGGATTATGTGATTCTTTATAAGTTTATTCTAGTGCTTCAGGTGTGACCAAGTCATCTTGAATACTTATCTTTTGGAGTGAAAGATGAGTTTGCGGTTGAAATTAGTTAAACGATGGAACTCTACTTGTCATGTATCATTTTTTATTATTATATGAAAAAAATAATTCTTAAACATTATAGAAAGGATCTTAAAACAAAAAATGTGTTATCCTAAAACATTATGTTTTGTTGAACTAACAATATTTTAAATCGTCATAGATTTATTGCTTTTAGACCTCCAATTTTCCATTCACTTGTTTATTATTGATGACCCCAATCACTCCCTATAAATATTTACATTTCTCCTACAATTATAATTTCTACTGATGTTCTCCTCTAATAAATCTTATTTTGGTGGTGACTTTTTCATTTCTCGTTACCTCTTATTAAGACTAAATTTTATTAACCCTATTTTTGATGTGGGTTTCCCAGAAAGGTATTTTCTATTTTTTAACCTATTATTTCTGAAGAAAAATTTCAAATTCTGAGGATGAAATTTAATGAAGTATGGAATAATGTAATACCCAAAGCATAAACTACATGTTTCTCTTAGAATAATACGATAGCGGGAGAAGTACACAACACCGAGTTTAAGCGCACCAAGACCTTTCAAAATAGCTGTTTAAAAAGTTGTTATTTATAGTAAATATAAGGCCCCAGCCTTAAACCTTACTTAATCTTGAGTTATTACAAGATTACACATTGAGGAACTTTTCAGGTTTAGAGTTTTAGAGAATTAGATCATGAAACTTGCATTTCATTCCACATTTAAAAAAAGTGGTTACATAAAAGACAGTATTCATTCTTCCCATCAACGGAAACATATTTAAAATAAAACACGGATTCTTTCTTGACGCATCCTTGACACTATCATCACGTTATGTACCTTTCCCTTGACCTATGAAAAACATTTCAAAAACATGGTATGAGCATAAAAATCTCAGTAAGGGTTATAAAAATATGGAAAGGAAACATGAGATCATATATACATAAGAATAAAATCATACTTTACCCATAAAACATAGGCACTTTAACATACCTCATCCAACCATGAATAAGTCATAGAAAACATAAGACATAAAGGTAACTTGAGGCATTCATAACATTCTTACGTAGGGAGTAACCCTCTTGGTTACGTTTGGAATACCCATCACAGTATATTCCCTAAATCTCTTCGGAGAAACCTTCTCGTTTCACTCCTTCGCGTTACCCAATGCATTAGAGAGCTATATCGGGATCACCCGCCCTTAGTTTATCACATAACCACCCATTTTCATAACAATTCCCAAGAACCGTATCACATAAAACATTCATAAAGTAAACATAGCATTTCCACATTTCAATCACAATATAACATTTTAGTATATTGAAATAATGAATCCATTCAAAAAGAAACCATTTCCAAAACCATTTAAAACATTTAATAAAGTGATTTTTGAATCAAAGTGTCCCATACCACCTTGAAGCTTTTAAAATTTTAAACCATTAATATCCAAATAAATAAATCCTTATAACCATTTTGAAAACATGGATATTAATAAGAACAAATAATTAAAACATTTAAAGCAGTATTTTGGTTAAAGGGGTTTTACCAAAATTAGAGACACTTGAATACAATAATGGAGGAATAACATTTAGTCAGAACTTTGTAATATTATGAGAATAAATGGATTCATGATATAATATTCCAAAGGACAGTATATACACCATATAAGTGTGAATTGGTGCATAAAAACAATGAAGTCTCAATGGAAATTGAAATTGAGATGGAATCCGTTATAAAGATGGTATCCTTAAATTAAGGATAAATCTATCACATAATTATGTGTGAGAAATAAAAATACACCCAATATAAGTGGATATTAAGTGTGAAACAATCAGAGGTCATTCACACATATTCATAGGATGACATGTTCAAGAAGTACAAGTTGAACCCATTGAAATCGAAATTGGGTTAAGATGTTCCCTTGTAAAAATTCGACAGCCTTACGGCGTCACTTCAAAATTCTGAAAATGAGTTGATGAGAGATAAAAAGGGCATATAATCACTTGGACATAAAATTTACATCAATAAGGATATAAAAGAACATATACCAACATAATAGTATGTGAATTAAAAGACATAACAAAAGAAGTCTTTTAAAAAAAAGGAGGGTGAAAGGTTCCCTTACCGACATGGGTATCATTCGAGACATGCACCCCGTGAAATAAGGACAATAAAACATTGATGTAAATACTCATAAATGAAATTATTATACACAATGAGTAAAATAATGGTCATTACATACACCACTCAAAGGAAATTGTGGCAAATGTAGCATAAATCTCACGGGAATAAGTGTGAGATGAAAAATCCCTTATGAAAACTTGGCATCCTAACGGCGCCACTTAAAACATCCAAAATGGATTGATGAGAGGGAATAGGGTCTCTCATAATATCAACATAAAGTTTAAAAAAAGTAATATAAAAGAACATCCCCCAACATAACAAATAGGAGCTTAAAAGAAGTGACATAAAGGGGAGTACTTCAAAAGAAAGAGAGAGGTTAGATCTCTTACGAAAATTCGGCAGCCCAACGGCGCCACTCAAAACTTCCAAAATGGATTGATGAGAGAGAATAGGGTCTCTCATCACATGAACATAAAAATTACAGTAAGTTTAATATAAAATAACATCCCAATAACAAGAAATATGAGCTTTAGAGGGAATGACATAAAAGAGTGTACTTAAAAAGAAAGAGAGGAGTAAGATCCCTTACCTCAAGTCCAACTTGTCTTGTTCTTTTCTTTATATTCCTGAATAATAAACTTTGGTAAATTAATAATTGCCTAAGTACCTCTTTTATATATTATTATTCAGTTCATATCACATATTATAATTTATAATAATTGTTTAATAATGTTAGTTCATATCAGACGTTTTTGCCGATGTTTGGTACATGAGTCAAAAATGAACTTGTTTGAAAAACGATTGCCCATGTAGTTATAAGTAAATAATTTCTAGAATAGTATTAATGATTAATATATCATATATATACAGTAAATATTCATTTCATACAATTCCATATCATTTGGAGATAAAAAACGAAAAGCACCGTTCATGGAGACGGTAGGCCGTACGTATGCATGAACGCTACTTTCATTTTTTGTCATATTAATGGAATTAAAACAAAATGAGAGAGATATATATATGTTATACTTCCATAATGATATCCATAATTTTGATGTAATATATTACATATATATCCATTATATATATGTACTTATAGTATTACATAACATTTTGAGATAAGAAATGAAATGTGCCGTTCATGGAGATGGTAAGCCGTACGTACGCATGAACGCTACTTCCATTTTAATTTCATATTTAATGGAATTAAAACATAATTATACATAATAGTATTTTAATTCCAGTATGGTATCATATATAATATCATTAAATATATCTTTTATATGTACCACATATGGTATTAACGAATCAAATCACTTTGAGGGGGCGGTAGTCTGCACTTCCTTAAATGAAGATATCACGTTTACCCATAATGGAAACCATAAAGGTAATCCCAAAATGAAAAATAAAGAAGCTTAAGGAAATCATAAAAATATTATATATCATATATAAATATAGTGTCATCTTAATGGCCACCTTTGAAGGTGTTAAAAGAATGTTGAACAATCATCGTTTCAGGAGGCCGAAATTCGCCATCCATAGAAACAGTATGTTCTTTAACCATTAGATGTAGGTGTGTGAAATTGTAGCTCGAATAATTCTTATAAAAACATCCTAGTATATTTATGATACTGGATTTGTTACAAAGGAAATGAATAAAAAGATTTTAGGGGGTTGGAGAAGCAAAATAAAAAAAAGTACTCAAGTGAAGACATTACCTTAAAATCGGGTAACTCCCTTTGGTTTGAGCTCAAAGGATTCCTTGGGAAGACTTCTTCCCAAATTGAGGCTTCAAGGAGTAAGAGAGGGAAGTGTAGAGACAAAATGGGCAGAGTTTGGCAGAGCCAAAGGCTTTGGGAGTGTGGGTAAGGAGGTAGAGGTGGGGGCCTTTTATAAGAGGAGAGGAGGGGCACTCTTGGAAGGTAAAGAAAAGTCACTTTATTTTAAAATGATATTCGGATTTAAGAGGTCCCACATTGATTTTTTTCGAGGATAAGGTGATAAGGGTTCTAAATCCACTCATCCAATAGGTTTTGGACATGTTTAGGTCTTATATATTACATTATCTTTCCATTATATTTAAATCGTTAAATAATGAGGTCATCGCTGCATCATCATGATGTCATAAATAATTTAATTAATTTAATATCTAAAAATTATAAAAAACTACTATGATGTGGGAAATCTTTTTATCTTTCCAATGAAAATTTATAGTCAAAAATATGATTTGTATAACCCCATGTAAAAATTCTTTTAGTAAAACATTTCATGTTTGTCTCATTTTTACTTTAACTTTAAATAAAAAGATATTAATGTCATTTTCCAAACAAAGTGGCTTCATGGGATCCCCAAGTTGACCCATGGGTTTTTTTGGTCGGCCATGACACATCCAATGAGGTTAGGACATTTTTCATGTTCATTTCATATTATTACAACATTATTTTTACCTTAAACTACACTAATTACCTCTAATCGTGATTAAAAACTTAATAAGTTACTATTCACAAAAAAAAATTATTTTTATCCCATTGAACCACATTTTACATCTTAATGACAAACATGTATGTTGGATTTTTGAAATTCAAAACACAAAGACAGAAAAATTTCATTTAAACGGAAAAATCAGTTTTTATAATTACCACTTAGTGGTTTCACTATTCATCAAAAATTGATGTTTTTCAGAAAAATCCCAAAAATTCACCCTAAGATATATTTGATATTACGAATTCAAAAATGAAGTCTATTTTACAAAATTAAAAACATATAAGTCACATTAATTAATTTAATAATTAATTCCCGCTGTCAGATCAAATAGCGTGTTTTTATGAAACAATAAGTATCAAAAGATTGACGCTGGTTTAAGTCTGTTTTCAAAGTGAAATTAATTCCAACGACCACTATTGGATTTAATGGTAAAAATATATTCTAATTTAACTTTAAAACCAATTCAAAAGATAATCTAATCATATAAATAAATTAGATTAAAAAGTGGTTTTGAATTAAAATACAACATTTTACACTATTCATTTAAAAAAATGAACTTTATCGGAAAGATACAAAAAATTTACACAAAGTAAATTTTGATGTCCCAATTCATAAGAAAAGTATTATTTGGTCCAAAAGGATGTATAAGAGTGAACAAAACTACATTTAATGACGGTTCTCCATCAAAAGACGATAAGTGAACCTTTAGTGAAAACTAGGGCATATACGCCTAAAATCGAATTATTTCCGTATTTTATGCCTTTATCTTTTATTGGATAAATGTAAACACATTAAAAAACATATATAATCATATTTTAGTTATTTCTATCCATTCCCACCAATACAACGGCTACATATTAACTACCATTTAAAATAATATTATTTTATTATTAGAGTGCAACGTAAGATTCCCAAGAAACTTGTTGTTGCGTGTTGGGTACGCCATCGAGCATAGCGTCCCATTTAAAGTCATATTAATATTTTATTCACAAATATAGATAAATATGAAAATGTCATATTCATTATTTACCTGGGGTGTTACATCCTTCCCCCCTTTTGGGAATTGCGTCCTCGCAATTTTAAAATTTGGCTCGGAAACTTCATTGAAAATCCAACATCGAAACAAGAGTCGGTAAAACAATCACTTTAAAATAAAGAAAGATAAGTACAAAGGTCACCCGAGTTAACCCATTCTAGGATTACATGTAGAAAAATATGGACATGGAGGAGAAAACATAGGGTCATGTTCTGAGGGAGAGTGATAGAAAACATGTTTAAGAGAAAGTAAACAATAAGAAAATCACAAACTTGTGATGGGTTAAACAGTGTTGGGTTCCCCAGTAGGAAAAGTTAATAGACAACATTTTTATTTTAAGTTACTTTTTATTGAGGAATTTATTCATAAGGAAACATAATCACTTATCATGTTGACTTTCAACTTTTACTAGATTCCTTAATCAAACTCATATTTTTTCCAAAAGATGAGTATTTAGGGAGACTTGTTCGCATTAAGAGTACTATAATCAACTTATAGAGAATCAACTAATCCACAAAATATAACTATATACATCCCATGTCTTTAGGCTTTAACCAAAACCAAAACCAGAAAGGTTAGTACAAGGTCAGATAATCCAAAAAAAGATAACCCTTTATAAAAAGAAAATCTATTCTAAATCTCAAAATTTGTCCAACAAAACCCAAAGTTCAACGAGGACCATCCGATAAACAATTTTTCCATAAAATTATTCAAAGTAAAACAATATAAGATTGAAACCCAAATATTTGAAGGATTTAGTCACATAGTCTTACAAGTTAAATCGTAACATTTATCTCCAAACAATATCATTTGCTCCTAAAGTCTCGTATTGAAAAGTAATTAACCTAATCACATATCCTCCATGATAGGTTAATCATTTTCATAAATAACCCAAAATCAGCTTACTCCTAATTCATAAAATCATCTAACTAAAAAGAATCGGTCAAACTAACCAGGGACTTCACGTAGTCCAGTGGTAGGCGATAAATACCAGTCGCACTTTGGTTGTGGGTTCGATTCCAGCAGCTTTGTCCGACGTGACGGGTTGTCACGCGGTCTGCATGTTGTCCTTTTTCCAAAACTATATAATTCTTAAATCATTCCCCAAAAAGAGATAAAATCATCAAAAATGATCATAACATATTTTAACCTCAAGTTTATCTCATGCCTTTCATTTTCCAGCATATCATATAATAACCCATAATTACCTCAAAAGTAAGGATCATATAAACTCTAATGGTTACCTTTATAATTATTAGCTGAACTTCCACATGGATTGGTCATCTCGTACATGATGCATTAAAGATCATACCAAGGTTCAAGTGGTTGATCATGACTCCTTGATATTTGGTTTAGAACAACCACGTGTTTCCTCATTGAATCCTCCATTTTATCTAGTATCTTAATCAAAGAACCACCACAGTTTCCTTCAAACATGTTGTCTCTTTGGTGCCTGCTAGATCCATCATTTTACTAAAAACATAAATGTCAGTGTGAGTATATCAAAAAAACCATCATGTACTAATGAGTAAAGTAAACACTAAGATACACTTACTCATTCACTTTATCTAAAAATAGGACTCTTTCTGAAATCCTAACCATTATGGTAATGTCACTTATGATTAAAGAATACCATAACCTCTAAAGTTATCTAAACTGACCTTTGATACCAACTATAAGGCCCCAGCCTTAAACCTTACTTAATCTTGAGTTATTACAAGATTACACATTGAGGATCTTTTCAGGATTAGAGTTTTAGAGAATTAGATCATGAAACTTTCATTTCATTCCACATTTAAATAATGTGGTTACATAAAAGACAGTATTCATTCTTCACATCAATGGAAACATATTTAAAATAAAACACTGATTCTTTCTTGACACATCCTTGACACTATCATCACGTCATGTACCTTTCCCTTGACCTGTGAAAAACATTTCAAAAACTTGGGATGAGCATAAAAAGCTCAGTAAGGGTTATAAAAATATGGAAACGAAACATGAGATCATATATATATAAGAATTAAATCATACTTTACCCATAAAACATAGGCACTTTAACATACCTCATCCAACCATGAATAAATCATAGAAAACATAAGACATAAAGGTAACATGAGGCATTCATAACATTCTTACATAGGGAGTAACCCTCTTGGTAACGTTTGGAATAACCATCACAGTATATTACCTAAATCTCTTCGGAGAAACCTTAACGTTTCACTCCTTCGCATTACCCATTGCATTGGAGAGCTATATCGGGCTCACCCGCCCTTAGTTTATCACGGAACCACCCATTTTCATAAAAATTCCCAAGAACCAAATCACATAAAACATGCATAAAGGAAACATAACATTTCCACATTTCAATCACAATATAACATTTTAGTATATTGTAATAATGAATCCATTAAAAAATAAACCATTTCCAAAACCATTTAAAACATTTAATAAAGAGATTTTTGAATAAAAGTGTCCCATACCACCTTGATGCTTTTAAAATTTTAAACCATTAATATCCATATAAATAAATCCTTACAACCATTTTGAAAACATGGATATTAATAAGAACAAATAATCAAAACATTTAAAGCAGTATTTTGGTTAAAGGGGTTTTTCCAAAATTAGAGACACTTGAATACAATAATTGAGGAATAAAATTTAGTCAGAAATTTATAATATCATGAGAATAAATGGATTCATGATATAATATTCCAAAGGACAGTATATACACCATATAAGAGTGAATTGGTGCATAACAACAATGAAGTCTCAATGGAAATGTAAATTGAGATGGAATCCATTATAAAGATGGTATCCTTAAATTAAGGATAAATCTATCACATAATTATGTGTGATAAATACAAATACACCCAATATATATGGATATTAAGTGTGAAACAATCAGATTTCATTCACACATATTCATAGGATGTATTGTTCAAGAAGTACAAGTTGAACCCATTGAAATCGAAATTGGGTTAAGATGTTCCCTTGTAAAAATTCGACAGCCTTACGGCGTCACTTCAAAATTCAGAAAATGATTTGATGAGAGATAAAAAGGGCATCTCATCACTTGGACATAAAATTTACATCAATAAGGAAATAAAATAACATATCCCAACATAATAGTATGTGAATTAAAAGACATAACAAAAGAAGTCTTTTAAAAAAGGAGGGTGAAAGGTTCCCTTACCGACATGGGTATCTTTCGAGAAATGCACCCCGTGAAAGAAGGACAATAAAACATTGATGTAAATACTCATAAATGAAATTATTATACACGATGAGTAAAATAATGGGAAGTACATACACCAATCAAAAGAAATTGTGGAAAATGTAGCATAAATCTCATGGGAATAAGAGTGAGATGAAAAATCCCTTATGAAAACTCGGCAGCCTAACGACGCCAATTAAAACTTCCAAAATGGATTGATGAGAGGGAATATGGTCTCTAATAATATCAAAATAAAGTTTAAAAAAATTAATATAAAAGAACTTCCCCCAACATAACAAAGAGGAGCTTAAAAGAAGTGACATAAAGGAGAGTACTTAAAAAGAAAGAGAGAGGTTAGATCTCTTATAAAAATTCGGCAGCATAACGGCGCCACTCAAAACATCCAAAATGGATTGATGAGAGAGAATAGGGTCTCTCATCACATGAACATGAAAATTACAGTAGGTTTAATATAAAATATAATCCCAATAACAAGAAAGATAATCCTTAGAGGGAATGACACAAAAGAGTGTACTTAAAAAGAAAGAGAGGAGTAAGATCCCTTACCTAAAGTCCAACTTGTCTTGTTCATTTCGTTATATTCCTGAATAATAAACTTTGGTCAATTAATAATTGCCTAAGTGAATAATTTAGAGATTATTATTCAGTTCATATCACATATTATAATGTTATAATAATTGTTTAATAATGTTAGTTCATATCAGACGTTTTTGCCAATGTTTGGTACATGAGTCAAAAATGAACTTGTTTAAAAAACGATTGCCCATGTAGTTATAAGTAAATAATTTCCATAATAGTATTAATGATTAAAATATCATATATATCCAGTAAATGTTCATTTCATAATATTCCATATCATTTGGAGATAAAAAACGAAAATCACCGTTCATGGAGACGGTAGGCCGTACGTACGCATGAACGCTACTTTCATTTTTTTCTCATATTAATGGAATTAAAACAAAATGAGAGAGAGATATATATATGTTATAATTCCAGAATTATATCCATAATTTTGATGTAATATATTACATATATTTCCATTATATATATGTACTTATAGTATTACATAACATTTTGAGATAAGAAATGAAATGTACCGTTCATGGAGACGGTAAGTCGTACGTATGCATGAACGCTACTTCCATTTCTATTTCATATTTAATGGAATTAAAAAATAATGATACATAATAGTATTTTAATTCCAGTATGGTATCATATATAATATCATTAAATATATCATTTATACTTACCACATATGGTATTAACGAATCAAATCACTTTGAGGGGGCGGTAGTCCGCACTTCCTTAAATGAAGATATCGTGTTTACCCATAATGGAAACCATAAAGGTATGCCCAAAATGAAAAATACAGAAGATTAAGGAAATAATAGACATATTATATATCATATATAAATATAGTGTCATCTTAATTCCCACCTTTTAAGGTGTTAAAATAATGTTGAACAATCATCGTTTCGGGAGGCCGAAATTCGCCATCCACGGAAACAGTATGGTCTTTAACCATTAGATGTAGGTGTGTGAAAGTGTAGCTCGAATACTTATTATAACAACATCCTAGTATATTTTTGATACTGTATTTGTTACAAAATAAATGAATAAAAATAGTTTACGGGGTTGGAGAAGCAAAATAAAACAAAAGTACTCAAGTGAAGACATTACCTTAAAATCGGGTAACTCCCTTTGGTTTGAGCTCAAAGGCTTCCTTGGGAAGACTTCTTCACAAATTGAGGCTTCAAGGAGTAAGAGAGGGAAGTGGAGAGACAAAATGGTCATAGGTTGGCCGAGCCAAAGGCTTTGGGAGTGTGGGTAAGAAGGTAGAGGTGGGGGCCTTTTATAAGAGGAGAGGAGGGGCACTCTTGGAAGGTAAAGAAAAGTCACTTTATTTTAAAATGTTATTCGGATTTAAGAGGTCCCACACTGATGTGTTTCGAGGATAAGGTGATAAGGATTTGAAATCCAATCATCCAATAGGTTTTGGACATGTGTAGGTCTTATATATTACATTATCTTTCTATTTTATTTAAATCGTTAAATAATGAGGTCATCGCTACATCATCATGATGTCATAAATAATTTAATTTATTTAATGTCTAAAAATTATAAAAAAAATACTATGATGTTGGAAATATTTTTATCTTTCAAATTAAAATTTATAGTCAAAAATCTTATTTGTATAACCCCATGTAAAAATTGTTTTAGTAAAACATTTCATGTTTGTCTCATTTTTTACTTTAACTTTAAATAAAAAGATATTAATGTCATTTTCCAACCAAAGTGGCTTCATGGGGTCCCCAAGTTAACTCATGGGTTTTCTTGGTCGGCCATGACACATAAAATGAGGTTAGGACATGTGTCAAGTTCATTTCATATTATTAAAACATTATTTTTACCTTAAACTACACTAATTACCTCTAATCGTGATTAAAAACTTAATAAGTTACTATTCACAAAAAAAAAATTATCCCAATGAACCACATTTTACTTATTAATGACAACCATGTATGTTGGATTTTTGAAATTCAAAACACAAAGATGGCAAAATTTCATTTAAACGGAAAAATCAGTTTTTATAAGTACCACTTAGTGGTTTCACTATTCATCAAAAATTGAAGTTTTTCAGAAAAATCCCAAAAATTCACCCTAAGGTATATTTGATATTCCGAATTTAAAAATGAAGTCTATTTTAAAAAATTCAAAATATATAAGTCACATTAATTAATTTAATAATTAATTCCCGCTTTCAGATCAAATAGCGTGTTTTTATGAAACAATAAGTATCAAAAGATTGACACTGGTTTAAGTCTGTTTTCAAAGTGAAATTAATTCCAATGACCACTATTGGATTTAATGGTAAACATATATTCTAATTTAACTTTAAAACCAATTCAAAAGATAATATAATAATATAAATAAATTAGATTAAAAAGAGGTTTTGAATTAAAATAAAACATTTTACACCATTCATTTAAAAAAAATGAACTTTATCGGAAAGATACCAAAAATTTACACAAAGTAAATTTTGATGTCCCAATTCTTAAGAAGAGTTTTATTTGGTCCAAAAGTATGTATAAGAGTGAAAAAAACTATATTTAATGACGTTTCTCCATCAAAAGGCGATAAGTGAACCTTTAGTGAAAACTAGCGCATATACGCCTAAAATCGAATTATTTCCGTATTTTATGCATTTATCTTTTATTGGATAAATGTAAAAACATTAAAAAACATACATAATAATATTTTAGTTATTTATATCCATTTCCTCCAATACAATGGCTACATGTTAACTACCATTTAAAATAATATTATTTTATTATTAGAGTGCAACGTAAGATTCCCAAGAAACTCATTGTTGCGTGTTGGGTACGCCATCGAGCATAGAGTCCCCTTTAAAGTCATATTAATATTTTATTCACAAATATGGATAAATATGAAAATGTCATATTCATTATTTACCTGGGGTGTTACAGTAAAAACCACATTTTTAATTTTATATATATCCTATATAATTTTATCATTCATATTTTGTGTTTCTTAGACATAATAAAAGGACAAATTTAATTTTTCAGATAAAAGAAGTATTTTTCAAAAAATGCAGTTTTTATGCCTTTTAATGGGGAACCCTATTATAATCAAATATTTAACACCTTTATACATTCAATTTGATTTAAGTAAATTTTAATTTATAATAGGGACATAAAATTTTATTTTGGATTAGTTTTCTGTGTTTTTCTGATAACTTTCATATTTTGATGAATAGTGAAAAAATACAAAAAATTTAGTTGAAAACAACTTTTTTAATCAAAATAATTTGTAACGTAAAACAATAAATTTGAATAGTTTTGAAGTATAATTTGATTTTATTTTTATCATTTAATTCAATATTGGTTATTTGAAGTAATTTTACATTTAAATTGGATGTGAACACATATCAATCTTTTGATACTTTTAACTTCTCAAAAACCTGATTTCTGGTTTTGACAATGTGAATTAATTTTAACTTAATTAATGAAACTTATATGAATTTAATTTGGTAAAATAGACATAATTTATGAATTCGGAGTATCAAAATTATCTTTGGCTAAAGTTTTGGTATTTTTTCTGAAAACATTGAATTTTTTTTGAATAGTGAATAATACTGCATAGTATATAAAAACTGACTTTTTTATTTAAATAATTAATATTTATTTAAATTTATTTTAAATTAAAAATAGATACACAATATCTTTATTATTCTAATGAAATTATTTGGACTCATTTTATAATAAGATTACATATAAAAAATTTTATTGAACTTTTAACATCTTTTACCCACCTTTAAGACACATTTGCAAATTTGCATAAAACGTAAATTTTACCACTTCTGTGAATTGAATTTGAAAAATCCTAGCGATAGGGTTAACATTATTAAGTAAAATTTTGTTCAATAGGATGAAAATAATTTTGTTGAATAGTAACTTTTGAATTTTATTTACCATGATTAAAAGTAAAAAGGGTAATTATAGATAACAATGATATTATAATTACCCTACCACATGTCCTAATTCTATTGGATGAGTTTTTTTCTACCAAAATAAACCTTAGGAATAAAATATGATCCTCTTTCATCCACTTGAATTAGATTAGGAAATTTATTATTATTTTATTTAAATAAGAGTTAAAAGTGTTAAATTGAAATTTTCATAACTAAACCATTTTTAATGTAGTGTTATAGATAAGATAAATTCGACTATAAATATTCATTATAAATTTTAATATATTTCCTAAATAATGTTATTTTATTTATAATTTTTAGACATTATATAATTAAATTTATTTATGACACAATGATGATGTGGAAATTACCTTATTAATGAAACATTAAAATAATTGATATTATAAATTTCCAAATAAATGTAAATTGAGACTTTTGATTAATTAGACTAATTTTATAGGTTAATATGGCATGTTATTGTTCATTAAATAAATTATTTTCTAAGTGATAAAATTTTGATGACTTTCACAAAAATAAAATACCAAATAGTGTCAAATTTGACATAAATGAGTTTTTTAAAACAAATACTATATTATTAAATGATATAATATTCCTAAAAAACTAAGGTTTTTCCAAAGGACATAGATAAGGTTATTTATTTCAATAATTAACCACTTAGGGTTATCTTGGCTTTTTATAGTTAGTTTATTAACCATTTATTATAATGATACAAGAATACGTGGTAAAAGTTAAACTATTTAACTAAGAGTTAAATCTAAAAGATAAGTTTTATATGGTGACATAAACCTATCTAAAACCAATTGGTTGAAATAATTTAGACTCATCCCCACCATATCCTATAAATAAATCCTTTTAAAGCCATTATAAACTGAATATGATTGTATAATAAATTAATATTTCATGCTTTTCCTAAAGTGACCCTCACCTCTCTTATAAAATGGTACTGCATCTTCTCTCAAAATCACACCTCCAAAGCCATTTGTCTCAGCCAAACGCTGATAAAATATACTCCCCACTACCCTCACTTAAACTTATAGGCCTTAATTTGATCATAAATCCAACCTAACAAGCCCTTTTGATCAAATCAAAAGGAAGCACCTGAAAGAAGAGGTAATTATTTCATCACCTCTTTAAAAGTTATTTTCTTCTTACACATCCTCTTTCTTTGTTATTTCCATACCAAAATAATAAATCTAGTACCTTATACATACTATGATATTATTATAAACATGGTAAAACCATATTCATTATTATATCCATCCTATGTATGACAAAGTCATTATACGTGTGTACGTACGGCTTACCGTCTCCACGTTGTGGTGTAGTTTGTTATTCAACACTTCATTATTTATATCAGTATAATAATGAGTATAATTGATGTAAATAATAAATATAACATGTTAGTTATTTTTTATATATGATATACCATCCAATTACATATGATTTCAACATCAATGGAATGATATTCTCGCTCTTGCGTACGTACGGATTATCGTCTCCACAAACGTGATAGATTCATTCCCCATCGTAACCATTCTAGAATAATTTTAATTTTATAATTAAAAATAATTTTTAAGAACTTAATATAATTATGGATATGAATAAAATACATCCTATTCATAACAAATACGACTTACGTAACAAAACATATAAAGAAAAAGAAATCAGTTAACACCCAAAACAATGATACTACTGAAATATTATTAGCAGAGAAATATTATAAGATCATATATGATATCATATTTAGGTATGTGGTTCTTTTATAATTTTATAACAATGATTTAACTATTATACGATATGTTAACTTACCCTCGACAAAGGAAAATTACTAGGTAAGGGGTTTCATCTCACTTCTTATTTGCATGAGATTCATGCTATATTGCCACTATTTTCTTTTGTGTGGTGTATGAACTGAAAATGATTGAGTTATTTGTGTAATATAATTTAACTTATGGGTATTTAAATATTAATTTTATGATTATTATTTCATTGGGTGTATGTTTTATAAGTTACCAAATCAGTAAAGAAATTTCTAATTTCAATTTCCACTCATTGGGTTTTACACAAACTTCATTGATTATTTTACTCCAAGATAATGTGTGAAATAACTATTTCTTTAATTGTTTAGTAATTTACACTCCCCTTTCTGTGGATATAATTTTGATACACATAATCACTCCATTGATAAATTATCAAGTCATCGATATGATCTTGATAAGAGTAATCTTAACTCAATTTCCATTCATTGAGTTAAACATCCATGTCATTAGTGTTGTTTTTACAGGAATATGTGTGAATGTACTATGATTGATTTACACTGAATATCCAATCATATTGAGTGTATTTATATTTCTCACACATAATTATTTCATTTATTTATCCTTAACCTAAGGATATGGTCTTTATAAAGGATTTCATCTCAATTTACATTCCATTGAGACTTCATTGTTGTTATAAGCCAATTCACTTTTATATGGTGTATATACTATGATTTTACATTGTATAACATGAATACCTTTATTATCATTATATTATAGTATTCTTATTACCTCAATTATTTGTATTCAAGCATATCTCATTTGGTTAGAAACTCTAAATAAAATATCATTTTTAATGTTTTAAAGATTTATTATTCAAAATATTTCTCATTAATGTCCATGTTTTAAAAATGGTTCTAAGGATTTATTTATATAGACATTAATGTTTCAAATTTAAAATTTCTTTTAAAGGTTTCAATGTGGAATGGGACACTTTGATTCAAAACTATATTTTAAACAGATTCTTGATAAATAGTGAGACATTTAAATGTTTTCAAGAAAAAGGGGATATTTCTCTCAAATAGTTTTAATAATTATTTTCATCTATGTCAATATCCTTAATAATTCTTTATTGAGGTTAATTTATTATAATAAAATCTTATATATTCTATTAAATGAGTTATTTTTTACTGTGGATGTCCTATTTTTATACAATTCATGGTCTGTGGTTAAAATGTAGACATTTTCAATGCATGTTTTAATACAAATGTTTATGTTATGTTTTATAATTTTAAAATGAGGAATTAATTAAATTTAATAAGTGATGGGTGGAGTCTGAAATAGCTCCTCGATGCATCGGTAGATCTCCTGAAAAAAATTAGTGTCTTGGCACAAGGTCTTGACAAAATCTTATTTTTTGTCTTGGCACGAGGGCTTGACAATGTGGTTTTGATGTCCAACATTATGCATTCCATAATTATTAAATTAGCTATTGATATTACATGTGATTATTCGACTAGTAGAATATCCATGTGAATAAGTAAATGGAATTATTTGATTTATCTTTTGTATATTATGCTGACTTTTAATTTTAAAAGGCTTGTGTTTTAGTCTTATACATTGCCTTCAATGTTTATTCTTATTTATGAAAGTTTCTGCTATATTTTTATCCTTACTGAGCTTTTGAGCTCACCCCTTTCTTATGTTTTATTTTTTCTAGGTTTTTAAGAAGTATATTATAATGGACCGGCATGGATAGGCTATGGGATATGAGTGTGTTCAAAGGAGACACAATGATGTTTTTTTATTTCATAATGTAATGTAAAAATTATGTATATATCTAGTACTTACAAGGCTACTAAACTAATCGGTCTTTCGAGACATGATCTCTTGTGATCATGCCAATGTTATGTAATAATGCACTGACTTGAGGTAACTAGGTTTGGTGAGTTACACTTACTCCATACATAGGGTCCACTCTAATAGAGATTATTCCTTATTCTTAATGGATGGAGAACTCATTACAACTCCAACCAATGAAAGGATCCTAAAGCAGTGCTTTGTGTAATCACACAAAGTTCATCTTAGCTGGTGAACATTAAACTGCATAGAACCATTTTCATCCATCTTGCATGATGTTAAACTATGTAGAATCCTCATACTTATTGAAAGATGATAAGCATCCCGACATGTAGTCCAAGCTGCAAGATGTTAAACTACATAGCAGAAGTTTTCCTCACCACCTGACATTAAACCATATGGTTAACATCTCCCTTATTTGATGTTAATAAATCCCTAATATACGACAAGTAGAAACTCCTTGTGGTCCCTCAAATGATGAGTATCTTCCATGTGAAAACTTCATTCACCTCATTGCCACTCCCTAGTCAAGATCTCTACAAAAAAGTCGAGAAAGGGAAGCGCTTGGGTTTTATCAATGCTTATCAGAAAGCGCTGATAAAAGGGGTGATTTTATCAGCACTAGAAAAATGTTCTGATGAATTTTCCCTTTATAAGCGCTAACAAAAATGACTGATAAAAAAGATACATTATCAGTGCTAATAATAGAACTTATAAAAGTTTTTAATAGGAAATATTATTAATTTATACAAAAATATTTTAATTATATTCAAAAACAATGTTTATATGTATACATTAATAAAAACGCATGTTTATTGTGTTTTTTATGTTTATTATGTTTATGTTTTATTTATGTTTTTTATGTAGATTATTTTTAGTTATATATTTATTATATACTTATTATACTCTATGTTTATAATATTATATATAAATACTTTTTAATATATATATATATATAAATACTTATTATATAAATATATATATGTTTCTAAATGAATGTGTGAATTGATGCGTAATGGATGTTCATATTCATCTCATGAATATGTTCATTGTTTACCCTAATGTTGGCCAAATATATTATAGTATTATACTTGGTGTATTCATTCATTTCCTATATATATATGAAGCTTTATGTTCTCATAAATACTTAAAATCATGATAAATATATTTAAATAAACAATAAATGTATTTATTATATTTAAATATATAAATATTTAGTTATATATAATTTTATACTTTTAAAATATATTATATATATTTTTAATTATATATAAAAAATTAAATATAAATATATTTAGGTAATTATAAGATAAAAAATTATTTTTTAAAAGATAAATATATATTTATGAATACCTTTTGAATATATTTATTTATAAATATATGTCTTTAATGAATATATACACAGACATAGACATATATTTATCTATATATATATATTTAAATACCTATGAAAATAAAATTAAAATTAATATACCAATTTATATATATATATATATATAATTATACATTAAATAAATAAATATATATATATTTAATAATAATTTATACACAAACACAGACATAAATATATATATATATATATATATAATTATAATTTAAATTATTAAATTATAATAAATATTTTAATTATATATATTTATAAAATTTTAAATTTAATATATATATATATATTGGTTATAATTTTATGATTTTGAATAAATGGTATGTTTTATTAGCGCTAAGTAAATAAGTGCTGATAAATTTCCTCTTTATCAACGCTTTTCAATTTAGCACTGATAAAACACACCTTTATCGTCACTTTTTATAAGTGTTGATAAATGTTTCACCCAATTTTATAAATGAACCCGAACTGTTCCACCTTCCTTCTATACCCCTCAAGCTCCCGTAAAAGCCTAACCATATGCTTCCTGATTCTCCTCTTTCCCCACTGCTTTCTCCTCCTCCTCCTACTCCTCCACTATATTCGTCGACTCGTCCTCCTCCTCCTCCTCATCCTCCTCCTCCTTTTCACACTCCTCCTCCTTCTCCTTGTCTTTCACCGCTGATGCGAATGGATCCTCCTATTCCACCATTGTTGCCACCTCCTTCTCCTCCTCTGCCACCACTACCTCCTCTTTCTACTCCTCCACCACCACTGCCTCCTCTACTGCCTCTTTCACTGAATTGGTCGCCTCTTTCGTCGATACGACTACCAGTATTGGTACTATCCCTTATAGAGTAACTTCATTTATTCTTCTTCTTGAAATAATAATAGTCATTGCTGTTTGGTTTTTCTCTTTGTTTGGTTGTTCTAGATTTTTTTCATATTTATTCTCAATATTTTTTGATATGATATTGTGGTATTTTGATCCATATTGAGTGTATAAGTGATTTTAGGGTCACTATGATCTTTTGGGGTGAAAATAGGAAAATATCCCACGTTTCAGGGTTAACTCGCATGGTCTAGAATTATGTTGAACCCATGAAGTTGGTTCTATAACCATTTATATGGGTTTTTCATGGTTTTTTAATGGTTATATAACCCATAGGTTCAAACCATAAACAATTATTCTTACCCCAAGATTTTTAGTTTTGGATCCCTTGCATTTTTTATTAATATCGATGGTACCTACCATCAGTGTGTGGTTGGTTAAAGGAGTTTTATAGTGGTTTTACATTGTTGGGTGAAGTTTAAATTAATTATGTGGGCCTTGTTGTATGGTCTTGGGTTTTTAAAAGTTGGTTTTATGTTATAGAAAATTTTATTTTTTGGTTGAAATAGTTGATTTTGGTGTTCATAAAATGTTTTAAAATGCTAGTCTTCCTTTTCATTTTGAATTTGGAGGTTTTTTTTAATATAAATATTTATAATGTATCTTGGTTTTAAAACTAGGCATAATGGTTTCTTTATAAGAGAAACTTTTATTATTTTAATGTTTCTAAAAAGTGTTTGATTTCATTATGGAAATTTAGAAATAAATTAGATGTTATAGAAATGTTTTTGAAATGATATAAATTTATTAAAATAATTAGAAGTTAAAGTGGGTTTTTATTTTGAAGTAAAATGAAATATTTTCAAATAAAGTGTGTGATTTTGGTGAAAATATTCTTTAGACTCCTTTTAAATTTATAAATCTTATGGAAATTGATTTTTGTTAGTGTTCAGGTTTTAGTGATTCATTTTTACAAGGGGTAATAATTTTTTCAAATAATTTTTGTCTTTAAAAACAATTAACATATAACTTGTATAGAAGGGGTGTGTTTTAAATAAGATTGAATGTATTTAAAGACTTTTTTTTTGTTTTGGGATCAATAAATATATTTTTTTTGATTTATTTACTAGGTGTGTATTAAGATTATTTGTTTTTGCTTGTGAAACATGAATGAGAAAAATTCATGTTATTATGTGATATTTTCATCTATTATAATGGTCTTGAGAATATGTGAGGAAAAATCCCCTAAGATGTATTGTTTTCATGAATAGGTATATCAATTTAGGTTGTGGGATATACCTAAACATCAGATTGGGTGGGGAATCTAGATCATCCTTTTCATTAGAGTTTCTTAAATTTAAATCCTTCCATCCATAGTGATTATGGTCCTCCTATGGTTGTGAAGTGGTTAGTTTATTTTCTAGAATCCTATGAGTTTAATTTACCCAAGTGGTCTAGGTTGGTTGTCTATTTTGGAATCTATGATTATTGAGTTGGAATGTCTTGAGGGTTTGAGGTAAATTTTATTTTATGTATTCCTTATTGTTTCTTGGTTCTAATTATGTGAGGGTTTGTTTATATAGGTTGGGAATATTTTTTATTATTTTATGACTCATTGTTTTTTATCTTCTAGCGTTCACTATGATAAGGGGCTCTTGCGGTATGATGTCCTAGATCACCCCTTTCCTTCGATTTTGTGACCAAAGATTATATTCACTACATAAGGATATGGTAGGAACTACATAGATGTAGAATCTAATTCAAAATACTTCATATGGGTTACGAATGAATAAAAAATGTTTTTAAGGGTTTCATTGGAGTTTTGTAAGGGTGCTTAGGGTCTAAATATGGATTAGGAGCTGTAGAAGAAACCCTCTCATAAATATGGACTTCCTCAACTACGTTGGGGAATAATCCACTAATGAAATTTAATCCAACATTATCCATGCTCTATGTGGAAAATAAGTAGTATATGAACATTACCTATGTTATACAAGAGAGCACAAAAGGATCAAATGTGTTGGGGTTGGAATGACATATTTTCCATGAAAGGAATACCAAAAATTGGGAGGTTGGTTCGGGAAAGACCCTAAAAGAATGACTTGATTTACTATATGTATAGTTACTTTATGGGGTAAAGAAGAGGTCATTTGAATTCTAGTAGAATAAAAGAGTGTGTGAATTTTACTCCATTGTGAATTGGGAACATCATGTGGCATGTTAGTATAAGGGTGGGTTAAACCTCTAAAGAGGATCACTATGAGAGTGTTAAGCATGGGGAGGGAACCCAATAAAGAGGGATCTAACATAATGTATCATGTATGGTAGTGATGTTAGGACTAAAGTTTGTATAGTTTAACATAATGTATAAAGTGGTCTCTTGGGATTTATGTCTTTGTTAAAATTCCTAAGTGGCTCTTTTAAAATGATTCAAGTGTTTTGAAATGTTTCTTAAAAAATTATATGTGTCTAACATACCATTTTTTGGTTTTAAATAGATTTGAATTGGTTTAAAAATGGAATTGGGGTTTTGAGAAAAGAGGTTTGGATCTAATTGGTTTATTTTAAAAAGGATTTGTTATTTTAAATAGGAATATGTGTAAATGGTTCATTTTTTAAATGGGATTTCAACTGTGATTTTGAATGGAATTTTAACTGTTATTTTCAAAGAGTGTGATTTTCTATAAATAGATATTACTGGTATATAAACTGTGTAAATGGTTTGTCAAAATTAGATCATTGTTATTTAATAAATAGTTTTAAAAAGAGTGTGTTATTTTATCCTTGGTTAATTTTTATATCAATGTTTTTTGTATTTATTTTGATAAATACTAATATCACTGAATCAAGTAGGATGGATATGAATAAAGAATGGATGGATGTCGATCGTCTCACAAAAGAGTATGAAGATAGAGTGAAAGAGTTTATCAAGTTTGAAAAAGTTCATGCATATGATACTTCTCAAATGCTTTTTCTGTTGTTATGATATTGTTATTCAAGATAAGTTAGTCCAGAGGAGTTGGTAGACCACTTTATCTATCATGGAATAGATCAAAGTTATAAATGTTGTACCAAAAATGGTGAAAATGAGAATGTATCTAGTGAATGGTATAACACAAAATTTTAAAGAACATTTGATATGATTACAAGTGTTGACAATAAAGAAGACCATATTGGGGACGTGATTACAGGTTTGAGTGATGATGAATATTATATTAATGAAATGGAAAGGATTGTTGAAGATGAACTTCGTGATTACCCAAAATTGTTTGAGCAGGTAATAGTTATACAAAGATGCTATTTTATGATGGTTTCACTAAATATACAATATTTCCATCCATAATGAGTCTGTATAATTTGAAAGTAAGAAAGGGATGGAGTGACACCAGTTTTACAAAATTACTTGCTCTATTGAATGAAATGCTCCCAGAAGATAATGATCTCCTAAGCCAAACATATAATGCCAAACAAATTATACACTCAATGGGTAAGACCTCTAAAATAAAACATACCTACTTGAATGACTGTATATTGTTTCTCAAGGAACTAAAATCACTTATAGAATACCCAAAGTGTGGTGTTTCTCAATACAAGAAAGATGAATCTGGTCCTATGAAAGTTTCATGGTACTTTCCAATCATTTAAAGGTTATGGTACCTATATGGAAGTGAGGGGATAGTAGGGAAATTGATGTGGCGTGTAGATAGAAAAAATAAATATGGAAAACTACAGCACCCGATAGACTCTCCTCAGTGGAAGAGAATTGATCAGGAGTATCCTGAATTTGGAAATGAGCTGAGAAACCTTCATATTTCGTTATCAACATATGGTGTGAATAATTTTGGTTTTCAAAGAAGCACTCATAATACATGGTCGGTTATGTTGGTAAATTATAACTCTCCACCGTGGTTATGCGTGAAATGAAAACACATAATGTTATCTATGCTTATATCAGGACCAAAACAACTAGGTGATGATGTTGATGTTTATTTGGATCCATTGATCAAGGATTTGAAATTACTATGGGATTCTGGTGTTATAATGTGCGATACTTTCATAAAAAAATATTACACATTGAGATCCATGTTGTATGGAATGATAACTGACTCTCCTGCTTATGGTAATTTTTCATGATATATAATTAAAGTAACTTTTGGGTGTCCCATCTGTGAAAAAGTTACACTATAAATTAGGTTGAAACATTCATAAAAAACAATGTTTTTAGGACATCGTAGATTTATACCCTGATAACATAAGTACTGATCTTGGATGACATCATTCTATGGAAGTTCATAAGAATGTACAACACCATCTCCACTAAAAGGTAATCAATTTTTTTAGAAAGTTAAAGATGTGGACAGTGATTTTGGTAAATCTTTTCGAGAAACCTTATGAAAATCAATTAGAAAAAGAAATCTGTTTTTTTAATTACTATACTGGAATTGTCTGTATGTCAGACATTTTTCTGATGTTATGCATGTTGGAAAAAAATTATGTGATAATGTCGTCAGCACGTTCTTAAATTCAAATAGAAAAACAATGGATTGAATTAATGTTAACATGGACATGGTATAGATGGGTATATGAGAAGATTTAAAACTGGTGAATGGTGAAAAATGAACATTTCTTCCTCCTGGTTCATACTCTTTTTCCCGGAAAAGAGATATCAGTTTTGTAACTTCTTGAATGACGTAAAGGTTTCAGAGGGGTATTCATCGAATATCAGGAACATAATGTCAATGCATGATTTAAAGTTAAAAGGTCTGAAATCACATGACTTCCATGTTTACATGAAATATCTATTTTCTATAGATTTATGTTACATTTTTTCAATAGTGTATGTCATATATTAACAAAGCTCTATTTCTTCTTCAATGCTATATGTATTAAAGTTATAGACCTGGTGAAATTTCCAACTATGGAAAGAGAAATTTTCATCATATTATGTGAATTGGAAATGTTTTTCCCGCTGACATTATTTTATATGATGGTTCATTTTATGGTTCACTTGGTGAGAGAGATACACATATGTGGTCCTATGCCTTATAGATGGATGTACCCCATTTAATGGTATATTAATATTTTGAAAGGGTATGTCAAAAATCGAACTCTTCCAGAGGGTTGTATTGTGAAGTGATATATTTTTTAGGATGTCATTGAATTATATACTAAATACTTTTTTGGTGTGAAAATCATTGTTATAATGATCTCTCATCACATTGGAAACTTTCAAGTGAAGGAATTTCTAGAAAGTAGGTCATCACAATCAATATTACAAAATGGGAGAATTCCCACCTTTACATTTTGTGTAACATTTTGGACATTGACCCATACATTGAAACCCACAAAGAAATTCTTAGTTATTCAAATCCATCAAGGGATGGAAAATGTATATCAAATAATCATAATCAATAGTTTTTAAGATGGTTTTAGGACCATATTTTTAAGGAGTCAGATAGAAATACATACTCAATTTCAAAATGACTTTGATGGCTAGCCAGAGGACCAAGTTTGTATGTATTATCATAAAATGCTTATGTAATTAATGGTTATACATTCTATACTAATGAACTTGATGAAGATAGTACCAAAAAAAATAGTGGAGTTACACTTGTGACTGAATCGATGCAAGTTTTCAGTGTTAAGGATATAATTCCAATTTACAAGAATATGGAATACTTTGGCATCATCACAAAATATGGGAGTTGGATTATACAACATTATGAGTGTCCTTTTTTCAATGCATGTGGGTTGATAATAGAAGTTATTTAAAAATAGATGAGTTGGGATTTGTGAAAGTTGACATCAATAAGGAAGGGTACAAAGACAAACCATTTATAATGGAATCACAAGAAGTAAAAGAATCTTATGTTCCAATCCCTGCAAATCAAAACTGGTCAATTGTTTGGTTACCGACCAAAACCACTAAAGAGTCAGATAAAAATTCAATGGATAATAACCCATTCATTTAGATGTCACATTTATTTTTCATCGGTCCTAGTGTAAATAGTGTTATTTGTGTTAGAGGATACCACAATGAAGATATTTGGATAGTAGATAGAGGGGTCAAATTCCTTCAACCTTTAAAAAAATAAAGTTCAATAATCATGTTATATTTTTTTCTAATATACATTATGTTACTTTATGTTAATATCTATTCACTGATACTTATATGTTATCTAAATTAAATGTTAAATTGCTTTTGTAGATAGTGGCTTCTTCACGTGATGATGATCTCAATCCCAAGGCACAATAGGTTTCTCAATCTGTTGTTGCTCACAGTGTAGACGAACAAGAGGTTTCTCAACCTATTGCCTTATATTAATATCTATTCAATTTGGATTTTATGTTATACAAATTAAATGTTAAACCAATTTTTCAGATAATGAATTTTGAACATGATGATTCTCCAAATCCCCAGGCACGACAGGCTTCCCAACCTATTGTTGCTCGCAGTGCTGAATAACAATAGGTTTCTCAACCTGTTGTTGCTCCCAATACAGAGGTACAACCACCATCTGCACATGCAGATGCTATCCCTCTAGAGTCAGAAGAACATATTGATGATGGTGGATTCGAGTAAATGAAAGGTAATTAAATACCAGTGGAATAGAAAAAACAAGAGCGCCATAGTTTGACGGTATTAGAAAACATCATTAAGGCTAAAGATAAAGTCATAAAATACAAGATTGGATGGAATAATGGGGCCAACATGTTAACTCCAACAAGGCCAAGTATAGTATTTTCATTTGAATCATCACTCGGCAACATATGGAGATTTATGTAACATCATGGAACTATTTTGTGTCTGAGATTAAGACACCGATGTGGGGAGATATTACGATAACATTATGATCTCTTTTTTTAATTTACTAAAAATTAAATATTGAAATATTGACTTACACTTCATAATATCTTGAAGAGAGAATTTATAGTAGATGAATCACACAAAGACTATGTCTCAAAGGTTGTTGGAAGAATTCACAGGGTTTTCCGCACACATTTAATGAAATATCATCATAAAGATACTAAAGGTAAAATAAAACCGCACCCATCTATTATTTATTCACTCTTGATAACCAATGAATCATGGGATGAATTTATAGTCCATCACGTGAAGCAGTCATTTTTTAAGTACATTGCATCTGTTAAAACATTTTTTGATGGTACATGTATTCATCACTTTGATTGAAAATATTTTATTTATGAAACAATAATAGAGTGCTGAAAATGAATGGTGGTAATAAAAACCAGAGTACCCATACTATAAAGAATGTATGGGGTATACGTCACTCAAAAATAATTTGTTACGTGTTTTTTAATCTACCATAATAATTTTATGTTACATAAAACAACAAAATAACTATGTTATTTTTTATATGTAGTTTGAAGAGTCCAAATTCAAATCCACTTCCACCTCACGCCATGTGCTATGGAAGGAGGTTCATGTAACTAAATATGGAGAACTAATAGATGAAAACATACACAAAGTGTGGGAAACATGTGTATGTATGATATAATAAAAAAATTGCTTTAAAATGCTATTACATAATAATGATTACTTATTTTACTATAATTTATATTTAACATAGTCACAAGAATCAGTAACACCCACACCAGATTCATAGATAATTTTAGTGGCCTTGAAGTAGCCAAAAAAGTATGGTCGCTTCAGAGGTGTGGGTTTTGATGTGACAACCCTAACATATTTTGAGAAAAAACAGGTGAAGGATCAAACTGAGGAAATGAAAAAGATGAGAGACATATTATCTATGTATCAAGAATAATTAAACTATAAGAGGGAGATGATATGATGTTTAATGGAGGGAGGAAAAGGGATGAAATAACTCAAGAACAACCCAAATTTGAATATTCCTCCCCACCCCCACCAGTTTTGAGGCAAGCTATTCCCCTCAAAAACATTTCTTAACTGGAGTAGTCAATTTTCTAATAATTGTTTCTGTGAAATGTGAATCAGATAGAAACTAGACACTAATACCTTTCTTATATTAATATTATACAGGTTGAAAATTACTGTGATTTATATCTATCAACACCCACCCATCACCTTGAGGTGAGGGATACAGAGTTTAATATCTATAAAAACATGCTACACAACATACCACTTCTGACAGGTCATGCCCGAGTATCAATTACTATATCCCTAGATCTGAGCACTAAGATACCTATTCTAATTGATGATATAGATATTCATACAGTCTAACAAGCTCTTGGAACCTTCAACGCATGGACGCCACATCTTGTAAAAAAACATGTTGATAATGAGTTATTCATTTCTAATTTAATTTTAAATAAACCTTAAACATTTAATGAAAAAGTTTTGAACTAATTCATGTTATTACAGATAGACAAAGGAAGGAGGTTAAATGAAATAGTGGTTGAAAAACATCTCAAGGATCAACAAAACGATCAAAACAATCAACCCAAATCACCTTAACTCCACCCACTATTCAATATCCACATTTATTATCATTGAATGCTCTTGTGGATATGAATTTGAGAGGTGGTGGTACTCATATAATTTATTTTGAAGAAAATATGTAAGGAGTTTAAGATTAATCATTCCTTTATATTGAGAGTGAAAATGAAATCCTTGACTATGAATTGTTAGGAGGCTCATTTATAAATGTATACATGTGGTTTGTTTTCATGATTTTATTTTCCAAAACCTAATATACTATTTTAATTACGACTAAATACATTTCATATTTTTCAGAGGAGTATATATGAAAAACAATTGAATTAATTTTCCCATGAACATAAATGTTTTCTCATTAGTTCTCACATCACCTCTACATAACAAAAAGACATAACTTCCAAGAATGAAAATGAAATACTGGTATGCCTACTCAAATAATTTAATAAAAAAGTTATGGATGACATACTCTTCATAATACCAATGATGTAGAGGTAAAACTCTACAATTTAATTATATCAAATATATTTAAATTTCTTTCATTACTTATTCTTTTTTTAGCTAGAATTGGATGCTCATTGCAGTCAATTTGGATACTCAAAATATTTATTTTTAGGATTCAATGCATGGGTGGTTTTGGGTACTTTGTTTCCATTAATATTGACTATAGTTGGTATGGTTATGCACTTCTGATGAAACCCAAGTTTTAAATTTTTTAAATGTACATATGTTTTAAAATTAAATATAGAATCATTTGGGAAAGTGTATTAATATTATTTAATCAAAATAGGATGGAGAATACTAAATTCATAAAATCATAAATTATATGATAGGTTATGGAATGGTTTCATAAAACACTCCTATAGTAACACAATAATAGAATTGAATGTATGAGAAGATGAATAATACTTTGTTGTAGATGTTTTTATCGATGATGATCCCATGATATTTTCGGATTTCACTCTAGGGTTTTAAAGCACTCTTACAATAATAGTATTCTTATAATATTAACCTCAAATCAGATAAGCGGTTTTTTAGTTATTATAAAGAAACTATGGGATATTATTTATATAACCCCACTTAACACAATGTGTTTATGGTGAAAATTGGTGTATTTATTGAGAATGAAAACACAATTTAAGGATTTAGTGTTAGTAAATTCGAATTTTAAGAATTTAAAGAAAAAAAATTAAGAACTGTTGTTGATAATGATGTTGAGAAGTTCAACATAGAGTTTTAGAATAATAAACGAATCAAGTTACTTAAGAACCATGAAAAACAGGTAGAATCCATCAGGATCCAAATAGATATTGATTTATCAAGATTACTAATAATAAATTAAAGTTTATAAGAGATAAATCTATTAACTATCAGGAGTTTATTGAGATTTTTCATTTTGAGAAATAATTAAAATACAAGGATTCTAAGATAGACTCCATGTGCAGTAAACATGTTTTTAACTTGGTGGATGCACCGAAATGGGTAACACCCATAGGGTGTATGTGGTTCTTACATAATAGAATTGATATGGATGGTAGAGTTTCTACCAATAAAGATCACCTAGTGGTTAAACGTTACAAAAAATATTTTATTGGCATTGAGAAAAACTTTTAAATTATATAATTAATAAAGTGTATTCATATTTTTATATTCATGGTAGGTCATTATGATTATGTGATATATCAAATGGGAATTAAAATATATTTACATAATGATAATTTATCATTGTATGTGAATTAGATTCTCCCAAAATGTTTTTATGTTCCAAATTATTTTTCTAAGTCTTTTAAGTTTTAGTTTCCCACTAATTGATTGAAGTAAGATTCTTAGAGTTTGAATATATAGTTTGATGATGTAATCAAAGAGTTTGGTTTCATAAAAAGGATGGATTATTATTATGGGTATATTAGGGTTAGTGGGAGAATAACATTTTTTCTAATATATTATATAGATGTCCTACTACTTATATGAAATGATTTTATAACACATCATTCAATAAAGATATGGTTGGTTAAATTTTTTGAATAAAAGACATGGGTAAAGTTTATATTCCATGTTTTGTACTCAAACTAATGTCCATTTTTATTTAATAAGAACTAGTAGACACCAATCCAATTATAGTGAGAGTTAGTAGACTAATTTGAAGGATATTCATAAGTTCTTGAGAAGGTATAAGGATATATTATTCTCCATTAGAGGAGAATATGTGTTTTGTGTAAAATATTACATAGATTCCGGCTTCCAATCCAATAAGGATGACATGAAATATAAATATGAATTCATGTATCTCCTAGATGATGAATCTTTCGGTTATAATATTTCTGAAAAATCCACTATAGTGGACTCAATAGTAGAGGAGGAGTACATCACTACATTAATTTCTATGAAGGAATATATTTAGATAATGAAGTTCATTATGGAACATGTGGTGGTTCTTATTATTGAGTATGTAATAGAGTTATGTTTTAATAATAATTGGGCTACTTCTCAATCTAAGAAACCATGGTATCACCAATGGACCAAACTTTCCCTACTAAAATACAATCTCATACAATATATTATTAAGAGGGGTTATGTAAGGATCATTTTCGTGGTTATAAAGGAGAAAGTTGAAAATCAAATGATGAGGAAATTGAAACAACAAAAAAATTAAGGTCATGCAGAATATATGGGTGTTAAATATGTGATAGATTAGTTATTTTAGTTTTTAATGTATCATATTATTATAATAAAATAAATATATTTTTGTAATTCATTTAGGTTTGTTGGAATTTTTTTTACATGGACGATGGAATGATAATATCCCCTAAAAGTATGAAATTGATTTTTCTTTAACTAATGATCATTATAAAGTATTATGGGTTATGGTGATATTATAATGTTATCATGAAAGAACTCTTGTACGCATTAGAAAGGGTTATAAATTGAGATATGACGAATGGATTTATAAGTTAATATGTATTGATTTATTACTTGGATTGATACTCTAAATTATATATCATGTAATATCATACCATCATTGATATACTTAAGGATGGATTCATATTATTAATCTTTATTACCTAAGGTTAGATAGATGCCTAGAATGTTATCTTTAATAATTTTATACCCTACTTACCCAAGTAAATTACTAAACTTAGCTAATGAGGGGGTTTTTAAATGTGTTACTAGTCTTTTCATCGGTGGGAGCACAACCAAGATGGGATTTTTTTCACTTGTATGATATGTAAATACATTAAGAAATTTATTGAATTAGAATGAGGAAATGAAAGGACGTGAATAGTTGGGTCACAAATGATGACATCAACAAATTGGTTGGGTGACATGTGATGCACTCATCTGTAAGATGAATGACATGTGATGTATTTGTCTTCTTGGTTGGTCTTTTTCAAATAATCAAGAAAATGAGATGGTTTATAATTAATTAATTTGTTCCATGTATAGATTTTACTCAACGTCATGGATAAAAGGATTATATAGGTATTATTATACTATATAGGATGAATATTTTGGTGTATATGTTTTTATAAAGATGTGGTTATATTTGATAGAGATCACAGCTGACCCCTTAGTATCTTCAATTGCAGAGATATTTTGCCTAATAGAAACTATTTTCTTAAATCCTTGAAATAGATATTTATATTTTTTTTACTAATAAGGCATGTAGGGTCATAATGTTAGGCCCTTGGATATGGATAATGTTTTTTAAAAAGTAATGTTTTCTCAAATTAAAGTGAGCTCGATGAAATATATCCAAAAAGTAGTTTTCGATGGATTCAAAAAATATTTGTGGAAATTTTCATTAATTATATTTTGGATTTTAGTGAAAGTGGGAGATTATTTGAAGTTTACTAAAATGATAACCACCACACTATAGTGGTACATGTTATTACATGGTCTAAAATTGGTATCACCATTTTCATTCATTTAATACACGGGGTTGATGCATTATTCTCTACTCAGTTTTCATCAGTTAAGTATCATTTATGAACTGGAAGTTAAGGTTTGAAATCACATTAAATGGGTTTAATGTTTATTTATTAATAAGATACATTTCATGTGATACATTACATATTGAGGATATTTAGTAGATTCACATAGATGATCTTGTATTATGATAAAATCCTTCTCCAATTGCGGTGAGTTAATCCATTTTTAGAAGTGAAATATTGTTTAAAATCCAATTTAAGATCTCCACCCTACCAAAGTACATTCATTATTACACTGTGTCACTAGATCTCTTTCCAAAATTAGAGAACCATTTCTAAATGTTTTTATATCCTCTAGGAGGTTTTTTCCTTAGGATATAGGTGGCTTGCATTTACTACTCCCCATGATCACTATTATGCGTACTCTATCAAAGAAGAAGAAAAAGGTTATTAATATTTAGTTGTTTTAGGATTATTGTTTTATAATATTATTTTTAGATATTTTTCTCATTTGATTCATATAAATAGATTTTCTATGTTTTTTCCCTTTCTCTACCAATGATCAAATGACGATAAAATGAAATCCATCACATTATTCATAAATATCACATTATTTGAATGAGTATACCCCTATATAAGATAGTTAATATCACACTTATCATAGTGAGAGTTCCCGAAATCATATATATTAAATAACTTTTAAAATTTTACATTTTAGTATTTCATTCTAAAACATTACATTATATCTATTTCTCTAACAATTTATATGAATTCTCTAAAAACCATCTTAGATATTGAAAATATTTGTTTTGTGTTAAAGTTCAATATTCCCTTTATCACATTTTAAAATGAATCATATGTAATATGTTTCACTTATTATGTATCTATATAAAATGTTAGCCTTTTCCAAATTATCTTCCTTGGCTAAGAGAAACATCGTATGTCCGTCATTACCTATTTTATAGCCTAAACCAAAAGGATCATCTTATATATGATCAAATGTGGATCTTAAATATATATGAAATATTGTTACCATTTTCAATTCATTAATTCTAAACCCATCCCAATATAAAATAAATGAATCTATACTGATATTGTTTTGTCACATTTAACTTGGAATTTCCAAAATTCATCAAATAATCTTTTTGAACTCTTCCAATAATATTAGGGATTATCAAATACATCTAAAAAACTCAAAAATCTCAAAAAAAAATTAATTTATCAAAATTGATCAATAATTTTCACTGTCATTCTAAAAGTAACTTATTATAGAAAAAATTCTCTTTATTTCTTTCAAGGATACACTATTTCCTCTATAATTTTAACTCCATTTGTAACATACTAAAATCGCCATACAAATGATATTCTTTAGTCGATATAGAAAATTAATGCTTAATCATGAAATTATAGTTTCTCAAAATATATAGTTATTTATTATTTCTTTATTCACCATTCTACACCCCCCAAAAAAACTAGTGAAATCCATTCATCTTTGAAGTTTCCAATGATCAATTAGGTACCACTGATAAGGGGATTGAATTAGTGGAACACTATTTTTACAAATTAATTTTTAATACAACTTTTATGAATAAATAAATTATATATCTCTAATATTTAATTCTATGCCACTCCCTGGAATAAATAAAAAATAAAGAAAAAAACACAATTATTTTTACAAGGTTTGGTACTAAGACTAACTCCTTATTTTAACTATTATACTCCCTGGTTATATATTTTTTCACTATATGTAGAAGGTTTCAATTATGGATAGTATTGTTCTCATAAAAATTGAGTCTTGTAGTCTTTCACTCCAGATTCCCAGTAGATATTACAAGTTCTCACCTATACTAGTAACTCATATGTCCCACAATATGATCTTTATACTATATCCCACTATGTTATCAGCATATCACTGGACGGATCTAGAGTATCATTGTAGGATTCTTCTGATTCAGAGTCCTACAGAAGAATTACAAAATCGTGAGTCACACAAGATATTATGCACTAATAGAAAGTTATTTTTTGGCTTCAGACTACAGGATCACAAGCTCTTCTCATGTACAACATTAAAGATCATTATAAACTTATAAAAAAATGTTTGATCCTATTCACTATCCACTAAACTTCAAATGTTCTTGACTAATCTTACTACACTAAAAACTCAGGTATATGCCGTTAGAATTAGTTCTCATCTTCAATGTCAAAAATAATTTCTCACTATTTACATGAAATGTATATTGAATGTTCATTCTCAATAATCATGCATTTATAAAACAATTCATGGTATTCTTGGTGTAGAATATACAATAATAAAAATCCAAAAACTTCTCACTTTTATGCATTCATTATTTCATGTTCATACATATTTGTATAATGAACACACACAATTAAACTCCCACACTGGTTTCTCACTACATGTGTAAAATGCACGCTTCCTTCACATGTTTTACTTCATTATTATTTATTTTTCATGATAACCAAGTACTACATCTATGCAATCATTTCACTCACAGCCAATTCTTCTTAGTATAGCTTAACATGAGAACACCCATCATTGTTCCTTCACACAAAATGTACTACTTCTCTTTTTCTAAATACATAATTTTATTCCACGTTTATTCATATAAAATATTTACTTTAATGAAATCAAGATCAATTCATTCTTGTGAAACTCTCTTCATGAATGAATGATAATACGTGCAGTGTTCTCACACTCTTTATGTAAAATATAATTTGTGAGTTCCTCTCCTATATTTATTTATTTCATAACAACATACATGAGTACTTCAATCACCTTCTCAAAAAACATTGTGGTTGTTTACACTAGTTCATGGAAACATAAAAACCGTATCATGTGATCATAATATTAGAGACAACGAAAATGCATGGAACCTAATTTTAAAAATCAGTGTGTTTTCAGGACTCTATTTTCAATCTCATAGAACTCTTAAAAATTAATAACAACCAAACACCCACAAATGAGTTCCGTATAATATTTATAGAAAAACCCCCCAACTCAATGTTTCTATAATCATGAACATACACTTGTTTCACCAGCTCATGCACTCATTTCCTCATGTTAAACTTCGTGAGAAACCATCATCACTGAAAATATCATTTTCCACTTCACACTATATTTCTTCAGTTTGTTCTTTTTTAAATGAGAAAAAAAATGATCCATGATGATTTGATTATATTCAAATTAGTGGGATGATGAAATTATTATCATAATCTTCATATTGATCTCCCAGACAATGCTTCATGAATATTTTGATGATCAATAGTCCTCTAATGAGGCTATATGAAGAATACAAACTGTGAATCAGATAAAAAACAATCAATGTAGCAGATTATATGGCCCAGTTTATTTCCAAATTTTTAATATATGATCCATAACACCTAGTGAGTGTAAGTCCCACATTTATTAATAACTCATTCACTCACATCCTTTTATAATAAGGTGCCACCTTAGGCTGCCAGAATGGTTTACGGGGTATACTCCCACTACTCACTGGAACCACCCCATGCCAGCACCTTACTCTATCATTGTGCCACCCCACATGGTTTCCCACCTCTTCATTTCACCTCAGTTTGGGTGATCTATGCATTCCCTTAGACTCTCTATATTGTCTTATGACTATGGTTGATCTTAATTACCACCTAATAATTGGTTCACCTAGATCCCATGGATTCTTAGTAGGTATGCCATGTTTTTTAATAGAATGAAAAAAAATATAATTAAATATTATGATTCCCATATTTTCAAATAATCATGAAAAACAAACACCATTTTCCATATACTCTTTTTTAACTATTCTCGATGTTGTTTCACTTCAAATAACCAAAGATACATGCTCTCTAAACTACCGATCAATTCTACAATAATCACAATAAAGGTTGAGAATATTTTCATAACCATCCGCATCAACACTTCATTACTACTGATATATTGACATCAACTCCATATCTAGTCAACCATTTTTATTGAAAAAATTTAATTCAATTGAAATGTAACATCAATCTCCCCTTAGAATTTTTTGTCAATACCACCAAAAAAACATCAAGATTAATATATCAGTTTTAATTTCTTCCCCTTTTAAAAATCAATACAAATATCTTGTATAAGGAATACTTTCTCATAAAACAAATTCTACTACCTAAAAAGATGATACCACCTATTTTCTTTTACAAAGATCCATTTTCTAAAAAACAATGAGTATACATGGGAAAAACTATTGTAGAAAAAAAGAATGTATAACCAAGGTGATAAATATTGTCCATGAACAATCATATATGTGATACAATTCTTATATATCTCTTATTTTATACCTTAGAGTGGCTAATAAAATCAATTCATGAAATAATATTAATCCCAAAATCATCTAAATAAACACATCATAAATTTCATGTGAAAAACATATAGCTCCCCCTTTTTATCTCAATATCAACTCCATTTAGATAATTTGTTTCCTGAATATTACTATAATGACTTTTAGAGTGATTATTATATTTACAAGACTTATGAATACTTTAAAAATCATGTTATTTATGCTCTTATTAAATGAATGCATCCATATCCTTCAATTCCTTATATGCATGTACAAAATCATTTATATAATGGAATTAGGTTAAACCTATTATATTTTCATAAATAGAAATCAGGTTGACAGTTTCCTCTAAAAATTTTCTCATCCTTCTTCCTTTTTATCTCATATTTGGAATATTATAATTTTTCATAAACTATTTCTTCATGTCGAGATTTTTACTCCACCTTTGTGAGTGAAGAAACTTACATTTATTTTAATTTTATTGATTTCTTCATGTTATGTCAAACTTATTTTACTTGATTCATTTGATTCTCTTGAACATCACAAGAAAATGACTTCTTAAGATATTTAGTATCCTCTTCTAAAATATATTATTACCCTCATATATATAATAAATTATAGTTTTCTCCATTTGTTTATCCACTTTCAGTTGATCAATATATATAATCAAACATTTCTTCTTTATATGTTTAGCCACTTTGGGTTTCTCACACTGATTCACTAATGTACATGACTTCCTCTCTTTTGAATTCTACTTTTTATTTCAATTTAAATCATAGGGAACCTCTCTAGCTAATTTAGTCATGCACACCTCATATCTATAAAATTCTAACCCAAATCTACCACACACTTATTTTAAACATTCTTACCTAGTTTATATTGTCACCTTTTATAGATTTCATTGATATTCTGTTATCATCAGTTCATTATAACACCCCCTTTATTCATGTATGATTCCTCGAAATGACCTGTTTTACCAGCAATTGTAATATCTATGACCATATTTTCCATAACAGCAGAAACATCCTTTGAACTATGACCTTGTATTTTATTGATAAACCTTTTTCAAAAAATTCATGATTTTTTCTTATTGTAAATTATTCTTGTTTGTTTTAGGGGGAAATGTTCTTCCTTACATATTCTTTCCATCAATTGATGTAATAAAATGAAGTTCTCTTGACATCTTGGTCCTCACACATTTTCCTAAATTGTTAATATTATCATATCTATTTTGAAACTACATAGAAACAAATATACCTCCTATTTTGGAACCTTTTGTTTCACCATCTTGAGATGACTCAACTTTTATCTCAAAAGACTTATTAAAGTCTTCTCATCTATTCTTTAATTCATGTTGGACTGTTAGATACATTGATCGTGTCTCAGATATCTCTTCCTCTTTGTGAGTCAATTTCACCTCAAGATTACTCAACATATCTTCAAGATAAGTTATGACCTATCTATACATATTATTTTCATCAAAAATATCTATTTTACTTCTATTATGATCTTATTTTTAATCATATAATATTATATATTCTATTTCCAAATTTATCTTCTCTTTCTTAAGATGAGTATTTTGATCAAGAGGATCTTCCAACTCTTCTTTTAGCCTCTATTATATATCTATTATAAAATCACCATTATCATCACTACTTTAAGAATTTGATCCTTCCTCAATATGAGCAAAGAAATTGAGTTTATCATATAAACAATAACTAGATGAATAATTTTCTTATATATTATTCCTTATCAAATTCCCCATCTTGTTACTATAATACTACTTCTTATTATTATTATTATACTTTCTATTTATGAGGTTAATCACTTTAATCATCATATTCTAATTCAGCCATTTTCAGTAGAAAATTTATAGAAAATGTTCAATACCATTACATACAAATCACTAGAGTAGTTTATTTTATTCTCCCTTCCATTTTCCCTTTTTTAAACCTCCTTTAATAAGAGAAAAAAATTCACTAAGGTAGTCATCATATTCATCATCATCAGAATCACTTGATTCCTTAACTTCCACTTCTTTAAACATTCCTTTCCTTATACCCTCAAAAGTTATCTCTTATTTTACATTGTTTTTTAAATTAAATTCCTTCATCATTTCATAAGATATGATCATATTATGTAACTCATCCAGTAAAATTTATTCCATATCTTCCAAGGCTGAAATCATGGAATTATACTTTTCAGGTATTTCTCAATATATTTTTCACAATTCTAGAATCTTTTATCTTCTAACCAAATCCAAAAAATTTACTTATTATCTCATTAAATCTAATGAAATAGTAATCAATGTATTCTTCATCGATCATTTTAATATAATCAAACTTTCTTCTATATATTTTCATCTTAGCCTCCTTGGATTTACTATTTCCCTTATAATTTCTTCACAGTTTATCTCAGATATCCTTGGTTGTTTGGACACCCACCACTTTATTGTATACTTTTTCTGATAAATCGATCAATACTAAATTTTTATCCTTACCATAAAATTATAAATTTCTCTTATCAGATTAAATCATTGAAAAATAAAAATCAATAGGTGTTAAGACTACTATTTCAACATCTATCCCTTCCAAAAAAAGAGATGGAAGGGAAAAAAGCATCATATTTCATTAGTTGTGGTCTTCTTTCCACTAAAATTAAGAATTACTTAGTTGTTCACTAAATTAAAATTATACACTTCTTAGAATGTTTTTTTATCTATATATGGGACCTTTCTTCTGATACCAATTGAAATTTTGAATGATTATTTATGTACCACTGAGAGGGGGTGAATTATTGGTACATTATTTTTATAAATTCTTTCTTTTTAATCTAACATCTACAACCTATTTTTGTATTTATCCCTCATATTCAATTTTTTCCCTCTCTCTAAAAGTAAGAATAAATACCAAGCACAACACATATAGATTTTTACAAGGTTTGGTACTAAGACATACTCTTTATTTCAAGCGGTTGTACTCCATATTTATAGATTTGTCACAATATAAAGGTTCTTAAAATTAGGTAAAGTCACATTCCATCAACATTGAGTCCCATAGTATTCCAGTCTAAAGTGCCAATAGGGATGACAAGTTCCCTCCTACACTAGAAAATCTGGATTCCAATAGAAGGATATTTATTCTATATCCCATAGTGTTAACAACATCCCTTCGAATTTCTCTAGAGTCCCATTGGAGGTTTATTCTTCTTTAGAGTCCCACTGAATACTTCCACAATCTTGAGTCAAACAAGAGATGATTCACTAATAGAAAGATATGTTTCGACTTCAGACTACTTCTTAACTAGCACAAGGTAAATTAGTTCTACACAAACAAAATAGATCAATTAATCTACTCCTATAGAATATTCAAGAAATTTGGAAACTGATCAACAACTTCCGGATCCTACTCACTATTCCTGAAACATCAAATGCTCTAGACGAATCTCATTACACTGAAAACTCTGTTATATGCTTTTGGAAATTGTTCCCAGCTTCAGTCTCAAAAATCATTGCTCGCTATTTACATACAATCTATATTTCATGTGTATAATCAATCCTCATGCATGTATAAAACAAAACATGGTCTTATCGATATTAAATTTACAATAATAAAAATGCATAAGCTTCCCACTTTTATGAATGCATTATATCATGTGCATACATGTTTTTATAATGTGCACACACACTCTTACACTATCTATTTAGATTCTCACTAAACATGTAAATTTCACATTTTCTCACTTGTTTTATGGTATTATTATTTATTTTTCATGATAAACTTGTAATACATCCATGCAATCATCTCAATCATATCTAATGATTCTTAGTGTACCTAATAGAAGAACACCATTCACTATTACTTCACACAAAAGGTACTTCTTCTCTCTATGAAAATACATCATACAATGCCATTTTTATTCACATAAAACATTTTCTTTCATGAAATCAAGATCAATACATTCTTGGGAATCTCTCTTCGAACATGAATGAAAAAAATTCAATGCTCTCAAAATCATCACGTAAAGTAAATTTTATGACCTCCTCTCCTATATTTATTATTTACATAAAAACATATGTGAGTTCTTCCCTCACCTTTGCAAAACAAATTATGGATGTTTACATCGGTTCATGAAAATGTAAAAACCACATAATGCAATCATGATATTAGAGACACAACACGAATTCATGGAACCTTCTTGTGAAAATCAGAGTTCTTTCGGGTCACTTTTTTCGATCTCACAGTGCTCTAAAAAATCATGATATACACACACTAATAATTGAGATCCTCATGGTATTTATAGATAAACCCACCAACTCAATGATTCGATAATCATGGAAATCCACCCATTGCTTCTTCTTATGTCCTCAATGCCTCGTGTTATTCTTTTTGAGAAACCACCATCACCAAAAATATAATTTTTTTTCTTCACAATGTATTTATTTGATTTGTTATTTTTTGAATCATGCATGAAATGTTGCATGATTATTAGATCATATTAAAATTGATAAGATGATGAAATGATTATCAAATGTCTTGGATTGACCTCTTGGATGATGATATATAAAGATCTCAGTGAGCAATAATCCTCTAATGAGGCTTAATGATGAAGGAAACCATGGATCATATCAAACGATGTTGATGTATCAAATCTGATAACGCAATTTATTTTTGTGTTTTTAATGGAGGAGAAACAGTACCTAGAAAAAAGTTCCCACATTGATTAATTACTTTTTCACCTTCATCCTTTTATAATAATGTGCCACTTTGTCCAACCAAAAGCATTAATGACGTAAGCTCCCACTAATTGCTAACGCCACCCCATGCTGGCACCCTACTCTTTTATTGTGCCACCTAGCATAGTGGCTCACTAATCCATTGTCCCTCTATGTAGGAACACTATGAATTCCCTCAGTATCTCTATTTGTTATTGTAGTTTTGGTTGATCTTAGTATACACATAAGAAGTTGTTCACCTAGATTTGATGGCTTTTTGGTTGGCATGCCATGTTTTTCAATTTAAGGATAACAAAAATGATACTCAAATATTTAAATTCCAACATTCTTAAATACATATTATAAATAAACCCCATTTTTAATGGACTATTTTTTAACTATTTTAAACACTATTTAACTTCAAATAACAAAATACACATGCACATTAAACTATGGAATAGTTCTATAATCGTCACAATAATGTTTTAGGATATTTTCATAACTATTCTCACCATCACTTCCTTAATACTAACATATTGAAATCAACTCCATATCAAGTAAATCATCCTTATTGACAACAAATTAAATTCAACATAAATGAATCTTCAAACTTCATTATAAGACATCATGTCTTACTTCACTCATCCTCTTTAGAATTTGTTATTGATAATGTATTTATCAAAAACACTACTTATCTTAAATCCTTTAAATGCCAAAACATAAAATGTTTTATGTGACCGAGAAACTACTAGTAATATATATTACAATGAAAAAAATAGATATATTCTTTTGTTACTTTCTATTCTATATAGTGGTTGTAGCTTGGGAAAAAAATCATCTCTTCCTCCATCAATAAACACACATATTGACATGATTTTTGATAAATAAAATACAAACACAATATATTATAATCCACAATATACACCCACTATATTTTTTTAATACATTAAATTAGTTCAAAAAATATAATATCAATATTTTTTCCTGAATTATACTATTCCACCCCTTATTGAAAAAAAATTAAAAATGTGTCATGTATGGGAAAATTCTCCTCAACATATTAACTTTCTTGATTTTAATGATCACCATATCCTATTTGATCTCAATATTTCTTTTTTATCCTCCATTATTGAGATATAAAATTTTTATATAAATAAAAAATAATTTTATTGAGAGAATTATGGATCATTTACAACTTAAAAATGGGTCATCGACTAATCATCTCTAATCCTACTTGAGAAATTCATGGTGTAAAAAATAATAATATAAATCAAATATTTCCTTAAAAATATCCATAATGTAATAAAAAAATATGGTTTATCTTTATAGGGGTTGTTTAAATGAATTTTTTAAGAACTTAATAACATGCAATCGTCTTCAATAAACATGTCAAAAAACCTTCAAGTAAAATAATGAATTTTATCACCTATTAAATAGTATTATATTTTTAATAATCACTCCTCATTAATAATAAAATTTAGCATTAGAAAATTATAAATGATAATATTATAACTATACCCCAAATTTTAGATATTTAGTTTATATCTATGATTTTATATTTAACTATGAAATTACATTACTTTGAAAGCTTCACTTCTTTAATAGCTCCCCCTAAGCGGTTTTAATCAAATAAACTTCCTCAAGATTGAATCTCTTAAATACTGAACTTTAAGAATAATATTTTGATACTAGTTTAAGTGTTTTGAAGAGGTAACATGGCACCAGTTGAAAATATATGTGATAGATATTTCCTCTTGTTATATAAACATCACCACATTTAGTTGATTCTAACATTTAATATATTCCCTTCAATTTCCTATATGTAAACATTAAAGTAGAATATTTGGGAATAAGGTGGGTATTAAATATGCTAATTAAAGTAATAAATAGGATAAGATGTGACACTTATTCCCAAAAAACTTTTTTTATATCTATAAAATGGTGGGAAATTGGTATCCATTCTTTACCATTGATTTTCCAAATCTGAGAATTCTTTTAGAAAAATGGATTTATTTCTATTTTCAAATTTCATAAAAGAAGGAATCAACTTTATTAATTAAAAAATTAAATCACTTTTTTATTTTTTAATTTCTATAATTTCTTGATTAATTCCAAATATTCTAGTTATATGTTTGAGTAATCATTAGCACATGCTCTAAATTAATCATATGTGCTGAAAATTATTATGTTATAACAATCTTAATACTTGAAGTCTTGAGTGTTTTATATTTGTTCTTAAATAATATTTATTATTCTAGAAGTTATGTCATGGATTTTTTATCTATTTACTTATATTCTTTTCACCTTCTATAAAAATATTTTGTAGCCTTTGCATTATCATTTTTAGGAATCCTCTGATGAAATTTTAATTCTTCATATTGCTTTTATTCTATAAAACCAATCCTTATATTATTATATTTATATTTATTCCCATTAGTACTCCATCTTACCTCATTTTGATTTATTATTCATATTAAATTTATAATAAAATGTGATGTAATGTTTTTTCCACAATAGAAAAATATTTTCCTTGTTGATGTGGTATCCTTTCCATATTTATTTCTAGTTGTACTTGTCTCAACACTTTTCTTTTGTATATTCCCCATGGAATATTTTTCTAATTTTTTTCTTTATTTCATCATTTATTATGTTTTTATCCTCACACCAGCATTTATGTTTTGTTTAATTAGTACATATCGTCACTATTCATAACTATGACCATTTTTTTTTGAACTCAATTCTTTCCCACAAACATTCAATTCTAATACTAGTGGAAATATTTTCATTCTTCTATGAACATTGATCATACATAATATAATTATTGTTTACTTCATCTTTTCCCTACCTTAATATCTCCCTTTATTAATATTTATGAATTAAGATATTATACCAATATTTAGTTAACTTATTCCAAAACATAAATCAACCCCAACACTAGAAAATGAATATTAATAATTTATCTCTAGCAGTAGTCTGTCCATATTTTATAGATTGATGTTTTTGGGTAAAACTTCACTCTTTTAAGCACTTCTTTGGGAGGTTATCTTCTTGAATTAGTTAATATCCACCCCTGATAATGTGGTGGGATTTTTAGTAGTTTTATATATTTTCATTTGAATAGAATATAATTTTAATCCCATATTATAAGTTGAAAATATAGTTTTAAATAAATAATTATATTGAATCCTACCTTTTTATTGCGTAACTTTTCATTACATTTTACAAACAAAGGATCCTTAAAGTCTAGTGTCTTGGAAATCATGAACATAAAATATGGAAACAACATAAAAAATTCTTCTAATCCACTTGTAAGGCTTCATCATAATTTCATCCTAAGTATAATTTCTTCATCTCATTACCTAGAGACATACATCAAAGGAAAAGGTGAGAAGAAGGCCTAGTAATTAAATCAAGGGAATCAGTTTACTTGTGATATCAATAAGAACATGATGAAAAACATAAAGATGTGAGAAATGAAAGTAGAGGAATTTAATAATATAAATAACTTGAATCATAACTAGAATATTTGGATACAACATTTAATTTATACATTCATGAACATGTCACTATGTTTCATCCCCAAGGTGTCATAAATATTACCAAGGTTATTCACCAAGGTATCGTGAAACTTGTCATCTCTAGAGATTAAATTCACTACCCAATGAATTGAAGAGCTATCTAGGAACACCCTTAATATTTATTTATTTTCATGTTATCCACATATATCATAATCATACATTTCATAAATAACCCAAAGAGAATAAAATAAATGGGTTTCACTTCAAAATTATGGCGTTCTAAAAAGTACTTAAAAATAAGATCATCATATCATTTATAACCCATGGAAAGGGAGTGAGGGTTATATGGATGTCAATTTTAGTATCAAATAGATAATGTTTATTTATTAATTAATACCCTTTGGAATTAAAATATATTTGGGTATCCACATAAATAATAAAAGAGAATTTCCTGATAAAAATAGAATGAATTTGAGACGAAAATTCTGCACGCGAACAGATACATAACATCATTTTAGAAAACATTAAAAAAAGATAGTACAAAAGAAAACAACTCATAAATAATTCATAATAAAAAATGGGTACATAATAAGATCATGGAATGGATATTTTAATGACATACCTCATGAAAAGGAAACATGAAAGAAAAGAGAAGATGCCATTTCATTTACGAAAAATCGGCAGCCTAATGGCGTCATTAAAAATCTAGAAAATCAGTTGATGAGAGTGGAAAGGGCCTCTCATAATTTGGGCATAAAATTGACAAGAATAATGATATAGAATAACATAATCCAACATAATGAATTAGAAACTAGAAGACATAACATAAAGGAAGTCATGACTTAAAATAGGAGGGTGAATGGTCCCCTTACCTTGAAGAGTAACTTCGAAAGCTTGAAGGTTGGGACCTTGGGGGCATGATGGCACCTTGGGAGGACTCCTTGGGAGGTAAAAAGACCAGATCTTCGTTGATGGAGATTTTGTAATGAAAATAATGATGGAATGGCTTGGTATTTATAAGAAAAGTGAGAGAATATTTAATTAACTTCTAAGGGACACCTCATCTGTGGTATTTCAAAAACCATGGGCTTGACCATGGTATTTCCCCAGGGTATTGGCCACTTGGGACACCTCATAGTATATCTCACTATTCAAAAATCTACCAGATTGATTAAATCTTGATTACATCATCAATGATGTCATTAAACACCCAGAACTAAAACTGTATTTTTACTATTCACCAAAAAATCAACTATTTCAGAAAAAACCCAAAAATCTATATAACCTAATATTGATTATTTTAATTCAAATATTAACTACATTTTATGCAAATAAATTTTTAAAATATCTTTAATTAAATTTTTAAATAAAATCATTATTTATTAAAAAAACAATTCTAAAACTATAAATTATTTTGTAACACCTTGAAAAAGTAATTGAGGTCCCATAAAATTATCGTATAACCATAAGACAATAAAGTAACAAATTTTGATTAAATTTTATGAAAATAAATTTTCATTTTAAATTATTAAATTAATTATAAAATTTTAAAAAATATATATTTATATCCTAAAAAAATAAAAAAAGTTATGAGATGATCATTTTTTTCACTTTTGAGATGTCTAAATTGTATTTATACATTCATGGGTGAAGTTTCTATTTTTTTGGTCGATTTACTATTCATTACTATTCATAATGGTGTATTACTATTCATACTTTACTATTCACTAAAAATTAATTTGATCTTATTAGTCTCTAAATTTTATACTGGTCATAATTGTAGAAGACAATTTTCTAAAAATCATTTCACATTATTAATTATTTAAAGTTTACAAAAAAAATTAAAGTGCCCCTTTTCCCAAAATTTATCAATAATATGGAATTTTAACCTACATTTATCCAGACATTTGTAATTCACAAATTTAACATAATAAGAAATAATAATTTTATTTATACAAAAGGATTACACAATATAACTAAGGTCTCGTTACGTAGTCCTTATAACACCTACATAGGACCTAAGTGTAAGGTATGCTATGGTGATAAAATCTTAGGGCGGCTCGGACAACATTTCCCGAGTGGTGATTTCTATAAGGATGAACTTCTCCCTTATGTGATTCCATTCAACCTTAACAAATTGAAGCTCATCTTGGGCTTGGTCTAGAGCAAATCCCAGAGATGCTACCTCCTTCCCAAGCTCTAAAAGATAGGCTTCGTATGGCCCGAGTCTACTGGATGAGGCCATCGACTCTTCTTTATTTATTAATTAACCAAGATAACTTGTATTTATAAAAAATAATTGTAATGTTAAGAGTTTTGTTTCCAATGGTAATATTGACCAATGGTCATATAATAGTCAAAATCCAACGGTATCACTTCATTAATTAAAAGATGTAGTTTTGCAGAGTATAAAATGAAATAACAAAAAAATTTAAGAAACAAATATTATTCAAAAGTTTGGTTCATTACAAATTGTGTAGCTCAAGATTTAACTTCATAAAAGAGATTTTTGTAAATTTATTAAGAGATGATTTTAATATCTTCTTTTCAATAGAAAGGTTCATTTTCGAAACAATAGTCTTATGAGAAAAACATTTGGCAACACTTATTTTATTTTTTTGTTATTATTATTCATGGGTGTGAACTAGATTTCCCAAATGAACCTCTAACTCGGTAAATATTATATTTAAATAATTATTCTAATAAATAGGTTATTTAATTAAATCTCTACATTAAATTTTCAAATTAATAGTATGGTCTTCATGAATTTGACTTACCTATTATAGGGAGTAGTCAAGCTCTTTTACTCTCTTTCCCTTAATTTTCACATGAGCATATTTATGATTCAAAAAGGTTTTGTGGTTTTTTTAGATCCATGGATAAATTTAGTAAATACTTTATCAATAAACAATTTATTACAAATAATCCATATATATTTTTGTTCACCCAAGGATAATATTTCATTGAAAACTATTATATATAAAATAGTAGCTTCAATAAATTTTGTGAGAGTATTACACTTTTAAAAATTGATATCCAATACATATTACATTGCTTCATCTGTAACATCATAGTTAAATAAAGAATATTAGATTTACATATTTATTAATATTTTTCAATTAAATATTAATTATACTTTAACATGGATTCTATGTTCGATGGCGTACCCGATAGGCAACAACGGGTTTCTTTGAAATATTACGTTGCACACAACATTGAGTCATACTGAAAAATCATAATATAATATTATTATTTTAAATGGTAGTTAACACCTAGATATTTTATTAGAAAGAATGAATATAACTAACTAAAATATGCTTACACATGTTTTTTATATGTATTTACATTAATCCAATAAAATCTAGAGGCTTAAAATGCGAATGAATCAAATTTTAAGCACAAATACTCTAATATTATTTAAAAAGACGATTTACTACCTTGTGATGGAGAACCCTTTTAAAATATATTTTTTTTCACTTTTATATGTTATATTTGACAAAATAAAATTTTTCTTTAGACTCAAGACATAAAAATTTACTTTGGATGAAATTTTTTGTATTTTTCTTATAATGTTCATTTTTTATGAATAGTGAAAAATACTGCATTCTAATTCAAAATTTCCTTTTAATATAATTTTTTATAGTTATATTGTTATTTTTTTTATTTTAAAGTTTAATTAGACTATATTTTTACCATGTAATCCAATTTTGGTCATTATAAGTAATTTCATGTTGAAATTGGACAAAAACATGTGTCAGTCTTTTGATATTTATTATTTCTTAAAAACATGCTATTTGGTTTTGACAATTGGAATTCATTTTAAATTAATTTTTTCAACTTATGTGTTTTGAATTTGGAAAAATGGATTCCATATATGTAATCATGAGGTACAAATTGTGTAAACAGTTAACATTTATTTTTAGGCATTTTGAATATTTACTTTAGTAAATATTTTATTTACCATACTTAAAGGGTAAATCTGGTAAATAAGGGTAAACAATAATTTTATAATAATATTAAATTACCCTGGAATGTGTCCTGATACTATTATATTATACATTTCTGACCATTTTCATCCTTGGGTTGATTTTGGGACCCCGTGGAGCCACTTGCATGTGAAAATGACACTATAAAAATTAATTTAATGTTAAGGAAAATATATCATAAATATATATCTCTTAGTAAAAAAATTTATAATGGGTTTTATAAGTTATATTTTTGACTATAAACATTCATTATAAATATTAAAATATTTTCTACATCATGGTATTTTATTTATAATTTTTATTCATTAAATAAATAAATTTAAATATGACACAATGGTGATGCAGTAATTACTTCATTAATAAAAGAATCAAATAAATGATATTATAAATATTAAAATAAATTTATTTTTAAACTTTTTATGCCATAAAATAATTTTACGGATAGTAATTAATTGTTAGCTTTTAATCAATGAAGGTTTTTTTAAAGAATAAAGTTATAATATATTTTAAAAACGACTTGATATGAATAGTTTATAAATTGACATAAATAAATTTTTAAACCAATTAATAATTTATTCAATGATAAAATAATACTAAAAAACTAAGATTCTTCCAAATGACATATATGAGGTTAAAATTTTCATTAATGATCCATTTTGGGTAGCCAGGAATTTTTTAGTAAATATATTCACCATTTGGTTTGAATATATAAAAGGACATGGTAGAAGTTAAATAAGTTAACAAAGAGTCAAATAAAAAGGATAAGGATTAAAAAATATCCAAAACCTATCCAATTCATATTGGATGATTTTAATTCAACTAATATACACCTTATCTTAGAATTAAATAAATTTTGGACCTTTGGAAACAGAAAATAATTTTATAATAAAATAATTCTTTCAAACTTTCCTAAATAGTCCCCCCTCCCTCTTATAAAATGCCACCACCTCTAACCCATTAAACACACCTCTCAATCCCCTTGTCTTGTCCAACCTATACCCAAATAATCTCCCACGATCCCTTTCTTCCTCCTAGAAGACTTACCTATAAAGCACTTCAAGGAAGCATTTTGGTTCTAACCATAGGGAGTTACCCGATTTAAAGGTAATGTCTTCCCTCAAGTTCTCTTCTTCTATTTTACTTCTTCACTCCCTATGCTCTTATTAGTATATGTTTAAAGAAAAACACCAATATCCCAAATATAATAGGTTTTTTAATGACAAGTATTCAAACTATACTTACACACACCTCCATCTAATGGATACGAACATACTGTTTCGGTGTATGACGAACCGCTGCCTCCTGAAACGATGATTGTTCGATTAACTCCTACTACCTATCACGGTGGAAATTATGATGGAAATGTATTTATATGTGATTTATATTATATTTATATTGTCTATATACTTCTTTATTATTCATTTATAGAATACCTTTATAGTTTCTGTAATGGTTAAATATGATAATTACATTTATGGAAGTGCGGACTACCACCCCCTCAAAGTGATATGACTTATTCATGCCATACGTAGAACGTATAAAGGATTGAATTAATGAAATTATATATTATATTATACTGGAATTATAATATACCTATTTATAATTAAGTTTTCATCCCATTAAATATGAAATAGACATGAAAGTTGCGTTGATGCATACGTACGGTTTACCATCTCCATGAAGGGTGAATTTCACTTCTTATCTCCCAATGTTATGTAATATTATAAATACATACATATACTATATATATGTTATATATATGATATCTAAATCATGAATATAATTCTATAGATAATGGACTTTTGACCACATAGACAACTTGTAATTATAAGAAGTTCATTTTTGACTCGAGTACCAAATATCAAAAAAATGACTATTATTAAGTCAAATAGTTACGTAATGTTTATAATGTGGTAATAGGTGATATAAAAGTAATTATAAACTTGATAAATATTCTCAAGTAAGTATAAATTAACTTTATTTTATTATTCAGGTGATTAAATAATGAACGATTCATGTCGGACGTGGTGTAAGGGGCTTCATATCAATCTCCTTTCATTGAGGTGTATTTTGATTTATATATGACTTTTTTATATAGTGTATAAACCCCTTTGACTTTTCATTTCTTTAAAATGGAATGTTTTTCTATGTAGAGTTTTACTAAACCAAAAAGGGAATGTTTCTTTTTAACGTATGCAGTGACAATGACCTTTCCTCTACCGCGAGCGTTATTTGATATTTGGCTTCCTTAACAAGTCATAATGTTTTTAAAAGGAAAATAAATACCATATACACTTAAACTTATTTTGGTATTGAAAATGGTTTTATAATGGATTGGTTATGTCAAAATATTTAAATGATATATTGTTATTGATATGTGGAGATGTTTTCTTTTCTTTTATGTTTCTTTTATGTGTTATGAATAAATTATGGTTCTTGGTCATTATTTATGTATATGGGTGGTTCTTTGATAATCCTAGGGCGGGTGAGCCCGAGATAGCTCTCCAATGCATTGGGTAACATGATTAAGGAAAAAATTAATGTTTCTACTAAGAGATTTAGGTAATATACCATTATGGGTTTTCCAAATGTAACTCTCTACGTAGTTGTGAAAGCTACAACGTAAGTATGTTATGGATGCCACAAGTTACCTTTATGATTTATGGTTTCCATTTTTATTCATAAATATTATGATTTTGTGTGGTAAGATAAAGATTTAAAAGAATGATTTCATTGATTTGAATGTATTGATGGACTAATGTTTTCTTTCCTTTTTTTATAACCCTTACTGAGCGTTTTATGCTCATTCCAAGTTTTTGAAAAAATATTCACATGATATATGGAAGGGTAAGAGAAAGATAGAATTAAAGATGATTTTTATCAAGAAAAGAACTCTTGTTTTCTTTTTAGAGTTTATATTTTATTAGAAAAATTTATACTCAGTCGAAGTGTCTACTTTGCAACAATTGAGATGTAATGTAATAGTTATGGCTTAATTCTCTAAACCTATAAACCTGAAAAGATCCTCAATGTGATTATTAACTTAATTCAAGATTACATAATGTTTAAGGTCTGGTCCTTATAATTGGTATCAGAGGTCAGTTTATATAAATTTAGGATCTAGGGTATTGTTAAATTAATATTTCTAAATTTATTTATGTTAATATCGAAATGATATAGCATTTTCATATTTCCATTTTTCTTCACCTAAGATATTTCGTTGTTAACGATGGTTTTCCACAAAGGAAATATGGTAGCTATGATGGGACGACATCAGGAGGAAAACAATATTTCAAATCAGAAACTTGATATGGTCAGAATCAAGAACTAAACAGTTTGTTGTATTGATGGATCAGTTGACTCAGGCTATAAATGGTGGTGGTATCCATGCATGATATCATCCAGAAAAACAACAAAGGAACATGTCAATAGTGGAGAATTTCATGAGGCATAAAATCCCATCATTCAGAGGATAATATTACATTATTCTATCTAAAGGGTGGATTAAATCATTGGAGAATATTTTTGATGTCATGGGGTGTTCATAACATCAAAATATTAGTCTTGTTGTTTACAGTTTTGAAGGTGAATCCAATTAGTGGTGGTCGATGGTTAAAAATATCAGGGTTAGTGAGAAGATTAATGCTCTTGATTGGGATGAATTCAAAGGTATGTTTCTTGATAAATATTTCCCTAAGGTGGTTTATATCAGTATGGAAAAACAATTCCATGAATTGAGGCAGGATGATGAATCAATGTTTGCTTATGAAGAAAAATATGCTCAACTGGAAAGGTATTCTCTAAATTTTATATGAGATCTTAATAGTAAAATAAATTGTTTTTACTCAGTATTAAAGCCAAAGTATCGAATCAATTTATCTTCTCTTGAGTTCAAATGTTATGAAAATCATGTCTGATGTGTAGAGATGGTGCAAATGGAGTTTTTTGATGATTAGGAATTCTTTTACAAACAACAGAATAAGAGGTCGAGGTGACAAAAGAAATGGAATAACTCTTCAAAGAAATATGATGGTAAGAAACGTAAGTTATCATTTTGTGAAAATTGTGGTAAAAAGAACACCGGGTAATGTCTTTTAAATTCTGGTAAGTTATACCAATGTGGTAAAATGGGGCATAAGGCTTGTAATTTCTCTAAAAAAGATTAGGGAAATGGAAAGACAAAATCTGATTAACAATCAGTAAAATGTTTTCATTGTAATAAAATGGGTAATTATGAAAATTAGTATCAAACTAAAAACTCAACTGATGGAATGCAGCTAGACTACAAGCAGAAAGGGGTGGTGAAATACTTTGCAACTACTTCAGCAGATGTTGGGCCATCGAATGAAGTAGTATCAGGTACACTGTTTTTTTATTTAGATTAGTCAAACGTGTTGTTTGATACAGGGTCTACACATTAATCAATTTCTCAGAAGTTTTCTAGTAAATTGGTAATTCCATCTCAAGATATGAATCCTAAAATTATGGTAAAAGTACCAATAGGAAATGTTGAGAAAAAAATAAATTATAATAACATTAAAATCCTTGTCTGCAGAAAGAATCTACCAGAAAACCGTATTGTTTTTCCTCTATTAGAGTTTGATGTTATTTTGGGTATGGATTGGCTTTCCGTTTATCATGATAAGATTGATTGAAGAGATAAAGTGGTTTATTTTTAAAATAATTTCAGTTTTTGTGAAATAATGAACCCTTACTTTTGATAACATACCAGGAAGATGAGAAACTAGTAAGAGGTGGAAATTAATGTTACCATGCACATATTTTTTAAAACAAAGAAACTGTTTAGATTAATGATGTTCCAATGGTAAATGAGTATCTTGATGTTATTCCTAATGAGTTTTCTGGTATAATACATGATTAGGAAGTTCAATTTACTGTTGAATTAGTTTTTGATGCTAATCCAATTTCAAAACCCCCTTATTAAATGTCTCAAAATGAAATTTTAGAGTTAAAGAAGAAATTTCATGAGTTCTTAGATAAAGGTTCCCATTCTACCTAGCACATCACAATGGGGTGCTCTTGTATTGTTTTTTAAAAAGAAATATGGTTCAATGAGACTTCTCATTGATTATAGATCGTTAAATAAAATCACTGTTAAGAACAAGTATCCTTTTCCTCATATCGATGATTTGTTTGATCAGCTCCAGAGAGCTCCGTATTTTTCAAAGATTGACTTTTGGTCGGGGTACAATCAGTTGAAAGTAAAGGAGGCAGACATTCCGAAGACCGTGTTTCGTACTAGATATGTGCATTATGAATTTTTTTGTTATGCCTTTTGGGTTAACCAATACACCTGTTGTATTCATGGATCTTATGAATATAATTTTCCATGAGTTCTTTTATAAGTTTGTGGTTGTGTTTATTGATGATATTTTGGTTTATTCCAAAAGTAAATAGGAACATGAAAGTAATTTAAGGGTTGTCTTCCAAACCTTAAAAAAATTAATTGTATGGTAAATTCAGAAAGTGTGTGTTTTGGTTACAACAAATTTCATTCCTTGGTCACATTGTTTCAAAAAACGACATAACTTTTGATCCTTCTAAAACAAAAGTTGTTAAATAATGGCCAAGACCCAAAAATATAACCGAGATCTATAGTTATGTTGGTTTAGTAGGTTATTACAAAAGTATTCTTGAATATTTTTCATAGTTATCTCACCCACTGACTAAATTAACTTGAAAAGGTATTATATTCATATGGAAAAAAGAATGTGATGATTGTTTTCATTAATTAAAAATAATATTGGTTAATTCTATAGTTTTTGGAACAACCTTCCAAAAATTTTGAGTTTTATATCTATAGTAATGCTTTGTTGAAAAGACTTGGTTGTGTCCTAATGCAGAATGACCAGGTAATTTCTTATGTAAGTTGAAACCTCATGAGTTAAATTACCCTACACATGATTTGGAATTAGCTACTTTTGTTTTTGCTTTAAGAATCTGGAGGCATCATCTGTATGGAGTAAAATGTGAAATATATACTAACCATAAAAATTTGAAGTATATATTTACTCAGAAAGAATTGATCATGAGATAGAGGAGATGGTAGGAATTAATCAAGTATTTTGATTGCACGATTCATTACCATCCAGGAAATGAAAATAAAATGGATGATGCTTTGAGTCAAAAAATTAATGCTACATTAACCATGTAGCATTTGAAACAAGATCCTTTGATTAAAGATTTGATGATGTTTGGAATAGAAGTTGTTAATGCAGGAAATTCCTCTATTTTGTTTCAGGTATCAGTGAAATCATCACTATCCGAAAGAATTAAGTAAGCATAGAAGGAAGATAGTGAGTTACAGAAAAATGTATAGTTCGTTTAGAAGGGTAAGTTGCATGATTTTAACATTGATAATGATTGTGTTTTGAGGTTTGGGAAGAGATTATGTGTGCCTTATGATTTATAGTTAAAGAATGAGTTGTTATGTGAAGCTCACATTTCTCCTTTTTCAGTTCATCCTGGCAGTACTAAGATGTGCAGAGATCTTTAGGTGTATTACTAGTGGGGTGGAATGAAAAGAGATATTGCTAACTTTACTGTGAAGTTTTTGACTTGTCAATAGGTTAAAGAAGAGTTGCAGTTACCAAAAGGTATGTTTCAGCCTTTACTGGTGCCAGAGTGGAAATGGGAAAATATATCCATGGACTTCATTGTAGTATTACTAGACATATTGAGGTAAAAAATGCAGTTTGGGTTATTGTAGATCTATTGATTAAATCTTCTCATTTCCTTCCAATTTGAGATACTTTGTCTCTAGATCAAATTTCTCGATTGTATGTTAAAGAGATATTTAGGTTTCATGGAGTTTCCCTCTCCATTGTATCTGATCTTGATCCCAAGTTCACTTATAACTTTTTGAAAGTCCTTCAGACATCTTTGGGTACTGAATTAAATTCTTGTATAACTTTTCATCATCAATCAGATGGGCAGTCAGAACGAACAATTCAGACATTGGAGGATATGCTATGTGCTTTCATAATGAATTACCAAGGAATTTGGGACCAACATAATTCTTTGGTTGAATTTTATTATAATAAAATTTTTCATTACACTATACAGATGGCTCCATTTGAGGCATTATATGAAAGCGGTTTTGAACTCCTTTTTGGGATAAATTAGAAGAAAAGAAGTTGATGGGACCAGAATTAGTAGAAGATATGGCAGAAAAAGTTTAGTTAATTTAGCACATGATAACAGCTCAGAGTAAGCAGAAATGTTCGCAGATAATCATAAGAAGGATCTTTTTTTCAAGGTAGGTGATCATGTCTTTCTCAAAGTTTCTCCATGGAAAAGTGTTATGCATTTTGGTAAGAATGGGAAGTTGATTCTAAGGTTCATTGGACTCTATGAAATCCTAGATGAAGTTGGATCAGTCTCCTACAGAGTAGTTTTACCTCCACATTTATCCCAGTTACACAATTTATTTCACGTTTCAATTTTAAGAATGTATATGCTGGATCCATCTCTTGTTTTAAGTCCAGGGGTATTTCGGTTGGAAGAGAATATCTCTTATGAGAAAAAACCAGTCCAGATTCTTGACTGAAGAGATAAAGTGTTGCGAATTAAGGTAATTCATCAGGTAAATGTTTTGTAAAAAAACCACATGGTTGAAGAGGCAATGTGGGAATCTGAAAATGTTATTAGGGATATATACCCCGACTTATATTATGAGTGAATAGAATTGTAGGGATGCAATTCCCAAAAGGGGGGAAGGATGTAACATCCGAGGTAAATAAAGAATATGAAATTTGAATATTTATTAATATTTGTGAATTAAATATTAATTTTACTTTAATGGGTATTCTATGTTCGATGGTGTACTGGATATGAAACAACGGATTTCTTTGAAAGATTACGTTGCACACAACGTTGAGTCATAATGAAAAATTATAATATAATATTATTATTTTAAATGTAATTTAAAGCCTAGTAATTGTATTGGAATAAATTAATATAACTTACTAAAATATGATTACACATGTTTGTTAAATGTTTTTACATTTATCCAATAAAATTTAGAGGATTAAAATGTGAATGAATCCAATTTTAAGCACAAATACTCTAATATTCCTTAAAAGGTCAATTTACTACCTTTTCTTGGAGAACCATTTTAAGTCTAGTTCTTGTAACTATTATATATTCTAATTGAAAAATTAAAATTCTTATTTAGAATTTGGATGCCAAAATTTACATTGGATGAAATTTAGTTATTTTTCTGATAATGTTCATTTTTTTATGAGTAGTGAAAATACTGCATTTTAATTCCAAACTACCTTTAATTATAATTTATTTATATAGTTATATTGTTATTTTTATTGGTTTTAAAGTGTAATAAAATTATATGTTTACCATTTAATCCAATTTTGTTCATTAGAAGTAATTTCACTTTGAAATTGGACATAAATAAGTGTCACTCTTTTGATAGTTATTATTTCTTCAAAACACGCTTTTTGGTTTTGACAATGAGAATTAATTTGAAATTAATTTCTGAAACTTATGTTGTTTGAATTTAAAAAATTAGATTCCATATTTAGAATCAGGATGTCCAAATTGTGTAAATAGGTAACTTTTATTTTTAGACATTATGAATAGAAACTTTAGTAAATATTTTATTTACCATAGTTAAAGAGTAAATATGGTAAATAAAGGTAAAAAATTATATTATAATAATATAAAATTACCATAAAATGTGTCTTAATACTATTGGATGATACATGTCCGACCATGGTCATCATTGGGTCAATTTGGACACCCCATGGAGCGACTTTCATGTGAAAATGACACTTTCTTAAAATTAATTTAATGTTAAGGAAAATGTAACATAAACAAGTATCCCATAGTAAAAAATATTTATAATGGCTTATATAAGTTATATTTTTTACTATAAATAATAATTAGAAAGATAAAAAAAATTCTAAATCATTGTATTTTATTTATAATTTTTAGACATTAAATAAATTAATTTAATAATGACACAATGGTGATGTAGTAATTGCATCATTAATAAAGTATTCAAATAAATGGTAATATAAATATTAGAATAAATTTATTTTGAAACTTTTTATGCCATCCAAGAATTTTAGGGATATTAATTACTTGTTATAGTTGAATTAATGAAGGTTTTTTTAATGAATAAAGTTAAATCTTCTTTAAACGACTTGATATGAATAGTTTATAAATTGACATAAATGAGTTTTTAAAACAGATAATATTTTATTAAATGTTAAAATAATCCTATGAACATAAGATTCTTCCAAATAACAAATATTATAGTAAAAATTTCATTAATGATCTATTTTGGGTATCTTGTAATTTTATAGTAAATATGTTGACCATATAGTATGAATATATAAGAGGACATGGTAGAAGTTAAATAGGTTAACAAAGGGTTAAATAAAAAATATAAGGATTAAAAAATATCCAAACCCTATCCAATTTTTATTGGATGATTTTATTTAGACTTATATACAACTTATATTTGAATTAAATATGTTTTGGACCTTTTCAATCTGAAAACCATTTTACAATAAAATAATACTTTCAAACTTTCCTAAAGTGCCCCTCCTCCCTCTTATAAAAGGCCACCACATATAACACATTAAACACACCTATAAAGCCCCTTGGATCATCCACCCTCTACCTAAATAATCTCCCATGATCCCTCTCTTCTATATAGAATCCTTACCTTAGGCAGAAGGCACTTCAAGGAATCCTTTTCGTTCAAACCAAAACGAGTTGCCCGATTTTAAGGTAACGTATTCCCTCAAGTTCTCTTCTTTAATTTTACTTCTTCACTCCCTATGCTATTCTTATTATTTGTTTACAAAACAACACCAGTATACTAAATATTATAGGTTATTATTATGAGAATTATCCAAACTACACATACAGACACCTTCATCTAATGGTTACGGACATATTGTTTCTGTGTATGGCGAACTGTTGCCTCAGAAAACGATGATTACTCGATTTTCACCTACTACCTCTCATGGTGGTCATTATAATGGCACTGTATTTATATTTGATATATATAATATTTATATTGTCACTATTATTCTGTATTTTTCATTTATAGAATACCTTTATGGTTTTCATAATTGATAAATACGATAATTTCATTTAAGGAAATACGGACTACCGTCCCCTCAAAGTGATATGACTCATTCAAGCCATACGTGGAACGTATAAAGGATGGAGTTAGTGAAATTATATATTATATTATACTATATTTATAATAGACCTATGTATCATTCTGTTTTCATTCCATTAAATAAGAAATATAAATGAATGTAGTGTTCATGCGTACCTACAGCTTACCGTCTCCATGAACGGTGCATTTCATTTCTTATCTCCAAAATGTTATGTATTATTATAAATACATTTATATACTATATATATATGATATATATCATATATAAATACTTAATATATTTTTATAGATAATTTAATTTTGAACACATAGACAACTTGTAATTATAACAATTTCATTTTTGACTCAAGTACCAAATATCGACAAAATGACCATTATTAACTCAAATGATTATGTAATGTTTATAATGTAGTAATAAGTGATATAAATGGAATAATAAACTTGAAAATGGTTCATAAGAAATTATAAATTAACATTATTTTATTATTCAAGATATTATAGAATAAATGAGTCAAGTCGGACACAAGGTAAGGGAATTCGTCTCAATCTCCTTTCATTGAGGCATATTTTGATTTATACATGACTTTATTTTATATGACATATAAACCCCTTTGAATTTTAATTTCATTCAAATGGAATCTTTTTCTATGTAGCGTTTTACAAAAATAAAAAGGGAATGTTTCTTTTTAACGTATGTTGTGACAATGATCTTTCTACCGCCGCGAGCGTTATTTCATATTTGGATTCCTTAACAAGTCGTTATATTTTTAAAAGGAAAATAAATACAATATACTCTTTTACATATTTTGGTATTGAAAATGGTTTTGATAATGGATTGGTTATGTCAATATATTTAAATAATATATTGTGATTGAAATGTGGAAATGTTATCAATCTTTTATATTTGTTTTATGTGTTATGAATATGTTATGGTTCTAGGGAATTGTTTACGTATACAGGTGGTTCTTTGATAAACCTAGGGAGGGTGTGCCTGAGATAGCTCTCTAATTCATTATGTAACATGACAGAGGTAAACATTAATATTTCCGCTAAGAGATTTAGGGAGTATACCATGATGGGTATTTCAAATGTAACTCCCTACATAGCTGTGAATTCTACAACGTAAGTTTGTTATAGATGCCAGAAGTTACCTTTATAATTTATTATTTCCATTTTTATTCATAAATATTATGATTTTGGGTGGTAAGTTAAATATTTAAAAATTTGATTTCACTGATTTGTATGAATTGATGGAATAATGTTTTCATTACTTGTTTTATAACTCTTAGTGACCTTTTTATGCTCATCAAAATTTTTTGAAATGTTATTCATAGGATATAAGGATGGGTAAGAGAAAGAAAGAATTCAAGAAGATTTTTATCAAGAAAATAACTCCTAATTTATTTTAAGAGTTTCTATTTTATGAAAAAAATGGATACTGAGTAGAAGTGTCTACTCTGTAGAAATTGAGATGTAATGTAATAGTTATGTCCTAATTCTATAAAACTCTAAACCTCAAAATATCCTCAATGTGAATTATTAACGTAATTCAAGATTACATAATGTTTAAGGATGGGTCCTTATATTTGGTATCATAGGTCGGTATAGATAACTTTAGGAGTTAGGGTATTGTTAAATTAATATCCATAAATTAATTTATGTTAAGATTTAAATGAAATTGAATTTAAATATTACCATATTGATTCACCTAAGATATTTAGGTGTTAAGAATGATTTTCTGCAGAGGAAACATGGAAGCTATGACGGGAAGACATTAGGAGGAAAAAACCTTCCAAATCACCGACCAGAGATGGTTAGAATCAGAACTGAACAGTTTGTTGTAGTGATGGAATAGTTTACTCGGACTATAAATGATGGTGGTATCCATGTACGAGATCAACCATATAAAACACAAAGGAACATGTTAGTAGTGAATCATTTCATAAGGCAGCATCCCCCATAATTCAAAGGATCATCTGACCCTATGCTAGCTGAAAGGTGGATTAAAGTACTAGAGAAAATTTTGAAGTCATGGGGTGTTCATAACATCAAAAGGTTAGACTTGTTGTTACCATTTTGAAGGTGAAGCTGATCATTGGTGGTTGATGGTTAAAAATATCAGAGATAGTGAGTATATTTCTTTTCTTGATTGGGATGAAATCAAAGATATGTTTCTTGAGAAATATTTTCCTAATGTGGTTCAAATCAAGATGGAAAAACAATTCCTAGAATTGAGGTAGGAGGATGACTCGGTGACTGCTTATGAAGAAAAATTCACTCGACTGGAAAGTTATGCAACAAATTTCATATGAGATTTTGATAGTAAAATCAGTCATTTTTACTCAGTATTAAATACAAATCATTGAGAGGATTTAGCTTCTCATGAGTTCAAAAGTCATGAAAAAACTTGTTTGATGTTCGGAGAAGGTGGAAATAGATTTTTTTTTGAAGATTGGGTGTTCTTTGAAATACAACAGAATAAGAGGTCGAGGTGGCAGAAGAAAGGGAAGAACTTTACAAAAAGGTCTGATGGTAAGAAACTTAAGTTCACAGTTTGTGAAAATTGTGGTCAAAATCATGTTGGGGAATGTCTTTTCAATTCTGGTAAGTGCTATCGATGTGGTAAAATGGGGAATAAGGCTCATAATTTCACTAAAAAAGATCTAGGTAATGGTAATACAAAATACGATTTATAGTCATTAAAATTTTTTAAGTGTAATGAAATGGGTCATTATGCAAATGAGTGTCCAATGAAGAACTCAACTGAGAGAAAGCAGTTGGACTACATGCATAAAAGGTTGGTGAAATATTTTACAACTACTTCAGCAGATGTTGGGTCATCAAATGACATATTATCAGGTACATTGTTTGTTTATTCCGATTATGCCAATGTTTTTTTTTATTAAGGTTCTACACATTATTTCGTTTTTGAGATTTTTTCTAGTTAATTGGGAATTTCATCTCAAGATATGAATCCTAAACTTAAAAACACTAGGAGGAAATTTTGAGACAAAAAGAAATTATAAGAACCTTCATGTCCTTGTGTATAGAAAGAATCTACCTACAAACCTTATTGTTTTCCTCTAGTAGAGTTTGATGTTATTTTGGGTATTAATTGGATTTTTGTTTATCATGCTATGATTTATTGTAGAGCTAAAAAGGTTTCTTTTCAAAAATAATTTTAGTTTGTGTACAAGAATGAACCCTTACTTTTGATAACATATTAGGAAGCTGAGAAACTTGTAAATAGTTGAAATGAATGTTACCTTAAACATATTGTTAAAAACAAATGAATTGTTCAGATTGATGATGTTTTAGTGGTAAATGAGTATATTGATGTTTTTTTAATGATTTTCTTAATATAATACCTGATCAGGAAGTTGAATTTACTGTTGACTTAGTTCCTGATGCTAAGACAATTCCAAAACCTCCTTAATGAATGGCTCAAATTGAACTTTTAGAGTAAAATAAGAAATTGTAGGAGTTAGTAGATAAAGGTTTCATTCAACCTAGAAAATCACCATGGGGTGATCCTGTATTTTTTGTTAAAAACAAATCTAGTTCAATGAGAATTTTCATTTATTATAGAGAATTAAATAACATCAATATTAAGAACAAGTATCCTTTGACTCATATCGATGATTTTCTTGATCAGATCTAGGGAGCTCAGTATTTTTTGAAGATTGACATGAGGTCGGGGTACCATTAGTTGAAATTAAAGGAAGCAGACTTTCTGAAGACCGCGTTTCGTACTAGATATAGCCATTATGAATTTTTAGTTATTACTTTTGGTTTAACCAATACACCTACTGTATTCATGGATCTTATGAATATAATTTTTCGTGAGTTCTTGGATAAGTTTGTGGTTGTGTTTATTGATTATATTTTGGTTTATTCCAAAAGTAAAGAGGAACGTGAATTTCATTTAAGGGTTGTATTAAAAACCTTAAAAGAAAAAAACTGTATGGGAAATTCAGTAAGTGTGAGTTTTGGTTATAGAAAATATCATTCCTTGGTCAAATTGTTTCGAAAAATGGCATAATTGTTGATCCGACTAAAAAAATTTGTTAAAGAATGGCCAAGACCCACAAATATAACTAAGATCCATAGTTTTCTTGGTTTTGCAGGTTATTATAGGAGGTATGTTGAAATTTTTTTATAGTTATCTAGCCCACTAACTAAATTAAATCAAAAAAGGTGTTAAGTTCATATGGAAAAAACAATGTGATGATTGTTTTCATGAACTGAAAATAATTTTAGTGAATGCTCCAGTTTTGGAAATGCCTTCCAAAAATGGTGAGTTTGTTAACTACAGTAATACTTCGTTGAAAGTACTTGTTTGTGTCCTAATGAAGAATGATATGATAATTACATATGCTTTATGTCAGTTGAAACCTCATGAGGTAAATTACCCTACACATGATTTGGTATTAGCTATTACTATTTTTGCTTAAAATTTTTGAGGTATCATCTGTACGTAGTAAAATGTGAAATATATACTGACCACAAAAGTTTGAAATATATATTTACTCAAAAATAATTGAACATGAGACAGAGGAGATGGCTGGAATAAATCAAGGATAATGAATTCCAGATTCATTACCATACCAGAAAAGTAAATAAAGTTGATGATTCTTTGAGTTGGTAAATTAATACTACATTAACCAAGTTACGTTTAGAACAAGAACATTTCATTAACGATTTTATGAACATTGGAATAGAATTTGTTCATGTAGAAAATTACTCTGTTTTGTTTTAGGTATCAGTGAAATCATCTCTATAAGACAAAACTAAGAAAGCACATAAAGAAGACAGTGAGTTTCATAAAATGTAGATATGGTTCAGAAGGGTAAGTTTCCTGAGTTTAACATTGATAATGATTGTGTTTAGTGGTTTGGGAAGAGATTATGTGTGTCTTCTGATTCACAGTTGAAGAATGAGTTGTTATGTGAAGCTCATAGTTCTCTGTTTTCAGTTCATCTTGGAAGTACTAAGATGTACAGAGATCATCAGGAGTATTAAAAGTGGTATGGAATGAAAAGATATATTGCTGACTTTACTGTGAAGTGTTTGACTTGTCAACAGGTTCAAGAAAATCAGCAGCTACAAAAAGGGATGCTTCAACCTTTACCGGTTCCAGAGTGGAAATGGGAAAATTTATCCATGGATTTTGTTGCGGGATTACCAGAGACATCTTGAGGTAATAATTCAATTAGGGTTATTGTCGATCGATTGAAAAAATTTGCTCATTTACTTCCAATTTGAGTTACTTGGTCTCTAGATCAACATTCTCGGTTGCATGTTAAATAGATAGATAGGTTTCACGGATTTACCCTCTCCATTGTATCTGATCATGATCCAAGGTTCACTTATAACCTTTGAAAAAGTTTTCAGACGTCTTTCGGTACTAAATTAAATTATAGGAAATCTTTTCATCCACAATAATATGGGAAATCAGAATGACCAATTTAGACATTAGAGGATATGCTAGGTTCTTGCTCAATGTATTACAAGGGAAGTTGGGACCAACATCTTTCTTTGGTTGAATTTTCTTATAATAATAGTTTTAATTCCATTTTACAGATGGATCCATCTGAGGCATTATAAGAAAAGCGGTGTCAAACTCCATCTTTTTAGGATGAACTTGGTGAAAGTAAGTTGATGGGACCAGAATTGGTAGAAGTGATGGAAGAAAAAATTTAGTTAATTCAGAAGCACATGAGAATAGCTCAGATCAGTGAGAAAAGTTATAAGGATAACCGGGAGAAGGATATTTCTTTTGAGGTAGGTGATAAAGTATGTCTAAAATTTTCTCCATGGAAAAGTGTGATGTGTTTTGGTAATAATGAAATTTTGAGTCTGAAGTTCATTGGGCCCTATTAAATCCTAGAAAAAGTTGGATCAATTGCCTACAGAGTGGATTTACCTCAAATTTTATCCCAGGTACACAATGTTTTTCATGTTTCAATGTCAAGAAATTATATGCTGGATACATCTCATGTTTTTACTCCAGAGGTAGTTCAGTTGGAAGAGAATCTCTCTTATGAGGAATAATCACTCTAGATTCATGACCAAAGAGAGAAAGTGTTGTAGAATAAAGTAATTCTTCAGGTAAAGGTTTTGTGGAAAACCCACATGGTTAAAGAGGCAACGTGGGAATATGAAAATGCTATGAGGGATAAATGCCCTCAATTATTTGATAGTTAATAGAATTGTGGGGACACAATTCCTAAACGGGGAGAAGGATGTCACACCCGCCCTTTTAAATTAATTTTTTTAATTTATTTTATTAACTCTTGGCTCTGAGTCCTTGATCCACGTCCGAGCTAAGTCCTGAATTTAAAATTTTTGTCGTTTAATATTTTTAGCAGGGTTCAGACCTGTGCACAGTCGTCGTATGGTGGGTGGCAGCCGCATGATCTCCCCAGTGATTTTGTGAATACCCAAGGGGTCTAAGTTGAGGCGCGCAACTTGCGCGTGGTTTATTAAGTTGTGTGGCGAGTGCGCAGTGACTCGGTTTTTAGAATAAGAAAAATAAACGATGTAAAATTTAAAAAATTTAAAAGAATGTTCGAAAATAATAATATTATTATTAATTCTTTATTTATATTATTATTATTATTAAGAATATTAATGTTATGAATGATTTTATTATTAATAATATTATTATTACATTAATGGAATTATTATTATTGCCATCATATTATTCATATTATGATTTTATTATTAGTATTATAATTATTAAGATTATTATTATTGTTGTTATTGATATTATTATTATAAATTGAAAAAAACTATGAAACCCTAGTTATACACAGGCGTCCCCCCCCCTCACAATTCCCTGCCTTATTGTGCGAGCCGCCAACCCCCTTCACAGTGAAGACGTCTTCCCCAACAGCCCCAACCGACAAGCCATAGCCCTCACCTCGCTTCCCCGCTTTCGCCTCCCATGTATCTCAGCCTTTGACTGCCCAGTGCCCTCGCCCCATGCAAGTCCCAGTTCCCCTCCACCTGTTGACCCTGTACCACACCTTGGTATCATCTATGGATCCTATGTACAACAACTCCGGCGGATGCTGCGCCCCGGCCCTCTGCCATCTTTCGGCTCCCGCCCCCAACTCGTCTGGGATCCCGTTACCCCCTCTCTTCCCCATTGCGATCCAGCCCCCCTGGTTCTTTGAACAGTTCCCCCAGCCCTTCTTCCTTGCGTTGATCTTCCCTAGACCTCGAGCTCCAGTACGTCCCATCAACCTTATCTAGGACCTCCAACACCTCCTTGTTCTCGATGTGTTGTGCCCAGCATTCTGCTCTGCCACCACGTGTTGCGCCCATTCATCTAGCACCATATCCATCCAACACCATGGCCTTCGTCCCTCGACCTCTCTTCCCATACAGCTGACATGGCCTCCCGCTCACACCCTGACCTCTGCGCTCCACCCTAATCCCTCAACACTCCAGTATCCTACTTGCAGCTGGCCTCCCTCTTGTGGGTGCATCCGCATTCATTTTTCCTCTCACGGGTGCACCCCACGGCCGACCATCCTCTCACCGGTAATCTGAACCCCCTGTGTGGCACCTCTTCCTTTCCCTGGTATGGTCGGATCCTTCCTTACTGGCAATAGCCTCCTTAATTGGTATTTTTACTCACTTATTCATTTATTTATTTATTTATTTATTCGTTTGTTTGTTTGTTTGTTTGTTTGATTATATGTTTATTCATTTATTTATTATTTTATTTATTTATTTATTTATTCATTTCTTCATTTGTTTATTTATTTATTATTTTATTTATTTATTTATTTATTCCTTTATTTATTATTTTATTTGTTTTTTTGTTTCTTTGTTTCTTTGTTTCTTTGTTTCTTTGTTTGTTTGTTCATTTTTTTATTTTTTTATTCTTTTATTTATTTATTTATTTATTCTTTTATTCATTTTCTTATTTATTTATTCTTTTATTTGTTTATTTATTTATTCTTTTATTTATTTATTTATTTTCCCTTCATTCCGTCTTGGTGTTTTTATTTAATTTGGATAAATACGAATACAGTCGGGGGTTGGGTGTCATGTGATTTTATCATTATTCAACGTGCGTGGTTAGTTCACAAGGGTTTTCTCTCCCTTCCGTCAGATTTTCATCGTGGTCACTCGCCATTGAGGTATGTTTTTTCTTTAATTCTATTTTCTGAAGAAATTTATTTAATTCTTGGGAATTTTAATAATTTGTTATATATAGTTTGCACAATGGTAATGTGTGTCACATGATTATTATGATGTCGTTATGGTAGTTGGGTTTTCTAAAGATGGTTTTGAATCAATTCTTCATTTGTGCATACACACTTGCACCTGTTTAATAAATCTATGGTCATGTTTGACATGATTTATAAAACATAATATTTTTACTAAAGTTTGAAAATGATCATTTGATAAACTCTTGGGAAAGTGGAGTTGCACATGACTTTAGAAACATTTTGGAAATGCCTTTGGGAAGTTTATTTTCGGTAAAATTGATTTAGTGAAAGTACCTCAAGGAATGTGTGTTTGGTTGGTTATTTGAAAATTGTTTGGGAGTGGGTTTGGCATAGGGGATTTTTGGCACATTTCATTGAGTGGCATGTTTTACTCATTACTGGAAGGAAAAAAATGTTTTAAAGGGGAACATCGTCTGAAACATTGAAATGTTTTGAAAGTTGTGAAAGTAATTTTGTAGTGTTTGGGTATGCAATTGGTTTTAAAGAGGAATAATCATGTAGAATTAGTGGAATTGTGATAAACAAACCTTGTTGTATTCTTTTAAAAACATTTACTGGATGGGTAAATGATTTATTAAATGATTCTTGAGATTTGAATCATGGGTGAAAGGTGTTTTAGTGTTCGTTTAGGATGGGTTTGAAAGTTAATGGTAACTTTGTGAAAATGGTCCTTGTTTTCTAAATGATGTTTGTGTCCCTTTGTATGATTTATAGGAATGTTTTTAATGAGTTCGTTAAAACTTGGTTTTTTAACATTGAAACATGATTTTATGTGAGTTTGAGAAAGTTAAAGGCTTGTTTGATATATTATACATGGAAATGGTTTTAGAAATGATTTGAAACTATTTTGGTAAATGTATTTGGGTGTGTAAACTTGATGGCCCGTGTGGAATTGTACTTTTAAAGGCGATGTTTTATGGTGATTTTTGAAAAGAATGTGATTCGAAAAATATGAATGCCTGATTGGAAAATTAAGGTGTTTTAAAAGATGGTTTAAATTATTATGGGATGTGATGACCCAGTTGGCACTTTGTTAATTTGAAATGATTGAATGTGTATTTGGGGGTGCTTTTGTCTAGGGTAACCGTTAATGGGCGAATGCACAAGAAGATTCCATGTTTGGGGAAGGAATGTGTGGTGAGATGAGTCACACATGCGAGGGCCTTCCTACTTACACAGTATTATTATAACCACCATGGGTTTTTGAGTGTCTTTTAGATGATCAATTGAATACTAGTGATCAACCTCGATTAGACGGGTTGGTATCCCCTGGATTTTTGGTTAGGCCATGCTGGATTTGCCACTGGATTCGTCAGTTTTGGGCAGCCAGTTGGTTATAGACTTCCGAGTTTCACCATATGCCGGCAGGTGGTTCCAAAATGGAGTACATCCAGGGGTATTCTAGGGATGTTTAGGATCACCCATGGTTACTAGATTATTTACATTTCTTGTTTACTTTCTGTTGCACTAGTTTATTTTCAGTTTTCAGTTTTTATTTTCTTTACTCTAGCCCAACTTTGGTATATTCTCTTTTGGATTTTTATTTATAAAATGAAAAATGATTTCTGAAATGGCATGTAGCATGTGTCATGTTTTTAAATGGGAAAAACACATTGTTTACATTAAAATGTGAAAACCCTACTTTTATATTTGTATTTCAAACTTGTGTCATTGGATTGATTTTCAAAAGGGAATTCTTGGATTCCATGGTTATATTTGGAATCCCTAATGAACATCTCAATGATCACGCCTATCATATTCTTTCAGTTTCAGGTTCAGTTCTTGTTCAGGTTCTTGGTTCACCTACTCAGTGTTGGAGCAGGCTTAAGTTTGAGTTGGTTGGTGACATAGAAGGTCACAAAGATGTATGTTTAGTTTTATTTTCTTTCAGATACTAGTTTTCATTTTTATTGGCATCTTTGTTTATTTATTTATCATTTTTTTCATGGTAAAAATCGTTCCCATAGTTTAATTTCGATGCCCGGCACTGGTTTCTAGCCCGTGGGGATAGGGAACACCCTTCAGGCCATGTCGCGGACCAGCTTGGGTGATCAGTTCAGGGTCAAACTGGGTTAGTTCATGATAAAATGGTATTAGAGGAGACCCTTGTTATTTGGGGTGTTCAGTAGATGGAGATTAGGATCATCGGGACTCAATAGGTTGGTATAGGAAGGAGGTCATCAACCCTCGTCTGTTCCGAACCTCAAGTCATTAGGTGTAGTCCGGGTTTTGATTCTTCTACTTTTGTTTTGGGATTGAGGAATGACAATGGAGGCAGACCAGTGTCATGTCATGACCTCACGTGGATTAGTGACCCACATGGAGTCTTATTGCACGGTTGAGCTTCTCCTAGTCATTTATGTTTACTTCGGGTGTGGCTCACTACCACGTCACCAAGTTAAGCGTAACTGCCAGTTCCTTGTCCAGATGGTTTGTTGTAAGTTCAGTTTTGATTTGGTTTTGATTTATGTACAAGTGTTTTGAAAATGATAAGGGTAAATGATTTTTGGAAAATTGAATTGGGTTTGAGAAGAGGGTTTGGTATTTGGTAAGTGGCCTGGAAGGAAGGCGGTTTTAAACTATGAAATGGAAAGAGGATTTTGGAAGATTAATTTTTGAGTTGTGTTTGTTTTGGCTTGTTTTTTTTTTGAGTGTTTTTTTTGGATGAAGGCACTTTCATTGATGTTGCTTCTTCTTTATATCATTTTTGGTTCTATGTTTAATATGCTATCCAGAAAATGCCTCCTAGAGAGGTCTCCAAGGTTTCTGATAAGTCATGCCCAGTTTTTAGTCCTTCTGAGACATTTATTGACCTTTATGGAGATCAGGGTCCGTTAAAGGTATTAGAGTGTCTTGAAAAGTAAAGTGTGTCTTCATGGTATTGGGAACTCCCAAAGCTGTCAGAGTGCGTGCCTTTTTGGTTTTATTTTATGTTCCATCTCTACACGAATGGGAGTTGGTTGCCCCGCCGAAAATGCAAGTTGGGATGACATGGGATGTCTTTAAAATTGTCTTCGTCTGATGGTTTATATTTCAAGAGGTGAAAATGATGAAAAGGGAAGAAATCATGCATATTCAACAAGTTCAATAGATGATGAAGGCATATGTTGACCATTTCAAGGAACTTGTGTCCTTTTCTTTGGAGGTAGCATCATAGGATTTGATGAAGACTTCTCTCTTCATCAGGGGTCTTCATCCAGAGATCAAGGAGCAAGTCCTTCCTTATAAGGACCATCCTTTTGAGAATCTGGTGGATGAGGCATTCTTAGCTGAGTTGGTTTCTAGAGTGAAGATGGTTGGAAATCCAGCATATCCAGTTGCTCGTAAAGGTTCTCCATCTGGTGAGCAAGGTGTGCTATAGGGACCTATTTATAGAGAATCATCTATAGTGGTTTCGGCTTCTAGTTCGTCGGACCATTTAGTGGTGTTCCAGCAGTGTTGTCGGTTTGGGCACGTGAAGTCATCATGTCGCATCCTTCCAAAGATGTGCCATCATTGGGCATGTCTGGGTCATCTAGAGAAGTTTTGTAAGAAGCATCACCTAAAGAAGACATTGTGACTGAATGATTCCAGTGCCTGATTATGAGGCAGGAGATGCTTTATCCATTAGAACCCCATCCACAGGTCTTGGGGTGAATCTCACATGCAGTCAGGAGTTTTCAGGGCTATGAACCCTCGATTTGGGTTTTGTGTTCCGTGTTGGTATTGGAAAATTTAAATTCTTATTGTTCTTGTTTTTATGTTGTTAAAGTTTTGAGGTTGTTGTAAGTTCATTGTTTTATCATGGAGTTATGACAGACATGTTCTGTTGTAATCCAAACAGTTTAGTTTGTGTGATTATGGTTTTCTCAATCATGTGTTTTTCTTAATGTGTGTTTTGACCTTGTGTGGGTTAATCTCAGTTTAGCGATGTTTGTTGGGAGATTTAAGTGCCTCAAAGGCACTAAAGTCTTGTAGTTATGCTCGAGTTTACTACTGGATTAGGGTTTTCTTAGAGGGTTCTCTCTATTGATCGGAGTTTTGGGGTCTAGGTCGATAGTTCCAAGTTTCAGCGGAGGTGTTATTTCGTTCATGCTATAAAAGTTAGTTTGGATTGGTTGGGAGTTCCCACATAGGCCCCCCTTCCCGGGGTGCTATGTTTGGGTGCTAAATTTCTACACTAGTTGAGTTCTTATGGTGGAAAGAACCCTCTCGTGTTCTCTTGTTCTCTTGTGTTGTGCCTTTTTTTAGTTTCAACTGGGCATGATCTCTTGTTTTGTACATTGTTTGACTGAGTGACTTTCTGGGGGAAGAAAGTGTCTGTGGTGGGGAGAATTGTCACACCCGCCTTTTTAAATTTTTATTTTATTTTATTTTATTAGCTATTGGCTCTGAGTCCTTGCGCCAAGTCTGGTATTGGTCATCAATTTTAAAAAAAATGTTTAATATTTTTCGTCAGTTTCATACCCGTGCACTGTCACCGCACGGTGGGAAGTAGCCACGCGATTGATCCGGGTGCTTTTGTAAATACCCAAGTGGTCTGAGTTGAGGCACGCAACTTCCACGCAGTTTATTAAGCCATCCGGTGAGTACGCGGTGACTCAGTTTTCAGAATAACATAAATAAATTGTTTAAAAATTAAAAAATTTAAAAGAATGTTCGACAATAATAATAATAATAATAATACATTTCTATTTCTATTATTATTATTATTATTAAGAATGTTAATGTTATGGTTGATATTATTATTAATATTATTATTATTATATTAAATGTATTATTATTATTGTCATCATATTATTAGTATTATGATTTTGTTATTAGTATTATTATTATTATTAAAATTATTATTAGTGTTATTATTATTATTATTATTATAATGAATTGAAAAAAAAACTATGAAACCTAGTTATACATAGGCGTCGCCCCCCTCCCAATTCCATGCCTTACTGTGCTAGCCACCATCCCCCTGTGCAGCGACGACGTCTTCCCCAGCGGCCCCTGCCAACCAACCTCAGGCCTCACCACGCTTCCCCGCCCTGTCCTCCTGCGTATCCCGACCTTCACCCTCCCAGTTCCCTCACCCCATGCAAGTCCTGGTTCCCCTCCGCCTATAGACCCTATGCCGCACCTAGATCTCCCCTATGGCTCCTCCTTGCGTCAGCTCCAGTAGACGTTACGCTCAGGCCCTCTGCCTGCTTTCGGCTCCCACCCCCCTGCTTGCCTGGGATCCCATCACCCCCCTCTCTTCCTCATCGCGATCCAACCCCCCCCCCCCAGTTCTCTATGTAGTGCCCCCGGGCCTTCAAACTTGCGTTGATCCTCCCTCGACCCTGAGCTCTGATGCATCCCAGTATCCTCATCTAGGAAATCCAACGCCTCCCTGTTCTCGATGCATCGAGCCCAGTAGCCTACTCTGCCACCCCGTGCTACACGCCTTCGTCCAGAACCCCCGCCATCCGACACCCAGGCCTTCGGCCTTCCACCTCTCTTCCCCTACAGCTAACCCGGCCTCCCACTCACACCCTGACCTCTACACTCCTGTCCAAGCCCCCACCACTCTGGTATCCTACCTGCAGTTTCCTCCCTCTTGCGGGTGTATCTGCAGCCATTTTTCCTCTTACAGGCACACCCCACGGCCGACCTTCCTCTCACCGGCAATCTGAACCCCCTGCGTGGCACCTCTGCCATGCCCTCGCGTGTTTGTGTCCCACATTGTAGGAAACCGCCTCTTTACCCAGTATATTTATTCACTTATTTATTTATTTATTTATTTGTTTGTTTGTTTGTTTGTTTCTTTATTTGTTTGTTTGTTCATTTATTTATTTATTTATTTATTTATTTGTTTGTTTGTTTGTTTATTTATTTATTCTTTTATTTACTTATTTATTTATCATTTTATTTATTTATTTATTTGTTTTTTTGTTTGTTTGTTTGTTTGTTTATTAATTTATTTATTTATTTATTTATTTATTTATTTATTTATTTATTCTTTTATTTATTTATTTATTTATTTATTTATTCTTTTATTCATTTGTTTGTTTATTTATTCTTTTATTTATTTATTTTCTCTTCATTCCATCTTTTTGTTTTCATTTAATTTGGATACATCCGAATACAGTCGCAGGTTGGGTTTCATGTGCTTTTATCATTTTTCAGCATGGTGGTTAGTCTACAAGTGCTTGATCTACCTTCCATCAGAGTTTTGTCGCAGTCACTTTACATTGAGGTAGGAATTTCCTTGATTCTCTTTTCCAAAAAAATTTATTTGATGCTTAGACATTTTAATAATTTTTTATATATGTTTTTCACACTGGTAATGCAAGTCACTTGATTGTTATGGTGGTTTTATGGTATTTGGAATTGCTAAAGATAGTTTTGAATCAATTATTTATTTGGGCATACACACTTGCACCTATTTAATAAATCTATGGTCATGTTTGACACGTTTTATAAAACAGAACATTTTTACTAAAGTCTGAAAATGATTTTTGATAAACTCTTGGGAAATTGGAGTTTCACATGACTTTAAAAACATTTTCAAAATGCCTTTGGTAAGTGTATTTTGGGTAAAATTGATTTAGTGTGTGGAACTTAAAGAATGTGTGTTCAGTTGGTTGTTTGAAAATTGTTTGGGCATGGGTTTGGCGTAGGTTATTTTTGGCACATTTCATGGAGTGGCATGTTTTACTCAAAGATGGAATTAAAAAAATGTTTTAAAGGGGAACACCATCTGAAATTTTGAAATAATTTGAAAGGTGAGAAAGTAATTTTTAAGGTTTTGGTTATGAAATTGGTTTTAAAGTGGAATCCGCATGTGTAATTGGTGGAATTGTGATAAAAAACATTATTGTATTCTTTTAAAACGTTTTATTGGTTGGTTAAATGATTTATTAAATGCTTCTTGTGATGTGAATCATGGGTACAAGGTTTTTTGGTGTACGTTTAGGTTGGGTTTGAAAGTGAATGGTAACTTTGTGAAAATGTACCTAGTTTTCTAAATGATGTTTGTGTCCCTTTGTATGATTTATAGGAATGGTTTTAATGTGTTCGTTAAAACTTGATCTTTTAGCTTAGAAAGGTGTTTTTGTGTGATTTTGAGAAAGTTAAAAGCCTGTTTGATATAGTATACTTGAAAATGATTTTATAAATGATTTGAAACTATTTTGGTAAATGTGTTTTGGTGTGTAAACTTGAAGGCCCATGTGGCGTTGTACTTCTAAGGTGATGTTTTGTGATGATTTTTGAAAAGAATGTGATTTGCAAAATGTGAATGCCAGGTTGGCGACATAAGGTGTTTTAAAAGATGGTTTGAATTCTTATGTGATGTGACGGACTAGTTGGAGCTTTGTTAATTTGAAATGATTGAATGTGTATTTGTGGGTTGCTCTTGTCTAGGGTAACCCTTTATGGGTGAACGCATAAGAAGCATCTGTGTTTAGGGAAGGCAAGTGTGGTGAGATGAGTCACGTGTGCGAGGGCCTTACTACTTACAAAGTATTATTATAACCACCATGGGTTCATGGGTGTCTTTTATATGATTGAGTGATGGTTTCTGATCAACCTCAATTAGACGGGTTGGTACCCCCTAGATTTTTTGTTAGGCCAGGCGGGCTTTGCCCTCTATTGGTCAGTTTAGGGTGGTCAGCTGGTTATAGACTCAGGAGCTTCACCATACACCGATAGGTGGTTATGAAACTAAGAACGTCTAGGGGACTTCTAGGGATGTTTAGGATCACCCATGGTTAGTGGACTATTTACATTTCTTTTTTACTTTCTGTTGTAGTAGTTTATTTTCAGTTTCCACTTTTTATTTTCTTTACTCTATCCTAGCTTTGGTATATTCTATTTTGTATTTTTATTTATAAAATGAAAAATCATTTTAGAAATGGAATGTAGTGTGTGTTGGGTTTTAAAATGGAAAAAACACGTCGTTTACTTTAAAATGTGAAAACACTACTTTTATATTTGTATTTCAAACTTGTGTCATTTGATTGTTTTGCAAAAGGAAATGCATGGATTCTGTGGTTATATTTGGCATCCCTACTGAGCATCTCAGTGCTCACGCCTATCATATTCTTTCTATTTTAGGTTCAGTTCTTGTTCTGGTTCCTGGTTCAGGTGCTCAGTGTTAGAGCTGTCTTGAGTCTCGGTTGGGTGGTGACCTAGAAGGTTACAATGAGGTATGTTCGGTTTTATTTTCTTTCTGCTGTTAGTTTTCATTTTTATCGTCATCATTGTTTATCTGTTTATCTTTTTTTCATGGGCCAAATTGTTCCCATGGTTAAATTTTGACGCCCTACACTAGTTTCCAACTCGTGGGGATCAGGAATGGCCTTCGGGCCATGTTGTAGACCAACTCAGGTGACTGGTTCAGGGTCGACCTAGGTCGGTTCATGACAAAGGATGTAACATCCAAGGTAAATAAAGAATATGACTTATTCATATTTATTAATATTTTTGAATTAAAAATTAATTTTACTTTAAGGGGGATTCTATGTTCGATGGCGTACCCGATACGCAACAATGGATTTCTTTGAAATCTTACATTGCACACAACATTGAGTCATACTGAAAAATAATAATATAATATTATTATTTTAAATAGTATAACGCCTTTCCGTTGTATTGGAGAGAATGAAAAAAACTTACTTTAATATGATTATACATGTTTGTTAAAAAAAATTACATTTATCCAATAAAAGCTAGATGCCTAAAATGCGAATGAATCTGATTTTAAGCACAAATACTCTAATATTCTTTAAAAGATCAATTTTCTGCCTTTTGATGGGGAACCCTTTTTAAATATAGTTTTTTTTACTTTTATATGTTTATTTGAAAAAATAAAATACTTATTTAGACTCAAGAAATCAAAATTTAATTCGAATAAAATTTTGGTATTTTTCTAATAATGTCCATTTTTTGAATAGTGAAAAATACAACATTTTAATTCCAAAGTGACTTTTAATCAAATTTATTTATATAGTTAGATTGCCCTTTTTATTGGTTTTGAAGTGTAATTAGATTAAATTTTTACCATTTAATCCATTTTTGGTAATTATAAGTAATTTTACATTGAAATTGGACATAAATAAGTGTCAGTCTTTGGATAGTTATTATTTCTTAAAAACAAGCTTTTTGGTTTTCACAACGAAAATTAATTTTAAATTAATTTCTGACACTTAGGTGTTTTGAATTTGGAAAAATGGGTTCCAAATTTGGAATTAGGAGGTCCAAAGTTTTTAAATAGGTAAACATTATTTTTAGACATTATGAATAGTGACTTCTGTAAATATTTTATTTACCATAGTTAAAGGGTAAATTTGGTAAATAAGGGTTAAAAATATTATTATAATAATATTAAATTACCCAAACATGTGTCATAATCCTATTTGATGATACATTTCTGACCATGGGAATCCTTGGGTTGATTTTGGGACCCCATGGAGCCACTTCCATGTGAAAATGACACTTCATAAAAATTAATTTAAAGTTATGGAAAATGTAGCATTATAGTAAAAAAATTAAAATGGGTTATATAAGTTATATTTTCGACTATAAAGAGTAAATAAAAAGATAAAATATTATATAAATCATTTTATTTTATTTACAATTTTTATACATTAAATAAATAAATTTAATAATGACACAATGGTGATGCAGTAATTGCTTCATTAATAAAGGATTCAAATAAATCATATTATAAATGTCAAAATAAATTTATTTTGAAACTTTTTATGACATCCATGAATTTTAGGGATAATAATGACTTGTTATATTTGAATTAACGAAGGTTTTTTGAATGAATAAAGTTGTTATATATTTTTTATGTGACTTGATATGAATAGTATATAAATTGACATAAATGAGTATTTAAAATAATTAATATTTTATTAAATGTTAAAATAGTCCTAAAAAATTATGATTCGTCCAAATTACATATATTATGTTAAAAATGTCATTAATGATCCATTTTGGGTCTTTGGATATTTTATAGTAAATATATTAACCATATAGTATGAATATATATGTGTACATTGTAAAAGTTAAATAAGTTAACAAAGGGTTATATAAAAAGGATAAGGATTAAAAAATCTCTAAAACCTATCCAATTATTATTGGATAATTTTATTTCAACATATATACACCTTATCTTCTAATGCAATAAGTTTTGTACCTTTCTAAATGAAAATAATTTTATAATAAAATAATGATTTCAAACATTCCTAAAGAGTCAATCCTCCCTCTTATAAAAGGCCACCACCTCTAACCCATTAAACACACCTCTAAAGCCCCTTGTCTTGTCCAAAATCTTCCCAAATAATCTCCCAAGATCCATATATTACTCATAGATTCATTTCCTTATGCAGAAGGCACTTCAAGGAAGCCTTTTGGTTCAAACCAAAGGGAGTTACTTGATTTAAAGGTAATGTCTTCCCTCAAGTTCACTTCATTTATTTTACTTATTCACTTATTATGATATTTTAGTCTTTTTTTACATAAAAACACCTGTATAAAAAATATACTAGGATGTTTTTATTAGAAGGATTAAAACTATACTTACACACACCTCCATCTAATGGATACGAACATACTACTTCTGTGTACGGTGAACTGTTGCCTCACGAAACTATGATTGTTCGACTATCTTCTACCGCCTCCCATGGTGGCCATTATGATAGCACTATATTTATATGTGATATATATTATATTTATATTATCGCTATGCTTCTGTATTTTTCATTTATATCATACCTTTATGGTTTCCATAATAGGTAAATATGATAATTTCATTTGAGGAAGTTAGGACTACCACCCCCACAAAGTGATATGACTTGTTCATGCTATACGTGGAACATATAAATGATGGAGTTAATGAAATTATATGTCATATTATACTGTAAATATAATATACCTATGTATCATTATTTTTTAATTCGATTAAATATTAAATACAAATGAAAATAGCCTTCATGTGTATGTACGACTTACCCTCTCCATGAACGGTGTATTTCATTTCTTATCTCTAAATATTATGTACTATTATAAATAAATATATATACTTGATATATATGATATATATGATATCTAAATCATTAATATCATTCTGTAGATAATGTAATTTTTACTACATAGACAACTTGTAATTATAAAAAGTTCATTTTTGACTCGAGTACCAAATATCGACAAAATGACCTTTATTAACTAAAAATATTATATAATGTTTATAACATGGTAATAAGTGATATAAAAGGAATAATAAACTTTAAAAAGGTTCTTATACAAGTAGAAATTAAATAAAGTTTATTATTCAGGATATTAAAGAGTGAACGAGTCAAGTCGGACACGAGATAAGGGACTTCGTCTCAATATATTTTCATTGAGGTATATTTTAATTTATCCAAAACATTATTTTATTGTAACATACCAAGTATGTAATGAATATTAGATATTTTTATCTATGTCTATTAATGAACAAGATAGTGTTTTAGAGGCTTAAAATGAAAATAAATCCAATCTTAAGCACGGAATACACTAATATTTTTAAAAGATTATTTTACTGCCTTTTGATGGCAAACCATTTTTAAATATATATTTTGAAAATTTTATAAGCTATTTTTTTCAATATAAACTTATTCTTTATGATTGGGACATCAAAATTTACTTTGTGTGAATTTTTTGTATTCTTCTGACAATGTTCATTTTTTAATGAATAGTGAAAAATACTGCATTTTACATCAAAACTGTTTTTTAATCTAATTTATTTATATGATTAGATTATGTTTTGAATTGGTTTTGAAGTGAAATTAGAATATATTTTTACCATTTAATCCAATGGTGGTCATTGGAATCAATTTCACTTTGAAATTGGACTTAAACTGGTGTCAATCTTTTGATACTTATTGTTTCATAAAAACACGCTATTTGTCATGACAGCGGAAATTAATTATTAAATTAATTAATGTGACTTATATGTTTTGAATTTTGTAAAATAGAATTCATTTTTGAATTCAGAATTTCAAATATATCTTAGGGTGAAGTTTTGGTATTTTTCTGAAAAACTTCAATTTTTGATGAATAGTGAAATCACTAAGTGGTAGTTAAAGAAACCGATTTTTCGTTTAAATGAAATTTTGCCACCTTTGTGTTTTGAATTTCAAAAATCTGACATACAAGGTTGTAATTAAGAAGTAAAATGTGGTTCAATGAGATTAAAATAATTTTTTGGTGAATAGTAACTCTTAAGTTCTTAATCGCGATTAGTGGTAATTAGTGTACTTTAAGGTAAAAATAATGCTTTAATAATATAAAATGACCTAGACACATGTCCTAACATTATTGGATGTGTCATGGCCGACCAAGAAAATACATGGGTCAACTTGGGGACCCCATGGATCCACTTTGGTTGGGAAATGACATAAATAACTTTTTATTTAATGTAAAAGTAAAAATGACACAAACATAATATGTTTTACGAAAACAATTTTTAAATGGGGTTATACAAGACAGATTTTTGTTTATAAATATTCATTGGAAATATAAAAATATTTCCTACATCATAGTATTTGTTTATAATTTTTTGACATTAAATAAATAAATGTATTTATGACATCATAATGATGTAGCGATTACCTCATTAATAAAGGATTTAGATAAAATGAAAAGATAATGTAAAATATATGACCTACACATGTCCAAAACCTATTGGATGGGTGGATTTCGAACCCTTATCACCTTATCCTATAATTGTATCAATTTGGTACCATTTAAATCTGAAACTCATTTTCAAATAAAGTAATATTTCTTTACTTTCCAAGAGTGCCCCTCCTCTCCTCTTATAAAAGGCCCCCACCTCTACCTCTTTACCCACACTCCCAAATCCTTTGGCTCGGCCAAACCCTGCCCATTTTATCTCTCCACTCCCCTATATTACTCCTTGAAGACTCACGTTGGGCAGAAGTCTTCCCAAGGAAGCCTTTAAGCTCAAACCAAAGGGAGTTACCCGATTTTAATGTAATGTCTTCACTTGAGTCCTTTTGTTTTATTTTGCTTCTCCAACCCCCTAAACTCTTTTTATTATTTTCTTTTGTAACAACTCCAGTATCCTCAATATACTAGGATGTTTTTCTAATAATTATTTGAGCTAAAATTACACACACCTACATCTAATGGTTAAAGGACATACTGTTTCCGTGGATGGTGAATTTATGCCTCCCGAAATGATGATTGTTCAACATTCTTTTAACACCTTAAAAGGTGACCATTAAGATGTAACTATATTTATATATGATATATAATATGTTTATGTTTTCCTTAAGCTTCTTTATTTTTCATTTTGGGTATACCTTTATGGTTTCCATTATGGGTAAACGCGATATCTTCATTTAAGGAAGTGCAGACTACCGCCCCCTCAAAGTGAGTTGATTCGTTAAATACCATATGTGGGACGTATAAAGGATGGAACTATGATATTATATATGATATTATACTGGAATTATAATATACCTTTATATAATTATTATTCTATTCTATAAAATACGAAATAGAAATGAAAGTATCGTTCATGCGTACGTACGGCTTACCGTCTCCATGAACGGTGCATTTCATTTCTTACCTCTAAATGATTATATAATATTATAAATGCATGAATGTACTGGATATATATGACATATATGATATCTATATCATGAATACCATTCTGGATATAATGGATACATGAACAACTTGTAATTATAAAGGTCTTATTTTTTACTCAAGTACCAATGATCGTTAAAACGACCGTTATCAACTTAAATAATTACATAGTGTTCTTGACATGGAAATAAGTGATATAAAAGGAATAATGAACTTGAAAAAGGTTCTTAAAAAAGTATAAATTAACTCAAGTTTATTATTCAAGAGATTAATGAATGACCAAGTCAAGTCGGACCCGAGGTATGGGACTTCGTCTCAATCTCCTTTCATTGAGGCATATTTTGTTTTATACACAACCTTATTTTATACGGTGTATAAACCCCTTTGACTTTTACGTTTATCCAAAAGGAATATTTTTTTAAATGAAGCATTTTACAAAATGAAAAAAGGGAATGTTTTGTCGTACTTATGCGGTGACAACGACTTCTCCGCCGCCTTGTCCATTATTTGAGTTTCGGCTTCCTCTACAAGCCATACCTTCTTTTTAAAAGAAAAATAAATACCATGTTTTACTTTTCTTTTATTTTGGTATTGAAAATGGTTTTCAAAATGTTTTTATTATATTAATGTGTTGTATTGATATCTTGTGATTGAAATGTGGAAATTTTATGTTTCCTTTATGCATGTTTTATGTGATACGATTATGTTATGGTTCTTGGGAATTATTATGAAGATGGGTGGTTCCGTGATAAACTAAGGGCGGGTGAGCCCGATATATCTCTCCAATGCATTGGGTAACGCGAAGGAGTGAAACGTTAAGGTTTCTCCGAAGATATTTAGGGAATATACTGTGATGGGTATTCCAAACGTAACCAAGAGGGTTACTCCTTACGTAAGAATGTTATGAATGCCTCAAGTTACCTTTATGTCTTATGATTTCTATGATTTATTCATGTTTTGATGAGGTATGTTAATGTGCTTATGTTTTATGGGTAAAGTATGATCTCATTCTTATGTATATATGTACCCATGTTTCCATTCCATATTTTTATATCCCTTACTGAGCTTTTTATGCTCATCCCATGTTTTTTGAAATATTTTTCACAGGTCAAGGGAAAGGTACATGATTTGATGATAGTGTCAAGGAATTGTCAAGAAATAATCCATGTTTTATTTTAAATATGTTTCCATTGATGGGAATAAAGAATACTATCTTTATTTAACCACTTTATTTATATGTGGAATGTAATGAAAGTTTTATGATCTAATTCTCTAAAACTCTAAACCCGAAAAGATCCTCAATGTGTAATCTTGTAATAACTCAAGATTAAGTAAGGTTTAAGGCTGGGGCCTTATAGTTGGTATCAAAGGTCGGTTTAGATAACTTTAGGAGTTAGAATTCTATTAAATGATTACCCAAAAATATTTTTTTATGGTCAAATTGAAGTGATATAGTATTTGAATATTACCATGTTGCTTCATCTAAGACATGTTTGTTCAGAATGGTTTTTCGCAGAGGAAACAGGGAAGCAGTGCTAGGAAGGCATGCAGAAGGTAATAAACGTCCGAATTAGCATCCTGAGATGGTCGGAATTGGAACTGAACAGTTTGTTGCAGTAATGGCGCAGTTGACTCAAGCGATAAATGGTGGTGGTAACCATGCACGAGATCAGCTAGATCAACAACAGAGGAACATGACAGTGGTGGAACATTTCATGAGGCAACATCCCCCATCATTCAGAGGATCATCTAACCCTGTGCTAGTTGAAGGGTGGATTAAATAACTGGAGAAGATTTTTGATGTCAAGGGGTGTTCATACAATCAAAAGGTTAGTCTTTCTATTTACCGTTTGGAGGGTGAGGTAGATCAGTGGTGGTCGATGGTTAAAAATATCAGGGACGCTGATGAGATTGATGCTCTCGACTGGGAGGAATTCAAAGGTATGTTTCTTGAGAAATATTTTCCTAAGGCTATTTGACTTAGGATGGAAAAGCAATTCTTGGAATTGAGGCAAGAGGAAGACTCAGTGGCTGCCTATGAATAAAGGTTCACTCGATTGGCAAGGTATGCTCCAAATTTTATCCGAGACCTTGATATTAAAATCAATCGTTTTTACTCAGGATTAAAGACAAAATATTGAAGGGCATTAGCTTCTCGTGAGTTTAAAAGTTATGAAAAGCTTGTTCGATGTGCTAAGACGGTGGAAATGGAGTTTTTCGATGACCAAGTGTTCTATAACAACCAGCAGAAGAAGAGACCGAGGTGGCAGGAGAAAGGTAAGAATTATTCAAAAAAGTCTGATGGTAAGAAAACTAAATTTCCAGTTTGCGATAAATGTGGAAAAAGTCATGCGGGGGAATGTCTTCTGAATTCTGGAAAGTGCTACTGATGTGGTAAGATGGGACATAAGGCTCGTGATTGCACTGAAAAGGATCAAGGTGAAGGTAAGACCAAATTTGATTTACAGTTAGTGAAATTTTATAAGTGCAATGAGATGGGTCACTATGAAAACGAGTGCCCGACAAAGAGCTTGAGTGATGGGAAGCAGTTAGACTACAAGCAGAAAGGGGTGGTGAAATCTTTTGCAACTACTTCGGCAGACGTCGGGCCATCAAATGATGTTGTATCAGGTACTTTGTTTGTTTTTTCAGATTATGCCACTGTGTTGTTTGATTCGGGGTCTACACATTCTTTCATCTCTGAAACCTTTTCTAGTAAAATGGGAATACCATCTCAAGAAATGACTTCTGAACTTGTGGTAAAAACACCTGGGATAAATGTTGAGGCAAAAAGAATTTATAAGAATCTTCTTATCCTTATCTGTGGAAAGAACCTACTTGCAAACCTTATTGTTCTACCTCTAGTAGAGTTTGATGTTATCCTGGGTATGGATTGGCTCTCTATTTACCATGCTAATATTGACTGTAGAGCTAAAGAAGTTTCTTTTCAGAAATACTTTCAGTTTGTGTACAAGAATGAACCCTTACTGTTGATAACTTATCAAGAGGCCGAGAAACTTGTAAAATATGGAAATGAATGTTACCTTGCACACATCGTTGAAAATAAAGGAACTGTTCAGATTAATGATGTGCCAGTGGTAAATGTGTATCCTAATGTTTTTCCTGATGAGTTGCCTGGAATAATACCAGATCGAGAAGTTGAGTTTACTGTTGACTTAGTTCCTGATGCTAAGCCAATTTCAAAACCCCCATATCGAATGGATCAAATTGAACTTTTAGAGTTGAAGGAGCAATTGCAAGATTTATTAGAGAAAGGTTTCATTCAACCTAGCACATCACCTTGGGGTGCTCTTGTTTTATTTGTTAAAAAGAAAGATGGTTCTATGAGACTTTGCATTGATTATAGAGCCTTGAATAACATCAATGTTAAGAACAAATATCCTTTGCCTCATATCGATGATTTATTTGATCAGCTCCAGGGAGATCAGTTTTTTTCAAAGATTGACTTGAGATCGGGGTACCATCACCTGAAGGTAAAGGAAGCAGATGTTCTGAAGACCAAATTCCGTACGAGATATGACCATTACGAATTTGTAGTAATGCATTTTGGGCTAACCAATGCACCTGCTGTATTCATGGACTTAATGAATAGAATTTTCCATGAGTTCTTGGATAAGTTTGTGGTGGTTTTCATTGATGATATTTTGGTGTTTTCTAAAAGTAAAGAGGAGCATGAAAGACATTTAAGTGTTATCTTGCAAACCTTAAAAGAAAAGAAACTTTATGTAAAATTCAGCAAGTGTGAGTTTTGGTTGCAACAAATTTCTTTCCTTGGTCATATTGTTTCTAAAGATGGAATAACTGTTGATCCTACAAAAACAAAAGTTGTGGAAGACTGGCCAAGACCCACAAATGTAACCGAGATTCGTAGCTTCCTTGGTTTGGCAGGCTATTACCGAAGGTTTGTTAGAAATTTTTCACGATTATCTAGTCCAATGACTAAGCTAACTCGGAAGGTTGTTAAGTTTATCTGGACAAAATAATGTGATGATTGTTTTCAGGAATTGAAAAGAAGATTGGTGAATGCTCCAGTTTTGGCACTACCTTCCAGGAATGGTGAGTTTGTTATCTACAGTGATGCTTCATTGAAAGGACTTGGTTGTGTCCTAATGCAGAATGATCAGGTAATTGCTTATGCTTCATGACAGTTGAAAACTCATGAGGTAAATTACCCTACACATGATTTAGAATTAGATGTTGTTGTTTTTTGCTTTAAAAATTTAGAGGCATCATTTGTATGGAGTAAAGTGTGAAATATATACCGATCACAAAAGTTTAAAGTATATATTCACTCAGAAAGAATTGAAAATGAGACAAAGGAGATGTCTAGAATTAATCAAGGATTATGATTGTACAATTCATTACCATTCGGGAAAAGAAAATAAAGTGGATGATGCTTTGAGTCAAAAAAATTAATGCTTCATTAGCAATGTTGCGTTTAGAACGTGATCCTTTGGTTAAGGATTTGATGAACTTTGGCATAGAAGTTGTTGGTGCAGGAAGTTCTTCTGTTTTGTTTCAGGTATCATTGAGATCATCTCTATCAGATAGAATCAAGCAAGCATAGAATCAAGACAGTGAGTTGCAGAAAAAGGTAGAGCTGGTTCAGAAAGGTAAGTTGCCTGAATTCAACTTTGATAATAATTGTGTTTTGAGATTTGGGAAGAGATTGTGTGTGCCGTGTGATTTACAGTTGAAGAGAGAGTTGTTATGTGAAGCTCATAGTTCTCTGTTTTCAGTTCATCCAGGCAGTACTAAGATGTATAGAGATCTGCAGGAGTATTACTGGTGGGATGGAATGAAAATAGATATTGTTGACTTTACTGTGAAGTGTTTGACTTGTCAACAGGTTAAAGCAGAGCGGCAGTTACCGAAAGGGATGCTTCAGCCTCTACCAGTGCCAGAGTGGAAATGGGAGAATATATCCATGGACTTTGTTGTGGGATTACCGAAGACATCTCGAGGTAATAATGCAATCTGGGTTATTGTTGATCGCTTGACCAAGTCTGCTCATTTCCTTGCTATACGAGATACATTCTCTCTTGATCAACTTTCCCGTTTGTATCTTAAAGAGATAGTCAGGTTACATGGAGTTCCTCTCTCCATTGTATCTGACCGTGATCCCAGGTTCACTTCTAACTTTTGGAAAGGCCTTCAGAAGTCGTTGGGTACTAAATTAAATTATAGTACAGCTTTTCATCCTAAATCAGATGGGCAGTCAGAACGAACAATTCATACCTTGGAGGATATGCTATGTTCTTTTTTTATGGATTATTAGGGAAGTTGGGACCAACATCTTTCTTTGGTTGAATTTTCATATAATAACAGTTTTCATTCCAGTATACAGATGGAACCATTCAGGCATTATATGGGAAGCGGTGTCGAACTCCAGCTTTGTAACATCCCAAGTAATGAATAATAGATATTTTTATCTAAGTCTATTAAGGATTAAGATAGTGTTTTAATGGCTTAAAATGAAAATAAATTCAATCTTAAGCATGGAATACACTAATATTCTTAAAATATGGTTTTACTACCTTATGATGGAAAACCCTTTTTAAATCTATCTTTTGACAATTTTATAAACTATGTTTGTCAAAATAAACGTATTCATTATGATTGGGACATCAAAATTTACTTTGTGTGAATTTTTGGTATTTTTCTGACAATGTTCACATTTTTAATGAATAGTGAAAAATACTGCATTTTACATCAAAACTGATTTTTAATCTAATTTATTTATATGATTATATTATCTTTTGAATTGGTTTTGAAGTGAAATTAGAATATATTTTTACCATTTAATCCAGTGGTGGTCATTCGAATCAATTTCACTTTGAAATTGGACTTAAATTGGTGTCAATCTTTTGATACTTATTGTTTCATAAAAACACGCTATTTGCTCTGACAGCGGGAATTAATTATTAAATTAATTAATGTGACTTATATGTTTTGAATTTTTTAAAATAGACTTCATTTTTGAATTCTGAATATCAAATATATCTTAGGGTGGATTTTTGGTAATTTTCTGAAAAACTTCAATTTTTGATGAATTGTGAAACCACTAAGTGGTACTTATAAAAACTGATTTTTCCGTTTAAATGAAATTTTTCCATAATTGTGTTTTGAATTTCAAAAATCCGACATACATGGTTGTAATTAAGAAGTAAAATATGGTTCAATGAGATTAAAATATTTTTTTTGTGAATAGTAACTTATTAAGTTTTTAATCGTGATTAGTGGTAATTAGGGTAGTTTAAGGTATAAATAATGCTTTAATAATATGAAATGACCTAGACACAAGTCCCAACCTTATTGGTTGTGTCATGGCCGACCAAGAAAAGCCATGGGTCAACTTGGGGACCCCATGGAGACACATTGGTTGGGAAATGACATAAATAACTTTTTATTAAATGTTAAAGTAAAAATGACACAAACAAGAGATGTTTTACTAAAACAATTTTTACATGGGGTTATACAAGTCAGATGTTTTATTATAAATATTAATTGGAAAGATAAAAAGATTTCCTACATCATAGTATTTGTTTTGTAATTTTTAGACTTTAAAAAAATTAAATTATTTATGACATCATGATGATGCAGCGATGACCTCATTATTTAACGATTTAAATAAAATGGAAAGATAATGAAAAATATAAAACCTACACATGGCCAAAACCAATTGTATGAGTTTATTTCTAATCCTTATCACCATATCCTAGAATTATAGCTATGTGGGACCTTTTGAATCAGAAACTCTTTTTAAAATAAAGTAACTTATCTTTACTTTCCAAAAGTGCCCCTCCTCTCCTCTTATAAAAGGCCCCCATCTCTACCTCATTTAACACACTCCTCAAGCCTTTGTCTCGGCCAACCCCTGCCCATGTACTCTCTCCACATCCCTCTCCTCATCCTAGAGGATTCCCTTTGGGCAGAATCTTTTCAAAGGAAGCTTTTAGGCTCAAGTCAAAAGGAGTTACACTTTTAAAGGTAATTCATTCTCTCATGTTCATTTGTTTTATTTTGCTTCTCCAACCCCATAAACTCTTTTTATTAACTTCTTTTGTAACAAAACCAGTATCTTAAATATACTAGGATGTTTTTATAAGATTTATTTTAGCTACACTCTCACAAAACTACATCAAATGGTTAAAGAACATACGGTTTCCGTGGATGGCGAAATTCTGCCTCCCGAAACGATGATTGTTCAATACTCATTTAACACCTTCAATGGTGGCCATTATGATGTAACTATTTTTATATATGATATATAATATGTTTATGTTTTCCTTAAGCTTCTTTTTTTTCATTTTGGGCATACCTTTATGGTTTCCATTATGGGTAAACACGATATCTTCATTTTAGGAAGTGCGGACTACCGCCCCCTGAAAGTGATTTGATTCGTTAATACCATATGTGGGATGTGTAAAGGATAAAGTTAATGATATTATATATGTTATTATACTGGAATTATAATATAATCTTATATCATTATGATTCCATTCCGGAAAATACGAAATAGAAATGGAAGTAGCGTTCATGCGTACGTACGGCTTACCGTCTCCATGAACGGTGTATTTCATTTCTTACCTCTAAATGTGATTTAATATTATAAATACATGTATATGATGAATATATATGATATATATGTTATCCAAATCATTAATATCATTCTGTATATAACGAACCTTTGACCAAATTAACAACATGTAAGTGTAAGAAGTCTATTTTTTACTTAAGAACCAAATACCGGAAAAACGAACATTATTAACTTAAATGATTACATGATGTTCATAACATGGTATAAAATGAATAATGAACTTGAAAAGGGTTCTTAAGCAAGTATAGATTAACTCAAGTTTATTATTCAGGAGATTAAAGGACAGCCGGGTCAAGTCGGATATGAGGTAAGGGAACTTCTTAACCCAATTTCTATTCTTTGGGTTAATCTCCTACTTTCAAATTATGTCATGATATTATTATGTCCTATCTTGTATTTATACTTTTTTTATGTGTACATATAGTGAATACACATAATAGATATATTTTATTTAAAAACGATCTTTTTAAGGGACTTCGTCTCAATCTCCTTTCATTGAGGCATATTTTATTTTATACACAACTTTCTTTTATATGGTGTATAAACCCCTTTGACTTTTACGTTTATTCAAAAGGAATATTTTTTATACGAATCATTTACTAAACTACAAAAGGGAATGTTTTTTGTCGTACGTATGCGGCGACAATGACTTCTCCACCGTCGTGACTGTTATTTGAGTTTCAGCTTCCTCTACAAGCCATACCTTCTTTTTAAAAGAAAAATAAATACCATGTTTTACTTTTCTTTTATTTTGGTATTGAAAATGGTTTTCACAATGTTTTTTGTGTTGTATTGATATCTTGTGATTGAAATGTAGAAATGTTATGTTTCCTTTATGCATGTTTTATGTGATATGATTATGTTATGGTTCTTGGGAATTATTATGAAGACGGGTGGTTCCATGATAAACTAAGGGCGGGTGAGCCCGATATAGCTCCCCAATGCATTGGGTAACGCGAAGGAGTGAAACGTTAAGGTTTCTCTGAAGAGATTTAGGGAATATACTGTGATGGGTATTCCAAACGTAACCAAGAGGGTTACTCCCTACGTAAGAATGTTATGAATGCCTCAAGTTACCTTTATGTCTTATGATTTCTATGATTTATTCATGATTTGATGAGGTATGTTAAAGTGCTTATGTTTTATGGGTAAAGTATGATCTCATCCTTATGTATATATGTACCCATGTTTCCTTTCCATATTTTTATATCCCTTACTGAGCTTTTTATGCTCATCCCAAGTTATTTTTGAAATGTTTTTCACAGGTCAAGAGAAAGGTACATGATATGATGATAGTGTCAAGGAAGTGTCAAGAATGAATCCATGTTTTATTTTAAATATGTTTCCATTGATGGGAATGAAGAATACTATATTTATGTATCCAATTTGTTTATATGTGGAATGTAATGCAAGTTTTATGATCTAATTCTCTAAAACTCTAAACCTGAAAAGATCCTCAATGTGTAATCTTGTAATAACTCAAGATTAAGTAAGGTTTAAGGCTAATGACTTATAGTTGGTATCAGAGGTCGGTTTAGATAACTTTAGGAGTTAGAATTCTATTAAATGATTATCCAAATATATATATATATATATATATATATATATATATGAAATGATATAGCATTTTAAGATTACCATGTTTCTTAATCTAAGACATGTTTGTTCAGAATGGTTTTCCGCATAGGAAACAGGGAAGCAGTGCTAGGAAGGCATACAGAAGGAAATAACCTTCCGAATCAGCATCCTGAGATGGTCGGAATTGGAACTAAACAGTTTTTTGCAGTAATGGCGCAATTGACTCAAGCGATAAATGGTGGTGGTATCCATGCACGAGATCAGCCAGATCAACCGTAGAGGAACATGTCAATGGTGGAACATTTCATGGGGCAACATCCCCCATCATTCAGAGGATCATCTGACCCTGTGCTAGCTGAGGGTTGGATTAAAGCACTGGGGAAGATTTTTGATGTCATGGGGTGTTCAGACAATCAAAAGGTTAGTCTTTCTATTTACCATTTGGAGGGTGAGGCAGATCAGTGGTGGTCGATGGTTAAAAATATCAGGTACGCTGATGAGATTGATGCTCTCGACTGGGATGAATTTAAAGGTATGTTTCTTGAGAAGTATTTTCCTAAGGCTGTTCGACTTTGGATGGAAAAGAAATTCTTGGAATTGAGGCACGAGTAAGACTCAGTGGCTACCTATGAAGAAAGGTTCACACGATTGGCAAGGTATGCTCCAAATTTTATCCGAAGACCACGTTCCGTACAAGATATGGCCATTATGAATTCGTAGTAATGGATTTTGGGCTAACCAATGCACCTGCTGTATTCATGGACTTAATGAGTAGAATTTTCCATGAGTTCTTGGATAAGTTTTTGGTGGTTTTCATTGATGATATTTTGGTGTTTTCAAAAAGTAAAGAGGAGCATGAAAGACATTTAAGGGTTATCTTGCAAACCTTAAAAGAAAAGAAACTATATGGGAAATTCAGCAAGTGTGAGTTTTGGTTGCAAAAAATTTCTTTCCTTGGTCACATTGTTTCTATAGATGGAATAACTGTTGATCCTGTAAAAACAAAAGTTTTGGAAGAATGGCCAAGACCCACAAATGTAACCATGATTCGTAGCTTCCTTGGTTTGGCGGGCTATTACCGAAGGTTTGTTAGAAATTTTTCACGGTTATCTAGTCCAATGACTAAGCTAACTCGGAAGGGTGTTAAGTTTATCTGGACAAAAGAATGTGATGATTTTTTTCAGGAATTGAAAAGAAGATTGGTGAATGCTCCAGTTTTGGCACTACCTTCCAGGAATGGTGAGTTTGTTATCTACAATGATGCTTCATTGAAAGGACTTGGTTGCGTCCTAATGCAGAATGATCAGGTAATTTCTTATGCTTCACGACAGTTGAAAACTCATGAGGTAAATTACCCTACACATGATTTGGAATTAGCTGCTGTTGTTTTTGCTTTAAAAATTTGGAGGCATCATCTGTATGGAGTAAAGTGTGAAATATATACCGATCACAAAAGTTTAAAGTATATATTCACTCAGAAAGATTTAAACATGAGACAGAGGAGATGGCTAGAATTAATCAAGTATTATGATTGTACAATTCATTACCATCCGGGAAAAGCAAATAAAGTGGCTGATGCTTTGAGTCAAAAAAGTAATGCTTCATTAACAATGTTGTGTTTGGAACGTGATCCATTGGTTAAGGATTTGATGAACTTTGGAATAGAAGTTGTTGGTGTAGGAAGTCCTTCTGTTTTGTTTCAGGTATCAGTGAGATCTTCTCTATCAGATAGAATCAAGCAAGCACAGAAGCAAGACAGTGAGTTGCAGAAAAAGGTAGAGCTGGTTCAGAAAGGTAAGTTTCCTGAATTCAACATTGATAATGATTGTGTTTTGAGAATTGGGAAGAGATTGTGTGTGCCTTGTGATTCAGAGTTGAAGAGAGAGTTGTTATGTGAAGCTCATAGTTCTCTGTTTTCAGTTCATCCGGGCAGTACTAATATGTATAGAGATCTGCGGGAGTATTACTGGTGGGATGGAATGAAAAGAGATATTGATGATTTTACTGTGAAGTGTTTGACTTGTCAGCAGGTTAAAGCAGAGCGGCAGTTACCGAAAGGGATGCTTCAGCCTTTACCAGTTCCAGAGTGGAAATGGGAGAATATATCCATGGACTTTCTTGTTGGATTACCGAAGACATCTCGAGGTAATAATTCAATCTGGGTTATTGTTGATCGCTTGACCAAATATGATCATTTCCTTGCTATACGAGATACTTTCTCTCTTGATCAACTTTCCCGTTTGTATCTTAAAGAGATAGTTAGGTAACATGGAGTTACTCTCTCCATTGTATCGGATCGTGATCCCAGGTTTACTTCTAACTTTTGGAAAGGCCTTCAGAAGTCGTTGGGTACTGAATTAAATTTTAGTACAGCTTTTCATCCTCAATCAGATGGGCTGTCAGAACGAACAATTCAGACCTTTGAGGATATGCTACGAGCTTGTTCTATGGATTATCAGGGAAGTTGGGACCAACATCTTTCTTTGGTTGAATTTTCATATAATAACAGTTTTCATTCCAGTATACAGATGGCACCATTTCAGGCATTATATGGGAAGTGGTGTCAAACTCCAGCTTTCTGGGATGAAGTGGGTGAAAGGAAGTTGATGGGACCAGAATTGGTAGAAGAGATGGAAGAAAAATTTCAGCTGATTCAGAAGCACATGAGAACAGCTCAGAGCAGGCAGAAGAGTTATGCGGATAACTGGAGGAAGGATCTCTCTTTTGAGGTAGGTGATCATGTTTTTCTCAAGGTTTCTCCTTGGAAAAGTGTGATGAGATTTGGTAAGAAAGGAAAGATTAGTCCAAGGTTCATTGGACCATACGAAATTCTGGAGAGAGTTGGATCAGTTGCATACCGAGTGGCTTTACCTCCGATTTTATCTCAGGTACACAATGTTTTTCACGTTTCGATGTTGAGAAAAGTATATGCCAGATCCATCTCATGTTTTGTGTCCAGAGGTAGTTCAGCTGGAAGAGAACCTATCTTATGAGGAACAACCGGTCCAGATTCTTGACCACAGGGAGCAAGTGTTACGGAATAAGGTGATTCACCAGGTAAAGGTTTTGTGGAAAAACCACATGATTGAAGAGGCAACATGGGAATCTGAAAATTCAATGAGGGATAAGTACCCCCATTTATTTGATAATTAAATAAATTTCGGGGACGCAATTTTATAAAGGGGGGAAGGATGTAACATACCAAGTAAGTAATGAATAATATATATTTTTATCTATGTCTATTAATGATTAAGATAGTGTTTTAGAGGCTTAAAATGAAAATAAATGCAATCTTAAGCATTGAATACACTAATATTCTTAAAAGATTGTTTTACTTCCTTATGATGGAAAACCCTTTTTAAATATATCTTTTGACAATTTTATAAACTATGTTAGTCCAAATAAACTTATTCTTTATGATTGGGACATCAAAATTTACTTTGGGTGAATTTTTGGTATTTTTCTGACAATGTTCACTTTTTTAATGAATAGTGAAAAATACTGCATTTTACATCAAAACTGCTTTTTAATCTAATTTATTTATATGATTATATTATATTTTGAATTGGTTTTGAAGTGAAATTAGAATATATTTTTACCATTTAATCCAATGGTGGTCATTGTAATCAATTTAACTTTGAAATTGGACTTAAATTGGTGTCAATCTTTTGATACTTATTGTTTCATAAAAACACGCTATTTGCTCTGACAGCGGGAATTAATTATTAAATTAATTAATGTGACTTATATGTTTTGAATTTTGTAAAATAGACTTCATTTTTGAATTTGGAATATCAAATATAGATTAGGGTGGATTTTTGGTAATTTTCAGAAAAACTTCAATTTTTGATGAATAGTGAAACCACTAAGTGGTACTTATAAAAACTGATTTTTCCGTTTAAATGAAATTTTGCCATCATTGTGTTTTGAATTTCAAAAATCCGACATACATGGTTGTCATTAAGAATTAAAATTTGGTTCAATGGGATTAAAATAATTTTTTGGTGAATAGTAACTTATTATGTTTTTAATCGTGATTAGTGGTAATTAGTGTAGTTTAAGGTATAAATAATGCTTTAATAATATGAAATGACCTAGAAACATGTCCCAACCTTATTGGTTGTGTCATGGCCGACCAATACAAGCCATGGGTAAACTTGGGGACCCCATGGAGACACTTTGGTTGGGAAATGACATAAATAACGTTTTATTAAATGTTAAAGTAAAAATGACACAAACAAGATATGTTTTACTAAAACAATTTTTACATGGGGTTATACAAGTCAGATTTTTGATTATAAATATTAATTGGAAAGATAAAAAGCTTTACTACATCATAGTATTTGTTTTGTAATTTTTAGACTTTAAATAATTTAAATTATTTATGACATCATGATGATGCAGCGATGACTTCATTATTTAACGATTTAAATAAAATGGAAAGATAATGAAACATCTAAAAACTACACATGGCCAAAACCAATTGGATGAGTGTATTTCGAAGTATTATCACCTTATCCTTGAATTATAGCAATGTGGGACCTTTTGAATCAGAAACTCTTTTTAAAATAAAGTAACTTATCTTTACTTTCCAAAAGTGCCCCTCCTCTCCTCTTATAAAAGGCCCTTACTCTACCTCATTTCACACACTCCTCAAGCCTTTGGCTCGGCCAAACCCTACCCATTTACTCTCTCCACATACCTCTCCTAATCCTAGAGGATTCCCTTTGGGAATAATCCTTTCAAAGGAAGCCTTTAGGCTCAAATAAAAAGGAGTTACACTTTTAAAGGTAATTCATTCTCTCATGTTCATTGGTTTTATTTTGCTTCTCCAACCCCCTAAACTCTTTTTATTTACTTCTTTTGTAACAAAACCAGTATATTCAATATACTAGGATGTTGTTATAAGATTTATTTGAGCTAAACTCTCACAAAACTACATCAAATGGTTAAAGAACATACGGTTTCCGTGGATGGTAAAATTCTGCCTCCCGAAACGATGATTGTTCAATACTCATTTAACACCTTCAAAGGTGGCCATTATGATGTCACTATTTTTATATATGATATATAATATGTTTATTGTTTCCTTAAGCTTCTGTTTTTTTCATTTTGTGCATACCTTTATGGTTTCCATTATGGGTAAACACGATATCTTCATTTTAGGAAGTGCGGACTACCGCCCCCTGAAAGTGATTTTATTCGTTAATACCATATGTGGGATGTGTAAAGGATAAAGTTAATGATATTATATATGTTATTATACTGGAATTATAATATACTCTTATATCATTAGGATTCCATTCCAGAAAATATGAAATAGAAATGGAAGTAGCGTTCATGTGTACGTATGGCTTACCGTCTCCATGAACGGTGCATTTCATTTCTTACCTCTAAATGTGATGTAATATTATAAATACATGTATATGATGAATATATATGATATATATGTTATCCAAATAATTAATATCATTCTGCATATAATGAAACTTTGACCAAATTAACAACATGTAAGTGTAAGAAGTCTATTTTTGACTTAAGAACCAAATACCGAAAAAACGAACATTATTAACTTAAATGATTACATGATGTTCATAACATGGTATAAAAGGAATAATGAACTTGAAAAAGGTTCTTAAGCAAGTAGAGATTAACTCATGTTTATTATTCAGGAGATTAAAGGACGGTCGGGTCAAGTTGGATACGAGGTAAGGGATCTTCTTAACCCAATTTCTATTCTTTGGGTTCATCTCCTACTTTCAAATTATGTCATGATATTATTATGTCCTATCTTGTATTTATAATTTTTTTTATGTGTACATATAGTGAATACAAATAATAGATATATTTTATTTAAAAACGATCTTTTTAAGGGACTTCGTCTCAATCTCCTTTCATTGAGGCATATTTTATTTTATACACAACTTTCTTTTATACGGTGTATAAACCCCTTTGACTTTTACGTTTATTGAAAAGGAATATTTTTTATATGAAGCGTTTACTAAACGAAAAAAGGGAATGTTTTTGTCGTACGTATGCGGCGACAACGACTTCTCCGCCATCGTGACCGTTATTTGAGTTTCGGCTTCCTCTACAAGACATACCTTCTTTTTAAAAGAAAAATAAATACCATGTTTTACTTTTCTTTTATTTTGGTATTGAAAATGGTTTTCACAATGTTTTTTGTGTTGTATTGATATCTTGTGATTGAAATGTGGAAATGTTATGTTTCCTTTATGCATATTTTATCTGATACGATTACGTTATGGTTCTTGGGCATTATTATGAAGACGGGTGGTTCCGTGATAAACTAAGGGCGGGTGAGCCCGATATAGCTCTCCAATGCATTGGGTAACGCGAAGGAGTGAAACGTTAAGGTTTCTCCAAAGAGATTTAGGGAATATACTGTGATGGGTATTCCAAACATAACCAAGAGGGTTACTCCCTACGTAAGAATGTTATGAATGCCTCAAGTTACCTTTATGTCTTATGATTTCTATGATTTATTCATGATTTGATGATGTATGTTAAAGTGTTTATGTTTTATGGGTAAAGTATGATCTCATCCTTATGTATATATGTACCCATGTTTCCTTTCCATATTTTTATATCCCTTACTGAGCTTTTTATGCTCATCCCAAGTTATTTTTGAAATTTTTTTCACAGGTCAAGGGAAAGGTACATGATATGATTATAGTGTCAAGGAAGTTTCAAGAATGAATCCATGTTTTATTTTAAATATGTTTCCATTGATGGGAATGAAGAATACTATCTTTATGTAACCACTTTGTTTATATGTGGAATGTAATGCAAGTTTTATGATCTAGTTCTCTAAAACTCTAAACCTGAAAAGATCCTCAATGTGTAATCTTGTAATAACTCAAGATTAAGTAAGGTTTAAGGCTGGGGCCTTATAAGATTTCTAGGATGAAGTGGGTGAAAGGAAGTTGATGGGACCAGAATTTGTAGAAGAGATGGCAGAACAAGTTCAGCTGATTCAGAAACACATGAGAACAACTCAGAGTAGGCAGAAGAGTTATGCAGACACCAGGAGGAAGGATCTACCTTTTGAGGTAGGTGATCATGTTTTTCTCATGGTTTCTCCTTGGAAAAGTGTGATGAGATTTGGTAAGAAAGGAAAGCTGAGCCCAATGTTCATTGGACCATATGAAATTCTGGAGAGAGTTGGATCAGTTACTTACCGAGTGGCTTTACCTCCGAGTTTATCTCAGGTACACAATGTTTTTCACGTTTCGATGTTGAGAAAGTATATGTCAGATCCATCTCATGTTTTGAGTCTAGAGGTAGTTCAGCTGGAAGAGAACCTATCATATGAGGAACAACCAGTCCAGATTCTTGACCACAGGGAGCAAGTGTTACGGAATAAGGTGATTCACCAGGTAAAGGTTTTGTGGAAAAACCACATGATTGAAGAGGCAACATGGGAATCTGAAAATGCAATGAGGGATAAGTACCCCCAATTATTTGATAAGTAAATAAATTGCGGGGAAGCAATTTTCTAAAGGGGGGAAGGATGTAACATCCCAAGTAAGTAATGAATAATAGATACTTTTATCTATGTCTATTAATGATTAAGATAGTGTTTTAGAGGCTTAAAATGAAAATAAATGCAATCTTAAGCATGGAATACACTAATATTCTTAAAAGATTGTTTTATTTCCTTATGATGGAAAACCCTTTTTAAATATATATTTTGACAATTTTATAAACTATTTTAGTCAAAATAAACTTATTCTTTATGATTGGGACATCAAAATTTACTTTGTGTGAATTTTTGGTATTTTTCTTACAATATTCACTTTTTTAATGAATAGTGAAAAATAATGCATTTTACATCAAAACTGCTTTTTAATCTAATTTATTTATATGATTATATTATCTTTTGAATTGGTTTTGAAGTGAAATTAGAATATATTTTTACCATTTAATCCAATGGTGGTCATTGGAATCAATTTCACTTTGAAATTGGACTTAAATTGGTGTCAATCTTTTGATACTTATTGTTTCATAAAAACACGCTATTTGCTCTGACAGCGGGAATTAATTATTAAATTAATTAATGTGACTTATATGTTTTGAATTTTGTAAAATAGACTTCATTTTTGAATTCGGAATATCAAATATAGATTAGGGAGGATTTTTGGAAATTTTCTGAAAAACTTCAATTTTTGATGAATAGTGAAACCACTAAGTGGTACTTATAAAAACTGATTTTTCCGTTTAAATGAAATTTTGCCATCATTGTGTTTTGAATTTCAAAAATCCGACATACATGGTTGTCATTAAGAATTAAAATGTGGTTCAATGGGATTAAAATAATTTTTTGGTGAATAGTAACTTATTAAGTTTTTAATCGTGATTAGTGGTAATTAGGGTAGTTTAAGGTATAAATAATGCTTTAATAATATGAAATGACCTAGACACATGTCCCAACCTTATTGGTTGTGTCATGGCCGACCAAGAAAATCCATGGGTCAACTTGGGGACCCCATGGAGACACTTTGGTTGGGAAATGACATTAATAACGTTTTATTAAATGTTAAAGTAAAAATGACACAAACAAGATATGTTTTACTAAAACAATTTTTACATGGGGTTATACAAGTCAGATTTTTGATTATAAATATTCATTGGAAAGATAAAAATCTTTCCTATATCATAGTATTTGTTTTGTAATTTTTAGACTTTAAATAAATTAAATTATTTATGACATCATGATGATGCAGCGATGACCTCATTATTTAACGATTTAAATAAAATGGAAAGATAATGAAAAATCTAAAACCTACACATGTCCAAAACCAATTGGATGAGTGTATTTAGAAGACTTATTACCTTATCCTTTAATTATAGCAATGTGGGACCTTTTCAATCAGAAAATCTTTTTAAAATAAAGTAACTTATCTTTACTTTCCAAAAGTGCCCCTCCTCTCCTCTTATAAAAGGCCCCTACCTCTACCTCATTTCACACACTCCTCAAGCCTTTGGCTCAGCCAACCCCTGCCCATTTACTCTCTCCACATCCATCTCCTAATCCTAGAGGATTCCCTTTGGGCAGAATCCTTTCAAAGGAAGCCTTTAGGCTCAAATCAATAGGAGTTACACTTTTAAAGGTAATTCATTCTCTCATGTTCATTTGTTTTATTTTGCTTCTCCAACCCCCTAAACTCTTTTTATTTACTTATTTTGTAACAAAACCAGTATCTTAAATATAATAGGATGTTGTTATAAGATTTATTTGAGCTAAAATCTCACACAACTACATCAAATTGTTAAAGAACATATGGTTTCCGTGGATGGCGAAATTCTGCCTCCCGAAACGATGATTGTTCAATACTCATTTAACACCTTCAAAGGTGGCCATTATGATGTCACTATTTTTATATATGATATATAATATGTTTATTTTTTCCTTAAGCTTTTGTTTTCTTCATTTTGTGCATACCTTTATGGTTTCCATTATGGGTAAACACGATATCTTCATTTTAGGAAGTGCGGACTACCGCCCCCTGAAAGTGATTTGATTCGTTAATACCATATGTGGTATGTGTAAAGGATAAAGTTAATGATATTATATATGTTATTATACTGGAATTATAATATACTCTTATATCATTAGGATTCCATTCCAGAAAATATGAAATAGAAATGGAAGTAGCGTTCATGTGTACGTACGGCTTACCGTCTCCATGAACGGTGAATTTCATTTCTTACCTCTAAATGTGATGTAATATTATAAATACATGTATATGATGAATATATATGATATATATGTTATCCAAATAATTAATATCATTCTGCATATAACGAACCTTTGACCAAATTAACAACATGTAATTGTAAGAAGTCTATTTTTGACTTAAGAACCAAATACCGACAAAAAGAACATTATTAACTTAAATGATTACATGATGTTCATAACATGGTATAAAAGGAATAATGAACTTGAAAAATGTTCTTAAGAAAGTAGAGATTAACTCAAGTTTATTATTCAGGAGATTAAAGGATGGTCAGGTCAAGTCGGATACGAGGTAAGGGATCTTCTTAACCCAATTTCTATTCTTTGGGTTCATCTCCTACTTTCAAATTATGTCATGATATTATTATGTCCTATCTTGTATTTATACTTTTTTTATGTGTACATATATTGAATACACATAATAGATATATTTTATTTAAAAACGATCTTTTTAAGGGACTTCGTCTCAATCTCCTTTCATTGAGGCATATTTTATTTTATACACAACTTTCTTTTATACGGTGTATAAACCCCTTTGACTTTTACGTTTATTCAAAAGGAATCTTTTTTATATGAAGCGTTTACTAAACGAAAAAAGGGAATGTTTTTTTCGTACGTATGCGGCGACAATGACTTCTCCGCCATCGTGACCGTTATTTGAGTTTCGGCTTCCTCTACAAGACATACCTTCTTTTTAAAAGAAAAATAAATACCATGTTTTACTTTTCTTTTATTTTGGTATTGAAAATGGTTTTCACAATGTTTTTTGTGTTGTATTGATATCTTGTGATTGAAATGTGGAAATGTTATGTTTCCTTTATGCATGTTTTATATGATACGATTATGTTATGGTTCTTGGGCATTATTATGAAGACGGGTGGTTTCGTGATAAACTAAGGGAGGGTGAGCCCGATATAGCTCTCCAATGCATTGGGTAATGCGAAGGAGTGAAACGTTAAGGTTTCTCCGAAGAGATTTAGGGAATATACTTTGATGGGTATTCCAAACGTAACCAAGAGGGTTACTCCCTACGTAAGAATGTTATGAATGCCTCAAGTTACCTTTATGTCTTATGATTTCTCTGATTTATTCATGATTTGATGAGGTATGTTAAAGTGCTTATGTTTTATGGGTAAAGTATGATCTCATCCTTATGTATATATGTACCCATGTTTCCTTTCCATATTTTTATATCCCTTACTGAGCTTTTTATGCTCATCCCAAGTTATTTTTGAAATATTTTTCACAGGTCAAGGGAAAGGTACATGATATGATTATAGTGTCAAGGAAGTGTCAAGAATGAATCCATATTTTATTTTAAATATGTTTCCATTGATGGGAATGAAGAATACTATCTTTATGTAACCACTTTGTTTATATGTGGAATGTAATGCAAGTTTTATGATCTAATTCTCTAAAACTCTAAACCTGAAAAGATCCTCAATGTGTAATCTTGTAATAACTCAAGATTAAGTAAGGTTTAAGGCTGGGGCCTTATAAGATTTCTGGGATGAAGTGGGTGAAAGGAAGTTCATGGGACCAGAATTTGTAGAAGAGATGGAAGAACAAGTTCAGCTAATTCAGAAACACATGAGAACAACTCAGAGTAGGCAGAAGAGTTATGCAGACAACAGGAGGAAGGATCTACCTTTTGAGGTAGGTGATCATGTTTTTCTCAAGGTTTCTCCTTGGAAAAGTGTGATGAGATTTGGTAAGAAAGGAAAGCTGAGTCCAACGTTCATTGGACCATATGAAATTCTGGAGAGAGTTGGATCAGTTACTTACTGAGTGTCTTTACCTCCGAGTTTATCTCAGGTACACAATGTTTTTCAGGTTTCGATGTTGAGAAAGTATATGCCAGATCCATCTCATGTTTTGAGTCCAGAGGTAGTTCAGCTGGAAGAGAACCTATCATATGAGGAACAACCAGTCCAGATTCTTGACCACAGGGAGAAAGTGTTATGGAATAAGGTGATTCACCAGGTAAAGGTTTTGTGGAAAAACCACATGATTGAAGAGGCAACATGGGATTCTGAAAATGCAATGAGGGATAAGTACCCTCATTTATTCGATAAGTAAATAAATTGCAGGGACGCAATTTTCTAAAGGGGGGAAAGATGTAACATCCCAAGTAAGTAATGAATAATAGATATTTTTATCTATGTCTATTAATGAACTAGATAGTGTTTTAGAGGCTTAAAATGAAAATAAATCCAATCTTAAGCATGGAATACACTAATATTTTTAAAAGATTGTTTTACTGCCTTTTGGTGGAAAACCATTTTTAAATATATATTTTGACAATTTTATTATCTATGTTTGTCAAAATAAACTTAATCTTTATGATTGGGATATCAAAATTTACTTTGTGTGAATTTTTGGTATTTTTCTGACAATGTTCATTTTTTTAATGAATAGTGAAAAATACTGCATTTTACATCAAAATTGTTTTTTAATATAATTTATTTATATGATTAGATTATGTTTTGAATTGGTTTTGAAGTGAAATTAGAATATATTTTTACCATTTAATCCAATGGTGGTCATTGGAATCAATTTCACTTTGAAATTGGAGTTAAACTAGTGTCAATATTTTGATACTTATTGTTTCATAAAAACACGTTATTTGTCATGACAGCAGGAATTAATTATTAAATTAATTAATGTGACTTATATGTTTTGAATTTTGTAAAATAGACTTCATTTTTTAATTCATAATTTCAAATATAGCTTAAGGTGAAGTTTTGGTATTTTTCTGAAAAACTTCAATTTTTGATGAATAGTGAAATCATTAAGTGGTAGTTAAAGAAACTGATTTTTCGTTTAAATGAAATTTTTCCACCTTTGTGTTTTGAATTTCAAAAATCCGACATTCATGGTTGTCATTAAGAAGTAAAATGTGGTTCAATGAGATTAAAATAATTTTTTGGTGATAGTAACTCTTAAGTTCTTAATCGCGATTAGTGGTAATTAGTGTAGTTTAAGGTAAAAATAATGCTTTAATAATATAAAATGACCTAGACACATGTCCTAACCTTATTGTATGTGTCATGGCCGACCAAGACAATCCATGGGTCAACTTGGGGACCCCATGGAGCCACTTTGGTTGGGAAATTACATAAATAACTTTTTATTTAATGTAAAAGTAAAAAAGACACAAACATAATATGTTTTACGAAAACAATTTTTAAATGGGGTTATACAAGTAAGATTTTTGTTTATAAATATTCATTGGAATGATAAAAAGATTTACTACATCATAGTATTTTTTTATAATTGTTTCACATTAAATAAATAAATGTATTTATGACATCATAATGATGTAGCGATTACCTCATTAATAAAGGATTTAGATAAAATGAAAAGATAATGTAAAATCTATGACCTACACATGTCCAAAGCCTATTGGATGGGTGGATTTCGAACCCTTATCACCTTATCCTAGAATTATATCAATGTTGGGACATTTAAATCCGAAACTCATTTTCAAATAAAGTAATATTTCTTTACTTTCCAAGAGTGCCCCTCCTCTCCTCTTATAAAAGGCCCCCTCCTCTACCTCTTTACCCACACTCCCAACGCCTTTGGATCGGCCAACCCCTGCCCATTTTATCTCTCCACTTCCCTCTCTTACTCCTTGAAGCCTCAATTTGGGCAGAAGTCTTCCCAAGGAAGCCTTTAAGCTCAAACCAAAGGGAGTTACCCGATTTTAAGGTAATGTCTTCACTTGAGTCCTTTTGTTTTATTTTGCTTCTCCAACCCCCTAAACTCTTTTTATTATTTTCTTTTGTAACAACTCCAGTATCCCCAATATACTAGGATATTTTTATAAGAAGGATTCGAGCTACACTTATAGACACCCACATCTAATGGTTAAAGGACATAGTGTTTCTGTGGATGGTGAATTTATGCCTCCCGAAACGATGATTGTTCAACATTCGGTTAACACCTTCAAAGGTGGCCATTAAGATGTCACTATATTTATATATGATATATAATATTTTTATGTTTTCCTTAATCTTCTATATTTTTCATTTTGGGTATACCATTATGGTTTCCATTATGGCTTAACGCGATATCTTCATTTAAGGAAGTGCAGACTACCGCCCCCTCAAAGTGAGTTGATTCGTTAAATACCATATGTGGGATGTATAAAGGATGGAACTATGATATTATATATGATATTATACTGGAATTATAATATACCTTTATATCATTATTATTCCATTCTATAAAATACGAAATAGAAATGAAAGTAGCATTCATGCGTACGTACGGCTTACCGTCTCCATGAACGGTGCATTTCATTTCTTATCTCTAAATGATTATGTAATATTATAAATTCATGCATGTACTGGATATATATGAAATACATGGTATCTACATCATGAATACCATTCTGGATATAATGGATACATGAACAACATGTAATTATAAAGGTCTTATTTTTGACTCAAGTACCAATGATCGTTAAAACGACCGTTATCAACTTAAATAATTACATAGTGTTCATGACATGACAATAAGTGAAATAAAAGGAATAATGAACTTGAAAAAGGTTCTTAAAGAAGTAGAAATTAACTCAAGTTTATTATTCAGGAGTTTAAAGAATTACTGAGTCAAGTCAGACCCGTGGTATGGGACTTCGTCTCAATCTCCATTCATTGAGGCATATTTTGTTTTATACACAACCTTCTTTTATACGGTGTATAAACCCCTTTGACTTTTACGTTTATCCAAAAGGAATATTTTTTATACGAATCATTTTACAAAAAGACAAAAGGTAATGTTTTTTTCATACGTATGCGGTGACAACGACTTCTCCGCCGCCTTGACCATTATTTGAGGTTCAGTTTCCTCTACAAGCCATACCTTCTTTTTAAAAGAAAAATAAATACCATGTTTTACTTTTCTTTTATTTTGGTATTGAAAATAGTTTTCATAATGTTTTTATTAAATCAATGTGTTTTATTGATATCTTGTGATTGAAATGTGGAAACGTTATGTTTCCTTTATGCATGTTTTATGTGATACGATTATGTTATGATTCTTGGGAATTATTATGAAGATGGGTGGTTCGGTGATAAACTAAGGGAGGGTGAGCCCGATATAGCTCTCCAATGCATTGGGTAACGTGAAGGAGTGAAACGTTAAGGTTTCTCTGAAGCGATTTAGGGAATATACTGTGATGGGTATTCCAAACGTAACCAAGAGGGTTACTCCCTACGTAAGAATGTTATCAATGCCTCAAGTTACCTTTATGTCTTATGATTTCTATGATTTATTCATGTTTTGATGAGGTATGTTAAAGTGCTTATGTTTTATGGGTAAAGTATGATCTCATTCTTATGTATATATGTACCCATGTTTCCTTTCCATATTTTTATATCCCTTACTGAGCTTTTTATGCTCATCCCAAGTTTTTTGAAATGTTTTTCACAGGTCAAGGGAAAAGTACATGATATGATTATAGTATCAAGGAATTGTCATGAAAGAATCCATGTTTTATTTTAAATATGTTTCCATTGATGGGAATGAAGAATACTATCTTTATGTAACCACTTTGTTTATATGTGGAATGTAATGAAAGTTTTATGATCTAATTCTCTAAAACTCTAAACCCGAAAAGATCCTCAATGTGTAATCTTGTAATAACTCAAGATTAAGTAAGGTTTAAGGCTGGGGCATTATATTTATATAGTATATAAACCCCGTTAAATTTTCATTTCTTTCAAATGGAATATTTTTCTACATAGCATTTTACTAAAAGAAAAAGAGAATGTTTCTTTTTAATGTACGCAGTGACAATGACCTTTCTGCCAATGCGAGTGTTGTTTGATATTAGTCTTCCTTAACAAGCCATAATGTTTTAAAAGGAAAATAAATATTGTATACTCATTTATGAATTTTGGTATTGAAAATGGATTTGATAATGGATTAGTTGTGTCAATATATTTAAATGATATTTTGTGATTTAAATGTGGAAATTTTATCTTTATTTTATGTTTGTTTTATATGTTATGAATATGTTATGGTTCTTGAGAATTGTTTACATATACGGGTGGTTCTATGATAACCTTGGGTGGGTGATCCCGATATATCTCTACAATGCATTGGGTAAGATGATATAGGTAAACTTTAATGTTTATTTTAATAGATTTAGGGAATATGCTGTGATGGGTATTCCAAATGTAACTCCATACATAGCTGTAAAATCTACAATGTAAGTATGTTATGGATGCCACAAGTTTCCTTTATGATTTCTGATTTCCATTTTTTATTCATAAAATATTATGATTTTGTGTGGTGAGTTAAAGATTGAAAAGCATGATTTCATTGATTTGTATGTATTGATGGAATAATGTTTTCTTTCCTTGTTTTATAACCCTAACTATGCTTTGTTTGCTCATAAAAAGTTTTTGAAATGTTTTTTTATATGATATAAGGAAGGGAAATGGGAAGGAATAATTAAAGAATATTTTTATCAAGAAATGAACTCTTGTTTTATTTTAAAAGATATTATTTTATGAAAAAATTGATACTGAGTAGAAGTATCTACTTCGTAACAATTGAGATGTAATGTAATTTTTGTGGCCTAATTCTCTAAAACTCTAAACCTGAAAACATCCTCAATGTGAATTATTAACATAATTCAAGATTACATAATGTTTAAGGTTGGGTCCTTATAGTTGGTATTAGAGGTCGGTTTGGGTAACTTTTGGAGTTAGGGTATTTTTAAATTAATATCCATAAATTAATTTATGTTTAGATTGAAATGATATAGAATTTATAGTTTATCATATTGCTTCGCCAAAGATATTTATATGTTGAGAATGGTTTTCCTAGAGGAAATAGTGAATCTATGATGGGATAACATCTGGAGGAAAAAAAGCTTCCAAATCAGCAACCTAAGATGGTTGAAATAAGAACTGAATAGTTTTTTGCAATGATGGAATAATTGTCTCTGGAAATAAATGGTGGTGGTATCCATGCATGAGATTAGCCAGATCAACCACAAAGGATCATGTCAGAAGTGGATCATTTCATAATGTAGCATCCATTATCATTCGGAGGATAATCTGACCTTATGCCAGTTGAAGGGTGGATTAAAGCAATGAAGAATATTTTTGATGCCATGGGGTGTTCAGAACATCAAAAGGTTAGTCTTGTTGTTTACCATTTTGAAGGTGAAGTCGATCAGTGGTATTCGATGGTTAAAAATATCATGGACAGTGATGATATTGTTGCTCTGGATTGGGATGAATTCAAAGGTATGTTTCTTGAGAAATATTTTCCTAAGGTGGTTTATATCATGATCGAAAAACAATTCCTAGAATTGAGGTAGGAGGATGACTCAGTGGATGTTTATAAAGAAAAATTCACTCAATAGGCAATGTATGCTTCAAATTTCATATGAGATCTTGATAGTAAAATCATTCATTTTTAATCAGGATTAAATCCAAAGTATTGAAGGGATTTAGCTTCTTTTGAGTTCAAAAGTTATGAAAAACTTGTTCGATTTGCGGAGAAGGTGGAAATTGAGTTTTTGAATGATCATGTGTTCTTTGGAAAACAAAAGAATAAGAGGTTGAGGTGGAAGATGAAAGGGAAGAACTCTTCAAAAAAGTCTGATTGTAAGAATCTTAAGTTTATAGTTTGTGAAAATTGAAGTAAAAAGCACGCTGGGGAATGTCTTTTGAATTTGGGTAAGTGCTAATGATATGGTAAAATGGGGCATAAGGCTTGTAATTGCACTAAAAAATATCAGGGCAATGGTAATACAAAATCTGATTTATAGTCAGTAAAATATTTTAAGTACAATGTAATGGGTCATTATGCAAATGAGTGTCCAATGAAGAACTCAACTCTAGGAAAGTAGTTTAACTACAAGCAGAAAGGGGTGGTAAAATCCTTTGCAACTACTTCAGGAGATTTTGAGCCATCAAATGAAGTAATATCAGGTATGTTGTTTGTTTATTCAAATTATGACAATTTGTTGTTTGATTTAGGGTCTACACATTATTTCATTTCTAACAATTTTTCTAGTAAATTGGGAATTTTATTTCATGATATGAATCCTGAACTTATGTTAAAAACACTAGGAGGAAATGTTGAGACAAAAAAAATATAACAGCCATCTTTCCCTTGTGTGCAAAAAAAATCTACCAGCAAACCTTATTGTTTTTCCTCTAGTAGAGTTTGATGTTATTTTGGGTAAGTAATGGATTTATATTTATCATGCTAAGATTTACTACAGAGATACAGAGGTTTATTTTTCAAAATAATTTCTGTTTTTGTAAAATAATGAAAACTCACTTTTGATAACATATCAGGAAGCTGAGAAACTAGTAAAATGTGGAAATTAATGTTACCATGAAGATATTGTTGAAAACAAAGGATTTGTTCAGATTAATGATGTTCCAGTGGTAAATGAGTATCTTGATGTTCTTCCTCATGAGCTGTCTAGTATAATACCTGATTGGAAAGTTGAATTTACTATTTAATTAGTTTCTAATGCTAAGCTAATTTCAAAACCCCCTTATTGAATGGCTCAAATTGAACTTTTAAAGTTAAATAATCAATTTCATAAGTTCCTAGAAAAAGGTTACCATTCGACCTATCACATCACCATGGGGTGCTCTTGTATTGTTTGTTAAAAAGAAATATGGTTAAATGAGACTTCTCGTTGATTATAGAGCATTGAATAACATCACTATTAAGAACAGGTATCTTTTGCCTCATATCGGTGATTTGTTTGATCATCTCCAGGGAGCTCAGTATTTTTAAAAAATTGAATTCTGGTTGGGGTACCATCAGTTAAAGTAAAGGACGTAGACATTCTGAAGAATGTGTTTCGTACTAGATATGTCCATTATGAATTTATAGTTATGCCTTTTGGGTTAACCAATACACCTGTTGTCTTCATGAATCTTATGAATAGAATTTTCCATGAGTTCTTTTATTAGTTTGTGGTTGTGTTTATTGATGATATTTTGGTTTATTCCAAAATTAAAGAGGAACATGAAAGTAATTTAAGGGTTTTATTGCAAACCTTAAAAAATGTATGGTAAATTTAGCAAGTGTGTGTTTTGGTTACAACAAATTTCAATCATTGGTCACATTGTTTCAAAAACTTACATAACTGTTGATCCTGCTAAAACAAAAGTTGTTAAAGAATGTCCAAGACCCAAAAATATAACTGAGATCCATAGTTATCTTGGTTTAGTAGGTTATTACAGGAGTTTTGTTGAAAATGTTTCATGGTTATCTTGCCCACTGACTAAATTAACTCAAAAAGGTGTTATATTCATCTGGAAAAAAGAATGTGATGATTTTTTTCACTAATAGAAAAGAATATTGGTGAATGCTACAGTATTTAGCACTGCCTTCCAGAAATTGTGATTTTGTTATCTACAGAAATACTTTGTTCAAAATACTTGGTTGTGTCCTAATGAAGAATGATCAGGTAATTACTTACGCTTCCTGTCAGTTGAAACCTCATGAGTTAAATTACCCTACACATGATTTGGAATTAGATGTTGTTGTTTTTTCATTAAAAATTTTGAAGCATCATCTGTATGGAGTAAAATGTAAAATATATACTGACCAAAAAAGTATGAAGTATAAATTTACTTAGAAATAATTTAAAATGAGACATAGAATATGGCTGAAATTAATCAAGGATTATGATTGTATGATTCATTAACATCTTGTAAAAGAAAATAAAGTGGCTAATTATTTGAGCTACAAAAGTAATGCTACATTAACCATGTTATGTTTAGAACAAGATCCATTGATTAATGATTTGATGAACTTTTCCATAAAAGTTGTTTGTGTAGGAAATTCTATTGTTTTTTTTTAGATATCTGTGAAATCATCTCTATTTGACAGAATTAAGAAATCATAGAAGGAATATAGTGAATTGTAGAAAAAGGTAGAGTTGGTTTAGAAGGGTAAGTTTCATAATTTTAACATTGATAATGATTGTATTTTGTGGGTTGGGAAGGGATTATGTGTGCCTTGTGATTCACATTTGAAGAATTATTTGTTATGTGAAGCTCATAGTTCTCAGTTTTCAGTTCATCCTGGAAGTACTAAGATGTACAGAGATCTTCGAGAGTATGGCTGGTGGGATGGAATGAAAAGAGATATTGCTGACTTTACTATGAAGTGTTTGACTTGTCAACATGTTAAAGAAGAGTGACAGTTACCAAAAGGGATTCTTTAGCCTTTACCAGTGCCATAGTAGAAATTGGAAAATATATCCATGGATTTCATTGTGGGATTACCAAATACATCTCAATGTAATAATGCAATATGGGTTATTATTGATCGATTGGCTAAAGTTTCCCATTTCCTTCATATTCAATATACTTTGTCTCTAGATCAACATTCTCAGTTGTATGTTAAAGAGATAGTCAGGTTTCATGGAATTCCTCTCTCTATTGTATCAGATCGTGATCCTAGGTTCACTTCTAACTTTTGGAAAGGCCTTCAGACATCTTTGGGTACTGAATTAAATTTCAGTACCACTTTTCATCCTCAATAAGATGGGCAGTCAGAATGAAAAATTCATTCATTAGATGATATGCTAGGTGCTTTCTTAATGTATTAATAGGAATATTGGGACAAACATCTTTCATTGGTTGAATTTTCTTATAATAACATCTTTAATTCCAGTTTACAGATGGCTCCATTTGAGGCATTATATGAAACGTAGTGTCAAACTCCAGCTTTTTGGGATGAATTATGTGAAAGAAAGTTGATGGGACCAGAATTGGTAGAAGAGATGGTAGAGAAAGTTCAGTTAATTCAAAAGCACATGAGAACAACGAAGAACAGGTAAAAATGTTTTGTGGATAACCGGAGGAGGGATCTTTCTTTCGAGGTAGGTGATAATGTCTTTGTCAAAGTTTCTCCATGGAAAATTTAGATGTGTTTTGGTAAGAAGGGAAAGTTGATTCCGAGGTTCATTAGAACCTATGAAATCCTAGATAAAGCTGGATCAATTGCCTATAGAGTGGATTTAACTCCAATTTTATCTCTTGTACACAATGTTTTTCAAGTTTCAATATTTAGAAAGTATATGGTGAATTAATCTCATGGTTTGAGTCCATAGGTAGTTCAGTTGGAAGAGAATCTCTCTTATGAGGAACCACTAGTCCCAATTCTTGACTAAAGAGCGCAAGTGTTACGGAATAATGTAATTCGTTAGGTAAAGGTTTTTTGGAAAAACCACATGGTTGAAGAAGAATCATTGGAATGTGAAAATTCTATGATAGATAAATACCTCAAATTATTCGATGAGTGAATTGAATTGTGGGGTGAAATTCCCAAAAGTGGGGAAGGATTTAACATCCCAGGTAAATAGAGAATATTAAATTTTCATATTTTTTAATATTTTTGAAGTAATTATTAATTTTACTTTAAGGGGATTCTATGTTCGATGGCGTACCTAATACGCAACAACGGGTTTCTTTGAAATCTTACGTTGCACACAACATTGAGTCATACTGAAAAATAATAATATAATATTATTATTTTAAATGGTAGTTAATACCTATTCGTTGTATTGGTGGGAATGAACAGAAATAACTAAAATATGATTAAACATTTTTTTTAAATGTTTTTACAATTATCCAATAAAATTTAGAGGCTTAAAATGCGAATGAATCCAATTTTAATCACAAATACTCTAATATTCTTTAAAAGGTCAATTTATTGCCTTTTATAGAGAACCCTTTTAAATATAGTTTTTATCACTTTTATATGTACTATTTGAAAAAATAAAATTATTCCTTATACTCAGGACATCATAATTTACTTTTCATGAAATTTTTGTATTTTTCTGATTGTGTTCATTTTTTATGAATAGTGAAAAATACTTGATTTTAATTCAAAACTACATTTTAATATAATTTATTTATATAGTTAGATTGTTATTTTTATTGGTTTTAAAGTGTAATTAGATTAAAATTTTACTATTTAATCCAATTTTGGTCATTATAAGTAATTTCACTTTTAAATTGGACATAAACAAGTTTCAATCATTTGATAGATATTATTTCTTAAAAACACGCTTTTTGGTTTTGGCAACAGGAATTAATTTTGAATTACTTTCTATAAATTTTGTGTATGGAATTTGGGAAAATGTATTCAATATTTTTAATCTGGAGGTCCAAATTTTGTTAATAGGTAGCTTTTATTTTTAGACATTATGAATAGTAATTGTAGTAAATATTTTATTTACCATAGTTAAAAGGTAAATCTGGTAAATAAGGGTAAAAAATAATATTATAATAATATTTAATTACCCTAAAATGGGTCCTAATCCTATTGGATGATACATATCCGACCATGGGCATACTTGGGTCATTTTTGAGACCCCATGGAGCCACTTTCATCTGAAAATGACACTTTATAAAAATTAATTCAAAGTTAAAGAAAATGTAACATAGAAATATATCTCTTAGTAAAAAAATTTATAATGGGTTATATAAGTTATATTTTCAAATATAAAGAGTCATTAGAATGGTAAACATATTTCATACATCATGGTATTTTGTTTATAATTTTTATAAATTAAATAGATAAATTTAATAATGACACAATAGTGAAGTAGTAATTACTTCATTAATAAAGTATTCAAATAAATGATATTATAAATTTTAAAATAAATTTATTTTGACATTTATTATTACATACACAAATTTTATGAATAAAAATGACTTTCTATACTTTAATTAATGAATTTTTTTTAATGAATAAAGTTGTAATATATTTTTTAAATGACTTGATTAGAATAGTTTATAAATTGACATAAATGAGTTCTTAAAACAATTAAAATTTTATAAAATGGTAAAATAATTATAAAAATATCTGATTCATCCAAATGACATATATTATGTTAAAAATGTCATTAATTATCCATTTTTGGTTTCTTGGAATTTTATAGTAAATATATTAACCATATTGTATGAATATATAAGAGGACATGGTAGAAGATAATCAATTAACAAAGGGTTAAATAAAAGAGATAAGGATTAAAAAATATCCAAAACCATTAAAATTATAATTGGATGTGCTTATTTAGATTTATATACACCTTATATTTTAATTAAATAAGTTTTGGACCTTTTGAAATTGAAAATCATTTTATAATAAATAACACTTTCAAACTTTCCTAAAGAGCCCATCCTCCCTCTTATAAAAGGCCACCACCTTTAACCCATTAAACACACATCTCAAGCCCATTTTCTCTTCAAAAATCTACCCAAATAATCTCCCAAGATCAGTATATTCCCCTTAATATCCTTAACTTAGGCATAAGGCACTTCAAGGAAGACTTTTAGTTTAAACCAAAGGGGGTAACCTGATTTAAAGGTAACATCTTCCCTCAAGTTCTCTTATTTTATTTTACTTCTTCACTCCATATGCTCTTATTGTTATTTTTTTACATAAAAAAATAGTATAATAAATATACTAGGTTGTTGTTATGAGAAGGATTCAAAATACACTTACACACACCTCCATCTAATGGATGCGAACATACTGTTTTTGTGTACGGCTAACTACTGCCTCACGAAACGACGATTGTTCGATTATCTCCTACCACCTCTCATGGTGGCCATTATGATTGCACTATATTTATATTTCACATATATTATAATTATATTGTCTCTATTCTTATGTATTTTTCATTTATATCATACCTTTATGGATTCCATAAGGGTACATATGATAATTTCATTTGTGGAAGTGCGGACTACTTCCCCCTCAAAGTGATTTGACTCATGCATTCCATACATGGAACATATAAAGGATGGAGTTAATGAAATTTTATATTATATTATAATGGAATTATAATATACCTTTGTATCATTAATTTTTCATTCCATTAAATATGAAATAGAAATGAAAGTAGTGTTCATGCGTACGTATAGATTACCGTCTCCATGAACGGTGCATTTCATTTCTTATCTCCAAATGTTATGAACTATCATAAATAAATATATATACTAGATATATATGATATATAAATAATGAATATAATTATATAGATAATGGACTTCTGACCACATAGATAACTTGTAATTATAATAAGTTCATTTTTTGACTCGAGTACCAAATATTGACATAATGACCTTTATTAACTCAATTGATTATGTAATGTTTATAACATGGTAATAAGTGATATAAATGGAATAATATACTTGAAAAAGGTTCTTAATAAAGTTTAAATTAACTTTATTTTATTATTCATAATATTAAAGAATGAATGAGTCTAGTCGGACATGAGGTAAGGGACTTTGTCTCAATCTCTTTTCATTGAGTCATATTTTGATTTATACATGACTTTATTTTATATGGTGTATAAACCCCTTTTACTTTTCATTTAATTCAAATTAAATATTTTTCTACATAGAGTTTTACTAAATGATAGAGGGAATATTTCTTTTTAATGTACGTAGTGAAAATGACTCTCCGCCACTACGAGCATTATTTGATATTTGGCATCTTTAAAAAGCCGTAATGTTTTTAAAAGGAAAATAAATACCATATACTCTTTTTCATATTTTGGTATTGAAAATGGTTTTTATAATTGATTGGTTATGTTAGTTTATTTAAATGATATATTGTGATTGAAATGTGGAAATTTTGTCTTTACTTTATGTTTTGTTTTATGTGTTATGAATATGTTATGGTTCTTGGGAATTGTTTACATATACGGGTGGTTCTATGATAAACTGAGGGAGTGTGATCTCAATATATCTCTCCAATGCATGGGGTAATGTAACGGAGGTAAACATTAATGTTTCTCCTAAGTGATTTATAGAATATATTGTGATGGGTATTCCAAATGTAACTCCCTATGTAGTTGTGAAAGCTACAACGAAAGTATGTTGTGGAGGCCACAAGTTACCTTTATGATTTATGATTTCCATTTGTTATTCATAAATCTTATGATTTATTGTGATAATTTAAATATTGAAAATTATGATTTCATTGATTTATTTGTATTGATGGACTAATAATTTCATTTTTTGTTTTATAACCCTTACTGAGCTTTTTATGCTCATCCCAATTTTTTGAAATGTTTTTCACATGATATAAGGAATGGTAAGAGAAAGGAAGAATTCAAGAATATTTTTATCAAGAAAATAACTCTTGTTTTCTTTTAAGAGTTTTTTATTTTATGAAAAAAAATGGATACTGAGTAGAAGTGTCTACTTTGTAACAATGGAGATGTAATGTAATAGTTTTGGCCTAATGCTCAAAAACATTAAACTTAAAAATATCCTCAATGTGAATTATTAACTGAATTCACGATTACATAATGTTTAAGTTTGGGTCCTTATATCATCCTATCACACAATATATGATTTTTCATGAATTATCCCCTTTATGTGTGTATGTATATATGTAAAAAAATTCAATAGGTACCATTTTAAAATAATCATTAACTTTATAATAGAAATCTCTAAGTGATTAAATGTCCACATCATATTTATATATTGACATATTTCATAAAAATTATGAATATAAATGGACTTATTTGTTCTAATATAACTCTTTAAATCTTTAGGTTTTGGTAATAGATAATATTTTCCCATTGTATCCTCTCTTAAATTATAGCTCTCATTTTTTTCCTACTTCTCAATGTTTGGGTTTAAATATCAATATTTAATTTGATTGGTATGGAAACTAAATTTTTTATTTGAGTATATTATAAACTATCTTTACAACTTCACTTAATGATAGACAAATAAAAATAAATAGGACGTCAAAATAGTTTTAACCAGAGGGTACCTGGATTTCGTAATACCTATTAAAGGTACCAAAAATGTGTACACTCACTTGAGAGTGGGAGGTGAATTAGGGTGACATAATTTAAATATTCTATTCAATATTTGAATATTTGTTATTTCATAAGATAATAGTGGATAAAATTATATTTCAACTTATACACATATACTATGTAAAATATAGGAAATTATTTAATAAGAAACACATAGTACTTATTCAAGGTTATTCCCTAATGTAGGTACCTACTCATTTCTACGTTTAGGTAAAATCATATAAATAGATTATATCACAAATTATTAAATGTGCTTATAATTTTATTAGTAGGTATAATCCTAAACATAATAATTTCTCAGTTTTATTTTAATCAAGATGAAATTGTATGACAGTTTTGACATCAACATCCCTTGAAATAATCACAATATTTGTACTGGTACTTTATACTTCCTCTTAAAAGTCATCAGTATCTTGAATGGTATTACAAAACAAAAAAATCCTCCTTAAAAAATATCACAAATAAATTTTTGATGTCACTAAAAAAATGGTGAACAAATATTCTTTCTCAGATAGAGTATTTGGCTTCCTATTACGGATCAACATCATAACATTCATACTAGTCTTTATGAGTTACCAAGCAACCAAACCTTGTGACGGATCTTGGTTTCTAATATTCATCATATCTTGAGCCTCCTATGATATATGAATCTAAAAGCTACCCAACATGAATGTATGGATGATAATAATAAAAATTTGTAGTTTACATTGATTCTCTCTTAAAACTCGCAATCTTCATGCTTCTTTTAATATTTCTTCAACTTATGTGGTACTAAGTATCATAAGATAAGTCTTGGAACCTATTTATCAATCATTTATTTATTATCACATTCAATTATCTTCATCGGGGAGACTCCTGTAACACCCCAAGATTTTGTGAAATATTTTTTTAATTAATTTATCTTTTCAATATATTACATTTCACACAACACTGAATATACCTTCTGTTATATGAAAGCATCATTTTATTCTTACTCTGTATGCAACATCATGTTAAGATTTCACTAAAATTAATTCTTAGATTATAGTGAGGTACACACAACACTATGTTTGTCTTGTGTTACCCACAATGCTGATTTAATTTGATATCTTGTGTTATACACAAGTCTAGTTTTTACCAAACTATAATATACTATTAATATGGTTATTAAAATATTATTATAGTTTCCACTTGGCCATTGGAATGGAATTTTTGAATAAAACTAGATACATTGTAAAGATATTATCTACATATATATATGAAATTAATAATTTTATTATCAATTAGTTTGAAATGAAAGTAAGAACTATATAAGAATGGAGAAATTACTTTTCTAAGTAAACTATTCTTATATGTACAAATAATATTTCATTATGATAAATTAAACAAACTAATTTTGATGAATTATTTTAATAGAATTTATATATTACATATTCAATAAATATTTTTTATACTCATCCAATATATTTTATAGGTATAAGATAAGAATAAATTGAATTTTATGAATAAAAAGATGTATTTTCCTAGAAGATAATTTTTCCACCTTTTAATGGAGAAATCGTTTTAAATATAATTTTTGAAACATTAATAATATTTATTTGAAAAAATTAACTTTATTTTTTAAATATAAATATCCAAATTTACTTTGGGTTAATTTTTTTTATTTTATTGAGAAGTTTCATTTTTTTTGAAGAACAGTGAAAACATTAAATTTTATTTCAAAACTACATTTTCATATAATTTATATATATAGTTAAATTATATTTTAATTTTTTTTGTGGTATAATTAGATCAATTATACATATATTAATTAAATTTAGGTCACTAGAACCAATTTTTCATTGAAATAAGAAGTAAAAATATTTCAAACTTTTAAGAAGTTTTATCTAAAAAACCCATTGTTGTGACATGTATGTGGGATTAATTTTAAATTAATTTCTTAATATTTTATGATATTTATTTTTTATTTATGATTATTTAATTATTATATAACACATACCTTCATAATTTCTATTTTTGTAAATATTATAACATCATTTGTGGACGTGTGGGCTGTCGCCTCCTCAAATAGATATGTTTCATTCACACATTATAGGAAATTTATTAAGGATGGGTTTAGTAAACATATATGATAAATATGAAATCATAATTATAATTTAATTATATTATATATATTTATACATATAATTAAGTGACTTTCATTCTTATAATACCCAATAAAACATAAATAGCGTTCATTCGTACGTACGGCATGCCGTCTCCATAAACAGTGTTTTCCATTACCTATTTATATATTTTATATATTATTATAAATACTTATAAAATGGATATATATGATATTTAAATAATTTTTAATATTATTTAAATATTTAAATAATGATCCATGTAATAGGATCAATAATAAAAACACAAAACACATACGAAAAACAAAGCAGATATTACCCGAAACGTAGCATTAACATGAAGTTGTTAATAAACGGGTAATATAAATTCATAATAAAATCATATAAGGTTTGATTAATAAGAATATGTTTCTATTATATATTTATACTAAATATATATTTTTTATACATGAGTTTTTAATGAGTACGATGAGATCCAACACATAATGTAAGGCTTTTCTCGTCTCACTTTTATTTTGGTGAGATTTATGCCTTATTCATCATTCATTTATTTTATGTGGTGTATAAACGTCCAATTAATATATTCTATTATTATTATACTCAAATTTATTTTTATTTAAATATCCATTTATTATCACTCATTCATGGGATTTATGGTTCAAAAGATACCATATCGATAAAGTAATTTTGTCTCAATTTTCCTTTTATGAGATGCATGCCATGTTATGCACCTATATTATTCGACGAGGTGTATACACTGCCCTGTGAAATTTTATATCATAAATATAATTATTTTTATTATATTTTAATCTTTATTTAATGTTATTATTTCATGTGTATTGTTATTCAATGTTACCTAAGTAGTAATAGTTTATTTCTACAATCTCATCGTCTAATTGGATTCTTTATGATTTTGAATCCATTGATGAAATATTATGATTTATCTTTCATGAAATATCATGAATTTTATTATCCTCTATATATTCATGATATATTCATTTAATGGTAACATTTTCCCACTGTTGGGTACTTAATATAATTAATAAAGTGTTTTTAAGAAAATATGATTGTATCTCTCTCTTTGATCATAAATATGTGTTATTTAAAAACCATGTTTTCTAAAGAAAAGTTTTCAAAAAAATTATTTTATTTTCCATTTATCTTTAAAAGACATTATTGCCCATTTTTTACCTTTTTAATAAAATGTTTTTTAAAAAATAATATTCATGTCATTTTCTGATTGGAGAACTTCTCTAAACATTTTATAGTACAGAAGGAATTTTCCCCATGTATGAATTTATCTGAAGTATTGATCATAATTTCTTTGAAGCTTATTTTATATGTTTTCAATGAAAAAAAATCGAAAAGTTTTCAAGCATCCTTTATAGGTTTTAAAGGAAAATAATTCAACATTTCCTCAAGCTTCTTTTATAAGTTTTTATGGAATTGTTTTTAAATGTTTTCAAGATTCTTTATTATTTTTTTAAGGAGAGAGATTTTAAAAATGTTTCCAATTATTCCTTTATAGGTATTAAAATAAAAAAATCAAAAACATTTTAAGCTTATTTTATAATTTTTCAAGGAATAAATTTCAAGGTGTATTCAATTTTATTTATAAGTTTTTAGGGAAACTATTTTTGAAAATGTTTTTAGGATGCCATTATAAGTTTTCAAGGGAAAATATTTTCAAAATGTTTTCAAGACTCTTTTATAAGTTTTTCAGGAAAAATGTTTCCAAAATGTTTTCTAATTTCTGTTATATTTTTTCAAAGAAAGGTGGTTTAAAAATGTTTTCAAGCTTGTTTTTTAAGTTATTATGGGAAAAGGTTATCAAAATGTTTTCAATGATTCCTTTATATTTTTTCAAGCTTATTGTATAAGTTTTAAAGATTTTATATTTTTTCAAGGAAAAATACTTTCAAAGTGTTTTGAATATTATTTTATAAGTTTTCATTGAAAAATTATTTCAAAATGTTTTCAAGATTCCTTTATAAATTTTCATGGTTATTTTCAAAGAAAATTGATTTCAAAATGTTTTATATTTTAAAAAGTTTTTTTCAAATGAGAAAGGATAATTTCCTCAAGATATTATTTTATAATATTTCTAAAAAGTTATGTTCCATCTAAGATGAAATCAGTTTTTTTTACTCATGCCTTACTGGGGATATGATCTAAGGGTTCCATTTATATTATTTATCAGAATGGTTTATGTTTTTATGTCTTGATGTTTATCATACCTATTTATATTTCATGGGATATTTTTTTATGAAACTAGTTTCTCTTTCATAGGTTATATGTTTATGAAACCCTTTTCTCCTTCGTATTTTGTATTTTTTTTGAAACCCATTTCTCTTTCATCGGTTATATGTTTATGAAACTCATTTCTATTTCACATGTTATATATTTATGAAACCTATTTCTCTTTCATGGGTTATATTTTTATCATAGTTTTTTCTCTTTCATGGGTTATATTCTTATAAAACTCACTTCTTTTCATGGGTTAGTGTTTGATGAAATGATAATGAAACCTATATCGTTTATATAAGTTATGATATTATTACATGTTTATGATACCAATTTCATTTAATGGGTTATGATATGATTAATATTTATAATCTAGTGGAATGCATATATATTATTTCATTATGATATGGGTGGGACCTATATCTCCCTCGAATACAATAGGTAAATATTTATATCTCATAAGATAGACATTCCTAGAATGAGGAGTGAACTCGATTTCAATAAATGACTATGTCTACTAAGATAGTCTTGGGAGTGAACCATGAATACTAATATAGTTACAGAATTGAAACTTGACAATGAAGATAGTATGGTGAGTAAAACCATAATAATAATATGGCCTTTTAAATAATCCTTGACTACTATAAAAATCATTTTATATGTTTATTTTTCTACCACAAATTCTATTTCTTATTCCTATGATATTCTTTCATGGATTATTCTCTTGATTCCTTTATGATTAATATCCTATGAACTGATAATATTTATGCTAGGATTCATGTTTATGATCTTTTATATATAGGGTATGACCTTCTAATGTTATGATTATCTTCTCATACCCTTATTCTCATGTTATGATTATATCTCCCTTTTTACCCTTACTGATAATATAAACTCACCCCTTTCTTATTTTTCTTTTCCCCAGGTTATGAAGAAAGGTTTTAAGTAGGATTGATAATGGTGAATATCTTTAAGGGAGATGTGTACGATCATTCACCTAGATTAAATATTATGTTTCCAATTTTCCAAACACACTAAAGTGTTACGGTCCTTGGGCATGTAATTTAGTAATGTGAGGAATATTCATCAAAAATGATTTGATATCCATTTATGTTAACCCGGGTTTTCTATAGTTAGTATCAAAGGAAAGGTTTATTAAATATTTCAAATCTAGGATAATAAAGCTTTAGTTATATCCCTAGGGGTATTTATAATTATATTTCTAGGAAAGTTTCTTAGGATAAGCCTAAGGTGTAATAGATTTAAAATTAGGTGTCATGATTTAGACATCCTATAAGTAAATTTTTATGACTTTTTGGTTTTATACTATGATAAGTGTTTTCCACACTATTCATTATGGTTTTAGTCAAAGGAAGAAACTAGAAGAAACTTGGTTAAAATTGAATGTTTTGGATTTAGTATGTATGTTCATTATCAAAGTCTATTTCCTAAGTGGCAATATCATATAGAGAATTATGAAGGTGGTATGAGTATTGGTTATATTGTTTATGATTAAGGGACTACAAATGACCTGTAAAACGTATGGGATGTTATAAAATTATTAGTAACATTAAAAGTAATAAGAGTTATTATATTGAGGTTGAAGAGGCTTAATACATGATCCACATTTCATATTCTATGAAAGGGTTATTATGGAATAATATGATTAAGCCTGAGTAATAGTTTAAGAATAAAGTTGGGTGATTGAAGTGTATATGTTTTGGAATTAAAAGATTATATTATTAAAATCATGAAAAATATAAGTATTTTAAGTATATATTTTTCATTATGGATTGAAAAGTGTATTTAGAATGGTGTTGAAGACTTATAAAATTGATTTAATGGAAAGGTGGTATTTTGATTAAGGTAAGGTAACCCTTAATGAGTTCCTTATTTTGGGATAATGGTATTTGGATAAAGATATGTTGGATATAAATAAGTAAATTTGATGGTACTGATTACCTTGGAACTGAAAAAAGATTTTTTGAAAATGTTTTCTTTGTTATCATAGATGAAGTTTACAAATTTTTGGATTTATGGAATATATCCATAAGAAATCATGTATTTTTTCAATAAGGATGTATAGTAATTCCAATTATTACCTTGTTTCAAGATAATACATGTTAATGGTATTCACATATTTGTAATGTGACAACCAAGATCTACCTTATGATATTTGGGGGATCCATTCTAATCTGATTTAGTGAACTTATTTATAAAGTTTTGTATTTTCATATTTAATAAGGGTTAAAATCATGACCATTTATAGAATGGTTCAAGTTAAACATCATATGATGATTTATAGATTATAGTATTATATTGACGTATGAATATTTATTCATATTGGATAACCTATGCTTACATTTTTATTGTGATAATATATAAAGATGGATGGAATGACTTATCATTATATATAGGTATCTTATGATATATTAGTGCTTTATGCCAAACAAATTAACCTTCATTTTTATAGTAAGAGATGATGTGGAAATTGGTCAATACACAACCAATGGGTAATATTATGTTGAATTCATGTAAGTATATCTTTTCATGAAAATTGATTAACTTTAGAAAAAAGGGGTCTTGAAATAAAATATGACACTATTATCATCATTTTTTATAATATAAATTACCTTTTTCAATTATCTTTGGTTTATGCATTTGTGATAATTAACTTTCTCATAACTATATTCTATATCACTCTTAATCATAACTAGATAGTTATATTTTCCTTCCATGTCCATGTTTTCACTTTTCACATATGTTCTCCTATGTGGAAATCTAGTTTTGAGTTACTTTGGGTAACTGTTATATTTCTAACATCCCCATTTTAAAGTAAGTTCAAGTAATAATTTTTATGATGTGGGTTTCTATGGAAGGAAATTTCAATTATTAAACTTTTGATAACCTAGAAAAAATTCAAGGGATAAATTAATTTTAAGGGTGGTAGAATATAACACCCTAAGATTTTGTGAGATATTTTTTCAAATTAATTTAATCTTTTTGATATGTTACATTTCACAAAACACTGTATATACCTTGTGTTATATGAAAGAACCATGTTATTCCTACTTTGTATGCAACACCAAGTTAAGCATGCACTAAATGAAACAATTAGATTATCTTGGGGTACATGAAACACTATATTTGCATTGTGTTATCCACAATTTTGATTTCATTTGATAGCTTATGTTACACACAAGGGCTGGTTTTACTGAACTACAATATACTATTAATATTGTTATTAAAATATTATTATAGTTACCAGATATCTATTAAAATGGAAGTAATGAATAAGACTATATAAATTTTGAAAATATGATATAGGATTTATATAAAATGAATAAACTGACTGTTAATTATTTATAAATTAAAGTAGTAACTATTTGAGAATAAATAAATTTAATTTCTAAGAAAATTATTCTTTTATATACAAACACCATTTTAACTTGATAAATTAAACAAACCAATTCTGATGAATATTTTTAATAAAATTTATATATTATATATTCAATAAAAAAATTGATACTCATCCAATCGATTTAATAGGTATATGATAAGAATAAATCTAATTTTATGAATGAAAAGATGTATTTTTCTAAAGGATAATTTTACTTCCTTTTAAGGAAGAACCCACTTTGAAAATAATTTTTGAAAATTTTATACTTTTTATTTCAAAAAATAAAGTTTATTTTTTAAATTAAAATACAAAAAATTTAATTTGGAAATTTTTTTATTTTTCTAAGCAGTTTCATTTTTTTGATGAATAGTGAAAAACACTGAATTTTAATTTAAAACTGCTTTTTCATCTAATTTATTAATATTTTAAAATTATATATTAATTTTTTTTAAGTTATAATTTTATAAGTTTAATATAAATTGATAAAATATAGGTTATTTTGACAAATTTCCCATTAAAATTGGATATAATAACATTTCAAATTTTTAAACATTTTCGCTTAAAAACTCGTTGTCATGACATGTCTGCGAAGTTAATTTTAAATTAATTTCTTCCAATTATATGATTATAATTTTAAAAATTGATTCCATATTTTTAATAATTATAATATATAATTTCTAATAAGTTCAAATTAATTTTTTACCAAAATATATTATTGAAACTTGTTAAAATCAATTACAATGATTAAGGTAAAAACCATCTTAATTAATTACTAAACATAAAATATAAGCTGTAAAAATGACCATAAACTTGTCTAAAAAGTATTTTATAGTAATATTTCGACCTTTACACCTATAAGTATATATAATGGTCAATTTTTAACCCTTGGAGGGACAATTAAAACTTGGGGAGCACTCAAATATTTTCAAGAGTACCCCATGTATCATTTTCCTCACTTATAAAAGGTCTCCCCTCCACCTGCACTCTTTAAAACTATCAATCCCTTTTGGTTAAAACAAACCATTAAACAAATTCCTCCCAAATTCCCTAAAATCATCCTACAATATCCCCTTTATGTATAAATCCATACAAGTAATTCCTTTGGTGCGAACCAAAATTAGTTACCCAAAGAAGAGGTAACATCCCGCCACATGATCTTTAGTTTTATTTTATTTCTCTATACCATAAAATATTATTATTCCATAATTAAATAATAAGATAAATATCAAAAATATACTTATATTTCGTCATATTAATTTTTCTACCTTCAATCACACACACTTCCATCAAATGGGATACACAATCATCGTTCGTGCATATGGCGGACTACTGCCTTGCGAACTGATGTCGCTCGTTCAACCATTTCCACCTTTCAAGGTTAGTAATAATGATATAATTTATATTTTTATATTATATATATTATATTTATGGTTTATTCATTCTTCTTTAATTATTATATAACACATGCCTTCATAATTTCTATTTTGTGTAAATATGATAACATTGTTTGTGGATGTGTGGACTACCGCCTCATCAAACCGATGTGATTCATTCACAGTTTACGTGGAATGTATTAAGAATGGTTTTAGTAAACATATATGATATATATGAAATAATAATTATACTATAATGACATTATATATATGTATTAATATATTTCATTCACGTTCTTTCTTTTAATACGCAATAAAACAGAAAGAGCGTACATTCGTACGTCAAGCCTACTGTCTCCCTGATCAGTGTATTCCATTTCATAGTTATATATTTTATAGATTAATATAAATATTTTTATAATTAATAAATATTATAATTACATCTTGTTTTGCATTCTATAAATAATTAAATAATTATTTAAGTAACAAGATCCAGAATATCAAGTCTAAACAAAAACAAAAAATAAAGCGGATATTACCTGAAACATAACATTAACTTGAAATTGTTAATAAATTGGTAATATGAAGTCATAATAAAAAAAATGGGTTTTTATATATAATAATAGGGTTATTTTTAAGATTTTTAATAAACTTATAATTATTACATCAGATGTTTGAATGAGTATGATGAGATTCAAGACATAAGGTAAGTGTTTTCTCATCTCACTTTTATTTATGTGAGATTTATGTATTATTCAGAACTCATTTATTTTGCGTGGTGTATATAATTCCCATGAATATATTCTACTATTATTATGCTTAAAGTTATGGGTATTTATATATCCATTTAATTATCTCTCTTTCATAGATTTTATGGTTTAAAATTTACCAAATCAGTAAATTAATTTTGTCTCAATTTTCCTTCTTTGAGACACATGCAATGTTATGCATTTATATTCTTCTATGATGTTTATACGCTGCCCTTTTAATGGTTGTATCATTAATATCCTTCTTATAATGGTATTATAATCTTCATTCAATGTTATTATTTCATGAGGATTATGATGCAAAGTTACCAAAGTGGTAATAGTTTGTTGCTACAATCTCATCATTTTACAAGATTGTTTATAATTATTCTCCCATTGACGAAATATTATAATAAAAATCTCAATATATTTCATTATTTATTCTTCTCTAGTTATTCATCATATAATCAAGTAATGGTTCCATTTTTATACTCTTTTAAACTTAAGATAATTAAGAAAGTGTTTTTAATAAAATCAGACATTATCTCTCCCTTCGATTGAAAATTTGTGTTCTTTAAAAATCATTTTTTATAAATAAAAGTTTTCAAAAAAATTCTCCTATTATCCTATTATATTTAAAATTCATTTTTATCTTTTATTATATTTAACAAAATGTGTTTTAAAAAGGTATCTTCTTCACATTTTTCGATTGAGGAACATTTCTAACTTTTGATGGGGAAGAAGGAATGTTTGAAATGTAAACATTTATCCACTATCATGGTCATCATTTCATTGAATATTATTTTATATGTTTTCAAAGAAAAAAAATGTTTTGAAAATGTTTTTAGGATTCATTTATATTTTTTCAATGAAAAATTATTTCAACAGTTATTCAAGCCTCTTTTATAAGTTTTTAATGAAAAATGTTTTCAAAATATTTTCAAGATTATTTTATAATTTTTCAAAGAAAAATGTTTTCAAAATGATATTAAATATTCCTTTATATGTTTTGAAAGAAAAATTAATTCAAAATTTTTTTAATATTATTTTATAATCTTTCAACGAAAAATGTTTTCAAAGTGTTTTCAAGATTATTTTATTAGTTTTCATGGAAAAAGGTTTTCATAATGTTTTCATGATTGTTTTTTCAGGGAAAAATGTTTCAAGATTCTTTTATAAGTTTTTAAGGAAAATGGATTTTATATTTTTATCAAATTTTCCTTCATATTTATTCAAATAGAAAGGTTTTAAAAGTTTTTTCAATCTTCTTTCATAAGTTTTAAAGAAAAATGATTCTAAAATGTTATAAAATATTCTTTTATATGTTCTATAAGAAAAAGGATATCAAAATGTTTTCAATATTCTTTTATAATTTTTCAGGAAAAATGGTTTTCAAATGGTTTTTATTCTTTTTTATAAGATTTCATGGAAAAAGGATTATAAAATCTTTTCAAGATTACTTTATAATTTTTCAAGTTTATCTTCAAAAAAAAATTGTTTCAAAATGTTTTATGTTGTAAAAAGTATTTTTTTCAAGAAAGAAAAGATATTTTCCTCAAGAAATGATTTTAAAATATTTCTAAAAAATTATGTTCCAAATAAGATTACATTTGTTGTTATTACTCATGTATTACGGGAGATATGATCCATGGGTTCTATTCATATTATTTTTCAAAATAATTGTTGTCTTGATGTCTTGATGTTTATAAAACTAGTTTCTCATTCACAGGTTATATGTTTATAGAACCTGTCTCTCTTTCACAGGTTATATGTTTTTAAAAACCATTTCTCATTCATGGGTTATCTATTTATGAAACTTGATTATATTTCACACGTTATATTTTTATGAAACTAATTTCTCTTTCATGGGTTATATGTTTATGTAACTCATTTCTCTTTCACATGTAATATGTTTATAAAACGTGTTTCTCCTTCATGAGTTATATGTTTATGAAACTTGTTTCTATTTCATGGGTTATATATTTATGAAACTTTTTGGTCTTTTATGGGTTATATATTTATGAAACCCACTTATTTTCATGGGATATGGTTTGATGAAATGATTATGAAACCATTATCATTACCATATGTTATGATATGATTACATATTTATGATACCCATTTCATTTCATGGGTTATGATATGTTAGGTGTTTATGAACTAGTGGTATTCATATATATGATTTCTTTATAATATGGTTGGTACCTATATCTCTATCCAATTAATTGGGTAAAGATTTATATCTCATGAGATAGACATGGCTAGAATGGATATTGAACTCCATTCAGTACTAGACTCTGTCTACTAAGATGGTCTTGGGAGTGAACCTTGACTACTAAGATGGTCTTGGGAGTGAACCATGACTACCAAGATGATAAGAGGAGTGAACCCATACTACTAAAATGGCCTTGTAAATAATACTTATCTACTATGTAAATAATTTTATATGTTTATGTGTCTTCCATAAATTATATATCTCATTCTTATAGTATTATTTGATGGATTATGTTCTTGATTACCTAATGATTAATGACTTATTAACCACCAATATTTATGACAAGATTCATTTTTATGATCTTTATATGAAGGGTATGATCTTATAATTTTATAATCATATTCTCATACCCTAATGGTCATGTTATGCATATATTCCTCCCTTTTTACCTTTATTGGGTATATAAGCTCACAACTTTATTATGTTTACTTTACCCAAGTTATAAAGAAAGTTTTTAATTATGAGTACTAATGGGAAAGATCTTTAAGGGAGATGTTGAAAATATTTCACCAGGATAGAAGATTATGTTTCCAAGTTTCCAAATACACTAAACTATTACTATCCTCAGGCATGTAATTTTGTAATATGTTGAATATTTATAAAAAATGATGTAATATACATGTATGTTAATATTGGGTCACTATAACTCCACACCAAACAAATACCATGAGACCACTCACCGGGTTGGGTGTTTTACTTAACCACGGGCACACTTACCCATATGCTAGTAGATTTTGATTAGAAACAAGGTTCTATAATTTTAATGTGGTGAGAAAATAACCTCATATGAGAGTGAAGAAATTATAAAAAATAATGAAACAAAATAATCCAAAACAATAATAAGGGTATATAAAAAATAAAATGGATTTATGGAATTCTAAATTCAATGTGGAAGTATAGAGTCATACATACCAACTGAAAACCCATTACGTTGGTCACATATAAAAATTAAAAATGAGTAAAATAAAGGTATGATATACTAATATCCCTCATCCCTATCATATCTGAATATACAAGTCTCTATTTATATGATCAAGACTCATCATGAAACATTGGGAATCTTCCTTTCCTGATCCAATAGATAATGTAGTATTCTTAAATAGTAGTGTGCGAGGAAATCTTGAGTAGGGTGTTGATAAAACCCTATAGGCCACCTCTAATGGTGTCCCTAATATAAATAGTAGATATAGTGTATGTATAATGTGATATTATCTACAAATAATAGTGTATAAGATTAAAAAAATCATCATTGAACCTCATGTTTTACAGTGACACTTGAGAATGACCATGCCTGCTACGGATTATGATGAATGTGTGAGCATAAATAAAACCACTTAAGTAGATCCATGTCAATCCTCTTATTTATGTAAGTAACTCAATACACCCCAGAATCATAAAAGTAAAATCTATGGGAACCACATCCAACCTTATAACCATATTACATACACTCGTTAGCAACCCACCTCACCTCAAAACCATATCAGACTATTATACACCTAAGGGACCCATGTTATAGTGACCCAACGTTTTATTACAAGAATATTACATAATTTTTATGATAAAAAAATAATATTCAAATGATCAATGATGAAAATATTTAGTATCTTGGGAAAATTAGGTTCTTATATCACTTATACATATTAAAAATAAAACATTATTTAAATCCATCTTTTTTATTATCCAAAAATCACTCATTCACTCCTTAGTACATGTAATGACATAAAGATATACAAAAAATAAAGGGGTGAGATAAAATCCTAATAAGCGGAGGAATAACATAGAATGAATAAGGGACAAGAATAAGTAGTGAATGGGTAAGTGAAATCATCATCATGATATCATAGGCCTGAGTTCATCAACATAAGAATGGGAGAATAAATTGAAAAAGGAATAGAATTTTTCTTGTTCATAATAATGAAACATCATAACACATTGGGTAAATACTGCAAATTGTTTTGAGAAATGTTATCATCATGTTGACACTTAACATATGTTTATAAATCATAAAATCATAATCATGAACAAAGATATCATCATGTTCACACAAAATGCACATAATCACGTGAGATATATCAAATTACCCAATGCATTAGAGGGATATATAATTCCAATCCCACCTGTTACATCATAAAAATTTGATGATCATGTAGTCCATATGGATAGAAAATATACAATAATTGTATTCATGAAATAAACCCTTTGAATGGAATGGGCTTCATAGAGATTTCAAAAAACATGCATTAATGAAAAAACTTTTAGTATAGCATGTGAATATAGGAGATCATATTTTTTCATGAAAGATAATAGTTCATTGAATATGAAACAACAGAAGAGATTTCAAAGATATGTTTTTTAAAAATAAATATTTTTTAAAAAAAATTTAATTGTATTAGAAATCATTTCACTAATGTAGAAACATGTATACCCCCCCCCCCCCATAAAGAAAAGGTAAATAATATTAAATGGTAATTTTAAGTGCTTTAGTGGAAAATCCATACTAAAAATAATGTGAATGAGGAGATAACCCCAAATGAAATATTTGGGTTCAAGAATCCCCTTACATTAAATCCAATTAGGTTTTGTCTCATTTACACCACCTATATACTAATCATTAGTTTTCTAACACATGAATCAAGAATTGAATTATATTTACTTATTTCACTATTTTTCAATTATTATTTTTTGATTCTATTTTATAATACTATTTGTTAAATATGAAATGTTTTGATGTTATATTTTTATTAAATTATTCTTTTTTGTTTTGATTTTTTTATTTTTGTTCGAGGTTATGTATACATTCATAAAATTATTTATAAAAGATTATATTACATGTAATTACATATTAATATATTAAATATAATTCATAATAACCATTTATGAAGGTTTTCATAATAAGAGAGTTGACAATGTCCTTGTATGTGGTTAACAGACTGTTAACGGGACATTATAAAAAGTGTATGAAAGAGAATTATGACATCTAAATATAGTATAGATTTAATAATTATTGTAGTTTAACATAATTATTAAAATTTTAACATATTAATTAATTAATTTTTTATATTTTTCACTTGAGAGGAATATAAATAATGAGGAAGAGAATAGAAAAATAAGAAGAAAAATTGATGAAACCTTACCTTCTTCTTATTGCTTCTTCTTTCCCATGACACTAAAATCCTTTACAGATTGGAGTTAGTTTACTCTATAACATCCCTAATGATTATAAGGGTGATAATATATGTAATTTGGTCACATAATTGGCTTTGTTAATTGAGGGAGAACACTTTTTTCAAGGGTGCGAAGAGGGTGTGTTTATGCGTGATAAGAGGGGAATTTTTGAGTTAAAATACTGAATAAAATATAATTTTCATGTAAAAAAATTTAATAGTTTTATTATTGATATTTTATTTAAATTTTTAATAAAGTAAAATTATTTTATGACTTCTAAATCTTTCCAATATAGAATTTTTTTTTATAAAAAAATAATGTGGGAAAATGAAAAATTGTTTTTTATAGAATACTTTAGACTTTAGACTTTGGAAAATATTTTTAAGTTTAGAATTTTAATTTCATGGAATATTTAACATATTAAACATGTTTTTTGGTAAAGGATCAAATTATAGAATTAATTACATCATTATTAAATCATGAATGATGTAATTTGAAATATACCATTTATGAAAAATGGTATTTTTCTATTCACCTAAAAATTGATGTTTCTCAGAAAATTACTAAAAAATAAACCTTGTAAATTTTCAAAATGTGGATTATAAAAATGATGTTAAATATTTTAAAATAATTCTCTATCATTGTTAATTTTTATTTTTAATATAAAAAATTATTTTTATGAAATGCATTAAAATGTTGTTTATTAAAAAACGTTTTTATAATATCATTGAGTGTTTAATATTGATATTTCTTTGGGAATTAAAATATTTATATTTTGTGAAATTAATCATGATAAATATTATTTATATTAAATTTTAATATTTTTATTTCAAATTACTTTTCCAACATTCATGTAACTATTCTTAACGGTCGGGTTACTATTCCTAAATGTTAGGTTTCTATTTTATATATCACATCACTATTTAAATTTTCATATTACAATGACTAAAAGTTAGGCTACTATTCTAGGTATCACATTACTATTGAATCATTCATATTACCACTTATAAATACCTTTAATTCCTTCATTCATCATTCACCTCAAATTTTCTCAAGGTTCTACTATTATTATTGCAAAAATAATGATTGCATTACTAATGTTCTTCCTATTTATTATAGTTTTATTCATGAGTGTAATAATTCAAGGATATCAATGTGATCTATATATTCCAATTTTACTTGTTTTTTGGTGTGTTTATTTTCCCATTGTACTGGTTTCCATTTTAATAGAAATATTTATTTTTTAAATGTAACATGCCTAGTTAATGAAATAATGAATTATTTGTTTCATGTGTTTAAACAATATTACATGATAAACATTATTTATTTAAAATAAAAATTAAATATATAGAAAAGTTTAAGATGTTACCCTATTACCCCTTTAGAAATTTCATCCCTTAAATTTTAATTCATATCCTTCACTAAGAATAGATGAGGGTGCTTCTCTTTTGTTGTTTCCTTAGGTTCCCATGTTGATTCTTCATAGTTTTGATTTTTCTAAATCACATTAATAATGTAAATTATCTAATTTCATAGAAATTTTTCACTATTGTTCAAGATCTTAACTAGTTTCTCCTCATAAGAGAGGTCATGTTCTAGTTGTACCAACTCTGGTTTCAATATAGGTAATGGATCAGATATGTAATTCCTCATGAGATATACATGGAATATGTCATTGAATTAAGCTTGGTTTTTATAAGTACTGGTAGATAGGATACAAATCTCAAGTGATCAAAGATATCAAAGTGGAAAAAGTACCTAGGGTTAATCTATCCCATATTTTAAAACTATATGACTATCCTCCATAGTGATATTATATGGAAAACCTTTTCTCTAATTAAAACTTTTGTTCCCTTCAATAGGTATCAGTATGACTCTTCTACCAAATCTAGATAGCTTTTATATCCCATTGAATTTCTTGAATCTTCTTTGTCATTTTTTTCACATGATCGAGTCCAATTATATTCTATCCACCAACTTCATCCCAACATGTAGGAGTTCTAAATCGCTTCCTATATAGATCTTAATATGGGTCCATTTGAATACTCGAGTGGAAAATGTTGTTGTATGAGAACTCAATGAATAGTATATATTGATCCCATATTCCTTAAAATTCTATTGATTAATATATCAGTATGTTCTCAAGTTTCTAAATGGTACTTTCTGATTTCCTATCCATTTGAGGTTAATAGGCTATACTAAAGTTCAATTCAGTATTCAAATCATGTTAGTTAATTCTCTATAATTTAGATGTGAACCTTGGATCATGATCATAAATGATCAAAAGTGGTTCCCCATGTACCCTCACTAATTTATATAACTATATCATATAATTTTTATCAAGTGAAAACTATTCCTAAATAGAAATGAAAAGGGAAGACTTTGTGAGTTGATCTACCCCAACTCATATTACATTACTTCCATTGGATGTCCTTGGGAGACCTGTGACATGGTCCATGGTGATGTTTTACAACTTCCATAATATTATGGTTAATGGTTGAATCATCCATTTGAACTTATATTACCCTTAATTAACATAATGACATATCAAGAACTTTTATATGTACTTATTAATATCCTCCTTCATGTTTTCCCACCAAAAGTGATCTCAAAGATCATGATACATTTTTGTACTTCAAGGATGGATATATAAATATGAGTTATGAGTATTATCCCATAGATATTTCATTATCTCAGGTGATTGAGGAAACAAATTTCTAGATCCAAACTCAATGAAACTATCATCATTGATGTGTAATTCATGAATATTTCTTTCCATTACTACATTATCCTTTTTTTAATCTCTGAATCATCCATTTAGACTTCCTTGATCCTCTATTAGATAGATGGTTGGTAAATCATTTGTAAATTTAGTATGTTTTCCATACTATTATGATTTCTAGATCTATACATTAAATTTCCATGAATATATATTCTTTCTCAATCCACTTCAAGGATAGTGTACAAGGTTATATTCTCCTAAGATAATCAGCTACCATATTCACCTTTCTGAGATGGTAGTGAATAGTGAAATTGTAGTCATTGACCAAAAATAACCATATTAATTGACATATGTTGAGATATTTTTATATGAATATATTATTTATACTTTTGTGATATTGATATATGTAACACTTCTCACCATACTGGTACTTCCAACAAATCCAAAAATCGAAGATTTGAGCTGCTAACTCTAGATCTTGTGTCTTGTAGTTATTCTCATGGATCCTCAGCTATAATGAGGAATAGGATATCACATTATCATTATACAGGAGTACACATCCCAAACGTTTCATTTAAGCGTCAATTTATATCAAAATCCTTTCACTACCTAAGTGTATTTTGAGTACAGGCATAGTGATTTTCATCTTCTTGAGATCCTTATAAATTTCCTCACATTATTCTATCTAGACATAATTTACCCCTTTCTATGTTAACATAGTTAGTGGGTTATAAAATCATAATATATTTCTCACAAATCATTTGTATTACCCATCTTGTAACACCCTATGATTTTAATAGGACACTATATTCGATAGCTTATGTTGAAAAGAACACCAAGCTTAAATGAACTCCAAAATATTATTATTTAACACGACCATTATAAAATAGCTATTAAATATATAAGGTGTGGATAATATAAGCTATAATATGAAATAAATATGAATTTAATATTCAATAAAAAATTAATTTTACTTAGTAAATGAACAAATAATATTTAGTAAAGTCATTTTTGTTCTTCAGATATATGTTTCTTCATAAAGTGATTTTTATTTATTTCTATATGAAAATAAATATAATTGATTTATGAAACTTAAAAAAATTATTTATAAAATGAACATAATATTTGGATTCATAATTTCAAAATTATCTAAGGATGAATTTTTTAGAATCTTCTGAAAATATTAATTTTTCAGCGAACAGTCAAAAATACTGATTTTTGTAAAAATGTCATTTGTTTTCAATAAATTAAGAAATTTAAAAGTATAATTATTTTTAAAATATGGTTTCAAGTAAAATAAGTATTATTTAGTTTAATTTTATCCACATAAATTCTTTGTAATCAAAATTATATTGTATTTTATAATAATTCTATTTTTTGGTTTAGAAATGGGATTTTTCTAAAAACTATTTTAAAGTACATAATGTTTCTACTTTTTAATTAATTAAAATAATACCTAATGGGTAATGTTTTCAATGAAATATATATATTTTAATACATTGAATGTTAATTTATTTTTATACAATGAATATTATTAGTCATAAATTTAATATAAAAATTTCTTTTCATTGAAAAATACACTTCTTCAAAACCAGCTTTTTCGTCGCGTCTACGGGTTTTATTTAAAATATAATTTTGAAACCTCATTGAATTTAATTTGTAAAAATGGATTCCATATTTATAATAAAAATATACAAATTATTTTTTATATTCATATAAACTTTTAGGTATAAAAAATTTACCATGGTAAAAAAAAGATTTATTGTAGTATATGTTAAATAATGAAACGAGATAAAGTTAAAAGGTAATAGTATAAAATACCGAAAAAATAAAAAATAAAATTATTGTTTTATTTGTCTCTTGACCATAAACATTCGTTAAAAAATTAATTATAAATCTAATTCGTTTTAATTATCTTCTCCCCAATGTGGCTGGCTTTAAATATAAAATAATCATTATTTAATCATTTAAAACCACCACTCCTCAAGTATAAATACCACTCCTTAAAACCTACTATATCATCAAAATAATGTAAGATTATTAAATCTATAAAAACAACACTCTCACACCCACTATCCCCAATTCCAAGTTGTTATGGTCTCACCAAAATACCAATTCCATGGTATTTAAGGGATCCTTCAAGGAGGTGATATTCAAGAGGTTATTTTCTCAAACCACCTCTCTTATTTTATTTTCTTCTTCTACCTTATACTTGATTAATTCATACATCAAGGAATAATAACTCCAAAATCATGTACATAATTTTATTTTAGGTTTAAAATGGAATATAGTATATTCATCCATTTTATTACCTCTTCCTTTTCAAATAAATGAAACCACTGTCCAAATTATAGCGGTTAACCATCTTCGTGAATAACAATTTTTCATTTTCCATTGATGAATTCAAGGATGGTAATAAAAGTATTATTATTATTAAATAATATTTTAATAGTTATATTATAACCTATTACATGTTCTGGAAATAATATATATACATAATATTAAATAAAACAAAACTAGTTCATGATGGTTTGAAAACCCAGTAGAATAAACTAAACATTTATCATTAACTTTTATCTAATGAATCATCATCATGTAAGAAATAAAAATGATATATGGGACAATTTAAACTTATATAAGTGCAATAATACCATTTCATTTCACTTATATAGTTTGGATTCCATTTTACAAGAACATTCATAATCATATACAAGGGAACCGACCATGTAACTGTGAAACAAATGCACCAAAAACAATGAAATTAATGAAATATTATTATAAATGATGTTTAAGTTCAAAAAACTAAAGGGAAACCTAGGGTAAGGAATTTCAAAACTTGGTTTCCATTCATTGGTTTAAACATCTACTTTATTGATTTTTTTTTTCATGAAAAGATTATGTGTGAAATGAATTTTGATTAAATTATGATGTATTTAAACTTTTTCATGTCTATTTACATTTTATACACATAATTTATTCATTTTATTGACACTTAAATAAATGATATGATATTTTCAAGAGACTTTCTTTTAAAAAAAACATTCGTTTAGAGTTTCCCTTAAAACTCTCTTTTTATTCCATGTCCATGTTTTTTATAATGGTTTATAAAAAAATAATATTCTCATATAATTTTTTATATTAGATTTTACACATGATTTACTTTCTACAAAATAGTTTTAAAGGTATATTTTTTCATATTCTAACTAATGTTCTTTGAGACTTTTCTGACAAAATACCGAAGGAGTTTATTTTAACGTATATGGTATGAGTGGATTTTTTTCCATTATGAAGCCTTAATGTCTCATAGATACCATTCCATGTTTATAGGGTTGTATTCAAGGGAATTTGTTTTATTTTATAATTGTGTGGTGTTTTCAAAATAAGTGATTTTCAGAGTGAAAAGGGTATTTACCTCATGAATTTTTTTAAATGATATTAATAAATTATTTTCATATATTTCAACATCATTTGTTGAATATTATGCTTCATTGAGGTTAATATATCATTATATCATCTACTATATTTTATTAAATGGTTCATGATTAGTTTAAATTGTAATGTAATATTTAGATATCATTCACCATATTACTCTTGATGGTTTGTGATTATGTTTACTAATTGGGGAAAGTTATTTACATTTTGTATGATTGTTTTAATAGAAATGTATATATTGATTATGTTTCAACCCTTTCAAGTGATGAGTGAATTGGACTAAGTAAGTGATAAGTGGGGCCCACTATAGCCCCTTGATGTGTCGGTAGGTCCCATGAGATAAACTTGTTTGGGTATTGGCCTATATATTACATGTTTATGAATGGTGTCTTGGTCGAAGCCTTGATGGTATGTTTATGATGGGTGAAATTATACATTACCTCATTATGATATTAGTTGTTGTTTTCCATGTGATTATTAAATTAGTAGAATATCCATGTTTATGTTTTCTATCTCATGTGACTATTTATATGGAATTATTTGATCATCTTTTATCCTAGTAATATTACTCTCATGTTATTGATTAAATGGATTTTATTTCAGCTATTTACCTTTTCATAATTGTTTATTATTATTTATGATAGTTTCTCTTGTACTTAACCCTTACTGGTCATCTGAACTCACCCCTTTCTTATGTTTCATTTTTCCCTAGGATGTTAATAAGTTTATTATGATTGATATGTTGGGTTAATATAGAATAATAATGGTATTATAAAAGTATTTTTTATGTTTTATTTTATATTTTCAATTATAATGTAAGGTTCAAGTATGTATATAGTTTTATAAAACTATGAAATTGTCCATTCCATTAAGATGTGATTCATTGTTTATTTTTAAAATATAATAAAGGAACCTCCAACTATGTGCTACTAGGGTTTGGGTATTTATATTTGGTGTCAAATAGAGATTTAGTAGAAAATTTGGGAATAATATTTAGGAAAAACATATATTAGAGAATGAAACCCTATGACTGAATTTGGAAATACTACCAAAGAAATCAAAATTATGATTTAGAGATTAATTATAACTTAATTTTTTAATTTATGATAAGTAGTTTTGGTATTATACATTATGTTTCATAATTTTATGATCTAATATAATGTATAACATTATTTAGAAATGTAACCAACAAAAAAATGGTAATTTTATTGATGAACATAATCCATGTTAGGGTTTTTCTCCTGGGTAGGATAATGATGATGGAGCTATGGATTAAGATGAAGCTACAGCTGAATATGAACAACTTATAACTACACTGTGATAGATGATTGAGTTTATGAGTAATAAATTTACCTATTTAAAACTTTCTGATGATCCACAACATGGTGTAACAATGTTAGACCACTTCATGCATCATAAACCTCTATCATTCAATGGAATTACAAGTCCATTTGTAGCTGAGTAATGGATATGTTCCATATAAAATATATTTCTTTCTATATGAGTTATGAAAGGGATTATGTTATTATGTTAGATTATCATCTCTCTTGATATGAGGATAAATGGTTGCCATTTATTCAAAATAAAAAGGAGGATGATGAAATATAAAACATTGAATTAAAGGACTTTAAGGAACTTTTCTTGGAATGATATTTACCATTCAAACAGTATACAGATATGGAGATAAAATTATTGAATATGAGACAAAATGAGGATGAGAATATTAATAAATATAAATCAAACTTTATAAGTTTATAAAGTTATACCACAGACTATGTACATAATCCAAAGAGTAATATTGACTATTTCTTTAATGGGATTAAATCAATACTTTGAAGGGATCTAGTTTTCCAAATATTTTCATCATACAAGGATATGTTTTCATGTTTTACAAAGATATAGAAGGAATATTCCAAGTCTTATGGTTCTAAAGAAAATAAATATAAGAAGATGATGGATGATAAAAAATAGATAAGGTGTAGAAATCAAAGAAGGTTTTTTACACATGTGATAATTGTGGAAAGAAACACTTTGGAAATTGTTTAAAGGGAATGGTAGTTTGTTATAAGTGTGGGGAGAAAGTCCACTAGGCTCATTTTTTGAAATGGAAAGAAAGAAGTTTTGAAATGCTTAAACTATAAGGATATGGGGAACTACACAAATGAGTGCCCCAAGAGTCAGGGGAATATTCCCTAGAAGAAGCAAAGGGATCAATGCCATGCTTATGCTATCAATCTAGCTGAACTAGAATTATTATTGTACATGTGTATTTGGATCCAAGAAATATGTTACAAAATTATTAAATTGATGATATTCTAGAAACATTAAATTATTGTACTACAATTCTATTTCTTAATGTATTTGAAATCATGTGTTTAATGGTGCAGAGGAAAATGATTTCGGGGAAATATGATCTTTTTGAAAATACTTGTTTGAGGGAGGAAAACACATAATATGTTCTTGATGTTGAGATAATAATAAAGGGATGGCTATGGGACAACATTGGTGACCATGAAATTGGTTTGTGGTTTGGTGGTTTATATTGTCTTTTCTAGAGTTTACTACATGTTTGGATTTAAGGAAAATATCCAATAATATAAGTTTTAATTAAGGAATAAGTAAGTGTGAAAGTTTTCAATAAGTTTTTTTGGTAATTTATGTTATTACCATGTTTCAAGAGAACACATGATAACGGTATTCACATGTTTTTTATGTGGCGATTAAGATCTAATTCATGTTGCTTGAAGGATTAATGATAATTTGATTTTGAAAACATAGGGACCTTCATTGATAAAATTTGGGCATATTTCCATGGAGTTATATCCACAGTCAATAATAATTGTGGCTTATAACTCACTTATACCCATAACCATTTAACATATCATGCTAGTACCCCACCCCACTCCCCCTTTCCCCTAGCCTCACAAGATTCCTCCCCACCCCTACCCCCGTGAGCTTCCTCCCCACTATGACCCCCCCCCCCCCCCGACATTACCACCCACCTCCCACCATCCTCCTCTAACAAGGCCACCCAACTTCCCCCTTGTCCTTCTCCTCCCCCAATGTGGCTTCCCACCACCCCACTGATGCAGCTCTGATGCTGCTCTAATGCTACTCTGACACTTCTCTTAGGGTTTTCTAACACTTCTCTGATGTAGCCTCCTCACATACTCCTCTGATTCACCTCTAACAGAGCCACCCCAACTCACTGTGATTATTTTTCTCTAACAGAGCTCTGTCACAACCTTCATCCTTATTCTTCCATGAACCACTCCCTCCTCCTCCATGATGAATCCCAAACACAATCCACCTATTATAATACATCAATAACCTTCAATAGACATGTTTCTCTATCCCAAACTCAATCCATCTACTATGTATTATTTCCAGGAGTCACATATGAAATTCTCTACCTCCCATCAGGTTGCTTCATCTCTAAAAAAATCACTCTACTATTTTTGAACTCAAGGTTCTCCCCTATATTTATTCTAGAAACCCCTAATCCTCATTCTGACTCCAATCCATCCATTTTTTGTTTCCTCTTAAATCACTTTATCTAATTCTAAATTCAAATGTCTCATATTTCCTTCCAAATTATCCACCATTCATTATTTTATTCTCATGTGAGGGTACCAGATTGAAATAGGTTACTAGTAAGATGAGGAGTCAACCAAATTTTTATGAATTGAAGGGATACGAAAGAACCAGCCTACCTAAAACCCCTATAGCATCATCAAGATTGGTCTAGTTTATAATCTAGTATTTTGTGCGATCTCTACCAATTTATTTGGATTTTTGACTCATAGTTGGTGCTATTTATATTTGATTTTAGTGTATAGTTGAATTTGGCATTCACTATCCATGCATTATTCCTGTGAGTTAATTGAATAATAAGTTTTAAAAAACTTGTAACCCTCCATCTATACAATAAAATGGGTGGAGACTACCAATATATAAGACCATTATAGTCTCATTGAGTTCAATTGAAAGAGGGTTATTTACATGTCTTCTATTAGGTTTTATTATTGATTTAGAACCATAAATGACAAAAATGATATTAGAATAATATATGCAAACGAGGATGAGTAACATTCCTATTAATATTTTATTACCTCCAACCAACCCCAAGAAATATATTTACCTTTAAAATATATTATGTTACATGTATATTTATATTAATTTATTTTCACTTCTAAATTCCAGGTTCATGTATGAGATCAAGTTGGTTATCTTCAAAAAAATATCCATCCATTATATCAAATTATTAATATTATATCCATATTTTTAATTTTTATTTTGTTTTTTATTAATTTAAAACTTCTCATAGTTGTTAATATATAATCTATTCAAACATGAATTTTTTTATTTATATCCTGATCAAGTTTTATCTCCAAAAAACTATAACATTAAACATGTGAAACTAAAAATCTGTTATGAATCTACATTATTATCTTCATCTATTATTTGGACTAATTCCTATTATGATTATTTTATTTATATTTCAATTTCCCCCTTTTTATTTTTCATGTTTTATTTCTTTATTCTTTGAGCTCCAAGGTCTGATTCCACACTTACCTTTTACCCATTTATACTTTTCATATTTTATTTCCCTCTTCTATAGTTTTATAAGAAAGGATGTTTTTAATTTCTCCATCTTAGTGGATTAGAAATTTTATATGGATTATTTTTTTTGAAATTCAATCAATTATCCCTGGATTAAAACCCTATGATAGTTGAAAATATTTAATATTTTCATAAAAGAGTTTGTTAATTATATTTTGGGTTTATTTTCTATCCAAATATACTATTTCCAACTAACTAAAATTCCATTTCGAAACTATATTATTATTTTTGCCTATTAATTAGAGTGATTTCAGATTTTATTATTTCTAATGCTACTATTAATTATGTTGGAATTTAAATTTGATATCGTTTTTTGATATGTTGTATATAAAAAATTGGGTTTATTTAATTTTTGTTTTTGAATTTTTACTTTAGATTTTATTATATTAAAAATATAGACTGTAGAATTATAACATTATAAATGAACATGAATTATTTTTGACATAAATTATCAGACTCTTATAAATTAATTTATATAGAATCCTTGATATACTATATTATATTGTGAAACGCTTTCATTAGATTTGATCTCTTGAATTTTTAATTTCAATGTATGTTTTATTTTCTAGCATTTATAACCTATATGAATGTAAGTGGAATGATTCTGTACATTGTAGGTTTTATTTGTAACCCGCCTATAAATATAAGTGGGATTCAATGCCATTTGTAACTTGATTGATATTGTAATATTTTAGTTTATGTAAAAGGGATTTAGTAGTGTTTTTAACCTACCTACCCACTAATGTAATTAGCATTTGTAACCAACATTCTTCTATAGGAAAGTAGTTTTAACATGCATTCAATTTTCATGACTCCATAAAGTATAATCCAAAATATTTTAATGTTAATAGGATTTAGTATCATCTATCACCATAATTATTGTCAAGTGGAATTCATATTTATTATTATAGGTTGTATTCATAAACCTACCTATTACCATAACTAGGGTTTAAAACAATTTGTGACTTTCATTATTTCTATTATGAGTACCATATTTAATCTTCTTACATCTATATAAATGAATTTTAAACATTAATTAAATAGTATAGACTTAATTTTACATGTGTTTATCACAGCTTCTTTGCTAATTTTCCTCCCCGACTACTACTACAAGTAGGAAACTATTTACATCTATCAACTACCTACTTTTATAAGTTAAATTCTTATATATAATTTCATGATGCCTTTGTAACCTACTTGTTAATGTAAGTTGGATTTAGAATCATTTTTAACCTCTCTTCCTATAAGTACCATTTTTAATTTTTATTCTTCTTTATAAATGAATTTTCAACATGAATTAAACATATTATACTAGAAAACAATTTTCATTAAAATCAATCTAATTGCTAATCTACCTTCTTATTTTTGAATTTTCAGATTGGACTGGTATTTGATGAAATGGGTGACTATTGTTTCTCTTGAATTGATGCAGGGATTTTGTAAGTTGATTTATTATTTTTATGGAAGCATTTCTTGAACTATTGGTCATTCCATTAATGCGTTTTGGTTCACTATTTTCAGGGGATTTCATAGCTTTTGTAGTTATTAAATTCATTTGTCATGTATGTGTTTTTTTATAATTTTTTATAACCATGATTTTGTCTTTACAAACCCATGGGTATTGCGACTTTTTTTACACTCCAAATATTTATTCACTTTATTAAGGGGGTGTATTAATCAAGGGAATACCACACACTATTCCATTTTCAATATGTATCTAATATTCCTATAATATTAGTGCCTTAGTATTTTGAATTAAAAAAAATTTATTATCAAACCCTAAACTCAGATACCTATTAATTTATTATTCCTTGGCTTTTAAGTTTTCTTGGTTTAGGTTTGGGTAGAGTCCTAGGAAAAATTTTCATATTTTATAACTTTAGATAGAGTTTTTGGTCCGTTCATAGTTGGGGAACTATCTGGAAAACTGTGTGGCCAAACCATGTGGCCTTCCCAGTGTCTAAATTTAATAAATTTAGTTTTAAAATAAAAAAAGATTTTAAGGAATTATTACTAATAATAATATTATTGTGATTATTATTATTATTATTATTAATAAACTTATTATTATTATTATTATCATTATTAGTATATTATAATAATTATTAAAATTATTATTGTCATTATTATTATTTTTAGTGTTGTTATTATTATTATTATTATTATTGAGTTTTTATTTTCAATTTTTTTTATTTGATTTGGGGGGGGGACCATAGCGGTGCCACCCCCCCCCATATTTACTTTCTAAGGTGAGGTCCAACCCTCCCCTTGGTTTTCCCTATGCGCATGTGACCGACCCAGCTCAGACACCCCCATGTACACCTCCCTCTCTCGGAGGCCTGACCCACTACTTCGCCTTGCTCTAGTATGGCCCGACCCCCTTACTCTTGCACGGCCCAACCCTCCATGTACCACCCTTACCTGCCAAGGCCTCCCCCCCTCTCTGACATCACTCTTTTATATGAATCTTTGGCAGCGGCACCCTTGTCAGTGCCCTCCTCCATCGGAGAGTTTCTCTTCAAATTTTGGGGGTTTTTCTTCAATTTATCCAAACCCTAATGTTTAGAGTCATCTTTGGTCTCTTTTTCTTTGGTCCTAGGGTGTGTGATTGGTCTAAGGGGTGTTGTTATTACTCTCATTGAATTTTTGTTCTATTCATGCATGGTTGATGTAGGTGTGTCAAACTTTTTTCATTCTGGAATACTCTATGAGCACTTGTGTACTTTTAATTAATTTTTAGACTTGATTCGAATCTCCATAATGTCTTTAATTAGCTTATGTTGGTGTTTTTTTATGGTAGAATTTTCTATAAATAGCTTGTGAAGTATTGTATTTTTTACGCCTATGCATTTTTTTTCTAATGTGTTGATAAAATGATAGATCTTATTTTGACAATTTTTATGCATGTTTCACATACATATGGTTCTCTTGGTTAGACTATTAGGGGTCTTTCAAACTAGTCGGATTTGTTGAAAATGGATTTTTAAGTGATTGTTGGATTATTTTTAAGTGTATCTATGTTATATGTGTTGCATAAAATGAAAATTGTGTTTTGATAAAAAAAATTGGCTTATTTGGATGATGTTTTCCCTTGTAAATATTTTATAAAATTTATTTTATTGTTAATTTTGTTTTATGAATATAGTTTGTTAATGTGATAACTTGGCGGACGTGTTTAAGTGTTTTGGAAGGGCCCCATGGTTTTTAAATGGATTTCCTATGTTTTTTAAAATGATGTAAGTTGTTGGGTTTGGTTTGAAAGAAAATTCTGTTTTTGTGATAATGGGTTTTGAGTGTTTTCATGGATATTAGAGAGTGTCATTGTATGTTGTCACATCCATGGGTGTACAATGTCCACACATGGATGTGCCTCAAATGAAGATGACACTTCAAAATGGTGTTCTTTTAAAACCATGTTCCCTTAAATGGTTCTTTTGTTTCTAAATGATGTTGGTTCTTCTATATTAATTAATTAAAGATTTTGTGGCTCCTTGGTGGTGCGCACACACACATACATAGGTATGTCTGTGTATATGTATATATATCTTACTTGAACATATTACCTTATGATGATGGGAATATGTACATTTTATTGAGGGAATATATATATATTAGAATGTATGTGTGTGCTGGTGTGGCTAATTTTCATCAAAATATTTAAGAGACGAAGTGTCTCGACTTGGTCTGCTTCCTTTTTGAGGTAGTTCCTCTATGTTCGCGCCTTTAATTTGAATTCTATGATTTCTTAGCATTTTTTTAAAATGTGTTAACATATTCATATGATATTAAAATATGTAGATATGTATATGTGATTTGTAAAATGGATTGCATCTCTTAGAGATTAGTTTCCCATTTATTTTCATAACTTGTCTAAGCTTGTTTACAAATTTCTTTTAATTATAAAGGTTTCCTGAGTGTTTTAGAACAGTTTATTAAAATTTCCCTAGTTTTTAAATGTATTTTGTGAAATGAAAAGTCTTTGGTTAAATGTGTTGTTTAAAACCTGACTTGTTTGGCACCTTGAATCATGGTTTGACAATTTAATGGATTGAATTCCCGTTTTTCACTTTTTAAGTGTGTTGTGTGTTTTTTACCTGAAATTCGAAATGGATTTGTGAAGTGAATTTGTTTTGGAATATTTTCAAGGTATATTAGAACGATGGTATTAAAGGCCCGATGAACACCTTATGTCACTTTGAAAGTGTGAAAGACCAGTTGGAAACCTAAAGTGCCTTGTGAAATGGTTTAAAAGTTCATGTGATGTGACGGACCTATTGGCACCTTGATTGATATAGAGTATACATGTTTATACAAATATATATATCTATTCGCAACCTCTATAGTAGGGATATATCTTTATGGGTTATCGTATAGGGTTTTTTTGTTTGGTGTAAGAAAGTGCAGTGATGGTAGGTAAGGCGAGTCATGCGTTCGAGGGACTCCTACTTACAAAACATTACTATTACCACCATGGGTTCATGGGAATATTTTAGAAGTTCAAGTTATGGTTGTTTATCAACCTTGATTAGATGGGTTGGTACCCCCTAGATTTGTTGTTAGGCCAGGTGGGCTATTCCACTGGATTGGTCAGTTTATGGCATCTAGTTAGTTATAGAATTAGGAGCTTCACCATACATCGACAGGTGGTTCCGAGTAAAGTACATCCAGGGATCTCTCTGGGGATGTTTAAGAAATTCCCATAGTTTCATACTTGTATGTTTCTGCTTTCTTTTGTGGAACTTTTTTTTTATTTAATCTCATGACACTTTTACATTATTTTTTTATATTAAATAACTTGGATTCATACTATTTAGCTTTTAAAATAATTCATTACAATGACTTATATGATTTGGTAATTGATTTAAAAAAATGAAATGAAAAAGGGGGTTTTATTAAAAGTAAAATATTGTAACCTATTTTGATAAAATAGTGGAAAAACATGTTTTTATATATCCTATTTTCAAATTAGAAATAAATGATTTCATTCTAGAGGTGGGGATTGGGTGTTGTCTATTTGTTCATTTATATTAAGCATTTCGATGCTCACGCCTACTTATCATTTCAATTTTAGGTTCCTCTAGTGTTGGATCGCTTTTAGAGTGAACATAGTTCTGAGTTGGGTGGTGACCCATGAGGTCACATGGAGGTATGTATAGTTTTATTTTATTTTCGTAGCTAGTTTTTATTTTTATCATCAGACTTCATTCATTTGTTTATATTTTTTTCATGGGCCACATCATTCCCAATGGTATAATTTTGATGAGCAGCACTAGTTTCCAGCCCTTGGGGATCAGGAACGCCCCTCAGGCCTTTACATGGACTGACTCGGGTGACTAGTTTAGGGTCGACTCGTGTTAGTTCATGACATTTATAACATTATTAAAAAAATCTACAAGCTTAACATCTATATTTATATATAATAATAGTAAATACTCTTAAAATATTAATGTGTAGGTTTAACCAGAGTGATGAATATTAGAGATCATTTTTAAACATGAAATCTATGGGTTCTCTCATCAATGAAATTTTTCTGATGAAAATTTGGTAATAATTAAATTTTTTCTCATTTTTCTTCTCATGGTTTTCCTGATAATGGTTTCATTTCATAGTTGGTAGTTTGTCTACATTAGAGGATAAATAATGTTATTGATGATATTTTATTTGTTATTTAATTAGTATCTTGAACTCCATGTAAGAAAATTTATTTTCTAGTGAGGTAATTGTTTCTATTATATCCATTAAAATTATAAAAAAGTTATTTAATCCATTTATTATTTCCTTTTTTCAATTTCTTTTCCATTTATTTAATTCATGATATCTATAATTTTAATGTTTTATTATTCAAATTATTAGATTTCATGTGTTATTTTCATTTATTTAAATCCTTTTATTATATACTTTTCTTGTATTTTAGTTCACATAACTTTTCATTTCAACGTACTCTAAATTAAATAGTTTTTACTTATACTACTACATATAATGGTGAATAGGACATGCATTTTCATGGGTGAAGTACTAGTTTTTTTAATAAAGATATAGAAAAACGACTAGTTAATGGAAGAAACACACCCATAATTACATAAAATAAATCCTTAGATGATGAATTGATATAGACCATTATGTTCCATAGGGAAAATTCCCATAATGGACTGCTCGTGTCTCCCAAATCAATTCTTGAGTAAGGAATTATGATCACAATAAATATAAAAATGTACATGAAATATACTTCTCAAGACAAAGTGTGTGTAGCTTAGGTAGTAGATAGGTATCTACCACTATTTTCTAGTCCACATGAGGTCGACCCATAAGGAATGTCTAGTATGGTAGATGATGTGTTGGACCTGTAGACTAATAATGTGTGTATTACCATGGAAAATTCATTTCATATGACCAAAATAAACGGTATTTAATTTATCTGACCAATGTGTATACCCCATAGATGATATGAGAATATACTAAATGATATTTTTCAATTGTGTCACACAAATACATGGTGTGTCAGTTGAATTACACATCATATGGGGATAAAGTGTTAACCTGGTGTGAACTAGGTTACACATTGAGGTATAGAGTTCTAAGATACATAGAGAGTAACCATGAGAACACCCTATTTTATATTTGTAATAACAAAAAACTCATACTCTTGCCGGTTATAGAATATATGACATTTGATTTAGAGGATTATAACCAATTTAGTGATGTTTTCTAGAACTGGCCAGCTTCATTATTCACATTATATGTTGTGACTCATGCTTCCTCCTTCTACTCCATCTTTTCTATTACTTTTTTTCATGTATCCCTTAAACCATCATTTACCCTTAATAGAGATTCACCTTCCATCTGTTTCTGTATCTATTTATAGCCATTGTGTCTTTAGTAAAAGTCATTTCTAATCCCCTAAGAAGATTCCTTTGAACCACCATTTACCCTAAAAAGAGATTCACCAACTGTCAATTGCAGCACCTATTTGTATCCATTACATCTTTAATCAAAGCCATGTCTAAGACCGAAATAGGATTCCTTGTCCTCTTTGAGTTAGATGACCTATTACTTTCTCATGTCCTGAATATGTGTTCAAATGAAAAATATGGATTTATGATTGATTTGAAATACTTATATGTTTCTCTTTGATTTTTAATTAGTTTAATAGTTGATAAATAGATTTTTTATGAAACTAAATATGTAGTGCTATAGAGTTATAAGTTCACTTAATTGGGAAATGGAACCCAACCAAAGGGGCATATTATTGATGTATTTCTATATAGGGACTTTAATAATTTTTTGACTCATATGAGTAGTTAGTTTAATTTTATATTAGTACTTAGAGGTTTTTATATGCATCATAGAGTGGTGAATTAATTATCTATGTACATTATTTTTTCATGGTGGGCTATTCAGGGATAGAGAGATGAGAAATTATAATCAAATATTCTTGAATTATCCATTTTATATATTATAAAACATTCATGAATTATAAATATCATCAAAATATGATACATTATTGTATGATACCTCACTAAAAAGGTAGGATTTGAGTTTGAAAACATTTATGCCTAGTAATATTCCTATTTATATTTATGTGGTCAGATCTTCATACATTGACACAAGTATGAGGATGTACACCTAATTCCATATCAACAAAATATCCCTTGTGGAGGTTGAGACAACTTTTTTCATTCATATACAATATTATTGTTGTAACTTGATGCTACTAAAGTCCAATAGTGAGCTTGATTCAATGTGATAGGCCATCGGTGGGGTTATATTGATTAGATGATTCATATAGAGTGGAATTTTATATCTTTGGTGATTATTTTAATCTTTTATGTAATCACATTGATGGATTATAGGTGAAAAATATCAATATTTTATTCTTTATATGAGTATCATTTACTCTAAGAGTTCATGAATTTTATAATAGGTTAATTATTTTCTCTGGTAGTTATGGAAGATATATTATAGGAGTGTTATAACAGTTTATCCAACCACATAATCCTTATAATACTACATCTTGAATCATTAATGATGCACCAAATTTATGCATGTTCTTTGTATTATATATTTTTCAGAGATCTATAATACTAATTAGTTTTGTGGTATATTTTAATTCTTACCAGGTTCATGTCAGTATTGGAACATCATGTTATAATGGTGGAGTTGTATAATTCATGAGTTCAGTTATCTAGACTGGATGGAACCCCTATGGTATGCGCCTAGTCTTTATAATTCATTAATTTACTTCAAAAATTATTCATAACATCTTTAGATCAATATATTCAATGGATTTAAATAATATTACCTCTTCTGTGTAGAATAATCTAATGAAACATTGTACATTCTCAATAATATTACATCTTTCGAATCAATTTTTAGGATTTAAAAAACCTAATGGATTGATATGATGAGTGTTGTATTTTTTTACAGTAGTTTATAAATTTAATATGTAAGTAAAGGGTGTATTTAATATAAAGAAGTTGTTGTTTATAGTTTAAAATTATAATCTCTAGAAGATTTCATTCTGGAATAACGAAAAGTTTGGGTTTCAGACAATATACAGTATCACTTGATGAAATTTTTATTCTAGATGAACCAGACTTATTTGAATGCATTAGTATCTTATATACCAACTGTAATTTTATTGGAGCTTATTTGAGGAATGGAGAGTGTTGAAGGTCCTGAAATTTTCTTCCATAAGAACTATCCATTGTAGTTTTAGACCATGTATTTTAAAATAAAATTAAATATATATTATGAAATACATGAGATGGATATATGGAAGTGGTTTCATTATAATAAGGTAAAACAAGTAAATTTTGTATAATGAATAAGGGATGAGGATAGTGAATAATGATGTAAGAGTTACTCAAAAGGAAGTTGGGAAGAAATTTATAAATACATAGATTTTTAACGTGATGAAGTATTATACATTGGAAACTAAAATTAAATAACATAGAATTTTTAAGATGATTTGAATCTAAAAATGTCTATAGGATGATATCACTGAAAGTTATAAGATACTTCTATCTATCTTTTTTGATTTTATTTCGTTGATATGGTACATTAGATAAAATATTCTTTGAGATATTAAAGATTTTATAGGATATATAAAAGGAGAATTAAATTAGTTTTTGTGAGTAACTAAAAGATATCATATCTTATAAAAGGTAAGATTTTCAATACATTAAAAAGACCATAATGTATAAATTGATATTACCTAACACTTATGTGATGGTTGTCTACTTGATGAATTTTTAGATATTTTCCAAAGTAAAATTCTAAAGAAACAAACCTAAAATTTCATTTAGAAATTTTAAGTAAAAAATATCATTTTTTATTAGGAATTAACTATGATCTTATATGTGGTATTTTGTATAGGAATTTTATGATCCACAATGTAGTTCAAGAAAAAATTATTCTTAAAGTTAATATGTTATACCAGTTGAGTAGCTGAAGGTTGATGCTAAGGATACTAGAAGATGAGTAGCTGAATTTGAGTTAATGAGAATGATATTCTAGAAGCTAACTCAATAAAATTGATAAAAAGTAAATTTTAGAATAATTCATGCTAAATAAAGGGTGATGAAAAAGGTATCACCCTATAATAACCATAATATCATAGAGGGTGGTTTTCATAAATGAAACTAATCAATAATGATAATAAATTTGGCTAATATAAATATAAAAGTTTCTAAGTCATGCAAGTATAATTCCTTGATCTAGACAGTCTTAAGGATGGTTGAATCAGTAAAGTGTGATGAAAAACAATGTAAATGAAGGAATATTTGAATGTTTAAATAATTAAAGTATGGATAATTCATAAACATATATATACTCGGATTTATATTCTTCATTATAATATGAATGAAAAATATTAAACGTAGAATGTTCTAGTAAAGTAACTATAACAACCCATACTTTAGATACATTGTTATTACTTCAGAATCGAAGCACACTTATTACAACATATAACAAAACCATGAAATAACCGTATAGGTATAGTGACTTTAGAAACTGGGAAACAAAAAAAAATGGTTCATAAATCATCTACATTGTCTCCCTTTTATTTTTATCATATCTAGAGTCCCTTTTGGCATATCTTACTTAATACCCTTCTTTGTGACCTGTGGAAAATAAAACATAAAATAGGGTGAGATCAAATTCTCAGTAAGGGTAAACAAAATAAATATTAAACATATCATATTCATAAGAACATAACATTTTAAAAATCTTAACCTGCAAAAGAGATCATAATATCATAACATGTAATAAATCATGGTAGTGAAATGTAATCCTAATAATCATAACATGAAACTTTGTGGAATACACACATAATCATAGAGAATCATTTTTTAGTATTCAAGACTCATTTCCAAGACTATTTTAGTGGTCAAAGTCCATTTCTGAACTGAGTTCACTCCATGTTTTAGTCATGTTTCACTGAACCGGATTAACCTGTCGTTCCAGCCATGTCTATCTCATGAGATGTAAATCTTTACCCAATTCATTGGAGGGAGATATAGGTCTCACCCATATCATAATGAAACCATTATTATGTGTGCCACAAAAATCATATATCATATATCATAGCATAACCCATGTAATAAAAATGGGATTCTTAAACATCATGCCATCATAACATAATCCATACAAGATAAAAGGACATAATAAAATTAATTCCATCATAACATAATCAAATAAATGCAAAAATAGGGATATAAACAGAACCCTATATTATCTTATATGGAAAATAATTTTGATAAAACACTTGAACCCCATTCTTGAGGAAAATATCCTTTCTACATCAAAAATATTTTTTGGTTTCTTAACATGTCATTCAAGTTTAAACTAAAAGAAATTGACTAAAAATAAACTTGAAATATTTTAAAGGAAGATTCATGTAAATAATGTTCTATGAAATCATAAAAATCCATTCATGTCGTATAAGTTAAAAAAACATTCTTCTCGTACTTTGGCAGGAAAAGTCAAAAAGTACTTCGTACTAAAAACGACAAAAGATTCATTTAATATCTTTTACTAAAAACTCATAAAAGGTTAAAATTGGATTTAAACAATTTTAGGAGGATATAAATAATATTACATATTGAGGAAACATGGATGTGGATGATAAATACACCCCAGTAAATACCAAAGTATAAACAATCTCAGATAAAAATGAGATTGTGAGATTTTCCCTTACCTTAGGTCCAATATGCTTTGTACGCATATGAACCTCCTGTATAATGATTTAAGTAATGTCATTTACTTATTAAAGAATCATATAAATTTTTATGATATCATATATGGTCATATTCTTATCTTCTTATTAGAAATATTAGATTTCTACTTGTTATTCGGGTGTTCATTGCTTTATGTTCTTATGCATGTCTTGTCGAATAAATTCTTATTCTTATTTTTAGGTTATAGATACCTCATTGATATAATTTTATTAGTGTAACATATATCATATTTATTCATTAAATCCATTTATATAATCATTATTCAACGAAGATCATGTAGAATGAGTCGCATCACATCGTGTAGACGGTAGGTCGTACGTACACACGAGCGATGATGTTGTTTCCATGATCGTGGAATTGTATTGAAGTGTATGTATACTATTTCAGAATCAATATCACTTTACAATAATCATATATAGTTATTATTTACACCATTATACCCATCCAAGTAAGGTGGTGGTGGAAAACAGATTACACCACAGCATGGAGACGGTATTCCGTACGCACGCACGCGTGGTGATTTAGTTTTCCGTAGGATGGATAGAAGGTGAAATATGGTTGTTTCATATTTATAATAACATATCAGTATATTATTGATACTGATGTTATTACTTCATAATTATACAACTAAATAAGACGATGTATAAGAAGAAATAAATTTGAAATAATCGGTAAGGGACATTACCTCTTCTTTGAAGCGCCTCTTCTTAATCTCCTCTTAGGGCACTAAAGATGGTCTTTTAAGAAGAACATGACCTCTATGATGTTTCTTGGGAAGTTTATAAGAGAACTTGGTAGGGGTTTTCAGAGCTTGAAGGCTCAAAGTGGTGTGAGGTGGATAGGGAGGAGGTGCCCTTTTATAAGGGAGGAGAGGGGCACCTTAGGAAAAACTTCAAATATTATTTTATTATAAAGTCATATTCAGTTTTTAATAGCTCCAAATTGATTTATTTCAAATATAATGAGGTTATGGGTCTAAATAATCTCAACCAATAGATTTTAGATAAGTTTAGGTTACTATTATAACCTTATCATTTAGATTTAACTTTAAGTTAAATAATTTTACTTTTAACGTGTCTTCTTGTCTTCTTACACTATATAGTTATTAAACTTACTATAACAAGCCAAACGAACCCCAAGTTGTTAATTATTAATATATATAACCTTATCTAAGTCATGTTTATGAGCCTTATATTTTTACGAATAAAATAACAATTAATAATATAATATTTGTATTAAAAACTATTTTATGTCAATTTTGACACTATTTGGTAATTGATTTTTGTGAAACTCATAACAGCATGTTTAGTATGGAAAATGTTAATTAAATAAATACTAACATGTCATATTAACCTATAAAATTAGTTTAATTCATAAAAAGTCTCAAATTACATTTATTTGGGTATTTATAATATCAATGATGATAATATTTCACTAATAAGGTAATTACTGCATCATCATTGTGTCATAAAAAAATTAAATTATTTAATGTCTAAAAATTATAAATAAAATACCATTATGTATGAAATCTTTTTATCTTTATAGTGAATATTTATAGTCTAAATTATCTTATTTATAACAATATATTAGAAATGTTTTAGTTATTAATATTTATTTTTATCGCTTTTAACTCATCTTAAAATAAAATAATAATAAATGTCATAATCTAATCCAAGTGGACCTAAATGGTCATATTTTATTCTTAATGTTGTTATTGGTTGAATTAAACTTATCCAATAGAATTAGTACATGTGTTAGGGTAATAATAATATCATTTTTACCCTTAATTACCCTATTTACTTTTAACCGTGGTAAATAAAAGTAAAAAGTTATTATTCACCAAAAATTATTTTTAACTTATTAAACCAAATTTTACTCCTTGATATTAACCTTGTCTCTCAGATTTTCGAAATTCCACTCATAGAAGCGGTAAAATTATGTTTTATGTAAATTTTCAAATTCTCCTAGGAGGTGGGTAAAAGACGGTGAAAAGTTCAATAAAATTTTTATATATCTAAAATTCTTATAAAATGACTCCAATGAATTCCATTGAAATTATATAGGTATTAGGTATCAATTGTGACCTAAAATAAATTTAAATAAAATAAATAATTATTTAAATAAAATTCAGTTTTTAAATAGTAACCCAGTGTTTTCACTATTCATCAAAAATTGAAAGTTTTCAGAAAAATACCAAAAATTCACCCTAGGCTAATTTCGATATTCCGAATCCAAAAATAAAGTCCATTTTGAAAGATAAAATTTCAAAAATTGGGTATTACTATTCATAAAGGCTAGTTTTTATAATATTTTAATAACATATCGTTGTTTAGTGAAACTCGGTATTGTGTACAACGCAAGCTATCGAGGAAGGTTGCTCTTGCATGTAACCCAAGCCAAGACAGTGTTGTGTGTAGTAAAAGAATCCTTTATATAACATTATACATAAAAACAAAATATTTCTCATAAAATCTTGGGTGTTACATTCTACCCCCCTTAAAATGAATTTCTCCCTCAAAATTCGTCACTTTGTTACAAACAGATGAGGATACCTCTCCCTCATCATATAATCTAGTTCCCATGTATCTTCTTCTAATTGGTGGTTCCTCCATAAAACTTTCACCAATTGAGTGGTATTATTCTGTAGGAATTTTTCACTACGATCCAGAATCTGTAATGGTTGTTCTTCATTAGAAAGATCTTGCTCCAGTGGTACAACTTATGAGCTGAGTACATGTGAAGGATCGGGTATGTACTTTCTCAGGAGAGATATATGGAACACATCATGAACTTGAGAGAGATTCAGTGGAAGGTCCAATAGGTAAGCTACCTTCCCAACATGATCCATTATTTCAAAATGACCAATATAACTATGGCTCAACTTTCCCTTCTTTCCAAATCTCATTACTTTCTTCCAAGGAGATATTCGTAAGAACACTTTATCAACCACTTCAAACTCTAGGTCTTTTATTGGGTTATCGGCATAACTTTTTTGTTGACTCTGAGCTGCTCTTATGTGTTGTTGAATGGATCTGACCTTTTCTGCCATCCCATCAACAAGATCAGGTCTTAATAGCTTTCTTTCCCCAACTTCCTCCCAGCAAGTTGGAGTCCTGCATTTCTTTCCATAGAGACCTTCATAAGGATCCATATGAATACTAGAGTGAAAGATATTATTATAAGAAAATTTCACCAAAGGTAGGTGTTGATCCCAACCACCTTTTAAATCCATAGAGTAAGCTCTTAACATAACTTCTAGAGTTTGAATTATTCTCTCAGACTGACCGTCTGTCCGAGGATGATAAGCAGTGATGAAACTCAACTCTGTATCCATACTATGCTAAAGACTTCGCCAAAATATTGAGGTAAACCTCGGATCCCGATCAGATATAATGGAAAGTGGTACTCCATGCAATCTTACCACTTCCTTCACATATATCCTGGCAAGCTGATCCAGAGAGAAATCTTCTCTAATAGAAATGAAGTGTGCCGACTTCGTAAGACGATCAACTATATCCCAGATAACATTATTGCATTTGGATGTTTTAGTAATTCCATTGAAAAAGTCCATAGTGATGTTTTCACATTTCCATTATAGTATGGGTAATGGTTGTAACATCCCCTTAGACTTCTGCCTCTCAACTTTAACTTGCTGACAAACCAAGCATCGAGATACATATTCAGCAACATCTCTTTTCATGGCATCCCACCAGAAGTACTTCTTTAGGTCCCTATACATATTCATGCTTCCAGGTTGAATAGGGAATGAAGAAGTATGAGCTTCATCCAGTATTTCCTTATTTAATTCTGGGATGGGAGGAACACAAACCCGATTCCTAAACCTTATTATCCCATCACAATCAAGGTTGAATTCAGGAACATTTCTCACCTTCTTTTGTAACTCTACATCTTCTTTCTGTGCCTATTTAATCTTCACATGTATATATGGTTGAACAATCATTTGAGAAAGATATGATTTTTTCCCTTCCATTATAATTCCAAGATCCATTCTTTGAAAATCCATAAATATTGGATCTTTTCTGATCCTCATCATGGATAATCTAGCATGGTCTTGTCAACTTAATGCGTCTGCCACCTTGTTTTCTTTCCCAGGGTGGTAATGAATTGAGTAGTCAAAATCCTTAATCAGCTCCAACCATCTTTTTTGGCACATATTCAGCTTCTTTTTTGTGAAAATATACTTTAAACCTTTATGATCAGTATAAATATCACACCTTTTACCATAAAGATAATGCCTCCAAATCTTTAATGCAAAGATTACTGAAGCTAACTCCAAATCATGAGTTGGGTAATTTTGCTCAGGAATTTTCAACTATCGTGAGGCATAAGCTATAACCATATCATTTTTCATGAGAACACACCCCAATCCCTTCTTGGATTCATCACTGTAGATCACAAACCTTTCTCCACTACAAGGCAGTGTGAGCACAGGTGCACTGGATAACCTTCATTTTAACTTTTTGAAATTCTCTTCACACTCCTCTGTCCAAACGAACTTAACTCCTTTCGAGTTAAACTGGTGAGTGGATTAGATAATCGTGAATAATCTTTCACAAAACGTCGGTAATATCCAGCTAAAACAAGAAAACTTCGTATCTCAGTTATTTTTGTTGGTATCGACCATCTTTCAATAACCTCTGTTTTTGTTTGATCCACAGATATCCCCTATTTGGAGATTATATGACCCAAAAATGAAACTTTTTAAATCCAAAATTCACACATGTTAAATTTGGCATAAAGCTTCTCCTTTCTTAGGGTATTTAATACAATTATCAAGTGATCTTCATGTTCTTCCTTACTCATTGAATAAACAATAATATCATCTATAAAGACTAGCACAAACTGATCAAGATAGTCTCTAAAGACTCTATTCATTAGATCCATGAAGATAGAAGGGTAATTAGTAAGACCAAATGGAATCACTATAAATTCATAGTGTCCATACCTTGTACGAAAAGCCTTCATTGGTATATCCTCCCTTTTGACCCTTAATTTATGATACCCTGAATGAAGATCAATCTTGGAAAAGTATTGAGCTCCGTGTTGTTAGTCAAATAATTCATCAATGCATGGGAGAGGATATTTGTTCTTGATAGTGATCTTTTTAAGTTTTTGATAATCAATGCAGAGTCTCATTGATCCATCTTTATTCTTAACAAACAGAACAGGTGCTCCCCAAGGTGACGCACTAGGGCGTATGAATCCCTTATCAAGATTATCTCGGAGTTTCTTCTTCAATTCCTACAACTAAATTGGGTCCATTCTATATGATGTCTTTGAAATAGTCAAATAATCTGGTATGAGTTCTATTGAAAACTCAAATTCACGATTTGGTGGAAGACCTGGTAATTCATCCGGAAAGACGTCATCAAACTCCCATAAAATGGGAATATTCTTAATCGTGAATTTCTCACCAACCATTTTAGATAAATAACCTTAATTTAGAGGAATCAATACCCATAAGATGGAAGAAATTTCCACTGGAAGGTTATGTTCATCCTTACATCGATAGACGATCATAGATTGATCTGGAATATGAAATGTGACATCCCTTCTTTTGAAATTGATATGAGCTCCATATAAAGAAATTCAATCCATGCCAAGAATCACATAAAATTCCACTATAGGAAGGATCACAATATTTGTAGGAAGCACTTTCCCACAAACTTCAATAGGATAAGAATTATAAACTTTTGATGCGACTATTGTTCCATTAGGGGTTGTCACAACTAACTCAACATCTAATTGTTGAGGTAATACGGTGATACCCTTAGAAAATTCTTCATAAATAAAAGAGTGGGTGGATCCAAAATCAAATAAAACATTTGCTACTTTAGAGTGGATGGTAAGTGTACCTTTCACCACTTCGTTATCGTACTCCACATCGCTGATAGAAATTGCATGTGACTATCCTTTATCTTTAGCATTAAGAGTTTGTTGACGTCGATAATCATCAAAAACCCTTGGATTAGGGCATTGATTAGCATAATGCCCCATTTCCTTGCACTTGTAACATTGAAGTGTAGTAGGTTCACTCTGTGTAGCCTTTGCTTTGTTCGCATCACTAGATATATTCTTCCTATCATTGCGGTATTCAAATGACTGATGACCTTCTTTTACACATTTGAAACATTTACTTGTCCCTTTAATGAAACTCCCTCCATGTTTCATTCCACACTTTGAACATAAGGAAAAACTCATCTTATTTTTAGTGTGCTCTTTACATTTTCTTTTGAATTCCATTTTCCTCTTCTTATCAAATGCATATGGATGATGGGTTACTCCAATCTCCATCTCAACCTTGAGAGCACATCGAATGATTTCCTCGTAGATATTGAAGTCCCTTATGGCTAACACCCTTCGAAGACCTGGTTTTAAGAAACTAAAGAATCGATCCATTTTACTCTCAGGTTGGATAATAATTCTGGAAGCGTACCTTGCAAGTCTTGTAAAATTTTCTTCATAGGTACCAATAGATTCATTATCCTTTTTCTTTAGTCCAAGAAACTCCTTATCTATCTTTTTTCGAAGAATACGAGGTAAGTACTTATTGAAAAATAAGTTCTTGAACTCTTCCCATTCCATGGACTCAATTTCAACCCTATGTCTCGTATTCTTAATAAGATTCCACCATTGATAAGCTTCACCTTCCAAACGATATACTGCTAAGATGACTTTATCATGTTCAGAACATTGAAGAACTGAAAATATCTTTTCAGTAGTACTGATCCATTGTTCAGCAACTAATGGATCAGTAGACCCACTGAATGAGGGTGGACGCTGCCTCATGAAGGATTCAACAGAATTTTGCTTCTTCCTTTTCTCGTTTGGAATTCCTGCATGATTCATAGATTGAGAAAGCTGTGTGAGCATGGCTATAAGATTTTTCATTCCAGCTCCCATAAAGTTTGGTTGCTCAGGGGGACAATCATTGCATTGCCCATCGCATTCCGCATTAACACGGTTCCTTCGGGTTCCATCCATTGACTAAAACCAATAAGCATAGTATGAGAAACACTAATCATAAGAGGAAAACCACATAATCAAGAATAAAATTTCATGCTTAAGGTCTTATCATAGGTTATTCATGGCCATCTCTAAAACACTAAGATTGTGTTCTATGCTTAGACTTTTCCTTAGGGTTCTTACAAAGGCATTCACATCCTAGTTTCCAAAGGTTGACTATACCTTTCCTCTGATACCAACTATAATGACACATACTTTACATACATTGTTATTACTTCAGAATTGAAGCATACTTATTACAACATATAACAAATCCATGAAACGACCATATAGGTATAGTGTCTTTAGAAACTGGGAAACATAAACAGTTGGTTCATAAATCATCTACGCTGTCTCCCTTTTATTTTCTCATATCTACAGTCCCTTTTGGAATATCTTACGTAATACCCTTCTTCCAGACCTGGGGAAAAGAAAACATACAACAGGTTGAGCTCAAATTCTCAGTAAGGGTAAACAAAAGAAATATTAATCATATCATATTCATAAGAACATAACATTTTGAAAATATTAACCTGCAAAGGAGATTATAATATCATAACATGGAATAAATCATGGTAGTGAAATGTAATCCCAATAATAATAAAATGAAACTTTGTGGCATACACACATAATCATAGATAATCATTTCTTAGTAGTCAAGACTCGTTTCCAAGACTATCTTAGTGGACAAAGTTCATTTCTGAACCAAGTTCACTCCTTGTTTCAGTCATGTTTCACTGAACTGGATTAACCTGCCATTCCAGCCATGTTTATCTCATGAGATATAAATCTTTACCCAATACATTGGAGGGAGATATAGGTCCCACCCATCTCATAATGAAACCATTCTTATGTGTGACACAAAAATCATAAATCATATATCATAGTATAACCCATGTAATAAAAATTGGATTCTTAAACATCATGTCATCATAACATAATCCATATAAGATAAAAGGAAATAATAAAATTAATTCCATCATAACATAATCAAATAAATGTAAAAATAGGGATAGAAACAGAACCCTATATTATCTTATATGGAAAATAATTTTGATAAAACACTTGAGCCCCATTCTTGAGGAAAATTTCCTTTCTACTTCAAAAACATTTTTCCTTTCTTAACATTTCATACAAATTTAAACTAAAAGAAGTTGATTAAAAATAAACTTGAAAAATGTAAAGGAATATTCATGGAAATAATGTTCTATGAAATCATAAAAATCTATTCATGCCGTATAAGTTAAAAAAAATTCTTCTCTTACTTTGGCCGGAAAAGTCAAAAAGTACCTCATACTAAAAACGACAAAAGATTCCTTTCATATATTTTAATAAAAACTCACCAAAGAGTAAAATTGGATTTAAAAAATTGTAGGAGGATAGAAATAATATTACATATTGAGGAAACATGTATGTGGATGACAAGTACACCCCAGTAAATACCAAAGTATAAACAATCTCAGATAAAAATGAGATTGTGAGATTTTCCCTTACCTTAGGCCCGATATGGTTTTTACATGTCTGAACCTCCTTTATAATGATTTAAATAATTTCATTGACTTATTATAGAATCATATTCATTGTTATGATATCATACATGGTCATATTATTATCTTCTTATTAGTAATATTTTATTGCTACTTGTTATTTGGGTGTTCATTACTTTATGTTCTTATGCATGTCTTGTCGAACAAATTCTTATTATTCTTTTTAGGTTCTAGAAAACTCATTTAATGAATCGTATAATTGTAACGTATATCATATTTATTCATTCAATCCATTTATATAATCATTATTCAACGAATATCATGTTGAAAGAGTCGCATCACATCGTGGAGACGGTAGGCCGTACGTACACACAAGCGATGATATCGTTCCCATGATCGTAGAATTGTATTTAAGTGTATGTATGATATTTCAGAATGAATATCACTTTACAATAATCATATATAGTTATTATTTACACCATTATACCCATCCAAGTAAGGTGGTGGTGGAAAACATATTACACCACGGCGTGGACACGGTATTTCGTACGTACGCACGTGCAGTGATTTCGTTTTCCGTAGGATGGACAGAAGGTGAAATAGGGTTGTTTCATATATATAAGGTCATATAATTATATGAGTGATACTGATGTTATTAATTCATAATTAAACAACTAAACAAGCTTAAGTAGAAGAAGAAATAAATTTGAAAGAATCGATAATGGACATTACCTCTTCTTTGAAGCACCTCTTCTTAATCTCCTATTATGGAACTAAATATGGTCTTTTAAGAAGACCAAGACCTATAGGTTATTTATAGGTAATTGGAGAAGAGAAATTGGTAGGGTTTGGAAGATCTTGAAGGCTCAAAGTGGTGTGAGGAGGAGAGGGAGTAGGTGATCTTTTATAAGGGAGGAGTGGGGCACCTTAGGAAAAACATAAAATATTATTTTATTATAAAGTCATATTCAGTTTTTAGTAGCTTAAAATTGATTTATTTAGAATCTAAGGTGGGGATGGGTTGCAATCCTTTCAACCAATAGATTTTGGACAAGTTATGTTACTATTTTAACCTTATCATTTATATTTAACTTTAAGTTAAATAATTTTACTTTTACCGTGTCTTCTTGTTTTCTTACACTATATGGTTATTAAACATACTATAACAAGCCAAACGAACCCCAAGTTGTCCATTATTAATATATATAATTGTATCTAAGTCATTTTGCCGAACCTTAGATTTTTATGAATAAAATAACAATTAATAATATAGTATATGTTTTAAAACCTATTTTATGTCAATTTTGACACTATTTGGTAATTGATTTTTGTGAAAATCATAACAGCATTATTAGTTCAAAAAAAGTTAATTAAATCAATACTAAAATGAAATATTAACCTATAAAATTCTTTTAATTGATCAAAAGTCTCAAATTACTTTTATTTGGTTATTTATAATATCAATTATGTTAATATTTCACTAATATGGTAATTACTGCATCATCATTGTATCATAAATAAATTAAAGTATTTAATGTATAAAAATTATAAATAAAATACCATTATTTAGGAAATATTTTTAGCTTTCTAAATAATATTTATAGTCGAAGTTATCTTTTGTATAACCCTATATTTAAAATGTTTTAATTACTAAACATTATTTTTAATTATTTTAACTCTTCTTTAAATAAAATAATAATAAGTGTCCTAATCTAATCCAAGTGTACCTAAATGGTTATATTTTATTTCTAAAGATGTTCTTCATAGAATTAAACTTATCCAATAGAATTATTACATGTTTTAGGGTAATAATAATATAATTTTCCCTTAATTACCCTATTTACTTTTAACCGTGGTAAATAAAAGTAAAAAGTTACTATTCACCAAAATTGATTCTTATCTTATTGAACCACATTTTACTCCTTGATATTAACTGTTTCTCTTGGATTTTATAAATTCCACTCACAGAAGCGGTAAAATTAAGTTTTATGTAAATTTTCAAATTCTCCTAGGAGGTGGGTAAAAGACGGTGAAAATTTCAATAAAATTTTTATATATCTAAAATTATTATAAAATGACTCCAATGAATTACATTGAAATTATATAGGTATTATGTATCAATTTTGACCTAAAATAAATTTAAATATAATAAATAATTATTTAAATAAAATTCGGTTTTTAAATAGTAACCTAGTGTATTCACTATTCATCAAAAATTGAAAGTTTTCAGAAAAATACCAAAAATTCACCCTAGGATAATTTCGATATTCCAAATCCAAAAATGAAGTCCATTTTGAAAGATAAAATTCAAAAAATTGTGTAATAGTATTCATAACAGGTATTTTATATAATATTTTAATAACATATCGTTATTTAGTGAAACTCAGTATTGCATACAACGCAAGCTATCGAGGAAGGTTGCTCTTGCGTGTAACGCAATCCAAGACAGTGTTGTGTGTAGTGAAAGATTCATTTATATAACATTATACATAAAAACAAAATATTTCTCATAAAATCTCAGGTGTTACAGTAACATTCCTACTCCTCATAGAAGGGATAACCCCGCACTTAAGATTTTTCCTTCCCATTAATGTTAATGAAAATTAAACTTGTAATGTTAAACAAGGAAGTGATCTATAATAAATCCTACAAGGATTCTAGATTATTATATGGGATAAATCATTGATGTTCCATAAGAATTTTTATTAAACACATGACCATACAATGAGAAATATTAGGAATCCTAAAATCTTAAATGAAATTTATTTACCATTTAATGGTAAAACAATTATACTTATTGGGAATTTTAAATAAATTATACCTATATTTCTTAGTGGGAATATAAATGACATAAATTTTGGTATAATGTTTTATCCCAATGTTTGAGGGTGTTTATATGAAAATCATATCCAAAAGATTTAGAATCCATTAACAATGATTTTTCATGATTTGAATAAAACCTATGATTGATACGTGAAAGTGGTAGATTATTGTAAATTTTCACAAAATTCTAAGGCATGATGTAGTAAAATCCATCATGTTGTAGTTTGTGTTATCTAGTTATTAATGATATCACACTGTGATGTATGTATTGAATGAGATTGGATATCATTTGAACAAAAAATCCTTTATTAATGATCATTTAATTTATTATTGGGATGTACATATAAATCTGAATATCCTTTGTTCATTGTTGGTTATGGAGTCATATACCATTTATCATGTATAATTGACACACTGATCACATATATATAAGAAGTCACTATATCTCACTTCTTTTCCCATTATTTCATTACAGGTGGTTTCTTATGATGAACTTGGTTCTATCCACCACCATTAAAGGTAGTGATTTTGATGTCAGATTCAGGTAAGGTTTCTTCCGTGTTAATTGTTTGTCCCAATTTTAATTAGGCATTTTTTTTATTTTTGGGTTCCCTATATTTTTGTAGTGTGTTTTGGATCTCATTGGGGTGGATTTGGGTCATTGTTGGTAAAGGAGAATTACATGTGTATTCATAGGTAGTAATATAAAAAATATAAGTTTCCCTCTTTATATATATTCACTAATGGAAGTATTAATATATATATTGGGTCTAGGAGTTCTAATATATAGATATAAAAAATGCATATGTGTGTAAGTGAAAATAGTTATATGAAACTATAATATATATATAAGAACCCACTTGCACATATTTTTCCATGAAAATATGTACATAGGGGCTAGGTTTCCTTATATATATGTGAAGGTACATATGAATTCAAGTATGAAAAAAAGGAAGATTCGAGTTTTCATAATCAAAAGAATAACACCTTGAGGTTGAGGTAGGTTCCCCATGCCTAACCGTTCAATTTGAATTCCACAATTGCTTCATTGTTTTAAAAACTTTTTTTCATTATAATATAATGTGTATAGGCAATGAAAATTGTTTTTGGCTTTTAGAAATTTTATTTTCATCTATTTCACATGATTTCCCTAAGCCTTTAACGTGGACTAGTTTCCAGCTCAGTATTCAAACCTATTCATTGCTATATGAACTACTTTCATTTCTATTAACAGAATAAGTACCTTCACCACTTTCATCAATAATAATAGAGGGGGTATTTTAATACCAAAATAAATCATTCTTTCTTATTAATAAAATATTATCAACCCCAGCCTCAAACTCCTCAGTATCTTCCCTTAAATGTTATACAAGAGAAATAATTGGTCTATGCACATAAAAACGTATTCTACATGAACATAAACCTCTTTATTTCTAAAATATTAAATATACACATTAATAATCTCTTGATGATACTGGAAATCCATTATTCCTCACCATATATTCTCTAAACATCATCATTAAAACTATAGGATCCCAAATCTCAGTATTTATAGTAGGTTTCTCCTCATGAACAAACTCTTTTAACTCTATCTAATCTGACTTCATCAATAGGTGGGTTGAGGGATTGGTTTATTGGTGGGATCATAAACATTCATAGGTGTATAAGATTATGTTAGGAAAAACCTTCAGGATTTAACCACTTTAGAAGTATATATATGAGTTCTTTCTATAATACATAATTCATACCACGACTACCTTGGTCGCACTGTGAAAGTGGTTTTTGAGGAAATGGAAATGACACGGAGTAACCTATATGAATAAGATTAATCTATATATTAATTAAGTTTATTTATTAATATATAGTTTTATACCTTTTGTTGGAAGATAACTAGAATTTGTTTCATGAAAGATTGTGTCCCACCATGAGCAGGCTTTCCCAATATATTGATTGACATCATCGTGAGTAAATCATGCCACATAGTTGATCCCATAAATGTTAATTTACGAGGTGTTAGGACCTCAATTGGTTTTCTTGCTATAAATTGGTTGGACATTACATAACCAAAAATACATTGTTAAAGTGATCATAATATATGATTTAGAATATGTACATTCAAAGGAGTAGACCACGCTGCGAATGAGACCTCAAAAAGATTTAGGTTCAGGCTATATTTTTTAGGATTGTGACATATAGAAGAAATTCATGTCATGAATTGTTTGAGGATAAAAATTATATAGTAGGTTCATTCCAGGAAAAATGGAGTCATTTCATGAACTGGTTTTTCTATATTTAAGGAATAAAATGGTACAACACGACATTTTTTGAGTTTACTATATCCAACTTTAAGACCATACACCTAAATTCCTATATGAAAAAAATTTTATAAAGAAAATAAGAAGAATATATTGGAATTTTAGGATGTATATATTTCAAAATAATTAGTAAGGATAATTATACATAGAAAAATAAAATGAATAAATAGAAAAACATGTGGCATTCCAAAAGAAGTTCTATAAAATTCAACACAAGAGATATTTCAGGGAAATTACAAGAAATTATAAAAAGCAAGGATTTCTAGGATACAATAATGATGGACGATTTGGGAATTCCATAAATTTGATGAAAGTGAAGATGAAAGATACAAAACCCCTAGTGCAACTTTAGTTTATTATTTTTGGTAGAAGAAACACAGTCCAAGACAAATAGTGGGTTTCATCTTGTAGGTGGAAAACTTAGTTCCATGATTTTTTAGAGAAATGATCACTCTATCAAGTGAATGTTTTAAACTTGGAGGTTCAATGTGGACACTTTTAATTGTAAAAATAGTGTGATTATTGTATTAATACGCTAGTACATTGTCATTGTATGAGTCTTGGATTATAAATATTTGGTTTAACTAAATCAAATTGTTGTGTCCCTATTTTATATGATTTATTACTCCGTATTCAGTGTATGAGAGAGATTTTCCTTATAATAGTGGTAGTGTGATGTAACTACAGAATAACGAAATTAATTCCTTGAAAATTTTTAAACATTAACTTCCAGTATATAAAATATTCGGGTTCTATGTAGGTTGTATGGTACAGTATGATGTAGTAGACCTGTAGTTTTTTTCATGGAAAGTAATCAGTTTACACGGTTGTAAACCATTGTAGTAGAAATGCTACTTATTTTTTGGAAAAGTAAAGACTATATCCCTTATTTATAACTATGGTATTAGAACAATTTACATAGTTTGAATAGTGGATAATATCCTAGTGTTATGGTTTTAAACCATGAAAAAGGATTTTAATGGAATTACCTACTTCCATAGTTTCAAACTATGGGTACAGCTATAATTCCATGGTATAAATAGTGTTTATAGGTCTATAGACATCATTTTAAACCAAGGCTATTGATTTTAATGAAATTACCTATGTACATGGTTTCCAACTATGGATATTGTTTTACTACCATGGTGGAAATTGTGGCTATATCTATGGCCCTAATGCCACACTAACAGGATCCACGATTCCCAAAACCATGGCTATTACCTATAGCCATGATTTTAAGAATATCCACAGTTATAATCCATGGATATAGCATAAATTTCTATTATTTCTTCTTTTAAAGGTTTTGGATTTTAATATAATGTATGTTTTATAAGGGTAAACATTTATGAAATTGTTAAAATTTTAAATTTGATGAGGTTTAAGATATTAATGTATTACTTAACCATATTAAAGTTTATGCATTTTGGATAACATGTGCTAAATATTTTTTTATAATGTTAACTAGAGGTGTAAGGAATGAATTTTCATCCCATTATAGATCTTATGATCCACTAGTTCTTTAGGAAATACAATTTCAACTTTATTTCTAAGAGTAATAAATGAAGGGTAAATTGATCAAGTCATAAAAAAATAATGATAATGTAATTATTAAATGAAATCAAGTAATTATATCTTCCCTAATGATTTTTAAATAAAATTTTGTCTTGTTATCATAATTTTTGATGACATGAATGACCTTTATTAGACCTATTTGGTCTATGGTTTTGTGGTCATTAACCTTATATTGACCATATTATCTGTCACTGTCAATCAGAACTTGATAATTTTATTTTTTATATGTCTATGATTTTAGATTCAATTAATGTTATCCTATACAGAAACCATGTTTTGGGGTGACCTTCACATTTTATTTTCCCTATTTTTAATAGGATGTTTTATTAACCCTTTTTACAATTTATGATTTCTACAAGGGTATTTAAAAATGTCAACTCCATGACTGCCAATCACAAGTTCAAATTTTGAGGATGAAATTTATTGAATTATGGGATAATTTAACAACCTAATATTTTAAAAGAATTCTATGTTTGATAACTTACGTTTCACACAATACCAAGCTTAAACAAACTCTAAAATACTATTATTTTAACACGACTACTATAAAATAGCCATTAAATTGGTTGTTATTAACAATATTAACTATGTAATTAAATAAATACTAAGTACATATTCAATATAAATTTAATTATTCTTAGGATATGAATAGATAATTTTTAGTAAAGTCATTTTTGTTCTACAAATATATGTTTTCCTTAAAAATATATTTTTTTACTTTCTATGAGATAACAATTTCAATAGACCTATGAAACTTTTATAAATTTTATTTGTTAAAATTATCATCATTTTTTTAATTATCATTTCAAAATTATCTTAGGATGATTTTTTTTGAATCTTCTAAAAATATTAATTTTTCATTGAATATTGAAAAATATCATTTTTTTGTTAAAATGTCATTTCTATTCAATAAATTAAGAAATTTAAAGTTCCCATTAGGTTTTGAATATGGTTTCAAGTAAAAAAATTATTTAGTTATATTTCATCAACCTAAATGAATTTTAATAAACATTATATTTTCTTTTAGAATACATTTATTTTTGGGATTAAAATGGTATATTTTTTAAAACTATTTTAAATTACATAATGCTTCTAATTTTTTATTAATTAAAATAATCCCTATTAGGGAATTTTTTGAATTAAGTTTTTAGATAATATATCAATAAATATTAATTAATTTTCATACAATGATAATTATTAGACATATAGTAAATATAAAATCATATTTGGATTGAGAAGTACACTTATTGAAAACCTACTTTTTCATCGCAAATGATGGTTTTGTTTTAAAACTATTTTTTCCAATTACGTAAATTTAAATTTTCTAAAATGGATTCTATATTTAGAATAATTAGTTCAAAATTATGTTTTGATTTTATTTTAATTTTTATGAATAAAAAATTTACCATGGTAAAATAAATAGTTACCATGGTATAAGTAAAATAATTAAATAAGTTAAAGTAAAAAAAGTAAAATCATAAAATACCTAAAACTATAAATTTAAAATGGGTGGTTGATGTGTTTATAAATCATAAAAAATATTTACAACATTAATTATAAATATAATTCTTAGGAATTAATTATACCCAAATGTGGTTGTATTTAAATATAAAATAATCATTATTTAATCACTTAAAATAACCCCTTCTCAAGTATAGATACCACTCCTCATAACCCCCTTTCACCTTTAAAGCCTTTAATCTCATCATATCTCTAAAAATACCTCTCCTAACCACTCTACTCATTTATATTTGATTTTGGACTCAATAAAATACCAATTCAAAGGTCTTTAAGGGTTCTTTTAAGTAGGTGATATTCAAGAGGTAATTTTCTCAAACCACCTCTCTTATTTTATTTTCTTCTTCTAACTTATAGTTTCCTTTCTCAACCAAGGAATCATAACTCAAAAATAATTTATATACTTGAATTTTATTTTTATAATGGAATATATTTTATAAATCACTTTTTTACCTCCTCTTATTCAAAGAAATGAAACCATTGTCCAAATTATGGCAGTTTACCGTCTCTATGAATAGTGATATTGATTTCCATTACAACCTTCAATACTAGTAATAAAAGTATTATTGTGGTTAAATAATATTTTAATAGGTATATTATAACCTATTACATGATCTATAAATAATATATATATATATAATATTAAATAAAATAAAACTAGTTCGTGATGGTCGGAAAAACCACAAAAATAAACAAAACATTTATCATTAACTTTTAATAAATAAATCATCCTCATATAAAAATGAAAAATGATATATGATACCATTTAAACATATCTAATTGAATTAATACAATTTAATTTCACTTATTTATTTTTATTTTCATTTTATAAGAACATTGGTAATTATACACAAGTGAACCAACCATGAAACCATGAAACGAATGTACCTGAAACAATGAAATTAATGAAATATTATTAATGAAAAGGTGGTAATATGTTATAAAAGAATCATATAAGGAATTATAAATATTAATATAGTTATTAAATAAATTATTAACATTATTTAAACCATTATAAAGTAGTTTTAAGTATAAAAAACTAAAGAGAAGCATGAGGTAAGGTATTTCTAAACTCAATTTTCACTAATTGGGATAAACTTCAACTTCATTGATTTTTTCGTGAAAATATTATGTGTGAAATGACTTTTTATTTATTTATATTGTATTTAAACACATTTCATTTGTATTTATAGTAGATACATATAATAAAGTAATTTTATTAATGCTCACTTCAATGATATGATATTTTTAAGATACTTTCTTTTAAAAAAATATCTTTTAGAGTTTCCCTTAAAACTATCTTTTTCTTCCATGTCCATGCTTTCTATAATTAATTTAAAAAAAGTTTTAAATATTCACCTATTATTATTTAAATTAGTTTTTACACATTTTTTTACTTTTTGAAAAATAGTTTAAAAGGTATGTTTCTTCATTTTATAAATATAGTTCTTTCATAGTTTTCTCACAAAATATGAAAGGAATGTTTTTTAACTTATATGGAATGAGTGGATTTTCCTGCCATCATGATGCCTTAATGTCTTGTAGCTTACTTTTTATTTTTATAGGATTATATTCAAGAAAAAATTTCTTTTATAATTGTAAAAAAATTTAAAAAAAAGTAATTTTCAATTAAAAAAATGTATTTTCCTCAAGAATGCTTTTCAAAGATCTTAATTAAGTATTTTCATCTATTTCAAAATCCTTTATTGAATATTATTCTTAATTGAGGTTAATATATTATGATATCATCTACCATATTTTTTTAAATTGTTTATGATAATTTTTACTGATAATGTAATATTTAGATACCATTCACCTTATTACTCTGGATTGTTTTTTATTATGTTTACTAATTGGGGAAAGTTATTTACATTTAATATGATAGTTTAAATGATAATTTATTTTTTGATTATGGTTTACCACTTTCATATGAGGAGTTCATTGCAAATATTATGTGATGGGAGGGGCCTGCTATATCCCCTCAATGCATCAGTAGTTCTCATGAGATAAACTAGTTTGGGTATTGGATTATGTCTTACCTATTTATGTATGGTGTCTTGGTCAAAGACTTTACGGTATGTTTTTGATGTCTGGAATTATGAATTCCCTCATTATGGGATTAGTTATTGATTTCCATGTGATTATTCAACTATTATAATATCCATGGTTAAGTTATCTAGCTCATGTAATTAATTATATGGAATTATTTGATTATATTTTCTTCTGTTCATATTATGAACTATTTATTGATTAAATGGATCAGGTTTCACTTATTTACCTTTCTATAATTATTTATTATTATTTATGATAGCTTTCACTATAATTATCCATTCTAGAGCATCTGATCTCACCTTATTCTTATGTTTTATTTTTCCCCAGGATTCTATGAAGTTTATTATGATTGATATGCAGGGCTAAACTAGGATAATAATGGTGTTATAAAATGATTTTATATGTTTTATATTATATTTTAAATTTTAATGTAATGTTCAAGTATGTATCTAGTTTTCTAAAACTACTAAATTTTCCAGTTTGTTAGGATGTTATTCCTTATATATTTTGTCAATGTAATAAAGTAACCACTGACATTGAGCTACTATTGTTAGGGTATTTGCATATAAAATCGAAGAAAACTACTGATTTTCATGCCACTTGAGGTTATATAACATTTTATTTAGTCAAAATTTATACTTAAAACATTTTTATTCATTTAGTTTTGGAAATCACAAACACTTTATTAAAACATGTTTACTAAATTTTTATGTCCCAAGTGTTTTAGCATGTTTTTATAGAAAATATTACTTTTCACCATACATAGAATAAGTTATAAAGTATTAAAAATATAAACAATACATTCTTCAATATGATAATGGTAGTGAGTATGAGTTTGATTATAAGGCTCAGATATATTAGATCAGAACTTAGAATTTAGTCATATCTATTGTATTGAAAATATTCTTAACTATATAACTGATACTGGTACTGATTAAACGGACTAACCCTCATAAATATTATCTTATCAACATTGTTATGGAATTCCATCAAACTGAATTATGTTTATAATTGGAATACAAATACGTGTTTCTTTCATAAGTAATACTTTTAAAACTGTAATTTTTTTAACCAATATGATGTTGGGCATTCATTTATGATGAGCTATCAAGAACCAGCTATGGATATTACAAAAACCTTGGAAATATGAATGTTGAAAAAATTTCTATAAATATTGAGTCATTTGAAGAGTTTAGAGTTGGTTGATTACATTCTATCTCAAGTTTTCATAAGAACATTTAGCATGAAATGATCGCTCTTAGTCTTTGTATTTAATTAGGGAGTTTTTTCTTAAGGAATCCTTTTCAGTTTGTCTCCTTAATAATTTTTTGTAATTGTATCACGCATCTGATCATTACTATGATCAAGGGATTCTGGGGGAATGAAGATGGTGAATCTGGTCTATCGAATCAAGGGATTACAAGGATAGTAAGACATAGCTAATCATCATTTTGAGGTTTTCCAATGATAGGAAGACATAGAAAATATGATCATCATATATAGGGTTTTCCTAGTAACGAAAGATAGACTTCATTATAAGTATAAAACAATGGATACCTTTAGTCATTGTTATTATTGACCTTACTCTTAAGGTTAAAAGATGTTTATCTTTTTAATAATAGTTTATAAGTCATTCATATTATAACATAGTTATTATATTTATTTTTTCATTACATATTTTCTATTACACTATATTTAGTATAAATTGATCCATCATATTAATATTTCTATTCTTTTTTATTAATCATATTAACTTTGATTACGATATTCAAACTGGTATAAATCGAAACCATTTTGATATCGATTTTTACTCTGATTTAATCAAACTGATTTATGGTTCTGATTTTGTGACATTGATAGTCATATTATGTCTGAGTCTAATAATATTACTTAAATAGGTTTGTGTTTTGTATAGTTTAAATATTTTAAACTATGTTTTTAAAATTCAATTCACCCCCCCCCCCCCCACCCCCACCTCTTGTAATTATTTCCATCATAAGATTATTTTTCCAATCCTATACATTGCTCAATTTCCTTGGTCTTTGAAGGGTCCACATAAGTTACCCCATTTTTTATTTCATTCTAGAAGAATATGAATTATAATATCTAAGATTCACATTTTCTAAACATAGAATATATATATTCTCCTTTTTTACTGATTACAGAAAAATCCTTAAATGATCTTCATTTCTCTCCTTTCTCTTGGATAATATGAGAATTTCATCAAAAAATACTACCAAAAAATATTCAAGGTAGTCTCTAAAGATTCTATTCATCAAATCCATAAATAATCTAGGGGAATTAATGAGACTAAATGGTGTCACTATGAACTCATAGTGTCTATATATCATATGGAATTTTTTCTTATTAATATATTCCTTCTTCACATTTATCCTATGAAATGTATAACAAATATCCCCCATAAAAAGTAATGTGATCCTCGTTGTTGATTGAAAAATTCATTAATACTAGGTAGGGTATACTTTTTTTATGGTGATACTGTTTAGGTCTCAGTGATGGATACACTTCCATATTGATTTATCATTTTTCTTAAAAGATATCACCATTGTATACCAAGGGGATTCACTAATTCATATGAACCCTATGTATAAATTATATTATAGCTACTTTTTTAACTCATCCAATTCTATTGAGGTGATACAATAAGGACTTTTGGTGATAGGAGTGGCTCCAGGTATGAGATCTATTGAGAACTCTACCTCACAATCTAGGGTGATTCTGATAAACTCTTTAAGAAATACACCAGTATATTCCCTCACAGTGGGAATTTCTTCAAGTTTAGTTCTCTCCATTGACACAACCATTTGAGAAAGATATGATTATTTAGTGGGAATAAATACCCACACCATTGAGGAATTTTCCAATGTATATTCATGATCTTACTTTAATTTTTACAGCAAAATGGGATGGTTAAAGATATGGAAGGATATTTATTTTCTTAGGAAGTTCATTTTTGATCTATATAATGAGGTTCAATCCATGCCCCGTATAGTATTAAATTCCACCAAGGGAATGATTACATGATTTTCTAGAATAATCTTCCCATATAAGCTAACAGGAGAAGAGTCTATCGAAAAGATTTCACCACTATGTGTTTTTAAGGCAATATAAACTTAAAATTATTAAGGGTTTTATTCAATAATTTTATAAAATATATAGGTTATAAAGGAATCCATATAACCAAAATCAAATAAAATAGATTTCATTCTTGATTGAATAGGAAGTGTATCTTGTACAACTTCATTTTCATATGTTATCTCAATAGTGTTAATGGGATAAGTTTTCTAATGATCCATTAGCTTTAGTGGGTGTTGACATTGATTACACTCGAACACTCATGGTTTAGTACACTATCTTTCATAGTTCCCTAGATCTTTATAATTAAATCATTAAACCATGAGTGGAGTATTCTAAGATTCCTTAATTTACTCCATTATGAAGGATGGTTTATTCATCTCTATTTTATATTCATGATCTTCATGGACTGCTCCCCCCACACTTAAAGCACTTCCTCTTACCTTTGAGTAAAATACCATTATTCTCCTTTCCACATATTTAACATATGGGTGGTTAGATCTTCTTTCCATCTTTCTCATTTGATCACCCTACTTGAAACACCATTATTATCTTCTTATCTCTATGATCATAGAACCATTATCCCAATCCATCTATATATTGAGATCACATTGAAATACTTATTAATAATTATCAAAGTTTCTATTAGTTAGATCCTTTTGGAGTTATGGTTTTAGACCACTCATGAATCTATCTATTTTTATATCATTTTTTATTAAAAAATCAAAGGAACATCATAAAATACTTGTGAAATTTTCTCATAACCCATGTAAGATTCACTACCCTTTTTGTTAATATATATAAACTCTCTCTTCATCCTTGTTTGAAATTTTTTAGGAAAATAGTTATTAATAAATATCTTTATAAAGTCTTCCAATTCCATTTATTCCACCACATCCTTTGGCTTCGTATTTTTTATCAATTTCCACCATTGATTAAATTCTTTATCTAAATGGTAGATGAAAATAGTAACTTTATTCTTTTATGAATAAGGAAGAACAAACAAATATTTTCTGTGGATTTTAACCTTTGTCCCATGATAAGGGGATTATAAGAAGTATTAAATGATAGTGGTAATTTTAATGTAAAGGACTCAATGGATAATTTCTCTTTATGGGGTAAAGTTTAGTGTTCCACATAGTTGAGGTTATTTATTATAGCATAATACAGCTAGTTAAGCATCATCGTGATGTTTTGAACTCCTCCTCTCATTGCATTGGGAATGTTGTTCAGACAATCATTTCATTGTCCCTCACATGGGTTGTTGGTCTAGTTTAACATAGTTCCAACCATTTTATAAAATATAAATATTTTTAACAAAACATTAGTTAGTAAGGCATGAAGAAATAATTTATTCTCATCTGAAAATCAATTCTAAAATCATCTCTTATGGGATCTCTAAATTTGGACTAGGTTGACTTCCCAAAACTAGAATATAGGATCATTTACTTCAATATTTTAGAACATTGATATTGTTAATTAATTTAGCTATATATCTTTTATAATGGTTTGTAAGGAGAGTTTGACCAACTAAAGAATATCACCCCATTGTGTCTAGAAAGATGTGTAGTAAGGACTTTTTATCATGAACTAAGTGGAGGTCAAGTTAAAAACCAATCCACCCTTTTCAGGGGTATTACTCTTATGAGCATCTATGCTAGAACCATATCCACTTCCTAGTATATAGATATATATTTAATTTATAGGAAACAACATACTTTATACATGACTAAAACACCAGGTTGTTTCCTATAAAATAGATACATATCCCTAGTGTTTTCACTAACATTTTATAGTCCAAATTCCAAAATTAATTAAACCATACCTATGATACCAACTATAGTGACCCAAATTTTTCTTAAATGGTTATTAAATCCTTTTTAAGAGTCATAACACAATATTAATATGTTCAAGGATAGAAAGATTTAGTATCATGGTAAAATTAGGTTTATACATTAATTTTATATAATATAAATTAAACATTATTTAAATCATTCCTCTTTATCTTATTAAAAAATATTATGTCCTTATTAGTATATTTAATCACCTGAGGAAATATATCAAATAAATGGGTCATCTAACATCTCTGTATGGTGAGGAATAATTGAGAATAAATAAGAGATAAGAAACAATATTACATAAGTGAGTATAATCATCATCATCATATAATAAGAATGGGATCGTTAAGATATTAATGTGGGAATCATTTTAAAAAGTTATAGAATGTATCATATTCATAATAATGAAACAACATAACATAGTGGTAAAATACCACACATGGTTGTGAACAAAGAAATCACCATGTTCACGCATAATATATGTGCATAAATCATAATATCCTGATTGTGAATAGAGCTAGAATCATATTAACACATAATAAAATTTATATCATGAGATATATCATGTAATAAAATTTATTGGAGGTATATTTAATTTTTCACTTTCTCATCATGTTATAAAATTCTAATGATCATGCATGTAGTATGGAAGGAGAATATATGAAAATTGTAGTCATAAAATAAACACATAGAAAAGAATGGGCTTTAAATATATTTCCTAAAAACAACATTAATGAATAGCCTTTGGGATTTCCAAAGGAATATGGGAGATTATATTTTGGTATACGAGATCATTTTTCTTTGAAAAAGAAACAACTTAAAAGGAGTCAAAGATATTTTTTGGAAAAATAATGTCTTTTGAAAATTCTTTGTAATTGAATTAGAAATAATTTTGAAAATTTTTAAATAGGTATATCCCTATAGAAATAGGAAATAATATTTAAGGGACATTTTATAGAAATTATAGTAATAACCATACTGGAAATAATGTGAAATAGGAGATAACCCAAAATGAAATAGTTGGGATCGATAATCCTCATATCTAAAATATCATTATCTTTTTTCTCATTTACACATCTTTTATAATAAAAATATATTTTTTCAAACATGAAAAATAAATTTAATTATATTTATTTATGTAATTATTGATCAATTATATTCATTGGAGTCTATTTTATATTACTATTTAGTAAACTTTAATTATTTTGATGTCATGTTTTCATTAAATTAACCTATTTTGTTTCACATTCATTATTTTTTTGAGTTCATTTATAGATTAGTAAACTTAATTATATAAGACTATGATATATGTAGTTACACATTTATTAAATGTATATAATTCATACTTACCATCCATAAAGGTCGTGATAGTTAGAGAGTTGGCAATTTCCACATACGTGGTTAACTGACCATTGACAGGACATTATCAAAAGAGGAGGAAAGAGAATTTTAACATATAAATAAACATAAATATAATAATTATAGTATATTAAAATAATTAACATAATGTTAACATACTAATTAATTAATTTTAAAAGCCTTGGTTTTGAGAATAATAGAGAAAATAAGGAAGATAAGGGCGAAATGAGAAGAAGGTTAATGAAACCTTACCCTTTTCTCAGTGTTACTTATTTTCTATAATAATAAACTCCATGAATTCTTGGAGTAATTAAAACAAAGAGGTCAAGAAAAAAATCAGTTATGATAATCTATATTTTCACTATTCACCTAAAAATTAATGTTTTTATAAATATTACTAAATAATCTATAGGTTTCGGGAATAGTGGAAGTACAGGATTGGAGTGTAACCAAATTTGCTAATTTCTATAATCGATGATTAATCTAGGACCAATACAACAATGAACGCCAGTATCTAAGGGAATTGAATCAAAGATAAAAGAAAAAGAAGATAACTCATAATCAAGAAGAGAGGATCGACGTATTTTGTTTATAATTAATTTAATTTAATTATAGAATTACCTCTAAGGTAATTCTTTCATAGTTGATGTGTCTGACCACGGGTTCGAGGTATGGCTTCTTTGCGATGCATAATCCAAGTGTTTGAATCCTCTAGAGGTGATCTGCACATACTTCACATATCTCCAGACATCTCTGAAGGAGTCTCTAGGTTCTATTATGGAAGATCCTTGCGCTTCTGATTTCCACTTTTGATCACCTTTCTCTCATTATTGAGAGCATTCTTGAGAGCATTCTTGGAGAGAGAAGAGTTCTCTATTCTTGAGAGATTTTATCTAAGGATGTTGTGCATAAAACAATTAGGTTAGCTAGTGTAATGAACCCTTATCTTATATAGATAATAGTAACATAATGGGGAATTTAATTAACTGTTTAATAATAAATAATTATCATAGGTGTTGTCACATAATTTATTATTCCATGTGAAAAACCCCATGTCAAATAATAATAGTAATGTTATTATTTCCATGACATGTGGTAAACTTTTAAATTATATTTATATATTATTTAACAAAATAATATTTAATATTATTTCTCACTAGGCCCATAACTTGTTCTGCCAATCCTCTTGAATATTTACTAGGCCTTAAATAATGACTATTTATTTATTAAATAAATATAACTTCATTATTCAGCAATTAATAAATATTCCATACACAATATATTCTCTTGAATAATTAGTGATGAAATAAATTCAATCAACCATACTTTAATTATTATTAAACTACAACTAGGAATAATATTTATTCAACTTGTTAAATAAATAAATTATTTAACTAAGATACTGGATACACTTAGTGTGTGACCCTCTAGGACTCTTTCTCATTGAAATTAGGAGGGCTTTCCTAAATTCCAATGTTACTATCTATCAATGGGTCAAGGAACCCAAGAGAAATAAGTTGATGTTTCAATGACATGTCACCTCATATGAACTCTTAACATGTAATATAATACATTTTTCCCGATATTTCCAATCAAGCGGGTTGCATACAAGTTTCATCAACCCCTGTGCTGGATTTCTCATTCTTTGACTTCCATAAATTTAACTTTCCTAGAGAACATAATGTCCATGGATTTAGTTATATCATTTAAATAAAAGGGACTTATATATCTAATTCCTTATAAGTGATAAATCCTTTCTCGCATTATTCATTAATACAGTAATACTCATAACAGACCCAATATATCCTACCTCGCTGCAAACAACTGTCATCATGGTTTTCATCAATACATCTAATTTTGTGAGTCATAATACCCATTAATAATAATATTAAAGTCTAGGGACCAATACAGATGTCTGCATATAAGAACATCTAATGACACTTACGAATGTTGATTTTCTACCAGTAGGTCTTGTTCCCATAATATCCTCCTAGATATTACCAAGGGCGCACACCAAGAGAAGGTGCATCAAAGTTTCATGAGTTCCCACCCCAAATAGCCTATATCATTTGTGTCCCTTTAAATGATATCATCTAGCCATAGAACATATATTTAAGAATAGTGTTCTGGCACTTCTGGGATCTCATCATAGTAGGGATCTGATTTGACCTTTTAGTGTGACATCTATTCTTAGGATATTATCACATACTATATCATGCAGAAGAACAATTATGATTTGATAATTATTTTATTAATATTCATCCAATGAATATAGCACTGAAATCCATTTTTTTCCATTTTCTAAAAAGCCGGTTTATGGGTAACCGGTAACCATGCAAACAAGACCAAACATAATCAACAACAACACAACCAGAAGACAGTCAATCAGAAACAACAAGAGAAAAGCAGGAAGTCACATATCATAGTACCCGTAGTCTTCCCTAACTCCCAAGCAGGATTATTCTTCTCCTGTAGCCGATTCCCATTCAGGATGTCTCCAGAAACCTACACTTTTCACTCGATTCTGGAGATTCTCAAGAACCCGCATATCCGAGGATGCCTTCTTAATCCCGCTGCCCTTCTTGACCTCCAGAACCACTCCACCATTCCGTTTGGAGGCGGACCTTGTCTGCATCGGTCGCGGAAGATAGGAATAATCCTTTCGTGACCTCCTTCCCGGCATTGCAGGTACTGATTTTCCCCCAGCAGATGCCTTCTGATTCCCCTTTTGGACAATTTCTCTATATGAACAATTAACAGGACTTAGGTTCTCCTTTCCTCTCCCAGAAAAATCCCTTTCTGCCCCTGCCTGCTCTCTCAAAGGAGACCCAATGCGCTCTGAAATATTCCTTGGCTCCTGATCAGTAGAGATAACATCGTCCCCATCCATAGAATCCGGGTCCATCTCCTTACCCTCAGCAGCATGATCTTCCAGGACATTACCATTTTCAATTTCATTTTTCACTTGACCAGCCTGACCCAAAGGTCCATCCGCATTCCTACTGCTTCCCTCCCCCATCCTCTGATTGATAATTTCAACAAGACAAGGAGACCTTGCACCACTGTTTGGGATTTCCCCAGGACCTTCACCATGCTCCTTCTCCAAGAAAACAGTTTGAAGGTCCCCCAAGACCACTGCCTCACCATCAACTTCAGCACAAAAATCCTCCTCCCGGCCCTCAGATAGCTGGTCCACATCCAGTCCTTCAAACCTGTTACTTATGGGAACAAAAGGCCTGGCCATAGAATCAAGGCGATTCACAACCTTAGCCCTGTCCCTGTTAGACACCTCCACAAAAGAAGATCCTGAGACAGCACCCGCCTGTTCTGGTTCCAATACAACTGCAGGCCCTCCATTCATCTCCTTCTCCCTAGTTTTACCCGAGCAGGAAGAAACAGAAATGACGCCCTCATCAAAGGCACCCTTCTGATGTCCAGGTACAGAGGCCTCCCCATCTGCTTCATCCGTTCGGAGGTCTCTCCCTCGAACAGCAGGTCCTTCAGAAGTCTGAGCCCGAACTCCATTCACACAGTGATCCATTGACTTGCTCTCTGAGCCCTCCACAGCGCTCAAGATAGCAGTCTTCCCACTAGTACGAACCCTTCTCCCTTGAACTCGAGATCTTTCAGGACAGGACTCATCGGTGTGACCCAACCTCTTGCAGGAGCCACAGAAGTCGGTCCAATTCTCATACACCACCCGCTGTTTGCAGCGGTATTCCTCACCAACCGTGATCTAGATGAACTCAAAGGGAACACGGGATGCATCCATCTTAACACACACCCGAGAGTTAACGGGGTGACAAACAGCCTCAGTACGGCTATCAGAGCAGAGGTATCTACCGACCATATTACCCAACATACGAATAATAGACGGATTCTGAAAGTTTAAGGGAAGTTTAGGGAAGCTTACCCAAACTGCCGTGGAAGGCGGATACCGATTCATATGGAGATCTAAACACCAACACAGGAGCATGAAACGAGATCCGTTGAAATTTCTCAGTTCCCTTTCCCATGCTTGAATCAAATCAGCCTCCGATTCAAACCTAATCAGAAACTGCTTACTATCCAGTAACCCCACCACCGCACGTTCCTGAAGGTCCCAAGCTCCGAAGACAAATCGATCAAATTCGTCAACTGAAGGCCTTCTGTACTTGAACCGTGCCACCAAGGTAAGATTCAGCAAAGCCGAAGATTCTGTAAATTCCGATAACGAAAGAGGCAGATTCGGGAGACCATCGACAAAATCAGGTACTTTAGGGCTAAGAGAAATTTTCGTAAAGGAAGGAAGAAAGTCCGGATTGGAGAACGGCTTGAAGGATCTCTTCCCCTGATACGACGATTCCCCCTCCCCACCAAGGGGGGAGGGTTCAGCGTAAGAGTCATCGTCGTCACCGGCGAGGAAGGCGCATCTGAAGGATCTCGCGAGAGCCGCCCAACCCTCAATGAATATAGGTTTATCATAAAGTAAAAAGAAGTTGTTTTTTAGGGAACCAACTCCAATAGACTCTCACTTTCACTAGATCCAAATGCAAACAACCTTCAGTATACTAGCTCTCACATGATATTCATGCTTCTTCTAAGATTGAACTTTAGTCAAGGGATCCACCGCGTTATCTTCCTTGGACACTCAACTTAGTGAAACTTCGCCCCTTTGATAGAAATCCCTCAAGAGATGATACTTTTGAAGTATATTCTTTTTATGTTGATGTAACCTTGTCTCCTTTGCAAGAGACACTGCTATAGTATTATCACAATAAAATGCAATGAGATATTTACTTCTAGGAACCACATCAAGATCCTAGAAAAAGTTCTAAATTCAAAGAGCTTCCTTGGATGCATCATAAGCCTCTATATATTCGTACTCTACTGTAGAATCAACGGAAATTGGTTGATTTGAACTCTTCCAGATCACAGTTACTCCATTGAGACAGGAAGCATATCCTGATTGTGACTTCAGATCATTCAGATCTATCTAAAAACTATCATCCACATACCCTCTGATGATAAGCTCCTCGTCTCCTCTATACACCAGGAATACATACTTAGTTCTTCTCAGATACTTAAGGATAGTCTTGACAACATTACAATATTGTTATCCTAGATCATCTTGATGTATTAATACCATGCTCAGTGCATAGTTAACATCAAGTCTGGTACATAACATGTCATACATGATTGATCCTATCGTTGAATTGTATATAATCTTACTCATCTTATCTTTATCATGTTGTGTCTAGGGACACATTTTCTTGGAAATATATATACCATGTGGCACTAGAACCAATACCCTCTTTTATTGTTCCATACTAAATCTATTTGGTAATTGGACAATGTATGTACTTTGAATTAGTCCAAGCATCCTCTTGGAACTATCACAAATGCTCTCGATCCCTCTAATGGAGGTTTCTTCGCCTAAGTCCTTCATGGAGAAGCACTTGTTCAACCAGTCCTTGACTGATTGCAAGACTGGTATGTCGTTTCCAATAAGAAATATTTCATCAGCATACACTACTAGGATAATGACCGCATTCCCATTAAACCACTTGTAAACACATGGCTCACATTCATTCTTAATGAAACAAAATTCTCTTATGGATTCATCGAATAGAATGTTCCATGATCTGGATGCTTAATTTAATCCATAAATGGATCTCTACAACTTGCATACCCTTTTAGCATCACTTGGTGTCATAAAACCTTCTAGTTGTTTCATATAGACATCATCCTGATGTTTCCAATTAAGGAATTGTTTTTTGACATCTATATGCCAAATCTCATAGTCATGTAAAGATTCTTTGGAAAGTATGATTCTTATGGATTTAAACATGGAAACTGGTGAAAAGGATTCATTATAATCAATTAATTAACAATGTTTTAAACCTTTATCCACTATCCTTACTTTATATGTACTAACTTGACCCTCCATGTCTAGTTTTTTTTAAAACTCATTTACACCCAACAGGATTTACATCAACCGGTGCATCGAGAAGAACCCAAACTTGGTTCGGATACATGGAATGTATCTTAGAATTCATAGATTCTAGCCATCTTTCAGCTTCTAATCCCTCTAATTATTCTTTTTAGGAGATAGTTTCATCATTATCCAGCAATAATGAGTCACCTTCCTTGGTGACAAAGAAACCATATCTCTATTTTTCTCTTACCTCTCTTGTGGTTCTATGCAGTACTTGTGTTTTAGGAACTACCTCTTCTATGATGACATGTGGAACTTGTTCCAGTACTAACTCCATTATATCTTAAGCATCAACATCGTCGAAGTCAATTTTTCTCCCACTATCCTTTTGGATGATGTGCTCCCTCTTAAGAAAGATAGCATGTCTGGAAAAATTTACTTTCTTGTATGAGGGGTTTTATAGGTAGTATCCCTTTGTTCCTTTAGGATACCCTATAAAGATACACTTCATGCACTGGCATACTAGTCTGTTTCCTGAGAAATCCTTAAAAAATACCACGCATCCTCATACGCGTGTATGAAACAAGGTGGGTTTCTTTCCACTCCATAGCTCAAATGGAATCCCATTTTCCACTTTCATTAGTACTTGGTTTAATGTGCATGCCACATTTTTCAATGCATATCTACAAAAGGATAATGAAATATCTGCATGACTTATCATCGACTTTACCATGTTCAATAAGGTATGGTTCCTCCATTCACTAACACCATTCCACTGTGGTGTATATGGTAGAGTGCATTGAGATAGAATCCCAGACTCCCGTAAAATGTCGATGAAATCTTGGTTAAGATATTCTACACCTTAATCTATTGAATCTTCTTTATCTTCATACCAAGATTATTATCTACTTCATTATTAAACTCCTGGGATTTCCCAAATGACTCGGACTTATGCTTCATTAAGTAGACTTATAAATATCTAATCAAGTCATCAGTAAAAGTAATGAATTAAGAATATCCGCCTCTATCTTCTACTAGAAATGGTCCACACACATTAGTGTGTACCTATCCTAGAATCTATGTGGACCTTTAACCCTATCCACCAAATGTTGGTTTGGTTATTTTCCCTTATAAACAATCAGGATATCTATCAAGTGGTTTTAGCTCGAAAGAGTCTAAATAATCATCTTGAGAGAGCTTCTTCAAGTGATTCTCGTTTACATGACCGAGGTGGTGATTCCACAACTGGGTGCTATATGAGTAATGTAAACTTGGTTTGTTATCAATTTCTAACACTTGGTTGTCATAATTTAATACATAAAGATCGTTATTTAAATTTTCCATTCCATAACATATGTCGTCTTTATAAAAGTAACAATATTCATTTCCAAACATGAAAATAAATCCATTTCTATCTAAACTCGATACAAAAATTTTGTTTTTGGTAATACTAGGTACATAATAACAGCTATGTAAAAACAAAATAATTCTTGTCAGTAATGTGAGGTGGTAATCACCAATGGAAAGAGTAGTCATCCTTTCACCATTGGCAGCTCGCAGATCCACCTCTCCTCTAGAAATTTTCTGGAATCTACTTGGTTCCAGAATTTGAATATAGATTTGATCCCCACAAGTTGTATCTAATATCCAATGTGTAGAAATGGAAATATTTCACTTGATAAAAAATTCACCATTGGATTCACCTTACCTCTAGGTGTAGTTCCTCTTTTAGTGGGATGACTTGCCTCATGGAAATCATAATGGCTCCTTTTCTTTACCCTGTCTCTGGATCTTATTCTTCTTAGTCAGACAGTGCTCAGAGGATTTATATTGTTTATAAATATTATGCCCCTTTTCCTTGTCCTTCTTCTTCCTATTCACCGTAATTATTGTGGTTTTTTTATACCCCATGTCCTTATCAACTTGGTGAATTAGGTTATAAATATCATATAGACTCTTCTCATTATTTATCATATTATAATTCACAATAAAACTAGATAAGGTCTTAAATAGCGATTATAGTATGAGATCTATACGCAACTCATCTGGTAATTTAATCTCAAAGATGTCCAGATGCTCAATGTTGCCAATAAGCTTGACTACATGTGGTCCAGCTGTCATAGACTCTCCAAGCCTAGTAGTGAACAAATCATTGGGGATCTCATACCTCTTGTGTCTCTCATTCTCTTAATAGATGTCCCGAAAGTGATACATCATGCAATAAGAATACATTTCCTCATGTTTCTTCAAGATATCATTGGTCATGGATGATAGCATGGGGAACTGAACATCTGTATTGTCATTCATATGTTTCACATAAATAGAGAGGTCCTCATCACTCACCTCATTTCTAGGCGCAATAAGTAAAGGATCTTCCAGCACATAATGGTTTCTCTCATGGTGATGGATAACTCAAAGGGACCTTTTCCAATCTTGTAAATTAGTCTTGGTGAGAATTTTTTCCCTATCGAGTATGGATCACAAGTATATACTTGATGTAATTTTGATTGTTGTCTCTACAAATTAATATGAACATAGTTTTAGTAAATTATCTTGATAAATATAGACAAATAAATATCTATTAGTCTCCCACTATTTTGTCGAAACCCAATATCTCTTACCATTTTCTTCAGAATATCATGTTGCATGGATATTCTAGTAGTAGGGATCCATATTTCTCTTTGCATTACCACAATTAGGGTTAGTCAAGAGACTTTAATTGTTTTAGGTAGGCATTCCAAATGCCAACTTCATTAACTCACATCTCCTTGATCTGTTGAGTGGACTCCCCAATCCTGAAATCCTTAATTTTGGATTTCTTCAACTTTTGCCTCTTAGTTACACTAAGTCATGCTAGGGTAGTCAACCGTTGATGTAAACTAAGTTAATTCCACCAAAAAATTCTAATTCTAATTCCCCAATAATTGAAAGCACCCCAACTAGGTTTGGTCAATCACTTTGAACTCTGGTTCAATTCTAACCAAAGTAATGGAAGGCTATATTGACTTAATATTTTATTGAGGTATTTAATCCTTTATACATAAATTTCCATTTATTATCTTTTTACATGCCTTTTAATATCAATTGGGATATAATTAATTGATTAACCATGAATATATAATATTTATGACAAACCCATTTTTTTATTTTAGTTCCATCTTGTATGCTTGTTAGTTCATTAATTATTTGATCATTTAAAACATCCATAATGAATAACCATACAACTGACAAGAAATAAAATAAAGGGTATGATCGTGAGCTTTACTATTGGTTAGTTTATCTAGAGTTTGATAAACTAAACTTAATGTAGGGGAGAAACACTTTGAACTGTTTAAGGATCATGTTTACAGCTTTCTACCTGGCCACCATTGTATTTCCATGGATTAGTTTCGTCTCGACTCCTAAATTGAACCGCCTCCACTATTTTGGCAGCTCTATCCATTACATATGATTTTAACTCACATGCAGGTGAGTGATAAAATGGGGTTTACATAAAAGAAACCAAGGGCACGCAGGCCCTAAATATTAATGAGGAGAAGGCATGCAGGCCAACAATTTTAATTTAGTAAATAAATTAAAAGGGAACCAATCACATACAAAGGTCTGGTCTAGTCTTGTCTAGCTCATGATCTTCCACAAACATGCAATGAATTATGTATTTAGTAAAACTAGAATTTAATTCTTTAATATTTCCTATTAAGATAAATTATACTTTAATCAATTAATTGTTATCTTTAATTAATAAATCCTTTTTATCATAATACTTCTCTCAATTTCTATGAGATTCTCATCCTTAACTTTGTACATAACTTATACCTTGGAAGAAACCCAGTGAATACCTCTCCAGAACTACCCAACACATATTTATACTTGTATACACTTTATTCTTTGTGACATATAGCATGCACACATAAGTATAATTGTAATACAACTCATACATAATGTTCAGATATTTGAACATTATGCAGATGTTAATTAAACTTTTGTATATATATATATAACACCTATCACATGTTTTGTACTAGCTTTAGGCCCACACGAAGGTACATGTCTCAAGGGTTACATAATATAATAATAAATTTTTAAATTTTCATAATTTGGAAACATTAGATGGCGTGTAGATCCAACTACACAGTGTGTACCCTCCTCACCATCCATCTAATGTACGTGCCTGAGGAAATGACGTGTGAGGTGTACTTCAGAAATCTTCACAGTAAACGGCATGTTTAGTGGTCCACATGCCATGTAGAATCTGCATTATATAGTAACCAGTCTGATAATCCAAAAATGGGATACACGACTTGACCCTAACCCGAAGGGACTGCACGCTGTGTCCTATGGGCCACACAGCATGTAGTCCAGCTGACTGTGTGGCAGTCTATCTTATTCAACGCACTATGTAAGAATTAACTACACTGCATGTCATTAATGAACACAGCTTAAGTAATTTCTGAATTACTTTTGATGAATTAAACTCAAATAAACAGTATATAGATCAAAATACACAATGTGTATTCTTGTGTTATCTGGACAGAATCATCGGCGCCTCCTGACGAGATCCTTGATTTAATTTTAATCATAAAATTATTTTTTTCTGTTAGATATGTGATAAACGATAAGGTATGAATATATCTCTAAATTCAGATTATGAGAAAGATTAATTTATTGAGAAACTAAATTATTAAACTGTAAATCATCAAAAAATTATTTAAATAATTATTAATGAAAATATGACCCCTCTGATACCATTTTTAGGTTTCGGGCGTAACGGAAGTGGGGGATGGGAGTGTACCCAACATGGAAAATTTCCATAATTGATGATTAATTCAGGATCAATATAATGATGAATTCTAATATCCATAGAATTGAATCAAAGATAATAGAAAAAGAATATAAACTAGAATTGAGGAGAGATGATTGACATATTTTTTATAATTAATTTAAATAAATTATAGAATTACCTCTAAGGTGATTCTTTCTTCATTGATGCATCTGACCATGGGTCTAAAGTGTAGCTTCATTGCGATGTAGAATCCAAGTATAGGAATCCTCTAGTGATGATCCACACGTACTCCACGTATCTCTGGAGGTCGCCAAAGGATTCTATGGGTGCTAGCATAGAAGATCCTTGCTCATGGGATGTCTTCTTTCGATTTCCATTAGAATTACTTCCAAAGCATTGGCCTTGATCCGGTAGAGAAGGATCTCTCTTGGTCTTGAGAGTGTTATTGGAGATGGAAGAGTTCTCTATGCTTGAGAGACTTTCTCCAATGATGTTGTGAACACTACGATTTGGTTATCTATTGGAATAACCCCTTGGCTTATATAGATAATAATAACATAATATGGAATTTAATTCACTATGTAATGATAAATAATTAGCATAGGTTCTGTTACTTAATTTATTATTCCATGTGAAAAACCTCATGTCAAATAATAATAGAAATGATATTATTTCAATGAAATGAGCTTAACTTTCATGTTATATTTAAATATTATTTAACCAAATAATATTTAATATTATTTTTCACTAGACCAATAACTTGGTCTGCCAATCCTCTTTAATATTTAACAAGCCTTGAATAATGACAATTTATTTATTAAATAAATATAACTGCATTATTCGTTGATAAATTATTATTTTTTTCGCAATATATTCTTTTGAATAACTAGTTAAAAAATAAATGTGATCAAGAATACTTGAATAATTATTAAACCATGACCGTGAATAATAATTATTCATGTTGTTAAATAAATAAATTATTTAATTGAGATACTGGATACACATAGTGTGTGACCCTCTAGGATTTTTTCTCATTGGAATTAGGAAGGCATGCCTAAAGTGCAAGATTACTGTCAAGCAATAGCTAAAGGTGCCCAATACAAAGAAGTTGATGTTGCAATAACATGTCACCTCATATGAACACTTACGGTGTAACATAATCTCCTTGTCTCAATATCTCTAATCAAACAGGTTGCATGCAAGTTCCACCAGCCCATGTGATCGATTTATCATTCCTTGACTTCCTGAAATTGAACTTTCCTAGAGAACACCATGGATATAGATTTAGTTTGGCTATACCATTTCCATCAAAGGTTCTAAGATATCTACTTCTGTAGAAGTGACAAATCATGTCTCGCATTATTCATTAATGCAGTATTACTCATGACACACCCAACATATCCAACCTCACCGTGAAAATATGTCATCATAGTTTTTATCAAAACATCTAAGTGCACAAGTCATAATACCCATTAATAATAATCTGAAAGTCTAAGGGACAATACACACATCCTCAGATAGGAACATCCAATGACATTTAAGAATGTGGATTTTCTAATGGGGGTCTTGTTCTCATAATATCCTCCTGGATATTACCAAGGGCACACACCATAAGGAGGTGCCTCAAAGTTTCATTAATCCCCACCCCTGATAGCCTGTATCATTTGTGTCCCTTAAAATGATATCATCATGTCATAGAAAAAATATTCAAGAATAGTTTCATGACACTTCCGGGTTCTCATCATATTAGGGATCCACTATGACCTTTTAATGCGACAGCTATTCTTAAAACATTATCAAATACTATGTAATGCAGAAGAACAATCATGATGTGATAAGAAGTTTATTAATAGTCATCCAATGAATACATGTTTATCATAAAGTACAAATAAGCTGGTTTCTAGGGCACCAACTCCAACAAAATAAACCTTATACAATTTCTATGTGATTATTATAAAAAATAAATTTATTTTATCTAAATAATTTACCATCATTGATCATTTTAATTTCTAATATAAATTTTTTTTATGAAATATATTAGAATACATTTTGTTAAAAAAAGTTATTATAAATTTTTTTGAGTTTTAAATCTTGATATTTATTTTTTAGCATTAAAATATTTATATTTTATTAAATTACTCATGATAAATATTATTAAAATGAAATTTTACTATTTTAAGGTCAAATTACTATTCCAACATTCAGGTTTCTATTCCAAATGATTAGGTTACCATTTCAATTGTCACATTACTATTACAGAAGTCATATTAACTATTATAAAGACCCTTTAATGCCTTCATTAATCATTCACCTCAATTCCTCTCACGGTTCTATAGTTTTCATTTCTAAAATGTCGATTGGATTAATAATGCTATACCTCTTTTTTATAGTGTTGTTCATGAGTGTGAAAATTCTAATAGATTGACATGATTTATATTTTCAAGTTCTTCTTGTGTTATTTTTTTGTGTTTGTTACACCGTTGTAATAGTTTCCATTTTCATGGATATATTTATTTTTTAAATGTAATGTTATTAATTAATGAAATAAATAATTATGTGTTTCATGTGTTTAAAAAATATTATATGAAAAAACATAACTATTCAAAAGTAAAATCAATATATATAAGAGTTTAGGTATTACACATGTCCTACCCAGAACCATATCTCTCAAAACTGAGGGAAACTCAACTCACCTAGGAACCTCATAAAGTATACGCCTTGGTCCTTCCAACATAGAAAGGTATCATTCGATCATTACTTGGGGATACATCCAACAGTAATTAATTAATCCTTATTCATCCATCATATTCATTATATATATATATATGGATTATAAGTACTATGGGTATAATTATCCATGGATCCTCATTTCATTCCACAAACGTTTTCCACTCACCCGGACCCATCACATGTCTCATATTTAATCCTCTCAAGAACACAACCCTAATTCAAAAATTAGTCCCATTCACTAAGGACCATTTGGAGTCATATCATACCCTGTACCTTTGCAATCTAATACCAATTCTCTATATCAAACTCATGAAACTCACCATGTATTCATCCATCATCTTCCTTAATAGAGATATAATCCCATCACTTAGCGAAAATACATCTCCATCACACCCCATATAGTACTAGAGGACTCATCCTACTCAAGTAACATATAAAGTATCTAATCCACACTCAATAGTGTGTGATTGATTAATCATGAGATGTAAAAATATCTTAACCATCACCAATATACATAATATTCCCAATCATACCTGATTAGCAATCTAAAACTAATCTAGGGTAATCATATCTCAACATAATCCTCAATTTCCTATCCTAGTCTTCTCATAAATCTAACAGACTTCCTCTCCCTTAGGATACATCACCATCAAATGATTCCAGTTTCCATAATTATCCTAGAAAACATGCTCTATGATACGGTGGTCTAAAAAACCCTTAATAGCTAATCCCTCAACCATAACCAGCCAATGCATAACACTAGTTTAAAGAATAAATAATGGATGAATATTCTCTATTATATCCATGGGAGATAAATAAAATAATTTATTTTAATTTATAGGTTGATCACACATCAGTGGAATGACTTCACATGACATGATGCATAAAAAATGCATAAACATTAGGTAAATGCTCAAGGACCACCTATATAATACATGGGGATACTCCCTTTATGAGAAGATGAACCATAATCACCCAAGTTCATATAATCCTCATCATTATTATGTTTAAAATATATCTCTAATCTCAATCCATTGAATCCAAAACCATTACTTATAATTATATATAGTTAGTTTTTTAATTTATATTAATATTCATAATATCTTGAAAAATTATTATTCCATATTGCTGCACCAAAACTATGAAAAACTACTCTTTAAAGATATATGTCATACCCCCAACACTATTAATAACAAAAACCTTATCATATAACATCTATTAATCTCTAAATTTCATCTAATTTAATCGAAAACCATAATGAAACTCATATTGTGACATACCTCAAATGAAATTTTTTGAAACAGTGTGTAATCATCTGTATATGACATAATTTATCTATACTGAAAAAAATACCCATAATTATGGGATTATTTGAACATTATATAGTGTAATCATGAAAAAACCTAATGAGAAACAATGAAAATCAGATGCTACTAATATGGGAGAATAATATAGGGATAAGATGAAGGACATACCTAGAATCTACCATATGACACCCTCAAAATACCCCCAAACCAAGGGGAACCATGGAAAGAAGGTTATGAGGGAGCTCATTCAAGATTCTATTGTTATTTTATACAAATGGGGAATAATGGATGGTAAAAACACATAAAATAAAAGGGGGAAACCATAAAATATCAATTTTTGTGAAATTTGTGAAACTATATGGTTTTCAAAACTTTGCGCATATCATAAATTTTACACTATCTCAATACAAACCTCTCGGCATTCGCTTGATGTAGGGTTTACCAAATTATGTACCAAATATGAATATCACACTATAAAATTTCATCATTATTCATGGTTTTTCATGCATGGTTCCCAACAAGCATTCATAAGGTGTTCACTAACAACATAAGGTGAAACTCTCCCCACATGGTTTTCTCTAGATTTCCACACAATTTTTTTCTAAACATCCAGTAAAAAGAAATTGGGATAAAAACCCATCCAAAAAAAATCATACATATGGTATTGACCTTCACTTGAGCACTCAAAATGTATCTCGAGTCTTGATTTATATATAAAACACTTCTTTAAGATGATCTTACTCTTGAAATTATGATTTGAATCTCAATTCTCCTAATATATTTTGATTTGGAACCAAAATTCAAATTAACTCTAAATTTTAGAACCCATAATGATGTTGGTACTTGAAATATCCTCACCATGTAACTTTTCATCCCTAAAAATCCTCATTGACCACTTAACAATAAATCTCGACCTACCTCAGTTATCAATTCACCACTAACTTAATATGTCCAATACTTAAAAGATGAGTGAGATTTAGTTGTGTAAATCCAAAAAATAAGGCATAATATAAATTATTGTTTTAGATACCCACTCATAACCATCAATAACACTGATACATTTCTCAAAAAAACCAGTCTATCCAGAGTTACTAAAGATTCATTGACCGATTCATCCTCAGTATTATGGTGCTCCATACAATAAGGTCCCACTCATAATGTCCAATTTAGATCCATGTTACTCACCACCATAGTAATAACCTAATAATATTAATTAATAATACTTCAATTATATGATCGTTGTGTTTTCCACCTCAATATATCCAGTAAAATGTAGAAACACCAATCGATCACCCACTTGAAAACATTCTATGGAAATGCTCAGTCACAATCGTGGGTTCTATATCATTTATTTTTATCATGATGCATTAATTCTAAAAGGAATCATGAGATCATATAGACACCCACTCAAATTCTAAACATGAAACTCAATGTAATCCCATGGAAGGATCCTCAAAAAAACAAACATGCAGTCATACTATACCAATAAACACTGATGCAACTTTAATCAAACTCACCCTCAAATACCATCAACTATATCCTGAGATTTATGAAAATACACAAGCTATATCTAATATAGTATCTCTATACTAAATTATTTACCTACCAAGGAATCAGATTAAATAATATTTACATACTCACTAGTACCTCTGTACCATATCAATTTTCTACAAACTATTCTCATCACACCTATGATCCTACTAACATGAGGGTCATACATCCATGATCGATAAGTTGATTCCAACCATAGGATTATCCTTATACTCTCCATATTGAACAAAAATAATAATATTTATGACCCATGATTCATCTATTACTATATATAATTACTATTCATTGCTATCATACTCACACCCAAGGGCCAACATAAAATAGTACTCACTTACCATTCGAGGCTCTCTATGAATTTCATCCTCAGTATCCACCGAATTTTTATATGTAATGAGGGTCACACCATCCACAAAACAATGATTCACTCTCTAATATATTTATTTCATTAAACATAAATAATAACACATGATAAGATTCAATATCACACATGAGTTAGTCCCCCAATCCAAACTCACCCATCCTAACAACCATTTGATAAGGAACAATCTTGAATTGACCATTCCACTGCACTCTAATCAATTTTTAATGCCTAATATTACCCTATTGAAATATAAATCATTCTCATAATAATCATAGTTTACCACTCATACACACGCATCACCATCCCATCAATCCATGTCTTATGTACATCCTCTCACAAATAAACAACCTTATGGGAACTCTAAGTAAATGGTGGGAACTTTCCCTCTCCCATAGAATTATTTCAAAAAAACTAAACCCAACCCTCACTCACCTCTCCCAAGGTTGATTAAACCTGTAAGAACCTTCCATGGGGGTTCTTATCCACTATCCATTTCAACCTTACCCAAAAAACATGGGTATACACTCATACATCCCAAAAACCCAACCCGGCTCACACTCCCATCAGTAATGTCTCATAGAACATGGGATCACACACCAAAAAACTGATTACGCACCCCTGAAATATAAATCTCATCAATCTAAAATCATCATAAATTCTTATTTCCAAATAGGCATAAATTATCTCACTCATTCCAAGGCCAACATTATGACCACCAACTACCTGAGCATCATTCAAAGTCTAAAAGCATCTTCACATGCTCTACCAATCTAAAATAAAACTATCTAGGACCATAATATTTCACACTATCTAGAATATCTCCTAGAATACACATCAACTGGAATATAATTTATCCCTCCCTCAAAAACTAAAATTTGATAAAAAAATCAATCCATATGCCTCACCTCGTGAAAGAACAAGGTAACTCACCTCTACTTCAATACCCATATAAGGGTATCCACATAATAAGGAAACTCACATATAGTTTCAACACTATAGGGTTCCCATATAGGCATATCATACATATCATTCCAAGACCATCACACAGAATTAGGCACCCATCCTCACCAGATTTCCATATACCAAACATCCCCCTTCGAGGAATATATCACATCTATGTGAATATAACAACATCATCTTATAATGATTTGTATTGAGTAAAACCATAGTCAAATGGTTTGGTTAAGTTGAATTATATCAATAAAGTATATAGAAAAATAGTATATAGGATACTGTTTAAACATTATGTAATACAATCCATTTTCATTTAAATACCAGCATTGAGGACTCTAATTTCTATACAAACCCATTAAGGGTCACCACACATCCCAGCCATGGATGGATTGTTTATCTATCATCATATAACATCCCACCATAATATCCACATAACTTTTCAATAGTTAAAATATATTCTAGTTAATTTGAGTGTAATTTCACCAATAAGTAATATAGGAAACCACTATATATGTTGTTATTGACACTTTAATCAACTATACCCCTCATCATCATTGATATCAATCACACAAAGCACATAAATGTCATGTGAATCAAACATTCCATACCCCTATAATAACCAAAATCTAGAACAGCAATCTCATGTCCCATGTAACCAAGACAACACCTTGAAAAATGTATTAATGATGAATCTATGTGTGGTTAAACATAATCTAGGACACATACCTATTAATTGGATTACATACCCCAAATATTAAAAGAAGAAGAAAACGAACTCAGATGCCCCATTACGATGCACCACCAGCCGGATACCATGAGAATACTCACTAGTCTGAGGGTGTCACTTGGCCTAAGGAATTCCTCTCCATATAAAAATAGATACTGACTAGCAGTGAGGTACTAATGTGTTATAGTTGATTAGATATAACCTCAAATAATAGTAAATAATCCAAAGGAAATAAATAAATAGTATCATCCAAAACAATAGTCAGATTATGATGAATAATAAATTAGAATAGAGATTTGTGAAGTCAAATGTGGAATCATACAATTATAAATCTTAATTGACCACCCAATTGGATGACCAGATATACAAATAAAGAAATGGGATTCATACATGGAGGCTCTACTTCCATATTTTATCCTCATCGCATCTCAAATTTTAATTCCCTATCGAGCTAATATAACCTAATCATGCAACATTAGGCCTCTTCCCTACTAGAATATTGGGATAATGAGGTATGCTCAAGTACCAAAGTATCTGGACTACCTGGTTAGGGTGTGAGTAAAACTTTGTAGTCCACCACAAATTTTTTCCCTAATATAACTATAAAATAATGTGTATATACCTTGTAATGTGCTCAAAAATATAAACCTGGTGTTTAAGTGAAATAAAATAATAATCATTGGTCCTTGGGTTCTAACACAACACATAAGATTGAACATACCTACCTTGTCTTATGCTTAATGTTTGTGATCATAAAACATCCCACAAATGGGGACCCACATTTATCTTTAGAACCATATAAATGACATAAACTAAAGTGTAACTCCACTCACCCCATAACCAAAAAATTAACCACTTGGGGGGACCACATACTACCCCAGAACCATATCATATACACCCAGGGAAAATCATCTCACCCCAATACTATATTAGAATATCATACACAAGGGGGTCCCATTCCCTACCCATAACTATATCACATACACCTAGGGAAACTCATGTCACCTTAAAACATCATATAGTAGATACTTAGTGATTCCCTCTTCATAATCAGGACCAGAACGTCATTACACTAGGATGTGTCTCACCCAAGTATCTGAACCCTCATTCACCCAATAAATGTATCATATATATATATAAAGATTATATATACCAACGGGAACATGCTCCCTAGAAACTAATTACATAGCACATGGGATGTCCACTCATCCAAACCCATCACATGTATCCTTGGTCAAACTCTCAAGCGAACATCCTAGACTAATCAATCATGAACTATGCTATACCTCAAAACCCATCTCTTTTTTCCTCTAATCTCATAGGCTAATTCCTTATAACCATCCCAGATCCACAAGCATGCCACACCAAAATCATCAAAATTATAATCCTTCTAATGAGGGAATCCCCTAGGGAATATTAGACCCATCCCTATTTATACTCAAAACCACCACAATATATCCAATAACCCATGATGTTTTCTCATCCTATAGGCCCCATTCAATCCATGCCTCAATATTCTAGTCCAAACATCATGAATATCCAACATCACATCTTAGCCTCTCTCTCCATGGAATATCCTAAAATTTATGCTACTAAAAACCATAGAAATGCTATGAAAATACATCAATTTATCCTAAAACCCTCACATAGGACTCATAAAACATCTTCTATAGGAGATATCTCATCTAATAACCTAGAGGAAACCTCTCTCTATTACACTCCATCTAGTCCATGGGGATCACCCAACCAAATTAACTCTCCAAGGTTCTAATCCACCTTCATGATGGTACCCTTAAGGAATAATGACATGTAAAAATATGTCACATATCACCTCTAGTCCTAGGCCTCTCAGTCATCCTCAAGAAGCCTTAAGAAGCTAATGTAGGATATTTTTGTCTCATACCAAACCCCATGGACCTATATTGATCATCTAATAAATGAAACCAACATACTATCACATTAGTGATATCAATATTGAGTTATTTTGTTTTCAATAATTATACCAATGCACCACCTATAAAACCAGGTGTCTTAAGCCATCCATTAAGGCCAATCCCTTAGCCATCGATTTACAAGGAAGCACACTCATGTCAAGGGTCTATTATGGCATAAAAAATTCTATTAAATTATTTAGAGATAAATAAAAAAAAAAATTTAATTTATATGTAAATTATACATCAGTGGAGATACCAAAAATCACATGATGCATAATCAAAATTCATAAACATTAGGTATATATTTAGGAACTAGTTACCTTATCCACAAAGTTACTCACTTTAAGAAATGTATGAGAACAATCACCAAAATAGTTCCTAGCCTCATCCAAGATTATTTCAACACATGATATATTATATAAATTCATTATATATGAAATTATTATTTATAACTATTTATAATTTTTTAAATATAATTCAAATAGGCATAATCAATTGAAAACTCATCAGCCTATTTAGCCACCATGAAGTTACAACCAACTACAAATGAAAGTCCCATAGAATTCCACCAACTCCATAATATGAAAAACCCCTATAATATATCATTGATTAATTGATATATATAATAAAATTTAATTTAAACCCCTATAAAAAATTTAAAAGTGGTATACCTATCTTAAAATGCTCAGTATCAACATGAGATCATCCTTATGGGATATCCTCTATCTATGATAATATAAATCCAAATCATTATTGGTTAATTATAATATGATTTAAGAGAATAATCAATAAAACCATCACTATAAACACATAAAATTAAAGGCTATTAGATATAGAGAAGAGAAAATAGAGGAGAGGAAATACCTATCATCAATCCATCATGTAACATTATCAACCCTTAATCAAGGGTAATCCGAGGAGGAAGGTAATGAGGGAGATTAATTGATATTACCTTGTTATAATTAATGAGAAGGAAAGGAATGATTGGTGTGACACCTAATGTATTGGGTAATATAGTAAAAAAACTTTTTTTAAAAATATGTAGTTTTACGGTTTTTTCATATGATTTTTTAAATATTTCACATATCTTACACCTTGCACTATCTTAGGTCGCACCCCCTTTCATGGTTTGGATTTATTGTTTACTAAAATATGTTCCAATGTATATATCCCTTAGAAATATTTTTGCACAATACATATTTTGTCTCACATAGTTATTTGAAACTGTACAAAAACTATGCACTAACACCCCAAGGAAAAATACACCCTATATGATTTTCTATAGAGTTTTACATAGTTACTCCTAAACTATTGGTAACCACAAATTTCATGAAAACCCATTCCAAAAATTTAAACATTAATATAAATGTACAAAACTTATCCTAAGGACCTGTAACCTCTCATAGACATCAATTCATATTCAAAAAACCTCCATGAGATACTTTAACTCATGTATTTTTTATTTGAATTCAGATTCTATGATTACTTTTTTCCTAATGACCAAAATTAAAATTATCTCTAAATTTCACATATTATAAATACATGATTCATTACAATTAGATCATCTTATTCATTCCATGTTATTTTTTTTTATATAGAAAAAAATGTTTTTCTATAATGGGGTTTCATAATTTTTGTTTTTATATATATTTATTTCACTTTTTCAAACCAAATTTTATATTCAAAAATTACATAAAAATAATTTCTATGTTTTTAATATATAAATTATCTTACGTTCTAATATATTTATTTTTATCAATTAATATCAACTATGTCACATGGATGTGCATCCAAGGACTCAAGAATATTACTTCCTCTAATCTGGTTGTCTCCCACAGTAATCGGTGAATACCTTTTTTCTCATTTCATTCTCGTTTTATTTTATCTAAATAAATCTCAATTTAACTCAGTTGAAATCCATGTAATAATTGGAATTAAATTATTTCCAAAAAATATACAGTCATAAATTTTTTACAACTACATGAAAATCATACAATAATACTTATATTTAAATCTAAAACTTTTCATCACAGTGTGAGTGCATTATAAATACAAATATAGGATTCATCTTGAACATTTAATTATTAGATTACATATGATTTTGATCTTTTTATTATTTTTCTTAAGATCATATTCCCAATAATTTAGCTTGAATATAGAATTATTTTGTGATATTCTATCTAATGAAGATAATATCCATCATCGATCCACTTATATTTCTTATAATATTCATTTTGGATATTTCAAATATTTCATTATTTAGAAATTTTCTATTTTAAAAAAGTGTATAAAGTTATATAAGGTAATGAAAATCTTATATATCACAGTGTGAGTTTCAAAAATATTTTGTATTAGAGAAAATATAATTTATAATCATTTACTTTGATATTATTTTACAACATATAATATTTATTACTCTAACACTTTATACATATGCACTTAGCACCATCTTACATATCAATTATTTATTATAAATATTACTATGTATCATTACCTTTATCATAAATCATAATGAATCCTATATAATATGTTTCACTTCTTACTTATTTGAATAAATTTTTTCCTTGGCCAAATTTTATACCTTGTCTCGTATGTACATCTTATATATTTCTTTGCTAATCTTCTATCCTCATCCCATAATAAAATCATAGGGGTGATCTAAATTTGATCATTCATATACAATGAAGATATTTTAATTTTTAAACTATTCATCTATGATCCCACCACAATATATTATGTTTGAATCCAGATATAGAAATATTTTTTTCAAATAATCTAAAAAATTATAGAATTAGTCTAATATTCTTCTATCTTCTTAAATTCAACTAAAGTCATTATAAACATATTCAAAACAACTCAAAATGACTCAAATAAAATTATGAATCTATTAAACCTATTCAGTACAATTTAATACCATTCCTAAATTATCTTACAGTATTTGAACTATTATTTTATCCTTTATATGAATCTCTACTACACTATTAATTTTAGATTCATATATAATATCCTTAATTCTTCATCCAAAAGATATTCATCAGTTAAAATTGTATCCTTTATGATTAATTATCCAATTATGGTTTCTCAAAAAATCATCATGGTTCTTAATTATGTAATCATAACTCTTCATATTATGTACTAGTAAGATCCATTCAACTTAACTAGCTACCAGATTGTCCTACATTACTCAACATCCATAAAAAAATTACATAGTGAATTCATCAATAATAAAGCTTTTATTTAATCCTTTATTGACTACCTTAGTAATCATATAGAAGTGATGGGGACACTTTAAAGAATCTATCTAACTAATACAACAACTCCTATGTTTATTTATTCCGTTAAAATATATATAATTAAAGTAACCCATGAAATTTTTTTTCTCTTCCTCAATCACCCAACACACATAATGAAATTTATATTCATAAAAAAAATATAATCATAATCCATTTCTACATTTACCCGAGACAGGGGAAGATTCAAATGAATCTAGGGAAACTTTTCAGGGTAGAACATATTCAAAAATAACTATAGGAAGGTCATAATAGAGTACAAGGTAAATTTATTAGTATTTATACAATTATCATTTCAATATTTTGATATAGGTTTATCTCATCCATTTATATTTTTTAGTAGAAATAGACTACATAAATTTTCATGTGGAATTAATGACTTATTCTATGATGATTGTTATACCACTTGGAGTGAGGATACAGAATGGATTTAAATTTACTATATTTTTTCATTATAATTAGTGGTGTTGAAATATAAAGTTATTTTTTGGTTATTTATATGTAAATATATGATCCCATAATTAAAATAGATTATATATTGATGTTTAAAACCCATATTTATTTCTATATATGTATTCACAATTTTTAGGAGGAGTTAGATATTTATTCAAGTCACAAGAGACATTTTATTAGAAAAAAATGGAAATTATATATTCAATTAGTTGGGTTGACTCTGGGGCTAGTGTATTTAAAGGATAAACATTAGTTTCAAGTTGAATTGGAATATTTCATGGATGTGTTTCTTAAAGACTGTTCTAGACAACCGTCATATAGAGATATAAATTTATCAATTTAATTACAACTTGTAATGATTCATATATCATTTCATTCATATTTAGTTGAAACTTTATATATTAGGAAGTAAAAACATAATTAAAATATTTTTAGGGAAACATATTTATTTGACCAAGTGTACCAACATGGGAAGCACTACTTCTTTTTTACTAACATGGATAATGGTAGGAAAAGTTTTTTAGAAACTACCAAATGTTGAACTAGTTAACTACTAAAAATATTTAACATTTACCTCACATTTATTATCTTCATGAACAATTAAAAGGAGAAAAATAGATTTTAAAGATTTTCGTATGGTCTAGGTCTCACAAATAAAAATTAAATAGTTAGAACACTCCAAATAAATATTTTATGGGTAGTCATGAACAATATTTTTTTTTTATCTATTCATTTTTTGGTTACTAATTCTCTTATTATTTTTAAATACTTTTTGAATCATATTAATCATAAATACCTTTATCCATTTGTTATTGTGTTTGTATATTATATTTTAGTTTACCTAGGATCACAGAATGAAGATGGAATACATTTGACGATTTTATGGGATATGTTGTTAATACATTGGTTGTATGAATCATTATGTAAATGTTAGTTCTGAGTTCAAGATGATTTTTTATACATATTTTATTTTATAATGGGATTTAAATTACCCCATAAATTGGGATGTATTGGTTTTATAGGAATTTTTTTCTGAAATTCACCGAAGGCCTTATATTTTTATTAATTTTTTAGAAATCCCCCTTTTAAGGGTTGTGGGAGAACCCTTACATGGCCCATAGTCTTGGTGACACATTACATGAAATGAATTTCTTAGGTTAATTCGTCCAAGATTATTACTAATTGGAACTAACCCTTCATAGTGTCTATATCATGATATCATCTCTCTACCTTCGCATGGTTGTTTGGAAAGTTTTCCTATGAAAAGATGCGCATATCTGCTATTAATGGAAATTTCTATACACTCTCATTCTTCTAACTATCCTCTGGTGAATGTGCTTAATATGAATCTTTATTAGGAGCTTGTTTCTTATAGAGTATGTCTAGTTTCTTCTAAACATCATGTGGCTCTAAATCCTTGAGATGGCATGAAGGCATTGAGGTGCCTTAGAAGATTTACTAGCCCAAAGTCTTGGGTGGGCTGAAGGCCTTGAAGGACTCGAGGACCAAACAGGTGGCCTCAAGGCTGAATTGGATGAATAGTTTTAGCTACTACAGTATCTAATAGTACCTACTACAGTATATGCTACAGTACCTGCTATAATACCTACTAGAGTACTGCTATAGTAACCCAAAAATATGGCTCCACTCAGATTTGATTCTGGGTCTCTTGGATGCCATTCATGAACCTCTACCACTTGGGTAAAGGCTCAATAGCTTCCATGGGAATGTTTTTAAAATGGATTTCGTATATGTTACCTTCTTAGACTAGCTAGATATTATAATCACTTAATTAAATATTTCTCTAAAATCAAATCACTGATGATGGAATTAAAGTAAATGGATATTAATTTTTAATTTAATAATAATTTAAAGAGATTTTTTGATGAAATTAAAAGAATTTTGACTTAAACAGTGGTTCTGATCTTACATAATTCTTGTAAAGGGTATTCAATGTAATGTAATTCACTAAGATCTAGTATGAGTTGTGGAATCATGAAAGTTGAAATACAATGGCATATGCATCTAAGAAATTATAAACATATGATAATAATTATCCAATGTATTAATAAGTGTAGGAAGTGGTTGTATTTTCTTTAAAGTGATAGAAATGTTTTCTATTTAGTGATATATTTTTGGTGTATCTTTTTTATAAAATCTTAATGGATATCTTCTCTCATTAAAAATTAATATTAATTGAAAGAAAATTGTTTCAGTATCCTTGGAAAATTGATTTCAAATTGGCTTATATACCAAGAAATGTTAATACTATAGTGGATTCCATGAGCTAGAAGACTAAGGTAGTAAAGGAATCAAAATATCCAAGTAAATTGATGAGGTTAGTGGTGGGTATGTTTATTTAGGCTCACAGGGTGGCATACCTTATAGTGTTATGTCATATTTATCTCACTTATACAATTATAAATCAAGTAAAAAATGGAAACATAATAGATACTAGATGTAAGAGGATGTGTTTCACCATAAATGATGAGGATACTAATGGTGATTAGTCTCCTGCAATGTATTTAATGATTTTTTTCAAATATGGGGTGGTTTTTCAATTAAATTTGATTGAAGGGATATGAAAAATTTTCAAAAAATTAGTTTTGTGGTTTATCATGGGATAAATAAGATGTATCATGACTTCATATTACATTTCTAAAGGGTATGAATGATGAATGAAATAACATTATTTTTATGTTTATGTTTAACTTATCAAACCTGAGGTTGTGTATTAGTGACATATTGGAATTTTATAAACATTACCATTATTATCATTGAGATGAGAGAATACTAGAATATATTTTTCAGTTATTTTTCCCTGGTCACTAAGAAGTCATGATTCTATTTGGGGGATTATAAAATGACTTACCAAATTAACTCACTTTTACCACTTAAGGATATGTTATTCATAGAATAATTCAGTATATTTTAAATTGATGAAATAAAGAGTTTATATGGAGTTACTTAATTCATTATATCAAATAGAGATCATTAATTCACTTTAATTTTCTTAAAATTATTATAAAAGGTAATGGGTACCTAGGTTATAGATAATGCATCATATGTTCCCAATAGGAAATGGTAATAAAAATGGACAATATAATCTTATTTGGACAATCTTCATGCTTATGGGATAGTTTGTGGGAAATCATTGGAGAACCACATTAACTTTTTAAAATTTTTATACAAAATTAAATCTCAATCATTGATTCATATTGAATATTATGAGGTGTTATATGTGAAAATATTTCATTTACCTCTTTATTAGGAAATGGTTAGAGAGAAGTCTCTCTTAGGGCCAAGTTTGGTGCAAGTGATGAATAATCATATTCATCTAAAATGAAATCGATTTATTATAGATAAAATTTAATAAAATTATTATGTAGGACATCAATAATAACCATTTAATTTTTCATTTTTTTATCAAGTATATTTATGAGTTTCAAAATGGTTAGGAAATTAATTACTTAGTTAGAGAGTTAGTATGTGGGATCATTTGTAATCTTTTAAATAGTTGTGAATAAGGATTATTTATTAGAGTTTCCAAAAAGGTATTTTATTTCTCACTATGTGTTTCATGTCTCACAATTGAGGAAATATTAATTTGGCCTCTTACAAATTATTCATGGGGAATATGTTTTTATATCCTATTATGACCATTATTGAAAGGAAAATATAGATTTTGTATAGAAAAGACAAGGCCTTGAGAGGAAATATAATTCATTTCATTTAAGTGTTTTGGAAACACATATAGTTTCGTGAGGAAACGTGATAATGAGAAATATAGATGTTACACCAAAGGGTTAATCTTTTTGAGTAAAAGATATATTTGTGACTTTTTACCAGTGAAAATTACTATGGTTGAGATAATTATACTATCCATTATTTTTTAGAGTATAATTAATTTATAAAGAAATAATTATTTGTTAAATTTTGGAATTAATTTCCTTTGGGAAATAAGTTTAATCCTTATAATAGATGTATTACTTAATAAAGGAATATTTTTTGGCATGTTATTAAGAATAATGGATAGAATTTGGAATATTAGTAGGATTGATAAAACAAGCATTATTTGCATATCGTGGAATTAAATATTGGGGATATGAACTAAAATTGATATCATGGGTATAATGGTGATCAAATTATAAAATTTTAAATTGAATTCCTCTTGGAATTAATTTAGAGGATCTAACTGATATTATGTTCCAGGGCCTTGTTTTTTGAATTCCTCTCATTCTACTTGTCAAAGTCATGTAGGTTTTTAAAGGGATCTTTGAGGACATAAATAGTTGATAGTGGTGTTTTATACTTCAAAAATATCACCACACCATGGTAATGGGCATGGTTATATTTATGGTGGTGTTCATTTGGAGCTATAGGCATAGTATAACCATTTTGGTGTTGTCTATTTTGAGTCTTTGGGCTTGTTGAGGTGGTCATTTAGTGATATTGTGTTCCTTGAGTAGTGAAATACCCAAGGATGGGTTTTAATCAAATTTCTTCTAGGAGTATTTCCCTAAGTGAAATGGGTTGTAAAAATATACCACATGATGTGGTGTGGTGTTACATGGAAGATGGTGTGGTCTTTATTTGGCATATAAAATAACATTAATATGCCTTCAATAATTTTTCTATGTTTTGTGCAAGGAGAGATACCACAATGAAAAAATAGAACCACTAAAATTCCTTGGTTTATGGGAATAATGGAGAGTCAAGGAAGAAGTTAAAGAGACTCAATATTTTTAATGAGTAATAGGAAAAAAAGGTTGAGGCCTCACTATGTCATAGTCTATGGAATAGTGAGCTAAAATTATTTATGTTATTCCCCTATTACATATATGGTGTCCATGGTGGACTTCTAGGGGTATGAACAACTATCTTCCACATAGTGGTTCATATCATGGTTGAATTCATGTTTTTTTAATGTGATTTTCAAAATGTATATGTATTGGGGGTTCAAATAATTTAAAATAGTGAAAAAATTGGTTCTTCTTTGATGGAGGGTCACAAAAGGTGTAATTCCCTAACCCCAGAAGCCCAGAGCCGATGAATTACTTTAATATATTATCATGATTAGAAGGAATCAAGTCCCGAAGGACCAATCAGTTTAGTAGTCTTAGAAAATAGACTATATACAAGAATATTACATTATACATTATAAGATAAAACACAGCATAAATAATCCTTTTATAACATCATTATTCTCCAAGCTTAACCCTGCATATCATTCATAATACACTTCTTGGCATCCTGGGAAAATAATACATAAGAAAGGGGTGAGTTCAGATGCTCCATAAGGGTAAATAATTCAATGGAAGCTATAAACTTTTAAGTCATGATGTATAATAAAAGCAGAATAGTTTTTAAACATAAACGTGAACATAATATGGAAAAAATAAAAAAATACCATATAAACATGTACATGGATATTCTACTAGTCAAATAATCACATGTAATAGTTAATTTCATAATGAGGGAATGCATAATGCCATACATAATAACTACTACGTCAAGGCCTTGTGCTTAGACCATTCACAAATATTCTATCGAGGCCTTGTTCCAAGACACTAGTTTGTCTCATGAGACCTACCAATGCATCCAGGGGCGATAGTAGGCCCCACCCATCACTTAATAAGTCCAATTCATTCCTCATTTTAAAATGGTGAAATATAATATAAACATTCGAATTATAACTAGCATAAAAATTTCCAATACTTTAACCATAAACTATGAATGGTATAAAAATATAACATCCAAATTTAAACATATCATAACTCATTCAATAGAATGTGAAATATTTTATTTATAATGAATCAACCTCAATCAAGAATAATATCCAATAAAGGATGTTGACATAGTTGAAAATAATCTGTAAAACTCTTTGAGAGAAATATCCCATTTTCATGAAATAACTTAAAAGTCCCATAATTTATAAAGGAATTAATTTAAATATATTTTTGAATAAAATTGTCCCATACCACTTTAAAACTTTTGAAATTAATTAACATTTTAAAACAATCATGTCGATATAAATAAATCTGTAAAACCATTTTAAAAAACATGGACATTAATTAAATAGATTTAGAAAAATAAATCTTTAAAAAATTTAAAATTATGATCTAGTTAATGATACCCTTATATAAAATATTAAAATATTAATTTTGAAAGCATTTTTATGAAACATGTACATGGATGATAAATATTTCCCAATAAATACTTACACATAAACAATCTCAAATAATAATGAGATTTAGGGATTAACTTTTACCTTAAATCTGGTAATCTCCTTACGTGTATGAAACTCTTGTATAATGTTTTTAATCATATTATTAACTTATATCAGAAAATTAATAATATTTTTGATATAATATAAGATTCATTTATGATTTTATATTTCCCATTTATTAACAATTCCAAGTTAATGCAACATTTTTCGTTATATTGCTTTGTTTATCGTGCGTGTTTTGACTTTTTATTATTGATCATATTACTCAGATCATGATTTATATACTTACATAATGTATAATATGATTTATTTATCATATATATTCATAATATAAATATATATTATAGATAGATATATAAAATGGAATACATTGTTTATAGAGATGGTAGGTCGTACGTACGCATGAACGTTGTTTCTGTTTTCTTATCGTATGGAATGGAAGTAAGTGAATGACATATATGTACATATATATATATATATATATATAATTCTAGTAGAATTATTATGTCATATATTTCATAATTATGAATAACATATATTTTTATAATCATTCATGGATGGTTAAAGTGGAGATTGAATCTCATAGCGTCGTGGAGACGGTAGGTCGTACGTACGCATGAGCGACGATATCATTCCTTTAATGATTAAATGATATAAAAATGGATATTATATTAATTATAAATAATAATAATCATGTAATATTCATTATTTATTTCTATTATACTCATCATTACACCTATCTAAATAATATAATGTGGAATAACAAATTACACCACGACGTGGAGATGGTAAGTCGTACATACACACACATGGTGATATTATTATTGGTAGGATGGATAAAATGATGAATATAATTATAACATGATTATATTAACATATAATTATATGGATGATATGGTATTTAATACTTTGGTATGGAAACAATTTAGAAATAATAATTAGTAGAAGAAAAGAACTTTGGAAGAAAGGATAAAACAATTATCTATTCTTTGGGTGTTTCCTTTTGATTTGAACAAAAGGGATCCTTAGTATGGCTCTCTTACCAAAGTTAAGCCTTTAGGACGAAGTTATGGAGGTTGGGAGGATAAATGGGCAGGGTTTTTCTAAATCAAAAGTCTTTATAGGTGTGAGTTAAAGATAAAGGGAGGTGCCCTTTTATAAGAGAGGTAAGGGGCACTTTAGTAAAAATATTTGAATATTAATTAATTATAAAATTATTTTCAGTGTCTAATAGCTAAAAATTGATTTATTTAGAGTATAATATGGTTATAGATCTAAATACTCTCAAGAAATAGGCTTTAGACATCTTAGATAATAAAATCAACCTTATCTTTTAGATTTAACCCTTAGTTGAATATTTTAACTCTTACTGTGTCTTCTTATATTATGATACTATAGGGTTAATATAGATACTATAAAATACAAAACTAACCCCAATTGAATCATTAATAAAATTTATAATATTATATATGTCATTTTTTGGAACCTTATATTTTTAGTAGTTTTATATCATTTAATTAAATAATATTTTTTTTAAACCCATTTATGTTAATTTTGACACAATTTAGTAATTGATTTTTGGTAAAGTCATAAAAACTTGATTACTTCAAACCAAATGCACCAACATATCCTAAATATATCAATGTCATATATAAAATTATTGGATGGCATAAAAATTTTCAAATTACATTTATTTTAATATTTATAAATTCATTTATTTGAATCATTTATTAATAAGGTAATCACTGCATCATAATTGTGTCATAAATAAATATATTTATCTATTGTATAAAAATTATAAATAAAATACCATAATGTAGGAAATTTTTATATATTTATAATGACTATTTATAGATATATAGAAAAGTTATATAACAATATATTAAAATTTATTTAGTAAAAGATATTTGTCTATATAACAATTATATTTACTTTAAATTAATTCTTATAACATGTCATTATCACACCCAAGTGCTCCCATGGGGTCCTAAAATCATCCTAATTATTCCTATTCTAGTACATATCTCATAAAAAAAGATTAATAAATGTGTTATAGTAGTTTAATATTATTATAATATTATTTTTTACCCTTATTTACATGATTTACCCTTTAAACACGGTAAATAAAAATAATTACTGCAATTACTATTCATAATGTCAAAAAATAAAAGGTACCTATTTAAACAATTTGGAACTTCTGATTCCAAATATGGAATCCATTTTTTCAAATTCAAAATACATAGTTGAAATATATTAATTTAAAATTAATTCATGTTGTCAAAACTAAAAAGCGGGTTTTTAAGAAGTAAAAACTATTCAAAGATCGACATGTGTTTATGTTCAATTTAAATGTGAAATTACTTACAATGAAGTAAATTATATTAAAATATAAAAATATAATCTAATTATACTTTAAAACCAGTCAAATGTATAATTTAACATTATAAATTATTTTGATTAAAAAAATTCAATTAAAATTTAGAATTTTTCACTATTCATCAAAATATGAAAGTTATCAGAAAAGTACCAAAACTTTACCCAAAATAAATTTTTATGTACCGATTCTAAATAAGAATTTAATTTCACTATATTTAATTTATAAAATTTTCAAATATTGGATTTGAAAAGTGTCTTCCATTAAAAGGCGGAAAAACTGCATTTTTTTAAAAATAATTCTTTTTTTTTGAAAAATTGAATTTTCCCTTAAATTATTTATAATAAACACAAATGATGAATGTTAAAGTTATATTGGATATATAAAATTCTAAATGTGTTTAATACTATTCATAACTGCTTTTTAAATAGCTAGTTTGATAGTTCGTGGTGCACTTGAACTCAGTGTTGCATACATCACATTCTATTTAATTATTTAAAAATAAATTGTATCGTGGAATCTTGGGGTGTTACATTATCCCCTCCTTTAAAAAATTGAGTCCTTGAAATTTAAACTCAAGATTGAAAACTAGTATTTTGATATTTCAAAATATCTTATTTGGAATCCCACATCGAGAAATAGATTAATGAGACCTCTATTTTAAAATAAAGAAAGGTAGGTATGAAGGTTAACATAAATAACACATACCAGGGTTACGTGTAAGAAAATGTGGATATATAAGAGAAAACTAACCATTATGTTCTGATGGAGAGTAATATAGAATATTATTATCATAAATTTAATAATCTAAAATCCATAAATCTATGATGATCCAAGGGACCATTTGATTCATTACAAAAAGAAAGTACTGGGAAAACAATTGTGATATTTTCACTAGAGTTGAATAATTACTTCATAGACTAAGAATACAAGGAATCATACTTCATTTATATATAATGTTTCATATGTTAAATAATTTCTACCACAAACTCATCTTTCTCTTCGAAAGATAATAAAACTCAAAAAAAATCTATTTATCTTAATCATATAAGGTCCCAAATATAAAATTATACCATTTAAATAAAGAAAACTATGTTATAATGACCAGGGACTTATTTTAGTCTAATGTTAGGTGATGAATCATTGTTTCACTTCGGTTGTGGGTTCGATTCCCACACCCTTGTCTAACGCGACAGGTTATCGCCCGACCTGCAGGTTGTCCTTTTTCTAAAACTATTGTATTATAACATTTCAAAAATAATCTTAAGAAATTTTTAAAACATAAACAATAATATCTAAAGTTCAACTTAATCCATTCCAAATTTTAGAGTTATCCAAAATACTTTTGTCCATACTCTCTCTAAAAGGTGTCTAAATTTCCAAAATCAATTTTAACATCAAAATCTCCAAAAAACATAATGTTTCTCTTATTGTCACATAATGAATATATGATTGCCTTCATCATATTAAAACATTAATAAAAAAAGTATTATAGGTAAATCCTTAGATATATCACACTCTTCTTATAACTGGAAATTAATTCTTGAATCCAAAAAAATAAAAATACATTAATTATTCCACTTCGGCCATAGTAACTATATAAACTTGACTTTGATCCATTTTCTTATTCTCAACTATATTTCCTTAACACTTTGGAAAATAGTTTTCATAATGTCTCATATATTTATAATTATAACATCACACATCTTCATTCTTTCCCTTATAATCACAATCCTGGTGACCTTTTTCTCCACATTTGTAACAGACTCACATTCCTTTTAGGCAAGTAAGAGGGTGCTTCTTCCCACAATTATCACGTAAGGGGAAATCCTTCTTTACATTTTTTCCATTATCTATCTATTTATCTATTTTTATATTCTTATCTTACTTTACTTAAATGTAATAATACATATAGAATTCATTTTTAGTATTGATAACACACGAGACTATATCTTCATATGATGAGAAAGATTGTGAGACTAATGCCCGTTGGAGGAAAGGTTTTAACCCATCAAATAATCGATCAATATTACTTCTTGGGTTATGTATATAGTATGTATCATGCCTTTATAACCTTGTGAATTTTTCCTCATACTTTTCATCATTCTTATCCTCCTTTTTCCTCAGGCTAAGAAATTGCCTTTCTATATTAGCTCGATGTTCACGAGGAAAGTTTATCTCTAGAAAAAGTTAATTAAACTCCCTAAATTAAATATTTGATACTTATTAATCCTCCTTCATGTTTTGAATTAATGAACACCATTTATTTTCATCACCAGAGAGATGATAAAATTCCATGACAACCTTTTCCTTTTCACTACTTCCCAAAGCAAGAAATATTTTCTCTAAGGAACTTATCCATTACTCATCCACAAATGGATTTGTATTCCCATTTAATGTTGGGTGTTTTTGTCTTATGAAGTGGTCTAACATTGATCCTATGTGTTGTAGATTAGGCTGATTCATACAGGTAATGTTATTATTCATAACTTGAATCAGTTTTCCCAGTATGGTTATAAGATGATGAGCACCAGTTGTGTCACCATCTCCACTATCATTATATTTCATAGGAGGGAAATCCCAACATGTATTACATGCATTGATACTATTTCTATTCCTTCTACTAGGTGCCATTTATAAATAATGGAATACACTAGATTAGGTTATGAATCATAATTCATAAATCCAAACTAGTAAAATACTTAACATAAATTTATAATTATGTGCATATCTAATCCATAATCATAAATATAGTTTCTTTGAGGACATATTTACTCATAAATCCTTCATAATGTATTTTAAATCAAATAAGAATTATCCTAAGCATATCTCGTGTGAGTATCAATATAAGTATGCAGTAAGACCTATTGTCGTGTACCTAGTTACCCCAAGTCAAACTCGGAACACCTTGTCAGAGTTTTCATCCCAAGATACATATGTTCCAGAACAACGCCCACATGTAGTATCTAGGTAGGGATGTACTACTTGTAATATCCACATAAACTCTACTTTACTAAAATTTTAGGGGGTTCTTCTATACTTATCCTCAAAGTCTATATTAGGGCTATGATCCATAATCTATGTTTTCTAAATATATTTCCAAGGTTTTTGTTAAACTCTCTGACCCCAGAAGCCCGTATTCAATGCATTTTTTTTAATACATTGGCATGATTACATGGAATTAAGTTCTGAAGGACCGATCAGTTTAGTAGTCTTAGAAAATAGATTATATACATGAACAATAAATTACACTTTATAACATATAACATAGAATAAATAAACCTTTGAGAACACCGTTATTCCTCTAGCTTAACCCTGCATATCAATCATAATACAGTCCTTGGAATCCTGGGAAAATAAAACATAATAAAGGGGTGTGATCAGATGCTCGGTAAGGGTAAATAATTCAGCAGAAGCTGTAAAAATTTAAGGCAGGATGTATAATGAAAACAACAGCCTTTTTAAACATAAACTTGAACATAATATGGAAAAAATAAATAAATCATTACTATATAAATATGTACATGAATATTCTACTAGTCGAATAATCAAAATTAATAACTAACTTCATAACGAGGGAATGCATAATGTTGGACATAATGAATACTTTGTCAAGGCCTTGTGCTAAGATCATTCACAAATATTATGTCGAGACCTTGTGATAAGACGCTAGTTGATCTCATGAGACCTATAGATACATCGAGGGGCTATAGTGGGTCATTCCCATCACTTACTAAGTCTAAAGCATTCCTCATATGAAAAGGGTGAAACATAATATTAACATTCGTATTAAAACTAGCATAAAATTTTACAATACATTAACCATATACCATGAATGGTATAAAAATAACATGTCCACATTCAAACATATCAAAATTAATTCAATAAAATATAGAATATTTAATTTATAATGAATCAACCTCAATCAAGAACAATATCCAATAAATGATGTTGTTATAGTTGAAAATAATCTGTAAAAGGCTTTGAGAGAAATATCCCTTTATTCATGAAACCATTTAAAAGTCCCAAAATTTGTAAAGGAAGTAATTTAAATTGATTTTTTAATTAAATAATCCCATAACACTTTTAAAATTTTGAAATTAATTAAATTTTTAAAATAATCTTATCCACATAAATAAATCATTAAAACCATTTTGAAAAACATAGACATTAATTAAATAGATATAGAAAAATAAATCTTTAAAACATTTAAAATGATGATCTAGTTAAAGAGACCCTTTTATAAAATCTTAAAATATTAATTTTGAAAATATTTTTATGAAACATGTACATGGATGATAAATATGTCCCAATAAATACTTACACATAAAGAATGTTTTATAATAATGAGATTTAGAAATTAACCATTACCTTAGATCTGATACTCTATGTATATGTCTGAAACTCATGTATAATGTTTTTAAACATATTATTAAATTATATCAGAATCATAATAATTTTTATTATATCATATATGATTTTTTTATGACTTTATATTACCCATTAATTAATAATTCCAAGTTAACGCAACATTTTGGGTAATATTGCTTTGTTTATCGTACGTATTTTGACTTGTTATTCTTGATCATATTAAATAGATCATGATTTACTTACTTAAAGAATATATAATATGATTTATATATAATTTATATTCATAATATTAATATATATAATAGATATATATATATATAATGTAATACATTGCTCATGGAGATGGTAGGTCATACGTATGCATGAACGTTGTTTCCGTTTTCTTATCGTATTTAATGGAAGTAAGTGAATGCCATATATGTACATATATATATATATATATATCATTATAGTAGAATTATTATGTCATATTTTTTATAATTTTGAATAATAAATATTTTTTATAATCATTCTTGGATGGTTAAAGTGGATAATGAATCTCGTCGTGTCGTGGAGACGGTAGGCTGTACGTACGCACATGCGATGATATCGTTCCTTTAATGATTAAATTATATTGAATTGTATGGTATATTAATTATAAAGAATCATAATAATTTCATATTCATTATTTATGTCTATTATACTCATCATTATACTTATCCAAATAATGTAATGTGGAATAACAAATTACACCACGACGTGGAGACGGTAAGTCGTACGTATGCAGACATGGAGATATTATTATTCATAGGATGGATAAAATGATGAATATAATTATACCATGATTATATTAACATCTTAGTATATGGATGATACTATATTTATTAAATTGGTATGGAAACAATATAGAAATAATAATTAGAAGAAGAAAAGTACTTTGAAATAAAGGATAAAATGATTACCTCTTCTTCGGATGCTTCCTTTTGATTTGAACAATAGAGATACTTAGGATGGATCTCTGCCAAAATTTAGGCCTATAGTATTAATTTTTATAGTTTTTGAGGATATATGGTAAGGTTTCAGTCGAAAAAAAATCTTTCTATGTGTGAGTTAAAGAGAAAGGGAGGTTCCCTATTATAAGAGAGGTGAGGGACACTTTAGGAAAAATATTCAAATATTAATTTATTATAAAATTATTTTCGGTTTATAATATATAAAAATTGATTTATTTATAGGATAATATGATTATGGGTCTAAATACTCTCAAAATATAAGTTTTAGACATCTTTAGGTCATAAAATTAACTTATCTTTTAGATTTAACCCTTAGTTAAATAGTTAGACTCTTACTATGTCTTCTAATATTTTAACACTATAGGGTAAATATAGTTACTATAAAATTCCAAATGAACCACAATTACATCATTAATGAAATTTTTAATATTATCTAAGTCATTTTATTGAACCTTAGATTTATTTTATTTTTATATCACTTAATAAAATAATATTTGTTTAAAAAACTATTTATGTCAATTTTGATACTATTGAGTAATTGATTTTTGATAAAGTCATAAAAACTTTATTCCTTATGAAAAAAGGTATTAAATAATCCCTAATATGTGAATTTCATCTAGAAAATTCATGTATGGCATCAAAATGTTCAGATTACATTTATTTGAATATTTATGAATTCCTTTATTTGAATCTTTTATTAATGAGGTAATCATTTCATCATAATTGTGTCATAAATAAATATATTTATCTAATGTATAAAAATTATAAATAAAATACCATAATGTATAAAATAGTTTTATATATATAATTACTATTTAAATAAATATATATCAGTTATATAACCCTATGTTAAAATTGATTTAGTAAAAGATATATGTTTATGTTATAATTATCTTTACTTTAAATTAATTCTTATAACATGTCATTATCACACCCAAGTTGTTCCATGGAGTCCTAAAATCATCCTAAGAATTCCCATGGTCTTAAATATCTCATAAAATAGGATTATTACATCTGTTAGGGTAGTTTAATGTTATTATAATATTATTTTTACCCTTATTTATCAGATTTACCCTTTAACCATGGTAAATAAAAATAATTTCTGAAGTTACTATTCATAATGTCAAAAAATTAAAGTTACCTATTTACACAATTATTACATTATGATTCCAAATAATTAATACATTTTTCCAAATACAAAACACATATTTGGAAGAAATTAATTTAAAACTAATTTTTGTTGTCAACTAAAAAGTGGGTTTTTAAGAATTAAAAACTATCAAAAGATTGACATGTGTTTATATTCAATTTAAATGTTAAATTACTTAAAATGACCTAAATTATATTAAATTATAAAAATATAATCTAATTATACTTTAAAACGACTAAAATTTATAATTTAACATTATAAAGTATTTAAATTAAAAAAGTTGTTTTCAATTAAAATTTAGTATTTTTCATTATTCATCAAAATATGAAAGTTATCATAAAAGTACCAAAAATTCATCCAAACTAAATTTTTATTTCTATATTATAAATAAAAATTTAATTTAATCATTTTTAATATATAAAAGTGTCAAATATTGTATTTAAAAAGGGTCCTCCATTAAAAGGCGGAAAAACTGCATTTTTTTTAAATACTTCTTTTATCTAAAAATTTGAATTTGTCCTTATATTATGTATAAGAAACACAACATATGTATGCTAAAATTACATGGGATATATAAAATTCAAAATTTGGTTAATACTATTCATAACCTCTTTTTAAATGGCTAGTTTGATAGGTCGTGGTGTTCTTGAACTCGGTGTTGCATACATCACACGCTATTGAATTATATAAAAAAGAAAGCATACCATGAAAGCTTAGGGTGTTACAAAAGGCATAATGGGATTCATCACACTGTGGTGGAAGATATTTATACTTTAACTATAAATAAAGGTTTCTTATATTACTGGATCGATTTCTAATCTATTTCATTGAACCTTAGCTCACTATGAGTCCCTTATATCCCTCTCTAGTTATTTCCCTTAATAGGTAGGTAAACCTCTTCGTTCATTGGGATTGATTTATCTTTGATCAGGGTTCTCTCATCACACATTATCATAATATTCCTTCTTTTATTCTTATTATTGGTTTATTTTAGTGTAATTTCTCTAGTTTTCCTTGATTTTCTAAAATGACCATGATATTTTATTATCATTGATAGGTTCTAAGGTGGTTTCCTTCAAATTTGGTGGTGGTTAATCCATCTTATTCTATTCCTTCTTAGAGAATATTGAAACTTATAATCAAGGTATGGTATTTTTTTACTTCTCCCTTTTATATAATAATTTTAATGTGTAATACTTTATCTTCATTAGTTAAATGGTGGAATCAACTTAATGAACATTAATTTAATTATGAATGAACTATAAAGGGATTTTTTTAATTGAATGGGGTGATTCTTTGTTATTGATTCTTCTTAATGTTTTATATATGGCGTGTTATCTACTTTTTTTATTCTTTTTGTTTCATAATATGGTTGATGTGCTTGAAAATAAATAAATAATATAATAATAGTAAGGATAAATTATTTAATTAAAGTTGTATGTTAATCTTGATTACTATTCATCTATTAAAACTTTTGAATGTGAAATTAATGTGGGAAATAATGTTTTGGTTGTATTTTTTCTTTTTATATATATTGATGATAGGTTTATTATTTTTGAAACCTATTAATAATAAATATTTCAATTCAATATGGTTTTTAAAATGTTTGTTTCTTATGATAATTAGTTTTTGTTGATTGAGCCCATTATTTTTTATTATATTATTATATGACTTAGTGTTATGTCATTAGTTTCCTCTTAAATTTGAGTAATGAATATAATTTTGTTTCCAGGTAAATTTTATATTGTATAATAGACCCTTGTTCTAATTTGATATGTGGGGTTTGGTTTATAATAGGTTATAACACACATTGAGAGTGGGAGTACTTTATTTCCTTTTTTTGATTTGAGGTTGATAGGAATGGATAACTCAGGTTGAAATAGGGGATTTATATTTTTCTGAGTTATTGGCTGAGACTTTTTAATGGTTTTCATAGGTTTTATTTGAGATTAAGTATTGTATATCTTTCTTACTGGTTTTTTTTCTTTGATATAGTGTTTTTATATGGTTGTTCGTTATGGTTATTAACTATTTTTTATAGTTTGTTTATATACAGTTGGTGTATCATCTTATGGTATCTTGGGAAAAGACCTAGAGTGATCAGATTATGTAATGGTATATAAATTAATTAATAAATCATGTTATGGGTGTTGATTTTTTTAATATGAAATAATGAAAACCATGGGATAGTTGGTTTAATGATCTTTGGAGTATGAGATGGAATTCTGGATGTTCTAATGTGAATTATAAACATGGTTGGATTGTAATGAATTGAATTTATTAATCTATAATTTTAATTGAATTAATAATTAATTAATGGGTTTAAATGGTAATTTCCTTATGGAAATGGAAAATGATTATAAATATTAATGTGGTATATAGAGGTTTATGGTTATATAACATACTTGTATCATGTTGTTTGGACTACATTTTCTCATAAGTGTGCATGAATAGGTTGTATTAGCATGAGGTGTATTGCATGATACATGGGAAACAATGGATTTTGAATGCACTAATAGTTAGGGGTTTGATGTGATGAGTCCTGGTATATATGTATGAGGTTAAATATGACTTATGGAAGGTATGGGAGCTAAAATGTTTAATATTAGGGTTTGAGAGTGACAAAAAAGTGTAAATGTTGATATTGGGTACTATTCATACATATATGTTTTGATATGAATATTCTAACTAGTATGTGTTACTTGGTGAGTGAGATATGGTTTTAATAGAATGTAGTTTCGTCGATTAAGGTAATGAATTAGTTTTAATTACTTATCCACTAGGCTATATAATACTTCATTCACATTTTTATGAGAGTTTATAGGTAATATTCTACTAAGTATACTTGTATACTCACCCTATATATATAAAAATTTTATCATGTCTATATGAGTGGATTGATGATCTAGATAGATGATCAAGCTATGTGTTTTTTTAGGAGTCATTTGAGTTCATGGTCATAACCTATGAATTTATTTAGGTATCATTAAGTTGTTTATCATTTTCTATGGAATTATATTCATGTATTGAGGATGATTATTTATTTATATTATATAGTTGGTTGGTAGATATTATATTTTATCTTGTACTTAAATTATATAAATTGGGTAATGACTCGCATTTCTATGTATAATATACCCTTTGTGTTCATTTCCAACCCATATCCTATTACAGGAGGGCTTCGAGGGTCATTTATCACTTTATTATAGTGCATGAGGGGTACTGATGGGGGTATTGACAAAGTGGTTTCAAAACTTTTGGTTATGAAATATAGTGGATTTTGGTGATAGGAATATGTGAGGATGCATGTGTTAGTAGGAAAATAGTATCATCTAGACTCAGTATGCAATTTAAATAATAGAGATGTCTATACAATTGTATTTAGGAGCCCTTGTGATCAAACACAAGAAAATTCATGTTTATTAAACATGGTAAGTGATGTGATTATTCTTATAGGGTAGAGACCTAGGTAAGGATCATGTATCATGATTATTTATGCCTAAATTTTAATGGGTATCCAATGGGAATTAAGATAAAAAATGAATTAAATTATTAATTTTAAATATTTATTATTCTAGTTTTTAGAGCCCCTGTTGTTTTTTATTTTATAAGAATGTATCTAGTCTAATGGAAGAATGAAATTCTCACCAAATATGTTTAGTAGTATGTAATAGCATATTTCCAGAGAGTTTATTTTGATAATGATGACACTTGGATATGTACACTCAAAGATTTTTAGCTCAATAATCTATTCAAGTATTAGTGATATATTTAAGATCAAGAGACTTCTTCTAAAATGGAGGATACATATATTGAATTCAGTTTTATATGTTCTTGAAATGATAATTGGGTTTCATTGATTGTGAAAATGTTTCATAGGGTATCTCAACATGGGTGGTTCTTATTCACTGAGATCACAATGAGATGGTAATTGTGTGTGAGAGTTTATGTGACTTATTTAAATCTAAATTTCACTCTTCTAATGTGATAATGGATTATCGATAGGAGATTATTACTATCTAACAAGGGAAGTGTAGTTTTTTAGAGTCTAGTAACTAGTATAAGAACCTATTTCATTATGAATTAGAAGATCTACTAAAGGAGGATAGGGTGAGGAATTTTGAGAATGATTTCCATATATAGAGCTAGTTCTAGGTTACCCCATTCATGTCAATAACATATATTGAGGAGGTATATAGGGAAGATATTTTTTATAGGGTACCATGTAATAATGGATCATCATGGTAGGGGATTCATAAGGGCTCTCTATAGGGTCTAGATATTTCTTGAAGTTCTCAATTTCTTTGTTAAAAGAATATTCAAAAAGAAGTGAGTCAATTCCATCATTTTTCATCCTATTTCACTAGGTATGGAAGTTCACAAACCACTCCCAAAATATTAGTATTGGTTTTTTATGCATTTAGAGGTCTTGTTCATCATAATATCGATTGTCTGACCTTTCTCAGCTACTAGTTTGGAGTTGTTGACACACTTCTGGATAAGCCAATTCCAAATTATCCTCTAATGTAGAAGCATTCAAAGGGAGATCCAATCATTTATTAGTAAAAAGGGGATGGGGTGGCTATGGTACAACACCATTATTCCCCTCTTCCTCTAGTATAATGATCAACACATGACCGTATAGGTGGTTATTTTTATAGTAAAAGAGTTTTGTAGATGTGTGTAATTAGATGCATGGATTAGAGTTGCTAGATTCTTATGACTTGAAGGTAATGTGAGGTATTATATGTTCATATTCTACTTTTGTGTGTTTTTAGTATGATTAGAAAGCCACACACTCTTTCATTTCAATATCCCTAGTCTGTGCTTTAGGACTTTATATGAAGAGGATCCCAATTCCCTTAGTATTGACTACACTAATTAGAGATCAAGATATTTTGTATGATGTGTGCAGATATTATGATATAATGATAGGGAACATCACTCTTGGAGAAATTTTATTTTTTTATGGATATATATACACAACATTATTCTTGACATGGGTCTTTTTCATGTTGTTCTAGATACTATGTATTTCTTTAGGAGGAACATTGTGTTTTATGATCTAAACAGAGTGCAAGTGGTGTTTATTAGAAAGAAAGACCCTTGGATAGGTTAGAGGCATATTGATTTTATATCCTACATGATGAATGAGTTTATTTTGGGTATTTTATATAATCAAGAAGAGATATTCCTAGGGTTTTGGAAGAGTTCCCTAATGTCCTTTTGAAACTAATTGAGACATTACCACCTCAATTAGAGATCAGGATTGTCATAGAGTTGTATCTGTGTGTCACATTAATATTAGTGTCCCCATATTTTATATACCATTTATATTTTTAGAAGCTATGAATTAGATTTATGGTCTTCTATATTGATGATTCATTTAGACTATTATGTCGTGTTGGGGATCTCCAATTGTTTTTGTGAAGAAGGGGGATGGTAGTCTTAATTTATGTATCAGTTATCATTACTTGAACCAGGTGACCATGAAGAACAACTACTCCCTTCCATTTATTAATCAATCATTAATTCAATTTAATGGATCTTTATGGATCTTGAAGTTCAATTTGTATTTGTGATTTCATAATATGTGAGTGGAGGATGAAGATATTTCGAATACTATTTTAAAAAAAAATTATAGGAATTATAGGTTTTCTGTAAAGATGTTTTTTGTTACAAATTCTTCAACCATGTTCATGGGACTGATGGATACAATGTTATATGAATTTATAGATTGATTAATGTTTATTTTTATTGAAAACTTAAATTTATTTTAGTGTTTGGGAGGTGAATATAGATAATTGTTGAGATATTTTTAGAGTTTGTCATCATCATCAGCTATTTGGGAAGTTGTCAATGTGATAGTTTTGGTCCAGTGAGGTTCATTTTGGGGGTCATGTTGTGTTTTAATTTGTATTAGTTTTAGATCATTCGATGGTTTTAGTGGTTTTTATTGGGTATCCACCAAGAGTGTGTTATATTTTTATAGTTTCCTTGGTCATTATTGTTATAATAGGAGGTTATTTCTTGAATCCTCTTTGATTATGATTCCTATGAAAACTTTGATATGAACGGATCATGAATTGGGGTAGACTTATTAGTTCCAAGTATATATTCAATTATTTAAAAGAGAATATTATTAGTGCTCTGAATCTTTGTTTTATAAATGAGGGTGTCGTACTTGAGATTTATTTTTTACACTTCATTTCTTATATTGGTTGTGTTTTGATGCAATAAGGAGTGGTTATATATTATGGATCTTGTTATTTACAAACTCACAAACGTAAATATTCCATACATTATTTTGATTTTGTGGTGTTTCTTTCTCTATATTGTGATGGAATAACCTCATTGGTGAGTGATTTGTGGTCCTCATAGATCACAAGAGCCTAAGGTATGTTTTCTCTACATGAAATTCAATTTTTTGGTAGTAATGGTGGGTTAAATCCATACAGTATTTATGATGTTGAGGTTTATTATACACTGGGGGAAGGGAATGTTGTGGCTGTTTCCTTGAGAATATAATCATGTTGAGATTCTATATATAATTCCAGTTATGATTGGAGGGTGATGGAGCATATTTTTATTATGCAGCTTGATATTGGAGTATTTATTGTTAGAGTGTGTATTTATCAGATAATGGTGAATTAATTACTAGGGAAGCTGATGGAGGAGTCCCAACAGGATGATTCTAAGGTAGTGGTTTTTCAAAATTAGGTTGTTTGTGGTCATATTTCTAGGTTATAGTCTGAGGATGGTCGATATCAAGTATTGTTTCTAGGGAGTATATTTGTTCCTTCGAGGATGCATGACCTAGTTTCCTAGGAGTTTCACAGTTCTCCCTTGATGGTATATATAGGTTGACTATAAATTAATTACTCCTTGTGAGTTTATTTTTGTGGTACTAGGATGAAATGATCTATTTTTATTTTTTCTCTCTCGATATTTGGTTTTCCATATGGTGAAAACTGAGCACTTTGTTCCTATTAGGTTGATTCATCCGCATGATGTTACCCTATGGAAGTGGGAGGACATTTGAATAGTCTTCTTCATCATTTTTCCTCAAGATTTGAGGGGATATAATTTAATATGGGTGATCATAGAATTATTGAAAAATTAAACTAAATTATTATTGATTAAGGAGTTACGCTCAATGGAAGTTTTTTCAAGGAAGTATCTAAAGGAGGTAATGAGGCTTCATAGGGTTCTGAAGATGGTGATCTTTAATTGTGATCCTCGGTTCACCTCTATGGTTTGGAGAGGTATATAATATGCTCTTTTTCTTTATTTTATTCCTTATCATCACATTTCTTTCATAGAAATATAGTAATACTGAGCATAATATCTAGATTTTAGAGGGTATGTTTAGTTCTTGCATTCTATATTTTTAAAATTCGTGGGTAAGGAACTTACTCATGGTGGATTATTCTTACAATAAAAATTAACACTCTACTATTGGGATGGATCTGTTTGAAGTGATGTATTACTGAAATTGGTAATCTTAATTATGATGGACCAAGGTTGGAGAGTCAGTAATTATTGGACTATAATTGGAGTAGAACACAAAAAAGAATGTGTAGATGATCTAAGAGTCATTTAGATAAGAAAATTATCAACATAAGTCCTATAATTTTCATAAATTCAGGCATATGCAGTTTAACACTATAGACCATATTATCCTAAAGTTATCCTCTTATCATGGGTAGTGAAGGTTTGGTAGTGGGATTAATATTTATATCTTATTTGTTAGACCTTTTGATGTATTGGAACATGTTGTATCTATTTCATATCCATTGGAACTATCCCTATAGATAATAAGTATTCATTATTTCTTTTATGTGTCACAGCATCATTGGTGCCTTCATGATGATTACTACAACATTTATTGGGTCAAGTTAGAAGTTAATGATGATGTGTCCATCGAGGATTAGAATATTGAGATCTAATACCATCTGGAGAAGGTGTTTTTTAGATGTTTAATTCCCTTGGTTTGTTTCCTATAGTGGACCAATGGCATAAAGAAGTGTACATGGGAGTTAGAGTCAAATATGTTTTCTCAATATCTTGATTTTTTAGATGATTGTTCTTTATTGAGATGCTTTGTTTCATCTTCTCTTATTTTATGATATTTTGGATGTTATTTCATGTATATGTTTTCTTGACTCATGATTTTTTAACGTTTTTTCCTCATAAGATCCATGATAGGAATCTCACATGATTTTTGAATGGTTTCCCCCATTCTTCATTTGATTAGGGGTTGTTTTTATATTCTCAATGATGAGAATTGTTTGATAGGTATCTAATATAAGGAAATAGTTTTTTGAATCTCTCTATTTGTGTTTTCCAAGGTATTAAAGGTTCAGATAGAGATATTTGATAAGTTTAGGTGGTGAATTTAGTGTTATAGACATATAAAAGGTCACCACATTATGGTAATAGGTGTTTTTCTAGCCTAGATAAAGACCATTTGAATTTTTTTGGTGTGGTATGATCATTTTGGTGTTCACCATTTTGAGTTCTTCTGTATGCTGCAGTGGTGGTTGACTCTTGGCTGAAAAATGGGGAGTGAAATTCTCATAGTATCCATGTTATATGGGATTTTTTCTAGGATTATTCTTCTATGAAAAAATAGTAAGAAGTGTTAAGCTATAGGACATGGAAATGGTGTTGTATAGAATCTGGTGTGATCCTCCACTGGAATGAGGAACACCACATCAAATTCTATGGGGATTTTTCTCTATGTATAGAATAAAGGGGACCCAATGTGTGAAATGGGTGACACTGAAACACTTAGGTTGAGGGTCATGGTGTATAGTTAAGAAATAAGTTGAATAGATTTATAGTTTCATGTGAGGGATATAAAATAAAGAGTGAGGTCTCAACACACCATTATTATATGCATGTTGAGCTAAAAAGGTTGGGGTATTTTTTATTGTTTCATGGAGGGTAGTTGTAGTGGATTCCTGGAGGGAATAAATATTGTCTTTCATACCATAGTGTAAGTCATGGTGGTTGTCACAAGTGTTTAATGTGGGTTTTTTAAAATTCTTGAGGATTGGGGGTTTAAACCATATCAAATGGCTAAAAAATCACATCTCGTTTGACTGAGGGGTACCATGGGATAGTGGGAGTCACCAAACCATATTAGTAGATTTTTTATATTCGACTATAAATTAAGGGTCCATAAATCCTTATTTCAATTTCTAATATATTCCTTTAAAACCTATCAAACCATAAGTACCTTCTAGCCCTCTCTTGTCATTTTTGTTGCGGGAATGGCCTCTTAGTTCATTGGTATCAAAATATCATGGATCAAGGTAATCTTTTCACTAAATCTCTACTTCTTCATTCATTATTTCTTTCCATATATTCATTTTAGGGGAATTCCTATTGTTTGGTATTCGTTTCAAGAATGACCATGATATTGGTTTTTTATGGATAGGATTTGCGGTGGTTTTATTTGACTTTATTGGTGGTTGATCCTTGTTCTTCTATTTTTTAGAGAATATTTAAACATATAATCGATGTAGGGGATTAGTTACTTCTATAATTATGTTTATATTTTCAAGTATCATTATTTATATTCTTTGAGTAAATAGTGTATTCAACCTAATGAAGATAATAATCAAAATACAGAATTAATTTGAAAAGAATGTTGTGATCACATGTGGTGATACTTTCCTATATATTCTTATTTATTTTTTATTGATAGTGAACTATCTACTTATTTTGTTTATTTTTGTTTCATATCATAATTTATGTTCTTTAAATTTGATAAAAAATAAAATATATAAATAATAAAGTAATTAATGGTGTTGTCATGTGAAACATGATTACCATTCTTCAATTAAAATTTTCAAATGTGAATGTAATGATTGAATTAATGTTTATGGTTGGATTTTAATTTTTTAAATATTTTAATGATAGGTTTTTTATTACTAAAACCTATGTATAAAAAATAAAATAACTAGATATGATAATAAAAGGGTTATTTAAAAAATATAATTGGTTGGGGATGAAAGAGGTCAATCTTGTGTGTTAAAGGATTGTATGGATTGGTGTTATATCCTTAGTTTTCTCCTTGAATTTTTATATTTAATATGTTTTTTTCAACGTATGTGTTCTATAGGATTGTAGAGCCTTGTTATAATTTAATTTCTTGTGGGTTGATAAAAAATTGGTTGATGGTGTAAGTTGAGAGCAGGGATTTATTATTTCATTTTTTTTATTGAGTTATGGTTGATGGGAATAGATAGATCATGATAAGAGTAGGGATTTCTAGTTTTTTGGTTCATTGTTTATGGCTTGTTGATGGGATTCTTGGGTATGGTATGAGATATGGGATTGCTTGTATAATTTGTTGTTAATTATTTTCATTGATGGTGGGTTATTAGATGGTTTCATTTTATGGTTTCCAAATACCTACTATAGTAGGTTTGTACACCATGATTGTATCTACTTATGGTACAATAGAATGACATATAGAGTTTCATATTATAGAATGATAAATTAATTAACAATACACTTATAGTGTTGGTGTTGTTTTTGGTAATATGGAATAATATAAACCATGTGATGGTTGGTTTAATGCTATGATGGGAATGGGATACAAATCTAGAAGTTATCATGTGAATTATATAGTGGGTTGTCTTATAATGAATTGAATTGATTAACCCAAAATTTTAATGGTTTTGATAGTGAATAAATGGTAATAAATTCTAATTACTATATGAAAATAGTTAATGGTGGTGAATCTATATGCTTGAGTTCATGTATGGAATCTAGTTTCCAAGGCCTTAGCAATGACAGCTAAGTATCATGTGTGACAGCCCGACACCATAATACCCAGAGTTGGTGCCTTGAAACTTGATGTGTAAATTTTTAAAAAAACCATGCACTGATATTTTACACATCATGTCCCATACAGAGGATCAGTTCGGTTCTGGTTCTGGGAAACCAGCTACTTCTGACATGCTTCTTTAGCTAAAAATCGATACCTGAAAAATTTATTTCAAAAACATAGGGTGAGCATGCGAATTCCTAGAAAGGGGTTTTAAAATAATATACCACTTATAAATTTTGAAAATATTCTTTAAAATTTTCCATAAAACATTTTCATATATAAAATATCATAACAATTGTCTAAAAAATAAAAGTGCACAATTAAAAGCATACTAACAGAATTACAAGGGAACATGATTCAATTATATTCATGGTCATTTAGAGTAATAATTAAATGATATTCTAAATAAGTATGACATATGAATATGCAAGTAAAATTTAACAACTAAGAGTGATACATAATCAGAGTTGTGCATGGAGGTAATAACATCAATTTAATCATTAACTATTGTGAAACATACACTAGATAATAAATCACTGAGGGCTAAATAAACGTCATGCCATAAGCATTTACTTCTTCTGATACTCAGAAGTACTAGATCTTAAACATGGATATTCTAGTAGTCGAATATCCACTTGGTTATTTAATTATCATAGACATAATGAGGAAACGTATAATATCATACCCTTTCAAGACCTCATGTCAAGACTTGATGTAACAAATGGGTCCTGGTGACAGCACAACCACCATGCATTTACATGGTCATCGGGTCCTGGCCCGTTAGGACCACCAGTTTCCCCGCAGACACGTGGTCCCCACCCAGGGGCCCACCCATGTGCCTGAATGGGTCATATGACTAATAATATTCCACATAGGTCAACACGTGTCCTTTTAAGTGTGTTTTGTCCTCACTCACACACAACCTGAGAAACTTCCCAGAAGGTCACCCATCCTGATCACTACTTCAGAAAAAACACGCTTAACTGTGGAGTTCTAATTAGACAGTCTCCTAAAAAAGAAAGTGCACCTTGTTGACATGAGTCATATCATTTAGCCATTTAGCCCTTTACCATTCAGGGGTGTTATAATCACCCCACATTCAGAGCATAATGTCCTTATTGTGGGCCCTACATCTCAACCGAGGCAGTGTACCGCACTTAAGGCTGGGTACCACCTCTGATACCAAATGGAATAACTGGGTCCGAGTGACAGCACATACAAACCACCTTTACATGGTCGTCGGGTCCTGGCCTGCCAGGTACCACCAGTTGCCCCGTAGACACGTGGTCCCCACCCAGGGGCCCACCCACATGCCTGAACGGGTTATCTGACTAATGATAGTCCCCACAGGTCAACATATATCCTTTTTATTGTATGTAGTGATCCGGTTTTTGATCTTGCATACTTTTGAATATTTCTATGAATAATTCTAGAGCTAGGCACGAAGATGGCGTGTGATTCTGTGTCCCGGTGTGCCCAGAATTAATTTTGAAAAAATATTAAGTATTTTTATACTATGTACATGGTGGGGGTGCGTTTTCTCATAAACGATAGCTCATAACAGGAATCTAAGGGCACAGTTGTGTCTGGAGCATGTCGTTTACCCTAGGTGGGGTGTAAACATTGTTGGCGCGGGCCTGCTGTGGAAAAAGCCACCAGGGACATTTTCGTAAAGAAATGGAAAAGTTTATTTGTGAGCATTGGCTCGAAAAACTTCTTAATGGAGCCTCGTATCAAAAATATGATCATGTCATTGTGTTCAAAACGTCATTTTTACCCTAGGGGTGACCTAATCTTCTCTGTGTCGGGTGTTTTGGTCGGGGCGTTAAATGGTGGTTTAATTAATTAATTAATTAATTAATTAATTAATTAAACCTAATCACTCCCCCACCCCCTATTTTTGTTTAACCAATGAGGAGGAGAACTCGTACCCTCCACATTCCTCTTCCACCAATGAATCAGAGTCTAAATCATTGAAACAAAGCGATGTCGGTCTCGGATCTTGACGGCGGACGCTCCCGGATCGTGCAGCAGCAGCAACGGAGCGTGAAAAGCATCGGTGATCCGCCAAAAGATAGGCGGTTTGAGTTTTAAAATCCCATATCCCTTTTTTTGTTGTTTTTTAATTTTTTTAAGGGTTGTGTATTTAGGGTCCCGAGCTTTCCGAAACATGTTTCGGATCTGAATTTGGAGCACTGGGGTGCTCCCGATGGCTCTCGGAAGTTTTTTGGTGGAAAACCCGGTTTTCCAGTGGTGAGGGTGGCGGACATGGAAGATTCTGGTGAAGAAGCGGCAGCACGGCAATGGCATGGAGATCTCCAGAAATAGCGCGGCGGTTTTTGGAGGCGGCGCGGCGGTTTCCGACAGCGTGCGGTGGTGTCCAGCGAGGCAGGCGGTGGTCCGGCCAGGTTTTTTCGGGGTTCTTTAAACCCTTGTAACTCGCAAACCGAAAGTCTGATTTGAGATCCATTTTTGGAGACGCATATATTTAACTGAGATGGACCTCTTTATATTATTTAGGGAATTTTTTTAGTTGGGTTTTTGGCTCGGGGCCATGAAACGTTGAAAATATTAATAATATTTTATTATTTTCAACTTTGATCCGCTGTAACTCCTGCACGGAGTGTCCAAATGACGTGTCGTTAGTGGCATTGAGACCCTGATTGTACGGAGGACTTTTCAATACATTTTCCAGGTGTTGTGACCGAGAATAGGGTGTGGGCCCCATGAGGCCAGGTTCTGACATTTACAGAGACGTGACTTTTCTGCCAGGTGTCCATTTTGGATGATTGAGTAGTGAATCCCGTGTGTTTTTTCGAGAGGATCGTAATGGTGTAATCCTCTTGATGAGTTTTGGGATTATGGTGTGGGGCCCACCCGGGCAGGCTACGGTGAATAGTAATGTTTTTACCGGGTGTCCGTTTTGGACAATCGAGTAGTCGATCTCGTGGGTTTTTCCGAGGGGATGGAAATTTCGTGATCTTCTTGATGAGTTTCAGGATCGTGGTGTGGGCCCCACATGGGCAGGCTATGGTGAATAGTACCTTGTTCACCGGTTGTTCGTTTCAGGTGAGTAAATAGCCTATCCTGCGTTTTTCCTTATAGACCGTGATGGTGGGCTTGTTTTCGGCCTAGGAGGTGCGCAGTGTGGCGATGTTGTGGGTCGCTCGGGTTTGCGATGTTTAGACCAACAGTGGTTGAGGGTACCCCTCTGTTCGCTCCTATGAGGATTCATGTGGCATCACAACTGTGGTATGATTTTGTGATCCCCTCGATAGTATCTCTAATCTGTTAGAGTTGCGGCATCCCTCCGATGGGCCCGGGGCGGGATCCTCTAACTTTGTTACCCTAGATCAGGTTCTTGGTATTGATGTGACCACTTATCCACGGGCGGTGATCCCCTATCTAGCAGGTTAACCCTCATAGGGTTTGTGGCATCTTCGGGAATATGATCCCCTGCGCATTGGGCCATGCTCAGTAGGGTTGTGGAAACGTCGGGTATACTATCCCCTACTCATCATGTGGTTTATAATAGGGTTGTGGCATCGTTGGTTATATGATCCCCTACTTATCATGTGGTTTCGGTAGGGTTGGTGCATCATCGGTTCAATCCCCTAATACGCGAGTTATACCAGATGGGGTTTCAGTATCGTCGTGACTTCCTTAATGGGCGATGATCCTCTATCTGAGTGATGTGATTTTTTGAAGCACCAGATTGGGTTGGGGTAACCCCAGTGGATCCGGGGAGTGATCACCTATCTATGAGATCTTCGAATACTAGATCGGGTTGTGGTACCCCCCAGTGGATCCTGGGAGTGATCCCCTATCTGTGAGATCTTAGAATACTTGTGTGGGTTCCGGCATCCCCTAGCAAACCCTAAGAGTGATCCCCTATCTGAGGAGTTTGTCTTTTTTCTATTTCATCGAGACTTTCTCAGTGATGATATCTGATGAGTGTGATCTCTTGGGTGAGTATCTGGGATGTTTGTGTGGGACTCGATGGAGTGTATCTCTCAGATGAGTTTCATTTGGATGATAGTGCTTGTGGAGTGTGTTCTTCTGGTTGTGAACTGTTTCTGGTGATGAGGTCGGTACCTCTTGTGGCTTGGTGTGTGTATCGAGTATATCTAGATGTTCATGGTATACATGTGGATGTATATCTGCACAGATGCTCCTGGTATATGTATAAGCGTATACCTGAGCAGATGATCAAGTTGTATGTATGGGCATACACCTAAATTGAGCTGACTAGTTGTGTCAGCTGAGGATGATCTCGATAAGGAGTTTCTCTCTCGTTTGGGATCCCTATGGCTGGGATGAGATGGTTCTTCCCTTTTAGTTTCTTTCTTTTGTTTTGGGGTTTTTTTTGGGTGCCTACTGAGTATTTTTATACTCACCCCTGCACGGTCTTTGACCGCACATGTTTGTGTCTTGTGCAAACCACATGTCATTCGACAGAATCCCAGGAGGACCCAGAGTAGGTAGAGCTTAGTGAGAGAGACTGAACATGGTGTTTACCGGAGTTGTGTCGAGGAGCTTACCAGCGGGTGAATTTGGAAGCGTTTCCCTCCTTCTGAGCAGGCTGGATGCTTTGAAGTTTTCTTTTGGTGGGTCTTGTTTTTCCCTTTTATACTTTTATTGTACTATGGTTGTGGGTTAGATGTATGCATGAATTTATTTTCAGTTTTTATATATCTTTGCAATGTTTCATGGAGGTGTATGTGGGTGTGTGTGTACAGGTACATTAGGTTAATGCCTCCCATGTGTGTGATAGCCTACTCGGCACTAGTCGTCGGCCCCTGGCCTATTATAGGTGGGCTTGGGGAGTTGAGTCTCGAGCCCCATTGGGTTGGGTCGTGATAGAGTGGTATCAGATGAGGTTCCACCTTTGGAATCTCTAAGCGTAGTTGGTTTAGTTTTGAGCTTGGTTTGGGTTGCATAGCGGTAGTGTTATGATGTTTCAAGTTTTGGATTTTAGGCCAGGGACTCCAGTTTTGGTGCAGCGGCTGACGTATCTATACATCAGGACTCTGATAACCTTCCTTTCGACTCGGGACATTCGTACACTCGTCTTAGGGAAATAATGGTACAAACATCATATAGGACTGGGTTTTGGGTTTTTCCTTGTCCTTATTGAGTTGGCTCTCCAGATATACTCTTTGAACATGGTTCGTCTTGATTTTATTTCAGGATGACTCCATGATGATAGCCAGAGAGAGTTACACAGCGGGATTATGGTGACGATCCTCCCCTTGTAGAGGTTGTGGACCAGGGCACAGGTTCTGAGGCCGGACCTCCAGGTGGTCCACCAGTTGAGCCACCACCTGTCAAGAATCTGGTTGTGCTGGTAGTGCAGGATGAGGTTGCGCACAGAATGAGTATGCTACACGAGTTCCAGAGGCAGTGACCTCTGAGGTCCCGAGGTGATCCAGACCCTCAGGCAACTGATGACTAGCTCGAAGTAGTCACCCAAGTTTTTCTCCTGGTGAGGACACCTCTAGATCAGATGGTGGTTTTAGCAGCGAGCTTTATACATGGTTCCATCGGGCTATGGTGGAGTTTGGGGATGCAGTACCACGATGAGGAGACGCTCAAATGGAAATATTTTGAACAACTCTTCTGAGAAGAGTTCTATCTGGTGATGCTGAGGACAGTGCGGATCCAGGAGTTTTTACAGCTTCAACAGGAGGGCATGACCATGTCAGAGTACTCAGTGAGCTTGACAGACCTGTCGCGCTACTCTATGAATATGGTTCGGGACCCGTTCTTTAGGGATCGGACCTTCGAGCAGGGCTTACATAGTGACATCCGGGAAGGTGTGGTTTCCTTGTGCCTACCCACATATGTTGGAGTACTGGAGCGAGCCTTGGTGGTGGAGAGCTTTCTAGATGAGCAGATTTATCCCATCATTGTTGGGCATGTGGAAGATGAGATGTCTACAACTAGGAGTCAGCGGTAGGCACAGGGGTCTGGACAAGGCCGTCATTTCAGGAGGCAACCTCAGGATGGAGGATCTGAGACTCAGGGCTCGCAGGCCAGTTTTGGTCTACCGTAGGAGAGGCGGTGTTACGCTTGTGATGGTTGGGGAAATCTTTCTAGATATTTTCCAACCCGTTGTGCTGCTAAGAGGGAGCTGGTTGATAGGCTGCCTTGGCAGGGGCAACATCTAGAGTTTGGAGGTCCGCAGGGCAGCGGACATGGCGATGGAGCTGGTGCAGTAGTGGGAGGTGGTAGGCGGTATCAGATGCCACCACCACTAACCCCAAGTGGTCCACACCAAGCTCAAGGATCTTGAGGGTGAGGGAAAGGACAGCTTCAAGACCTAGAGGATGTTGACCCATAGGCTTCGTTCATAGATAGAGGTATTCCTTGTGTCCTTTCTACTTTCTATGGTAGTTTTGATAGACACTATTTAAAAGTAATCTTCCCTTTCCGTTTCTTTCTTGAGTTTTGTTCAGGGCGTTTGTAAGACCGTGTTTGGTTGTTGTTCGGCATGCTTCGAATGCATGAGAAAGAGGGATCCTTCCCCCACTGAGACGTGTTTTTTTGACGCGATCAAAACTGTACAGGAGAGTTAGTGACGTCCAAAGAAGATAGTGTTGAGGTGTGGTGGATGAGTTCCTCTGACTTATGTGTTCAAGAAGGGGTGTTTGTTGGTGAACTCGCTGGCATGGGAGACCCAGTTGAGAGTCCAGTTTCTTTCTTTGTGCTTATGTCTTTTCGGGGATGAAAAGTTCTAAGGCAGGGAGGATGTATCAACTCGGTTTTTGTCCCTATCAGACTTTAGAATTTTCCAATGAATAATTCCAGAGCTAGGTGCGAAGACGACATGCTATTCTAAGGCCCGGTGTGCCCGGAATTAATTTTATAAAAATATTAAGTATTTTTATAATATGAATGTGTAGGGGGTGCGTTTTCTCCTAAAAGGTAGCTCAGAATAGGAATATTAGGTCACAGTTGTGTCTAGAGAATTTCGTTTACCCTAGGTGGGGTGTAAACTTTGTTGGCGTGGGCCTGTTGTGGAAAAAGCCACTAGGGGCATTTTCGTAAATAAATGGAAAAGTTTATTTATGAGCGTCTGCTCGAATAACTTATGAATGGAGTCTCTGATCAAAATTTTGATCCCTCTATTGTGTTTTTAATTCGTTTTTTACCCTAGGGGTGACCAAATCTTCTCTATGATGGGTGTTTTGGTCGGGGGCGTTAAATGGTGGTTTAATTAATTAATTAATTAATTAATTAATTAAACCTAATCAATATCCCACCCCCTATCTTTGATGAACCAATGAGGAGGATAGCTCCTCCCCTCCACCTTAGTCTTCCACCAATGAATCGGAGTCCAGATCATCAAAACGAAGCATCGTCGGTCTCAGATCTTGACGGCGGATGCTCCCGGATCGTGCAGCAGCAGCAGCGGAGCATGCAAATTGTCGGCGATCCCCCAAAAGGTAGGTCGTTTGAGTTTTAAAATCCCAGATCCCATTTTTGTGCTGTTGTTTTTAAATTTTTTTAATGGTTGTGTAGTTCAGGTCCTGAGCATTCCAAAACATGTTTCGGATCTGAATTTGGAGCACCGGGGTGCTCTCGGCGGCTCCCGAATGTTTTCCAGAGGTGAGGGTGGAGGCCATGGTGTATTCCGGCGAAGCAGCGGTGGCTCGGTAGCGGCGCGTTGATCTTCGGCAGCGGTGTGGTGGAATCTGGCGGCAGAGCGGTGGTTTCCGGAGGCAGCGCGGTGGTTTCTGGCGGAACTCGGTGGTTTCTGGCGAGGCAGGCGGTGGTCCGGCCAGGTTTTTTTGGGGGTTCTTTAAACCCCTATAAATCACAAACTAGAAGTTTGATTTGAGATCCGTTTGCAAAAACGTGAAGATTGTGTCGATATGGACCTCTTGAGATTCTTTAGGGAATTTTTTGAGTCAGGTTTTTGGCTCGGGGCCATGAAACCTTGAAAATAATAATAATATTTTACTATTTTCAACTTCAATCTGCAATAACTCCTACACGGAGTGTCCAAATGATGTGTCGTCAGTGGTATTGAGACCCTGATGGTACAACAGACTTCTCAATAGAGTTTCTGGGTGTTGTGACCAAGAACAGGGTGTGGGGCCCATGAGGCCAAGTTCATGCGTTTACGGAGAAACGTGACTTTTCCGACGGGTGTCCGTTTTGGACGATCGAGTAGTCGATCCCATGTGTTTTTCTAAGGAGATTACAATGGTGTGATCCGCTTGATGAGTTTTGGGATCTTGATGTGGGCCCCACCTGGTCTGGCCATGGTGAATAGTACAGTTTTCACCGGGTGTCCTTTTTGGACATCAAGTAGTCGATCTCATGGGTTTTTTCGAGAGGATCGCAATGGTGTGATCTGCTTGATGAGTTTCAGGATTGTGGTGTGGGACCCACATGGGAAGGCTATGATGAATAGTACTTTGTTCATTGGTTGTCTGTTTCAGGTGAGTAGATAGCCTATCCTATGTGTGTTTCCTCCTAGACTGCGATGGTGGCCTCGGTATCGGCCTAGGAGGTGCACAGTGTGGCAATGTTGCGGGTTGCTCAGGTTTGCGACGTTTGGACTAGCAGTGGTTGAGGGTACTCTCTTCATTCTCTCCTATGAGGGTTCATGTGTCATCACAACCGTGGTATGGGTTTGTGATCCCCTTGACAGGATCTCTAATCTGTTTGAGTTGCGGCATACCTCTGATGGGCCTGGGGCGGGATCCTCTAGCTTTGCTACCCTAGATCGGGTTCTTGGTATCGCTGTCACCGTTTATCCAAGGGCGGTGATCCCCTGTCTAGTAGGTTAACCCTCGTAGGGTTTCTAGAATCTTTTGGAATATAATCCCCTACGCATTGGGCCGTGCTCAGTAGGGTTGTGGCATCATCAGGTATATGATCCCCTACTCAGCATGTGGTTTATAGTAGGGTTGCAGCATTGTTGGTTATATGATCCCCTACTTGGCATGTGGTTTCGATAGGGTTGGTGCATCGTCGGTTCAATCCCCTACTATGCGTGTTATACCAGATGGGGTTTCGGTATCGTTGTGACCACCTTGACAGGCGATGATCCTCTATCTGAGTGATGAGATTCTGGGGAGTTCTAGATCGGCTTATGGTATCCCCAGCGGATCCGGGGAGTGATCCCCTAACTGTGAGATCTTAGAATACTAGATCAGTTTGTGGTATCCCCTAGAGGATCCTGGGAGTGATCCCCTATCTGTGAGATCTTCGAATACCAGTGTGGGTTCTGCCATCCCCTAGAGAACCATAGTAGTGATCCCCTATACTAGGAGTTTGGTGTTTTTTCTATTTCTGCATGACTTTCTCAGTGATGATATCTGACGAGCGTGATCTCTCAGGTGAGCATATGGGATGTTTGTGTGGGACCAGATGGAGTGTATCTCTCAGATGAGTTTCATTTGGATGTAGTACCCATGGAGTGTATTCTCTTGGTTGTGAACCGTTTCTGGTGATGAGGTTGGTACCTCTTGTGGCTTGGTGTGTGTATCTAGTATATCTGGATGTTCATGGTATATGTGTGGATGTATATCTGTTAGGATGCTCCTGTTATATGTATGGGTGTATACCTAAGTGAATGTTCATGATATATCTATGGGTGTATACCTGAGCAGATGTTCAAGTTGTATGTATGGGCATACTCCTGAACTGAGCTGACTGGTTGTGTTAGCTGAGTATGATCTCGGGATGGAGTTTCTCTCTCGTCTGGGTTCCCATCTAGCTGGGATGAGATGATTGTTGCCTTTCAGTTTCTCTATTTTGTTTTGGGGTTTTTTTTGTGCCTACATAGTATTTTTATACTCACCCCTACACAGGATTTACCCACACATGTTTGTGTCTTGTGCAAACCACATGCCGTTCGACGGAGTCCCAGGAGGACCTAGAGAAGGCGGAGCTTAGTGAGAAAGACTGACCAGGGTGTTTACCAGATCTGTGTCGAGGAACTTACCAGCGGGTGAATTGGCAGCGTTTCCCTCCTTCTGAGCAGGTTGGACAATTTAAAGTTTTCTTTTGGTGGGTCCTGTTTTCCCCTTTTGTACTTTTCTTGTACTCTGGTTGTGGGTTAGATGTATGCATGCATTTATTTTTGGTTTTTATATATCTCTGCAATGTTTCATGGAGGTGTATGTGGGTGCGTGTGTACAGTTACTTTAAGATAATGTCTCCCATGTGTGTGATAGCCTGCTCGGTACTAGTCGATAGCCCCTGGCCTATTAGAGGCGGGCTTGGGGAGTCGCGGATCGAGCCCCGTTGGGTCGGATCGTGACACCGGAAATGTCAATGGCCTCGTTCTATGACCTAAATGTCTCATGAGAACTATCGATGCATCAAGGAGCTTTCATTAATCGGTCACTAACCTATTATACAGAGTCTATTACTTTCTCATATTCCAAATTGGTTCGTATATTCAAAATTTCCCAAACCACTATGAATATTTAATTTCATAGTTCATATTATTCAAGGTGTCACATACCACCTTGAAAAATTAAATTTCACACTTAATATTATTCATGGTGTCCCATGCCACCTTGAATAATTTAATTCATAATTCCATAAAAGGTCATAATAGTTTTAATTACATTCATTAGCATTTACATATATACAGTGAATCAATCATATAAGTATTAATCTCAAAACTATCAACTGCAAGGCTATGTCATTGAATGGTGAGTATGATAAGAAGATTATGGAATATCTGATGACAAGCAATGCACTAAAATAAATACAAGTTTTTTACACAAAATGATAACTCTAAATGCTAAACTCCATACTGATAAATTACAAATTGTAATTTGATCATGGATTGGATGCATAATTACTTAAAATATGAACCAAATATTTCATGTGGGGTATTAAACTCACAGATTCTCAAACATTTATTACTAATATGCTTATGTATAATACATCACAGGGGTATACATAATGTTAAAAATGGAAATCATGACACCCAACCATAACTAATACCATTATATATATATGTGTGAAAATAAGTTATTCATATATATGAATATAAGAGTTCCAAACCCCAAATGTTATACTCATGAATTCTCCATAAATACTAAATGCATCAAAAGTATAATATTTGGAGTATCCAAAACTAGGGAAGTGTGTTGTGTAAATCTCTTTATACACAAGGTTGCATATAAAATATTGTATTTTAAAATAAAGACATTCTTATTTCAAAAACACATGTTTTATTATTTCTTTGCAATCCTTGGAAAAACTTTAAATAAAATGGAGTATCCAAGTTTATATGCATACATATATATTCACAAAACTGAAAATACATTATGTATTGAAGGGTTTAAACCAAAAATCTAATAACCCCCATATGACTTAAATATATTGGATACCTCAATTAATAAGATTCCCTGAATTTTAAATCATAGTGTGAAATTTAAAAGGTTCACTTATTAAACAAACTTATGTATATATATTCTTATGTAAACATGTATAACTCACATGTATAACTGAGTATGCATAAGGGTTTTACACCAAAATTATTTGGCACTCATCTGCTTATCAAAAAATTAAATCAATCATTAAAGTTCAAGGTTGGAAGCCTTAAAACTAGTTCGGAGGGTGATTTATATAAACTATATAATTATATATGACCGTGTATACTATTATATAAAAGCTTTATACAAAATTTAATTCCTTTCATTTTAAAGTTCTACATTAACTTTGAAGCTCAAAGTTTAGAAGTATTAAAATCAAACATAAGAGGTTTATATAAATTTTTTTGATTATATATATATATATATATATATATATATATATTTGTGTGTTTATAACCGAATATACTAGGTATGTAAACAAGTTTTTAATGAGAAAAATAATTATCCTTCAGGTTTGGGAATACCACATAAACCCAAAATCCAGAAGTCCTGAATAAGATATAAGGGGGTTTATGTCCAAACTGCAAGGGTGTATATGCATATAAGAGTATACATATATATATAAGTATTTAAACCTTCAACAAAACAAGCATGGAAACATAAATTCCCTTACATTCAAAATACTATTTGAACTCAAAAATCTAGGAGACCAAGAATTTTTATAAAAGAAAATCTCAGCTAAACTGTAAGGTTGTATACATATTTTTATGAGAGTACATATATATATGTTTATACTTTTAACAAAACAAGACAACTCATTCCATTACCTAGTTTGAGGAGGATGAGAGATCCAAAGGGACTTGTTAGAGGCTTGAAGAGGTGCTGGAGGAAGGAGAACAACCAAGGGATTTATTGGGGTGAAACAGTTTGTTTATAAATTAAATTATACATAAAAATTATAGAATATTTTAATATCATTTTCGAAGAATTTGAGTCCAAATCAGTTTAAAATAAGACTGGGGTGTGAGTCTTGTGGAAAACGCGATAAAATAGGGGATTCATATGGTGATGGGAGAAACCATAGGTGTGGAAAAATAAGGGAAATGAGGAGTAGGATTATTGTTCTAGAATAGGTAGGATAAGAGGAAGACTGTGTGGGAGAGGAAATCCAGAAAATGAATGGATGGCCCAGATTAAACTCAAAGAAGGTCGGACGGCCACGAATGATGCGGCGATTAAAAAGAAATGGATGATTGTGATTAGATCCGCAGTAGATCGGGTGGCTATGATTCGACACAGAGATTTAAAAGTCTCAAACAGCCGATATTAGATCTGTGTTGGATTGATAGTGCACAAAAAAAGTGGAGGATTATGCGACTACTAGGATTCGAGTGCCAGATTGAAATAGACATCCCAGATCTCACACGGCGAGATCTGACATCCTGGATTCAATCCCGAACGAAAGTTTCCATCTCACATTGAAATAGAGAGGACTCCTCACCTCGCTTATAATCCTAAGGCACCATGAGAATGCCCAGAAATCCCCCTCCCCCTCCTGGTACCGCCCCATACTAGGTCTTCTGTGGGCACGCTCCTCCACCCACCCACGTCGTCGTGTCGCCCCGCACTGTGGCGTGCTCTGATCCTTTTGTGTGTGATCTTGTGCACCCTTCGGGGTAGTTATGCCTCATTCTAGTGCACACAAGCCCATAGGACATCCTTTTTCGAGGCTGAGGGCTAGGCTCGACCACCTAGCACATACTTCCTCCCTTGGCCCAGCTAGTGGGATGGCCCTTATGGGGTTTTTTTCAAAAAAAAAACAACTTTCAAAATAAACTAAAAGAAAAAAATAATCAATTTTATAAAACATGAATTTTTGGGAAAATCAACGTGCACTTTTACCTAAAACACTCAAGATTCCTTTATACTAAAGTTACAAGTATGATATATATACATATATATATTTATTTATTTATTTATTTATTTATTTATTTATTTTATATGATTACAAAAGAAAGTTTAATATAACCTTTGAAAGTTGATTTATAAAATCGAATACACTAAATTTATAAAATCTCGAGTAACACCATGTAATATTTAAAATGTTTGAAACATTTAAAAATTATTCGAAAATCTTACCTATGTTTTGGAATAATACTTAATTTTATGAAGTATGCTCTTCAATTCAAAAATGTGATGTTAAAGATGATACTTATGATATGTTAAATGCATCAAAATAGCTATTATGATTAAGCTGTATAGTTTTATGAAATACTATTCAATGTATCTTTAAATTTTCCACTTAAATTTATTTTTTTTTGTCAAGTTACTAACGGTCACTTATTTTTAAATGAAAGCTAACCTAAAAGAAAAACAATGGTCACAAACATCTCCAATGGTCACCCAAGGGGTAACGGTCAGGTAGATGCCTTATAAAAACAAACATTAGGGTGTTCTAAACTCAAGAAAATTGAAGAAGATGGTGCACATTATTCTAATGATGGTCAGTGCTGTTGTAGTGGCTCTGGCCATACTAATGTTCATTGTGATAGATCCAAAGGACCCGTATTATCTTCTTGGGATTTTTTTAGTTTTGGGTGGTCTCTTATAATTCTAATAGGTCTTTTAATAGGTATTTTTGGTTGGTATGTTTTTCCTTTGACTTTTTTGTAATGTAAGCACTTCGGTGTTTTATTTAAATGAAATGTCTGGTATTTATAGTTTGTCAATTTGTTCAGATAACATGAAAATAAAACCATAATATTACTCTTACATGATATATTAGTTTTGGGGTGTCATATTATTCACCTCTACAAAGAATTTCAACCTCACAATTCACTTCATATAACCATTTCCAAAGAAACTCTCTGACTTTCTTCACTGCATCCTCCATCGTGGAGGATCTTCGGGTGTGGCCAGCTGAATACCCAAATTATTTCTTAGCTCTTCTTCTTCCCTTTCCCAGACACACCATGAATAGTATGGGTTAAACTCATGTAGTGTACACTTGGGCTTCTAGAGGGAGGATCAAATGGTAAAGAGTTTAGAGAAATGTGAATAGAAAAACTCTCTAAGAACTCATTGGACTACCTCTTGTCCGAGAATGTCGATGTCGTAGATGTGGTTGTACAAACTGAAACTCAGGATTTTGTGCATATAGGCTGCATGAAGGTCCGCTTACAAGGTAGCCTCTTTAACCCTTACCCTATCTATGAAGTTCTGGGAAAGAGTGAAACATAAGAAAATACCTTCATGGTACTTTCCCCTTCGTCTATACTCAATGAGTTGAGAAGTGGCTATACTGTGGTAGATATAGCCATTCCCTTTGCAGGAGCGGAGAATGTTCAGACTGTTTGATACCCTGTAAAGATGTCTGTATGTTCTTTACATAGTTGCAAAGGGAAGGTATTATTCTATAAAAGTTCTGACCATAATGGCATCTAGTACCTCAATAGGGAGAGATAAGATATGAGTTTGTCCTTCCATCTAAAAATAATAATTTTCATGAGAGTCTAATAATTGTAACACAAACACTTGAAAGGTAGAAGAAGGAAGAAACACAAAATTATATTTTCATAAAGAACTGGTAAATAACACCCAGGACTAATGGTTTTCCCAGTTCCTGGTTACATAAATTCCCAAAACAATTTCAAAACTCTCGATCTCCCTGAACCAAATGCAACCCAAGCTATCTGGTTCAATCTTGTGGGTACACTTATGGTGTCTCCAGAGTGTGACTTGAGGGGTATAAATCCATGAGACATCAATATGTAATTGATCTCTGTACACATAATGGGAGGCCTCAAATTCAAGAATTTCAAAGTCCATTACTTGACCATAATGGCCATAGGACAAGATTTGGCAAATATATGCTGCGCGGAGGTCACTCGGTGCTGCAGCTTCTTGGAAATCCATGAGGGACTAGATGCCTTATACTCTGGTGAAGCATCTAAAAAGTCCCTAAAAATATTTTCCCTCATGTGTGTATGATAGAAATTGGGTTTTCATCATAAATAGGTAGTCCAAGCCCACTCCTCGGTAGAGTTAAAGTGCACGGCGAGAGTTTGACACGTTGTAGAGGTGTTTTCATGTTATACGAATTTGTGCATAATTTATAAAGTTGTTGTGGCTGGATATGGAAACTATGGTTTTGAGGGCCTCAATAGGAAGACACAGAAGACCAATATTTTCATTTTCCATATGAAAATTAAGAAAAAATTATACTTAATAATTATTAAGTAAATTTTTCTTTGTTCAGTTCTATTTTTCCATAATTATCTAAACTGAATCATCTGATACCAACTGTGATAGTCCGACCCCAGAATACCCAGAGCAAGTTCCTTGAAACATGATGTGTAAACTTTTACAAAAACCATGCACTGATATTTTACAAATCATGTCCCATATAGAGGATCGGTTCAGTTCTGGTTCTGGGAAACCAGCTACTTCGGAAATGCTTCTTCGGCTAAAAAATGATACCTGAACAAATAATTCAAAAACATAGGGTGAGCATGTGAATTCCTAGTAAGGGGTTTAAAAATAATATACCGATTATAAATTTTGAAAACATTCATTAAAATTTTCCATAAAACATTTTTTATATGTAACATATCATAACAATTGTCTAACAAATAAAAGTGCAAAATTAAAAGCATAATAACATAATTACAAGGGAGCATGATTCAATTATAGTCATGCTCATTTAGAGTAATAAGTAAATGACATTCCAAATAAGTATGGTATATGAATATGCAAGTACAATTAAACAACTGAGAGTGATACATAATAAGAGTTTCACATGAAGTTAATAAATTAAATTTCATCCTTAACTACTATGAAACATACACTGGCCAATAAATCACTGAGGGATAAATAAACGTCATTCTATAATCATTTACTTATTCTGATACTCATAAGTACTGGATGATAACCATGGATATTATACTAGTTGAATATCCACTTGGTTAATTAATTAACATAGACATAATGAGGAAACATATAATATCATACCCAATCAAGACCTCATGTCAGGACCTGATATGTCAATGGCCTCATGTCATGACCTGAATGTCTCATGAGAACTATCGATGTATTGAGGGGCTTTAATTAACTAGTCCCCAACCCATTATACCGAGTCTATTACATTACTCATATTCCATATAGGGTTTTATATTCAAAATTTACCATACCACTTTGAATATTTAATTTCACATTTCATATTATTCAAGGTCTCCCATACCACCTTGAATTATTAAATTTCACATTTCTTATTAATCAAGGTGTCCCATACCACCTTGAATAATTTAATTCATAATTCCATAAAAGGTCATAAGAGTTTTAATTACATTCATTATCATTTACATATATATAGTGAATCAAGAATATAAGTATTAATTACAAAACTATCAACTGCATGGCTATATTATTGAATGGTGAGTATGATGAGAAGATTATGGCATATGTGATGACAACCAATGAAATAAAATAAATACAATTTTTGTTACATAAAATGAAAACTCTAAATGCTAAAATCTTTACAGATAAATTACATATTCGAATTTCATCATGGATTGGATGCATAATTACTTAAAAGATGAAACAAATATTTCATGTGGGGTATTAAACTCACGGATTCTTAGACATTTATTACTGATATGTTTATGTATAACACATCACAAGGGTATATATAATGTTAAAAATTTAAATCATGATACCCAACCTTAACTAATACCATTATATATATATATAAAAATAATAGATTCATACATGTGAATATAAGAGTTACAAACCCCAAATATTATACTCATAAATTCTCCATAAATACTAAATACATCAAAAGTATAATATTTTGAGTATCCAAAACTAGGGAAGTGTGCTGTGTAAATCTGTTTTACACAAGGATGTATATAAAATGTAATATTTAAAAAAAAATCATATTTCGAAAATACATGTTTTATTCTTTATTTGGAATCCTTGGAAAATCTTTAAATAAAATTGAGTATCCAAGTTTATATGTATACATATATATTCACAAAACTGAAAATACATTAGGTATATAAGGGTTTAAACCAAAAATCTAATAACCCCCATATTACTTAAATATATTGGATACCTCAATTAACAAGAGCCCCTGAATTTTAAATCATAGTGTGAAATTTAAAAGGTTCACTTATTAAACAAACTTATGTGTCTATATGCTTATGTAAGCATGTATAGCTCACATGTATAACTGAGTATACATATGGGTTTTACACCAAAATTATTTGTCACTCATCTGCTTATCAAAAACTTAAATTAATCATTGAAGTTAAAGGTTGGAAGTCTTAAAATTGGTTTGGAGGGTGAGTTATATAAAATATATAATTTTATATGACCATGTATACTATTATATAAAAGATTTATACAAAATATAATTCCTTCCATTTTAAAGTTCTACATTAACTTTGAAGTTCAAAGTTTAGAAGTCTTAAAAGCATACATAAGAGGTTTATATAAAACTGTTCGGTTGTGTGTGGGTGTGGTTGTGTGTGTGTGTGTGTAACTAAATATACTAGAGATGTAAACAAGTTTTTCCTGAGAAAAAGAATTATCCTTCAGGTTTGGGAATACCACATAAACCCGAAATCCAGAAGTCTTGAATTGGGTATAAGAGATTTTATGTCCAAACTTCAAGGGTGTATATACATATAATAGTATACATATATATATAAGTATGTAAACCTTCAACACAACATGCATAGAAACAAAAATTCCATTACATTCCTAATACTATTTGAACTCAAAATCTAAGAGACCTGGAATCGGTATAAGATAAAATCTCAACTAAACTGTAAGGTTGTATACATACTTTTATGAGAATACATATATATGTGTATACTTTCAAAAAAACAGGACAAATCATTCCCTTACCTAGTTTGAGGAGGATGAGAGATTCAAAGGGACTCATTGGAGGATTAAAGAGGTGCTGGAGGAAGGAGAACAGCAGAGGGATTTTTTGGGGTGCAACAGTTTGTTTATAAATTAAAGTATACATAAAATATATAGAATATTTTCATATCATTTTCATAGAATCTAAGACCCAATCAATTTAAAATAAGACTCGGGTATCATTCTTGTGGAAAATGCGTTAAAAGAGGGGCCTCAGATAGTTATGGGAGAAACCACATGTGTGGAAAAATAAGGGAAAGGAAGAGTAGGGTTACTGGTCCAGAGCAGGCGAAAGAAGAAGAAGACCGTGCGAGAGAGGAAATATGGAAAACGAATGGATGGCCATGATTAAATGTGGATAATATCAGACGATCATGGATGATGTGGTGATTAAAAAGAAATGGATGGTCGCGATTGGATCCACGATAGATCGGGTGGCTCTGATTCGACACGGAGATCTAAAAGTCTTAGATGGTTGAGATTAGATCCGTGTTGGATCGGGCAGCGCACAAAAAAAACATGAAGGATACTATGGCTACTAGGAGTCAAGTTCCGAATCGAAATAGATGTCCCAAATCGCATGTGGTGAGATCTGACGGCCTGGATTCAATCCCAGGCTAATTTCATCATCCCACATTGAAACAGAGAGGCCTCCTTGCCACCTTTATAAGCCTGAGGTTCCATGAAAAAGCCCAGAAATCCCCCTTCCCCCATCCCGGTACCGCCTCGTACCGGGTCTTCTGCGGGCACGCTCCTACACCCACCCATGTCGTTGTGCCTCCTCGCACGATGGTGCGCTCTGATCCCCTTGAACGTGCTCATGTGAGCCCTTAGGGGTAGTTAAACCTCCCTCTAGTGAACACAAGCCCACAGTCTGGCCTATGTTGAGGCTGAGGGCTAGGCTCGGCCTCCTAATGCATGTTGCCTCCCTTGGCCCGGCTAGAGGGCTGGACCTTGTGGGGTTTTTTTTTGAAAGAACAACTTTCAAAATAAACCAAAAGAAAAGAAAAATAATCAATTTTATTAAACATGATTTCTTGGGAAAATCAAAGTACACTTTTACCTAAAACACTCAAGATGCCTTTATATTAATGTTACTTGTAATATATATATATATTTTTATATGCTTACAAAAGCAGATTTATTATAACCTTGGAAAGTTGATTTATAAAATCAAATACACTAAATTTATAATATCTAGAGTAACACCATACAATATTTAAAATGTTTGAAACATTTAAAAATTATTTACAAATTCTACCTATTTTTTGGAATCATAGTTAGTTTTATGAAGTGATCACTTCAATTCAAAACTATAATGTTAAACATGATACATAAGATATGCTAAACAAATCAAAATAGTTATTATGTTTAAGTTATATAGTTTTATGAAATTCTATTCAATGTATCTTTAAATTTTTCACCTAAATTTATTTTGGTTTGTCAAGTTACTAACGATCACTTATTTTTAATTGTAAGCTATTCTAAAAGAAAAATAGTGGTCAAAACATCTCCAATGGTCACCCGAGGGGTAATGATCGGGTAGATGCCTTATAAAACTAAACATTAGGGTGTCCTAAACTCAAGAAAATTGAAGAATATGGTGCACATTATTCCACTGATTCTCAGTGCTATTGTAGTGGCTCTAGCCATACTAATTTTTTTGTGACGGATCTGAAGGACCCATAATTAAAATGGTTTATTGATTCCAAATGGTTTTGGATATAGGAATTTTCCCTAGTATCCAGGTCGGTGAGGAAATAGATGGATGACCTCTCCCTCTTCCATAATCTCCCTTAAATCTTGTAATGTACCTAACTCCAGTAACATAGAGCTGGTGCCTAATTTATTATATTTTCATAGATATAATTCTAAAATATTATTGGATCTATTAGTTTAGTAATTTTGGAGACCCAAATACATAAAAGATACCCATTTTACATTGTGAATATAAAATGAAACATAATACATAACAAAATCAAATGAACTAAATCTTTGAAAACTCTTTCCAATAATTATTATTCATATCCTAGAGAAAGGAAAAAAAATAATGGTGATATCAAATTCATATTAAGGGTTCAGTACAGTAGAAGTAATCATGAATCAATAATCATAATCAATATGAAAAGTTTAATAAATGAACACACTTTCCATTTAAATAACTTTACTATCATGATAAAATAAGGATTAATAATTATGTAAAGGTATATAACTGGAAAAAACCATTCCATTTAATAAATATTAAAACTATAATAACTGGATAAATCATAAACAATATGGTATGGTAAATAACCGAACACACATTTCATTTAATCAACAATCTGATAACGAAATGCATCCAGTGATAATATTATTTTGAACATCTTTTGGATAATAATAACTAAGTTATCTCTTGATACCTACTAATGCATCGAGGGGATATATAATACCATGAGCCACCCATAACTATAGAACCAAATCATTCCTCTAATATTTAATGATAAATTTAATTCATGAATCCGTATTCATTTTCATCAAATATCCATATTGAGTAAAGTATACAAATTTATCAAATTTCTCTAGTTAATCAAATGACTTTTAAAGTAAACAATGTATGTAAAAATAGTATACAGTTTATGAAATAATCATATAAATCATAAAAGACTATTTATATTGAAGATAAATTTAATGTTCAATGAAAAATGATCACAATAAAGTGATTGTTTCAAGAGAAAGTTAAAAATCACAAAAGAAATTGAGATTTTATAATAACTTTTACTACTTGGTAATTTTCAATTAAAAACCTCTTGGATTAAATAATTAAAATTGAAACTTATAATATCATGAATAATGAATTAATCATGATATTACATATCAAATCGTAAGTATAAACACAATATAAAATAAATTAGGTGCATAACATTACAATATTCTTTAATGAAAGGAAATTCAGATGAAGTTGCATACCTCATGCTTCCTTTTTGTTAAACATGATTTAAACTCCTTTATAGTGGTTTCAAACATGTTATTAACTTATATTTGAACCATATTAATATTTATAATATCACATATAATCCTTTTATAACATAATATCATTTGTTCATTAATAATATTTCATTATTTTCATTGTTTTGGCTGTTAATTGCTTTGTTCTCTCATGCATATTTCATCATGAAAAATACAGTTCCTACACATATTATAGAGTTACATAATCTATAGAATAATAATAATAACATAATTATAATATTTATACACAAATTATACTTTTAACATAAATCATGACATATGGGTTTGAGAAATTTAGTATTTTATAATCATGGAGATGGTAGATTGTACGTACACATGAGTAACGTTTCCATTTTAAGTGATCATTATAGAAAAGATTTAATTGATATTTTATATTTAAAAAATTATAATAATATCACAAATACCATATTATTTCCTCAAATATACTTATATATATCATCAACGTGGTGTGGTGAAGAAAATAAAGTCACATCACTTCGTGAAGGTGGTAGTTCACAAATACACGAACGACATTACCTTCTTTTTGTGAGTGAAAAGGTAAGAAAGAAAATGATATATTATATTTTAAGAATGACAAATATGTTATTAAAATATTAATTATTTCATGAATATCACATATAATAATTAACTTTATCCTTATCACCTTCTATGTAAAGCGTTAGTGAAAGACGAATCATGTCAATTCGGGAGGTGGTAGTCTGTCATACACACGAGCGATGTTATCATGTCCCCTATGATGGAAAGTAAAAAAATTATATATGAAATAATTAATAGGTATTTATAATTATTCTATAAATAATATATATATATATATATCTTCATAACCAACCATGAGATGTGGTAATGGAAAAATAAATGGCTTCGGTTCGTGAGGAAATAGTCTACCGTACACACAATTAATGATTTCGTAACCCATTTAATGGAAGTGGGGATGTTTGTAGGTACTTACCTTAAAATAATAATAAATTAGTATATGTAAGATGATTATGTTATTATATCACCTTTTTTTAACAATGATTTATGGGGGTGGATTAAGAAATAAAATAAAAATGAATATTGAGGAATGTTGCATATTCTTCATGTAACTTCTATAGGTTTGCATCAAAAACATTCCTAGGTTGGATTTATGCCAAAAATAAGGATTATAGGATGAGGTTATAGAATTTGGGAAGTTATTTGTATAGATATGTTCTGAACGAAAGTGTATTAATGTTTTAAGAAGAGAGGATATATGTTGTTCTTCTATAAGTGTCATGAGTGGCATACTTGTAATTTTTTAAAATAAAAAGGTGTACCCATGTTTTTCATATTCCACAAGGGTCCAAAATGAATTATTATCAAAAAAGTATAAATTATAGGTTTGAAATAAGTCTTGAAAGTTGATTTTAGATAATTTTTTATTTCAATTTAACCCTTATTTTTTATTTTAACCCCTTGATAAATCCCTTTTTACCTTAACCGCAGTAATTAATTTTTACTATTTTCACTATTCATTTTGGTCAAAAATTAATTTGAAAGTTTTAGAAAATATAAATTATTCTGATTAAAAATATATACTCCATTTTACCAAATTCAATTTTCATAAGTTTAAAATTTCAATTTGAAATTAATCTTGTGAATGAGTTGAGAAAATGGGTTTTCAAATAGAAAATAATAAAAAGTTTACAATGTTTTCATATCATAATTCAGTATAAAAATGTTTCCAATGACATAAATTGTATTAATAGATATATAATAGAACTAATTTTACTTTAAAATAAATTTAAAATATAATTTAACTTTATAAATAATTTTACCGAAAAGATGGTTTTCAATTAAAATTCAGTATTTTTCACTATTTGTCAAAAAATGAAACTTTTCAAAGAAAATACCAAAAATTCACCCAAATATAATTCTGATATTATAATTTAAAAAATTAATTTAGTTTTATAAAATATATTTTCTAGAATTGGTCAAAATTAATTTTTAATTATATTTACAGAGAATTACAAAACTGCTTTTTAGAAAAATAATACAATTTTTCAGAAAACATTTCTTTTTCATCTAAATGATTCTTATTTTTATTTCTAATCAATAGATAAAAAATATGTGTGTGTAAAATATATATTTTTTATAATTTATTTACTTTTATTCATACCCATTAATTTAATGGCTAGGTTTTAATGGTCATGTTTAAATAATATTTTAATAGGGATCAGTTTACATTTCTTACCAAACCATATAACACCCTTCCATAGAGATACTTTGAAGAAAACGTAATATCCCACTTATAATTCCAAATCCTTACTCTTATTTTTTTCATAACTATTTTTCATAATTTGATCTTATTTAATTTGATCCTAGATAACCTTTACCTTTTTTGTTTTCTCTTCAACATGTTTGGGTCCTATAAGTTTCCTTTCACCAAATTCATCCCAAAAAGTTGTAGCATAACATCTCTTGACATATAATTCTTTATAAAACACCATTTGAATACTTTAATGGAAACTATTTTTATATTAAAACTCTAACAAAAGTAAAATATAATCCCATGTACCTTGAAATTCAAGTGATAATTACATCAACATGTCTTCTATTGTTTGAATAGTCCATTTAGACTATCCATCAGTTTGAGGATGGTAGTCGGTGCTCAAATGAAGCTTTGTATCAAGATATTTTTGAATAATCTTATAAACATTCAATGTAAAATGGGGATCTTGGACAAAAACAATTGAAATTGGTGCACCATGAAGTCTTAGAAATTCATTAATATAGAGCCTTTTGGGGCACTCAAGTGGTAAATCTTCTCTTATAGTGAGAAAATGTGTGGATTTGGTTCTGAAATCAATGATAACATATATTGAATTATTATTTCAAGGAATATCTGGTAATATGATAAAAAATTACATAGTAATGTCATCCCATTTCTTTATAGTAATAGAAATAGGTTTCATAGTTCCTATATGATGTTATCTCAAAACTTTAACTTGTTGACAAATCAAACATCTAGACACATAATCATCAATTTCCCACTTCATGATATCCCATAAAATATTTTCCCTCAAGTAATTATACATATTTATTTTATCTATATGTATAGAAAAATTTGAGCTATGATAATCATCTAAAAATTACCTTTTTAGATCATTTATATAAGGAACACATAATCTCTTTCCAAATTTAAGAACATCATAAGTTTGTTTATTTCCCATCATTTATAACTTTAATTTTATTCTAAATATTCTCATAATCAAATTCAGAACTTTATATCTTTTCTAATAAATATATTTCAAAAACAGTTTAAAATTTTAGCGATATATCCCCTTGATCAATAATCCACATATCCATATTTACTAGATCCATGAACATAGGATCCCTTAAATCCTTATCTAAGTCAGAACTCTATGATATTTCATACTCCATGCATCTACTACCTTCTTTTCTATCCCTGGGTAGTAGTTTATTGAGAAATCATAATCCTTAAGTAGATCATGGAATAACCTTTACCTCAAGTTGAGGTATTTCTATTAAAAATATATATTTTATGCTTTTACGATTCATGTATATCTCACATATTTCACCATAGAGATAATTTCTCCATATAATCAAAGAAAATATTGCCACTGCCAACTCAAGATCCTGGGTTTCATCATTATATTCATGAGTATTCAATTTCTTTTATGCATATGAAATAACTTTATAATTTTTTATTAGGACACAACCAAGTCCATTTTTTGATGTATTACAATATATCATAAACCCTTCATTTCTAGTTGGTAGAGTTAAAATCAAATCATTGAACCATCTCCTCTTTAGTTCATCAAAATATTCTTCACATTCTTTTTTCCAAACTAACTTAACCCCTTTTCATGTAATCCTGTTTAATAGGTTATCCAATTGGGAAAAATTTTAAACTAATCACCTATAGTAACCTTCCAAACCAATAAAACTACATACCTCAGTTATTTTCATTATTATAGGCCATTATCAAACTATATTTATCTTCTTAGTATCAATTGAGAACCCATACTTTAAGAAAATATTGAAAAGAAAAAGAAAATTCTTAAATCCAAAAATCACACTTGATAAATTTCCCATATAACTCTTTCCTTATAAGAGTCTCAAGAATGATCCTCAAGTGATTCTCATGGTCTTCATATATTTTATAATAAAACAAAATATCATCAATAAATTACATAAAATTATCAAGATATTCCTTGAATACTATATTCATTATATCTATAAAAATAGAGGTTGAATTAGTCAATAAGAATAGAATTATTATAAACTCATAATGTCCATACCTTATTTGAAAAGTTGTCTTCGGAATTTCTTTCTTATTTACTCACAATTGATGATACCCAGAACAAAGTTTAATATTTGAAAAATATTAAGCTCTCTAAATTTGATTGAATAATTCATCTATGAAAGGTAGAGTATAATTTTTCATTATTTTAATATCATTGATTTCTCTATAATAAATGTATAGCCTTTTAGATCTATCTTTCTTCTCAAAAAAGAGAACATGGGATCACCATGGTTAAATAGTAGGAAAAATAAATCCATTATCACCAAAAATCTTTGAGTAGTTTATTTATCTTCACTAATTCCATAGTGACCATTCTATATGGAGTATTTGATATTGGTCTTCGATTAGGGGTTAAATCAATAGATAAATAAACTTCATTCTCTGGGTTATGTCTAAGTAATTCATCAATAAATAATTAAATGCATTCATGTATTATAGGTACATCCTCAATTTGAATATTACCTACTTCATCCCTACATTTTGTTAGTTATTATTCCCTAATAATCTAATTTAGTAGAGGTACTGGGGAAGGATCTAGATATGACTTATATGATGAAGTTTCTGGTCTAAAGATAAGGAATTCTACATATTCTTCATAAATCATAATTTCCTTATTCTTATAATAAATTTTTTCATCATATTTTGAATATTTATCCATGCCAAGTATTATATCAAATTCAACCATAGGTTTGATAAAAAGGTAAGAAAATAAATCATGTATATGTGTCATGATAGGTACTATATGACACATCTTCATTATAGTGAGACTTCCCTTAAGTGTTTTCGCTAACAACTACCTTATTAAATTAAATAGAAAATGTAAAATTTTATTAGAAAAATGGGTAGATATAAAAGAGTTTGAGGATATATAATCAAGTAAAGCATTAACTAAATATTAATATAGTATAAAAGTACTTACCACCACATCGTTTGGTACTTCCACATAATCTACAGTGATCGCATAATCTTGGAATTTTCTCATTGTCCTCTTCTATGGTGGATTCCCCTAATGCTTGGGACATTAGTACGAATAATTACTCATTTAATTACAACAAAAGTAATATCCATAATTTATTTGTTTCTTCCCCTTATATTCATGATCCAGATAGATCTTATCTCCAAACTTATAAGTGACTCACATGCCTTTCAAGCATTTTTCTAGATGATTATTTCCACAGTTCTCACATGGTGTAAATTTCTTCATTTTATTCTTATTATTTGATGTATTTACTTTTTCATGGTGTTAATAGGACCTATTCTTCTCTTTATTTCCATTTAATTTGTAAGATCAAGATAATTCCATCTTCTTTTTTATGGAACTCAAAACAATTTCATCATATAATGAAAAAATTTGGGAGACCAGCACCCATCAAGGATTTGGATTAATCCCTAAAAATTAATGGTCAATATTGCACACTATATTTTATATATAATCCATAGCATACTTATATAACCTTTTAAATTTATATTCATACTCTGCAATACTTTGTTCTTCCTTTTTCTTTAAGCTAAGGAACTTTATCTTCATCTTAGTTTGTTTCTCATGAGAGAAATATTTTTTATAATAATATATCCTCAAAATATTTTCATACCATGGGTTATATTTCCTTTTACTCTCTATTATTCTTGATCAAAGGCCACCATTTATTATCAACACCTTTGAGACAATACACATAAAGTGTAGCCTTTCCTTTTTCACCACATCTCAATGCTATAAATATCTTCTATAGAGACTTGATCTATTACTCGGATAACATTTTATTAGTAGCCCCACCAAATTATTAGAGTTTCCATCACATAAAGTGATCAAACATAGAATAATATCACTATTTAATAGGTTTCTCCATATGGGAAAGGTTATTTTTCATAACTTTATTAAGCTGCTCTAATTAAGACATAGTTTTCATAGTTCAAGTACCAACTGTATTGGCTTCCTCATCAAGTCATTTTCTACATTGTCCATGAGTATTGATACCCTTATTCCTTCTAGGATCCATTTCTAAACAATGGAATATACTATACTAGCTCATAAAAGTATGAATTTTAAATCATAATGAATAATTCCAAATATGGTGTAACACTTAACCTAAATTTAAAGTTTTTCATTATTAACCTCATAATTATAAACTTGGTTTCTTTAGAGATATCTTTATTTTCAAATCCTTTATAATGGTTTGTAAAGAAAATTTGAATTATCCTAAGCATATCTATGAGGAGTGTCAAACTAGGAGCGCAGTAAGTCTCATTTTCATGCCCCAGGTGATGATCAGGTCAATCCTAATATTCTCTTTTAGGATTTATTACCCATAGGTTCCTCTATTCCAAAACCATATCCACTTGTAGTATCTAGCCAGGTATGTATTTCTAAGAAAACCCACATAATCTATTCATTAACAAAACATTAGTATTTTCCTCTATTTTATCTTTAAAATCTATCATCGGTTTATGTTACCTAATATATGTTTTCATTAATCTACTTCCCAAGGTTTCTACTAAACTTCTTATTATATAAACATTAATAAGCCGAAATCAAGTAACCCAGAGTTGGTGCCTACTTTATTATAATGTCTTAGATACGAAGGGTCAAATCCTGAAGGACTAATCAGTTTAGCATTATTGGAGAATGACATACATACATAATAACCATTTTATATTAGAAATAGAAAATAAAACATAATACATAGAAAAAAAATGAACTTAATCCTTGAAAAATCATTCCAATAATTATTTTTTATATATTGGGGGAAGGAAACAAAATAACAGTGAGATAAAATGCTCAGTAAGGGTTTAATTATAGTGTAAACTATCATAAATTAATAAGCATGATCAACATGGTAAGGTAAATAACTAAACACACATGCCACTTAAATAACTTGAATATCATGGTAAGATAATTAATAATAAATACAGAAAGGTAAATAACTAAAAAACCTTTCGTTTAATCAATATCATGACTATAATAACTAGATAATACATAATCAACATGGTAAGGTAAATAACTGAACACACATTCTATATAATCAATAATCTAAGAATGAAATGAATCTAAATATAATATCATTGTGAAAATATCACAGATAATAAAAAATAAATTCATAATTTATGAAATGTTTAATTATTAAATTTCATGTTTCAGGAACATGATACCTCTACTGTCAAGTTTATTCACAAGACGGTTTAAAACTATAGGTTGAAAGCCATTTAATTTGGACAGTTGATTTGTCTCATAAGACCTACTGATGCATTGAGGGGTTTTATAATATCAGTACCCACCCATCACTCCAGGTAAAAATCATTCCTCAAATATCAAATGATAAATTTAATTCATGAAACAATATTCCTTATTATTAAATATCTGTATTGAGTAAATCATGTGGAATTATCAATATCTCCTAAGTTAATCAAATAACATTCAAAGTAAATGCCACATATAAAAACGGTATATAAATTAATTAATAATCATATCCATAATAAAATAATATGGATATTTAATATAAAATTAAGTTCCAATAAAAAATTATTTCAATAAATTTATTGTTTCAAGAGAAAGTTATCAATCACAAAACAAATTGAGATTCTACAATAACTTTTATTACATGTTAGTTTTCAAGTCAAGTACTCTTGGGTGAAATTATTAAATTTGAAACTTAAAATTCCATGAATTTTGAATGAATCATGATATTACATGTCAAAGTGGTATCATATACACCATATACAATAACTTAGGTTCATAACATTACAATATGTCTCAATGAAGGGAAATTGAGATCAAGTCCCTCACACTTCCTTTTTCTTGAACATGATTTAACCACCATTATAGTGGTTTTAAACATTTAATTAACTTATATTAGAAACTTATTAATATTTATAATGACATATATGATCATTTGATAACATATTATCATCCTTAGTTACTAATATTTCATTATTTTCATTGCTTTGGGTGTTAATTTCTTTGTATTCTCATGCGTGTTTCATCATGAAAGATCCAGTTCTTGAAAATATTATATAGTTACATAATCTATAGAATAATAATCATGTGATAATTATCATATTTATACATGAATTATAAGTTTAATACCAATCATGAAACATTTTTTATAAATTAAGTATGTTACGATCATGGAGACGGTAGGTCGTACATACACATGAGTAACATTTCAATTTTCAATGATCATTATTCAATAATGTTAAGTGATATTTTATCTTTATTGAATGGTAATAATATCATAAATATCATATTATTTCCTTAAATATACTTATATATATCATATATGTTGTGTTGTGATGAAAAGAGAGTCACAACGCTTTGTGAAGGCGGTAGTCCACACATACACGAACGACGTTACCATATTTCAAAGATTGAAATGGTAATAAATAAAATGATATATTATATTTTAATAATTATAAATAGATCATTAATATCATAATTATTTAATTAATATCACATATAATAATTATATTTATCATTATCACCTTCCATGTAAAGCGTTAGTGAAAGATGAATCGTATCGCTTCGTGAGGTGGTAGTTTGTCGTACACACAAGTGTCGTTAACATATCCAATATGGAATGAAAATAAAGAAGGTATATATGATATAATATAGGTATAATTGTTTTTTAAATATCAAATATATACTTTATATATATCCAAATTTCCAACTTTTTGATGTGGTAATGGAAAAATGAATGATATCAGTTCACAAGGTAGTAGTTTGTCGTACATATGAATTATGATTTCTTAACCCATTTGATGGAAGTGAGTATAGTTTTAGGTCATTACCTTAACAAAAAAAACATAAAAATTTATTTAATATACTTATATTATTATATTGGCATGTTTTAATAGTAATTGAAGGGGTGGATGAAGAAATAAAATAAAAATGCTTGTTCGAAAATGTTACTACTTCTTTGGGTAACCTCCTTAGGTTTGCACCAAAAGCCTTCCTAGGTTAGATTTACGCCCAAAATAAGGATTATAAGATAATGGGATGGAATTTTGGAAGTTATTTGGTCATTTATTAGCCAAAAAATGGTATTAATGTGTCAAGAAGAGAGGAGAGGTTTTTCCTTATATATGTGAGGTAGTGGCCCAGTTATAATTTTTTGAAATAAAAAGTTGTATCCATGTTCTTCACAAGATTCAAGGGTCCAAAGTGGATTATTATAGATACATAGACATTATAGTGTAAATGTTTTTCCAAAAAATGGATTTTATATAAGTTTTTAAGTCAATTTAACCATTATCATTTTAGTTTAAACTCCCAATAAATCCATTTTTACCTTAATAATAGTAATTAGCTTTTACAGTTTTCACTACTGATTTTGGTCAAAAATTAAGTTGAAATTATTATAAAATATAAATTATTCTTATTAAAATTATATAATCCATTTTTTTCAAATAAAATTCATATAAGTATAAAGTTTTAATTTAAAATTAATCTCATTGACGCGATGAGAATGTGGGTTTTCAAAGAGAAATTGTTCGAAAGTTTAAAATGTTTTAATATCATAATTCATTATTTAAATAATTTAAATGACATAAATAGGATTAAATATATATATATATATATAATTTTACTAATTTTACTTTAAAACTAATTTAAAATATAATTTTACTTTATTAATAATTTAAATAAAATGTATTTTTTAGTTAAAATTCAATATTTTCACTATTCATCAAAAAAAACTTTTTAGAAAAAAACCAAACAAGTCACCCTAATATAATTTTTAATTTATGATTTCAAAAATTAAGTTAATTTTCTAAAATTGGTAAATTTTAATTTCATATTATGTGCGCAAAGCATGACTAAATCACTTTTTAGAAAAAATGATACGGTTTTTTAAAAAACATTTCTTTTTTCATCCAAATGATTCTTATTTTTATTTATAATCAATTGATAACAAATTTATGTGTGTGAAATATATATTTTTTATAAATTATTTAGTTATATTCATACCCACTAATTTAACAACTAGGTTATATTGTTTATGTTTAAATTATATTTTAATAGAGTATCTTTCTTTAAACACATTGTTGCATGCATTGATAGGTATCAAAAAAATTAAATTTATTCTAAAAAAATTATTGTGAAGTCCTGGGGTGTTATAGGTGTTACATGATTTTTTATCATGTTTTAGTTGTAATGGAATAAGGTATAGGGTACATGTTAACTTGAGCTGTGTCGGATCTCAGTTTTACTATATTTGTATGTATGAGATGTAGTGACTTTGTGTTGTATCACATACTTGTATAATTTTATGGTAAAAAATATCCACATGTGTACATGAATGGTATATATTGTCTTGAGGTGTAATGAATTATTCACAATCTATAATGTATTTCATAATTTCCAATATTTATAGATGTAATGTGATTAGATATGGTATGTATCCATGGGGTGTAAGATGGCTTATGGAAGGGAGGGGAGCACATGGCCTTTAGTGTTGTGTCATTAGTATGAAAAAATAGTGGGGTTGTAGATTCAATTTACCTTTCATATATATATGTTTTAACATGGATGTGATAACTTGAATTCACAACTTGGTGAGCATTCTTTGGTGAGGATATGATATAGTTTTACCTCTATAGGTAATGAGTTGGTTTCATTTTCTTATTCACTTGGATTTAGTATTCTTCATTCACATTAACTTGATTAGTGATAGGGGATACCACCATTTATACTTATATAATCACCTTATGTATATATAGACTATTTTTAGGTATGCAGGGGCTAGATGGTGATCAATATGGGTGATACTAGCTTAGAGTGGTTGTTCAGAAGTAGTTGGAGTTTATGGTCACTACTTTGGTATTTATTTTGGTATCTTTAATTTGTATATAATTTTTTTTGAAATTACATTGATTTATTTGGATTTTTTTATTTATATTATAGATTCTATTAGTTGGACTCATTTTTCTCTTATCCTTAAATTATAAAAAGATATTAATGTCACCTATTTGTATGCATTATATACACAAGGTGCCAATCACAAATACATAGCCTTTTAGAGGCATGTATCGAGGGGCATCACTCTTTTTATTTTCATCTAAGATGGGTATAAATGTAAGGGGGTCATGACATGATGGCATGGGAATAAATAGTAGTCAATTATAGAGTTATTATTATGGGAATTTATGATAATTATTTAACACTAGTGTGTTTTTTTAGATCATGTATGTTGATTAATAAGTTGACATCATGGAATTATTATGGAGAGAACTAGAATGAAATATTATAGGATTAATCATGATGATTTTAGTGAAGGGATAGATAGTATATAAAGAAGTGATGTTAAAAGTGAAGTTTGAAACTTAATTTTTTGAAGTTGTGTATTTATAATTAAAGTTGTAAAATAGTTGATTTTGATCTATAAATAGAATAAGGTATTTAATGTTTACTTATTTGATATTATAGTCATATTCTCCATTGGTGGAGGTGAAATCCTAAGAAAAAATTATTGGAGGTTGAAATTTTTTTTTATCTACAATGGGATTTCAAGGTAAACTCATAAGTAATATATGATTATTAAGAACATGGTTATGGTATTAAGAAAATCTTCTTTATACATTAATAATTTCACTTTTGTCTTTTTCTCTCAAAATGGAATTATTGGAAAACTACAGTGTTATAATGGGTCCAAATAAAATGGCATGGGTTTTGTACCACTCTCTTGATTTTTTTTCTCTATATAATTATATTATACCCCATTGAGGTAATGAGTAACTTACATTCATTCACTCTAAACCTAATAGTAACACAGGATCCATGTCGGTGTGGCATATGATAATGCAAAAGGTTCATGGGTTGTGTGAACCTTTCTTAATTTGGATGTTCATTGTATTGATATTTTAAATTATGGTTCATAAGGGATTTAGATTATATCTCTAGGTGGTTTTCTTCATTATTGTTATCATTTTTATAACTTGTTAAGAATTTTATGAAAATATTCTAAGGTAATTGGATTCTCTTCCTTTCTATATTAGATTTTATTTCATTACATTTGAATAATGTGGTTTTCAAGTAGTTGATTTATAAAAGTATTTTATTAAATTATAATGGGAAATGGATTTGATAAAATTATTTTTCACCATGGAATATGAATATGAATAATAATTAAGGATTTTGGTGAGAATAATGAATAACAGGTTTTCAAATTATAGTGTCTGGTTTTTAAAAATATAATTTTTATCTTAATTTTATTTTTAATTTAAGATGCATTTATTTTATGGAATTTAAATCTAATTTTTTATAAAAATTAATATGGATTACTTTAGATTTTTTTAAAGTAATTTTCATCATGGGAAATATACTTTGAAGTAACCAATATTAATATTTATTAAATTTGTAAAAAACATTTGGGTGGATGATGATTCATTTCTTATTATCATGGTTAGTTTGGTTTATTATTTCTTGTATAATTTTAAATTTTTTCTCAAATTTCATTAATTTATTGAAAGATAATTAATTTCTATTTATGCTAGAAATTAGTGTTATTTTTTACCATGAGTTTTATGATATGATAATATAATAATAGTTTATTGGTTTTCCAAATGAAATTGGTTAAATGTTTTGGAATAAATCATACATGGGAATACATGGTAGTGATTCAAGAAAATATTAGTGATTAAGGTGTTACTCACCCTTAACCACATATCTCTATTTGTGTGTTGGCATTTTCATTAATTAATCATGAAAAGGAATTGCTAACACAGTCATTAATGTTAAATCTTTGTAGGTATGGTTTTATTGTGATGTGATGATGTTTAGTCAAACATCATTGGAGAAGTTTATAAATTGGATTGATAAGGATTTTTTTTCTTTGATTTGTAATTTTAACTTATTATATTGACCAATTTTTTCACTCCACTTCTTGTACATTTATTCTATAAAGGTTTTTTATGACTAGTTTTCATTTTAAAATAATATGGAATATTATTTTATATATAGTTCGTTATTTTCATAATGTAAATATCATTACCCAATGGTTATGAGGTGTCCCTTTGTATTAGTGGATAGTATTTGGTGATTAGGGAACATTATTAGAGCCATATGGAAACCTATTTTGCATCTATGGTCTAATTAATTACACATAATGTGTGGTGTAGAGAAAAATTAAAATTATAGTAGGTATATATTCTAAAATTATGTTTTGAAGAATCATATAACATGATATTGGAATAAGGTATAAAGATATTTTGATTTACCCATGTTTGAAAGAGTGAATTTACCTAAAAGTTTTATATAATTATAGTATAGAGATTAATTCCTTGTCTATAAAATAGTTATCCCCTCCTAATAGTTAAAGGAGGTGGTATGTGTGACACTGGAGTATTGTACATAGCGTGGAGGATTGACTGATGTTAGTATATTATGAATTCATGTATCATGTATTCATTGATATAGTTTTATTTATGTGTTATTACTAATGAAATGATATTATTAAATAGTCAATGAGTTGACCAAGCTATACTACCTTTTTCTATAATAATAAAAGGAGTAGATTTTATAATAGTTAGAAATGTGATAAAATTTATTAATATACATTTCCCTATTTATTCTATGATTATCTTTTTTTCTTATTATATTCAATTATTATATACATTAGTGTGCTCTATTCACATTAAAACTCATTATTTTAGATGAGTAACCTACAATATATTTGTATATACTCACTTATATTTTTTTATCATGTGTTTATTATATGATCCTATTATGTGTTTAATAGTGAATCATGATAACGTCAAACTATGAAAGATATCATTATAGATGTAGAATTGGTTTTCATGAGTATTTGATCTTGTGTTTGAGGATTTGATATTATTTCTTATTATTAATTAATTATATGGCATTAATGTAATACAATATTGTCATGATAAAGGAATGAGAATTAGTATTTAAGATTTCTTTTATTTGGTATATGAGTTTATGGATTATATTTATAGGATAATTCCATCCACTCACACAACTTATACACTCCTTAAAATGGAAATCTTATTTCATTTCCCCCATTTTACACAACTTATAAACTCACAAACAATTTCCAACCATTGATAGATTTGACGTAATTTTGTTAGGGCCCCACATTGAAACAACCCCAAACTAAACATGGATATATTTTAAATAATTAACATAATTATTACTTAATTTTATATTAATATTAAATACTTCTCAACTATAATGAGAGGGATTTGGGGAGTATCCCTTTAGGGGCACTACGAACTAGGGTTTCCCCCTCATCACCACCTCCTTTTTTTGTCTTAGGCTAGTGCGGCACTACACCTCATGCTCGGTGATATTGTGGTGGTGGATCTCCTGTTGTAGTGGCATTGTGATTTCGTGGGCTCGGCCATCTATTCCTTTTACATCATTGCTGGCTTGTTCCTCACCTAAATACCTCTTCACTAGATAGGACTCCCATGGCGGTGTGGTGACAATCCACGGCTGAGATCCAACTTCACGGCTTGAGAGATGCAGCCTCATCTCCAGTGTTTGCATATGGTGGTTTGTTGTATCTCCATGTGTGACCTAGTTGGAAGCAATGGGATCTAGATGTGATGGTACTTCCTTTTGGCATGTTAGTGATTTTTTTATTTTTATTTTTTCATTATTTTTTGGTTTTGGAGGTTTTTCAGTGGTTCATGTTGCATGATGGTTTTCGCTGAAGCCCCTCCAGTGAGTTCTAGAGTCTGTGATGATATTTGAAGCTTGATTGTTTGTTGATTTCAGGATTTGGTTTTTGTGTCTTGGTTTGGTTTGATTATTATTATTCTAGGTATTTGAAATCATGGAGGCTTCATGGTGGATGAGAAATTGTGCTAATAGGTTGTAATGGTTTGGCAGCATATTGGTGATGATTTCGTGAATCATTGGAATTGTTTTGTTATGGTCTATTTGATTTGTGGCTCCTAGTCTGTGGTTTATGGGTCATTTTATTTAGTTCATCTTAAGGGAAGGTTCAAGAATAGGTTTTGAATAGGTATCTTTCATATGATCACTACTATCCATAATTTTATGTCTGAGAGGGTATGGCATTTTCTATCGGTATCAGGCTCATGTATCCTTGCACATAACATCTAGCTAAGCAGCGATAAGATGGTGGATGCTGGGATTAATTTTTTTATTTTGGGGACGGACCTTTATTTTTTGTCTAAATTTGATTGTTTTTTCCCTTCATAATTTGGACTATGGGATTTGGTTGTTGTTTATTTCTTTTAAGTCTTGTTGGGTTCCCCTTAACACCTTAAAAGGGGGTTTATCTAAATAAAAAATTAATTTTCAATTAATACTTCTCATAGTAATATTCACCTATGAACCATAAAGGTTTGTTGTAATTTTTTATTAGTTACATAACTGAATTATTTTTTATTGTCTTGAACATTTCCCATATGTAACCATCACACGAGACACTGTTTCTAGACAAATAAAATAAAATATCCTTCTTCATAACCTGGGGAAATAGAAACATAGAAAATTGTGAGGTCAGATACTTGGTAAGGGTATCCATGGGAGAGAAAAACTGAAGATCACAAGTGAGAATTAAATGATAATAAGAGTATTTTAACATAATCAATGTACATGATCATATTATAGGAATATAATACCCTAAAATATATAAATCTATAATAATTTTTCATGACATAAGGCTTAAACGTAACATAATACATGAGTTGTGTGAGTCAATAATCATGATCCATAAAATAAGAACATAGGGAAAAGATTGTAGCGCAAGCATAATCATATGAAATCATTAAACATAGGAGAAGAAATCATAACCTCCTTCTCATAACCAAGTAGGTTAGGCATTGATACCTAATTCCCACACTGTAGTGAGCATCAACAATCATTTTCCCTAATTATCACATGAGATATATAACATTAAATAATTAATTATAGGGAGATATAAGACCCCACCTATCAATATCCATATGTATGAGTACTACAATGACATGGAAACAATCATAATTTCATCATAGTTATTTAACACATGGAAGGAAACATGTTTCAAGAAAACATCTGTAAAATATCATCACAATCCATCAAAATGAATAAAGTGGATGGTATCATTATATCATATCCCCAGTTATTCTTAAAAATAATTAAAATATATTTAAATATATGTAAAATCGTTTATAAAATCATTAGAAATGTGCATATAAAAATGAAATTAAAGACAAGAAATAAGGAGTGGAAGATAAAAATTCAAGTGTGAAAAAGGGAATCAATTATTATTTGAAAATACATCACAAAAACCCACATTATTAAAAAGGATAAAAACACACTATTTAAAAACTATAAAGTTAACTATAAAGATAAAAATAAATAGAACATATTTGGGTTTCCAATTAATAAATGAGAACATTTGTGGGAAGGAAAATATGGACATGGAGGAAAATTGTCATTAAAAAGGGTGGGAATTATTCCAAAAAATGTAAAACTTTTAGGAGGGAGGAGAATGTTAAAATAATAATATTTTAATAAAAAAATAATTATATTGTTAAAATATAAAAAAACATATATAATGGAGAAATTTTTATATAATCTAAACTTTAAAGTTTTTAGTAAAAGAAAGTTTTTTATGAATCAATGAAATAAAATGAGTCGATGAAACCCATTAACTCAAGTCCAAATTCACATTGTGCATGTGTCTAAAAATATTAATAACTAAATTAAGATTATTAAATACTTTATTCATAACCCTTTTATGGAATACTTCATTATTAAGGTCTATTTAATATTATATGTCACTAATTTATATAGTTTCTTTCTCTCCTCGACCACGGGTTTTTTCTGTCAATTCCTCCAAAACGTGTTCAGTATATTGACTATGGTAAAAGGAGTTATAAAATAGTTTCATTATATATATAATTTTAAAGTCATTTAAAATAGATTCTATATAATGATTTATGTGGTTCCATGCTCATTATACGGAACTTTGGGGTATGATTTATAAAGATGGAATCTAAAACATGTTTGTTTCAGTATCCATTATCATATAAAAGGTTGTTTATCAATATCGAGTTTAATTATTAATATTACCATTACATAAAAAATATTATTTACAAATTAATATCAAATATTACATGAAATTATGTTTTTATATTCATCCATTATAAAAATTCATATCATTGTTCATGAAGAATGTTAAACCATCCCAAACAATAACATGCTAGATTTAATTGGATGAGTAAGATTGTGGAATGATTTTTTATTGTATTGTTATTAAAAAAATATTAGAACATCTAAAATTATTCATTATTATATAATGTTACAGGTATTTAATATTTTTAAATCATTTATTATATAATCATTATAATGTTGTTCATGTAAGTGGTAACATTGATACAAATAATATCGTGTTATAATGACTAGATGAAAAAGAGTATCATATTATTTAATGATAATATTACTTTTTCTGAAGCTTAAGGATTTCAAAAACATGTTAATATAGTGATACATAAAATTTTAGAATATTTAGATTAATAATAAATAGAATAATGATTATAGACTATAAAATACATTCGTATCACAATTTAATCTTTTCTTATAAACCTTCTTGATGTTGAAGGTATTTGAAAAATCTGTAAGGACTAGAATCTCAAGTTTTTTGTAGTGGATTGTTTGGGAAATAAATGGGGTAGAGTAAAAGGAGGTATTTTAATTTTTTCATTGGATTTTAATGGGAGGAGGAAGGACCCTTTTATAAATGAATTTAATGACATTTTTTGTAAATATTTAGTACTTAATATAAAAAGAATGTAAATTTTAATGTATGTGTGTTCAAATTTGACTAATAATGAATTAAAGATGTGGAAATTTCTATAAAATTATCATACACTCTTTTGATGAAAAAAATTATTATTATTTATATTGTTACCCTTGATTTAAAACATTAACTATTTTTAGCCTTTACCATGGTGACTGACATTGAACTAGGTAATTTATTTTTTTGTGACTAAAAATAAAATATACCATTCAACATAATTTGAACATATTGATGTAAAATAAAAAATAAATTTTAATGGATTAAATTTAAAAAAGTTATTAAAAATAATTCTAAAAATAATAAATCTTTAACTATTTAAAAACATATTTAGAAAAATTTATTTATTAATTATAAAATGTGTTTATGAAAAAATTATGAAGGTTAATATTATTCATGAAATTAATTTGTTTCTAATTAAAAAAGCAGAGTTATGGGTATTTCAATGAAATCAAAAATTATTTCGACCTTATGAAAACTTCATATAAAGAAAAAGACCAAAGAAAATTAGGGTAAAATATTATTATAGGTTTCAAAATGAAAATCATATGTTTTTAATTTGAAAATAATATTTTTATATGAATTATTTCAACACTTAAATAAAAATTTGGTTGAGAAACAAATTTTAAAAAAATTTAATTCATTCTTACATCATTATAATGTCATAAAATCTATGGTGTTAGTAAAAACTCTATTTTTCACTATTCACCTAAAAACACTCATTTCATAAAAATACCAAAAAATTACTATAGGATAAAACTGACATTTTTAATTCAAAAAAACATCATTTTACAAAATTTAAATTCTAAAATTAATATAAATTAAGTTTAATATGAGGATTCATGATGTTTAAAATAGAGGAATTTATAAAATGAATTTTTTATTATTACACCTTTTTAAAATTCCTAATGTGATAAAATATAAAATTTATTAATAATTACATGTTTTTATAATCATAACTCATAATTTAAAAACCACTTAAGAAATTTTTATAATAATTATAGGTAAGATAAGCAGTCATGGAAGTGACAGGTGATGGTTTAGTTAGCATAGATTTTATAATGATTTCTACGAGCTTGATCATCTCCCACAGATGATTTCACTCAAGCCATACTTTTTGAAGTTTAGCTTAGGAATAGTTTAGGGAAAACCATAGAGATGCTACCATATTTCCAAGCATAAAAAATGATCTTTATAAGGAAGTCTCATACTTCTTGATTCCATTTCTTCTCATTTCTATATAAATTTAATAATTTAGACATCTGTATTTATACCTAACAATTTGATGACTATGTTATAATGGTTTTATTTAATACTTTATCTTATTAAAATATAATGGTCAACTTTATTTTGGTGTTGTGTATGAAATAATATATTTATCAAAATAATTATTTGAGGAGAAATATTTAATTAAATCATGGGTTATTACATTTTACCCTCTTAAAAAGAATTGCATCCTCAAAATTACATTAATACTGGGATAAAAATAGGTAAGGATAATATCGTCTTATTTCATCCTCAGATTCCCACATAGCTTACTTAAACCTATGATTATTACATATAACTTTGAATTTATAGGTGTTCTTATTCCATACCACATTATCTCTTCAATCCATAATCTGAGAAGGTTGTTCCTTATATAAGAGGTCATAATTTTACTACATAACTTTAAAGTTTAGTATATGTGAAAGGTATTGTATGTTCTTCATAAATATAGATACATGGAAAATGTATTGTAATTGGGATAAGTGTGTAAAATTTTATTAGTTATAACCTATATCCCTAACATTATCAATAATCTCAAATTTCATGATGTATCTAGGACTCAACTTCCCTATCTTCCCAAATCACATAAACCATTTCCAATTATATATATATAGGAATACATTATCACCCATACAAAACTCTAAATCTATTTTATTTTTATCAACATATATTTTATCTTAAATTTTTTACACTCTCATATGTAATTGAATGGTTTGAACCTTCTCTATCATTTCTTGGACTTGATCGAGTCCAATCATCTTCCTTTCTCAAACTTCATCCCATTATTGTGGAATCCTACACCTATTCCCATACAAAACATCATATGGTTCCATTTTAATACTATATTAGAAATTTTTTTATATGTGAACTCTACCAGGGATAGGTATTGATCCTTATATTCATAGAAATGCATTGAATATGATATCAAAATAACCTCTAGATTCCAAATGGTCTTTTTATATTGTCCATTTTTATAAGGGTAATATGTAGTAATGAAACTCAACTTTGTATCAATGGTTTTTAATTAACTCTCCCAAACATTGAGGTATACCTAATATTTCAGTTAGATACTACGGAGAGTGGTACTCCATATATCCTTACTATTTCCCTTATAAAAATCATAGTGAGTTAGTCAAGTGATAAATATTCCTGGATAGAAATAGAATGTGATTCCTTTATAAAGAGATCAAATACATACCAAATAGAATTGTAGCCTTTAGATGTACTGTGGAGTAATATGAATAAATACAAGGTAGAATTTTTCCCATTTCAAAACGTGTATGGGTGATGGTTTCATCATCCCCTTAGAATTATATCATTCATTCTTAACATTATAACATAACAAGAATCATGATATGTACTCTGCAATATTATTATTCATGTTATTCCATCAGAGGTTTTTATTTAGATATCTAATATAATTTGTGATTCCTGGATGAATATATAAGGATTATATATGTTTATCATCCAAAATATATTTCTTCAAGTTAGGATTATAAGGGATGCAAATTAATTTTCTAAATCTTATAACCCCACCATCATCAAAGGTAAACATTGATATCCAGAAAATCTTCTAATATATTTTCTCAACATATTTCTTGAACTGGTGGATATTTTTATATATTTTTGGTTGATTAATCAATTGGTAAATTTAATATTTCATCGTATACCTTATGAATTCATATTTGTCCTTTGAATATCCTTGAGTATTGCATGTCTTCCAACCCTCATCATGGATAAGGTAGCAATATCTGTTATCATCAGAAAGTCATCCACCTTGTTTTCATTTTCTAGATTATAATTTATTGTGAAATAAAAATCTTTAATCTATTCCAACCATCATTTTTGGTGCATGTTTAACACTTTCTCTATGAATACATACTTTAAAAAATTATATTCAGTATATATATCATCCAATTCTCTATAGAGATAATGTCACCAAATCATAATGAAAATATGACTACTATAATCTCTAGATAATGTGTCAGGTAGTTTTTCTCATGTTTTGTTAATTAAATAGATTCATAACCAATTACTTATTCATTAGATATAAGGACACATACCAAGCGCTTATTTAAAGAATCACTAGATATGACATACCCTTATCCACTTTATGGTAATTCATGTACAGGTTATAGGACCAATCATTACATAAACTCCTTAAATAATTTTTCAAATTCCTCTATCCAGAGAATCCTTCCTCCATTTCATGTTAACTTGGATAAATAATTTTACAATCCTAATAAATCTCTCACAAATTGTAGATAGTATCTAACTAAATCGAGAAACCTATAAATATTAATCATAGTGATTGTATTGGGACACTTTTTTGTCACCTCTATTTTTGAAGGTTCAATAGATATACACTTTTTAGTAATCACTTAACCTAATAATTATATCTTTTATAGTAAAAATTCACTCATGATGAACTTGGAATACAATTTTCCCTTTTTTAAGGTATTCAAAAAAATCCTCAAATGATTTTCATGGAGTTATTTAAACTTAAAATATATAAATATCAATAAATAATATGAATTTTTTTTTGAGGTAATCTCTAAGGAATTTATTAATCAAATCTTGTAAGATTTATGGGAATTTGTAAGATCAAAAATAATTGTAATGAATTTACAACATCCATACCTTATTTGAAAAATTTTCCTTGGTATATAATCTCTATTTACCGTTAATTAATGGTATCCTCACAAAATAGACACCTTTAAGAAGCATTCATCCCCTATCATTATTTTTTAAAGTTTGTGATAATCAATTCAAATATGCATTGATCAAAAAAAAATTACAAATAGGAATAGTGCACCCCATTGTGAATCACATGGGAATATAAATCCTTGTTTATATTCTCCAAATGTTACTTCTTCAATTGTTATAAATTTTTTAAGGCAATTATATAATTATTATTTGATAAATGGATTTATCCTGGTATGATTTCAATTGAAAATTCAACCTCATGTTCTGGGGTAATACCAATAAGTTACTTATGGAATACATCAATGTACTCTCATATAATATTCATGTCTCTAATTTTCATTTCATTTCAAACCATTTGAGCTATACATACCTCTTTATTATGTATCATGAAATATATTATATTATTTTCTTTTAACGTGAGTTCATAATAATCCTTACATTTGTATCAAAAAATGGGATGATTTGGGATATAAAATAAGACATCTTTACCCAAATAATTGATATGATCACTATATAAGGAGATCCAATACATTCCCAATATCACATTAAATTCCACCAAGGGAAGAAGAACTATATTTTATTTAATTAATTTCTTGAAAACATTCATCATAAAATCATTTTATACTTAATATGGAATCAACACACCATTAAGGGTTTTCACCGATAATTAAATATCAAACATTTGTTGTGGTAAATCAATATTTTTAGAAAAAATGTATGATATGAATAAATTTAATAAATAAGAATCCATAGATCTAGAAAGGAGAATAATTTTACCATGAATCACTTAATTTTATGGATTTACTTCATTGGTAGTGATTGCTTAGGTTCACCCTTTATCTATTGGTCTTGGAGAATACTGAGGTCTATTATACTCCTTAGGCCTTATACTGGGGAATTGTTTTTCATAATTCCAAAAATAATTCCAATTGAAGCATTAATGTCAGGGTGGTTTATTATTTCTATAATTATCCTCCTCTATTGTATTAATTGACCTCTTCATATATATTATATTATTACATGCAATATTTCTTACTCTAACAAGTTTAAAATTTCTTCTTGACCCCTAGAGGCAATTTCTCTGGTTCTCCTTCTCACATTTTTGACATGTAAGTGTATGATTTTTCTTCCCCCCATGTGAATTTTCATTCATGTTTCCATCAAAATCCATTTTATTTTTTTATATATAAATCTATGATAAAATGGGAGTCTCTTATATATATTTCCACCTTAGGTGAACATCAAACAACTACTTCATAAATATCAAAATATCTTCAAAAACTTGTGAGTCTCATGAAATTTTTTTATTTTGAAATGTATTTATCCTCATTTTGTTTTATCTCTAAAAAATATTTATCCTTTTTATGAGAATATTTCAAGGAAAATATTTAGTGAATAATATATTCATCAAATTCCTCCAATTATATAGATTCATTTTTCTCTTTCAACATCATATTCTTAATGTGGGTTCAGCATTGGTTATCCTCTCCTTCTAAGTGATATATGGAAAAAACAACTTTCACCTAATATGAGCACTAGAGAATGGAAAATATTCCTCTATTGAGTTAATCCATTTCTCATCAATTAGTTTGTTTGAAAACCCACTAAATGAATGTGGATGTTTCCACATGATGTACTATATATAAATTTTATCTTTCTTTGGTGTTTTTAGGTGATTAATATGGTGTTAATTATTATTTATAGATTAAGAAAGTTGATAGAGCATTTCCATGAGGTTTAATACCCCATCACCTGTCTCATTTGTTTTATCATTGGTATAATCACTGCATTATCTGTCACACCCATTATAAAATGGGATCCTCCTAGTTCTATTAATTTACAAAAAATAATGGAATTTAAGGGATGAGGATTCTTATAAAAGTAAAAATATGAATATAGAATAATTATGTCAAAAAAATATGTATACCCTCACAAAATAACTTCTATGTTTAAATCAATGTTTTTTATAGTCATTTCCTATTATAATTTTTATCCTAAAAATATTCAAATTCATCATAATACTTTATAAGAATAATTTTTTGTAACTAAGAAATCTCCCCCCATGAGTTTCAAACCTGGTGTGTAGTTAGGTCTATTTATCATGAACCAAGTGAAGATTAAACCAAACTATCCTTTTTAAGGTTATTACCCCTAGGTAAATTTGTTTCATAGACTGCATCCACACATTTGTAACAAGACAAGGATTTTATTTCTAAAAATTAACACACTTTATATTTTACCTAAGTTTTAGGGAATTTCTAATATTTGGATCCCTAGGGTTATTGTCTAAATTTTTCTAATCCTAATCCCCCTAAATAACTAAACCAATCCCTAAAATAACTAATCATTTATTTAATACCAATTGGGATGACACAAAACTAAACAATAATATATTTTACATCTTTTATATAAATATTACATCATTTTCATGAATATTAAATTCATCTTATAGTAATAAATGTTTTGGAACCATAAAGGTTTAGTGTTATGATTATTTACATAAATAACTTATTTTTTAATATCGTCATTATTTACATTAATTAACCTCCACATGAGACACCTATTATAGAAAAATAAAACTCAATATCATTATTTATAACTTGGGGAAATATAATTATATTAAGTGGTGAGATCAGATTCTCAATAAGTGTAAACAAAGGAGATAAAAATCAAAGATCATAAGTGAGAATAAAATTATTATAATGTTTAGATAATGTAATCAAGGTATGTTATCATATCATAAATAGATCACGCCCTATTTGATATAAATATCAAATCATGAGTCATGTAATAAATCTTGGGTATAATGTAATATATAATTTATGTGAGTCATTAATATTTATCCATTAAATAATAACATGGGAAAAAGAGTTTAGCATAAATATAATCATTAGAAATCACAACCTAATTGAGTATGAATCACAAACCTATTCTTATAACATGTTGGGGTAGGTATTACTACCAGGTACCCATAGTGAATCGAGAATTAAAACTCATTTCCAAAAAATATATCAATAGATATAGAACCCTAAACAATGCATTAGAGAGGGATATAGTACCCCACCCATCAATTTCCAAACATATGAGTGCCACAAGAACTTGGAAACAACGCTAATATCAACATATCATAGTTAACCCATGGAATGAAATGAGTTTCATCAAAATTTATTTAAAATATCATCATAATCCATCCAGAGAAAGAAAGTGGATGGTATCATTAGATCATATCCCTAGTGAAGCGTAAAATCATTAAAATATGGTGATATCAATGAAAATTTATTTTAAAAAAGAATTATAAATATACTTCTTGGAAAAAATGAAATTAAATATAAGGAAAGTCTAGTGGAAGATAAAAAAACCACGCCTAAAAAAGAAACACATTTATTATTTTAAAATACCTCATTGAAACACACCATGTTATATAAATAAATTACAGGCAAATATAAATAAATCATATACTAAAAAAATATTTAGGTTTTTCAATTAATAATAGACAACATTTTTGGAATAAAAAATATATACATGGAAGAAAAGTTCCATTTGAATGGGTGGAAATTATTCATAAAAACATAGAGTTTTTATAAAGTAGGAAATTGATGAAAGAGAAAACAAATTATGTTAAAATGTACATTTTAAAGATAAAATGGTAAAACATCATATATATAAGAGAAATTGGATCATAACAAAAAATTTAAAGAGTTTAGTTAAAGAAAGTAGTTCATGACTCAATGAATAAAAATTGAGTTGATGAAAACCCTTACCTCAAGTCCAAAATCATTTGGTGCATGCATTTAACTTTCTGTGTATCCAAATTAAGTTAATTAAATAATTTTTAAAGAAAATTTTTCAATTATATTATATTTTTTATGGTATATTTAGTAATTTATGTTGCTTGTTTATATAGTTTTTTCATTCCTTGATCGTTAATGGTTGTTCAGTCAATTCTTCCAAAAACTACTTTTCTATCTTGATCATGGAAAAATAAGTAATAAAATATTTTAATTTTCTTCTAAACTCTCAAGTTACTTTAAATATAAGTTCTATAATGATTTAAAATGTTCCATTTTTATTCTATGGAACATTGTGGTACAATTCGTAACAATAAGGTCTAAAATGTATTCGGTTTAGCTACCTTTATCATATAAAAGGTTGTTTGTTAATATTGAATTTAAATATTTATCTATCCATTATTGAAAAAAAAATTATCTCTATATCAATATAATATCATACCATAAATTATGTTTCCCCAAAAATCCATGATAAAAACTCATAACATCATTCTAGTTGGTAGATAAACCGACCCAATTAAGAAGATATTATAATTAATTAGATAAGTATGATTATGGAATGATTTTATTATAGTATAATAATTCCATTATTATGAAAACTTCTCAAATTTTTAATTATTATATAATATTAATAGCATTTAATATTTCTTAATCATTCATGATATAATAATTTTAACACTCTTCATTTAGGTGGTAAAACTAACACAAAATAAGAGAATGTTATAATGACTAAATGAATAAGAGTATACTATTATAATAATATTACTTTTATAGAATATTAATGGTTTAAAAAACCTATTAATATAGTGATAAATGATATTTATGAATAATTATAATAATAATAATTTGATGAATGGTTATGGAGGATAAAATACATAAATAGGATAATTTAATATTTTCCTAAAAACCTTTTTGATTTAGAAGGGATTTTGGAAATGTTTTGGGACTAGAAGCTCAATTGTATGGGGGTTGTTTGGTAAATAAATTAGTTAGATTAATGGTTGGTAGTTTAATTATTTTAGTGTATTAGAAGTAGTGGTGAAATAATTCTTTTATAATTGAAGGGAATCGGATTTTTTAAATAATTAATTGTAAATATAAAATTAAATTCAATTTTGGATGAACGTGGCTTTAAATTAGACTAATAATGAAGAAAATGTTAGGTTAAATCAATAATGTTATCATATGGGCATTTGAAGATACTTTTTGAACATATTTTGATCTTATACCCTTTATTTAACTCCGCTGCAATTTTTATCATTTACCACAGTAACTGTCACTTACATAGGTAATTAATTTCTTTTCACTAAAAATGAAATTGAAAATTTTACATAATTTGAATACAATGATTGAAAATATGAAATCCATTTAAATATAATATATTTATAAATGTGATTAAAGTTAATTATAAAATAATAAATTTATAACATGTTAAAATATTTTTAGAAAAACATATTTCATAAGCATAGAAATGAGTTAAGGATAAAATTATGAAGGTTACTGATTTTCATGGAATTGAATGGTTTATTATAAAAAATTAGAGTTTTTGGCATTAAAAACAATAAAAAAATAAATTATACTTAGAGAGTAATTAATTAAAATAAAAGGAAAAAAAATAATTTTTATTAGGATAAAATATTACTTTATATTTTAAAATGTCATCATAGGTTTTTAATTTCAACATAATATTTTTAACTGATAAATTATAATCTTTTAATACATATTTGGTCTAAATAAATGTTTTATAAATTTTTATATCAAAAATAGATCATGATAATTTCATAAAATCTACGATAATGATAAAAACTGTATTTTCCACTATTCACATAATACTGAACCATTTTTAAAAAAATTAATAATTTCCCATTAGACTAAATTTAACTTGATAAATTTAACAATAAAGTTCATTATATAAAATTAAAATTTTATAATTTATATAAACTATATTTAATATAATCATAAATAATTCTAAAAATATAAGTATTTATAAAATAAATTTTGGATTTTTACTCCTTTTTAAAATGCCAAATGTGATAAAATATAAGATTTATTAATAATTTTATTTTTGTATTATATTAACTCTAACCTAAAAAAATATCACATGATCCCCACAAAATATCTAAGGGTAATATAAGTAGTGGTGGCATTCATGGGTTTTGTTTCAAGTATCATGGATCTTGTAGTGATTTCCATGACCTTAAACGTTTCCCACAGACCATTTCTCTTAAGCATTACTTTATGGGGTTCTTCTTAAGTGTTTTATAGGGAAAACCATAGATACACTACCTCATTTCCAATCATAAAAAAATTATCTTCATATGGAAGACTCTTTCCTTTGGGCATCATTTGTTCTTCTTTATTTATAATTCAGTTATCTTAACTTATAGAAATTAGTTCAATGGAAATGTTATAATAATCATATTTATTAATTTATTATATTAATATATCACATTTCGTTTCAGTTTGGTGTTTTGTTTGAAATAAGTTATTTTATATAATATTTATTTAAGTAGAAATATGTAAGAAGATCAACGGTCATTACACACTTAATTTTTTCACTTAATTAGGGTGGGTTCATGACTGAATTGGGTATTAATAATGCCCTTAAACCATTTCTACCTTTACAACATCCTATGATTTTCTATATCAAAACCCCCTCCATGATTTTCTATATATGAATTGTCACCCCATTTTCCTCCTTCATTTTCTCTCTAGATATTATATGGTCATTACTACCCACCCATTACATTATGATCTAGAAGCACGAATTACTATTAGAATGTATGTCACCTTTATCCAATGATCCTAGAAGCAATAATCATCCATCAATGCACAAAATGTAATAATTTTTTGTTAGATATATTTTTAATATTTTTTTCTTTAATTACCAAATTTTATTAATAAAAAATAATTTATTTTTATTTTTTAAAAATTATCTTTCAAACTAAATTTAATTATCTATTAAGAAATATATATATATATATATATATATTATATTTATAATTGAATATTTTTATAAAAAATTAATGGTGAAAATTTATTAATTTAAATTATTTTATATATAATATTTATCTATAATGTTTGTAAATGATTAATGTAGTTAGTGTACAATATGTGGATTTTCATAATAATCGGTTCATACTATGTATATTTCATAAAATTTTTATATTTTGGAAAAATAGTATATAACATATTTATATTAATGTGTACACTAATAGATCATAAAGAGACCGCCCGAAGGAGGTGAGGAAGGAGCTCAAAGCGGCCATGGAGAAACCCTAATAGGGACGACATTGTTCCCCCCTCCGCCGTTATTCGGGAGGAGGGGGAGGATCTACATCTTCCCCGTAATGGCCGAAGGTGAGACTTCTACCCCTTCACTGATCCAGATTCGATTCTGAGCTTTCCTATGATTAATCTAGGTATGAAGGTGCCTAATATTCGGGAAGGAAATCCTGTGATTCCGCTGTCGATTTTGTATTTTACGGAGGTGGAGATATTACTGAGCCTAACATTGGTTGCACAATTTAGGAACAAATGGCCTTCGGTGGATGATTTTGACAAGTTTGTCTTTGAATCTTTGGGGATTCAGTAATGATCAATTGTCGGTCTATTGGAAAAAAGGCATTTTATGGTGAGATTTTCTTCATTGGATGATTTTGTTTGTGCTTTATCATGTGCTCCCTGGAAGTGCAGTTGATGTGGCTTCTATCTGTTTTGGTGGAGCAACAATTTATACTTGAATTGTGATTCTCCAACAATTCTGGTTTGGGTAAGTCTTCCTCAACTACCTCTCCCATTCCAAAATCTTGTGATTATACATATGTTAGTAAATTTAGTGGGTTGGTTTCTCTATGTGGATTCGCGTACTGATTCTGTGTGTCATCTAATCAACCCATGCATGTGTGTGGAGGTTGATGTTTCGAGGCCACTGATTGAGTCTGTGTGGATTGAAGCGGGCGAGGAGGTACGGTGTAACTAGCCAGTGGTCTTTAACAATTAGGTGGAGTTCTGTTCATCTTGTTATCAATTGGGTCACTCGAATGCTAACTGCATATGGGGTGTTCACCAGGGGAAGGTTACAGTGTTGGTGAAGAAAAAAGATGATGTTAAACAGGCTAATCAATTGGTGAGAAATACGGTGCAGAGTAAACCAGTGGAAAAAATAGTTTGATGAAACCACTATGTCGGGGGTATTTAATCAGATTAAAGAAGATTTTAGGGACCATGTCATGGGTAAACTAGTGGAAAAATGGGTTGAGGAACCCTCTTCGTAGTTGCTTCAATTTGAAGGTGGGATTTTCTCTGTGAAGTAAATTGTAGTTTGGATGGAAGGGGAGGTGAATGAACCTCAGATCACTCTAAATCAAAGTGCCTCTACTTAGGGGGTAAATAATCAATTAGTAAGAAAGGTATTGGTCCAATATGGTGTTCAGACCCGCAACACCTTTGAGTGCTTGGACACCGATGATCTTGTATAGGATCTGCCCTATGATCCTGATGGAGGAACTACATAAGGTATGGAGTCGGAGCAGGATTCCAAATTATCTAAGGCTCATGAGAAAGAGAAGATCCCAAATCAGAAGAAGGGGAGGGGCTGCAAGGACTACTCTCATTTACAGAAACCGATGGAAACACACTTCGGTAAAAAAATATAAACCTTGCAAGAAGGAAATTTCATCGGCTTCCATGGTTGTTGTGCAGGAGAAGTCTCAAGTTATGGTTTAGGGAATCAGCAATGACATGTATCTTGTGAGTTGTAAACCTAATGAAAAATTTACTAAAACTATAAAGGAATCTAAAGAACTTATCCTCCACTCTGAGGAGGAAATGGTGGATGAATTTCTTTATGTCAACATCCCATAGGAAGAGGCTGAGATTATGGGTAGGAAAATTCAAGTGGAGGTCAACAATGAGAAGGATAATTAGATTGAAAAACATGATATGATCCCGATGAAAGGCTTCAATGACGGTAAAATCAGTAAAAAACAGTATATTCGAAACTGGGAAAAAATTGAGTATCGCTTTGAGGATGTTATCAGAAAATACCCTGATGCTAAGTTATGGATTATGAACAGGAAACTTTATAGAGAGAAAAGTACTAATAGGCTGAGGCTATTCTTTGATGGATTTTTTATCTTATGAGGCTTCACCTTCGAATTGATTGGGACGGGTTTCTCACTTTTCCTAAAAAGTGATTTTAATAATATAAAGTTAATTTTTAGTCATTGTACACTAATAGATATATACCGTAAACCCTGCATCATATAATATGATATCAGGTATATTGTATTATATGGTATGCATAGATTTTTATATGATATAAAATATCATATAAGATGAGTTGATTTAATCTCTTCCATGATGATTATTTTCTTTACTCAGGTGAAACATCTTTAAATGTTGTATTTAATAATGTACAGTGAGTTTCATTTATTCATTGAAAATTTAATGAATATTATATTAAATAGGTAGTAGTTTATAATAAATAATGTAATTAATCAAGAAACGACCATGTATATGTTAAAGAGATGAATTCCATGTTACTCCATTTAATGACATAGTCTAATATAATGACTTTATAACCACATTACAATGTGTAAGACATTTAAATTCATGGGTGAAACTTTATAAGTCAAATATATCTTCCTTTTTAATTAATTTTCCAAAAGGAGGTACTAAAACATCTTTGAAATAAAATAAGATTCTACCAAATTCTTTTTGTGGTTGATATATCTAGTGAACCACCTGTAAAGTAAAGTACCCATTAGTTTTTATTGAGTGATCATCATCTAATTCAAAGACTAAAAATCTACTAAACCATAAGGTATGTTCATTATTTATTCCTATTTTTTATCTATTCTTTATCTCAATGATCTTTGTTATTGGATTTTACTTTTTTGATACATATAAACATAGGGGATGTCTTTAAAATATATTAGTGGTATTATAGCCATTCTAGACAACATTTTAGAGAAATTGTAATTTTCATGGAAGTTAAATGTTTTATAAATAATTGTTTTTCATAAGAATATATATGCATTATATAATTTTTTGTGACATGATAAAGTTTAAAATTGAAATTTTTAGCAAATGAATCAGATAACACTAAAGGATGATATAGTACATCTTTTTCTATGTTATATATGGTTATATGGATAAAAAAGTATCGTTACATGTTCTATATTATATTGATATCGATGAACACATTATAGTAAAAATACCATGTTTTTTATATCATTGGGCAACAATATGTTAATATCATACCCCACATTATGAACTGCGGCTAGTATTATAAGATTCAATGACATGTTAAAAGATTTTTAAGAAATTATTTAATAGTGATTTATTATTTATATATCTTTTATATACCTATAGCATTAAAAATATCCTAAATGTGAGGTCAATTTTATTGGAAAAGCCTATATCATAGAAAAATGTATGATTGATTCCACTGTTTGTGATTATGTAAAACATTTATTGGTTCAAAAATCAAACCCAACAAAAACCCATTTTCTAATATAGTATTGTTGCATAATTTTTTCACAATACCTAATATGTATATGAAATTTTAATTCATTAATTAATTTTTCATATTTAAATATATATAAATTTTTATTATTTATATGGTGAAATTTTTTTTGATTTATTTAAAATGATTAAATTATGTCTTATTATGTCTTATTAAATTATGTATGTATGTCTGTGTGTGTCTGTGTGTCTATATGTATGTATGTATGTATGTATGTATGTATGTATGTATGTATGTATATGTGTATGTATGTATGTATGTATGTATGTATGTATGTATGTATGTCTGTATGTATGTATGTATTTATGTATGTATGTATGTATGTATGTATGTCTGCGTGTATATATGTCTCTGTGTGTGTGTGTTAACAGAACTTGTATTCCACATTTATCATAGAACATTCATGTTATGTATGGTATATACATTTTTTAATTAATTAATTGAACTGAAAACAATTATAAATATATTTATAACCCACATAATATATATGTATATATATGACACACAAAACACCTATATAATGCATATAATTTTATATATATATATATACCATATAATATAATATAAATAACCCATGGAACATATATATAACCCAAAAAAATATAATATATGACCTACCAAAAAATCTATAAAATTGAACAAACATAATATATGTAATTAATAGTAGAGAATATATCACTCATAGAACATATAATATAGATAAATAAATAACTGAATAAATAAATAAATATACACACACATACACTCATATAATATATATTAAATATATATTAACAAAATGATTTTCTCTATAACATGGAACATAACATTATGGATACTTTATAAAAACTAATAAATCATAGAACATTTAATATTTTCATATAAAAAATAGCAATACAACACACAAAACACAAAAATATATATTGATATACAAAACACATAGGATAAGTCACACATCGAACAAAGGTAAAACATAATCCATGTTCTTAATAATGATAAGATTTAGAGAATAATATTAAAATATAATGAAACAAAAACATATTAACATAGTATAACATTTAGAAGATATATAATATAAAAAACTAATACTAAACAAAAAAGATGTTATGTCCTCAGACTCATAACGTTTTAAATATATAAATAATAAAACAACATATATAGAACAAAAGAAAAACATTTACAAATAACATGTTATGTGATATAGAAAAAATAGTAATAATAAATAAAACAAAATACTAAAATCAGAATGATGATAAATAAAACAGAAAAACAAATAAAACATAGAAAAAAATAAATTTAATGAGGCTCATCCAAAATTTTATACTCAATATTATGTTATGTGACCTTGAAAAATACCTTATTGTTATTTGAAAAAATATATAAAACCACACATGACATTTAACCTCTAATAAATAGCATATTGAAATATAGGGAAAAATTTAAAAATTATATTTTATCCATAAAAAACAATATAAACCACACACAAAAACATAGAGAGAAATGTTATTTTTTATTTTAGTGTGTGTGTGTGTTTATGTGTGTTATAAATTCTTAAAATGTTATTTATAAAAAATTGTACATATATGGATCAGGAACAATTATTATAATTATTTTTTTATATATTATATATATATATTAAACATCTTACTCATTTTAAATGGCCTTTTTTTAAATATTATAAATTTTTATGATATACAAAAATATATGTATGTTTTATACAAAAATGATATGTGAAAATTTATTTTTTTTGTTTTAAAAATATTTTCTTTCTTATTTATAAATGTTGTGTTGGGTTATATAAAATTATTCTATATTATAAATTATATGATAAATATTTAGATTCATCACATAATAATACAATTAAATAGATTAAAAACTAATGATAGTGTGTTTATAATATTATCCTTACCATTATAAACTGAGTTACCATATAAATGATTTCTTCAAGCATCATGAATTTCATTCATTGAAATATAATAATGATGAAATGTTTCATTGTTGATTTCTAATCATCCAATGTTTTGATCCATAAATTATAACCTTTTAATGTTTTCCCTTTTACAATGATATTTTCCATTAATCATATTTATCAGTTGACATGCTTGATCTACCAATAGATGGAATATAGTTAATGGTTATTGAGTTCTACAAATGACAGTAGATGTCTTTCTTCGATATCATGTCTACCACACATGCTTATGGTTATCCATCCTAAAAAATAATCTGATTGTATAATTTTGGGAGATAAATTTTTACTTTAAAGAGTTAACATCCTATAATTTCATAATTTATTCCTAAAAAAGAGAAAATACGAACATTATTGTTCTTAATAATATGAATGTCAATGTATTATTAATTTGATAAATTTTCATTATATTTTATCTATAGTAATTAAGTAGATATCAATTCATACTTAATGTATTTAGATAATTATATATAAAAGTTTCATTCAAAATATTTCTATAATGGTTTCAATTAACTCATAACCTTATCTCTTTTCTTCCAGTTAGATGACCAATGGTGTGAGGATATAACACTTAATTCAAATAACATTTTATTAAAAAACCTATAATATGGGATCCTACAAGCACTATGTCAAGGAGTTATTTTAAAATGAAGACCTAAACAATCTGCATAAGAAAAATGATTACCAATAATAGTAAATATTCTAATATAACAAAAGATAGTGTCCACATCAGTAGAATTTCCATGCGATGGAAGTGAGTCTACTATTGAGTTCCCCTCACACCAAAGATGAGAAATCTAAACACTCATTAAAGCAAAAAATTACTCGCCAATATAGGATAATTCGCCACCCAAAGACAATGGTGAGGGCAAAAATGTTACCTAACAACCAAAAATTCATATTTCACCATAGATTCTATAGATAGGTTATTGTTCACATAAAGAGAAATCCTAAATTAAAAGGATCTAATATCTTCCAACAAGGATTTTATCATAACCAAGATTTTTTGAAAGTCTTCAAATAACTATGACTATTATGTCATTTACCACAACCCCATTGTAACATCTCACCCCATCTCATTAGCTTGAGAGGGAGGAGGAATGATACTTGGACTTAAGAGACGTTCCCAAGATGCCAAAGGCTGTCAATAAATTCAAAGGGATTCAAGAATAGTTGGGGAATAATTTTCCATGAATACAAAACTAAGAAACCAAACAAACCACAGAATATATGATGCATGTCAACAAAAAAACCAAACTCATACATTACCAAAAGACAACCCCATTGTTCAAAAAAAAACAACCCAAAAACCCATAAAAACTAAACCCAATATCAGAGTACTATGTGGAAGACTAACAAGAGACCCAAAATAAACCAAGATTCACCCCACAGCTCCACACTAAGCTCTATGATCCAAGCACCAACAAATCTCCCAAGCATCACTATGAGCCACTATCAATGAGATGCTTTACCTTTACCTGTGTCCTAGAATATGACACATGAAAAATCACCTAAGTTCTAAAGAAGGGGGTAAGTACTAATACTCAATAGGTTTTCCCCAAATAACTTCCTTACACATGACACTAGGATAAAACTGTTAGTGTGTTTATATAAATAAGTTTATATAAAATAATCAAAAGTGAAACCATTACCAAAATCCAAATGTAATCTTACCAATCCACCTCACCCAAACCAAGAAACCCAATGGAAATCCAAACAACCATTCCATAATCAATTTCACCATTTCACATTAGCACAAAAAAATCCATCTTTTCAAAACAACACACAACAAGGAAACCATTACGGTGGTACTTCCACCCATCCCGTTCACCCCATTCTAAACTAGCAGCACTTCCAGACCACTACCCATAATAGTTGTTCTTCTGAACACTATCTATCATCTTTTATAGTGATACTTCCTGCCCACTTTCACATCACATTTCAACAAGCCATAACCAAGATTATAACCCACCAAGGCCATACAACATGAAAATAATCACTTCCATAACATTCCAAACCATTTCCAATAAAACACCTTCATTGAAAACCATCTTTCACAAAACACTTTTCATAACCAAGAACTAATGATTTTAAGATCAACATTTTAAAATCACACAACAAATACCCCTTTAGCAACAATAACCCTTTTTTTCCAAAATCCCCCAAATCATCACCAAATTGATTTCCAAAAAGATTCACACATAATTATCACAATTAATTTCAAGAAAAATAATTAATTGTACCAAAACCACTAGTTATAACCAAGTGGAGTCAAGAGATAATCCACCTACCTTTTAGGGTTTTGGCGAATTCGACCCACAAGCAACCGAACCCAAAAATCTAGCGAACACACCACCAAAACTGCTCCAGATCCCCTTCCCTAACATTAAAAGTCCTTAAAATCAACATCCAAGGCAACAAAAATCCTAGATATACATGAAAAGAATGTAGATATATAAAACTAAGGATGGGAGAAGAGTGGATCTATAGGAAAACTAAAAGTAACCATGAGAGAAGACTTACCTGGGAGGAATTACCTTCAAACCAGCAAGAGACCCCTTTGGTTTGATTCCAAAATGTGTGGGTGAGCCCCTCCAACATTTGAGAAGAGAAAATACCAAGTGTGGTTCAGGTGGGAGGAATCATGGAGAGAAATGAGGCAGTCCCAAGTAAACCCAGGTTTTAAAACCCTATTTTTATGTGGCTGCACAGTTAGTCCGCACAGTTTGGAAAATTGTGCGCTAACCATGTGCACGCCACTGTCTCAAGAGGAGGGGTCAGCACGGTTGCCTCGCATGGTTTGTAAAACTATGAGAAGGTCATGTGAAGCCTACTATCTCCCCCTACATGTTTTTCTAGAGAACCTACATAGTTTCCCCTAATTTTTCTCAAATCGTGCGCCCTATGAAAAGCCTCCAAACTTATTCAAAACCATTCCAAACTCTCCCAACATCTTCCCAACTCATCTCCAGAACTATAAACACAAAAAAGGCATAAACAAAAGATACATACCTCAAACCAGGTTTACTACATTCTCCCCAGCATTGGACGTTCTTTCTTCAAAAATTAGGGAATCATTTCTTTGTCGAAAGAGCTCGAGCCATTGCTCGGTCATCTCCTTCTCCTGCTCCCAAGTCTCCTCTTGAATCTTACCATGCTGCCACAAAACACGAACTAAACCAATGATTTTACCATGAAAGACTTTCTCTTTCCTATCCACAATCATCCCTGTCACGTTCTCTAAGGAAGAATTCGGTTCTAGCTCAACATGATCCCAAAAAATCACATGTTCATGATACGGATGATACTTTTTCAACTGTGACACATGAAACACATTGTGCACCACACTAAAACATGGTGGAAAAGTCAAACGATAAGCCACCTCTCTAATCCTCTCAAGTATCTTAAAAGGCTCAATGTACCATGGAGATAACTTACCCTGCTTCCTAAACTGACGATGTCCCAACCTAGGAGAGATTCTCAAAAACATATGATCACCCACCTCAAACGACAATGGTCATCGATGATGGTATATATACGATTTCTGATGGCATTGAGCTATCTCCGTCCTCTTCCTTAACAACTTGATTTTCTCTGTAGTCTCTTAGAAAAGGATCATTCCGATCATCGAAGTCCCTCCCGTTTCCACCCAACATAGTGGAGAACAGCAACAACACCTATACAAATCCTCAAATGGTTCCATATGTATCGAAGCTTGATAACTGTTATTATAGGAGAACTCCATCAATAGTAAGCATTCCTCCAATGACCAACAAAAATCCATAACACAAGCCCTTAACATATCCTCCAAGGTTTGTATCATCCTCTCAGATTGGCTATCCATCTGAGGATGATACGCCATTCTCATAGTAAACTGTGTCCCAAGGGATTTCTGCAAGGATTTCCAAAAACAAGATGTTAACCTTGGATCTCTATCTAATACAATAAAAAATGAAACACCATGCCTCTTTACCACCTCTCGGATATATATTTTGGACAGATCCTCCACCGTATGAGATTCAAAAATTGGGATGAAATGGGCCGACTTTGTGAGCCAATCCACAATCACCCATATGGCATCATGTTTCTGGACCATTCTTGGGAGACTTGTCACAAAATCCATTTATATTTTCTTCTATTTCCATACTGGGATGGGTTAAGACTGCGACATGTATTTTGGCCGTTGATGCTCTACCTTGACTTGCTGGCAAGTCAAGCATCTCGAGACAAACCTAACCACATCCCTTTTCATACTAGCCCACCAAAATTATGGCTTCAATGCCTTATACATTTTCTAAATTCCAGGATTGATGTCCCTCCTAAAATAATGATAATCCCTGAGAATTACCTCCTGAAAAGCCACTCTTACCACCATTTGATTCTGAAAACACTAGACTGAACTTCCATTTAGTTCCCAGTTCTTAATGGTCTCCCCACTATTGAGTTTCAACCCCATCTCCATACACTTGGAATCTGATGTCTGTGCCTCTTTAACCAAACCATCCAAGTTAGGAACCAACGAAACTAGAAATAAGAATACTCTGTCACCCCGATCCTCACATTCCAACTGCATGTCGGCTATGACTGACATTAACTACCACTGATTTGATGCTTATTTCAATAATTAATCTTATGATTTTCAACTTAATGCATCTACCACTGAATTTCTTGTACCCAGTGTGTACATTAAGTCGAAATCAAACATCTATATATATTCCATATATCATATTTTCCTCATGTACAAATATCTTTGTGAGAAGATATGCTTTAAGCTCTTATGGTCGGAAAACACTGTAAATTTCTCACTGAAGAGATAATGACACCACATTTTTAAAGCATGAACCACTTCTTCCAACTCAAAATTATGTGTTTTGTAGTTCTTCTCGTGAAACCTCAACTACTATGAGCCATATGCAACTACATGATCCCCCTACATGAGAACACACCCCAAACCTGATCATGATTCATCACAATACACCACATACCCTTTCCCTAGTTCTATAAAAACCATGATTGGTGCTGATGTAAGGTGGTCATTTAGCTCTTCAAAAAAAAATTAACACTGATCATCCCATTTAAATGGAACATTCTTCCTTGTCAAAGTTTTCATCGGGGAATCCAATCGTGAAAAATCACGAACAAAACGTCTATAATACCCAGCTTGACCAAGGAATCTATGTATCTCAAAAACATTCTTTGTAGGATGCCATGAGATAAAAACCTCTATCTTTTCTGGATCAACTGAAACACCCCTCTTAGAAATAACATGGATAAGGAAATTAACCTATTATATCCAAAAGTCTCACTTTGAAAATTTGGCATAAAACTGATGATCCCTCAAGATCCCCAACATGATCACCAAGTGCTTCTCATGATCTACCCTTGTCCTCGATTACACTAGTATATAATCAACAAATACAACCACAAAAGAATCTAGATATCTATGAAATATATTATTCATTAATTCAATGAACATCTTTGGTGCATTAATTATACCAAAGGGCATAACCACATACTCCTAATGGCCATATCTACTTCTGAAATCTTTTTTGGAATATCCTCATTCCGCACCTGCAGCTGATGATACCCTAATCGCAATTCAATCTTGGGGAACCACTGAGATCCCATAAAATTTTCAAACAAATCATCGATTCATTGAAGTGTATATCAGTTCTTTATTGTAACATGATTTATTCTACAATATTAGACGCATAACCACAACATTCCATCTGCCTTCTTAACAAACAACACTGGTGCTGCCCATAGAGATGTACTAGGCCAGATGAACCCTTTGTTCTCTAACTCTTCCAACTTCACTTTTAGTTCTCATAATTCTGCTGGTGCTATCCAATAATACAGAAGTGAGATAGTAATGGTCCCCATAAAGAGATCAATCGTAAACTCCACTTCTCTGTCAGGTGGTAACACTAAAAAATCTTTGGGAAAACATCCATAAATTGATCCATGAGTACTGGAAGAACACTCTACTCAATACCTTCCACTTCTTCCATTGACAAATCCATTAACCGGTATGATATCATTCTAACAACTAGTGCCAATAATCTTGTTGCACCCTGCTTCTCATTCTTCTCCCCTCTAAAGAGATTTCTAACACCATCTTCCACCAAACTAATCGTTTGTGCATAACAGTCAATGTGGGAATTAAACATTGTCTACCAATACATTCCTAGGATTATATCGTACACATCCATCTCAAGCACTGAGAAGTCCCATGTCAACTCAATATCATCCAGTACTACATGACATGCTCTACATAGGAAGGCTCAACACTCTTTTTCACCCAGAGGAGTTTGAAGTTTTAGAACCATGGGCATCATTTCTACCTCTAAACCCAAAAAATAAAGATGTGAGAAGCAATAAAATAATGGGAAGAACTCATATCAAACAACACTTGCATCAACATGGAATTTAAAAGAACCATACCTTGCATCATGGATGGTCTGTACTGATCATCCATCAGAACTTGTTCAACTCCAAACAACTGCTTGCTTGCGACACTTTGTTCCTTTCTTCCTTGCTGAGACCTTTCCTGAGGAGTCATTGTGTTCCCAGAATCACCATGACTGATTTTTCTCTACTGGAGAGGCGTATACTTCTTCCCTCTTCTCATCTAGGCATATGACCCCTGCGACCCCTGAGGAGTGTCACGGACACCTGACCTCAAAGAATTCTGACAATACCACTGAAGGTGTCCCATCTACTTACAATTATGACATGATTGAGGTTGTTCCGTAAAATCCCACTTGATGTGTCTTGTAGAACCACACTAAAAACATTTAGGTTTACATTGAGGCTTTAGAGGAAGATTCAAGGATCCTGTAGTTAGATTCTAAGCCATACTCCCACCCTTGAAATAATTTTCCCACTTATTCTTAAACCCATTGTTTGAGTTCCCACTATTCCCCACAAGTACTAATACACTTCCTCCGGTTGCATCCCCCAAGAGATTCCTTTCATCAACCGAGGCTCTACTCACCATCTTCGTATAATCATCTATACACAACATTGTTATCTTGGGCCGAATGTCCTGCCTCAAACCAGTTTTGAAGATATGAGATTTCAACGATGTACTACCCGCCACCTCGGGTGAAAACCTCACTAATTTCATAAATTTATCTGCATACTCAATTACCAAAAGTTTCTCCTATTTCAATTGGAATAAATCCGTTTTGCACTAAATTATGAATGTTTGAGGGTATAATTGTTTGTTAACCAATTCCTCAAATCCATCTTATGTCATACCTTGGTCCGTTCCAGCTTGGACCGCCAACTCCCACCACTGAAGGAAAAGATATTCCAACATATACGTGGATAAATTCACTTTCAACTCTACCGGTGTTCCCAATAATTCAACAATATTGTTCATTCTGTTCATCCATGCTTTATCCCTCTCTGGCTTTGAATTACCCCAAAATATGGGTGGATTCTGCCTTTGAAATTTAGACAAATGATCCACATTCCTTGGTTCATCCTATTTATTCACACTCCCCACAGCTTAGAAATCTTGCACTATACTCTTCAAAAGCTTCAGGTTTACCTAGGGCTTAGGTGTAACCACATTTTTAGTAGCTTCCTCTGGTTGGTCTCTACAATGCCTACCTGGTGCCATTTACATCAATACAAAACCAACCAGAAGTCTCACTCTCTTAACAAGAAAAGATATAAAAATTTTCAAATTCAATTACATTACAAATATCACAACCAAGCTTTCTAGAAGTTCAAATTTCTCATGTTTCAATCTTGTGAAAAATCCACCATGTTTTGAAAATAAACCCATTTTCAAATGACCACATGTTTCCATGTTTCATATCCTTTTGTTTTGAAACCCAAAATAGATTTTCAAAAACAACCATTCATATCACACCATAAATAATTGTAACCCAATGAAATATGAATCCTAGAGATAAGTAATTTCTACTATGCATTCCATGCCTATCACATTAGCTACACCCATGAAAATGAGATATCCAAAGCCTATAAGTATCTCCAAAAACTTATGTACCCAACTCCCTGGTAACTTTAAGTTCATCATAAAAGGTTTAGCTAAGTCCTTTAAGCTATAAATTCCAAGTTCTTACAATCCTATGTCTTTCTACCATCCTGAATCAAAGAATAGACCAAGAACAAGTGTTAACACCAAGATCAACAATTATCACTAAGGATAGAATAACTCATCTCACTTGAAAGACAAGGATCAAACAAACTGATACCACTTGTAACATCCCACCCCATATCATTGTCTTGAGAGGGCAAAGGAATTGTACTTGGCCTTAAGCAACGTCCCTAAGATACCAGAGGCTGGAAATAAATTCCAAGGGCTTCAAGAATAATTGGGGAACAATTTGCTCTGAATACAAAACTAAGCAACCAAACAAACCACACACTATATGATGAATTTCAACAAAACAACCAAAATCATACATTACCAAAAGAAAACCCTGTTGTTTAACAATACAACCCAAAAACCCATACAACCAAACCCAATATTAGAGTACTATGCGGAAGACTAACAAGAGACCCCAAATAAAGCAAAACGCACTCCACAGCTCCACACTAATCTTTATGCTCAAAGCACCAACACATCTTCCAAGAATAACCACGAGCCACTAGCAGTGAGATGATTTACATTTACCTATGTCCTAGAATATGACATCTGAAAAATCACCCAAGTTCCAAAGTAGGGGGTGAGTACTAATACTCAGTAGGTTTTCCCCAAATGACTTCCCTACACATTCCACTAAGATAAAACCATTATCACATTTATATAAAGCAGTTTATATAAAATAAACACAAGTGAAACCATTACCATAAGCCAAACATACTCTTACAAATCCACCTCACCCAAACCAAGAAACCCTAGGGAAAGACAAAAAACCATGCCATAATCCATTTCACTATTTTACATTATCACAAGAAATTCCATCTTTTCAAAACAACACACAACAAGGAAACCATTACGGTGGGACTTCCTCTCATCCCATTCACCCCATTATCAACTAGCGGCACTTCTCGACCCCTACCCATAATGGTGGTTCTTACAACCACTATCCATCATCTTTTATAGTGTGACTTCATGCCCACTTTCACATCACATTTCAATAATCCATAACCAATCTTATAACCCACCAAGGTCACACAACATGCAAATAATCATTTGCATCACATGCCAAACCACTTCCAATAAAACATCTTCATTGAAAAACATATTTCACAAAACAGTTTTCATAAACAAGCACTAATGATATTAAAATAAACATTTTAAAATCACACAACAAATCCCACTTTAGCAATAATAACCTATTTTTTCCAAAATCCCCCGAATCATCACCAAATTGATTTCCAAAAATATTCACACATCATTATCACAATTAATTTAAAGAAAAAAAATTAATTGTTCCAAAAACACTACTTCTAACCAAGTGGAGTCAAGAGAATATCCACATACCATTTAGGGTTCCATCAAATTCGACCCACAGGAAACCGCATCCAAAAATCTGGGGAACGCACCATCAAAATTGCTCTAGATCCCCTTACCTAACATTCACAAACCTTAAAATCAACATCCAAGGAAACCACAACCCTAGATCTACATGAAATGAATTTAGATCTAGAAAACTAAGAATGGAGAAGAGTGTAACTAGAGAAAAACAAAAAGGAACCATGATAGAAGACTTACCTGGGAGGAATTACCTTCAAACCACCAAGAAACCCCTTCAATTTTCATAAAAAATGTGTGTGATAGCCCCTTAAACATTTTAGAAGAGAAAATACCAAGTGAGGCTTGGGTGGGAGGAATCTTATAGAGAACTGAGGCAAGACCGAGTGAACCCAATTTTTAAAACCCTATTTTTAAGTGGTCGCACGGTTAGTCCTCGTGGTTTGGAAAATAGTACACTAACTGTGTGCATGCCACTATCTCGAGAGGAGGGGTCCGCACGGTTTCCTCGCATGGTTTGGGAAAATGTGTGTAGGTCATGTGAAGCTTATTGTCTCCCCCTGAATGGTTTCATGGATAACCTGCACAGTTTCCACTAACTGTGCTCAAATAGTGTTCCCTAAGAAAAGCGTCCAAACTTATTCAAAACCATTCCAAATTATCCCAACCTCTTCCCAACTCATCCTCATCACTTTAAACACATAAAAAGGCATAAAAAGGATACATACCTCAAACTGGGGTTACTACACCCACCCACCATGTTTTCTTTTAAATATGTACCATAAATGTAGATATCCATGCCATAGGTCATTGATATCCACTTCACCCATCTTCCTCTTTCAACTGTAACAGGAGAACTAAAAAACTAGTCAAGAAAATCCCATTATTATCCACCCTTTATTTATTATTTCATCTCACACACCATATTGTACACCTGGAAGAGTATTAAAATTATGAAACCCTAATATTTTATGGGAAATATTATTTTTAATTTCTTTGATGTCTTGTGTTGCACGCAAGAGCGACCTTCCTCGATAGCGTGTGTTGTACGCAATACCGAGTTTTACTAAACAAAGATATATTATTATGAACTAGACGTTATGAATAGTATTAACTAAATTTTGAATTTTATTTCATAATAATTTATCTTACACATATTCTAGAACATGTTATGAGAACAAAATAAATTTTTCGGGTAAAATAAGTATTTTTTAAAAAAATGTAGTTTTGCCTTCTTTTGATGACGCACCCACTTTAAATCTAGTTTCTGCGACATTTATAAGTTAAATTAGAATAAATAAACTTATTAATTTCAATTAGGATATAAAAATTTAATTTGGATAAATTTTTTATATTTTTCTATTAACTTTCATATTTTGATGAATAGTGAAAATACACTAAATTTTTCTTTAAAAAAACTTTTTTCATCAAAATAAGTTATATGGTTAAAATATATTATTGAATGGTTTTAAAGTATAAATAGAATATATTTTTACCATTTATTATAATTTATGTCATTAGCATTAATTTTACATTGAATTCATAGGTAAAAAAATTTCAATCTTTTGCAATATTTTAACTTTTAAAACCTATTTTCTCAACAGCGGGATTAATTTTAAATTAAATACTGCAACTTTTGTGTATTGAATTTGGAAAAATGGATTCCATATTTGGAATCCATAGGTATAAATTATGTTAATAGGCTACTTTTTATTTTTAGACATTATAAATAGTAACTACGGTAAATTTTATTTACTACAGTTAAAGGTAAATCGGGTAATTAATGATAAAAATAAGATTATAAAATTAGCATAACACCTGAAAAAATTCTATTGGATGAATAAAAGTAGACTCATGTCACCTAAGGGTCGGAATAGATTCATTTCATGGACTTTTGACAATTAAAATGATGTAATTATTATTAAAACCAAAGAAAGTGACAACATGTCACTCTCTTATATCTTATAAGTGTAATAATTTTAATTTTGTGATAAAATTCATAAAACATCGAACATAAATAGTAACCAAAAATCTAATAAAATTATCTAAATAATTTTAATTTATTTATAATTTTTAAGGATTAAATAATTATCATTAATGGTGACACAATAGTGATGCAGAAATTGTTTATTTAGTGAAAAATCAATAATGCAGTTTTTATTAAACTAATAGTGACCATAAAAGGCACAAACACCTGACAAAAAATTATTTTACATGTACATGTAAACCATAATCATCCAATGGTAGAATATTCGACCATTTGGATCCTTATAAAAGTTATTATGACACTTATATTATTTTATTTTAAATGATTTCAAAGTTGTCACCTTCATAATTTAATAAATATAACAATTTAAATGTCGTGATTTTAAGATGATAAATTCAAGTAAAAGTATTATTATGGAAGATATTATATTTATCTGAATCATAGTATGTTATTTTTATTTTTTGTGCAACAAATAGGTATATTAAATAATTATAAAAAAATGTTGTAGTAATTATTTTATTTAGAGAAATATCAAATAAATGGTTTTAAAAATATTAAAATAAATATTATATGAGCTATTTAAGGGTCTAAACTAATTTTGAAGACTAATATTACATATTAGAGATCTTTTAAATATTTTTTTTTTGAATATTTCTTCTGTGTGGGTTTTATTTAAATTCAAATAATTTAATAGTGTCAAAATTGACACTATTGATATTTTATAAAAATAACATATTATTAAATAGTTTAAAAAACACAAAAATATTTAAAAATTATATATTTAAATTTATATGGTCTAAAATTTCATAAATTATCCAATTATGGACAATTCACAACACATAATTAAGTATTTATAACAATTTATAATTTAGAATCTTATTACCACAAACAAAATTAAATAGATTAAATAAGGAAAAATCAAAATGATAGGGTTTAAAATAAAATAAAAACAAGTCTAAATTTTATTGTTTGATTAGATTAAAACCCTATATCTTCTAATATTCTAACTAAGTCATTTTTGGGGGTTTTTAAGTGGGGTATGAATTTATAATAAATCAATATTTTTGAGGTTTCGAAAACTACCCCTATCCTCTCTTATAAAAAGGCACCTCCTCCCTCTCCTCCTCACACAATTTTTAGCCTTCAAGATCGTCCAACCCCTACCCATTTCCCTTATACACTTCCCTAGAAACATACTAGATGTCCTGGTGTTCTTCAAAGACCAACTTAATGTCCTAATAGGAGGTTTAAAAGAGGCGCGTCAAAGAAGAGGTAATATCCTTTACCGATTCTTTCAAATTTATTTCTTCTTATACTTACTATTATTTATATGTTTCATTATAAAGTAATAACATCAGCATCACTAATATACGGATCTGTTATTATAAATATAAAATAAACTCATTTCACCTTCTATCTATCCTATGGAAAATGAAATCACCGCACGTGCGTACGTACGACTTACCGTCTTCACGCCGTGGTGTAATATGTTTTTCCACCACCACCTTACTTGGATGGGTATAATGGTGGAAATAATAACTACATATGATTACTAAAATATGATTATAATTATGAGATATTATATCATCCACTCCAATTCCATTCAATAATTATGGGAATAATATCATCGCTTGTGTGTGCGTACGGATTACCGTCTCCACGATGCGATGAGATTCATTCTCCATGTTAACCATTAAAGAATGATTATAAAGTATATATAATAAATAATAATTAAATATATGACATAATAATGATAATTTATTTATTTATATATATATATATATATGTCATTTACATCCATTTAATTTAATAAGGAAACAAAAACATTGTTCATGCGTACGTACGGTCTACCGTCTCCATGAACGGTGTATTTCAATCCATTTATAGATCGATTATATATATTTATATATTGAAAATATGTGATATATATATCATTTTATACATTATGGAAGTAATTAATCATGATATAAGAATCATATGAAAAATTACAAGTCAAAACAGGTATGATAAATGAAATGATTTTACCCAAAACACTGCTTTAACATGGAATTGAGAAATAAACAGGTAAATAAAGTCGTAAGTGAAGCATATATGATATCATAAATATTATTATGGTTTTGTTACAAGTTAATAATATGTTTAAACCCACTATAAAGGAGTCTTGGACACATACAGAAGAAATTGGACATAAGTTAAGGGATTATTTCATCTCACTTTTATTTCTGTGAGACATATACCTTAATCACCATCTATTTCTTTTGTATGGTGTTTATGCTTCCCATGAATGTTTTATGATTTTTATTATGTAGGATATGATATTTACTTATTCATGTGATTTTATTTATTTTATGACATGTATGATTCCACCAATCATAAAAGGTAAGGGATAATTTTGAAATCTCACTTTTATCTGAGATTGCTTATACGTACGTATTTTATGGGGTTATATTTATCGTCCATGCCCATGATTTATAAAAATGTTTTCATAAATTTATTACTATTCTTACATGTATGTTTAAATCCATTTTTACCCCTTTTTTACTTTTACTATGTGGTATGGAATGGATATTTCTTTTGTTTACCATATGAGGTACATTTTGAATTTTCTGGCGAAAGTATGAGAAGATTGTTTTTTTTAACTTAAACGGAATGAATGGATTTTTACTGTTTCATAACACATTATTTTCATGAATCTTACTCTAAAATATTTCATGATTATTTTCAACAAAATCCTTTTCTTTTAAAATTTAATGGAATTTTTGAAAAGAAAATTATTTTGAAGAAGAAAGGATATTTTCTTCAAGAATTCATTTCAAGTGTTTTATCAAAACTATTTTCCATATAAGATGACATTATTTAGTATGTTTATGTTTCAAGTATTATGTCTATATTATTTACATGGATTGATTTTTCTTATAATGAAATGATATCTATTTTTTATATGGATTGTGTTATGTAGTGATGATGTTTATGAAACCCATTTTATTCTTTGGGTTATGATGAATGATTTATGATTGTTTTGGGGAAAACATAAGAATGATTTCAATATGAGATGGGTGGGACCTATATCTCCCTCCAATTAATTGGGTAAAGATTTATATCTCATGATATAGGCATGTCTGGAATAGCAAGTGAATCTGGTTAAGTAATATAGGGCTGGAACGGCAAGTAAACCCAATTCAGTAATGGACTTTGTCCACTATAATGGTCTTGGAAGAAATTCCTTGGCTACTATGGAAATCATAACATGTGATTAATGGTTTCCAAAATTACATGTTTTATTCTCATGCTATTTTATCATGATTAATGTTCCTTTATTATCTATTCCTTACGTACTGCCAAAATTTATTTCACAACTCTAGATTTTGATGTTTAAACATAATGTTCATGTTTTTATGTTCAAATTTATATGGTTTGTTTTATTTTCTCTAGGTTTACCCTTACTGAGCATTTGAGATCACCCTTTTTATGTTTTATTTTCCCCAGGATATAAAGAAAGTTTTTAGGTAAGAAAACAAAAAGGGGAAGATCTTTATGGGAGATGTTGAAGATCTTTCACCCCGATTAGAAGTTTATGTTCTGAGTTTCCAAAGACACTAAACTATTATGGTCCTTGGGTGTATGTTTTTGTTATGTATTAAGTATTCCTCAAAAGTAATGTAATGTCCATGTACATCAAGCTATGGGTCTCTACAGTTGGTATCAGAGTAAAGGTTTAGTTAACCATTGGAAACTAGGATGTGATAACTTTAGTGAGATCCCTAGAGATATTTCTAAGGTATGTCTATGGATATCCATAAGGTTAATTATAAGTTTAAACTACAGTCCTATAATTATTTTAACGATCATGAATAACCTAGTGTGAACCTAAGTTGTCATATATTAAATAAGGTGTTATAATTTATAAATATTATAAGTGACTTTTTATGATTATGTGGTTCCTCATTATTTTAATTGTTTCTTACACAATGGTTTCTGGTTTTAGTTAATGGAGGGAACTAGAAGGAATTGGGTTAACATTTAATCTGATGGAAAAATTGGTGACTATGAGCAGTGAAATTGTGTAATGCCTAGAGAGAAAGAAATTGTGATTATGATGAATCAGTCATTGCGATATATTATTAACAAGGTGAACTTTAGTGGTATTCCTAAGTCATCAAATAAGAGGAAGATGGAATTTTATGAATGTTCTCATGGAGAGGAACATAAAGGAAGGAAGATGAAGCTTTCTACATATCAAGAAGAAGGGAAGAATAACCTTGAGGAATACCTCCAATGGAGGGGAAGATGTTATCTATGTTGTAACGCCCCGACCCTAGTTACCCAGAGTCGGTGCATTATTACATAACATTGGCATGATCACAAGAAATATCAAATCTCGAAAGACCGATTAGTTTAGTAGCCTTGGAAACACTAGATATATTCATAAAGTTTTACATTACATCATAAAATGAAAACTACAACAATATAGTCTCCATAGTCCACACTCTTATCCCATTATACTATCCCTGCAGGTCATTCATAAATTACTTCTTCACATCCTGGGAAAAATAAAACGTAGAAAAGGGGTGAGCTCAAATTCCCAGTAAGGATAACAATATAGCAGAAACTTTCATAAATGAGAATAAACATTCAAGGCAATGTATAACTAAAACAAAAGCCTTTTAAACTTAAACTTCAACATAGTATGGAAAAAATAAAATGAAATAATGCCATTTACTTATTCACATGGATATTCTACTAATCGAATAATCACATGAAATATCAATAACCACTTTCATAATGATGGAATGCATAATGCCATACTATCATAACCACATAGCCAAGGCCTCGTTCCAAGACTACAAATAAGATTCTTCCAAGGCCTTGTGCCAAGACACTAGTTTGTCTCATGAGACCTACCAATGCATCGAGAAGCTATAGCGGGCTCAACCCGTCACTTACTAAGTCCAATGCATCCCTCATATGAAAATTTGGAAACATAACATAAACATTTGTATTAAAACTAGCATGTGAAATGTCAATACTTTATCCACATACCATGAATAGTATAAAAATAGCACATCCACAGTCAAACATAACTCATTCGATACAATATGGAAGATTGTATTGTATCAGATTAACCTCAATAGATAATGATGAAGGATAGATGAAAATAATCATCAAAACTATTAGAGAGAAATATCCCACCTTTTCTTGAAATTATTTAAAATTCGCACTATTTGTCAAGAAGTCATTTAAAAACATATTTTTGAATCAAAGTATCACATACCACTTTGAAACTTTTAAAAGTAATTTTAATTTTAAAACCATAATGTCCATATAAATAATTCCTTAAAACCATTTTTAAAACATGGACATTAATGAGAAAGATTTAGAAGAATAAATCTTCAAAACATTTAAAAATGATACTTTAGTTAGAGTTTCTAACCAAAGTAGAGACACTTGAATACAAATAATTGAGCTAATAAAAGACTTTTTAATATCATGAGAATAAAGGGATTCATGATATACTATTTCAAATTATATTATATACACCATATAAAAGTGATTTGGTGTATAACAACGAAGTCTCAATGGAATGTAAATTGAGATGAAATCTCTCATAAAGGCCGTATCCTTATGTTAAGGATAATTCAACGACATAGTTATGTGTGAAAAATATAAATACACTAAATATGATTGGATATTCAGTGTAAAACAATCAAAAAACATTCACACATAATCATGTAAAAACAACACCAATGAATTGGATGTTTAAATCAATAATGGAGAATGAGTTAAAATTACTCTTATCAAATTCATATCGATGACTTGAGAAATTATCAATGGAGTGATTATGTGTATCAAAAGTATATCCACAGAAAAGGGGAGTGGAAATTATGACATAAGAAAATGAATAGTGATTCCACACATAATCTCGGAGTAAAATAATCAATGAAGTTTGCATAAATCCAAATAAATGGAAATTGAAATTTCAAATTCCCTTATCAATTTGGTAACTTACAAAACATACACCCATGAAAGAAGGATAATACAATGATGATTTAAATATCCAAAAATTATATTATATTACACAATGAATACAATCATGGGTAGTACACACACCACATGCAATAAATAAGTGGTGAACAATGGAATTCTCACGGAATTAAAAGTGAGATAAGAAACCCCTTACTTTGTACATTTTCCTTGGTCGACGGTAGGTTATCCTCCTGTATAATGGTGAAAAAAAATTTATTGAATTATACAAGAATCATTTACATTAATATGATATCATATATGATCTTTTAACATTGATTTGTTAATAATATCTTAGTATTATCGTTGTTTCGGGTGTTAACTTACTCGTTTTCTTTTATATGTTTTGTTATGTAAGCCATGTTTGTCATGGATAGGTTGTATATTATTCATATCCATAATTATATCAAGCCCTTAAACATTATTTTTAAATAATCAAATGATAATTATACTTGAATGGATACGATGGAGAATGAATCTCATCGCGTTCGTGGAGAAGGTAGTCCGTACGTACGCACGAGCGACAATATCATTATTTTGTTGTTAAAATAATATATAATTGGACGGTATAACATATAGACAGAATAATTATCATGTTATATTTATTATTTACATGAATTACACATCATTATTATACCCATTCAAATAATAATTTATTGAATGACAATTACACCACGACGTGGAGACGGTAAGACGTACGTACGCACGTATGGTGACCTGTTATTCAAAGGATGGATAGAATACTGAATATGGTTGTACGATATTTATAATAACATCACAGTATATATAAGATACTGGAATTATTATTTTATAATGGTAATAAAAATAAGGAAGAATTGGAAGAAGAAAGGAACTTGAAAAAGGGTGGTGAAAACATTACCTCTTCTTCGGGTTCTTCCTTTTGATTTGATCAAAAGGGATCCTTAGGTTGGCTTTCTGACTAAAGGAAGTCCTATAGGATGAAGTGAGGGAAGTTTAGAGAGTATTTGGTCAGTTTTTGGCCGAACCAAAAGGCTTTTAAGGTGTGAATTAATGAGAAGGGGGAGTGCCCTTTTATAAGAGGGATGAGGGGCACCTTTGGAAAAGCTAGAAATATTATTTTATAATAAATTCATATTCGGTTTATAATGGCTCCAAAGTGTATTATTTAAAGTTTAATGTGGGTATGGGTCGAAAACCAATCAACCAATATAATTTAGAAAGGTTTGGGTTATTATATTAACCTTATCATTGAGTATTAACTCTTAGTTAATTAGTTTCACTTTTACAATGTCTCTTTGTATTTTTATATTATATGGTTAATAAACTTACTATATACATATAAGCTACCCCCAAGTGGTCCATTAATGCTAAAAATATCATTATATAAGTCTCTTGTCCGAACCTTAGATTTTTAAGAATTTAATATCAATTAATAATATAATATTTGTTTTAAAAACTCTTTTATTTCAATTTTGACACTATTCAATAATTGATTTTTTTTAAAATCATAAAAGATTTATTACTTATAACAAAGTTAATTAAATCATTCCTAACATGTCATATTAAGCTATAAAATTAGTTTAATTCATAAAAAGTCTCAAATTATATTTATTTGGGTATCTACAATATCAATCATTGTAATTTTTCACTATTATGGTAATTACTGCATCACCATTGTGTCATAAATAAATTAAATTATTTAATGTCTAAAAATTATAAATAAAATACCATTATGTAGGAAACATTTTTATCTTTCTAATTAATATTTATAGTCTAAAATACAACATATATAACCCTATGTAAAAATTGTTTTTTTAAAAGATATATGCTTGTGTCATTTTTGTATTCATTTTAACTTAATTAAAAATAAAGTGTCCCTATCACTTACAAGTGGCACCATGGGGTCCCAAAATCGACCCAAATATGCCCATGGTCGGACATGTATCAACCAATAAGGTTAGGACACGTTTTAGAGTAATTTGTTATTATTATAATATTATTTTTTAACCCTTATTTACCGGATTTACCCTTTAACCATGGTAAATAAAATATTTACCAAAGTAATTATTCAAAATGTCTAAAAATAAAAGTTACCTATTTACAAAATTTGAAAATCCTGATTCCAAATATGGAATCTATTTTTCCAAATTCCAAAAACAGAAGTGGCAGAAATTAATTTAAAATTAATTCCCGCTGTCAAAACAAAAAGCGTGTTTTTAAGAGATAATAACTATCCAAAGATTGCCACTTGTTTATGTCTGGTTTAATTGTGAAATTATTTCAAATGACAAAAATTGAATTAAATGGTAAAAATATATTCTAAATATACTTTAAAACCACTCAAATTCATAATTTATCAATATTAATTATTTCGATTAAAAAAGTTTTTTTAAATTAAAATTTAGTAATTTTCACTATTCATCAAAATATGAAAGTTATCCAAAAAGTACCAAAATTTCACCCTAGGATAATTTTGATATTCCAAATCCAAAAATGAAGTCCATTTTGAGAGATATAATTTATAAAATTTCAAAAAGTAGGTATTACTATTCATAACTGTTAGTTTGATTGGTTGTGGTGTGTTAGAATCTCAAACTTGCATACAATGCACGTCATTGCATTATTCAAAGGGAAACATACCATGTAATCTTGGGGTGTTAAATTCTCCCCTCCTTCAATAAATTGCGTCCTCGAAATTTTTTAAAATTGGTCTTTATAATATAATGGAAAGTCCCACATCGGAAATAGAGTTAATAAAACTATCACTTTAAAAGAAAGGAAGAGAGGTATAAAGGTCACCCAAGATAACCCATACTAGGATTTCATGTAGGAAAACATGGATATGGATGATAAACTAAGTGTTCAGTTCTGATGGAGAGGGATAGAAAACATGATCAGGAGAAAGTTACCCACAAGAAAATCACAAACTTGTGTTGGGACAAACGGTCCTTAGTCTCCCAGTAGGAAAAGTAAACGGACAACATTTTTTTTGTTTTAAGTTACATTACATAAGGAAAAGGAATTAATTTATGATATTTAATAAGAACATAAATATATATACTTACTTTTTAAGTAGAGTTTCATTCCTTAATAACTTTTTACCACTAACACATTTTTTTTTTGAAAAATAAGTATTCAAGAAGACTTGGTCACAATGGAAGAGCTAGAATAAACATCTATAGAAATACATGATCCACGTAGGATGAACTATATATTTACCTTGTCTTTAGAGATTAATCAAAACCAAAATGGTTAGTATAATATCTGATGATCCACCAAATGGATATTCCATTAGAGAAAAAAAACACTAATCTTAATTTCTAAAATTAAACCATCAATACCCCAAAGTTAAATAAATACCATTCAATAATCAGTTGTCCTTAAAATCCTTCAATATAATCCAAAATAATATTAAAACCCAAAACTTATAAGAATGTAGTCTTCCATGTTAAATTGTATCTCCAAATGACATTAATTACTCTTAAAGTCACATACTTAAAAGTAATTAACCTAATCATTTCCATAAATAACCCAAATCACTATAAATCCACAATAAAAACATAGATAAAAATCCACCATTACTCCTCAAATTAAATCCCATAATATTCTATTTTCCTTGGGCATATAGTGTTCACAACAAAGCAAACAACTTCCAAAATAACATTTATCACTTAATCACAAAATCATTTTCCTATACTAAGGGTATTCATTTGATAAGACAAAAGATCCCAAATCAAATTATTATTGATCAATAAAATCATTTAACTAAAAATAATAGTCACACTAACCAGGGACTTCGCGTATTCTAGTGGTAGGCGATAAATCCCAATCGCACTTTGGTTGTGGGTTCGATTCCCACGGATTTTTCCGACGCGACGGGTTGTTACACGGTCTGCGAGTTGTCCTTTTTCAAAAACTATATTTTATAACATTAACAAAATGAGATAAATTCCTCAAAATAACCATAACATAATTTAACCACAAATCTTATCTCATACCTTGCATTTTCATCCCAAATTATAATAACTTATAATTTCCTCAAACCCAACGATCATATAAAACCAAATGGTTATTTATAACTATATCCACAAAAGAAAAGATAATTCTTCCTCAAATATCATTCTCACATGGAAAACTACAGGGTTAAAAATACAAGAGAAAATTATTCCAAAGTAAACCCATCAACAAGAAGCACTAATACTTTTTAAACATTTCCCCAACCATTTATTTCCACATAGCTTCTTCTTTGACCAAGAAAATATCCTATAGAATAGGGCATTCACTCGGGTAATGGCCAGGTCCCCTACATTTACAGAAAATGACTGTAAATGGATTCTTGGGACCATTTTTATCTTCTTCCATAGTACTCTTCATTTTTCTTTGGCAATTATTCACTTTATGTCCTTCCTTCCTGCTTGTAAAGCATTTCTTTCTCCCATTTAGACACTTTCCTGGGTGTCTCCTTCCACATTTCCTGCATGATGGAAATTGAGGATTTCTTTCTCCATGGTCTCCAATACTGGAGCTCTTATCATTCATCACCTTTCTCTTCTTTGTTGAGTCCGAGAATTGGTTAATATATATATTTTTGATCATATTTTTGGAAAATTTAGTTGGAATAAAGACTATATCTTTTACGCCTATCAACATTCCATTTTGTTGCTCATTTCCACCACCATTCCCACCTTGTACATCATTCTCAAAGTCACTATGACTTCCTTGGAATCCAGACATTGACTAAAACCAGAAAGCATTGTATGAGTAACAGTAGTCATAAAATCATTTAGAGATTAACATGTCACCATATTCTCAATTTTAAACACATTAGGATTAACCAAGTTCATTTACTATCATCTTATATATAATACTTCAAATCGGTTTGTAAAGAAAATGTAAATTATCCTAATCATATCCCCCGGAGTGTCGTAACCAAGAGTGCAGCAAGGCCCATTGTCGTGCACCAGTTACCGTTCGAGTCTAGCTCAAATCGGTGTTTTCGGGTTTTACCCCTAGGTACATCTGTGCCAGAGCCGCCTCTACCTGCTCGTATCCAGACAGGGATGTATTACTCGGAAAACTCACAAAATCTCTACAATACCAAAATTTTAGGAAGTTCTTCTATACTAGTCCTCAAAGTTCATCTTAGGTCTACATGCTCTAATCAGATTTTATCTAAATCTAGCTTCCAAGGTTTGTACTAAACATCCTCTAATACCAACTCTAACGCCCCGACCCCAGTTACCCAGAGTCAGTGCATTATTACATAACATTGGCATGATACCAAGAAAGATCAAATCTCGAAAGACTGATTAGTTTAGTAGCCTTGGAGACACTAAATATATTCATAAAGTTTTACATTAAATCATAAAATGAAAACTACAACAATATAGTCTCCATAGTCCACACTCTTATCCCCTCACACTATCCCTGCAGTTCATTCATAAATTACTTCTTCACATCCTGGGAAAAATAAAACATAGAAAAGGGGTGAGCTCAAATGCCCTGTAAGGATAACAATATAGCGGAAACTTTCATAAATAAGAATAAACATTCAAGGAAATGTATAACTAAAACAAAAGCCTTTTAAACTTGAACTTCAATATAGTATGGAAAAAATAAAATGAAATAATGCCATTAACTTATTCACATGGATATTCTACTAATCGAATAATCACATGAAATATCAATAACCACTTTCATAATGATGGAATTCATAATCCCAGACTATCATAACCACATAGCCAAGGCCTTGTTCCAAGACTACAAATAAGATTTTTCCAAGGCCTTGTGCCAAGACACTAGTTTGTCTCGTGAGACCTACCGATGCATCGAGGAGATATAGCGGGCTCCACCCGTCACTTACTAAGTCTAATGCATTCCTCATATGAAAAGTTTGAAACATAACATAAACATTTGTATTAAAACTAGCATATGAAATGTCAATACTTTATCCACAAACCATGAATGGTATAAAAATAGCACATCCACAGTCAAACATAACTCATTCGATACAATATGGAATATTGTATTGTATCAGATTAACCTCAATAGAGAATGATTAAGGATAGATGAAAATAATCATCAAAACTATAAGAGATAAATATCCCACCTTTTCTTGAAATCATTTAAAATTCGCACTATTTGTCAAGAAGTCATTTAAAAACATATTTTTGAATAAAAGTGTCCCATACCAATTTGATACTTTTAAAAGTAATTTTAATTTTAAAACCATAATTTCCATATAAATAAATCCTTAAAACCATTTTTAAAACATGGACATTAATGAGAAAGATTTAGAAGAATAAATCTTCAAAACATTTAAAAATGATACTTTAGTTAGAGTTTCTAACCAAAAAAGAGACACTTGAATACAAATAATTGAGGTAATAAAAGACTTTTTAATATCATGAGAATAATGGGATTCATGATATACTATGTCAAAGTACATTATATACACCATATAAAAGTGATTTGATGTATAAAAACTAATAAGTCTCAATGGAATGTAAATTGAGATGAAATCTCTCATAAAGTCTGTATCCTTATGTTAAGGATAAATCAATGACATAGTTATGTGTGAAAAATATAAATACACTAAATATTATTGGATATTCAGTGTAAAACAACCCAAGGACATTCACACATAATCTTGTAAAACCAACACCAATGAATTGGATGTTTAACTCAACAATGGAGAATGAGTTGAAATTACTCTTATCAAATTCATATAGATGACTTGAGAAATTATAAATGGAGTGATTATGTGTATCAAAATTATATCCACAGAAAAGGGGAGTGGAAATTATGACATAAGTAAATGAATATTTATTCCACACATAATCTCGGAGTAAAATAATCAATGAAGTTTGCGTAAAGTCGAATAAATGGAAATTGAAATTTCAAATTCCCTTATCGATTTGGTAACTTACGAAATAAACACCCATGAAATGAGGATAATACAAAGATGATTTAAATATCCATAAATTATAGTATATTACACAATGAATGCAATCATGGTCATTATACACACCACATGCAATAAATAAGTGGTGAACAATGGAATTCTCACGAAATTAAAAGTGAGATAAGAAACCCCTTACTTTGTACTTTTTCCTTGGTCGACGGTAGGTTAACCTCCTGTATAATGGTGAAATAATTGTTATTTAATTATAAAAGAATAATTTATATTAATATGATATCATATATGATCTTTTCACATTGATTTGTTAATAATATCTTAGTATTATCGTTGTTTTGGGTGTTAACTTACTCATTTTATTTTATATGTTTTGTTACGTAAGACATGTTTTTCATGGATAATTTGTATCTTATTCATATCCAGAATGATATAAAGTCATTAAACATTATTTTTAAATAATAAAATGATAATTATATTTGAATGGATACGATGGAGAATGAATCTCATCGCGTTCGTGGAGACGGTAGTCCGTACGTACGCATGAGCGACAATATCATTATTTTGATGCTAAAATAATATATAATTGGATGGTATACCATATAGAAAGAATAATAATCATGTTATATTTATTATTTACATGAATTACACATCATTATTATACACATCCAAATAATAATTTATTGAATGACAATTACACCACGACGTGGAGACGGTAAGCCGTACGTACGCACGTATGGTGACATGTTATTAAAATGATCGATAGAATACTGAATACGGTTGTACCATATTTATAATAACATCAAATTATATATAAGATACTGAAATTATTATTTTATAATGGTAATAACAAATAAGGAAGAAGTGGAAGAAGAAAAAAACTTGAAAAATGGTGGTGAAAACATTACCTCTTCTTCGGGTTCTTCCTTTTGATTTGATCAAAAGGGCTCCTTAGGTTGGCTTTCTGACTAAAATAAGGACTTTAAGATGAAGTTAGGGAAGTTGAGAGAGTATTCGGGCAGGGTTTAGCCAAACCAAAAGGCTTTGATGGTGTGAATTAATGATAAGGGGGAGTTCCCTTTTATAAGAGGGGTGAGGGGCACCTTTGGAAAAGCTAGAAATATTATTTTTTAATATATTCATATTAGGTTTCTAATGGATCCAAAGTGGATTATTTAAAGGTTAATTTAGGTATGGGTCGAAAACCACTCATCCAATAGAATTTATACAGGTTTGGGTTACTATATTAACCTTATAATTAAGTATTAACTCTTAGTTAATTAGTTTCACTTTTACAATGTCCCTTTGTATTTTTATATTATATGGTTAATAAACTTACTATATACATCCAAGAGACCCCCAAGTAGTCCATTAATGATAAACCTATAATGATATAAGTATCTTGGCCGAACCTTATATTTTTAGGAATTTAATATCAATTAATAATATAATATTTTTTTTAAAAACTCTTTTATGTCAATTTTGACCCTATTCAATAATTGATTTTTGTAAAAATCATAACAGAATGATTACTTCTAAAAACGTTAATTAAATCATTAATAACATGTCATATTAACCTAGAAAATTAGTGTAATTCATAAAAAGTTTCAAATTATATTTATTTGGGTATCTAAAATATCAATCATTTTATTTTTTCACTATTATGGTAATTACTGTATCAACATTGTGTCATAAATAAATTAAATTATTTAATGTCTAAAAATTATAAATAAAATACCATTATGTAGCAAATATATTTAGATTTATAATTAATACTTATAGTCTAAAATCCAACATATATAACCCTATTTAAAAAAAATTTCTAAAAGATATATGCTTGTGTCATTTTTGTATTAATTTTAACTTAATTAAAAATAAAGTGTCCCTATCACTTACAAGTGGCACCATGGGGTCCCAAAATTGACCCAAATATGACCATGGTCAGAACTGTATCAAAAAATAAGGTTAGGACACATTTTAGGGTAATTTTTTATTATTATAATATTATTTTTTAACCCTTATTTACCGGATTTACCCTTTAACCATGGTAAATAAAATATTTACCAAAGTAATTATTAAAAATGTCTAAAAATAAAAGTTACCTATTTACACAATTTGAACATCCTGATTCAAAATATGGAATCCATTTTTCCAAATTCCAAACACATAAGTGGAAGAGATTAATTTAAAATTAATTCCCGCTGTCAAAACAAAAATCGTGTTTTTAAGAGATAATAACTATCAAAATATTGGCACTTATTTATGTCTGTTTTAATTGTGAAATTATGTCAAATGACAACACTTTAATTAAATGGTAAATATATATTCTAAATATACTTTAAAACCACTCAAATTCATAATTTATCAATATTAATTATTTCGGTTAAAAAAGTTGTTTTTAATTAAAATTTAGTAATTTTCACTATTCATCAAAATATGAAAGTTATCCAAAAAGTACCAAAATTTCACCCTAGGCTAATTTTGATATTCCAAATCCAAAAATGAAGTCCATTTTGAGAGATATAATTTATAAAATTTCAAAAAGAATGTATTACTATTCATAACAGCTAGTTTGATTGGTTGTGGTGTGTTAAAATCTCAAATTTGTGTAAAATGCACGCCATTGCATTATTCAAAGGGAAACGTACCGTGGAATCTTGGGGTGTTACATTCTCCCCTCCTTCAATAAATTGTGTCCTCGCGATTTTTTAAAATTGGGATTGATAATATAATGTAAAGTCCTACATCGGAAAAAGAGTTAATAAAACTATCACTTTAAAAGAAAGGAAGAGAGGTATAAAGGTCACCCAAGATAACCCATACTAGGATTACATGTAGGAAAACATGGATATGGATGATAAAATAAGTGTTCAGTTCTGATGGAGGGGGATAGAAAACATGATCAGGATAAAGTTAACAATAAGAAAATCACAAACTTGTGTTGGGACAAACGGTCCTTAGTCTCCCAGTAAGAAAAGTAAACGGACAATATTTTTTTGTTTTAAGTTACATTAAATAAGGACAAGGAATTAATTTATGATATTGAATAAGAACATAAAGAGATATACTTAATTTTTAAGTAGAGTTTCATTCTTTAATAACTTTTTACCACTAACTCTTTTTTTTGAAAAATGAGTATTCAAGAAGACTTGGTCACAATGGAATAGCTAGAATAAACATCTATAGAAATACATGATCCACGTAGGATAAACTATATATTTACCTTGTATTTAAAGATTAATCAAAACCAAAATGGTTAGTATAATATCTGATGATCCCCCAAATGGATATTCCATTAGAGAAAAAAACACTAATCTTAATTAATAAAATTAAACCATCAATACCCAAAAGTTAAATAAATACCATTCAATAATAAATTGTCCTTAAAATGATTCAATAAATCCAAACTAATATTGAAACCCAAAACATATAAGAATTTAGTCTTACACGTTAAATTGTATCTCCAAATGACATTAATTACTCTTAAAGTCAAATACTTAAAAGTAATTAACCTAATCATTTCCATAAATAAACCAAATCACTATAAATCCACAATAAAAACATACATAAAAATCCATCATTACTCCTCAAATTAAATCCCATAATATTCTATTTTCCTTGGGCATGTAGTGTTCACAAAAAAGTGAAAAACTTCCAAAATAACATTTATCACTTAATCACCAAATCATTTTCCTATACTAAGGGGATTCATTTGATAAGACACAAGATCCCAAATAAAATTATTATTGATCAATAAAATCATTTAACTAAAAATAATAGTCACACTAACCAGGGACTTCACGTAGTCCAGTGGTAGGTGATAAATCCCAATCGCACTTTGGTTGTGGGTTCGATTCCCACAGCTTTGTCCGACGCGACGGGTTGTCACACAGTCTGCGTGTTGTCCTTTTTCAAAAACTATATTTTATAACATTTCCAAAATGAGATAATTCATCAAAATAGCCATAACATAATTTAACCACAAATCTTATCTCATACCTTGCATTTTCATCCCAAATTATAATAACTTATAATTACCTTAAACCCAACGATCATATAAAACCAAATGGTTATTTATAACTATACCCACAAGAGAAAAGATAATTCTTCCTCAAATATCATTCTCACATGGAAAAATGCAGGGTTAAAAATACAATAGAAAATTATTCCAAAGTAAACCCATCAAAAAGAAGCACTAATACTTTTTAAACATTTACCCAACCATTTATTTCCACATAGCTTCTTCTTTGACCAAGAAAATATCCTATAGAATAGGGCATTCACTCGGGTAATTTCCAGGTCCCCTACATTTATAGAAAATGACTGTAAATGGATTCTTGGGACCATTTTTATCTTCTTCCATAGTACTCTAAATTTTTCTTCGGAAATTCTTCACTTTATGTCCTTCCTTCCTATTCATAAAGAATTTCTTTGTCCTATTGAGACACTTTCCTGGGTGTCTCCTTCCACATTTCCTGCATGATTGAAATTGAGGATTTCTTTCTCCATGGTCTCCATTAATGGAGCTCTTATCATTCATCACCATTCTCTTCTTTGTTGAGTCCGGTAATTGGTTAATATATATATTGTTGATCAGATTTTTGGAAAATTGATTTGGCATAAAGACGATACCTTTTATGCCTATAAAAATTCCATTTTGTTTCTCATTTCCACCACCGTTCCCACCTTGTACATCATTCTCAAAGTCACTATGACTTCCTTGGAATCCATCCATTAACTAAAACCAGAAAGCATTGTGTGAGTAACATTAGTCATAAAATCATTTAGAGCTTAACATGTCACCATATTCTCAATTTGAAACACATTAGGATTAACTAATGTAATTTACTCTCATATTATATATAATACTTCAAATCGGTTTGTAAAGAAAATGTAAATTATCCAAAGCATATCCCTCGGGAGTGTCGTAACCAAGAGTGCAGCAAGGCCCGTTTTCATGCACCAGTTCCCGTTCGAGTCTAGCTCAAAGCGGTGTTTTCGGGTTTTACCCCTAGGTACATCTGTGCCAGAGCCGCCTCTACCTGCTCGTATCCAGAGAGGGATGTATTGCTCGGAAAACTCACAAAATCTCTACAATACCAAAATTTTAGGAAGTTCTTCTATACTAATCCTCAAAGTTCATCTTAGGTCTACGTTCTCTAATAATAGTTTATCTAAATCTAGCTTCCAAGTTTTGTACTAAACTTACTCTGATACCAACTGTAACACCCTGACCCCAGTTACCCAGAGTCGGTGCCTTATTACATAACATTGGAATGATCACAAGAAAGATCAAATCTCGAAAGACCGATTAGTTTATTAGCCTTAGAAACACTAGATATATTCATAAAGTTTTACATTACATAATAAAATGAAAACTACAACAATATAGTCTCCATAGTCCACACTCTTATCCCCTCATACTATCCCTGCAGGTCATTCATAAATTACTTCTTCACATCCTGGGAAAAAATAAAACATAGAAAATGGGTGAGCTCAAATGCCCAGTAAGGATAACAATATAGCGGAAAATTTCATAAATAAGAATAAACATTCAAGGCAATGTATAACTAAAACAAAAGCATTTTAAACTTGAACTTCAACACAGTATGGAAAAAATAAAATGAAATAATTCCATTTACTTATTCACATGGATATTCTACTAATTGAATAATCACATAAAATATCAATAACCACTTTCATAATGATGGAATGCATAATTCCATACTATCATAACCACATAGCCAAGGCCTCGTGCCAAGAATACAAATAAGATTTTTCCAAGGCCTTGTGCCAAGACACTAGTTTGTCTCATGAGACCTACCGATGCATCGAGGAGCTATAGCGGGCTCCACTCGTCACTTACTAAGTCCAATGCATTCCTCATATAAAAAGTTTGAAACATAACATAAACATTTGTATTAAAACTATCATACGAAATGTCAATACTTTATCCACAAACAATGAATGGTATAAAAATAGCACATCCACAGTCAAACATAACTCATTCGATACAATATGGAAGATTGTATTGTATCAGATTAACCTCAATAGTGAATGATGAAGGATAGATGAAAATAATCATCAATACTATTATAGAGAAATATCCCACCTTTTATTGAAATCATTTAAAATTCGCACTATTTGTCAAGAAGTCATTTAAAAACATATTTTTGAATCAAAGTGTCCCATACCACTTTGAAACTTTTAAAAGTAATTTTAATTTTAAAACCATAATGTCCATATAAATAAATCCTTAAAACCATTTTTAAAACATGTACATTAATGAGAAAGATTTAGAAGAATAAATCTTCAAAACATTTAAAAATGATACTTTAGTAAGAGTTTCTAACCAAAGGAGAGACACTTGAATACAAATAATTGAGGTAATAAAAGACTTTTTAATATCATGAGAATAAATTGATTCATGATATACTATGTCAAATTACATTATATACACCATATAAAAGTGATTTGGTGTATAACAACGAAGAAGTCTTAATGGAATGTAAATTGAGATGAAATCTCTCATAAAGGATGTATCCTTAGGTTAAGGATAAATCAATGACATAGTTATGTGTGACAAATATAAATACACTAAATATTATTGGATATTCAGTGTAAAACAATCAAAGGACATTCACACATAATCTTGTAAAAACAACACCAATGAATTGGATGTTTAACTCAACAATGGAGAATGAGTTAAAATTACTCTTATCAAATTCATATCGATGACTTGAGAAATTATAAATGGAGTGATTATGTGTATCAAAATTATATCCACAGAAAAGGGGAGTGGAAATTATGACATAAGAATATGAATAGTGATTCCACACATAATCTCAGAGTAAAATAATCAATGAAGTTTGCGTAAAGCCGAATAAATGGAAATTGAAATTTCAAATTCCCTTATCAATTTGGTAACTTACGAAACATACACCCATGAAATAAGGATAATAAAATGATAATGTAAATATCCATAAATTATAGTATATTACACAATGAATACAATCATGGGCAGTACACACACCACATGCAATAAATAAGTGGTGAACAATGGAATTCTCACGGAATTAAAAGTGAGATAAGAAACCTCTTACTTTGTAATTTTTCCTTGGTCGACGATAGGTTAACATTATTTATAATGGTTAAATAATTTTTATTTAATTATACAAGAATAATTTACATTAATATGATATCATATATGATCTTTTCACATTGATTTGTTAATAATATCTTAGTATTATCGTTGTTTCGGGTGTTAACTTACTCGTTTTCTTTTATATGTTTTGTTACGTAAGCTATGTTTTTCATGGATAGGTTGTATATTATTCATATCTAGAATTATATCATGTCCTTAAACATTATTTTTAAATAATCAAATGATAATTATAATTTAATGGATACGATGGAGAATGAATCTCATCGCATTCGTGGAGACGGTGGTCCGTACGTACGCACGAGCGACAATATCATTATTTTGATGTTAAAATAATATATAATTGGATGTTATACCATATAGACAGAATAATTATTATGTTATATTTATTATTTACATGAATTACATATCATTATTATACACATCCAAATAATAATTTATTGAATGACAATTACATCATGACGGGGAGACGGTAAGTCGTACGTACGCACGTATGGTGACATGTTATTCAAAGGATGGATAGAATACTGAATATGGTTGTACCATATTTATAATAACATAACAGTATATATAAGATACTGGAATTATTATTTTAGAATGGTAATAACAAAGAAGGAAGAAGTGGAAGAAGAAATGAACTTGAAAAAGGGTGGTGAAAACATTACCTCTTCTTCGGGTTCTTCTTTATGATTTGATCAAAAGGGATCCTTAGGTTGGCTTTCTAACTAAATTAATGCCTATAAGATGAAGTTAGGTAAGTTTAAAGAGTATTTTGTCATGGTTTGGCCAAACCAAAAGGCTTTTAATGTGTGAATTAATGATAAGGGAGAGTGCCCTTTTATAAGAGGGGTGAGGGGCACCTTTCAAAAAGCTAGAAATATTATTTTATAATATATTAATATTCGGTTTATAATGGCTCAAAAGTGGATTATTTAAAGGTTAAGGTGGTTATGGGTCGAAAACTACTCAACCAATAGAATTTAGACAGGTTTGGGTTTCTATATTAACCTTATCATTAAGTATTAACTCTTAGTTAATTAGTTTCACTTTTACAATGTCTCTTTGTATTTTTATATTATATGGTTAATAAACTTACTATATACATCCAAGATACCCCCAATTGGTCCATTAATGATACATCTATTATGATATAAGTCTCTTGGATGAAACTTAGATTTTTAGTAATTTAATATCAATTCATAATATAATATTTGTTTTAAAAACTCTTTTATGTCAATTTTGACACTATTCAATAATTTATTTTTGTAGAAATCCTAATAGAATGATTACTTCTAAAAACGTTAATTAAATAATTCCTAACATGTCATATTAACCTATAAAATTAGTGTAATTCATAAAAAGTGTCAAATTATATTTATTTGGGTATCTACAATATCAATCAGTTTAATTTTTTACTATTATGGTAATTACTGCATCATCATTGTGTCATAAATAAATTAAATTATTTAATGTCTAAAAATTATAAATAAAATATCATTATGTAGGAAATCATTTTAGCTTTCTAATGAATATTTTTAGTCTAAAATACAACATATATATCCCTATGTAAAAAAAACTTTCCAAAAGATATATGCTTGTGTCATTTTTGTATTCATTTTAACTTAATTAAAAATAAAGTGTCCCTATCACATACAAGTGGCACCATGGGGTCTTAAAATCGACCCAAATATGTCCATGGTCGGACAGGTATCAACCAATAAGGTTAGTACACATTTTAGGGTAATTTTTTATTATTATAATATTATTTTTTTAACCCTTATTTAACAGATTTACCCTTTAACCATGGTAAATAAAATATTTACCGAAGTAATTATTCAAAATGTCTAAAAATAAAAGTTACCTATTTAAAAAATTTGAACATCCTGATTCCAAATATTTAATCCATTTTTCCAAATTCCAAACACATAAGTGGCAGAAATTAATTTAAAATTAATTCCCGCTGTCAAAACAAAAATCATGTTTTTAAGAGATAATAACTATCAAAAAATTGGCACTTGTTTATGTCTGGTTTAATTGTGAAATTATGTCCAATGACAAAAATTGAATTACATGGTAAAAATATATTCTAAATATACTTTAAAACCAATCAAATTCATAATTTATCAATATTAATTATTTCGGTTAAAAAAGTTGTCTTTAATTAAAATTTAGTAATTTTCACTATTTATCAAAATATGAAAGTTATCTGAAAAGTACCAAAATTTCACCCTAGGATAATTTTTATATTTAGAATCCAAAAATGAAGTCCATTTTGAGAGATAAAATTTATAAAATTTCAAAAATTAGGTATTACTATTCATAATGGCTAGTTTGATTGGTTGTGGTGTGTTAGAATCTCAAAGTTGTGTACAATGCACGCCATTGCATTATTCAAAGGGAAACGTACCGTGGAATCTTGGGGTGTTACATATGTGGGGAAAGGGGGAATAGAGTGATAGACTGTTATGGATTTAAATGTCTTATCTATGGAGAACATAGGAATTACCCAACTCAATGCCCTGTCCTTAGAGGTTTCTTCTAAATCGAGGAAGGACCAATTCCATGCTAATCATTGAAGAGGATGGTTTGAAGGGCTTATGTATTGGAGTTAAATAATAATGTTGTTGAAGTAATTTTATGGTATATTTAAATATCTATGTATTGGTCCATTGTGGTTTTCCATAAGAATATGGTACCGGTAACCATGAAAAGTGATTGAAATATTTTTGGAAAGCAGATGATATGAGCATAATGAAGGGATAAAGAGAAAATAATATGTTTGATAGTATTAATGAGCTCATGACTGATATAAGGACAAAGTGACATCATGGTTTTAGTATATAGAAATTTTGGGATTTTGGTATGCTTAAATAGTTAACCTTTGACAGTATTCATGTTTTCCCTAAGGCTCTATGGTAACTCATCTTTCAAGAGAATACATGATAAAGGTATTTACATGTTTGGAATGTGATCAACAAGATATATCTTATAATATATGGGGGGATAAATGTTTGTATTCACATTCTTGGTAGATTACATATCTAGTAATCTTTTTCTTTATACTATGAGATTGGAAAGAAGTATTTTGGATAAGCCTAAAGATTTGAATGGATTAAGTTAGACATCAGATAGTATTGTTTAAGGATATAAATTTTTTATATTATTTATGGAATGTTGTAATAGTATAGTTTTAGAAAAAGGACAACCCATAGGACGGGTGACAACCCGTCGCGTTGGACAAGGATGCGGGAATCAAACCCACAACCAAAGTGTGATAGGCCTTTATCACCTACCCCTAGCCTACAGGAAGTCCATGGCTAGTAGGAATTAGTTTTATTTTATTAAGCGGTATGATAGATGAAGTATAAGTCCATTTTTTGGAACCATATTTGATTAATATCACCATATATGAACTTATGTATATTTGATAACTTTTGAGAACCTTTTTTTTGATAAAAATGGAATGACCCATCATTCCGTCACATGATCTGCTAATACTTCAAGAATGGAAAATTCAACTTCATTTCTTTAAATAAGAGATGTAGTGGAAATTGTTCATGGAATGACCAATGATCATATTACACTGAAATAAAGTAATTATTTATCCTTATGAAAAAATTTATCAACATTAAGAAAATGATCTTGAAAAAAAAAGTTGTCCTAGTACCCTCATATCTATTGAACCAGATGATACCTTAGATCATCACAAATTTCTGGCTTTGTGATTTTTGGCTTTTTCATAGCCATGTTCTCTACCACTCATAATCAGAACTTGATGGTTAGATTTATCTTCCATATCCATATTTTCACCTATATTCTCCTATATAGAAACCCAGTGCTGAGTAACTTTGGGTTACCGTTATGTTTCTAACTATACTTTTTAAAATTAAGTTTTAGTATTCTTTTTTTATGATGTGGGTTTCAATGAAAAAAACATTCATGTAGTAAAAGATTTATAATCCCAACGAATTTTGAGTGAAAAATTAATTTTAAGGGTGGTATAATGTAACACCCCAAGATTTTATGGGAAATATTATTTTTAATTTCTTTGATGTCTTGTGTTGCATGCAACAGCAACCTTCCTCGATAGCGTGTGTTGTACGTAATATCGAGTTTCACTAAACAATGATATATTGTTATGAACTTGCCGTTATGAATAGTATTAACTAAATTTTGAATTTTTATTACATAATAATTCATCTTACACATATTCTAGAACAAGGTATGGAAACAAAATAAATTTTTCGGGTAAAATAAGTATTTTTCAAAAAATGCAGTTTTGCCGCCTTTTGATGGTGCACCCACTTTAAATCTAGTTTTTGACACATTTATAAGTTCAACTAGACAAAATAAACTTATTCATTTCAATAAGGATATAAAAATTTACTTTGGAAAAAAAATTATATTTTTCTATTAACTTTCATATTTTGATGAATAGTAAAAAACGCTAAATTTTTCTTGAAAACAACTTTTTTCATCAAAATAATTTATATGGTAAAAATATATTATTGAATGGTTTTAAAGTATAAATAGAATATATTTTTACCATTTAATATAATTTATTTCATTATCATTAATTTTACATTGAATTCATAGGTAAAAACATTTCAATCTTTTGCAATGTTTTAACTTTTAAAACTCGTTTTCTCAACAGTAGGATTAATTTTAAATTAAATACTGAAACTTCTGTGTATTGAATTTGGAAAAATGGATTCCATATTTGGAATAATTAGGTCCAAATTATGTTAATAGGCTACTTTTTAATTTTAGACATTATGAATAGTAACTACGGTAAATTTTATTTACAACAGTTAAAGGTAAATCGGGTAATTAAGGGTAAAAATAAGATTATAAATTTACCATAACACCTACCAAGATTATATTGGATGAATAAAAGTCTACCCATGTCACCTAATGGTTGGAATAGATTCATTTCATGGACTCTTTACCATGAAAATGATGTAATTATTATTAAAACCAAAGAAAGTGACAACATGTCACTCTCTTATATCTTATAAGTGTCATAATTTTAATTTAGTGATAAACTTTATAAAACATCGAAAATAAATAGTAACCATAAATCTAATAAAATTATATACATCATGTGAATTTATTTATAATTTTTAAGGATTAAATAATTATCATTAATGGTGACACAATAGTGATGTAGAGCTTGTTTATTTAGTGAAAAATCAATAATAAAGTTTTTATTAAACTAATAGTGACCCTAAAAGGCGCAAACACCTGACCAAAACTTATTGGTCATGTACATGTAAACCATAATAAAAAAATTTAGAATATTTGACCATTTGGATCCATATAAAATCTATTATGAAACTTATATTATTTTATTTTAAATGATGTCAAAGTTGTCACCTTCATAATTTAATAAATATAACAATTTAAATGTTGTTATTTTAAGATGATAAATTCAATTAAAAGTATTATTATGGAAGATATTAGATTTATATGAATCATTATATTTTATTTTTAATTTTTGAGAAAAAAATAAGTATATTAAATAATTATACAAAAATGTTGTAGTAATTATTTTATTAATAGAAATATCAAAAAAAAATGGTTTTAAAAATATTAAAATAAATATTATATGAACTATGTAATGTTCTCTACTAATTTTTAAGATTAATATTATATGTTACCGATTTATTAAATATTTTTTTTCGAATATATCTTCTGTTTGAATTTTATTTAAATTCAAATAATTGAATAGTGTCAAAATTGACACTATTGATATTTTATAAAAATAACATATTATTAAATTGTTTAAAAAACAAAAATATATTAAAAAATTATAGATTCAAATTTATAAGGTCTAAAATTTTATAAATTATCCAATTATAAAAAATTCACACCACATATGTAATTATTTATAACAATTTAGAATTTAGAATCTTATTACCGCAAATAAAATTAAATAGATTAAATAAGGAAAAATCCAAATGATAAAATTTAAAATAAAATAAAAACAAGTCTAAATTTTATTGGTTTATGATATTAAAACCTTATCTCATATCATATTCTAATTGATTTATTTTTGGATGTTTTTAAGTGGGTTATGAATTTATTATAAATTAATGTTTTTGAGGTTTCTAAAAGTGCCCCTCTCCTCTATTATAAAAGGGCACCTCATCCCTCTCCTCCTCACACCATTTTGATCCTTCAAGCTCGGCCAAACCCTAACTATTTCCCTTATACACTTCCCTATAAGCATAATAGAGGTCTTGGTCTTCTTCAAAGACCAACTTTAGTGTCCTAAGAGGAGGTTTAGAAGAGGCGTGTCAAAGAAGAGGTAATATCCTTTACTTATTCTTTCAAATTTATTTCTTCTTCTACTTCCTATTCTTTATTTGTTTCATTATAAAGTAATAATATAATGATCACTCATACACTGATATGTTAATATAAATATTAAATAAACTCATTTCACCTTTTATCCATCCTACAGAAAAAGAAATCACCCCGCTTGTGTACGTACAACTTACCATCTCCACGCCGTGGTGTAATATGTTTTTCCACCACCACCTTACTTGGATGGGTATAATGGTGGAAATAATAACTATATATGATTATTATAACATGATTATAATTATGAGATATTATATCATCCACTCTAATTCCATTCAATAATTATGGGAATGATATCATCACTCGTCCGTACGTACGGATTACCATCTCCACGATGCGATGAGATTCATTCTCCATGTTAACCATTCAAGAATGATTATAAAGTATATATAATAAATAATAATGAAATATATGAAATAATTATCATACTTTATTTATGTATATATATATATATTTCATTTACGTCTATTTAATTTAATAAGGAAATGAAAACATCGTTCATGCGTACGTACGGCCTACCGTCTCCGTGAACAGTGTATTTCAATCCATTTATAGATCAATTATATATATTTATATATTAAAAATATGTGATATATAAATCATGTTTTAAATTATTTAAGTAATTAATCATGATATAAGTAATCATATGAAAAATTACAAGTCAAAACACGTACGATAAATGAAACGATTTTACCCAAAACACTACTTTAACATGGAATTGACAAATAAACGGTTAAATAAAGTCATAAGTGAAGTGTATATGATATCATAAATATTATTATGGTTCTTTTACAAGTTAATAATATGTTTAAACCCACTATACAAGAGTCTCGAACACATACGGAAGAAATTTTACATAAGGAAAGGGATTATTTCATCTCACTTTTATTTCTGTGAGATATATGCCTTAATCACAATCTATTTCTTTTGTATGGTGTTTATGCTTCCCATGAATGTTTTATGATTTTTATTATGGAGGATATGATATTTTCATATGTATGTAATTTTTTTATTTTATTTCACGTATTATTCCATCGATCATAAAAGGTAAGGGATAATTTTGAAATCTCACTTTTATCTAAGATTTCATATAAATACGTATTTACTGGGGTTATATTTATCAACCATGTCCATGATTTATAAAAATGTTTTCATAAAGTTCTTACTATTCTTCCATGTATGTTTAAAGTCATGTTTACCTTTTTTTTTTTTACATTTACTGTGTGGTATGGAAGGAATATTTCTTTTGTTAACCATGTGAGGTACATTTTGACTTTTCCGGAAAAAGTACAAGAAGATTGTTTTTTTAACTTATACAGCATGAACGGATATTTCTTGTTTCATAACACCTTATTTTCATGAAGTTTAATCTACAATATTTCCTTATTATTTTCAACAAAATAATTTTCTTTTATAATTGCATGGTGTTTTGTAAAAAGAAAATAATTTTGAAGAAGAAAGGATATTTTATTCAAGAATTTATTTTAAGTGTTTTATCAAAAAAGATTTTCCATCTAAGATGACATTATTTAGTATGTTTATATTTAAAGTATAATGTCTCTATTATTTACATGTTTTAATTTTTCTTATGATGAAATTATATCCATTTTTTTATATGGATTATGTTATGAAGGGATGATGTTTATGAAACCCATTTTATTCTTTGGGTTATGATGAATGATTTATGATTTATTTGTGGTACATATAAGAATGATTTCAATATGAGATGGGTGGGACCTATATCTACCTCCAATGCATTGGGTAACGATTTATATCTCATGATATAGGCATGGCTGGAACGACAAGTGAATCTGGTTCAGTAATACAGGGTTAGAACGGCAAGTAAACCTGGTTCAGTAATGGACTTTGTCCACTATGATGGTCTTGGCAGCAATGCCTTGGCTACTATGCAAATAATAACATGTGATTAATGGTTTCCATAATAACATGTTTTATTCCCATGCAGTTTTATCATGATTAATGTTCCTTTATGATCTATGCCTTACATAATGCCAATATTTATTTCACAACTCTAGATTTTGATGCTTAAACATTATGTTCATGTTTTTATGTTCAAATGTATATGGTTTGTTTTATTTTCTCCATGTTTACCCTTACTGAGCATTTGATCTCACCCTTTTTTTGTTTTCTTTTCCCAAGGATATAAAGAAAGGTTTTAGGTAAGAAAACAAAAATGGGAAGATCTTTATGGGAGATTTTGAAGATCTTTCACCATGATTAGAAGATTATGTTCTAAGTTTCCAAAGACACTAAACTATTACAGTCCTTGGGTGTCTATTTTTGTTATGTATTAAGTATTCTGCAAAAGTAATGTAATTTCCATGTACGTCAAGTTACGGGTCTCTGCAAATTTGGACACTAGAGAGTCACATTTGATCACTTTTTTTACCCACGCTAAATAACCCTATATATAGCCCCCTAAACTAAGAGCATCTAGTTTTCTCCATAACGAGATTGGGAAAAAACTTTTTAACAAGATTTGATCAGCTCACCATTAATTCAAACCTTCTCAAACTATATAAAACTCTACAAAAATGATTCCAATGGAATGATTCTCTAGGTTTATGAAGGAACTAGTAAGTAAGGGATTATTATGAAGGACAGACATGAAAAGGAATCTAAATAAAATATCAATTCCCTTAATTTTTATAAATACCTCCTCCAAAAACACATTACTAAATATATTCCATAATAGGAAGATAAAATCTTTATGAATATACATGTTTAAGATTAAGTAACCCCACCTAACCTTATGTTTCACTTCTATGTAGGAATTTAGAACAGAAGAAAAAATAAAAACCTTGATGAAAAAAGAATATACACAAGATGTTTATCCTCCTCAACTTAGGATATATCTTTATAAATATTCAATGATACTTCATTTATGACTATATTAATAAATAAATAATTTTGAACAAATTATCTAAACTATATATGATTAATGATTCATCCATGAATGAATATTGGATCTTTATTCTGATTTTTAGGGCCCCAATCCACTTGATCTAGAGGATCGCCATATTTTATATGTGAGAACCTTTCCCAATGGGGTGTCCCTTTTAATAAGTACCAATAAAATTTATCTTACAAATAATTCAAGTTAATTTCAATACCTTACAGATTAATACCACTATTATCAACTAAGAGAAAAAGTATCTTTCAATTGACCTGGTTTTATCACTAATTAGAATACATATCCCAATGAATTCTCAAGAATATAAATTCTAGCAGCATAACAAACCCACTTTCCACCACTATAGAAGACAAAAAATAAATTAGGATAAAATACTATATAATTTTTATCAATTTGATATTCCCTGTAAAAGATAGTAATTTATTTTTCCAATTCTGGATATGATAAGAAACCATAACAATAGTAGACTCAAAAGTGTTGAATACAAACTTTACCATTAATGTGGAGAGGTTCCAAATTGATAATAAGGAAATATTTTTTGGATAAACATGACCAATTATTGAAAAGAAAAACCCTATAAATGAGATATAAATCCTACATAAAAATAATACCTTTATAAATATTCACTAATTTCTAACTCCACTTTACATAAACACAAAGAAATGTATTGAAATACTTGATATATTTTCAGTTTCCATTTAGGAAAACAATATGATCATTAAAAAAATGGGAAACCAAACATATTCATTTCCTTGTAAACTCATAGAAAAATTTATGTGAGGAATTGTTTAATTTTCCCAACTCAATCCTTTTTTCTAACGCATATCTTAAAAAAATAGTTATTTTAAAAAAACAGTAATTTTTTTAAGTCTTTGTTAGTATGATACTATAAAATATGACAATACCTTATATGATTCACCATAGTTAATATACTTAAATATCATTATTTCATACTAAAACACCCCTTGAAGAATCTATGCATACATCAGCATAATATTTTGAGATATATTATTAAACTAATCCTGTATCCTCTATAAGATATCCTTTTATTTCTTACAAATGTTCTTTAATGTATATTGTCCTAAAACTGGGTAAAGCACGTCAAAATGGAACAAACATGGTATAACACACATGGATTCACACACACATGAATTAATAGAATATATATATATATATAGTATATATTTGTTTAGTGAACATAGAATAGAAAACATACACACACACACACACACACATATATATATATATATATATATTTCTCTATCCAGGAAGCTTAACCGGATACAGAGCTCGACTTAAAGAAGGTATAATTTAAATATCTTTGTAATTTAGTGTTCATAAAATATAATAGTATTATCCATATAAATGGGAATAAACTGACTTCAACATTCTACATAGAATAAAACATAAAATAAAAAATAATATAAAAAATTAATTATAAGAAAATAATCATAAATCAGATAAAAATACCAAATTAACATGAAAGGAAGCACTAGATAATATATAAGTAAAATATAAAGTTGTGGAATATATCCTAATTGATCCACATAATATCTAAAACAATACAATAAATACACAAATCGCTATGAGCCATAATTTTATTTTAAAATTAAATGACTAAACCTAAATAATTCATAAATAAAGAAAGAAAACCAATATAAAAAATAAACTATTCCATGCTCTTTCATACGGATGAATCCACTTACCCCCTAGGGTTCCCTCACTATCATTAACTACCTTATGTCTAATTTATACTTTTTGATGCATGTACTATATCCATATTGAGTGAAACTCATCCTATAACATAATGAGTCGAGATAACAACAAAACCAATAATCACTATGATAATATGATAAAAAATTATATAAATTTCATAAGGCCTACTCAATCACATGAAGTTACTATAAACACAATAAAAAATAATTATCTTAAACTTTCTCTAAAACTAAACAAGAGAACCATAGAGAAGGTTATAGACATTATAACTCACCCAATGGTTTGAAAAAAAAACATAAAAATATGTATGTACTATCAGAGTGTAACTCTCTCTCCCATGCATGTTATTAAGAATTTCCCATAAGGATAGCTCCCAATCAAAGCTTGATGAGTTCAGAGGCTCTGCTATATAATAATTTTTTAATAGACACAAATAAACTGTAAGTATTCAATAAGATATTAAACCATTCATATGATCCATATAAAAACATAAAAAATGTATTTTAAGAATATAACATACATCTCATTAAATGGAAGTGTCCCTAGTGGATATTTTCTATCAAATCATAGATCAATCTATCCAATAACATGATTATTAATTAATTAATCAATGATATCCATATGAAGAACATGTAATCAATTATAAATATTAAAAAATTATCATGGTTAATCCTATAACAATCCCAAGGTCACTAATATCACATATCAACACCAAAGACCAACCTATAAAGGAATTATCACCCAATCAAACAATATGAGGTATCTATTCATATAAAATAATGATTCATTTACATGATCATAATTCTCCATTTACCACTACCTTGGAATTAAAAATAATATAAATATATCACATTTTAGATCAATTAAAGTTAGAATTAAATTATAAAGATGTTGGAAAAAATAATAAAAAACCTAAAAGAATATGGATGTGTGATTTACAAAACAAGGTGTAAAAAATTACCTAAAACTACATATATTTAAATACCCCAAATTTTTTCATCATTATTTATATAAACCATGTCTATTGAAAATAAATAATTCTTCACATAAAAACACTCCATAATTGCAAAATTTTCAATATTAAACCCCAAACATTACCAAAAACAATTTACTCTATAATATATATATAATTAATGATAAATTATATTTAATTTAAATAATACTAATACAATTGGATATCTTTCATAATTTATTATTCCAAGTTAAACCTTACTAAAATATATCATAATTTTCTAAATTCATCAATTCTGAACTTTGTTTTGTCTAAAACAATGCCTTGTTATCTAAAATTCCAACATAATTTAACTAACATGCCCTAAATTTAAAATTATTACCCAAAACTTGCATATCCAATCAAAAAATTTGATAATTGTGAACCAAAAAAATTTAACAACATAAATCCAAACTCAAAGGTAAAAAATTAATAACTCAGACCAACATACTTTTTTCATATTCTTTCTTAAAACAATATCTTATTATATCATACATTATATGAAACTTATAATTTACCAAAAATATTTATCCAAATCAAAAAAAAACGTTATTCAAAAACAACCATCAAACAATTCAACAACTATCATAATAAAATACAATCATATTTTTATTGAAATGATATCATATAAATTAAATTTCCTCACAAAGGCCACATTTTTCATAAAATCACTTTTAATCATTCAAAACTCATTTATCCTACCAAAACCATGTAAAACCGTACATCGATAATAATAACTCATTTAAAAATTTCAAAACTTTTAAAACTAACTTATACATTCATACCACATCAAACCACAATACAAACTCCATGCTACCCTCTAACATGGAGAGTGATTCTCACTAAACTAATCCACCACTAAACGAACTAATTATCAGTCATTCTATAGTTCTTCAAAAACTATTTAGTTGGTAGGTGGACTATAAACTTTTATAGGATTCAATTGATCAAATAAGTAATTAATACTAGTCTCTAAGACTCAAAAAATCATATTAATAATAAAAACTAAGAACATAATTTAATTAATAATGAATATATTCATTAATATTTATCAAAACCTACAATAAGTATATAACTACCTTCAATATATAGCCTTTTTTAATCATTATTTTTATAAATTGAACCTCAAAATTTTCACACATCACTTCGGAAATAAATCCCCCAAATTCTATACTCAACACTTTTAAAAAACTCATGCAATATAGAAAGAACAAATGAAAAGTATATTGTAAATATACAATGCTAAAACAAAAACAAATATCATGAAAAACCAAAATAAATCCCTATTCAAATACAATCGAGTAAAATAATTATTATTTTTGAAGAGTTTCACTTTACCTTAATACATTATTGAATACAAATTCATAGATCCACTATGTAAAATCTTTAATGGTGGAATAAAATAATAAAATTAAAAGAAACTAGATTTTAACATAGATATCGTAAAGAATGAAGATCTATTTAGCTTCCCTTGGTTATTTTTAATGAAAAAATTAGGGGGATATTACCCAACCCTCATTATACGAAGAAGAATATATGAAAAAAAAGTAGAATAATTCAGATATAATAATACATATTATTTATTTTTACATTTTTATACCAATTTTATTAACCATGTAATGAATTTTACACAACTTATAACAATTTTATTAACCATGAAAATCCTGTAATCCCTATTATAAGGTTTATTAACCATGTATATAACCATGCATGACCAAAATACCTTATTATTAAGCTTGATCTCCTCCCAACATAACCAAAAACATCTTCTCTAACCAAAAACTATTCTTAAGGGTTATTGTCAAATTTTAAAAACTTAAAATTCATTGAAATGACTAATAAAAACAATTAAAATAAACCTACCATAATTTTTTTAGTCCAAAAAATATATATAGATAGTCAAGAAATATTTCACCTAGTTATCTCTATTTATAGAATCAACATCAAAATCATGCTCATTCTAAGATCACCACTTAATCCATAATCATACTTACAAAATCCATAAATTCTATACAAAAGTTTGGTTCCCAACCATATAACATTTTATATATTAGAACTAATCTTGTTATTATATATTACAACATGAATAAAACTCACTACATTATATATTATAAATTTTCTAATCCTCATATACAAATTACCTTGATAAAATATCTAGCATGCTCTATCCACCTATAATTTACTTTGAGTCAAGATAAAAATAATAATTTCCCCTTGGGTTTTTAAAATATATATATATTTACAAATTTGAAATACCCATTTAAAACCAAAAAAAATTCTCAAAGTACCTAGTCTTAGTAGTAATTTATATAAAATATATCTTATAAAACATATTATTATTTGGATATTATCTATTTCATAATTTATAAAATTACAAAATTTTAATTCCACCAAAATTTAATAAATTATAAAATTATTTTCCCAATTTAAACACAAAAATCATGGATACGGTGATATATACACACAATATAAATATTCTTTTGTTCTGATAATATAATTCATGAAAAATAGACTAAATTTTAATTCATTCCTGTGACTTGACACTTGAGTATCATCTATCCCATAATTGGGATATTGGAGCAAACAACCCAATCAATATAGAATGACTACTTAGATTATTGGATATCCATTTCCACTCAAATCATGTTTGTTATATACACAAACAACATACCTTCAATGTTTTGAAAACTAATATCCAACTCTAACTAATCTTTCAGAAAATCATTACGCTTTAATCCCATTTTGTATTACTTTGAATTGATTCCCAATCCATTTTTCAACCAACTAATATTTCACTCCTCATTATCAAGAGTCTACCACAAAAGAATAAGTTTTATTTTATTTGACTAGGGGGTTATTACCTTGAAATTGAACTCATCATAGAACACAAAAAAATATATATATATGAAGTTCATTCACATTTATAAACAACCATATATCTAATAAACATAGTTAATAAACATGTAATACCAAACTGGAAGAAACCTAAACTAAAATATAAAACCATTGACTCGAATCCAACTAATAATACATCCTACTAATAACTCAACCTATATAATTCTCTTTTTAGTTTTCCAAGATATCCCTCTAGGATTATTCACCTAAACCTATATTTATTAAATTAATGAAGTTATACCCATACTCATGAGAAACTATACAATGTTCATTTATAGGGAGTTTAACCACTAATCTAATTTATTCACCTATAGTCCTAAGATCCTTTTATTTTTAGTGATATATGTGTATATATAAGTTATTAATATGTCCAATGACACTAATTACACCCCAAAATGAGATAAAATAACAATAATATCATTATTTCTATGTATAATGACATATTTTATTTGTTTTCATTAGTAAAATATATCAGTATATTTTAAGACAAGATTACTGGATGAAGATAAAGAACCCTATAAGAGACAACATTGAGATATATCTTAGAGTTAATATAGATTATCTATATTATTAGTTTCTATTTAATATAGTAATGGAGATTAATTCATATGTTATAAAATAGGATTATATATGATTCTATTCATCGTGTTCAATTGAATATATTCATCTATTGATGATTAGTAATGAAATAATATCAATAAGAAAGAAAATTCAAGTTGATACTACTATATAAAATATAGAGATATATTTTATATTTATTTCTACAACAAATTTATGAAGGATGATGTATTCAACGGGATTAAGAAGACAATTATATGAGATTAATTTCAAATATTATTGAGATTTAAAAACATTATATCTCTATGGAGAAGTTGAGGAGGAATTTTTAAATGGGAGATAATACAACTGATTAGAATTCTAATTAATCTATCATTGTGTTATTAATCATAAATAAATAGGGTATATATGGATGCTACACATGGATGATGATTTTTGAACAAGATTTGATATATTTGAGGAATTTTCAGATCATTTAAGTACTCTAAAATAATCATATGTGTTATATGATCAATGGGAATCATTATGACATGGATTATGTTTTTTTAAATATATCATGAAGTGATTTTAGTCATTCTAGTTTGATATGAAAAAATTTCAAATTAACTATATTTTATATGTAATATACTAGTGATAACATAAAAATGGAAAGGGTGTATATAATAATTCATAGAACTATGAATTAGTTGTGTTGTGATACCTAAGAGATTCTTCTAATTCACACTGAGGTAGTTATGGTAAACTTGATGAACAAAAAATATTAATCACATGATATCTAATATTAATTATGGTGTTTAAAAGAATATTTAATATTAATACCAAGGGTATATAAGAGTAATTCAGATATTATAAATAATTTTTGTCATTAAATTTGGCTCACATGAGATTAACTCTAATGATTCAAATATTAAGGTAATGATTTAAAAGGATAAGTAACATACTTATAAGTTACATATAATATTTAATTTGTTCCTATATGAAACATAGTATTAAATTGAGAAGATTCTATGCCATTATTTATTGTTTATAAGTAATAATTATTTGGGATTAATCCATGATTAAATATTATATTATTGATGATATGTGATGATGGATATTTCTCCATGAGTATGATATTTTCATTAAATTTAATTTTTCATGTGATCATGCATATGTGGAAAATAAGAGGTAGGGCATTTGGAAGCTCGAATGAGATAAAGAAGATGAAAATTGTAGATAATTAAAATTAAATATCATGGAGGTATGGTAAGATCTCTAAATGATGTTGGAGGAGGTTTGAAAAATAAGATATGTTTTTATATCGTAAATGATTACTATTGAATTAATTTTTTATGGTATTTGTTTAATTGAAAGGAATATAGACTAAATGAAAATCATGATACTAAATATAAATTATGTTTCCATATTTGAATTATATAATATTATTCACATGTTATTTATGTTTCTATACCGAATAATATGTGTTTTATTGATAAGGGAAAGAGAGATGACATTAACCTTATAATTCTAAATATTATAGCTGTCAAAGAAACAAGAGAAAGATTATGAAGTTTTCAAGTTTAAATTATGGAATATTATCTATGTGGTATTGATAATTCTATAAAGAATAATATTTTTAATTTTATATGTTATGGAGGGATGATATCAACATATAACTTTTTGATATCATAAGTCACAAATAAAAGAGAGAAATTATGAGAGATTGATGTGAAAATTTCAAAATATCATCATGCCATCGATTTGTAAAAGTGGGGGAAATTGTGAGAATTTGTTTCTCATACTATTTAATATCTCTAGTGTTGGATTTAATGAAGATAGATAATAGATATAGTAATGAGAATATTTCTACAACTAAAGAAGAATATTTTATCTACTTAGTCCAATGGAAACATGTGCATATCATGTTTTGAAGTAAGGACCTAGTTTGTACTAATTTATAAATAATTAAAAGTGTTTTTTTATAGAACCAGTTTTTTTGTTAATTATAATTATTTTGGTTCTTGCTAAAACGGTTTAAGTCTATTCCCTCAGATATGGTTTCTCTTGAAACAAATATTATCCTTGTTTCTGTGGGATAATTACCAAAAATCATTGATTACTCGCTAACACATTATTGGTGAACCTTGTAAAAATATATGTGTTATAGTCCTTTATATTTCTATCCTTATTATATATATGAAGACTAAGTGTGATATAATATATTTATATTTTTTTACTCTAATAGTTTCAATGGTAAATAGAAATATTTTTAATTTTTTAATAGTTTTCCACACTAAGTAACCCCCTCTAAGTGTGGTTGCACCAATCATATGGGAGAAAAATTATTAGAGGATAAGGTTTAATATCTGATTGGATTCTTATCTATTGATGATTTTAGTTTATGAGTTTCTCTTAAAGTGAAAGAATTTTGATATGAATATTTAAAGATGTTATGATTTCTATATTAAAGTAAATATGGTGTAAATATATTCTAAGACTTTAATGATTACAATGAAAATATAAGAAATTAAATTGATGTAGGTATCATAAAATTGAATAAAAAAGTGGGTGTAACACTAATTACTTCTAATAAATGTGGATAAATTTGTATCATATTTATTAATAAATATCCTATTGATGATTATATGTTAGAAAATTGTTAGAAGGCATCCAACTTATCTAAATAAATAGAATCCATAATTTACTCATGTTATTAACCCACAAATATCAAAGCATGTATAGATAGAGAATACATAATTGTAAAATAAACTAGTGAGAAAATGGAAAATTATTATACCTCAAGAGTTTCAATGTTTTTTCATCAAGAACAAGTAACTTGTTTTTTTTCAACAATATCCTACAGGTGGACACAATATAGGTGGGAAATGTCATGTTCCTAAAGAGTCACAAAATGTTGTATTTTATATTTTGAAAATAACCCTATATAATTTTCATGGATAAATTATCAAATTAATTTATAGCCTGAATGGCCCAAAGGCCTTCATTTTTATTGATTTTTTGTAACCCCCATTTCAAGGGATGAGGGGGAACCCTTATAAGACCCATAGACTCAGATATTACATGGAACATTGGCTTTAGGAGATTACATGACCTGAAGGTCTTTGTAAATTCAACAAGACTATCTACAAGTAACTACACATCCCCAGCATCTGCATCGTGATAGTAGCTCTCCAACTTTTAATGGTCATTTGGCTAGACTTCCCATGCAAGCACAGGCTAGTCCCAATGGCATATCCATACCCTCTCATTCTGATAAATCCATTTGGATCTACTTTGGTGAGTGCACCTACTCTGAATCCTCTTCTAGGGCTGATTTTTTTTTGTAGAGTCTGTCTAGGGAAATTGTATATGGCCCGAAGGCCTTGAGGTGGCCCGAAGGCCTTAAAGGTGGCCCGAAATCCCTACTAACCCGAAGTCCTAGGTGGCATGAAATCCTTAAGGACTCCAAGCCCAAACCAGTGGCCTAAGGTGAATAGTTATAGTTACTAAAGTACCGAACAGTATATGCTACAATAACTATTATAGTACCATACAGTGTGTAGTTCTGCTACAGTACCTACTACAGTATTTCTGTAGTGCCCGGAAATATGCCTCTACCTAGTTTTGAACCTAGGTCTCGTGGATGCACTTAAGGATATCTCACTAACTAAGCTGAGACTCATGTTATCAAATTAATTTATAGCACTTTTAGAGACTTGTATGAAGATATCACCTAAATGAAAATGAATATGAAAATACAATATAATAACTTGAAAAAAATGTGTTTATAAGTATAAATATCACCAAAAAATGCGGCTAAAATTTTTAATGATATAGAACCTGAAGAAAGATTCTCATATTTTGATAAAGAACATATTAATGTGGTTCAAAAAAACAAGAGTCTATAAAAGGTCTAGAAATCAATTTAAATGCATTATAAGAAGAAAAAAACAGGGCTATTATAGATATCAAAAAGGCTATGATGGAGAAAAAATATAAAAAATATATTGACAATTAATTATAATACAAGCATAAGATGCATGTAGGTCATGATAATCTTTTTGAGATAAACAAAAACACTATTATGAAATGGTGAAGTAAATTGAAGATCAAAATATAACACTATATCTGAAATGTTTTGATTTTGATGAAAAATATATAAATCTAGAAGTTTTTCATGCCATATTTTAATAAATTGTTGAGAAAATAGTTGCTTCAATTAAAAATTATAATGAGTGTATTTATTCTAAAAGACCTTATTAATTTGTGAATATGGAGTTTAAATTATCTGATGATAAATTTTTTACAATCCTAAAGAAAAAGGTAATATCATTTAAAGTAAATATTGTTTGTCTTAATGTTTTTTTCAATCACATTGTAGGAAATAATGAAAAATTAAGACAAATATTGGTTTTGATCAACTATGGTACCCATATCTACATTCAAATAGGGTGTGATAATCAATAACAAAATAATAAACCTTAAGGATGCATAAAAATAAGGTTCTAATACACAAAAATTAAAAGTTTTCAATGCTATATAGATTAATGTCCAAAAGGGAAAATAAGTTTTATTATACATTATTGGAAATATGAAATAATTGGTAATAATGATACTAATTATTGGACTAATATTTTAATTATATAAAGACAAATAAGTCATATGTCAAGTGGGAGAAAAGATGAGTAAAATAAAAATACATAAAAGAATTATGGAAGTCTATTTATCTCAAATGTATTTATAAGCTTCAAAAACCTATATAGAAATTGAAAAAAGGTGGTCATTTATATAAATAATTTTTTTTCATACCTACCAAAAATAATTTATATGTTCTTGAAGAAAGATTCCCCATGAGATTAAGAAGATAAAAATAAGTTAAGGTGAGTTCACCTTTCATGAACAAAATATTACCAACAAGGATAAGAAATATTCTATACCATAGAGGATAAGATAATTGTATTATGGTGGAAAAATACACACTATATAATATTTCAAACAATCCATGAGTGTTGGTTCTGATGGAGGCATATAGGAACTATAAAAGGGGAATCATTCAATGAAAAAACAAAAGGATTAGTTTGGTGGAATAATTTTGTGAGAATAAAGAGGAATTAAAACTTCAATAAGAGGTATTCAAAAGAAGTTGACCCAAGAATTCTTATGAAGCAATTTGGATAGTGTAAGAAAATTGGACAAAATATTAAATACTACATAATCATACTTCCATAATATGAGAAAATGTTGAAATAAAAGTATTTATCATAAATGAATACAAGTTCATTGATTACTGAAGTAAAAATGGAAATTCCACATAAGTATATACCTTAGAAGAACAAGAATACTATATTATATAATTATATTACTATATCTAAAATCTATAGAGAAATTATGAGGAATAATATTAGTGTTGAACCAAAAATAGAATAAGTTTTTTAGTTACGAAGAAACTTTAAACCTTGTTATACTCACTAAAAAACTATGGTGAATCCACCTTATACCCATATCTATTTTTTCTATGTAGGAAATTAAATGTGTGTCTTATAGAATGAGATCAAGAATAATGATCATGCTATGAAAGTGTTATAATAAGTAAAAAGTTCTACCTTGAACATGATCTGTCATTATTTCATCATTTTACTGAGGATAAATATAAAAATATATGCATGAATTTCATTTAAAAAATAGATCAAACATGATGGAGAGATGATAGAGTGTTAACTTTGAGGGGGAGACAAATTAATAAATATTTTTGAAATCATTATATTATGTGAAGCTAAAAAATTTATAAATTTCTTGAGAATTTGTTTATTATGGAATGTTTGTCACATTTTTTATTTTTTAAAGAATCAATTCTAAAATTATAGGGGATAAATTTGATGAATTAATGATAGGAGTGACGATAGGATTTTGATATATATATGTTGATGAAGAATAATGTTGTGATGTTAATTGATCAATAATTTTTTCTAAACTGAGTATTTTTAAATTAGGGATATTTTTGATTAATTGATAAATTATATATGGCATCATATATTGTATTTACTATTAATAAGTTGGAGATAAAAAAATAAAAAATTTCAAAACATATTTACAATTATTTTATTTATGAGTAGTGAAAAAATCAAAAGGGTTATATTGTTACTCCCATGGATGATGATGTGTTGTATTTGTTTTCAATTATCAATAATGTCAATGGTTCTTAAAATGAGAATGTTTGATGAAGGTGAAAACCCATATAGGAGACAGTATTGAGATATATCTTAGTATAAATATAGATTATTTTTATTATTTATTTATTTTTAATATGATAATGGAGATCCATTCATATGTTGGAAAAGGATATTATGAGTGATATGATTCCATTGATCATGTTTCATTGAATATATACATCTATTAATGATGGTAAATGGTAGAATGTAAATAATTACATATGGTTGAGTTGATGATGTTATGTGGAGTTCATGGATATTTTTAAGGTTGATTTTTAGAATTAATTTAAACATGATATTTAATATAATGTACTTGAGAAGATGGTTTTCAAAGATAACATCCATAGATTATGGATATTACTGAAAATTATGTAACTATAAAGAATTTTTGGAGTTATATGTTATTGGAAATGAATTTAGTTGGATGGAATTTTTATATCCCCGTCTGTTTGTTATAAAGAGTGAATAAATGTTCAATATTAATAAGTTTAAATTGTATAATGATATTTAAATAATATTTAAATAATTAGAGGTAGTGTAAGATCATTGATATACTCAAACGATATTATATATGCTTCAAGTTCCTTAGGAATCATTCCGATATAGATATAGATGTTCTGAAAATATATTAATTTGATATGATTTTTTGTGATTGATTTATAGAAGTTTAGAGTTAGCTAGATTTTATATGTAATATCCTAAAGATCGTTAAAAAATGGATAAGTAATGTGTAAGAACTCGCATAAAAAATGAATCATTTGTGTTGGGATATGTAATAGTAAACCCAATATTTCACTAAGGTATGTATGATTAAATAAAATAAAATAATATATTAATTTGGTGATATTTAATATTAACTCAAATGTATAAATACATATAAAATATTAATTATAATGATATGTAAGAGTTATTACGATATTATTGAGAATACATAAGAATAAATTTGTCTCACATATGATTAACTCTAATGATGAATAAGAGTAACATTAGGATTTAAGATGATATATAAGATACTTATAAGTGGCATAAAAAATTAAATGCGCAATTATGTAAAAAAATAAATTAAAATTGGATGATTCCATTTTGTTATTATATTTTTATATATCATGATTATCTAGTATTAATTCATGATTTAGTTTGATATTGGAGATGATATTTGAAAAATGAAATTGCATTGTGACCCTGAGATTTTCACTTCTATGATATTTTAATGAGAGAATGAATACATAGAAAAGAAGAAGGGTTTTTTTATTCCCTATTGGATGAAATATGAAAATATTTATAGAAAATTAAAAGAGAATATCAATTTGAGAAGATCCTTGGATGATATTAGAGGAGGTATGAATATGAATATACAATTCTATATCTCAACGGATCACTGATGCGTTATTATCATAAGATATTTGAACTTATAAAAGGAATGGATATTGAATAAAGATCATGATATTTATCCTAAATAATTCTTATATATTTAAAGGATAGAATATTATCCACATGTTCTTGATGATTCTATAAAGAAGAATATGAGTCCATATAGAAGAGATGGAGGGACAATAACAACATGAAACTTTTGATTGTGAAAACTATAAAAGAAAATATAGATAGATTGTGAGAGACTCATGTGAATATTTATAAATATCATCACTTCATTGATTTATTGAAGGGGTGAGAAATATTGAGAATCAAATACTACTATTATTTAATATATTAGTTTTTAGATTTCTTTAAGAAAATGGAGAAGATAATTAACCACAATAATATTGTTGAAACTAAGAAAGAAGATATTGTCACAACCTGACCCACCAAAGTCCAACCTATGACTACCCCAATCCCACATCTAATAGGACAACTGATGATGACTAGTGTCGAGTAGGAATATCCCACAAATGGTAGGAATCATCCTAAAGTCCATGTACACACATACATATCTAAGCCCATTTAATGCTGAAATATAAAACAACTAAAACCAATGCATGTGAACATCTAATATCCCACAATAGAGTATGATAGTAAAGTAGTGAAAGTGGAAAAGGTGGTCAAATACAAGTTGAAGCAAAAAAAAATTAAAGATTTAATCCTTCTCTAAGGGTTAGGAATAAGTAAAATGCAATATACCAGTAAAATTCCTTGGTCTGAAAAGCTTCATCAATACTCCACCCACTCCTTGTCCTCCCAAGACACCATCAAAAGGGTTATCATCTAGATTAGATGAAACATGTGCGGGAAAATCTAGTGAATTGGTGAGTATAACAATACCCAGTAGGACATACCAAAAATAAAAAACATGAAGCACCAAGTATATTCAACTAAATAAAACATATGACAAAAATATTTATAACAAAAACACCCAGATATACTCAAGAAATACACCATGCCACCAAGCAGTCATAACCAACTGTCAGCCCCAGGATTATACTCAAAGAAATGATTGTTCCGGGAGAGTCCACTCCATGAGATATTCTATCATTGGAGACACTCTATGAATAGTTATAGATTATTAGGTCCTGCCTAATAAAGATTACTATTCTAGGAATACCCAGATACCTAGATAGGAGTCATGCTCAAAATTATTGGGGGGCACCATGAACCCAATATAGAACAACCCGCTACATAGGGGATCGTATGTCAATGATACCACAAACCCCACCAATACATAATACTATATGGAGGATTATCTCCCTACTCAGGGAGGTCACACTGGTTCCACAAACCCCATTGAGAGAATAAGGATGATAGAGGATCGCACTCCAGTCTCACTGAGGGACACTACAACTCTATATAAGACTTGGCCTCTAGAGGGGATCTAAATCATGTGATGGGGATGTAATTCCACATTGTACCCTTAAGGTAAAGTACCAAGGAAACATAATCAACCTTTAATGGTCCAAAAAAAGTAAATGAAGAGCTACAAACACTATTGAAGGGGGTACATGGCGTGTACTTGGGGGTACATGACATGTCTAGATATCCTCATCCCTACCAGTATGAAAGAGACTCACATAGAATTTAAGTCTCCATATACATAGAATATAAGATTAAACAGTGTGTACATACGTGTTCACCCTTCTCGTGTCACCTATCCATGTCCGTGTACGGTGTCCATGTCTATGTACTGGCCCGTGTAAACCTAGTCGTATATGTGTCCAAGTACACAGTGTGCCACTTGGCTGTGTACTTCTTCCTATGTATGTGTACTCTCTAAATTAAATAGAGAGCCTCAAGGAAGGGGTCACAGGGTTTGTGATATTTAAATTCGGTCAAAACCCTGGTGCTGCAGCCAAGGGGTTCCACATTCCATGTAATCATGAAGTTCATGCCATGTTGTTTTGGGTTTTCCAGAACCTTATTGATCTCTTATATGTCTATATATACATCGCTGAAACCACTAATCTCACCAGAATATGTAGATCTAAGGTCAGTTGGCCCTTAACATCCACAATCTCTAATATCTAAGTTTGAATACACTCAGAAATCATTATTTTTGATCCATCCATTATCACTCATCAAAACCAAGTTGAGCAGATACCACAAATCCATTCTGATCCACTTTTGTTCGTCCACTTCCATCATCACACCATCGATTATGATTCTCACCCATGGTATTAATCCGTTGTGTCGATGAATGGTTGCACAACAATCAAATACCATGTATTTTTTGAACCACGGGATAAAATAAAATGCCTGTGATGAAGTCTGAAGAACGGCGTAGGAGATCCAAAATCCACAAAATGTGAGGAACGAACCTCATTCATTGTTAGTTTGGCATCTATTATTCATCATATAAGGATATGAATGAATAGGTATAAATCATTGAACAATTATAAATAATTCCATAAATTTAATTCTAATAATGGTGTGAGTATCAATTCTGTTTGTGGATTTGATCTATGTTCATCTAGGATTATGAAAAGAGATGAAAATAACAAAAAAAATATCCTACCTGGAGTCTCAATTAATATTTTTTAATGAATGGTTGTGTTGTCATCGTTGATGATATCCATGAACTTTATTAGTTAAGCGATGCATTATCTGATCTTGATTTGTTTTCATTCGCCAAGAAAGTTCTCCAAATATTATATGAATCTCTAGGGTTTGAGTGTCCAACCCTGATGAAATCCTATAACCATATAATTAAGTTATAATTCATTCGATTTTTCAAAACTAAAAAAAATTATTTTCTTTAATTAATCCCATGATGTCTTTCTCACAAATGGAATGTTACGACAAAAACTATATCATGCCTAGGGTAAGAATCATGCCCTAAACTCAATAGTGCACTAGGATTTCTGATCCAGTCCCCCATTCAGGAGTTATTCAACTTTTTTATGAAAACTATGCATGAATGATATTTAATATATAAAATATATTTTAAAATTTTATTCTAGAAACACATGGCCTCGGAATTGCATGCTTTTCTACCTCTGTTCTCAAAAATAATCCATATAATATTCAAAATTACTACATAGAAAATTTGATTCATTAAATTACATCCACCTTAGGGATTAATATACTTAAAAGAGAAAACATACTAAAAAATATGATCTTATTGGGCTCACATTTGGGTCTCCGAATCCCGGGTTATGTATTGAAGATTCTTTTGCTTCCACTGGATACAAGAAAGGGGATTCGAATTCCCATGAAGAATCTTCTTCTGCTAATCCTTGATCTTCACCAAGTACTCTGTAATGGTAGCTCCATCCTCAATGTCTAACTCACCCTAGTTGATAGTGTGCGATGGTTCATGCATGTACCTCCTCAGCTATGATACATGGAAGATGTTGTGTGCCTATTCTAACTGTGGTGGTAGAGCTAAGTGGTATTCCACCTCACCAACTTTACATTGTATTTAGAATGGACTAATGAATCTTAGAGATAACTTACCACCAAGACCAAATATTTTCAATATACGTTGATATGAGACTCTCTAGATCACATGGTTTCCTTCCTCAAACTCTATAGGTCTTCATCATCAATCCGCATAAGACTTATAATAGCTCTTTGTATTCCTCATCCACTCATGGATGATATGTACCTTCTCTATAGTATATCACACAAACTTCATGCCCAAGAGAGATAACTCTCCTGTATTAGTCCAAAAAAGTTGTGACCTATAGGGTCACCCGTAAAAATCCTCGAATAGTGTCATACCAGTGGTGGAATGGTAGCTTTTGTTGTACATAAACTCTACTAAGGGTATTTGATCCTCCCAACTATGACCAAAGTCCAACATGTAATCCCATAGCATGTCCTCCAAGACCTGAATGGTTTGCTCTATCTGGCCATCATTTTGGGGGTGAAACATCTTGCTCAAGTGTAACTGAGTCCCAAAGGCCTCCTATAATCCTCTACATAACCAGAATTTCAATCTAGACTCATGTTTATAGACGATCGTCGAGGGGACTCCATGGAGTCAAACTATCTCCTGGATGTAGAGGTGTCTCAAGCTCTCTATTGAACTTTGCTCTTAAATATCTAGGAAGTGGGCTGACTTTGTGACTTAATCTACTATCACCGAGGTGAAATTATGTCTCCTAGACTTACATGTTAAGCATGTCATGTATTCCATGGATATCCCATACCACTTCCACTATAGAACCTCAAGGGGTTGAGATAAACCCTCTAGAACCTAGTGCTCTGCCTTCACCTACTGACAAGTGAGGCATCAAGAGAAAAAATTTGAAACTTTATTCTTTATGTCTAGATAGAAAAACTGACATTGAAGGTCTTGGTACATCTCTTAAAAACCTTGATGTACCTCCAAATGGGATGTATGAAATTCCAACATCACATTTTTCCACAACATCAAAGGTACTATCATTTATCCTCTAAAAAGGATAGTGTGCTCCCCACCTTCATATTATCCATCAAAAGCATGTCCAGTGGATATCTGAGTATGTAAGGTCTCACAGTTGGTATCTTTACACTAATCATCCCTAAAATAATACAAAAGTGGTGGGGTGACAACTATAAAATGAATATATGAGGCACTATCCCTGTGTATGAAGAACAACAGCAATAAGGATAACTGCTCTAACCCATCAACCAACAACTGAGAATAAGATCTCATACTAAGAGCATCTACCACCACATTCCCAATCCCAAGAGTATAAAAAATCTCAAATTCATGGTCCTAGAGGAACTCTAGCCATCTCCTTTGTCTCATGTTAATATCCTTTTGAGAAAATGTATACTTTAGACTTTTGTGTTCAGAGTAAATGATAAACCTCTCACCCATCAAGTATTGTCTCCACATATTTAGTTAGAATACTATGACTACTAAATCAATATAATGGATCATATATTTCTTCTCATGTGGTCCCAACTGACATGAACCATAGGTCATCATCTCCTTCTTTTTCATCAGAACACAACCAAGTCTGATCCCTGATGCATTGAAAAACACTACATATTCAACACCCTCCTCTGAAAATATCAAGATGCAAGCGATCCTAAACCTCTATCTCAGCTCTAGAAATCACTATTGGTGCATTTCCATGCACATTAAAGGTTTCCCATTCCACATCAAAGCTATCAAGGGTTTCTCCACTATAGAGAAATCAGGTAAAATCCTTCGATAGTACCCTTCCAACCTAAGGAAACTTTGCACCTTAGTAACACTCTTGGGTGGATCCCAAGTAAGAACTGCCTCGACCTTTGTTGTATCCACTAATACTCCAACCTCTAAGATGATGTGTCCCAGAAATTAGGCCTATTTAATCCAAAACTAACACTTAGATAGATTCTCATAAATCAAGTACACTTGAAGTGTGTCCAGGACCACCCTCAAGTGTCTTTCATGGTCATCTTTGGACCCTAAATACACTAGGATTTCATCGATGAAGACTACCATGAAACGATCCAAGAAGTGCTGAAAGATCCAGTTCATGAGTCCCTTGAACACTACTAGGGAATTCTTCATTCCAAATATAATCACCAAGTAATCATAGTGATTATAATAATATTGGAATGTATTATTTGACATATCATCATCCCATACTCATAGTTAGTGATATCTTGATCTATGTTCAATCTTAGAGAACAATTTTTCTCCTCTCAACTGATCAATTAGGTCATTGATCCTTGGTAGTGGATACTTATTCAACAAGGTAACTTAATTCAAGTGCTAGTTATACACACATAACCTCAAACTCCCATCCACCTTCTTAGAAAACAACATTGGAGATACCTAGATGGAAATTTTGTGTCTCAAAAATCCCTTATCCTAAAAGTCCTCCAATATCACCTTCATCTTTTGAAGCTCTACGAGAGCCATCCAATATTCTGGTACAGATAATGGTTTCATCTAAGGATGCATGTCTATGCAGAAGTCTATATCTTGTTAGGGAGATAAACCGAGTATGCCCTCATGAAATACATCCTCATACTCTACCCCCATTGCAGAAAACTGATATCCCAAATAATCCATAGATCCAAGAGTTATTCTATCTAAATGGTGAGTGATCAGATACACTCTTCTATGCCTAAGCTCATCTAGCTCTTCCAAGGTTTCCTTTTCACCCATAAAGAAAAAAATCATTTCATCATTGTGGAAACACCGTATCTTCCACCAAAAATAGTCCATATGTGTATGAACTATGGATATCCAATCTATAACTAATATGAAATTATAATCCCTCATTTCTACAATGAAGAGATCCTATACATGACTCTAGCCTCCAAGTGTAAAATCATATTATCATACAAGTGCATAATCGCTGAGTTACTGCATCTCAGAGTCTAAAATTGTAAGGGTTAAGCTAATGGATCGACTAGAATCTCTATATCTCGAACTAGAGAAGTGTAAAGAAAGGAAAAACTCACCCCATTGTCTATTAATACTATAGATAAAGTAGAAAAGACACATATCGTACCTTATATAATCCCTGGAGACTCAGGGTCATAAGACTCCATAGATTGTAGTTGGCCTCATCCCTATCCACCAACTCCCTGATCCTGGTGCGGACCACATGGGGGTAGTGGTGGAAATAGGTTGAACCTTCGACCACCTCCTTCTACCCTATAGACCCCTATGTCATGTCTTCCACCCTATGGGTCAGTCCTCTCATGCCACTATCTCTATCTCAATGGTCCCTCGATTTTATCACGATCATTTGTACGATGGTTCAAGGAATCCCGATCAAGATGTCCCAAACCATTACAAAAGAAACACTACCTCTCCCTTGGATGATTCGATCCATCCTGAGAGCCTTTCACTATTGACCCTGTATCCTAGGATTGCCTCATGAAGCATTTGGTATTATTCGATCCCTATGATTATCATCAGCTACAGGTTGTCGAGGTATCAGCTACTAGGTTCCCACTACTAGCTCCCACTACTGGTTCCAACTCTACCATAAAGATATACACTACCAAGTCCCACTCAAGAACCCCAAAATGTGTGGGAATGCAAATGGATATCACTGAATCCTCTTGACACAGGCCCTGCTCAAGGGTCTAGTCTCTGAAGAACTAATCATACACCATATCCAACGAGTAACATGAGAGATCAGTAAACCTCACTGAGTACTCTACCATAGTCATACTACCATGCTAAGATGAAGGAACTTTTATATGCATACTGATTGAGACATGGCTAAACAAAACTCTATCCATTAGAGATGCTCAAATTCTTACAAGGAGAGAGTTATCTTATAATGTGACTGAGTCATTGAAATCCACCATCACCCAGAAAATCCCTAAATAAGACTTCCCATGAGGACTTCCATCTAATCTAGTGGAATCCTCACAAGGAGAAAAATCTGAGTGACTGCCTCTAGCTAGTCCTCATCCACCTAGGGATCTAGCTCACCCCAAAACCTGGGAGGTCACTACCTCTAAAACTTGTACAGTGAAAACATCTTGCGTACATCCCCAACTGGTACTGTCGGTGCTAGATTCTACTAAATGGGTGGTGGTATATCTAGTAAACCATCTGGAGGTGATATCTAGGGTACATACCCCTATATTGATCCCTCTTCACTAGGCAAGTCATCCTCATGATCATGCTATGGAATCCTAGCTGACTATCTGTATAGAGGAATCCTAAAATAAAACAAGATGTATCATAGTCAAGAGAGTATATCTAGGGAGATTTCTCAAGAAATAAATGGAAAACACAACCATTATTATATGATGCATGTGCCAAAAAATTTCTTTCAACCAATTTTTACATGTATCGAGTTGAAAGGTGGGTGATTAGAGTCCTTGTGTATGGATACATCAGTCACCACATGAACACTAGAGTCCCTTGCCTGAAAGTTGAACTTTAAAAAATAATCACTATTACCCCAAACTAATCACACTCACTCTGATCCTAAGGTATAACTGACCACCTCTGATACAACTATATCATGACCCGACCCACCAAAGGCCAACCTATGACTAACTCGATCCCGCCTCCAATAGGGAAGGGGCTAGCGATCAAGGCCAAATAAGAATATCCCATGAGTGAGAGTCATCGGCCGAAAGTATATGTACAAACTCACACATCTCCAATCCCACACAATGTTGAGATGTAAAAAAACTAAAACCAATTCATCCATACATCTAAGATACCACAACATAGTATGGTAGTAAAGTACAAAAAGTATAAAAAGGGTCCAAATACAAGCCCAACAAAACATTGTAAAGAGTACAACCTACTCCAAGGGAGAGGACTAAGTAAAATTAAAGCTATTGATAAAAAAACGTTGATCTGAAAAGCTCCAGTTATGCTCCACCCACTCCCTTTCCTCCCAAGACACTATTAAAAGGGTCATAGTCTATATAAGATGCGACACATGTGGGAAAATCCCATGTAGGGGTGAGTATAACAATACTCAATAGGACATCCTGAAAACGCTAAACATGACACACCAAGTATATTAAGCTAAATAAAATATATAACAATCAATTTATGATGAAAACACCCAGATATACATAGGAAAGACCCCATGCTACTAACCAATCATAACCAACTACCAAACCCATAATTCTATTCGAAGCAATGATTGTTCCGAAAGATTCCACTCCATAAGCTATGCTATCATCAGAGACACTAGATGAAGAGGTATAGATCATTGGGCCCAACCCAAGAAAGCTCACTAGTCTAGATTCACCCTAATACTCAGATAGGGGGTTATTACTAGAACTGCTGGAGGACACCATGAACCAAATTTGAATCAACCCTCTATGTATGGGATCATATGTCAACGATACCAAAAACCCCACTAATACAAACTTATAAAATGATGATCAATTCCCTACACAAGAAGGTCATACTAATTCCACAAACCCCATCTAGGGAACAAGGATGATAAAGGATTTCACTCTAGTCTCACATAGGGACACTATTACTATATATTAGACTCGGCCTCTATAGGGGATCACAATCTTGTGATGGGTATGTAATAACACACAGTACCCTTGAGGGAAAGGACCAAGGGAAAATGATTAACCTAGAATGATTCAAACTAAGGAAATTAAGAGCTACAAACACTCTATAATTGGTACATGGAGTGTACCTAGGGGGAACACAGAATGTCCTGTTATCTCCATGCCTACCCATGTGGAAGAGCCTCACATGGAATGTAATTCTCCATATACACAGCATGTAAAAGTATTGCATGGTGTGTGGAGACACATGACACCTTGCATGTGTCACATGTCCATGTCCATGTCCATGTATGGTCATCGTGTTCATGTACCAGCTCATGTACACCTATCTGTGTCCCTATCCAAGTACATGGCATGCCACATGGTCATATACTTTTTCTCGTGTCTGTGTAATCTCTCATGTACACATCAATCCTCACAGAAGTTCTCACACAACATGTTAATGATTCACATGTTGTGTGATATTTAACTTCTTTTATAACCCTAGCGTCGCAGCCAAGGGGGTCACACGTTGTGTAATCCCAAAGTACATGTCGTATTGTTTGAGATTTTCCCAAACCCTTGGTATCTCTTCCAAATTTATGTGAACATTTTCAAAACCACCAATCTCACTTAAATCTATAGATTTAGGGTTATCGGACCCTTTCCATCCTATATCTCTAGGATTCAGGTTCAAATCCACTCAGAAATCACCAACATCGAGCCACATGTCGCCACTTATAAAAAATGGTTTGAATGGATACTGAAAATCCATTCTAATACACCTATGGTCATCCGCCGCCATCATTGCACCTTGATCTCACCATCAATCATGAACCACACCCACATTATTAACCATTTTTTTCAAAGAACGGTCGCACAATGATCAAATACTTGGTATTCATTGAACCACAGGCCAAAAGAGAATGATCACAATGAACATACGAATAATGGGGGAAGAAATCCATAAGACAAAAAATAAGATGAATGAACCTCAGTCATTTTTCATTTGGCCTCTATTTTTTATCAAAGAAGGAGAAGATTAAGAGGGATAAATCAACAAACAATTATAAATAATTCCATCAATTTAATTATACTGATGGTGTAGGTATCAATTATATTTTTGGAATTGATCTATGTTCATACAGGATTAAAAAATGGGATGAAAATCACAAAAAAAACATCCTACTTAGATTTTGGATCAATCATTGATAAATAATGGTTTCATTATCATCGTTGATGATATCCACGAACTCCTTTGGTTCAATGATCAATGATCTGATCCCAATTCATTGACATTCACCAAGAAAGCACTCCAATAGTTGTCTGAATCTCCAGGGTTTGAGTATCCAACCCTAAGAAAATCCTATAATCATATACTTGAAGGATAATTTATTCACTACATCAAAATTTAAAAAAAAATTGTTTAATTACTCCCACGATGACTTTTTCACAAATTTCCCATATTGACAAAGACTATGTCACACCTAGGGTAAAACTCATGCTCTGAACTGAACAGTTCCCTTATATTTCTGATCTAGGACCCCATTCATGATTTATTCAAAAGACCCAGGATCAAATCTGGGTAGGGGAGAATTTCTGGGGGTACTATAGCAGTACTATAGCAGTAATGTAGTAGCGGTGGAACTGTAGCAGCGGCGGCACTATAGCGGCGGAGGGACTGTAGTAGGTACTGTAGCGGCGGCTGTACTGTAGAAGGTACTGTAGCGGAATGGGTACTGTAGCAGTACTGTTCACCGAGGGGTCCTTTGGGCCAAAAAATGGGCTTTCAAGCCTTGTATTCAGGCCACTTGGCCTTGGGCCTTCAGGCTATGTAATGGTTTACCCTCTACCCAGTCTAAAGAGGTATTTTCTTTAAATAATAAATTGAGGCTTCGGCCCCAACCTTTAAATATATATTACAAATATTTATTTTGGGAACATCGGGCCTCATAATCGCACGCTATCTTAGTAGCTAGTCTCAAAAATGATCCATATAATATCCAAAAATACTACATGGAAAATATGAGTCATTACAGGCATGAAATAGTTAGTTCAGTGGAGATTAATGTTTATCTTGATGATCTTTCTTCAAGAGGACCTAACTGAATCAAGTTTTAAATATAGGACCCGGTTGGATCGAGTGTCTATGAAGAATTAAATGTTAGTGTTTATTAAGAAATTAGTGTCCTTCATTATGATATGTTTGGTTCTAAGTATAAAGTTTAAAGGTCATTCTATTTCCCATAGTTGTTCTTGATAATATATCATCAGTCATTTGTATGTGGTATACTATTTCTATACGCCAAGGACTATCTTAAACATTGTGAGTGATACTTTTTTAAAAAAATGTTCTATATTATTGTATTTTTATATCTTTTTACACATATACAGACTAAGTGTGAGATTATATATTGGGATATTTTAACTTTAACAAGTGAAAAGGTTATGAAAAGTTTCTTAATTTAGAAATTGTTTTCTTCAATTATATGACCCCCTCTTGTTATGTCTTCAAAGATCCTATGGGGATAAAATAATAATAATAATAATAATAACATAAATAGAAAACAAAATCAATACCAAAGAATAACCCATTCACTTTTAAGGGAATACATGTTCACCTAAAATAAAAAGTTTCATCCTAATATTTCCCTAAAACCAAACAAGACTGCCTAAGATAATATTCTAACCTCCCCAAATCACTAAATTGTTCTAAGTAAAAACAAAAATAAAAATACAACTATAAGAAAAAAAACATAAAATAATAATTTACTCCCATGTATGTTATAAATGACCACCCATGATGATTGATTTTAATGGACACAAGGTGGGTTTTCCCACTTTACCTAAAAAATAATTAGTTCTTAGGTCCATGAACTTTCATAGTTTACCCTTTATGAGAATAAACCATCCATATGATAAGTACAACTATATAGTATGAACCTACTAAGAGTGTATAATCCATTTCACCAAATGGAACTACCACTAAAGACTTCTACATCCACACATATCTTGAGTGATCCACACATGTGATAATCAATCAATTAATTAGGTAACTCCAATAAAATCAGGTGACCATAATAAAAAAATTATGGATATAACTGAAATAAAAAATTCATAAGGCTTCTCAAATCCCATGTCAATGCCTATTGTTAACCTAAGGATGCATTCCCAGTTTAATAAAAATAAAGGTAACACTCAATCATATAAAATAATATAACAATGGTGTGGATATAATTTAAAACCAATGGACATTCTACATTCCAAAACATACTTCTGAAATATTTGTTATATCCTAAAAATGTTACATACACATTCCAAATAGGATAAACATAAAAATAGTCCAATAGATGAAAAATAGAAGGCTACATGGTTTGTATGCATGGATTAAAAAATATGATGTAATACTTGTTTAAAACTAGAAATAATTTCCATACCCTACATGATTTTAAAATTGAGTATCTAAACTATACCTAATGCATTATACACTCTGCCTCACTCAAACACTCATCGTTGACATAATATTACCAAAATTAAACACTTATATTGTCCTGATAAACTTTTAACACATCAATATACTTAAAATAGATGAGGAAAAAACATTAATAGATATTACAATCACTCTGATGGTTTTTATCACATCAATCTATGTTCCTTTGTTAGAATTTCCTAAACCTATCCAATGCTCTCTAAATTGATTAACTAAACATGAGGAAAATACTGAATTCATACCAAAAAAATTACAATTCCTTAAAAATTAATATTACATACATATAAATAAAAATAAATACTAAATCTTACATAAATAATTGAATCATGTGGTATTGGAAAACTATAGAAAACATAAAAACCTGAATCAAAACTCAAGAAAAAATCTTAGAAACTAACAAAAAAAATCTTTTTCATTTTTTTATTAAAAAAATAAGAAATAATATAAAAATACTATTTTTTGAAAAAATATGTAACCATAAAAAAATATTTACAAATAAACCCTCCTTATTTTTTTATAAAAAAATCAATGACTATTATAAAAAATAAAATCTTATTTTCTTTTAAAGGAATGTATTTAAATAAAAACATAATTAAAAGTGCTTATTTTTTATAAAATCACTTCAAAACAATTAAAACTCGGTTTCCCTTTTTTATATAATGAAACCATGATAACATTCATGAATGATCCCCCACTAAGAACCCCTCTTGTGCCTATAGTAAAAACAATAATGACTTGTGAGTTCCACCTCTAAAAGACCCTAGGTTGGTGACTAGCATCGAGGGTATATAACATGAAAATGGGAGGATACACCCTCATTTATCCTAGGAATATAACATGAAATCCACTAATAATCCCCATGATATGAAAAAACTAGAACCTATAATAATATAAAATGAATAATATGTCATAAGAATTTATGTATCCTTGAAAAAATAACAAATCAATGTCCTAGGAAGCAACTCCACTATCAATCCTATACTCTAAGCTAGTATTGTATATTGAGGTGAAATAATTAATCATGTAAACCTTAAAAATAATTTATTTATATAGGGGTGAGAATAAAATGTATACTCAATAGGATTATACTTGATAACACTCCTACTAATGTGAATGATGCATATTGATTCTCCAGTGAATAAAAATCAAAACCAACAAGCAAATATCAAGTCAACAGTCACCCAACCTCATGAAGACACACTCACTAAATATCACATCCATGAATACAATATAGTATTAAAAACTATAATCTATGTCAATATACAGTCACTTCTCAACAATTTTTTCATTCTCACAGCCCAACATCAAACTTTCTATACTCAGTACGTCCTATATAGATTCGGGTCGAGTCGCAACCCTATCTCCCCCAGCCTCCTATAGGGTTCAACATCTCATGTTGGCATATGTTTGAATGCTAATATCAGAACCAATGTGGGCCATACTACAACCCTAATTATCCCAACCTCATGTGGGGTCTAATATCTTGTGTTATCATCAGCTCACAACTATATTCCTTTTTCCACATCCATATGAATATCCATCATAGTAGGGTATCATGAACCTATATAATATCAACCTCATTCCCTCCTCTTACCATACATGACCCCACCAAGTGTTATCCTCACAACCATACTATATCCATAAGAGATATTTGGGGAGAGGGGTAAGTTATACATCCCTTCCCTCGCTATCTAGAATGTTTTGGGAAAACACATGAAACCCAAAACCTTTGGATTTTAGTAAGGTTAGCTGACTTAAGTGGGAAGTATAATGAAATAACAAGAAATAAAATCATATAATATAATCATACATACAAGACTAACTAAATAGGTTCACACTAACACAAAACCATCCCATACTATAACCATCATTGCATTACTATTTCCACACACCACTACAACTATTAGTTATAACACCCCAAACCATCCCACATTCCCACAAAAAATAGCCACAAAAAGCATTCACATTCTAACAATCACTTTTTTATTTAACATAATCATTTTCCCATTTTACTAACAAGAATTTAGTAATTAATTTATAAGAAAAATTATCACATGTATATATATACATTTAATAGTTCTTCTCATTTATAAATATTCTATTAATATTCTTAAACCCCATGATTATTTTCCTAAAAATGTTATAGAAGCATAAAATTCTCATATATTAATTCTTCTTTATTTTGCCACTTAAATTTTCCTATCTCGGTTTTAACACATTATCCATACGAGAAGACATAATGAATTCATAGAATATTATTATCACACTATTTAGAAAATAATGTGGTACAATAAAACAAAAAAATACATTCATAACTAACCCAATTGATTATATATTAAATTTCATATTTTTTGGTTTATTATCTTCTTAAATATGATGACTTCTATTTATCTCTATAAAACCAAACCATGATAATTACACACCTATAAATAATTAAAAGATAATAAAATGGATCCCTTACATCAATTATAGATGAAACATAATGAAAAATGATGTTCACAATGCTTGGATGCGAAGGGAATACTATTTGCAATATAGTGGCGGTGTTGCACATGTACAATGAAAATAAAAAGATTCCCATGTTCCAATAGTTCATGAGAGAATCAAATAAGTAGAGGCCTTGCACTACATAAAAATTCTCAAGAATATCCATGCTTTATTTTGGTTTTTTCAGAAATGAAATATGGGAGAAACTATTTTAAAATATCAAAATTAAGGAAATGAAACATTTTTAACAACTACTCAGGGAATACCCTCTTAAAATACATTAATATATATATATATATTTATTTATAAAATTAAGGGATAAACATGGCTCACATGTAAACTAGAACTACATAGGTGAAGGAACTAAATCCCAAAATTCCTCATTATTAATCCATAAAATAATCACAATGTATGGGGACCAATATACACATTTTCTATTTAAAATTATTTCTAAATTCTTGACCCTCTCGCTCTCTCATTATTTTAATTTAAATCCCATTGAATTTTGAAAACATGTTTTGGCTTATAAAAAGTGTTATTCCTTTTTTCATGTTACATCATCAATATGTGATTTTTTTTTTAAAAAAAATAACATGTCAAACACTTTTTATTCTCACATATATCTCATTTAACTTAATTCAATAAATCTAAGTTCTAATTGTCTATTACACATAACACATTTTATTTTTTCCCATGTTATTCTATTATTTATTTTTTCTTATTCTTCATTCTATAATTGAATAGTACAAATATTTTTCATTTAAAAAAAAAATTGCAGTTCATAATGATATATATATTTATAAATTTAATATATATATATATATAACACATAATATATTTTATATCAGAAATATTATTGAGATAGAAAAAACTTAATGAGAAAAAATATATATGATGCACAATATATATATATATAATATATACGAAACATGATTTTTTTGGGTAAAATCAATTTTTAACATTTCAAGTAGTGAAAAATATATAATATATAGGCAAAATTCAGAAAACATATTTAAAACCAAAAATAATAGAATTAATAAAATTAATATAAAACTTCCCAACCATCTAAAACTAATATAAAACATATAGGGACTCTCTTTATATCTAATAAATGATATATGAAGCATTCTAGAAAATATGGGCATTTATTGTTTCATTGCTGGGCACCCCTCTTGAGCCTACAGAGAATATGAGAGTGAAATATTAGGCTTTCCTCTAATATGCCCTCGGTTGGTGAGTAGCACTAAAGTTATATACTACATAACTAGGAGGGAATGCCTGCATATATTCTAGGAACATATCATAAAATCCACCAGTCAACTCCTCAATATAAAATAAACTAAAACCTATAGTAATAAATTATGAATGATATGTCAGATAGATATAAGCATCAAAGTAAAAAATTCCAAATAAATGTCTTAAGAAATAGCTCCATAACTAGTCTTATTCTCTAAGATGGTACTATCCAACTCAGTTTCCAAACTCTCCCTGTAAACCTAAGATCATTTTATATATATATGTATGAGAATAGAATTTATACATAGTAGGATCATACCTGATGCCACTCATGGAAATGCATATGAAGATTATTAATCCCCTAATGAATAACCAAAAAACAAACATGACCCTATTAGGTCACCTTTCACCCTACTTTACTAAGGTGAACTTAGAAAATATTTCATCTAACATGATAATATGGTAATAAAGAATATAATCAAAGACACCCCATTAATAATTCCTCATTGGTTTGTAACTCTCATGCCCCAATTTCAAACATCATATGTATAATCAATAATATAATGATGTGGGTTGGGGAACAACCCTACCAACCCCAACATCCCAAAATATCTATTATCTAGTTTTGGAATAGTTTATAATACTCATATCATAGTTCATGTGTGTTAGACCATAACTCTACCAATATCATCCTTCTGTTGGGTCTAACATCTCATGTTGGTCTCATTTCACAACCACATCCCCATATACACATCCATATCCATATCCATATCATAATGGTATCATGAACATAAAGTAAATCAACCTCATTCCCTCCTCCAACCATGAATGACCCCCATCAAGTTCCATCATCACAATTTTAACACATACATAAGAGAGTGTAGGGAAGAGGGAGAAGTTATCCATCTATTACCTCACCACCCTATACATTTCGGTAAGCACATAGAATCCCGACCTAGTAGGTTCACACTAACATAAATCTATCCCAATCCGTAACCATATCCATACTACCGTTTCTACACCGTGGCACCACTTACAACTATTATACTACATACCTTCCAACTTTCCTATAAAATAACCTTAAAGCATTCATATTTTAAAAATTACTTTTCCACTTAACAAAATAATTTTCCCATTTTACAAACCTAGATATATAAATTCATTTATGAAAAAAGTATTGAAATTAAAAATATAATTGAAACATATCTAGTAAATAGTAAATATTTTATTAATATGCTTAAAACCAACACTTATTTTGTTAAGATTCTTTATGAAAGTATAAAATTATCCTTTCATATTTCTGTATTATTATCTTTTTAAAGTTAATGGCTATTATTTACCCACTAGAAAACTAAAACATGATAATTAACACCTATACATAAATAAAAATAAATAAAAAGGATCATCTACCTAAGTAATAGATTCAACTAGAAGGAAAAATGATGTTTACAATGCCTATATGCAAAGTTGTGAATTTTCATAGTATATGGGAAATGTTGCACAAGTAAATGGAAAATAAATCTATTACCATATACCAAGAGTTCATGATGATATCATTGAATATGAGGACCCAGGATGCAAGAAATTTCCTAGGAAGATACATGTTATCCTTTTTTTATCACAGAAATTAAATAGTGGAGAAATGGTTTTAAAATAGTAGAAAATAGATATTTTATATGATTCACATATGATCATTACCATCTTGAAACTCATGAAAAACCTGCCTATATCAATAAAATCATGGGAGAATCGTGGTTCACCTATGTTCTAGCACTCCATGGTCCAAAGGAATTAAATTCAATTATTCCATATTTTTAATTCTTAAAATAATTGTAATGCATAGGAGGCTACTATAAACATTTTATTTTTAAAATCACTTCTAAAATATTAACACTATATCTCACATAATTTTTATTAAAATACCATTTAATTTGAAAAACACATTTTGGATTCTAAAAATTGTTTTTCATTTTTTATTTCTCCATGTTACATCATTAATATGTGATGTTTTTTACTTTTCATTAACAAATAAAACATTTTTTATTCTCACATGCATCTCATTTAATTTAATCTATTAAATATAAGTTTTAATTATTTATAACACATAACACATTTTCTTTTTTCCCATGTTATTCGATTATTTATTTTTTCTTATTCTTCTTTCTATAATTGAATAGTACAAATTTTTTCTTTTAAAATGTATTTTATCTCAATTCATAATGATATATATATATATATATATTTAATATATATATATATATAACACAATATATTATATATGAGAAATATTATTGACATGGGAAAAATCAATCTGAAAAAATATAGATGATGCACATTATATTTATAATATATGAAACATAATTCCTTTGGTTAAAATCAATGTTTAACATTTTAAATAGTGAAAACATATAATACATAGGCAAAATTTGGAAAACATATTTAAACCCAAAAATAATAGAAGTACTAAAATTAATATAAAACTTTCCAACCATATAGAACTAATATAAAACATACAAGGACTCCCTTGATATCTACGAAATGATATATGAAGCATTCTAGAAAATATGGGCCTTAATTGTTTCATTACTAGGAACCCCTCTTGATCATATAGTGTATATGATAGTGACCTATAATGATTTCCTCTAATATTCCCTTGGTTGTTGAGTAGCAATGAGTATATATTCTACGCAATTGGGATGGAATACCTGCATATATACCAAGAACATAGCATAAAATTCACCAATAAAATATATAATATAAAATAAAACAAAACCCATAGTAATCTATTATGAATGATTTTTCAGAAATATATAAGCATCAAAGTAAAAAATTCTAAATAAATGTCTTAGGCAATAGCTCCACAACCAATATTATGCTCCAAGATGATACTATCCAGCTCAAATTTCAAACTCTCCCTAGATTCATGTAAAACATTATATATATATATATATATGGGTGTGAATAAAATTTATATATAGAAGGATCATACTTGATACCACTCATGAAAATGAAGAATAAGAATATTAATTCTCTGGTGAATAAACAAAAACAACAACATGCACCTATCAAGTCACCTTTCACCCCACCTTACTAAGGTGAACTCAAAAAATATTTCATCTAAGATAATAATATAGTAATAAATAATATAATCAAAGGCAACACATTACTAATTCCCAATTAGTCTGTAACTATCATGCCTCAATGTCAAACATCTTGTGCATAATCCATCCTATAATGATTTGGGTTGGGGCAAAACCTTACAAACCCCAACATCCCAAAATGTATATTATGTAATGTTGGAATAAATTATAATACTCATATCATAGTTGACGTGTATTAGACCATAACCCTACCAATATCATACTTTTGTAGGGTCTAACATCTTATATTGGATTTAGTTCACAACCACATTCCCATATCCACATTCATATCCATATTCCTATCATAATGGTATCATGAACTTGAAGTAAATCAACCTCATTACCTCCTCCAACCATAAATGACCCCCATCAAGTTCCATCATCACAACAATAACACATCCATAAGAGAGTGTAGGGAATATGGATAAGTTATCCATCTATTACCTCACCAACCTATACATTTGGGGAAACACATAGAATCCCAACCTATTAGGTTCACACTAACATGAAACTATCCAAACCCAAAACCATATCCACACTAACATTTCTACACACAAGCACCACTACCAACTATGCCATTACATACCTTCTAACTTTACAATAAAAAATAGCCTTAAAATAATTTAGGTTTCAAAAATTACTTTTCTACTTAAAAAAATCATTTTCCCATTTTATGAAGTTGAATTTACAAATTCATTTATGAAAAAATTTCAAAATTAAATATATACTTGAAACATCACTAGTAAATAATAAATATTTTATTAATAATCTTAAAAATAGTACTTATTTTGTTAAGATTATTTATGGAAGTAGAAAATTATCCTTTCATATTTCTAGATTACTATCTTTTTAAAGTTAATGACTATTATTTACCCACTAGAAAACTGAAACATGATAATTCCACACCTACACATAAATAAAAAAAGAAAATTGATCCTCTACCTTAGTTTTAGATTTAATGGGAACAAAAAATGATGTTTCCAATGCCCAGATGAAAAGTTTTGAATTTTCATAGTATACGGGCGGTGTTGTATAGGTAAATGGAAAATAAATAGTTTCTTATGTTCCACAAGTTCATGATGATATTATAGAAGATAAGGACCCGGGATGCAAAAAAGTTCTTAGGAAGATCCCTTCTCACCTTTCGTTATCACAAAAATTAAATAATGGAGAAATAGTTTAAAAATATTAAAAAGAAATATTGTATAGGATTTACAACCACATGATTGTTCCTATATTGAAACCCATGAAACACCTACCTATATCAATAAAATCAAAGGATAATCATGGTTCACCTATGTGCTAGCACTGCATGGGTCAAAGGAATTAAATCTAATTATTCCCCCTTTTTAATTATTAAAATAATCATAATTCATGGGAGTATACTAAACACATTTTATGTTTAAAACCATTTATAAAATCATGAAACTATCTCTGGCATCATTTTCATTAAAATCACATTTAATTTATAATACATTTTTTTTACTTTTAATTTTTTTTCACATTCCATACTACATCATCAATGTGTGGTATTTTATAATTATTTTTTTATACACTTCAAATGATTTTTTTTATATTCACATTTTTTTAGTTTTTTATAATTTTTCAAATATTGGTTAAAATTATTTAAATTACATAACACATTTTTTCTCATGTTATTCTATCTTTTTTTCTTCTTCTTCTTTTTTAAAATCAATTTTTTCAATTTTTTCTTTTAAAATTTATCATTTTCCATATTTAGAATAATATATATATATATATAATATATTTATATATAACACAAAATATATTGTATATTATCAAGATTATTTATAAGGAAAAACTCAATATGTAAAAATATAGATGATATTTAATATAATTAAAAGATATGTGAAATATTTTCATTACATAAAATCAATGTGTGATATTTCAAAAAAAAATATACAATAATTAACCAAAATTTATAAAATAAATTTAGACCTAAAAAATAAAATAATTAATAAAATCAATATAAACCTTATCATCCCTTTAAAACTAATAAAAACATACATAGACTCCTTAAACATATAAGAAAAGAACAAGGAATTGTTTATAAAAAAACTGGGCCCTGAAAATTGATATAAATAATATAATAATATTTATAAATTTAAAACCAACTTATAAAATCATAAAAATAAAAACATAAAACACAAACTATGTACTTCTAAATAAGTTCTCTCAGTTCCCACCTAACCAGTCCGCTACTGAACAAACCATTTATCTTTAGTTATGTAGTTCATTGATGATTATTCTTTTAGATTGAAGAACATAGTATTTTCATGTATCCTATAGATTTGTTATATAATCAATACCAATACCCAAGACTTAAAAATAATGATGATGATAATAGTGTTAAATGATTAGATAATTCAATCACCATGAAACACCCATTATTCAGATTTATAAAAAAACTCCGAATATGTGATGGCCACCTGCCTTATATTACATTTTTAAATGAACCACCCCCTATCTAGGGCCACAAAATCATAATAAATTACTTTCTAAAGAAAGTATGTAAAATTAAATAGTGAAAACTTTTAAAAAACACATAAATTTTAAAAAGAGGGGAGGAAATCACATTAAGAGACAATAAAACAACAAACTAAACACTAATAAGTTATAAAAAAAATAAAAGTAAATTCCTTAACACCCTTTACAGAAATTCATTTAATTACAAATGGATTAACCATTCCTTAAAAAACCCCCAATCCAAATTACATTATTCACTAATATATATTAGTAATGAGGGAAGAGAAGAAGAAAAATCGAAGATAGATAATTTCATGCCACAGATTCAATGAATTGTATATCTTTATTTGACCTACCATGGATATTCAAACAATTTAGAAGGATATGGACGTCACAAAACCTATGAAAGAGGAAGGAGGAGAAAATGAGAGAGAATATGGGGAATATTGAAATAAAACCTAAATTTTAAGGGTTTTTTTATTTTAATAGAATATTTAATAAATATATAACATGTCATGGAAAATAACTATAATTTTTTAAAATCATATATTTTTAAATGATTATAAATGAATAATTTCTAAAAAATAATATAATTATAAATATATTTGATAATTAAGAAAACAATATATAACATAAAACATATAAATTAAGTGATTCAGAACCTATATTTATATGGTTTGGAAATACCCTCTGTCTATAGAGTACCAGAGGAAATTTCACTATTTTTTACATTATAAATTATAGATCCAAAGGATAATACATAAAGATAATATCAAATTGAGTTCATAAAGAAACATATATTTCTTCCATACATCACATTTTTATGGTATCTATATCCAAATTCTGGTAAATGGTGTTATAGTACATTATACTTGACTAGTGTAACATATAGGCCTCTATAGATTATCCCAAATTCACCTAATTTCCTAGTTTAAACATACATAAAAAGTTATAACCTATATATTGATCAGGAAACTATATTCCTTCCATAATCTACAAAATATACATAATATATTCTTCATCTCAATGTTTTTTCATAATAAAAGATAGTAATAGGTGAAACATGTTCTTATCTTTTCTATAATGATCAACATCGACAGCATATTAGCTTAATAGTTGGTTCTTTATATCTTTCACTATGTCACCAGCCCATACTGTATAATCTATTTTTCTAACTATTAGTTCAATTAGATATGTTTCATCATAGAATGAAACACTAGGTTCTTTATTATATGTATTAAACTATATCTATTATAGTGTAAAACATTTTCCAATCACATTATTTTTATTTATTCAAAATTTTATTTATCCATACCATCCATTTTCTAGAATTAGTTATAAGAACATAATTTTCCCTTATAGTAGATATTGTTATCAAATTTTAAAACTAAGATAACAAATTTACAATAGTTCCTCCTTATATAAACACATTACCCATAGTATTTAAACTTTTTAAATCAACTCGATGGACATTATCCACATACTCTTATATAATTCAATATATGAATGCACAATGATACTATTATAACTATATTTGAGTACCTTAGAATCCATTTAATAATTTTACAATCATGTTTCCGGTAGTCTTTTATATAATTTCTCATTTTTCCCATAGAATGAGAAATATCCAATCAACTAAATACCATATAATACATGAATCCTTCAATATATAATTAATAATAAATAAACACCATGAACTCAATAACTTCCTCCATATTTGGAACTTACTCCTTGAAAAAATAATGTTCCATATCTAAGGAATTTAAACCTATATTTATTCCATTATAATGAACATACATATAATAATTATAATTTAAACTACTTTTAAAAACACAATTTTGTTGATAACATAGGCTCTCCTAATCTTCATACTCAAAATCTGACTCGCTTCTACAAGATCATTCAACTCAAACTCCTTATTTTATTTCATTTTCAACTCATTGGTACTTTGAATTTATTATCCTTAAATAAGTTATTCATAAATATATATATATATATATATATTAAATTTAATACAACCATCAATTAATAGATAAAATAAATATCATTATATTTTGTGACAAAATTTTTATGCATTGATTATCACTGATTTATTAGAAAATCAAGGATTCCTAGGTGTCTACTTCTACTGGAAAAAAAATATTTTAGATTTTTTCACCATATAATTCTTTCTGGAATCAAAAAATCCATTTTAATATTATACATATACCCCCTCTAAATATCAATGAATAAATTTTTCTTTAAATAAAACTCATTAAGATGATAATACATAAAATTAATAATGAAGGTGACCACCCTTGTGGTGGTGAGCATCACCACAGGAGAGAAAATACAATGTAATATGTTTTATCCTTCTCTTGAAATCCATTAACTTCCAGCTATAGTTTTTATATGATATTACCATCACAAAATTTCCTTTATGATATACCCATTGTTTATGAAATTATTTTATTCCTTAAGGAAAGGAAGGTAACCATCATGTTTTTTAAAAATGAAATAATGATGACTCATTAATACTTATAAACTCTTTCTTTCTCAACTCCTTCATATGCATCAATTTTTAAAAATAAATTAGATATACCTCGTATATAAATATTAAATAATTAAAGGATGATGAATAACTATAAAAAATTATTCTCACCATCTTATATATCTGTAATTATACCCAATGAAAATTCTTTAATGGTTCATTGGTCTCATTATCATGTACGCATTAAAGATCAACTTGATATGGATATAATGATTCTTCATTATCACTATCATTTTCAACTATAAAATGGAATTTTTATAATATTCCTTCATTAAATATCACATTAAAAGTTTTTATTATATTCAACTTCATATCTTGTAAGAAACAATATCCAATCTTATACCATATTGTTTTAGACATAAAATCAATCTTATCCCTTATATCAATATCAATGTAAATATATGTTGAATATCCAATAACTCATAAATGATAGTCTTAATAGTTTTTTGGTATATAAATCCTCTAGATATCATTATCCAATTATAAAAAAATTCTTTTTATTAATAAGATACACTAATATAATTTCTACCTAAGCTAAAAAAGTTATTGATAGCACTAAGTGTAGTTTCATAGTCCTAGGATGTCTATTAAATGTATGATTCATCCTCTCTGTCACACTATTCTTTTTTTTAATGGGAATTAACTTCAATTTGTATCATTTAATTTAGTATATTCGATACAATCATATTATCCTCAATTTTTAGACTATAAAAATTTCATCTTTGACCCCAAATGAATATCTACTAGATTTTTCAACATCTATGGAATAGTAAAAAATTTCAAATATTCATTGAATATAAACAAATACATTCATTGTTTAGTTTTATATAAATTCCATATAAGAAATTTAAACCCGATGCTAATATACTCGCATGGGCCTCAAACTAAAGTGTTCGCCAATTCAAAATTTATATACATTAATGTTCATCATCCTTTTCAAAAAAACATACTTTCTTATTATTTCTAAAGATATAATATCATCATAATAAAAATTTCATAAAATTTAACTCTAGTAGATTTAAATTATCACTCATGTGTCCTAGCCTTTAATTCCATAATTTTTAATCCCTTGATAAATTTGTTACTGAAACCATTTCTATGAAACTTTTTATCATATTATTATTGAATTTAATTATTTACCCTATAAACGATGACCATAAACCCCTTGAAAATATTACATGTACCACTAATGATGGTGGTGAAAAATCCTATATTATTATTGTTGTGGAAAAATCAGGAGTATCAATGATAGAATAGGTTTTCAGATTAAGAAAATACATAAGAAAGAATCATATAACATATAGAGATTTACGTGGTTAGTGAAATGATCCCTACGTCCACAGAGAGGTAGAAATATCACTAGTTTCATGAGAAAAAATTACTGGGAGTATCAGAGCTTCAAAAAATCCCACAAAAACCTCTAGACTAAAATGGGATAATAATAAGGAAGAATAATTATTCCACCAACTGCACAAAAAGTCTGATGATCTATAGTAAAATATGGCTTGAATTCTGCATCGCTACATTGTTACAGACACCCAAGTCCAATATACTATAATGGCTAGTGGTTGGAAGTCCACAGAGCTATAGTGCCCTATCGGTGTCACCGTTCAGATCTACTAAATTCTTTCAGAGCTTCTATAGTGCCCCAAAATTTGGCATGGGGGCCTTTATCCCCCTGAACACCAGAGTATGGGCACATTACCCCATGCAACCCCCAATGATCTCACCATGAGGCTCATCCCACAGAGTTGTCGCATGGTGTATAGTATGGACCACAAGTATTCATCCCAAAATCATCCAGAAAGGATCAGGCTACACTAATCCAATATTAATTTCCATCAATTGATGTAAAATATTTTTCAATAAAATGATATGTCAAACATTCAATTGTATGAGAAAACCACCATTACTAATTTTGATCTATGCATCAAAATTTCTATAATCTCAAAATGGCTCATTACCTATATGATATACCTTATCAAAATTCTAGTAATCATAATTATTTTGGATATACTTCAATTATGTTGAATGGAAATATATTCTGAGGTCCAAAATATAATACTCTATAAGAACATCCACACTAAATAGTATGGAATATTATGCCTAAATGGACCGAAGGCCTTCATTTTTATTGATTTTTTATAACCCCCCTTTCAAGGGATGAGGGGTAACCCTTACAAGGCCCGTAGTCTTAGAGATTACATGGCCCATAGGCTTAGGAGATTACATGACTCGAAGGTATTAGGGAATTCAACCAGACTATCTACAAGGAACTACCCCTCCCCAACATCTGCATCCTGATAGTAGCTCTCCGCCTTTTAATGACCATCTGGCTAGGCTTTACATGCAAGCACGGGATGGTACCGATGGCATAGCCATACCCTCTCATTCTGATAATCCATTTGGCTCTGCTCTAGTGAGTGCACCTCCTCTGAATCCTCTTCTAGGGCTGCTCCTTTTTTGTAGTGTGTCTGGGGCCTTCATTCATGTGGCCCGAAGGCCTTGGGGTGGCCCTAAGACCTTAAGGTGGCCCAAAGGCCTTGAGAATAAACTAGCATGAAGGCCTTGGGTGGCCCGAAATCCTTGAGGACCCGAGGACCAAACCGGTGGCCCGAAGGCCTAGATGGATGAATATTTCTGGTTGCTACAGTACTGAATAGTTCCTGATATAGTTTCTGCTACAGTACTGCTACAGTAAACCGGAAATATGCCTCTACCCAGATTTGATCTCGGGTCTCTTGGATGAACCTAGTGAGTCCTTACCAACTGGGCTGAGGCTCATGTGCTAGTATGGAATATTATGTGATCTTAGTTGTTGTATTTTTTGATGATTTCCTATGTTCCATTCATTTGGTTTATCCTATAATTATTATAGGCTATACTAGACCACTTATTCGTTTCTCTAATTTTTCTCAATGATTTATATCATCCTATTTGATTTAACACTTTATAGATATCCCTATTGATTCAGTTATTAAGAATAATTATATAATCTAAACATCTTTATTCTATAAATTTTTTCATTAATGATTAAATATCTTATTTTTTTAACATTAATATGACATTTCAATATTAATAAATATTAGATGTTATATTTTCTTACAAAATTTAATGTAATTATGAAAGTAAAATAGGATTGATCTCTTCATCATTAAATGTAATATCTATAAATCTCATATGGAAAATAATTATGTTGAACACACTGATATGATTAGTAATAAATTTTTCATCACTCATTTTAAATCATCATATCATATATACTTTTTTTGAGGTGGAATGACTCACATATATAATTTCTAGTGAAACCATTGAGATGGACCAACAAAAACATACATACATATTACATCATTTTACATGAATACTAATTACATGTCATAATAAATCACACCCCATAACCTATAGGTTTAGTAACTTTTGATATTAGATGTATAAAAAACATATTTTACAAAATTGTGAACATTTATCTTTAGTTACACCACAATAGACCCACTTTTCGATATATCATATGTTCTAATCTTCTTTATAACCTTTGGAATATAATCATAATAAATGGGTGAGATCATATGGTTAGTATGATTTGAACAAAAATGATATCAATCGAAGATCATAAGTGATCATAAGATGAGCATGTGGGAATTAAAACAAAATCAATGTGTATAAACATAACATAATGAAATTAAACACAATAAAACATAGATCATAATTTAGGAGTCATTATATGAGGCTTTTTCCACAATATAAAAAAATATTTGTATGATTCTGGAATCATTAGTTACTGATCCAGGTTTATGAAGACCTAACATAGAAATGTAGAATAAGAATGTGAAATGTATATAAAAAAATAAAATCATTTCTTAGTTCGAGGTTCACTGCCAAGACCATCATCACATAGTAGACAAAGTCCAATAGTGTATTAGTTTTACTCCATGATCCTTGACATTTCAACTTATACAATATAATCTTTTACCTAATGAATTTGAGGTTAATATAATTTTGGTCCCACCTATTACTTAAACATTATGGATTTCGTTCACTCCATAGTCCCTTACATGTCATATCATTAGATATAAAACTTTACCAAAATTTTTTAAGGGATATATAATTCCACTCCTAACCATCACATAATTAAAACCCCAACATATCAGTTCCACGTGAATATGAAATCATTTATAATTCCATCATATCTTAATTTACACATGGGAATAAAACGGATTCCCAGAAAACTTCTATACGACATGGTCGAAATTTATCAATTGAACGATGGTGGATGGTATATTTATAAAAAATTACCCAATGAATCATAAGAACCATTAAATTTTTATTACATAGATGAAAAAACATTTTAAGAGAAATAGAAAATTTATTTTAAAAACATGATGACATATTTTTTACAATTGGGACAAAGATATTTTAAAAATGTCATAATATATAAAAAATGAGAATTAAAATTACTTTTCCAATACCATGAAAATTTTTAAGGGGATATTAATAAAAAATCTGATATATATGGTGGGAAAATTCAATAATTTGGAAAAAATTTAAAAATTATCCATTTCACTGTATTGTAATGAAAGTCAATGATAATGTAAAATGGATCTCATAGAAAAAGTTAAAAAGATATTACATTTATTCATATATAAATAAAGTCAAAGATCATATAAAATGTATTATTTAATCATATAAGATTGTATTAGGAAATTTTTACAACAAAATAATAAATATAAACATAGGGGAGAATGATTCCAGACCAAAAATATAAGATAAGGTCAACTCTACTTACATGAAACCTTTTGGTAAATGTCATACCTAGTTTTTCATGTTTGGTTTTGATCCAGTTCATTGGGAATACTGGACTTTTTCTCGGGTTATGGGTGTTACGGGTATTGTGTTTTGAAATGTTTCATGTGTCTAATATTTCCCTCATGGATGGTCCCTGGGTTGTTTGGGAGTTTTTGGAGAAAACATGGAATTTTTTATTAAAAGGGATTGTGCATGGTTGGCGCACAGTTTTCTAAACTATGTGGCCAAACCCAAGTAACCATGTAGCAAGTATAAACCCTACTTAATTATTGGTTCATGGTCATGTGGAATCTCAGGATTGAGTGTGTGGTATCTCCTGTGTATTCCACACTGTTTGGCACACAGTTTAATAAATCGTGCGGCCTAACCATGCGAGTATACCCCGAATTAAAAAATTTATTTTTCCAACTTTTCCCCTTTGGATTTGCAGATGTAAATTCCACCAAACCCCATTACCCTAGTTCTTCATGACCTAGATATCCTCTTAATTTCTTCCCAAGCCATTTCCCCACCTCTAATGGTGTAGATATAAGGGATGATGAAGGGTTGGCTAGTTTCTAAGGTGAGTTTCCTTCTCTTCTCCCCTCCCTCTTCCTTCTTCCTCCAATTTTTATTGGTTTTATCTTCTCCCCTGGTCATTCTCAATCTATGGTTTCAGTTTACTATGATTTTTCATGGGGGTTTAGTTCATTTAGGGTTAGTATTCATAGATGTAGGGTTTTGGAACCCACGGCATGCGATTTTGGGTGTGCGTTTCCATTCTGCCATGGATTTGAGGTAGGATATCCTATGAACTTGCCTTTATCATTTAATTTTCCTCTATTTATTTATGTTAAAACCTTATATATATGCTCGGTGTTCTTTTTAAACCCTTGGTTTAATTTTTTTATGTGAAAAATGTAGTTTATGCATTGTTTTTTTGAAACTTAGTATTGTTTTAGTTAAAAGGTGCACTCCAAGTATTTGATAAAATGTTCTGTTAGCTTTCGCACCTATTTTGTGATATATAAAACATTTTTCAGTATCTTAAATGAATTAATGGAATTAAAATTTTTTGTTTTCAACTTGTTGAGTGTTAAATAAGAACTGTTTTGTTAAATATTACATGCCTTGTTTTCGGTAAAGTGCTCGGTTGGATTTTATGTGATAAGTGTGTTGTAAAATGATTTTTTTGAATTTATTAAAGCATTGGAAGTGTGAAAAAAGATGTTTTGGGGTCCTTTTATGGATTTAAAAAGTGTTTTTGATTTTATAAACAAATGGTTATCGATTTTTAGCATGTTATGGAATGTGTTGCGGAAGGGAAGGCTTGTTTGTCATTTTGATAAAAATGGTTGTATATTGAATGTGTAACCAGAATTTTTTAAGGGTTTAATATAAATTTTTAGTTTCTAAAAATGGTGTGTTTACACCCCCTTTTATGAAATGTTAAATTTTTAATTTTGATAGAAATTTGTTTGGTAAAATCCTAAAGGAATTTTTGGAATCTTTGTGAAAATGGTGAAACTGATTATTATAGAAAACCTCCTTTAGATGTTCTCATTCCTAGTATGTGTATATAATGGATGGGATTTTCTCACTGTGAAATCCTTGTGATCCATTATTCAAGTGCCTCGGGTTGGGCTCTTTGTGTTCTATTTTCTATGTGGCATGATATCGGTTCTTGGAGTGACTCAGGGTGATACTTGTTGTGAATTATTATATATATATATATGTGTGTGTGTGTGTGTGTGTGTGTGTGTTGTGATTGGATGTTCATCTAGAATCGGTTGTCTCACCCCCACCCCCCACCCCCATTAAGTACTTGAGACATGGGAACCTGGAATATTGAGAT